>JACGCK010000004.1:0-1336907 GCA_014925825.1 Pholiota molesta
TGCGTTGCCATCTGCTAAATTTATTGGATTTAATGACGCATCGACTTTGGAGATCAGACGCCGGGAAGGTACTGAACCAGATGCTGGGCTGGCATGGATATTGGCTGGCTGGCAGGCATGATTCTATATTTAGTATTCGGGCCGAGCATGTGTCTGTTGGCTGCATGCCTGGTATATGCACCTGGGTTGGCTCGCTCAATATTGGGCGCTTAGGCGCCATAATATACAGAAAGATTCAGAATTTTACACTGATTTCGAATTTAAAATTTTCATTACGAGTCTTTACACAGTAAAGTGAGTTCTTTTCACCGAGCAAAAAAAACATACGCGCTGTCATCCCCATCACTGATGCCATCAATAACACAATTCATCACGTGTTATTTTTATCTCCACAGTGCTTTAAATAGCCTGATATTTGCCATCATTGATATGTTACTCAAATAGATTTGATCAGATCAACGTGCATTATATAAGCCTTGTAATTTGCAGCCATCATGGATTGCCTCTATTTGTCTAAGGCTCCATCACACACAGCCCACTTTGATTTGATCAGATCAACTGCATTATATAACCCATGCAAATTGCAGCCATATTGAAGACTGAAAGAGACTCATAATGTGGACCGGACTTTAGTCCATCATTATTTTAAAATTAGAGAGACCAAAGAACAACCAAGTTGAACCAGTCTGGAAAGGTCTTTGATCATGAAACTTAACAGCATTGAAGCATCTAAATTTAACTTTCTAACCAACCCAAGATCTTAATTTTAGGATGTGTTTTGCCCAAGTTATTAGCAAATGCACTTTTCATCCTCATTTTGGGCACTTGAAAACCGTTTTGGGTGCTTTTCAATGAATAATAACAGGGCACTTTCGTAATTTTGCAGTATTATAGTACCTTTATATACACCTTTTTAACAAAAAAATTAATTGTAAATTTGGATAAGAATTGACCTGACTATAATTAATTCTATCTGTTCTACTCATTTTGAGTAAGTAAAAGGGTTTAAATAAAGACATGTAGGTGCTGAATATGCCTACAGGCTTTGATTGTCTTACATTTTGACGTACAAGGTGTTGGAAAAGGCATCCTAATGGCATTTTGGTACGCCTGTATGTCATTATTCTGAGACATGTCTTGAAATATACCTATTTTAGGGTCTCAAATCGGATTTAATCATTACTCAGTCAATTCTTGGGCAAAAGTTACAATCTTGGGCTAGTTAGAAAGGTATGATTCAATACTACATTTGAAACCTCCAACTATACATCAAACCACAAGTAAAATGGGAGCAAGCTGTGGCTTATTCTGGTAGTGCTTGGAAGTCCGGTCTCAAGACTGGAAAAAAACCGAGACTGGACCGGAACTGAACCAGAAATGACAGGAAAATTGATGGACCAGAAAAAACCGAGACCACGGTCCAGTCCACAGTCCAACAAGTTTGAAAAAACAGATGGACCGATCAAAAACCGGTCTGGACCGGTCCCAACTGGTCTTTGGCCATGAAAATCTGTAGGCTAGTAAAACGTTAAAATTCCTCTCGAACGATGCCCAAATCATATTTTTAGCATGAGAATTGACACAAAGTTATTAATAGTTTCGTTTGAGTAATTACTTTGGGCATCTAAAAACGCTTTTAGCCGCAGTGCAAACATTAATGGGTTGTACCTTTCGCAAACTTAAACATATATAGAGGACATATAGATCTACAGGATGCAATTTAAAACTTAATATTTGAAAAACATCTGGTTGAGCTATAGCAATATCGATGTTTTCTACTCTTTTTGACTACTTCAAAGACACTTTTGCCTATGCTTCCTTCAGTATAGACATCGCCCTTTCGCAACTTGGGATACAGTTAGATATTAAAATTACCCTTTTAACAAGCATAAAATCATAATATATGGTAAAGAATTGACTAGGATATCACAAAATGCGCTCAACCACTGCATTAGCTAGTATTTTAATTGTTTCTCACTCAATTCTCCACCGATTTTTATATTTTTTGAAGCACTACATACTACATAGAGTATTCTACCTAACTATTACCAGTCTGGACCAGTCTTTGACCAGTTGAGACTGGTTTGGACCATAACTGGTCTTAACCGGTCTTTGAACCAATTGAGACCGCAAAAGACCGGTTCAAGTCGGTCCAGTCCAGTTTTTTGCAGTCTTTGGAAACTAGAAGACTGGTCTCGGTCTCGGTCTTGCCAAATATGGGCAAAAAACCGGAACTGGACCGGACTTTCAAGCACTATATCCTGGGCATTCAACCAACACATGTGTGCTCGGCAGAAATGCTAAATATAGTGTGTACATGATTTCAATGATCCTATCATTGATTTAGTGATATGGGCATAGGTTTGTAAGCAGTGCATTTACGTTGCTGATGTAATAGGCTTCTTTTGGGATTGATTAATCAATCTGATGGGCTGATAATTATCTTCCTTCCTCTCCACCAGTATAATACCATTCAAATGGTTCAAGGTCAAACATATGCAGCTTGACAGAATCTCTTTCCACATTCTGTATGCATATAACCATTATCCTCCTTTGCGTCTCGGCTATCCTGGTGACTTGTACATCCAAGGATTTTCTTCTTCATTGTGGTACAAAGTCAACAAGGAACATCCTTTGTGGAATGATGAATCATTTGGTTGGGTTAGGGTACCAGGTGATTTAGGATTGGATTGTCATATCCATATCAAGCACCCTTTGCATCATTTCCACTTGGTGGCTTAATGTAAGAAAGAAAAAACTATTGATCTCTATCAGATACCAAATGGCTTAAAGATTCAGATGGCAAGCATATGGCATATTGTATATACAGAAAGTAAAATCTGAATAAAATAATAATATAGTTACAATTTATGTATTTTAGGTTGTATTAGTAGTTCGAGCAATATTTATATATTTTAGTAACTGTATTAATAGGCTATGCTTTGCATGGCAATACAAGTCTTTACATACAAAACTGTTAAGTTTAATTTGTATAAAGACTCGTATTGCCATGCGAAGCAATGGCCCGCAACACAAGTTTGAAGAAGAGCATGGAGATTTCCAGTACACAGACCTTTCATCCAACAGATATGATTTTGTGGGCGATATTCGATGGGTATGTCTATAATAACATACAAAGTCCTTCTATCTATTTAACACTGTGAAACAGATGGTACAGATCTGTGCTCCATCCTCAAACCCAGACACCGACTTTCCTATAGATATAAGCCAACATCGGCCTTGTATTCATGTTGCAGCAGTTGCTTCAAACCCTGACAAAGCAGTCAGATCGTTTGACCTCGATGGCCAGCAGTACATTTCGATCCTCACTCATGGTGGCAACAAAGCCATTGCTCCTATTGCATGCTTTATTCCAGACTCACCATGATATAAATTGGGGAAACCTGTGCCTGCAAATAAGCGCTATGCGACTGCAGAGGGTTTTTTGGTCAATGCAACCTTCAGTAATTCTAAAGATCTGAAAATCCTCCAACGATTTCATATTGAGGTTGACTCTGTTATTGCACTTGGCTATCATCAGCAAGGAGCATCAGCAGGTACCGAGGGCGGTGTGTACTTAACTTCTGCCTCTGTGTCCTATAACTCATTATTATGTTCAATTATAATAGTGCCCTCAACAACAGCGCGACCTGGCTGTCATCTAATGAGTTACTCTCACGTGCCTTCAGTAAGCTCCCCTATGCCAAGTGCTCCTGATGACTCCACATCAAATTCGATGGTAACATCTGTAGCATCCACTTCGGCTTCCTCCCCAGTGGCAGGACCTAGCAGTCCGACTGTTACTACATCACTATCGGCACCTAAAACTCCCACCACTGAACTCATTCCAGTGACTCCTGCCATATCTGAGTCTACATCAAGTTTATTAACATCTATGTCTACTAATGATTCAAGGTCCCCTCCAGATACAGGAGCCAGTGAAGGAGGGACCATTTCAGTATCTTCATCATCCATTGCTCAAAGTTCCACCACAATTCCACGCAAACACACACGTGCTCAAACTCACCAGACTGAGGCTTAAAGTATCAATACATGCAATCTTTTCCTTTTTTGCTTCTTTCTCACTTCAAATGTACTTATATCGCTGTAAATTGAAATATGTTGCTATTTTCTACAATCAATAAAAATGCCAGACTATACATTTTGTCCATTCTTTCTCCAAAGAATCTGATACCCATCGTATCTTTCAGATCACATGACTCATAACAATGACTAACTTTTGCACTCATTATACCCTTAAACAATTGCAGTATATCTCCATGAAATAATGAGAACTTTGAAAGCGGTCAATTTTGCCAAATAGATAGACATATGGAGAAGATATCTTATGCTTTGTGGGATGGAAAACCTCCATCTTCCCTGTTTCTATATTCCATGAAGATGAACACTTTCAGAGCTGCACACCATAAGTCAATCAGAGTTTCAATTGTCCCAATAAGCTGTCTTTCCAACTTTGAAAACCATTAAATGAACATGAGCATAACTGCGTCAGCGGATCTTTTATATTACGAGCTCGCAATGATATAAAAGACAGACAAAAAATAGAAATAAAATTTGAAAGAGCAGAAGCAGAAATTTTATGCTATGGAATGCATTACGGTGAAATCGAACTCTTGACCTGAAGTAGTATAACGTAATCAACCAGCGTTGAACACAGCCTTTGGATCATAGCCCACTACACCACAGGGGAATGTTTTCTTGCTCACATTTAGCCTACACTATCACTCTTAGTAATTTAACAAGCCCAAGCCCACATCGCACACTTTCTGACATAAAGTCCATGCAAGATGTCCCATGCAAAGGTAATACCTATTAATGCCATCTAAAATTCTGACAATAAATTTGAGCCTTATTGTAATGGTACTCATCGGCATTGCATTCTCATAAACTTTTTGGCACAATGTTCAATTGGGCAATAACGACGACATCCCATGCAAAGCATGGGTTAAACACTAGTACTTTATTATTACTTAGCTAGTCACCTTAGCAATGATGGATGCCATGCTCCTTCATTTCCCCTTTCATTTGATGGGATCAAACAAGAATAATTGTCAGTAAACTCCCATAGAATCTCTTATTGCTGCCATAGATGGCATCTCATATCTGTCATGGAGCATTTTATTGCTGCCACAGAGGAAATTTCATATCTGCCATAGAATCTCTTATTGCTGCCATAGCTGGCATCTCATATCTGTCATGGAGCCTTTCATTTCTGCCATAGCTAGCATCTCATATTTGCCATGGCTTATTTCATTGCTGCCATGTGTGCTTAGTGGGCTTCTATATTTAGAGTTTCCATCAGATCAACAGATCAGATTTATCAAGCACATGATATGATAAGATTTCCCAAAATAGAATGTATCCACTATTATTGGTACTGTATATTGCAGCTTGGGCACTTCCTCTGGGCAATTATAGAACCATTTATTTTATTAGGTGCATATTTTTAATCCAAATCCAATGCAAAAGGTTTTGTGATTTTATCTATAGCCGTTCATGAGATATAAGTGAAATACCAGTGCAATAAATAGGTGTATAATGTAATTTGCATTTTCCTCCATAACTGGTGGCCCAATCTCTACACTCTAAATTACATTATGTAGATGCTTTAAAGAGCTTTAAAATGTGTGCTTGATCATGTATTTGCATTAGGTATTGATCTGAGAAATTGTGTGCGCTTATTTAAAAGCACACACTTTTGGCACCCATATTTTGCATGCTCTCCCCACCAAAACATACTGAGAAATACTACCTACATATAGCTCCCTGCTGCACTTTATTTGAAACCATTCCATTACTTGGTGCACCTGTATGCACACTTTGATTGTTGTGCATATACCCTAGCAGGCAATTGATCAATTTGCATGATTGTTGCATGGTTCTACTCTTCTGAATTTTCTGAATTTAATAATGGGTGACTTTCCATCGCATTTAGAGACCTAGACCCAGATTTTACTTCATTCCTGGTGGATCTGAATGTGGTTTAGAAGTAGGTTTATAGACTGTGGACAATATTTAGAATTTAGAAAACACATGTAATGACTTTCTGGTTTGTATGATAAGATGGTGATTAGATTGGATAAGCCGAGATTAGATACATGTTCCCAAGGCCCACTTCCATCATCTCCCACCTATTCCATGCCTAACTCACAAGACGATGTGCTGCTGCTTGAATTGCTTCTTGCAGATGACAAAGACAATGCCGAAGAAGAGCTAGAAGAGCTTGCATTAACAATTGGAGCCACTCTTCTCTATGGCACTGAAGAATCCCATTGCTTATGTGCTGAATGGTGGCAACAGCATCAATTGTATCTTGTGCACAGTGATCTCCTTCCTAACTGCATTCTGAAATACCATGGCAGAGATTGTATGCCAGCCAAAGCAATAGGGCATTTATCACCACAATGTCCATCAATGTGGATACCTTTCACAACATTCTTGCAAGTGGATTTGAAGAAAAGTGGAATACAACCTCCATCCCGAGATCTGACATACATTCTGCTTCCATGCCTACACCTTACTGCCATTCTCTTGATGCAACTGGAGCATTGGGCCTCATTCTTCATTATCTTTCCTCCACCATGAGAGAGATTAGCTTAATGCAGATCTTTGCTCTAATTCCCACAACTGTCTCATGCTACATCAACTTTGCTCATACAATCCTCCTTCAAACACTACAATCGATGGAAAGTGCAAGAATTCTGATTCAGTGGCTAGCAGGCAATGAATTTCATGAAAACAATGTCTTGATCACAAATAGACATCCTCTTCTTACCAGAGCATTTGGGATGATGGATGGATTGAATTTGCTGGTGGAAACTTCAGCAGATCAAGAGATTGAGAATGCTACGTACAATGGCTGGCTTTTTGAATATTTTATTAGCAATGTTATTGTCTATGGTGCTACTGGTACAATATTTCTTTGAGTAACAAACCATTCTCAACATACTCTTGATTGTAGGAGTGATTATTGCATGTGTGATGAATTCACCGGGAATAGTGTTCTGAGGTCTGGTTACAAAACTGAAAAAAGACCGGAAAAAGACCAGACCTTAACCAAAGTGGACCAAAAATAGATTGGACCAATCAAGACCACAACCGCAGTCCAGTCCTTGGTCTATCATAATTTTGAAGATTAATAATTAAACAAGATCTGATTGAGTTATAATCAAATCAATGTTCTCTACTTTACTTGACTATCAACAAGACACTTTTGTCAACAGTTCATTCATTAATAAATCTATCCTTTCGCAACTAGATCAAAGGTAGCAGGTCAAACTACCTATTTAACAAGGCCTTAATTATAATATTTGACAAAGAACTCCATGAGATATAGCTAACTGTGCGCACCCAGCCTATTTTCTACTATTCAAGTGAGTTCTACATGTAAATTCAACTGTAAGTCAGCCTAAAATTATGGTTTGGACCAGTCTACAGCCATCTGAAGGTTATTATCTCATCACCAATACAGCATTTCCACAAGGAACAAATCATGTCCAAGAGCATATCAAGGCACCTATCAAAAGGGCAAACAGCAGAATGGGGAAATCATGGACTTCAAGGATTATTTGGTCATCTTTGCACGCCTTTATCAATTGATGATGTTTCTGTGAGAGGTGATTTGCTTGAGATTTGCTTCTGTTTGTATAATTTGCAAGCCCGGGAAGTTGGTTTGAATCAAATCTGTGAGGTATATATGCCTATATGGAAGGCTGGGGAACAAGAAAAAATTTGGAACCATTTGGAAGATATGCTATTCTCGGAGCAGTGGAAGAAGAATCACATCGCACAATTTCATTTGTTTGCTGAGTTTGACAATTAATTTTATTGGTATCATTAAAGTATAGACTTGAGAAGAAAGATTGAGAAAAAAATTGTACATTAAAATTTTTTGAAGGTAGCTACTAATCCTCTGAGACATCAACATTATTCTCATGATTAGAGTGTGTAGCTGCATTCAATGCTTCCGGAATACATGTGGGATGATGAGAAGATAATGCTACTGGCTCTGGCCCAGAGGAATAACAAAAGGACAATGCATATGGTTCAGGAGAATACTGGTGGTGTGATAAGGATGCCAGTGGTGTGGGAGACTGTTGGTGTCGAGATGAGGATGGGTGTGGTGTGGGTAAGAAGCTGCGAGAAGAGACATGGGCATTCATAGGAGTATACTGTGTCAGGCGCGAGGTAAATTCAGCATGCTCTGGAGTGTATCAAGCAAACATTTGAGTGCCTGGTAAGTCGGGATACAGCTGAGGGGAGTTATTTGGGCCAACCCAGTGCACAGATTGACCTCCACCTGCATAAAAAACATCATGGCGGACTGGACAAGATGGTGTGCATGTAGAACTAGGGACATTAGCCCAATGGGGGGGTTTGGTGTTCTTGGTGCATGGCTCCCAGAAAACATGGCCAACATCTCTGACTTCTCAGCTCATTGCTCAGCAGCATTGCATTTGCAGTCACTCTCGGACAAGTGAGTGCATAAAGACTCAACTAAGTTCTGTGACTTGTAGAGCTGCGCAGTCATGGAAAATAGCTGGCTGGTTTGGAAGGTATGTGCAGAATGCTCTTCCTGTCACGCTGCTTGCGCCAATGGGTCCAGAGCTTTAGAGAGAGTGGAGAGGAGGTTGGCCTGCATTTTGAGGTTGACGTGGTTGGCTGATGTGATCGGAGGTGGCACAATGGGTGATGGGACCTGTGTTGTCAAGCACTTCCTTTTTGACTTTGACGGAAGGATTTTTCGGAGCAGATGGCGGTGGTTTAGCTTAGTGTTGTCCAGGCTCAGGCCTGAAGCCCAAAGCCCATGGGTACCGAGCCCGACGAGGCCGAGCCAAGCCGGGCCTACAGTATGGGCTTCGGGCGGCCTGTGGCCCGGCCTGATATTATTCAAGGCCCGAGCCCATGGCCCAGGCCCGGGCTTTTATTTTATTTAAGCGGAGATTCAATTGAATTGTATAGTTTATCTCTAATATCGATTGTGGCCTGTGCGGAAATTTTCACGGCCATGGATTCTTTAAACCATGAGAATGGCAGCCACAAACATCAAAGTCGGCCCTCTGAACGCCTTCGGGACGCCGATAATGGCAGTGAAATCGAGCTGAGGTCACATCAAGAAGCCCGGCGTATCGCCGCTGTCACCGCCGCCAAAGCCCAGGCCCACTCTACCACCGTCACAAACAAAAAAAAGTCTCACCCTTTGACAGCTGACACGTCTGCAGCTGCTGCGAACTCAGGGCCCTCTCTGTCCAATCCCACTGCTACTCCCTCTGCTTCAACTTTGCCAGCGTCGTCATCGATCCAGGAGCCGGCATCACAAACAGCGAGCACAGCCAGCAAGCGCACGGCGCCTTTAGCGATTGATGTCGATGACGACGACGGCAACAGTAAGTCCCTCCTTATATTGCTTGGTTAGAACTTAGTACCTGACCCAATGTTCAGATCCTCGATCCAAACAACCGCGCGCTCACGTTATTGCGAGTCCTACCCCACCAGAGATACTCGAACTCGATGTATCCGAACCCGAAACACCCAAGATCTCACTCAAGGACAGGAGTCAGGACATCGACGCTTTCTTTGAGGCTGTAGTCAAGATCGATGGGAAGTCGAGGAGACAGTGCATTATTTGCAAGTATGTCTTTCTCCTGTCTTTCTTAATCTCTTTCTTTACTTATAATATGCTAATACCTATCCTACTGACAGAAAAAAAGGTGGCGGCACTCTCAAGCCAATTGTCGCTGACCCCAGCACCCTTCGCCGTCACCTTGAGGCATTTCACATGGTCCGTGAATTAATTCTACTGGTTCTTTTCAGATAACTAATTGCTTTACTTAGAGCACTTACAATAAATGGTGCGAACAGAATACATTCCTGTCGAAACTTCCAGGCGCCGTCAAAGCACGCAAGGATGAAGAAAAGGCTCGCGATCGCAAGCAGCAGGCTTCGCTCGATCCCCATCTCCGTGAACCGGTCCCTACTATGCCTGTCGCTCTATATTCCCATGAGCTATTCCAACGCGTTGCAGTAGAATGGTTGGTGTCCACAAACCAGGTGCGTATTATTAGTGTTTTGACATTTTAATATACTGATATCATAATAGCCTCTCTCCGCCATGAACGATACAAAATTCAGGGAGATGATCCAGCTGGCAGCACGAGTGCCAAATGGTGTCATTATACCTGAACGGAAATCAAATCGCAAGTACATTATCGACTTATTTACCAAGAATATCGAGGTGCTCCGAAACAGGCTCGCGGTAGTATCGACTACTTTATTTAACTATTCAACGTTTACTGATTGATGGTATTATAGTCAGACAAAGTCGGTGCAATCAACCTGACTTGCGATGCATGGCAGGCTAGTAATACCGATGCCTACTTCGCTGTCACTGGCCATTAGATCGAGGAAATGCCCAATGGCACATGGGTAGAGCATTCCGCTCTATTAGGGTTTACGCAGCTCAATAGCTCGCATGATGGAGTGCGCTTGGGGCGTGCACTTTTTAAGGTGGTCCGGCATTTGAATATTGGAGCAAAAGTAAAGTAAAACCAATCTTAATTATGAATATAGCTGATTTCAACCTCTAGATTGCCTGCATAACGTGCGATAATGCGGCAAATAACGTGACAATGCTCCAGCACTTCGAAAAGCTCCTCAACGCATCGAAAGCTGGGCAAGCCCGTCCCGTAAAGTGGTCTTGGAAGACGTTCCATATTCGGTACATATGCTATTCAATTGTTTCGTAACCTATCACTAAACGAATGTTCTAGTTGTCTCGCCCACGTCATTAATCTTGCCACACAAGCCCTTATTTCAGGTTACAGCAAGGCCAAACACTATAACCCACACAATATGTTGACACATGACCTTCCCATTGGTCAACGAGACGAGGTCAGCATTGTACGCACAACCGCCGTCAAAGTAATTATGTTTTTGATTCATCCTAACATATTTACTAATATATATTTATAACTCTAGGCTCGTTCGTCGGCGAAGCGTAAGGAGACCCTTCGTCACCTTCAATTGAAGGTGACGAAGGAGACTTTGAACCTTTTGCTTGATATGAAGGTTCGATGGTCATCGACACATGTAATGATCCTCTGTGCCTTACTTTTACGGCCGGTGAGTGTATTTGTATGGACTATATGGCCCTCGCTGACGCTTTTGTAGTTTCTTAATGAGTTTATATATTCTATGATGCTCGAAGAGTCTGATTGGGAGAAACGCGCACGTATTGAGGCACTCAAAATGACGAATTCTGAGTGGGCAAGACTTAAACTTTTTAGTGAGTTATTAGAAGTAAGTTAATTTGTCCTTCGTGCTTTGCTCACCATGCTAACAAGATTTATAGAAGGCCGATTTTTGCCAACAGTCATTCTCATATGAAAACACGCCAACTCTCCACAATGCATTACCTGCCCTCGAAGCACTACACAAAGCATGGAGTTCACGTGCGACACATTCGAAATTTGAGCCATTCCTTAACGGCCTCGACCCGGCTATCAAGAAGGTGGAGGAGTATTATAACAAGACGTCCACCTCGCACGCCTATACCTTTTCGATGTGTTCGTTACTCTATTTTATTTATATATGTCTACTGATGTTTTATCTACTCTAGTACTTGATCCTGAGATGAAGATGGCCCATTTCAAGCGCTACTGGACGCCAGAGCTTCAGGAAGAGATTCGCGTGTCAGCTGAAGAAATTGTAAGCTTAATCTATTATTATTATATGCATTCTCTCAATGTATAATTCAGTTCAAAGAACACTATCTCCAGCTTTACGGAGCAAATGGTCCCTCTACCGAAACATCGAAGAAGCGAAACAAGCGACTTGCCCAGCTAATGGAAGAATACACTAGTGGTGAGGATGACGATGCCTTTGATACCCCTTCGACCTTTTCTCCGGCTCCAAGCACGTCCAAGCCTTGGCTTCGCGAGTTCAACCAGTATCTCGATGGTGCTGACGACGTTCCTGGAAGCATGTCTCTTGCTCAGTGGTGGGGTGTACATTATATTTTTATTTCTTTTCATTCTATATACATTCTAATATTGGTCATTGTAGATGAACAGATCACGATATCCTGTTTGGGCGTCTCTCGCGCGGGATTATCTCTCGATTATGGCATCATCTGTCTCAAGTGAGCGCACATTCTCGGCAGCGGGCATTACTATCAGTAAGCGCCGAAATTGGCTGAAAGGTGATATCGTTGAGGCTTTACAATTTGTTAAGTTTATGATATCCAAAGATCAACTCATGTACGAGCGTCAGCCTACCTCGATACTAGAGCTTGAGCTTGAAGTTCTTGATGATGATGGTGATCCTGATTGGGTTGATGTTAAAGAGGCTTCAGCTTTAGTTATTAACATAGATTCTGATAATGATTCTGATGCTGAATAGTATTTTTTTTAATTGCTGAAGGTGTACTATCTTTTGTGGATGGATTTTGCACACAATAAGGTAGTTCTAAAAATATCTCGAAAGCCCGGGCTTAAGCCCAAGCCAGGCCAGGCCAAGCCCTATCTGCGGCTTTGGGCCTGGCCTATGATATCTAGAGGCCTGAGCCAATGAAAGCCAGGCCCAAGCCTGGGCTTTTGAGCCAAGCCCGAGCCCAGACAACACTAGTTTAGCTGGAGTGTCATTGTCGTCATCACTGGATGTATTGGCAACTTCACCGGTGATGTCATCATCATCAACATCATGTGTACCAGCCTTCTTGTTAATGGCATCTTTGATCTCATGGGCCTGGTAGACATACTCAGGCATGTCTGCATCCCCAGTCGGCTTTGTGGCTCTGACAAGCTGTTGGCATATTAGTGTTAGCTTCATATTTAATATTGATCGAAGTATTAAAAAAATACCTGTTTGTATTTGGCTTCAAGAGATTTGGACATTCATGTAGGACACTCATTCTCCTCTGCCCATGTATTGTACTCATCTATGCAGCTGTTCCATGCCCACCCACCTATAGGAAGCTGCTCACTCAGAATAGCGAGCAGACCCTAGATATCCTCGGTGGTATAGTTGGCTGTACCGGTGACACAGCCTTTTGCTTTCTTGGCTTCAGGAGCACCCGAGGCCTGAGTAGCTGCCTTGTGCTTAGCAGAAGTCTTTGATGCTGTTGAGTCCACATAACTTGCTTTCCCTTCCCCTTGGGATCAGGATTAGCACATCAGCTACCCCTGGCCTTGGATGCTGGCCGGGCGATGCACGGAAGAATTTGATGTGGAGGGGGAAAGTCCTCATTGTTGTCATCAGGCAGTGGAACCGGAGTTGGATCAAGGGAGGGTGGAGCTACTTGCTAAAGCCAACCATGAGTGAGAGGTGCTTGAGTAGATCCCACAGGAGGGCCCTATAAACAAATCCAAGTCTGTCAGATTCATGAGTATTAAAAACATAGTGTGAATGTTGACTTGCATAGTCGAGTGGCAGAAAATTATACACTGGGGCTGATTGGTATGTGTGCGCATAAGAAATCTGTGTTTAGAACATTAGCACACACTCTGCTATGATATGCTGCACCATGTACCTGCCCAGGATGGCAATGGGGACTAATCTGGCGCCATGGAAAGTTGTTTCCATAGTGTGAGTAGTGAACACCACTTTCATCAGTATAAAACTGCTGGATTGGCTGGACTGGATGGTGAGAGTCTTCCATGGGGTTGAATATGAGGATGAAAAAGCACGATTCCTGGGGTTTGTGCAATGCTCACCATAATGCCCCAAGCTGGCTTAAATATTCCTCTGCTCCTCATTATCTACCCTACACACAACATTCTTTTGAAATTTGCCAGGCTTAGCACCCTCAAACATGCCTTTTTCAACAGAAATATAACTGGATGGAGGTCATATAAGGAGGAGAAAAAAAATTAAGATATCAGCTTACCTCCTTCTTGCCTAAATCCATGCATGTCTTGCTGAAGAGGAGCATGATAGGGAACATATTTGGACTAATTCTGTTGTATGGAGGCTAGAAGACAAAGGAAATAATCATTACAGATATATTGAGGTACACGGTACACCTAGCACTCATTGAACTTGATAAGACCTTGACCAAGATCCTAGGAGGAGAGAGGGAGGGAGGAGGGAGGAGAAGGCATCTATAGCATATTGAGGTAAAGATAACATAGAGATAATGGATTGAAGGCATCTAGAATAAGAATCTACTCTAGAGGGGGGGTGGTGAGGCCTCCTCTAAATGAAAGTTTGGAAATGTGTCAAGTCCCATCAGCAGAGTACAAATCGGAAGATCTAATGCCTGGCTTTCTGGCATCTCACCATTTTGATGATTTAGAATCTAGGTCTGGCTTTCTAAACGCAATGGGAAGTCACCCAATTTAGCTATTGTGGCAAGATGTGGGGTGCAAGAAAGTGAAATAGAATAGGTGCTGGCATGGAAAATGGGATGGATTGATGCAGATTACCATATTTGGCTAGCCATCAGTGGCAGATCCCTCTGGACCCCCTCAAAAGTAGGCACCCATTCTCCACCAATTCTCAACCAAATTACTTTGATTTTTTTGCAAATATTAGTTATCTAAATAGAATATCACTTCCACCATCTTAGATTTGTAAATTTGACTATTGGTGGTTATGTATTCACTGATTTCACTTTTTGGCCCAGGTAAGCAATATCTATCTTCTGAGGTACTTCATATTTAATCTTCATTTACACATCATTTGGAGAGGAAGGGAGATAAGGCTGAGCACAAGTGCACTTCCAAGTTACTCGCACTTGCAGCTGCAAGTATTTTGGACCACAAAATCAATACTCACACTCACACAAGTATTTGCCTGCAAGTACTTGTACTCACACGTCAAGTACTTGCAAGTCTTAGGGTTTTAGGGTTAGGGTTTTGCCATACACAAGTACTTACAAGTACTTGTAATTATGATTATTTACATTTTTCTACATTCAGAAAGACTAAGAATGTCAGTAAATAAGAAACCATTGATTTAATTATAACTTAATCAGATCTTGTTCAATTAAGAGTAGGCAAAATGTGTTTTGTAGATATGTATGTTATCCAATTATGTGCAAGTTTGCGAAAGGTGTGAATGTATAATGGTTGAAATATGGGCAAAAGTGTTTTTAAGCACTTAATACAATGAGCTGATACTAAACTATAAATATCTTCATCATTTTCTATGCTAAAAATATGATTTTGTTATTGTTTAAAAGGGTTTTTAGTGCCCTACAATGCTAAAAACATTTTATTGAATATTTATGGGGACACAAGTACTTGCCACAAGTACTTGTGTCCTTCCAATGCCAGACTCACACTCACAAATACTCACAGGCCCAAGGAACTTGCACTCATGAGTATATTACGCATGAGTATTCTCATGAGTTTACTTGTGAGTACTCATCTGGGACTTGCACTTGCACTCAGCCTTAAAGGGAGATTGTACCTGGGAATGTTCCATTTACAAGTGTTGCTCATGAGATTCTTTAGGAGCTTAGTGAGCTCAATTTCTTATCTGAATTGGTAGCATTAGACCGACGTGCACATATACCACTGACCCCCAGATCTCCATTGACACTAGAAGAGTGTGAGCCTCTAATTGGTAGATGCTTATTTGGAGGTGATTCTGCACTGCTTGGTGTTCAAATTGAAGATGCTAACAAAGGGCTTGCCAACCCACTCTGGTCAAAATGATCCCAATATATCCTCTTATTGTATCCTGTCATAGAGTCATGGATGGGATTTCATTGATATGTGTTGGGACAATATACCAATATTGTAGCTTCTGTGTAAGCCAAGCAGGTCCTGTCTGATAAAGAGGTTGAATGGCTTGAAAAATTGCTGGGTTTTACACCCAATCATTCTTCAACTTTTTTGGCTGGGCTCCTATCCTTCCTTGCTGCCTTTAAATTTGTCACTATTTTTTTTGTTGCTTTTCAGTGTTCACAATACTTTTTTTGGTCTTTTTTTGATGCTTTATTGTAACCTGAATCAATTATGTTGTCTTCTACTACATTCTACTATATTGCAGTCCAATATATTAAACATATGAGTCAGCAACAAGCTGGTGAGTGAAATTGATGCCGACAAAGTTGGTGCTTTTCCTGTTTGAGTGTATTGATTGTGCAGATTGCCTTTATACAGTGCTCACTGGTGTTATTTTAGCAGAGTCAACAGTGCAATGGATGTGCACGGCTATGCTTACACAGGCTACATCCTGTTTTTCACCCAAATAGTAGAATTTTTGACATCGAAATGCCAGGCTCTCACCACCAAAATTTCTACATACCAGCACTGTTGGCTGGATTAATGAATGTGGAAAAGGCTATTAATTCCTTGACTTGGATTGAAGAGGGCTAAGCCAAGGGGCAGTACATTCAGGCAGATATCATAAGAAGAGTGCTGAAGCAAGTGAGGAACTGGATGTACATTCCATCATATTTGAAGCTCCGCTTTGGACTCTACTGCCAATGTACAACAAAGATAAGAGATAACTTTCAAGAGATAGGCTGTGAAATTTGAATGAAAGATGCTAGCAGGTGATTTATTTGTGAAATAGTGAGAGGGTGGCTAGTACTTGGACTCAGTGAACTGGCAGAAGGGAGCTTGGTCAGAGATGAAACTTTTTGACTAGTACATAAAGATACATGTTCCACAACCCATTAATAGCCTTCAAGTAGTACACATTCTGGAATTCCACAGCAATCTGGGTACAAGTGGGTCCACTGCCACATGCCCGTGCATGACACCACTACTGGAGACCATTACATGGACATGTTCATCATTTAAGTCCAATGCTCATGGCTGACACTACTAGTACAGGAGGCATCCCACAGTGACAAAATACAGTACATGGCATCAGGTAACATGGGGTATGATTTTTCTCCAGTGAGCTTGAAGCTACCTGGCATCAGATAGCTGCCCTCAACTGGTGCTGATTGAATTCTAGCAGTGGACAATAAGAAATCCTGCCTTCTACACAGTATCCCAATCGTAATTTCTGCATATCTAAAAATTGGGATGCACTTATATCTTAACTATACCTCAAATTTATACCGCTGTTCTGTAATGACAAGTTCCACCCAAACTTATGCTTATGCTTGTGCCAATAATAGGTGCTCAGAAACAATGATTCCAGGTTAGATGCCCTTGTCCTGGTGGAACTGGACAGCAAGATAAACTTTGGGCTTCACAGAGTCTGATGGGTCTCCGACTCATTCATTGACTTATTGTGCATTGGTGTAATTTTCTAGATTGGAAGTAAAAGGAAGTAGTCAGTATTGCTAGCAGTCGCTGCAAGAAATCTGGATTCAAACTCAAAGTACTAAACACCAAGTGTCAGAGGTCCAGTTTTCTTTATAAGACCAGGCTCCCTTGGCTGTCAAGTAGCAGTGCTTGACACAAGCTCTTTCTCCATGATGAACACCAACATGATACTTCCTACCACATGTGTGGTGGTACCAGCATGCACACACTAGTGTCGGCAGGGCTTGGCAACACAGATGGGCAAACATCCACCCTAGCTTCTCTGTTGTCTCCACCTCCTCCTTCCATGAGTGTTGCAGACTCCGGAGTGCCCAATCTAAAAGAAGTGAGAAGCTTCAGCTATTATCATTGCACAGTGGGTGAACAATGCTGAGCCAATCACACTATAGAAAGTTGACCATGCTACCATCATCAAAATCTTCAAAGCAACTATGGTGTGTACATATATTCCTCCTTTGGCAATTAACATGTCTGATATATGCATTATTAGGTGATTTTAACCCATTGGCAAATGCAAAGGTTTCAGACTGTTATTAGCATTGTTCATGGAAAACCCAGGCAGCCTATGTTTGCCTCTCCTTTCATATATTCTGAAGATAATCTTCTGTTATTGTATTGGGAGGCTGAGGCCATATAGAAACTCTTTAGTATGTTTATGGAAAGGATCCAATGGCAACAAGTGGGCCACAAGTGCCCATGTCCAATGCAGGATTGAATCAGTAGTTATGGACCAGAGTTTTAGGAACCTCTACAAAGTCAACCATTGTGCTCAGGTGGCAACAGAGCTTTTGGGTGGAAGGGTTGACAACTGGACCATTTTTGAGTATGAGGACACTAAGTGGAATGATTTTGCAAAGATGTTGGTTGTAGACACAACCATTTTTGTGAGTGATGTTCCACTAAATATTATTAACACCAGGAGCTAATTCTGAAATAGCTAGATGACCTTTATCTGCACTTAATTAGCATTCTGCATAGGTCTATTCCTAAGCTCATCCACAACATAGGTGTCACTGGTATCCCAATCACTGATCATTGACTCACCTCCCCCCCTGATATGACCATTGAGGCAATGACAGTCCTCACAACAATTGGAGCACTATCCACCAACAATAATGACATACATTCAGTGTATTGAATGATCTTCCAAGGTCTTGGCATTGATGTTGTGGCTGTCTCTCTCAAGCAGAAACAACAACACTTGCAGCAATCACCTTTTGTGATTCTTGCCCTCCCAGCAGTGCTTGTAAGTAGCCCAGCCTAGTGATATTACATTTTAATGTATTGACTACCTTCAGTGTATCTCTCAGATAGAGGTAGAGCTGCACACTCTTCCTCCAAGCAAGGACCACTGGCACTCACTGGGTCATGACTGTTGCCTCAGGTCTCAGAACCTGGCCCTTATACCTAGTAAGTGCCACTGTGCACAACTAGTCATACTGGTGCTACAGCAGGCTGCAAATACTGATAGATGTCACTCGCAATTGAGTGAGGACACAATATTATTTCACTACTTACCATTCCACCAGTTTTAGTTACCAGTTTCTGGTGGATTTTGGTGGATTCTGGTGGATTCCACTGGATTAGTACTAGACTAGTAAATCCACTAGTTTCCACCACTTCCACCAGTTGCCACCAGTTTCCACCAGTTGCTACCACTTTTTCCACTACTTTCCACCAGTTTCCACCAGTTTCCACCACCTCTTCCACTACTTTATACCATATTGCCACTAGCTTCCACCAGTCTGCATTACTTGCCACTACTTTCCACTACTTTCCACCACCTGCCGCTACCATTAGTTTTTACCACTTGCCACCACTTTGTATCACTTTCCACTATTTGACTATATTTCTCTAATACCATTTGAGCTTATCTTTACAAATTCTGTATAATAGGATACCATATACAGTTCAATCACTATTAGATTCTTTATCTTCATTATCTTCTTCTTCCTCACTATCCAACTCTTCACTTTCTAATGTATCCTCTTCTGATTCAGTCTCTTCTGTTGCCTTACTACTAGTTTCTTGAATTTCTTCATCTTCTTCACTTTCTTCTGACCTTGTGGTTTGACCATCCTCTTCATCATCCTCTTCACCATCAGACAAGCTTGGTGTTAGGTCTCTTAGTGGTAATAGTTCATTGACATTGTTGGATGCCTTTGTCCTTTCAGCTTTCTTTTGCTTTTCAATCTTAATAAGAACATGTTTGGCATGGTAGAATAGCATTGAATGCAAGAACCATTTGAAGTTCTTGCATACCATGTGCTTGAGAATCAAATTGAATCCAGTCATCCACACATTCAACTGCTCAATAGCTTCTGTATTGAACTCGTGAACCTAGATAAAGAAGAAGATGTATCAACATAAGAATATATAAAAGAAAGAAATATACTTTATGTGTATTTCTATCATTATTGGTGCATTCTCCAACCAAGTCACTACTATCAGGTGTAGGATTACAATAAGTTCTGCAAAGCTCATCAGTGGCCTTGTGATTGATATAATGATAAGAGTCTACAATGAAACAAGTAGTTTGAGACCACTTATTCCAATAATTTGGTTGCAGAGTAAGACTTTGTAAAACCTAAGGTGCTGATCAACTCCAAGTCCAATTAAAAAATATACTACTTACCAAGCAGGCTTTATCAATACAGATATATGCAGGCCAATCTTCTTTATTTGGATAGACAATTGTGTCCAACCAATTGAGAATATGAGTTGGAGACTCAGATTTATCAAACAAAGTCCATGCTAAAACCACACCACATGGTGTACAAATGGTCTCAACACAGTAGAATTTGCTGGGTGAGAAGTAATGACGGAGACCATGGATAACTTGTTTCTCATCATATGGTTGGTGTAGCTGTTGTGCACAATTGTGTTGCCAAGATTGAATGTCAGTAGGACACTGAATGATACAACATATACCATTAACTGTTGTCTTGCTTTTGTAAGCTTGGTGTTGCTCTCACTCGGAAGCATGTTCCTGACAGGCTAGACTGTGTGGCTCTCATTCTCCATCACAGTTCACAATATGGCATCTATTATATAATTAATATTATAGAATTGCCATAAATCAAGTATAATATCTTGAACCATACTCTTGTTCATGTTGTTTACAAAATGCACCACCTCGAGCATTGTGTAAGTCGTTGGTGCAGTTTTCAAAAGCACAATGCTATAAAAATTACTTCTAAGTTTATTAATAAATAAAGAATATTTTGAGAATAAATACCACAGGACCCATAATAGCTCCATCAATTACAACCATTTTGCAAGATTTAGCATTTGTAACATTTAGCTGACCTGGCCATGGCTTTCGCAGTTTGGTACACTCGGAACAGACATGGTCTTTTACCAATGGCATGCAACCTTTATTATCCAAGGTTTTAAAGGCTACATCAATGAGCTATATAATTCTTTTTAATAAATTTGACTTTGAAAAGAAGAAGAAAAAACTTACATCATTGTTATCCAATTCTCGTGTGGCCTCAAAGTCTACATCTGAAGCTTCTGCAATTTATTAGATTGATTCTTGGGCAAACACCTGCCAGATGTGTCTCCATGAAAGTTCTGTTGTTGAATTTTCAAAGCATTGGTTCCAGTACAACATATAAGCAGTGGTGGAAGCATGGAAATTGTATAATCACCAAGGACTGCCTCCGAAAATACCCAATCAACCCAGACAAAAGCACCAATTTTAAAATAGTGTGCAGAGTTAATAAAGACTTCTTGGGTTATACCATTTTCAAAAGTATAGTTCTTATGGTTGGGGTGATAAACTGCATCACAATGTGTACACTTGCCATGCATAAGATATACAGACTTGGAATCAGTGATGGTGATGCCTTCAATGAGAGTGACATTTGTTGAATCACTAGGAGGTATCAAGACCAAGAGACTGTATGGTTTGTAGGATATAGTGGTGCAAGTTATATTAGGAGGACAGATGATTCAAATAGGGAGAATAGATGTCCAAGAAATATGGTGAATTTTGCACTTGAATTTACCAGTGCAGCTATATGGTGTAAGACATAGAAATACAGAAAGACTATCCAAATGCTTTGTAAAGTCACCAGTTGCTTTATGATGGTCATCAGATAAGAAAATCTCAGTGTCTATCTTGTCGCCTAGCCTATCTTCAAGTCCACATACAATGGCTTTCATCCAGCCAGTTGCATGAATCTTACTTTCTCTATCGTAGACCAGATGAGTATGGTGAGCATGAAGATTAAGAATTTCAGAATTATTGGTGAGAGAGAACAGGAGGAGAAGAACAGTGGTAAGAGAGATATTAGAATTGAATGTAGACAGAATAAAGTCACTGAATGCTTTGAATGTTGGATTTGGAAACACATGCGGATGAGTATCCTGAGCTAAAGTTGTTGGAAGCCAAGCCAGAGCACAGATAAAACAAAGCGGTCAGAATAAGAAAGACAATGAATATCTGATACAAAACAAAATAAAGAAATGATTTGAGAAATTTGATAACACATGAAATTTGTAGGTATAATGATTACTATGTTCCCTCTGACTTCTTTGCTTTTTTTCTTTGTCTGCCCCTTGGTCTGTCCTGTCATAATCGCCTTGCCATGTCCTCCCCCTTTTCATTTCCCTTATCAACTATGGACTGCGGGCTGCGCCCCCTTTCATTTCCCTGATACATGTTTCATATCTCATACATGTTTCATAAGCTTGCTCAAAAATATATCTCCAACTGCTCCACCTACAAATCCATTGTTACTTTGAAGACTTAGTTAGGTCTTTAATAGTACATGCTACAATTTATCATTACCTACTCAACATCTAAAGCTCAAAATGTCTCACTCTTAAGTCTTTGCTCCCCTTGAATGCTCTAGCTCTTACAGCTGCAACTGTGGCTCCTAAGCTCAGATCCAGCAAGAATCCAGTCTCCATACCCTTACCCTGGACCTGCTTTCCCTCCTGCCACCACTTCTGGTCCTTCCTCAGGTTAATGTACTTATATCTGATCTAGTGTGGAAAGAATTATATTTGGTGTCTCTGTTGCTCCCCCCTCTCCAATTTGAATCTTCCCATCCAACATCTATCTCCACTGCTGCTTTGCCAAAAGGCAGGTCTCATTGACAATTGTCATAATGATGCACCAGAGCCAGAGAAAAAGGTGAAGGAGAAGATGAAACCAAAGGTAGCAGTTACACCAAAGCAAGAATAGATATAGGTGAAGAGGCACCAAGGGAAAAGGGCAAGATGAAGGCAACAGAACAGGAGGAAGAAGAGAAGGAGGAGGAAGTGATGGATGTAAATAAGCAGGAGGCCATAGGTGCAACTATTTTTTAATTTATTTCAGAATAGTACTCATATATCCTAGTGGTACCAGCCATGGATGTGCTTATGGCAATAATCCAAATATCAGGGATTTTACTGAGGATGAAGAGACCAATTCAAATCCTTCCAACAATTCTCCAGATGGTATTGTTTGTGTATCCACTCTCAACACTGATACTCCACCAAATACGCAAAATCCTGATTATGGCTTTATGTATCAAGTCTATACTGGTGGCTCTATAGGCTCTATTTTGAAAGAGATTGCTAAAATCTACAAGCCTATTGAGCATAAGTTTTGATTTTCCAAATTGTTCTATATTAAAGTTATTACTTAGAAGGGATTGTTTATGTCTGGAATATCAAGCCAACAGGATGGATGATTCAGGGTCTTTATGTCACTGCCATTAAAAAGAAAACTGCTGCTTCTTTTATCAATAACACTAAAGATATACCTTGTCTTTGGATTGCTGTGGTATAGCTTACTTTATTTGTGATTTATTATTATCAATTTACTGACTTGTGTAATTTAGGCACCTTCTAATCCTATTTAAAGACAGTCTGTTTCACTTGCATCAGCAGAGTCCCAATCCTGTGGCTCTTCTTCCATTCAATGTTCTTGTGGTGCTACACCTTCTGCTGCCTTAGTTGCTAGCCATGAAGAACTTATTGAAAAACTAGGCATTGACAGAAAGCTTCTTAAACTCCAACAAGCCAAGAAAAGAGCATCTGATCTCCATTTAATATATATTCCAGTCTTATGAAGTCAGTCTCACTGCTATCAAGACGTGGGCATTGATTACAAAGGAGGAGTGACCCAACAAACCAGCTACCCAGACCACAATTACTGATATCTGGCTAAAGCACTCACAATACAGAAAATGGGAGAAGATGTTCAAACTAATCAAGACGTCTCATCCTGAATTACTCAAATGCCTTCAGAATACTCCTGATCACAAAGAAATCGAAGAGTTTTGGGATGCAAAGAAGAACAAGTTTACTTTCAATGCTTTGAACAAATAGATTGGAGGACATGTTAAGACTTTGAGCTTGACACATGTAGATGATCTATTGATAGATATCCATGTATAGCAACAGTCTTAGGAAGTCTGAGAGAGATGCACTAAACACTAAGACTGGTTGTAGCCTTGAAGGTGTTTATGTGGTTGAGCAAAGAGTTATAAGAGAAGAGGATAATCGAATAAAGATTGAAATGGGAAATCCTACAAGGGATTCCTACAATATTTATACTATAGGATAGTGGCTATGCACTATCTATGAAACATGTATCAGTCACCTAGCTAATCATTCATGTAAAACCTCTGGTTCATATGAAACATGTATGAGATATGAAACATGTATCAGGGAAATGAAAGGGGGTGCAGCCCGCAGTCCGTAGTTGATAAGGGAAATGAAAAGGGGGAGGACATGGCGAGGTGATCATAACATTACCTCTGGTTCAGCCTCAAAGCCTCTGGATTCAATCTAGGTGGATCATTGTCGAGTTCTGGTAAGTCGAATAGGGCAATCATGTCAGATATGCCCTTTTTCATTGCAATGATAACATCTCTGTTGGCATGGGTTAACTCGTCGGCAAGGTCTTGCATTTCTGGTGGCTCCCATAGGGACTGTTCATATGTTCTGTGTGATCCCGTCAACCAAGTCTCATATGAATATAGTTTGACATTCATGGTTGTCGATGATGGTGCTGGTAGGAGAGTGAACAAGGGATGGCATCGATGGAGATGGAGTGATATTGGGATCTTCTGGTTCCGAGTCCGAGTCAGAGTTGCTAATGACAATCACTTCACGGGTGAATGGGACTGGAGTGGTCGATGGGGGAGACATGGATCCTGGGGTTTTGGGTGCCGTTACAAAGTTTTCTGTTTCCTTGGGAAGGGTGACATTGTGATTTCGGTCATATCAAGGGGAATTGAGTAAAGGGGGAGTATAAAAGAAGGGGGCAGTGTACTCGGAGATCTGGGTGGAGAGAAGATAGTTGTAATTGTCAGTGGCAATCTTCTTGATTCTTTCATATTCCTGGTAGATGTTTAGTCCATAGGCATTGATTTTGAATTGGAGCTGTAGGGCACAAATAAGCTTGGGGTGAGAGTTGGGGATGTAGCTAAGGAGTCATTGTTGGTCTTCATCGTTGTAGGTCAAGGTGGTAAATTGTCCATAGTGGATGTTTTCCATGGTTGACTAGTTGCGTTGTGATTTTGATGAGGATAGGAAGGAAGAGGTGATCTTTTTAAGTCATTTGAACAACTGCTTGCCTAAGAGGGTGTGCTTTGGTGAGGTGGACACATTGAGTTGGTGAGGTATTTGTGGAAAGGGTGATACTGATCTTCTATCAGGGGGTGGGAGTGGTGTTTCATGCTTTGGCACAGGTGGTATTGGTGGAAGTCCTAAGAAGTAGCGCGCAGCATCGCTTGCATAGTAGTAGATGTTGATGTCTTCTTTTTCAGGATTGTGATTGATTATCTTTTGCAGCTTGATTGGTTTGATGCTGACGTCCTGATTGCAGTTGTCATTTCAGGGCATGTTGTGTGATGGGGTGTGCTCATTGGTACTCAGTAAGAATTGTCAAATGGTGTTTCTGCCACATCATATGATAGTTGGAGGTCCTCTGATTTGTCCCATACCATGTAGGCCATAGGCAAGTAGCTAGTTCTATTCCTCCTCAATACATTCAGTTACTCACTTCGGACTCCAGGCTCTCATAGCCGCTCTGTCTGATACACTGAGACGGCGAAACTCACCCAGCAGGTGTCTCGTACCGTCCCGAACTCGCCACCTTTCACAGGTTATGGGCCCCGCGCACACAGCGCTTTAAACTCGTTTTCCAACAACAGTCTCAACTTTCCATTTCCACACTCTCGCTCGTTTCGCTCCTACTCGACGCACCGTTGCTCCTACTGCCACGTCATCGCGTCAGAACGTTCATCGCACACCCCCACGCATCGTTTCTCACCGCCGCCACGTCATCTCGTTTCGTTCTTGCTCTATCATGGCTTCTTCCTCTCTCCCCACCTTTGCCAAACTCAATGCCTCCAACTACCCAACTTGGTGTTGTGAAATGCAGGCTTGGCTACGCTCCCAGGGCGTTTGGCGCATCGTTTCCGGTCAATCCAAGGCCCCCACGGTCTCGTCGTCTCCCAAGGACGGAGAAGAGACTGCACTCGACGCCTGGTACCTCAAATCGGACAAGGCAGCTGGCTACATCTATCTGGCAGTGGATGAGAACCAGAAGATCCACTTTGCGACGATTTCGGACGATCCAGTGAAGATGTGGGCTGCCCTGGCTGCTGTACACCTCCAGAAACGTCCTGGTGCACGCTTCAATGCCTATGACGACCTCTTTTCGATCAGGAAGCAGGAAGAGGAGACTCTGCAGTCTCTTATGAACAGGGTGGACACTGCTATCAACCGCATTCAGGACCTTCGGCCTAAGGACTTCACCCTCTCCAGTCTAGATGATGAGCTGGCCAGCATGACACTCATCAGGGCGCTTCCAGACGAGTTCAGCGCGTTCGCTTCGTCTCTCCTGCTCTTGGACAAGCTGGAGAAGTCTACAATCCATCAGGCCTTCGTTACAGAGGAGTCCCAACGTCGCCATCGCGCCTCTGTCACTCCCAACATCTCCTCTGCCCTTGCTGCATCGTCCTCGTCCTCTACAGCCTCCTCCACGCCCGAATGCACGTTCTGCGGCGTCAAATGGCACATCGAAGCGAACTGCAAGAAGTACCTCAAGTTCAAGGAAGATGAACACGAAGAGGTCCGTCTCAACCGCTCCAAACCCAAGGGGCACAAAGCGAGGCAAGCGGAGCAAACGACGCCGGAGTTCGCTGGAAATGCAAGTGCACTGTCAACTTTCGATCCTACCACTCTCCAGAGCGACACTGACTTCCATTGGCTCGCAGACACAGGCGCCACTAGTCATATGACGCCGCATCGCGCCTGGATGCGCAATTACACGCCCCACATCCTCCGGCTCCTGCTGCTCCTGCAAATGAGAACGACGCTGGCCCTGCTCTAGACAACGACATGGACAAAATTCAATTTGCTGGAGCTGCCTTGACGTCGGATCCACACAACTACAAGCAGGCACTAAAGAGCGATGACTCGGAACGTTGGAAGGAAGCCACACTTGCAGAGTACAACACCCTCATCCAAAATGGCACTTGGGAGATTATGGATCTCCCATCAGGTGAAAAGGCCATTGGCTCTAGCTGGGTCTTTCGCATTAAAACCCATTCTGACGGCTCTATCGAACGCTACAAGGCTCGCATCGTCGCCCAAGGCTGCTCACAACATCCCGGACGCGACTATCAGGAAGTCCATGCCCCTACACCTCGTCCTGTGACGATACGGATGACATTTGCCATTGCTGCTGCGGAGGACCTGGAATTGCACTCTGTCGACGTTTCAGCTGCTTTCACCAATGGAGACCTTGAGCAATACATCTACATGAGACAGCCTGAAGGATTCCATGAAGGCGCTCCCAACAAGGTCTGTAGGCTCCAGAAATCGCTCTATGGTCTCAAGCAGTCAGCTAGACAGTGGAACATCAAGCTGCACACTGCCCTCACTCACATGGGCTTCAAGCGAGTTGAAGCAGACCGGTCTGTCTACATCTATTCTGATGGTCTTGTTCGCATTTTCGTCCCCATTTACATCGATGATATCACCTTTGCTTGCAAGGACGCTGCTGCGATTGACAGGGCAGTTGAGCAGCTAGCTGGACACTTCAAATGCCGCAATCTTGGACCAACGGAGTTCCTGCTTGGTGTAGGCATCACCAGAGACCGCAAATCGCGCACCATCGCACTCCACCAACGCCAATTCATCCTGGACATCCTAGAGCGCTACAACATGACCAACTGCAGCCCTGTTTCGACTCCCAGGATTCCTGGCTGCGTTCTAACGAAGGAAATGGGCGCATTCACTCCAGAAGACGTCGGATTCATGCGCACTGTTCCCTACCTCAGCTGCATCGGTTCGCTCCAGTATCTCGCCTCTATGACTCGCAGTGACATCGCTCAAGTCGTCGCCTACCTAGCGCGTTTCAACAGCAATCCAGGTCCGAAACACTGGGCAGCAGTCAAACACCTATTGCGCTATCTCAAGGGAACACTAGAGCACAAGCTGCACTACTCAGGCAAGCTGGGTCCGGACATGTTCACCACCTACTGCGACGCATCTCATGGCGATTGCAAAGACACCGGACGCTCTACAGGTGGTTATGTGACTCTCATGGCTGGTGGTGCAATTGGCTGGAGCAGCAAACTGCAGGGAATCGTCGCTCTCTCCACTACTGAAGCAGAGTTCATTGCAGCTGTTGAAGCAGGCAAGGAGATTGCTTGGATGCGCAACATTCTGTGTGAATTTGGCTCCACCATTCACCAGCCTTCCACTCTCCACATTGACAACCAATCCACTATCAGTGTGTCCAAGAATCCTGAGCACCATGGACACATGAAGCACCTCGATCTGCGCTTCTACTGGCTTCGAGATGCTGTTAACGACAAAATCATCCTTCCTTCCTATATCCCTACTGCTGAGCAAGTTGCAGACATTCTCACCAAGGCTCTACCAGCTACCAAAGTCCAATTCTGCAGAGAGCAGATGGGCATTTATCCTTAGAGTATCTTTCTTTCTTTCTTTCTCTTTCTTTCTGAGACTGTTCAGATCATGGGGGGATGTTAGAGTTGCCTGTTTCAGTCTCAGCTGATGTGGTCACATGTGATCACATGACACACATGTATATAGCTGTAGAACAATGTCTGGAGTCCTTAGTTACTCACTTCGGACTCCAGGCAAGTAGATAGCTCTGTTCCTCCTCAATACACTTAAGTTACTCACTTCGGACTCCAGGCTCTCATAGCCGCTCTGTCTGATACACTGAGACGGCGAAGCTCACCCAGCAGGTGTCTCGTACCGTCCCGAACTCGCCACCTTTCACATTTGTATGACCAGTAATGTCTTCAGTGGCAAGACGGGGCTCTCCAGGCTTGATAATAGTCTGGCAAGATAACCTTTCACAGCGTGCAGGACATGTGGCTACTGCATTTTCTGTGAATTGAAAAGGCATTCTTGGGATGTGAATCCAAGGGAAAAGGACTAAAGAGAGTGTACCAGGAATTTTTATGAAATAGGTAGATTATTGTAGGTGCTTATCTAAATGCCCGGATCAATCATACCTCCCTCCGACAACCTCCCTCTTGTCATCAATGTTGCATTAGTTGCTCTTTTCTTTTCTTTTGACAGTCCTATCCTATCCCCAATGCCCAACCAGAACAAACTCCTTCGTACGTCTGATCTAATGATACTATATTCATACCACAATATCATTCTAACTTTATTTCAATAGCACCAATTGCACTTATTGAGCCACATGTTCGCCGTTTATGGAAAATGTGCAAAAATGATAAAGAAATCCTCAAAGTGCTTCGGGAGGAAGTCATTGACACTGAGAAATATGGACTAGGGTGCATCTTTTTAATTATATTTTTTGATCTTTTCATTAGCAGACAGAATTTATACCATTTTAGCTTGAATTCCTTTCGTAAAATGCACCAAAACATGGGTTTGGAAAGGGCAAGATGACAGGGGCATACTCTAGAGACTATCCATGAAGCTGTTCAAGGACTTAGACAGCTTTTCCCACTGGCTGGTACTTGAGAAATGACAACTCTGCTTTTCCATGAAAGAGAAATGTGTGTTTCACGGTAAGATTCTAAAATTGTATTCCTATGACCTACAATATTCAATGTTCTCTCTGATTTTCTATCTAGTGCTCTGGTTGTCAAATATTTCCATGTTTATGAACCGGAATTAGTTTGGGAAAGAAAAGCGAGACAATTTAGGCGCTGGTTTACCCCGGGTTTCAAAAAGATTCTCCAAGAAGGTGTGACTGCTGGATGGTATGATACTACTCGCCCACTTGATGTGTGAGTCGGCTAGTATGCTCCAAGTCTGCAAGCAATTTACCGACTTCACAGTACTTTACCCTCCACCACCTTTAACCAGTGGTCACCACTGGTCACCACTGGTTACCACTGGTTGACCACTGGTTGACCAGTGGTTCTAGTGGTTAACCAGTGGTCAACCAGTGGTAACCAGTGGTTTGTTCAACCAGTGGTCACCAGTGGTTACCAGTGGTTTGTTCAACCAGTGGTCACCAGTGGTTACCAGTGGTTTGTTCAACCAGTGGTCACCACTGGTTACCACTGGTTGACCATTGGTTGACCAGTGGTTCTAGTGGTTAACCAGTGGTCAACCAGTGGTCAACCAGTGGCTTGTTTAACTAGTGGTCACCAGTGGTCAACCAGTGGTTCCAGTGGTTTGACCAGTGGTCAACCAGTGGTTCCAGTGGTTTGACCAGTGGTCAACCAGTGGTTCCAGTGGTTTGACCAGTGGTCAACCAGTGGTTCCAGTGGTTTGACCAGTGGTCAACCAGTGGTTCCAGTGGTTTGACCAGTGGTCAACCAGTGGTTCCAGTGGTTCTAGTGGTCAACCACTGGTTGACCACTGGTTCTAGTTGTCAACCAGTGGTCAACCAGTGGTTTGACCAGTGGTTCCCACCCAGTGGTCAACCAGTGGTTTGACCAGTGGTTCCCATCCAGTGGTCAACCAGTGGTTTGACCAGTGGTTCTAGTGGTCAACCAGTGGTCAACCAGTGGTTCTATGGTCAACCAGTGGTCAACCAGTGGTCAACCAGTGGTTCTATGGTCAACCAGTGGTCAACCAGTGGTTCCAGTAGTCAACCAGTGTCAAACCACTGGTTGACCACTACTAAGTACTGACCACCAGTGGTCACCACTGGTCACCACTGGTCCCACTACTAAGTACTGACCACCACTGGTCACCAGTAGTCCAACTACTAATTAATTACCACTTACACCTATAAGTAAGTATTGACCACCACTGGTCACCATTGGTTACCACTGGTACAACTACTAATCAATTACCACTTACACCTAAAAGTAAGTAATGACCACTACTAGTGACCACTGGTCCAACTAATTAATTATTTCTGATTCCTATGAGTAAGTACTGACTACCAGTAGTCACCAGTGATTCAACCACTAATTATTTACCAATTTAGTCCTGGGCTTATTTAGCAATTCACTAGTATTTAGATAAATACCAAATATGTGTCCATATATCAGTATGTTGCCAATACACTTCAATATACATCATAGTTTAATCACTATCTTCCTGTTCCTGTTCCTGTTCCTCTTCACTTTCTTCTTCTTCTTCTTCCTGTTCCTGTTCCTGTTCCTCTTCACTTTCTTCTTCTTCTTCCTCTTCCTCTTCTTCTTCTTCTTCTTCTTCTTCTTCTTCTTCCTCATCATTACTACCATCACTGTATTCCTGAATTTCTTCACCCCCACTATCCTCGTCTTCAGAGCTTGTTAGCTCACCACCATCATCTTCATCATCACTTCCAGGCTGACTTCTTGTTGGCCATGTAGATCTATTCCCATCATTGTGTTCAGCTTCCCTCTGAATCCTAATCATGACATGTTTCGCATGGTAGAATAGCATCGCATGTAGAAACCATTTGAAGTTCTTTGATATCATTCGCTTGAGAATGGATTCAAATCCAGTCATCCATGCATTGAGCTGCTCGCTAGCTTCAGTGTTGAATGAGCGAACCTACCCAAATATTAAAATTAGTAAAAGATCAAATAAAGCAAAATAGATATACTTTATAAACATTTCCATTATCATCTGTTTTCTCTCTAACTAAATCTCCACTATCAGGTGTAGGATTGCAATAAGTCTGGCATAATTGATCGGTTGCCTTGTGATTGCTATAGTGATAGGTGTCCACAATAAAACGAGTAGTCTGAGACCACTCATTCCAATAGTGTGGTTGAAGTGCCAATGTCCGTAAAACCTAAATATAATATTAGATCTGTCCAATATAAATAATAATCACTTACCAAACAAGCTTTGTCAATACAAATATATGTAGGCCGATCTTCTTTATTTGGATATACCACCGTGTCCAACCAATTGAGAATATTAGTTGGAGACTCAGCTTTATCAAACAAAGTCCATGCTAAAACAACTCCACATGGTGTACAAATGGTTTCAACGCAATAAAATTTGTTTGGTGAAAAATAATGTCGGCGAACCTGTTCATTTTGGTTTTCATCATGTGGTTGGTGTGCTCGTCGTATTCGATTTTGTTGCCAAGGCTGGGCTTCATTGGGGCGCTGTATAATACGTCGGATTCCATGAATGGTTGATTTGCTTTTACTGGCTTTATGTCTTCTCCATTCGGGTGCATGTTGGTGACAAGCCAGAGTATTTGGCTCACAGTCTTCATTACATCCCACAATACGACATCTATTACATATTTAATAATATAAAAATGAACATAATTAATGTACAATACCTTATACCATATTCAATTTCATGCTGTCGACAGAATGCACCACCTCGAGCATTCTTTAAATCTTCAGTGCAATTTTCAAAAGCACAATGCTATTAAAAAATAGTAAGTCAATAAATAAATGAATAAAATAGTTAAAAATATACCACAGGTGCCATAACAGCTCCATCAATTACCACCATTGTACAAGGTATTGCGTCTACAACATTTGGCTGACCTGGCTGTGGCTTTCGTGGTTGTGTACATTCAGGACAAGAATGTTCTTTAACCAAAGGCAGGCGACCTTGATCGCCCAATGTTTTAAATGCCAAATCAACAAGCTATACAAAGTTTGAGCCAAAATAAAATTTAGAAATAAATAATGACATACTTTATGAACATCCAAGTCCCGTTTTGCCTCAAAGTCTATATCGGCGGCATCCGCAACAGATCGGATGGATTCTTGCGTAAAAGCCTGCCAGATATGTCCTCGTGAAAGCATTATTGAAGAGCCAAAGCATTCGTTCCAGTACTGTGCATAGGCGTTTGCAGAGGCATGGAAGTTATACATTCCACCAAGCACAGCATTTGAAAACACCCGATCAACCCAAATCTTTTTACCAATCTTCAGATACCGTGCTGAATTAATCCAGACTTCGTGAGTGTCGCCATTGTGATGTTTGTAGTCTTCATGATCAGGCTGATAAACCGTATTGCAGCGAGTACATTTCCCACGTATAACATATACAGACTTGGAATCAGCAACAGTAATGCCTTCAATAAGATAGACATTTGTGAAATCGTCAGAAGATGTGGCGACTTGGATGCTGTATGGATGGCAAGTTTCAGTGGTACAAGTCATATTCGGAGGACAGATGATGCGGATAGGAAGGATAGATGACCGTGAAATATGATGTATCTTCCGCTTGAAAGTTCCATTCCGACTATATGGTGTAAGACGCAGAAAACCTGCCAAGTGGTCCAAATTTCTCGCAAATTGACTAGTTAGCTGATTGTCTGTTTTATGGGTATTGGAAGGAAAAATTTCATCAACTTTGTTGTCGCCTAGCCTAGTTTCAATTCCACGAGCAAGAGCTGATATCCAGCCAGTCGCTTTAATTGTTCTTTCACCTTCATAGAGTGGATGAGATTGCCGAGCATGGAGGTTGAGAAGTTCAGGATTATCGGTGAGTGAAAAGAGCAAGAGAAGAACTGTAGTCAGAGAAATATTTGAATTGAATGTCGCCAGAATAAAATCGCTAAAGGCTTTGAATGTTGGATTTGGGAATGGGTGTGAGCGAGGATCCTGAGCTGAAGTCACTGGAATCCAAGCAAAGACGCAGATAAAGCAAAATAGCCAGAATAGAAAAGATATCGGAAACCTAACAAAAAAACACCAAAAACATGCATATTTTCAGAAATTTAACAACAGAAAATATTTCTAAGTAAACAATATTACACTTTAGCTGGTTTCTTTTTCTTTGGCGACTTGCTCGCCTCCTGCGCTTTCAACCATTCCTTCAAAGAAGTAAAACTATAACGTTGAACCTTCTTTCCGATCCAGACTTCAGAAATGCTTTTCTTGTCAGGATCATTATGAAGCCACTTGGCCATATCGGGGTAGGATTGAAGGATAGGTCCAAAAGTATTGTCCCAGTTCTTGAATTGTGTCTTTTGGACCCAAATACCTGTGACGTCGTTGGGGGTTGGCTTTTTGTGATAAGACCATTCAGATGCTGGCGAAGCCTTCAATTTTGCCAGAGCATCAATGCAGGCCTCGTAACGTTTAAACGTCAAAAGAAGATCACTACCACCTTTCTTTACAGACTCCCGAAGATTAAGAAGTTCCTGACTGATCTTCAAAACCTTCACGATCTCTGTCTCCTTTGGTGACAAGTCGGCAAGCAATGGAGATGGAGATGGAGCATGGGAGGAAGGGTGAAGAGACGAACTTCGAGATGGAGACTCCGCAGAGAGTGCTAGAGATGCAGCATAAGAATGAGCAACAATGGGAGTCTAAATTAAATAAATTAGTCAACAAATAAAAAGAAATTAAATTAGAAATGACTTACGCCAAGAACCCAAAAAGTAAGCTTATTGTTATCATCTTTGATAAATTCAGCAATACTTTTGTTGGTGATCGCACATTTGTATGGTCCCTGAATGACCCATGCGGAGTTCTCATTGTCCCAAAGAAAGATTGTTTGAGCTAAAAAAAATATTATTAGTATGTATTCATTAAATATGAAAAAGACATACATTCGATGGATGGAAAGAGCCCTTGGAGTTCTATAAGAAGAGAGCGTACCGATCCACCAGTCACAACCTTGAGGATGAAGCCCAATTCGACATCGTCCTTGTTGAAAGGTGGCGAAGAGGAGGGATAGTTACAGTACCGAACAATGCCATTGAGTTGTACCTGAAGAGAAGTAGAGTCGTCTTCATCGGTAGTATCACCAATATTGGGATTGTTTCCGATAGCTCGTCCACGGCTAGTGCCACCAGTGGTACGTGAAGATCCTCCCATAGGTAAGGTCGCCAGAGAGGCCTGAAGGGCATTTTGGAAGTCTACAATATTTAAGTACTGTTGTAAACAGAAAATAGAGAATACAACGTACCTTCATTTTCCTGTGCCTCTAGATCAATACATCCTCATCCTCATCCTCACTATCGATATCCTCTGCTTGTGCCTTTCCCTTTCCCTTTGACTTGACAATAGCGATATCAACATCCATCTCGTTATCATCTTTCTCCAAGTCGTCACTGATGGTGGGTTCGACTTCTTCTACAATCATCTCCGATGTGTCTTTGGTGTTGGTATCAGGTGCATCATCACGACGACGACCCCTTGTAGAAGTCGTAGTACTCAGCGGAGGCTTGGAGGCAAGAGTGGATGACTTGAAACGGATTGGAGGAGCGACAGGAACTTTGTTTACAATTTCTTCCGCACTAAGTCAAATATAAGTGATTGAATATCAATAAATGAATAATACGTACCGAGTTGGCTTTTTCTTAGCTTTCTGTCCGATAGCATTGACTTGTGCCTTCTTGTTAGCACTAGTTTTATTGCAAAAAAAATCAGTTTAGGATTACGTTATATGTGAGATAACATACGGAGCCGGTTTAGCGGAGCTGACTTTCTTAGATGGCTTAGATGAGTGGTGGGTAGCTGATTTATCTAGTATATTATAAGTCTATGATCTATTAAAAGAAGATAGATGATATACCTTTCTTGCTGGGAGTCTTTTCTTGATCTTCTTCTTCCTCATTGTTGACTATCGGATCATCTTTGGCTTTAAAAAAATAGTTATAATATATATATTGATTATAGAGCTGTAATACATACTGTACTTCCCCAGTTCATCCTCTGAACTCTCATCGACTTGCATATCATCCTGTTCATCTTCAATAACAGAGCTGGTACGGCTCCGCTTGCGTTCAGTTTCTGAGATCGGACTACTTGATTTCTGACGCTTCTTGGTGTTCTTATTCTTGTGCTTGGGTGGTGAGCGAGAGCGAGCCATGTTATAACCTTAACAAATAAACAGTATAAGTATACATTTATATTTGATTTGAGGTCACACAGATAAAAATTTGAATAAGAAAAGCATTATATTTGAGTATCTACGGTACAAGACAAAGTATAAAAATATTAAAGTAAATTACTTACACTATTATATATAGTGTAGGTAGGTGAGCGGTGAGCACGGGTAGTGGTGGCGATCGGTCACGTGGGCCGCGGGAGGTGCACGCAGATGGCAGAGGGGACGGCGATGGGCGCGGATGGCAGAAGGGCAGCACGGGGCGGCGATCCGGGCGATCGTCGTCGTCGCCACGTGGCAGAGGGGCGACAAGGGCAGAGGGGCGGCGAGTGCGGGGGTGAGCGCGGGGCGAATGGGGGCGATCACGGTGGGTGGTCGTTGGTGTCGTTGCCACGTCACACGGCATGGTAGAGACGGATGGCGCGCGGGGGCGAACAGGCGCGATCGCGGTGGCGGGGTCGTCGTCGTCGTGGCGTGTCACATGGCATGGGGGACATAGGCGACGTGTGGTGGCGATCAGGGGCGATCGCGGTGGGCGGTGGTGGTCGGTCGGCGGCGATCGAGCGCGATCGCAGTAGGGGCGGTGGTCGTTTTCGCCACGGGTGACGCGGCGGCGGTGGTGTTGGTGGTGGCCGTCGATTGAGGTGCCGCGGGAGTGAGACGTGGGGGCGGTGGCATTGGTGGTCGGCGTCGTCGTCGCATGCCGGCGGGTGATGTGGGACCGTGGGTGGCCGTCGTCGTCGTTAACAGGCGTCGTGGGCGTCACAGGAGGGCAATGTGGCGGGTGGTGGGCGCCGTCGTCGTGTGCCGGCGTTGCGGGTAGGTGATGTGGCGACGGCGGGTGGGCGTTGCAGGGCACGCGAGGTGGTGGTGGACGACGGCGGTGGTGGCCGGACGTGGCGACGTGGTGTGTTGCGGCCGTCGTCGTCGTTTGCGGGCGGCGGGCATGGATGACGTGGCGGCGGTGGCGGCGGTGGTGGGCGTCGTCGTGTGCGGGTGCCATGGGAGGGAGACGTGGTGGGTGGTGGGCGGCGTCGTCGTGGTGTGTGGCCGTTGGCGGTGTTTGCAGGCGTCGCGGGCGTCACGGGCACGCAACGGGGCGGCGGTGGAGGGCGTCGTCGTGTGCGGGTGCCGCAGGACGACGCAGCGGGCGTGTGACGTGGCATTGGTGGCATGCGGGCGTCGTCGGCGCGTACGCGTGCAGGTGTGCGGTGAGAGATGGGGATGGAGGGGGGGGGAGCCTGGTCAGCGCGGGCTAAACGACGGAATGGGGGGAGGGGCTTACCTTTCGTCGCCACGTCACACAGCGGGGACGTCGGGTGCGATCGGCGGCGATCGCGTGGGCGGTGGTGTTTGTCGTCGTCGCCACGTCACATGGCGGGGGACGTCGGGTGCGATCGGCGGCGATCGCGTGGGCGGTGGGTTGGTCGCGATCGAGCGTGGGCGGTGGGGGGATGTGGTGGGACGTCGGGGGCGATCGGTGGCGATCGCGGTGGGTGGTGGTGGTTGTCGTCGCCACGTCACACGGCGCGCGACGTGGTGGTGGCAGGCGGGCGTCGTCGGCGGATATGCGCGCGGGAGTGCGGTGGGAGATAGGGATAGGGGGGGAGAGCCTGGTCAGCGCGGGCTAAACGACGGAAGGGGGGGGGAGAGGCTTACCTTGGGGGTGGGGTTTGATTGTGGTGGTTGCAGAAAGAAACCCAGCGACGTCTGATGGCTGAGTATAAAGCGGCGCAAATTCGAATCGGCTTCTCGCGTGCCGAATTAATCATGTGACGGAATCCGAAAGAGTTGATAATTGCAACTCCGATCGAATATGAGTGATGGCCGAGATCGCCGAGCGTACTAGATAAATTAACTAAAGTATCTAGGCTTTCAAATGGCCTTGTAGTGTAGTGGTTTATTGCGCTTTCTAACATGTGACCCCTAGGTTGCTGGTTCAATCCCTGCCAATGGCATTTTGGTCCGCTTTTTTTTTGTACTTATATAATAAAGAGAACTGACCACTGGTCTGGGTGCTTAACCACTGGTTGACCACTGGTTGACCGCTGGTTTGGGCGCTTAACCACTGGTTGACCACTGGTTGACCGCTGGTTTGGGCACTTAACCACTGGTTGACCATTGGTTGACCACTGGTTTGGGTGCTTAACCACTGGTTGACCACTGGTTGACCACTGGTTTGGGCGCTTAACCACTGGTTGACCACTGGTTGACCACTGGTTTGGGCGCTTAACCACTGGTTGACCACTGGTTGACCACTGGTTTAGGCACCTAACCACTGGTGACTGCTGGTTATAGTACTTGACCAGTGGTGACCAGTGGTTGACCAGTGGTTATTCAGACCCATAGTAACCACTGGTCAACCACTGGTTTCAACTAGTGTTATTCAGTAGTCTAATCATGTCTATTATATTTGGCATTTATAACCAAACCAGTGGTTGACCAGTGGTAACCAGTGGTAACCAGTGGTAACCAGTGGTTAAATGCGGTGGAGTGATAAGACCTCCGACTTCAAAATTTATTGATCCATTATTATAGACTGGTCTTCCATTGGCTCTTTATCCCTTTGATCCAGACAGAGCTAGATGCCTATGTGGAAAGAATTAACAATACCAAAAAACGAGCTAACCGGAACAAAGTATTGCCCCATGGTGTCCCAAATGATATTGCCAATTCTCCTGAAACATATTGCCGTTTGGATTTTAAGGTAAGAATTAATGCATCCAAATTTATATACTTCTAATATCCATTTCCATCAGGTTCAAGTCGATCCAGAGGCCATCAAATATGTCCGCAAGAAGTTTGTGCCTCCTAGTGATCCTGTCTTCAAGCTAGTTCTGCCACTTTTTGCCCAGTATGCAGCACAAATATACACTGAAATAGGTAGTCCTGCGCTTGATGCTGGGAATATCTGGCAGGTTTACCGAGACATCATTGAACAACTTCAAGATATTACCACACATCAAGCCAATGGGAATGAGGATTACATTGATATTGTAGATCAATGTAGTGTTCGAAGGTCCGGTGACAAGACCGGAAAAAGACCGCAAAAAAACCGGACCACAACCACACTGGACCAAAAATAGAATGGACCAATCAAGACTGCAACCGTGGTCCGGTCCATGGTCTTTCCTAATTTTCTAAATCAAAAGACCAATAAAAACCGGTTAGGACAGGTCTTTCACCGAGATTTTTTGTAGCACGGTAGAGCGTTAAAAACCATTTTCAACGATGCCAAAAACATAAATTTAGCGTAAAATTTGACAAAGATATTAATAGTTTACGATTAAATCATTATTTTGAGCACTTAAAAATGTGTTTGCCCACACTTCAATTGTTAGGCATTCGTACCTTTTGCAAACTTGCGCATCAGTAGATGACATGTATATCTACAAAATGTATTTTAAATTTTATTAATTGAACAAGATCTGACTATGTTATAATAAAATCAATATTCTCTACTTGACTTCACTATTAACAAGATGCTTTTGCCAACGGTTCATTCGTTAAATAAGCTAGCCTTTCATAAGCCAAAGTCAAGGTATAAAATAAGAATACCTATTTAACAAGCCTCTATACATAATATTTGGGTAAGAACTCATTGAGATATGGGCAAATGCGCTCAAGCAGTTTAATTTCTACTATTAAAATAGTTTCTATAGGTAAAATCAATTTGAAGTCAGCCCACAGACCGGTCTACAACCAGTCCTCAACCAGTCTTTAATAGGACTGGTTGAGGACCGGTTTTTTGCAGTTGCTAGTGCTTGGAAGTCCGGTCTCAAGACTGGAAAAAGACCGAGACTGGAAAAAGACCGAGACTGGACCGGACCTGAACCGGAAAAGACCGGAAAATTGATGGACCGGAAAAGACCGAGACCGCGGTCCGGTCCACGGTCCAACAGGTTTGAAAAAATAGATGGACCGATCAAAAACCGGTCTGGACCGGTCTCAACTGGTCTTTAGCTGTGAAAATTTGTGGGCCGATAAAACGTTAAAATTCCTTTCGAACGATGCCGAAATCATATTTTTAGCATAAGAATTGACAGAGTTATTAATAGTTTCATTTTAAGTAATTACTTTGAGTGCTTAAAAACGCTTTTACCCGCAGTTCAAACGTTAAGTGCGCGTACTTCTCGCAAACTTGCACATAAATTGAAGACATAAAGATCTACAAGATGCAATTTAGACCTTAATATTTGAAAAATATTTGATTGAGCTATAGTAATATTTATGCTTTCTACTCTTTCTGACTACTTTAAAGACACTTTTGCCTATTCTTCGTTTAATATATACATCGCCCTTTCGCAAACTGGGGTACAACTAGATATTAAAATTACCTCTCTAACAAGCATACAGCCATAATATGCGGTTGAGAATTGACCGAGATATCACAAAATGCACTCAACCACTGCATTTGCTGGTATTTTAATTGTTTCTCAGTCAATTCTCCACCGATTTTTATATTCTTTGAAGTACTATGTACTACATACAGTATCCTACCTAATTATTACCAGTCTGGACCGGTCTCTGACCGGTTGAGACCGGTTTGGACCGTAACCGGTCTTAACCGGTCTTTGGACCGCTCAAGACCGCAGTGGACTGGTCTTATGCGGTCCGGTCCGGTTTTTTGAGCATTTTAAAAATAGATGGACCGGTCTCGGTCTCGGTCCAAGCCCCTGGAGAATAAAAGACTGGACTGGACCGGACTTTCAAGCACTAGCAGTTGCTCAACTGCAGAAGACCGATGTAGACCGGTTTACGTTGGTCTTGTGCATTTTTTGCAGTCTTTAAACCGCAGTTAACCAGTTGCAGTCTCGGTCCATGGCACTTAGGGCCAAAAGACCGGACCGGACCGGACCTTTGAACACTAGATCAATGGCAAGTATCTGAATTCCTCGAGGATCAGGATGCAGAGCCAGAGGTCCCTTATCCTCTGATTGAAGGTAGAGATCTCTTCAGAGGATTTGATAGTCCTCGTGAAGATGGCTCAATCTATCTTGGTGGAGTCAATGAGGGACATGGACTTGGTGTGTAAACTTCCCTTCAAATTGGCTGTATTTTCTAATGCAACTTGATTAGATGCAGAATTGGAAAAGAGATTGGATGACATGGATGACAATGATGATGAATTTGAACCCAGTGAGCTACAAGGGGGTCTTGTCTTCTCAGAGGATGAAGATGAAGCTGGTTCAGATGAAGGAGATGATTGGTAGATTGAATTAGTATTCAAAAATTTTCACCAGTTATAGCATACAACCAATTCTAAGACCTGACTGTGAACATAATCCCAGAGGCTTAGACCATGGCAGCATTGGATCACAGGGCAGGGATGGCTGCCCAGCCCATCTTGTGCATCTTCACACCGCAAATGCTGCATTATGTACAGCACCTTTGTATGCAAAGACGGTAGAGATGCGGCAAACCCAATGTCCTGCTCAGAGGGGACATACTACATGCATGGTGACAGTGGACAACCGTCACTACGCATGTGGCGACAGTGGGCCATATTGTCATCTTTGCCAATGATGTCAATGCCGAGTTCTACGAGAAACATGTCAGGGAGATGCCACATGTGAGGAAAGATGAGGTGCCACATATGGTTCAGATGGGTCGCTTTTGTGCCTGCACTACTGCCCTCGTGTCATTGATAACTGCGCCGTGGTTGCTTTCCTGTGACGTCCTTGAAGAAAATCTGTGGCAGTGTATCAGCAACGAATGGCACCAGCTTATAGGGCACAAGTGACACACCTTTTCGCTTCCCTCCCAGACTTCTGCATGCTGCAACCTAGCATCAAAGAGGCCGTTCTGCGCTCCTAGGGAGAGTTGCAAGTGCCTCTGTTGCCTGATCTTCATATGCGCAGAGGTGAGAGTGATGTGCTTGAGTGTTTATGTGTCACACAGCAGTAGTGTTCGAAGGTCCGGATACAAGACCGGAAAAAGACCGGAAAAAAACCGGACCACAACCGCACTGGACCGAAAATAGAATGGACCGATCAAGACCGCAACCGCGGTCCGGTCCACGGTCTTGCCTAATTTTCCAAATCAAAAAGACCGATAAAAACCGGTTAGGACCGGTTAGGACCGGTCTTTCACCAAGATTTTTTGTAGCATGGTAGAGCGTTAAAAACTCTTTCGAACAATGCCAAAACCATATTTTTAGGATGAAATTTGATGAAGATATTAATAGTTTACGATTAAATCGTTATTTTGAGCGCTTAAAAACGCGTTTGCCCGCATTTCAATCATTAAGCATCTGTACCTTTCACAAACTTGCGCATAAATACATGAAATGTATATCTACAAAATGTATTTTGAATTTTATGAATTGAACAAGATCTGACTAGTCTATAATAAAATCAATATTTTCTACTTGACTTCACTATTAACAAGACGCTTTTGCCAATGGTTCATTCGTTAAATAAGCTAGCCTTTCGTAAACCGGGGTCAAGGTACAAATTTTAATTACCTATCTAACAAGCCCTTATACATAATATTTGGCCATGAACTCATTGAGATATGGGCAAATGCGCACAAGCAGTCCAATTTCTACTATTAAAATAGTTTCTACAGGTAAAATCAATTTTAAGTCGGCCCACAGACCGGTCTACAACCAGTCCTCAACCAGTCTTTGATAGGACTGGTTGAGGACCGGTTTTTTGCGGTTGCTCAACTGCACAAGACCGACGTAGACCGGTTTATGTCGGTCTTGTGCGGTTTTTTGCAGTCTTTAAACCGCGGTTAACCGGTTGCGGTCTCGGTCCATGGCACTTAGGGCCAAAAGACCGGACCGGACCGGACCTTCGAACACTACACAGCAGATAGAGGTGGAACACAGGGGAAAAGGGCACTCATTGTAAATTGTTGCCAGTTGTATGCTGTATGCTGCATGCAGCTGTGAAGGGATTGATGCCGACGTCTATGGCTGCGGAAGCTCGTCATTTGCTCACCCAGCATAGCACATGCCGCAAGCAAGCAGGCAGTTGGTGCAGCTCAATTCATTGTCAAAAGCTAGCCATTATCTGTATCTGAATGATATCTGAACATGTCAACACATATATTTTGAGGTGTTAAGGGTCTTTGCTTGCCTAGGACCTTCGGCAACTGCAGCCGAACATGTTTGTCTACAGCTTCACAAGTGTGGTGCTCTTGGTTTCTATAGCAAAGATTCTACCATCAGCGGCACTTCCCTCCCACCCAACAAGAAGATAGGAGAATCACATATCAAATGTACACGCAGCAAGAACATTTGTTGAAAGTCAACCCTTTTGGTCCTGATAGGTGGCTGTATTTTCATTAGGAACAAATGTGTCAATGTGTGTACCATCAAGAGCTCCATGACAGAATTTGAAGAATGGCCAGAGCTTGGGATTCTCATGAATTTCAGGAGGTGTCTGGTTATTTGGGGGAAGCTTGATATAGCAGTTGTAAAATGTCAAGGAAATAATTCCACCCAAAATATGATGGAAAGCTCTATGAAATAAATCTCATTAATATTCTAAACAGAGGGCAGAGGGCTTCAAAAATACTTTGATATTGTATCACCACTTCTCTGGAATCTTTTTTGCATATCATGATTGCTGCCCCCAACTCGAGCAATATGGAGAAATATTCCCAATTGTTCAGTGGCTGTAATATGGCAAGTAGATCATAATCCAACATACTTGGATAATTGTGACAAAAGTTTCTTGAAGACATGCTTTGACATCCCAAGCATATTGTGAAAGCAGACATCATGGCCATCAAGAAGCTCTTGAATCCACTGGAAACCTGAGAGAATCAAGGTGTGTTGTGGTGTTTAGTGATCGGCACGGGTAACCCGCGGGTGCCAAAAGTGCTACCCGCACCCTTACCCACGAAAAACCGTGCCCGTATGCACGGGTACGGTTTTTTGCGGGTAAGGGTGGAGGGTTTGGGGGGTACGGCGGGTCAGCCAGTGATCGCGGGTTTACCCGTCGGCGTGACGGGCCGGCCCATCAATCCGCGTCTCACGGTTCAGCTTTTTCTCCAATCACTGTTTCTACTGGCTCATGCCATCCTCTCCAGCCCGCCATCGTTCTGCGCAGTGCCCTCACCCATCCGATCTCGTCGCTGACGCGCGTCGACATGCTGGACGACTTACCCGACCAAGGCGAGCAATGCCATGACGGCGCCACGATGCAATGGTGCAAAGACGGAACAGCACAACGATGCGACGACGCGACGGCAGCGCAAAGACGCAATGACACAACGATGGCACAATGATGCGACGATGCAACCCCGCCACGTCGCTGGCCTTGCTCATGCGCCACGACGACGGACGAAGGGGTGTAGGACATGGAAGGGGAGACCCGGGAGCGGGAGACCCACCAGGTATGCCCCCTACGCCCTTCATCCTCGCTCACCACTGACACCCATTCCCTCCCCACAGCTTCCGGGATTCCCGCCCCCGCTCCGCAGCTGATCCGTGCGTGCTGCCACGTCACCACGATGAGGCGGCGACGGGCGTGCGTGCACGCCGCCTCCACAACACAGGCGACGGGCAATGTGGATGAAAACGCGACGCGCATGGATGACAGGCGAGACGGCTGGCGAGACGATGCGGACGACGGGCGATGTGGTCGACGGGCGATGCGGACGACGGCGGACGGCGAGGACAACGCAATGCAGCCAGTGGGCGACACGGCTGACAGGCGACATGGACGACGACGCGACGCGCACGGACGACAGGCGTTGGGGTCGATGAGGCGGATGACAGCGCCATGTGGACGATGTGGATGACGTGCGACGAGGACGCGAGGATATGGCACCCTCGCCAGCCATAGACGCTATTTTCTTATATCAATCTGGGTAGTTACCCATTGGCCTTCATTGATCACCACCGGTAGTTATCCAGAGGGTGTTTAGAGGCACGCGATTGGCTCGGACTGTAGGGGGAGGCGGGAGGGGCTGTAGGTCACATGTGGGTGAGCGGGTGATGTCGTTTAGTGTCGAGGATGCCGTGGGGGGTGGCGGGGTGGGTGCGGATGGGTAGGGCGCTGTGGATGGGGCGGGGGCAGGGCGCGCGCTTGGGGCTGCAGCCTAACACACGTAAACAACGCAGGATTTGATGCTCGGGGGCCGCGCTCGCTGTAGGGCGGCGTCGGGGGCGTTTTGGGGCGGGAAAAAAAGGCGGTGTGTATATAAATAATATACGGACCTGATGCAACTGTTTCCGCGCGTCGGGGAGGGCGGGAAGGGGTGGATTCGGCGGTGGGCTTATGGATGACGATTTTCTAAATTTAGCACACAGTGCTTTATCTTGCAGCGCTTACAGTATCTAATTTTAGACCTATTCTACATACTGGCCACGCGTTTATTCCGCGCCTCATTTCCTTCATTGAATCAATACATATCAAATAAATATGTTATTCTATCATACTATTTACAAGTACATGAAATGTACTACTAGAAAAGGATGGGATGGCGGGCAATACTTACGTGGAGAACGGGCACGAATGCCCGCCCTTTCTCCCTCATTCCATCCCGCTGGCGCCGCCATTCGCGCCTCCTCTCGCTCACCCGCCGTTCGCCGTTCGCCGCCTTCCGCCTCGCATTTACCACGCGACCGCTCGTTAGTCGTCCGTTTCGCGTGGGCTGCACCCGTGCCACTTGCACATCCCTCGTTCGTTTGGCCGTCCCGTGTTTTTGCTCGTACCGACGGCAGGGGCGAGGGTGTGGACGGAGGGCGGGCAGGGATGCGCCCACGCGAGGGGTCCCGTTGAGTGGCCCCCTGACCGCCTCACTCCTGCTGGCATGCGGTCGTGCGTCCGGTCGTACGTTCGGTCGCTCGCCCCTACCCACCCCCTGCGCCGTCCTGCTGGCATGCGTCTGGTCGCCTCGGCAACCCCGCCCTCCACGCCATCTTGCTGGCCTCCGTCGGTGCGTCCGGTCGTTTATTCGGTTCGTTCGGTCGACGTCCGTTCGAGGGAAGGGCGCATGGTGGGGGTGGCAACGGATAGCAGGTAGGGGCCGACGATGGGGGACGGGCAGCTGGAAGGGGAGGAGCGCGCGGCGGTGGGTGGTGGAAGGAGGAGGTAGTGGTGGTGGTTAGGAGGTGGAAGGGGTGGTCGAGGGGTGGCGGCCAGCGCAAGAGCGGGGGCGAAACTCACCCCTACCTGCTTGCCCTGCGCGCCTGCACCCACTCTCCCTCGTTCGCACCCGCTGCCTCTCACGTCCACCCATTCGCCCCCTAGTCCTCACTCGCTGACCAATGTCCTCCTCGCTGGCGCCGTTCTCGCTCGCTGGTGCCATCCTCGCTCGCCGGCCGCCCTGCTTGCTGGTCGTCCGGTCGTCCATCCGTCGGTATGTGCAGCCATGGGGGAAGTGGGGGCGTCGTCGAGCTACAGTGCCGGCCCACATCCCTCGTTGGAGGGGAGGGGCACACGGCGGGCGGCGTCGTCGTCGTCGGAGAGCCAGGGGCCGGCCCACATCCCTCGTTGAAGGGGAGGGGCACGCAGCGGCGGGTGGCGCTTCAGAGGGTGGGTAGCGGTGGAGGTGGGTGGGTAGTGGATAGTGGGCAGGTGGAAGCGGCGGCGCTGAACGATGCGTGGGGGCGGCAATCGCGAAGAGGGTGGTAGTGGATGGATGAGCGATATATCAACCAAATGTTGGTTGATTCCGAATTGAAGCGGAGTTCAAAAGCAGCGGCATTATATGCCGGTGCTTTCACCATCGTCGAGGACGTCGTTTACGACATCCGTAGCTCTTTCTATGGCTTGTTTAACATGTATATTAGTAGCTAGTAAGTAATACTACCTCATGTAAAAATTGGGCGGAAAACATTGCCTTAGTGTATCATTTTTAGCTATCTTTACACAGGCATGGTGATCAAATGGTGATCTTCGGATTCACACTGAAGTGCTTGCAATAAAGATTGATTTTTTATAAGAAATCTACATTAGAAACATAGCTCAAAATTGTGTGATTTATTGCTCAGCTGTATTCAGAACAGTTCCCAGTAGTTTTTCTGGCCAAAAAAAATTTTTAGGAACTCATACACGGAATCTACGAAAGATTGCTCGAATATGTGTTGGAATTCTAAATCTCATCTTGTCTCGAACTCAACCATGTAAGTATCGATTCATTTAGGAGCTATTTCATAGACCGGAGATACTTAGAATATCATTTATTTGACCCTTTATGACTTCCAGGTAGTTACTTTATTCATACATTGCAATTTGACGTCATCCGAGACGCCGTGGACGACGACCAGCAAGTTCGAACACGCTGGGCCGGTTGTCCGAGCCAATCGGATTCGTCACGGAAATCCCCGGGAACCGCGATCATCCATGAACATGGTTGATCTTGCTCATGTACTACCACCACAACCCCTCGCCACTAGCCTCCTCGGCGCCTCCCTCCTTCCTCCTCCCGCTCCTCTCGCTGTCTGCTCGCCACGCCGCGACCTAGCCGTGTGCCCCTCCCCTCCAACGAGGGATGTGGGCCGGCTGTGGCTTCTGATACCACGGGCGTAAATCACCGCCCCTCCCCCTTCGCGCTGCCGCCCTCGTCTCGCTGTGAGCCCCTCCCTCCAATGAGGGCTGTGGGCCGGCGCTCGCACTTCGATACTACGGATGCATTACGACCCCACCGTCCACTGCAGCGGCGAGCCCTCCCCTCCAATGAGGGATGTGGCCCGGCCCTCGAAGGTCGATGACAACGCGACCAGGCCCCGCAAGGGCTCGTCGCCGCCCACTGTTGTGCTATCCCCCTTGTGCCTGTAGACCACGACGGACGGCGCATCCGACGAACATGACGGATGACAACCACGCAACGGATGGCGAGCACGACCGGTGGAGAGCACGACGGCTGGCGAGCAGGACGAACGGCTGGCGAGCAGCACAGACGGCGAGCAGGACGGTCGAACTGCTCGCGAGCAGGATTAGCGAGCACCACGGACGGCCAGTGAGCAGGAAACGCGGCCAGCGAGCACAAACCGCGGCCAGCGAGCACAAACCGCGGCCAGCGAGCAGGAAACGCAGCCAGCGAGCACCACGGACGGCCAGCGAGCACGAACGGTCGCCAGCCAGCACAGCGGATGGCCAGCGAGCACGAAATGCGGCCAGCGAGCACCGTGGACGGCGGATGGGGCCATACGTCGAACAAAGGCGTGAGGGTGTGGGTCCGGGTGGCGAGCAGGAGGGGGCGCGGGTGGAGGTGAGAGCCAGCGGGTGCAAACGACGGACAGCGAGTGCGAACGAGGGGCTAGCAACACGACGACGAGCTGGCGAGCCAGGACGACAGCCAGCAACGCCGAGGGCGAGCTAGGACCGTGGCCAGCAATGCGAACAGCCAGCGACGACGACGGCCAGCCAGCGAAGACAGACAGCAGCCAGCGAGTTCGACGGATGGCCAGCGAGCAGACGCAAAACACGGCCAGTGAGCGCGACGGACGGCCAGCGAGCACGAAAGAGGGCCAGGACGGCCGGCCACCGAGGACGGACAACAACCAGCGAGGACGACAACCAGCGACCTACGGCGACCATGACAGGCCGGATGGCGATGGACGGTGGGGGCAACGGACGGCGAGGGTGGCAGCAACGGGCGGGGAGCAGCGAGGACGAGCATTTGCTCGTCCTCTCTCTGCTCTTCTCTCTTTTTGGTCTTATATTTACTTTATTCAATGTACTAGTATAATATGCTAATGAAATAAATTACATATATTCAATAACATTGAGAGAAAACGAGGAAAAGCAACGGAAAACGCGAGCAGGCGCCCGCGCTATTTAGAAGAATTCTAAAATTAGGTATTGCGCGCTAAATATAGAGCGTCATCCATAAGCCCACCGCCGAATCCACCCCTTCCCGCCCTCCCCGACGCGCGGAAACAGTTGCATCAGGTCCGTATATTATTTATATACACACCGCCTTTTTTTCCCGCCCCAAAACGCCCCCAACGCCGCCCTACAGCGAGCGCGGCCCCCCGAGCATCAAATCCTGCGTTGTTTACGTGTGTTAGGCTGCAGCCCCAAGCGCGCGCCCCGCCCCCGCCCCCATCCACAGCGCCCTACCCATCTGCACCCACCCCGCCACCCCCCACGGCATCCTCGGCACTAAATGACATCACCCGCTCACCCACATGTGACCTACAGCCCCTCCCGCCTCCCCCTACAGTCCGAGCCAATCGCGTGCCTCTAAACACCCTCTGGATAACTACCGGTGGTGATCAATGAAGGCCAATGGGTAACTACCACTAGCTGATATATGAAAGTAGTGTCTACAGGTGCCCTCGCACACACCGTCTACGCATACAATCAGCACTGCATATGCAGCGCTGTGCGGCGTCGAGACGCATCGCGCTAGGATTGCCATACCCGCAAAACCCGCCCAGCGGGTACGGGTTTGACGAGGGTCCGACATGCTTGACCCATACCCCTACCCGTTGTACCCTTGGGTACGACCCGCCGCGGGTCGGCAAACCCGTGCGGATCACTAGTGGTGTTTTGATAAGAGCTGAGGATGCATTCATTGCAACAGTTGCTGTGGCCATTACAGCATGAAAAAAGATATTCTTCTTCTGGAGACTTGAAGATTTCTTCAAGATTTCTTCTGTGTGGCCCTTTCCCTAGCTTTTTGAGCTGTCTGAGTAGTCACCATTGTGTGAAATTCAGTGATTACAGGAGAGAGAGAGTGATAGGGGCCGTTGTTCAATCGATGCTATCTCCCATCAATCCACAGGCCATGTGTTACTAAGTGTTACTGATGTATTACTAATATGTTGCATGTTGTGACAATGTCAGATACTGATGAGCCCCACGGTTTGGGCACATTCAAGTTTCAATCCCACTCAATTTCAATCCCACAGTGGAATCAATCCCAGAGTTGCCAAACAGGCCCTAATATCTTGGTGAGGGCCCTGCCAAATTGGGTGGACTTTAGGCCAGAGAATTCCAGTGGACTCCAGTCCAGTCAGAAAGTCCTAGGCTCACTATCAGCCATTTCTTTCAAACTCTGCAGGCTACATTCAGAAATGGCTGGGCCAAACAGATTGGGTTTTGTTGAGGTCACACTTTGTGACAGAATCCACAACCACCATCTCAATCTGTTGCCATCCTCAACACACCATGATTCCACTTCTTGCGTGTCCTGCCATGGAGATCCATCTCTGGAGTGCACATGTGATGCATACCACTGCTCCTAGTCAACTCACATGATAAAGTTCCAAACACAATCCCCTCTGCACCAAGCATGGGCTGCGAGAGGGAGCTACTGAGTGCCAAGGGTGGTGATAAAGGTGCCAAAGCAATAGACCATGCTAGAATGGATGTTGTATGCTGTTAGGCAAGGGTTGAAAGTTAGAGGAGTGCCCAGGAGATCAATGTCAGTATATAAGAATGGGTATGCACTGTTATACTTCCCATCACTTGCTGCACCCTTATCCTATTGCAGTCCGTGGAAACAATACAAGTCTGCCTGAAAAGGCTGCACACCATCTGCATGCACAACAAACACTGCCAGTGCAGTGTTCTATGTCACAGAGACACAATGCAGTATGATTAGGCAGCACTGGGTTGGCAACTGGATCGATGACTACATATTGACTACATACATCAGAAGACAATATGCAAAGAGCAGCAATAGATGCACCAGTGACCAAGTGCAATCTGGTGTAGAAGTGGCCCACTGCATGTTAGCCAGGCAGCTTCAGCACCCTGGATTTCCTCATGATCCACCCTCCCCTTCCACCTTCTCTCAGTACATTATTCTGTACAAGTCTGAATTTGGTCAAATTTTTTTTATTTTTGAAGTCTATGTCAATCACATTATTTTATCGAGTGCATTTGATCTAAATAGGTGCCCCAAGAGCAAATTTTTTGAAGTGTGGCCACAGCCGCTCAGCACAAATCACAAATTTTCACTAAGTCCTGTGTCACAAATCCAGACCTCAACAAAACTGGGTCCATTCCACCCAGTCCTTCTGAGGTGTTCACTGAATTTACAGTCCACTTGATGTTTGCCTCTCACAACACATACAACATCTAGCCAAACACTTGTCATACCACATCACATATGCATAGAACACCTCAGAAGGAACTGGTAGTGAGTCTAGGAAAGTCCACTGGAATCCAGAGAACTGCAGCCCTCTAAATTCTACTGAACTCCACCGGATTCCAGTGAATTCCACTAGATTCCAGAGGCCAAGTTCACTCATAAGTAAGGCACAGCCACAGGTCACGTGACTTGAACACAGGTGCATTAAATAAATGGCATGGATGGGAGTCGACTGTTGAACTAACAGCCTGCGGGCAGACCATGTGCTGGAAGCCATGCTCAACCACTAGTCTAACACACCTAATACATTCAATAATAAAGCATACACTACAAACCCTAACTTCTGCACATCCGGTAGGATAGGAGGTGTATTGGTTTGCAAGGTCATCATGTATAAAGTATATGTGTGATCTGCAGTTTTCATGTCTGTTCATAGATTCAGAAGAAGGTGGGGCCCATAACCTAAAATACGAAGTAAAACTCAGAGTCAGACACGGTATGTGGGTGACAGATATGATTGTGCTAAGTACCTGAAATACGAAGTAAAACTAAGGTAAGGTATTAGTGATGCAGACAAAGTAAGGTAAAATAGTAGGCACACCTCAGAGTCAGACACGGTATGTGGGTGACAGATGAGGTGTGCCGTCATAGTTGTACTGGTATAAGTAATGTGGAGAAAAACGGAACGAGCATGAACATGTGCGTTCTCGTAGGTCTACAATACGTGGAGCATTGGAAATGTAGTTTAGCGATATGTTAAGCTTGAATAGGAAGTGGTTTGGATAAAAGGAGAAAAGGATAATGAAATAGAATTGGTAAGTACAAACGAGAGACCATGTCGTGTATATCTCAACACTCCCCCAGACGACATTGGTCGTCGAGTCCTAAATGGAGAGGCCAATCACGCGACATAGGTGTTGGTGGGTGGTGCGTGGAAGTTGTTTGGTGAAGATGTCGGCAAGGCAGCCTTGTCTGTTAATATTATGCATGAAATTGTGGGAGTTGCCCGGATAAAAATATTGCATCCAGAGTGGGAACTGCCAGGGCGCAGCCACCTCACCTAGCTGGCTTTGAATATTTTCCGCTCGTTTCTGGTCTCTCTGCTGCTCACTAGTGGCAGTGCTAGCTCGACACCATGCTCAACAGTGTCGAGCAGTGCTCAACACCATTGTCAGGGTCGTCCCAAAAAGGAAGCCATCAAAAATTTTCCAAAAGAAGAATGACAAATTTGTAAGCTGTTTTTCGCCATCATTTGTCAGCACTTGAGCATCTATCATTAGATTTGAACCATTTTGGGACTTTCTGCTCATTGGCCCATCAAATATGCCATCAAGGACCAAACACATGACCTGCTACCTAACCACATGACCACACATGACTGTAAATGAGGCAGGGACCCTCCTAGGGGTGGGAAATACCTAAAATAGCATTTTCCCAATATTATTGGAAATGCACCTGGGTAGCTGGTGCACCCTATATGAAACCCACTGGGACTATATTATACTGAAAGATGCGGAATTAAATTCTAAAACCACCTGTGAAATATTCATATGGATAGCTTTATTGGTTTAGGCCCTAGAAGCGAATTACTATTTGGGAGAAATAAGCGCACACATTGATGGCTGCTTTCCTCCGCAACCGCTGGGTCGTTTTCCATGATCAAAGCTGCGGTCTGTAGGTATTAAAAGCGCGCTTCGAACGTGTTCTTGATCATAATTTTCCGTCCGTTCCTCGCTCCGTAAAATGCTCCGGATATATTTACGCTCGCACCGCATTAGCGCCGGCTACGCTTCTACTATCCGCGCGTATATTATACGATAAAATAGGTTAATAAAACACCTTTCCAACGGTACCCTACTCGTCGTGATTGAACAACTCTCCGAGGCCCTATAAAGGAAATGGTTGTTTGTAAATAGAATATTAACGGCAGATCGCGCCGGAACGCGCGTAGGCTCGTTGGATTCCCCTGAGTTTACCGGATTTAATGACACCCTGATTATAGGAATCCGAGGCCGGGAAGGCACTGAACTGGACATGGGGATGGGCTGGATATTGTTTTGCTGGCCGGAAAATGCTATTTTTAGCGCTGCCGAGCGCGGCCTCACCCAATCTGGGCATGGATTGGTGGCACTCTCCCCCTCCCCCTCATATTGGAAATTCATTTCCTCCCTCAATTCCTATGCAATTGCTTCGTTCTTTTTTCTAATATTCAATATAAATATGGTACTATGCTCCTATAGCATTTATACACCACTATAATACATGCAGCATCTGTTATTTCGATATCTCTGTATTTTGGACACTGCATTTGGGGTTTTCACTGTATTTATGATGCTTATTGGCACATATAGAGTGGTAAAAAGCTAGAGGCAAGTACCTACTACAGTTCCTGGTAGTTTAAAAGTTACCTGGATCTTTTCCTATAGCTCCACACCCATGAAGAGAGACATCACTGTATATACTCCTTGATAAATCCATATCTCAGCCAATACTGTAGCTATAACCAAGTTCAAGCATCCATGAGAGTATTAGACATGTCTTCTTTCGTTCTGCCACTCAACAATTCTCTTCTCAATGCATTTCATTGGCCATATGACAAGAATGGTTAAATATAGCAGAAATAGAGGTATTCTGCCTATAGCAATTCACATAACCATTCTAAAATTCTGTAGAGCTGGGATATTATAGCTCTCATCAATATCTACGATTAGAGATAGGCCGTAAAGAATTAGAGTGAGTGAGTGGAAAGATATTGTGGAAACATTCTACTGAAACATGATTTAAACATGTCTATGATAAGTAACATAGATAGCCTTGATCTAGTCCGATGTTTTGACTACTAATTCCACCACATATTTCCACACACTTACTCTATTTCCTTCCGGCCTATCTTGAATTGAAGGTATTAATGAGAGCTATAACATCCTACCCCCATTGAATTTTAGAGTGCTTATGTGAATTGCTATAGGCCAAATACCTCTATTTCTGCTATATTTAACCATTCTTGTCATATGACCAATGAAATGCTCTGAGAAGATAATTCTTGAGTAACAGAGGTAAAGAAGACATGTCTAATATTTTAATGCATGCTTTAACTTGTTTATAGCTACAGTATTGGTTGAGATATGGATTTATCAAAGAGGATATCCAGTAATGTCTCTCTTTATGGGAGTGGAGCTATAGGGCAGTATCCAGGTAGCTTTTAAACTACCAGGGATTGTAGTAGGTACTTACCTCTAGCTTTTCACCGCTCTATATGTGCCAATTAGCATCATAAATACAGTGAAAACCCCAAATGCAGTGTCCAAAATACAGAGATATCGAAATAACAGATGCTGCATGTATTATAGTGGTGTATAAATGCTATAGGAGCATAGTACCATATTTATATTGAATATTAGAAAAAAGAACGAAGCAATTGCATAGGAATTGAGGGAGGAAATGAATTTCCAATATGAGGGGGAGGGGGAGAGTGCCACCAATCCATGCCCAGATTGGGTGAGGCCGCGCTCGGCAGCGCTAAAAATAGCATTTTCCGGCCAGCAAAGCAATATCCAGCCCATCCCCATGTCCAGTTCAGTGCCTTCCCGGCCTCGGATTCCTATAATCAGGGTGTCATTAAATCCGGTAAACTCAGGGGAATCCAACGAGCCTACGCGCGTTCCGGCGCGATCTGCCGTTAATATTCTATTTACAAACAACCATTTCCTTTATAGGGCCTCGGAGAGTTGTTCAATCACGACGAGTAGGGTACCGTTGGAAAGGTGTTTTATTAACCTATTTTATCGTATAATATACGCGCGGATAGTAGAAGCGTAGCCGGCGCTCATGCGGTGCGAGCGTAAATATATCCGGAGCATTTTACGGAGCGAGGAACGGACGGAAAATTATGATCAAGAACACGTTCGAAGCGCGCTTTTAATACCTACAGACCGCAGCTTTGATCATGGAAAACGACCCAGCGGTTGCGGAGGAAAGCAGCCATCAATGTGTGCGCTTATTTCTCCCAAATAGTAATTCGCTTCTAGGGCCTAAACCAATAAAGCTATCCATATGAATATTTCACAGGTGGTTTTAGAATTTAATTCCGCATCTTTCGGTATAATATAGTCCCAGTGGGTCCCATATAGGGTGCACCAGCTACCCAGGTGCATTTCCAATAATATTGGGAAAATGCCATTTTAGGTATTTCCCACCCCTGGGAGGGTCCCTGCCTCATTTACAGTCATGTGTGATCATGTGTTTAGGTACCAGGTCATGTGTTTGGTCCTTGATGGCATATTTGATGGGCCAATGAGCAGAAAGGCCCAAAATGGTCCAAATCTAATGATAGATGCTCAAGTGCTGACAAATGATGGGAAAAAACAGCTTACAAATTTGTCATTCTTCTTTGGAAAAATTTGATGGCTTCCTTTTTGGGACGACCCTGACAATGGTGTCGAGCACTGCTCGACACTGTTGAGCACAGTGTTGAGCACTGGAGCACAGTGGGCAGCAGGTGCACGTCCACTGACCACCATAGACCACTGGCCTAACGTGGAAAATCTTCAGACTCAGCTTGGTGGAGTGGCTGCGCCCTGGCAGTTCCCACTCTGGATGCAATATTTTTATCCGGGCAACTGCCACAATTTCATGCATGAGACTAGCAGACACTGGTGGGCAAGGTTGTTTTCGGATGGGACATGTTCGATGGTGGCACAGCCTTCGGTGATGGCTTCGCGGATATAATGATAACGTACATCAATGTGCTTGGCACGAGCATGCCCTTTGGTGTTCTTGGTGAGGGCAATGGCAGGCGCGTTGTCACCGTAGATTTGGAATGGGTACTCCTGGGGTAGACCAACCTCGTCGAGGAACACATACATCCAAGTGGCCTGCTGCACAGCGCGAGACATTGACATGTATTCAGCCTCGGTTGTCAACAGTGCGACAGTAGGTTGTCACTTCGAACTCCAGGAAACGAGCCCACCTGCCATCCAGACACCGTATCCAGCCGTGGATCGCCTGGTATCGAAATCGTCGGCATAGCTGGCATCAACATAGGTGACGGGTTTGACGGAGACACCACAGTGGTAGGTGATAGAGAAGTCCAGTGTGCCCTTGATGTACGCCATCATGTGGAGCATTGCCATCCAGTGGTTGGGTCTGGGGTTGAACTGGAAGCGCGAAAGCACGCCCGTACTGTAGATGATATCCGACCGCGTGCCACCAGCGCCCAGTTGAGTTTGCCAAGAACCTCACGATATGGTTTGTCTGCCATGTACTTCCGATCGTCCTCCGTAGTCGGGCAGTCTTTCTCGCTCAAGACAATACCGACAGGGAGGGGAGTGGGCTTAGCATTGCAGTCGGCCATCCCGAACTCCTCCAACATGCGTTTGAAGAAGGATCACTGGGAGATTGTGATGGTGCCAGTGTCTCTGTCGCGTCTGATCTTGATGCGCAAGATGTATGTCAGCTCCCCCAGATCCTTGGTGTCGAAGCACGTATCGAGTTCCTGAGATGCGGTGCGTGCGCCGGCAGGGGTGGACGAGAGGCCAAAAATGTCGTCTGTATATGTGCTTGTAATGGTGTGGGTGCCGTCGTTATCAGAGGTCCGTGAGTGAATGCATAGGTCGGTGAGCAAGCGGTAATACCCAAGGCTTTCGAACAATCCGACAACTTTGTGCTGGAAGTTATGTCCAGTGTCCATCATGCCGTAGAGCGACTTGTCGAGCACCCATACATAGGTCTTCGTTGGGTCCAGCCAGGATGGCCTGATAGCGCCGGGGGGTGGTCGTACATAGGTGGTGAAACGGGTGCTTGCGTAGAGATACACAGTGACAATATCTCTCCCCTAGATCAAATAATCATGGGAAGCGGTGATGGCCACGCACATGCAGAATGATTCCATGCACACGATGGATCGAGGTTGACATTGAGATCAAAGATGTCCTCGTTCGCGATGTTGGGAGATTGGAAGCCCGGTTTGTCGAGCAAGATGTTGGGTATGCCATTGCCTGCCGTCGCGGAGAGTGCACGTACCATCTGCGCCCAAGCGTCTCCCCCACTCTCCACGTGCGCCTCACATTCAGCGTACTCGCACAACACCTCGAGCTGCTGTGACGGTTTCGCGAAGCGGGTGGAACAACGAGGTGGGGCATGGGTGGGTGGGAGTGCAGGAGCCGGGCTGCTGGTGCTGACAGGTGTGGTGGGAACTACAGGAGAAGATGTCGGCATGTCTGACAGTGCGGGATGCAGTGGTGGGTCGGTTTCCCGTGGCCGCACAGCCACAACATTCTGCATACTGGGACAGATGACACCTGTGGTAGATGCAGGAGTAGGCGCTGGCATGTCTGAGTTGTCTGTAACGAGTGCGTCATCAAGGTTGGCTGCAAGCGTACAGTGGCCTTCACCTTCCTCAAAGATTACATCGCGAGATTTGATTATACGACACGATGCAGGGTTGTACAGCTTGTAGGCACTTCGCCCGTAATAGCCAATCAAGACATATTTGATTGATCGAGGAAGCAACTTTGACTGATCTATTTTGGGCGCGACCTTGGTGTATACGGCGCATCCAAACAGGCGGAGGTGCAAGACATCCTGTTTCTTCCCAGTCCACATCTCCCAAGGGACAACACCAGGCCGACGTGCAGAGGGGATGAAGTTGTTGAGGTAGATGGCAGTTCTGGCGGTCTCGGCCCAAAGACCTCGGGGTAAGCCAGAGTCAGCAAGCATGCAGCGCATGCGTTCGATGATCATACGAATGCCTCATTCCGCAGCGCCGTTCTGACCATGGGCATAGGGTGCACCGGATTCCATCACTATTCCCTTCTCACGTAGGAACTCATCCCACTTCTCGTTCCGCCATTCTCTTCCCATGTCAACACGGATGCGCTTTAACTTCTTCCCAGTCTGCGTCTCGGCTTCGATGACATAGTCTTTGAGTGCCTGGAGGGTGACATCTGCGGATTTGTGGCTGAGGAAGTATCCATGTTTGACAGACAAAGCACCATCCATCACAAGCATCATGTAGGAGGCTCCGCCAAAGGAAGGTGTGTTGGTCATAACAAAAATGTCTATGTGCACACGTTCATTGACCTCAACCGGCCCATCCACCCCCACTCACATCACTTCCATTGCATGATGGTTGTGACTTCCCACATCCTCTTCCTTCCTTCAACCACCACCACTGCCACAACTTTTGAACACCCCACTGACCACAATTGGACCACAACACCATGCCGCACATGCCGTCTACAATGCAAAGATGGCCAAAGGAGCCAGAGGCAGCGGGGGGATGACTGATGTGTCATCCCCCCCTCATGGTTTGTCTGCCATGTCAGCACCTCCAGCCGCAAGAGCCTGAGCAAGCTCCATATCTACCCCAATAGACACTAATGTCCCCCCTCTCGAGAGACACTTGAGTTTCAAAGGTTGATTAGTGACAGCCAAAGTGATTCTTTGCAGCTCATCAAAAATTGTCTTGTACTGGGCACAGTCTGCATGATTGGTGTAGATATGACAGATTGTAAGTGCTATTGAGAGATCAAATTGAATATTAGCCCAATTTATGATAAAGAATTTGTGAAATACCTTGTTGAACTTCACGATCCCACATAACAGCCTCCCATTCTTTCAAAGCTCCCATGGTGCACTTAAATGTAGTGTCCACAAAAATGGTTTCAGCCTGATGAATTATTTGTGAGAGCAAGTATGGATTTGTGGTGAGAATGACTTTACCACTGTTTGGAGTGGTTACAAAGCTATGGATGCAGTGAGTTGCAAGGGGCTTTTTCAAATCTTCTTCCATAAGGTAAATAACACCTGAAAACAATGGTATCAGATAATAGTTGTGAAAATATTCATCACATGAAATCTTACCTAGAATGTTGGTACCATGTGGAAAACTTTCTTTTTTCACCTTTTGAATAATGTGAATAATGTCTTGTTTCACTCGGTTATTTTGCAGGGAAGGGGTGTATAGTAAAGGTGTCTGTCCAAGGAGCATTTTTGTACTTCAAGTCTTCATGCTAGATGATTTTATTAGTAGGGTTGATTTGATTGCATAGATTGAATAAAACATTACCATTATCAACAGTGTAGACAGAACTTCCTATGACACCAGCAGTTTCAACACAGTGCTTGTATGTCTCTCATTTGGATAGATGGATCTTTAGGTATATAGATCATTTGAAATGCAGGGCACTCATGACATATGAGTTTAGCTTGAGAACCATTTCCCTGGTGCGGAAATTCTTGAAATTTGTTAGTAGAAATAGTGTTTGCAGGTCTGGTCTGGTCCAATCTTTTGCCCATATTTGGCAAGACTAAGACCAAAACCGGTCCAGAGCAGTCTCAAGACTGCAAAAGGCCAATAAAAACTGACATAGACTGGTTTACATCGGTCTTGGGTGGTTCAGCAACCGACAAAAACCAGTCTCAACCAGTCCTAGTAAAGACTGGCTGAGAACTGGTTGTAGACCAGTCTGAACCAGCATTTTAGGCTGGATTTTACTTGTAGAAACCATTTAAATAGTAGAAATTAGACTACTTGAGTGCATTTGCCCATATCTCAATGAACTCCTAGCCAAATATTATGTGTAAGAACTCATTAGATAGGTATTTTAATGTTCTACCTTGACCTTGGTTTGCAAAAGGCTACCTTACTTAGGCTAGCTTACTTAATGAATGAAACATTGGCAAAAGTGTCTGGTACTAGTCATCAATTTGATTATAACTCAGTCAAATATTGTTTGATTACTTAGCTCTAAAATACAGCTGGTAGATATATATGCCCTTCATATACATGCAAGCTTGCAAGAGGTATGTGGGCTTAATGGTTGAAACACGGGCAAAAGTGTTTATAAGCATTCAAAATACTCAGTTGATCGTAAACTATTAAAATCTTTGTCAATTCTTATGCTAAAAATATGATTTTGGCATTGTTCAAAACTTTTATTAGTGCTCTACTACGCTACAGAAAATTTTGCAGAAAGACCCATTGCAACTGGTCCTAACTGGTTTTTATTGGTCTTTTGATTTGGAGAATCAGGCAAGACCATAGACTGGACCGCAGTTGCAGTCTTGATCGGTCCATTCTATTTTTGGTCCACCGCGGTTATGGTCTGGTTTTTTTTCAGTCTTTTTCCAGTCTTGTAACTGGACCTGCAAACACTAAGTAGAAATGAAAATATAGTGAATTTTCCATGTACTATAGTATGGAGCCCTCAAACCAATATGAACAGAAACAATTTGGCCACAAGGAAAAGGATTTTCAAATTCCAGCAGAGTCTTGCCCTTAAACAAAATAACAAGGTCCTCATCATGCACAGTCACTGGATTATATGCTATATGATGACTGTCATGGAAGACTCCACTACAAGCACGATATAAAGTGTTGATGGCCGCTTTTCACTTCACCCTGTAAACATGTCAGATATTGATAAATAATACAGCCCAAAACTGGCTTACATTGGGATATGCTCGAAGGACTGGGACACCTATGCATGTCTGACCTCATATATCCTTTGCAGTGCATGGAGTTGAGTGGCAAATAGCAAAGAAACTGAGCAGTGTGTCATAGTGCTTGAAAGTCCGGTCCAGTCCGGTTTTATGCCCATATTTGGCAAGAACGAGACCAAGACCGGTCTTTCAGTTTTTGAAGACCGCAAAAAACTGGACTGGACCGACTTGAACCGGTCTTTTGTGGTCTCAATTGGTTCAAAGACTGGTTAAGACCGGTTACAGTCCAAACCAGTCTCAACCGGTCAGAAACCGGTCCAGACTGGTAATAATTAGGTAGAACACTCTATGTAGTATGTAGTGCTTTAAAGAATATGAAAATCGGTGGAGAACTGAGTGAGAAACAATTAAAATAATAGCTAATGCAGTGGTTGAGCACATTTTGTGATATCTCAGTCAACTCTTTACCATATATTATGATTTTATGTTTGTTAAAAAGGTAATTTTACTATCTAACTGTATCCCAATTTGCGAAAGGGTGATGTCTATACTGAACAAAGAATAGGCAAAAGCGTCTTTGAAGTAGTCAAAAAGAGTAGAAAACATCAATATTGCTATAGCTCAACCAAATGTTTTTTAAATATTGAGGTTTAAATTGCATCCTGTAGATCTATATGTCTTCAATATATGTTGAAGTTTGCGAAAGGTACGACCCATTAACGTTTGCACTGCGGCTAAAAGTGTTTTTAGACGCCCAAAGCAATTACTCAAACCAAACTATTAATAACTTTGTCAATTCTCATGTTAAAAATATGATTTGGGCATCGTTCAAAAGAAATTTTAACGTTTTACTAGCCTACAAATTTTCACGGCCAAAGACCAATCCCAACTGGTCCAGACTGGTTTTTGATCGGTCCATCTATTTTTTCAAACTTGTTGGACTGTGGACTGGGCCGCGGTCTCGGTCTTTTCCGGTCCATCAATTGTCCAGTCATTTCCGGTTCAGTTCCGGTCCAGTCTCGGTTTTTTTTCCAGTCTTGAGACCAGACTTCCAGGCACTAGTGTGTCAGAAGTGGCAAGGTGAGAAATAGAACCAAGCTCACGTACATTAGTGCCCACTTCTCAGGTGTGTCAGCCTCCTGCATTTCCACATCCAATTGAATTTTCAAAACCTCAGCAAAAGATTCTGGATTCAAGTCATAGTGTTTATGATCTGTAAGTGCTGGATTAACATGCTCACAAGCCACATATCCAGCACACTGAAGATGACTCCTCTGACAGTGGATGGGCCTTGCTGAATTGTATTTTTGGGATCAGATAGATCAACGATATACACACATTTATCTCAGGGTACAGGCCAATAAGATGGCAATCCAGAAAGGTATTTGATGCAGTCCACAGAGCATTGTTGGGTTAACTGAAAGTGCCCATATTTGACTGTTGATGTAATGCCTTCATTGAGCCAGAAGCTAGGAGAGGTACTGCCTTCAAAACATGGTTCCAAATCTAAATCAAAGTGGTCTGAAATTCTCTGAATCTGAATCTGAAGCAGAAAACTTGTCAACCACATAATCATTGGCCAGAAAGGAGTGTGGGTCATGCTTAAGAAATTCTATTTTGTTGTCAGATTGCATTTCTGCATCAAGATCACCCAAGAGTGTATCACTACTCACTCCACCATCATCAACCTTAATAGGAATATTGGCATCTATTTCTTTGTCACTTGACAACAATTCTAGCACTTCTCATCCATCTTCCACCACGAAATGGTATGAAGTCAAACTGTGAGTATGGCTGACATGAACAGCTCATGGCTCTGATTTGATGAGTACTTTGGGAGACAAGAGATGTTCTTTTTTGACAGGTTTAAGATATGTTGATTCATCCAAACGTGTCACACTTGACACACGTCAGTGATGATTCCTTTCACATGACACATCAAAAACACATTACTTAGACATATTACATTAGAAACAGACCTTTTGTGTATGAATAAACCATTTTAAATCCTCAACATTGATCCATGCCATGTCAATAAACTTCTCTGGGTGCTTTTTAATGAATGATTCCTGGTACATCTGGATCAAATCTGGATAATAGTTAGTAGGCAGTAGGATAGCTGTAGCATAGTATACCTCAGCTCTGAATTCTTCAATTGTACCATTGAGAATTGAGCACAAAAAAGGGATGTCCTTGTCGCTGTGTCTCATGGTAAGGTCACAGTGGAAAGAAAAGGAAGGAATCTGATTCAATCAAGACAGCTCTTGCAAATTTGTGCACATATTCTTGGTAAATTCATGACTTTCATATTGAAACATGATTTATTTGGAGAGAATTAACTTCTATGAGTAAAGATGGGCTGAATATAATAACTAATGCACAGCACTTTCTTAAAAAGGAGACGGAAATGGCAGAATATACCTGTGGCACAGATAAATTGAATGTGAATGGGGGATGGATCACTATGAGCCACTGAGTGGGAGTGTGGTTGGCATGGGGTGGTCCGTGGAGAATGAGACTCCAAATCAAACTATGCATGGCTGGGTGTGAATGTGAGCAGCTGAGTGTGAGTGTGAGTGTGTGAAGCGAGAATGACAGTGGACAGTGTCACAAATGGTATATCCTCCTTCTAGACCATGTAGTGACGTCCTGAGTGTGCTTGCAAGCCTGTATATGGCAGTGCACGAGTTGCATCCAAGTTTGTCAGGCCACGTGACTACCCATGGCTTCTGTTCCAAGGCATGTGTGGCACAGTGTGGTGGCACTGTGCACATTCGTGCGAGTGCATTCTATGTGCATTGTAATATGTTCTGAGGTGTATGGAGGATCTCTGTGTATGTTTCATGTGCTTGAGCAACTTCGAGCATGGTGGCACAAGGCAAGGCATCCTATTGCATCATATAGTGTGCATTGCGCATATGGAACATATAAAGTCTCAGTACACGCATAGAACGCAACCATATGATTAGATATACCTATGGAATGTATAAAGTCTACCAAGGTAATCAGTGTACAGTAGATACACAAGAAGTCAGGGTGCTCACCTCAGTACATGCATAGAACGCAACTGAGGTGACACGACATCGCAATACTCTACTTATACTAGGTACAAAACATAGAAGTCCATAACAATGCAAATTGTGCATGATAAGAGATAAGATGTGGTGCGCCGCACCACGCAAACCGTTGTCCAGCAATAATGCGGCGCTTCTGCCTGCACACTTCTCGGTTTGTAACTCCACAGCACATGCATCTGGGCATATTCTGGCACGTTTTCAGTGCATATACAGATGTGGTGCATATCACTGGGAGTGCCAGAAACGAATGGGGCAATGGGAAGCCTGTTGCTGCCCTGAACATTGATGACAGCTCTTGTTGTTGTTTCCTATGAGTACCCGGAAGCAAAGCGCTACACTTTTCCAGTGGGAAAGCTGAGGGTGGGCAGACACACAGAACAACAGCAGGGTGGCATCAAGTTCCGGGCATCAATCAAAGCAGGGCCAAACAGAATTACTGTGAATGAAACTGCAAAACAATATGTGAGTCACTGTAACAGGATAGTATACACCACCAGCATCAGAGCAATGTAAACATATCCATTTACCATCTTTTAAATCATGGCCAACTTATTCCCTACATTTATTAGCATCTACAGTTACAAAAGTGCATACAACAGGGAAAGCACTCTTCTCTTACTCTATAAGCCCCCACAGGCTTCACTGAAAGCCTCGACACAATCTACACCATCACCCCAAGAAGAGGGCACATGCAGATTAATTCCATATTATATTTCACACCTGTTTTAAATTGGTTTTAAATCAATTAACTAGAATTCATTTCAACTCTGTCTCAACTTTATAATAGATGTAAAATATACTTTCTATGTTTGCTTTATAAATGTTGCAGGCTTTATTTTCTTTCACATCCCTGGGTCTGACAGACAGAACACCAGGAACTGCCTCCCAGTTCACATATTTGCACTCACAAGTCACATGACATAAGACATTCACTTTCTCTGAGCTGAACTCATCAAGAACTCATTGCTATATAGCTCCATAATAAAATGAGATTTTTCCAAGCAGACAATTTTGGCACATACATAGGCATATGGAGAACATACCTTGCACTTTGCAGGAGGTAAGACATCCATCTTCCCTGTTTCTATATTCCATTAAGATGGGCCCTTTGAATTTCTGATGTATACACCATATCTCAATTGGAGTTTCAATGGTGCCTGCATGTAATACCTAACTAGCAGCTGACCCGTGCTGTTGGCACGGGGTTATGTGGAGGGGGAGCGCAATGTATAAACTCGAAGACGCGTACACCTGAGGAAGAACTGAAATTTTGTATATACACACGTTAGAGTGGATACATGAGATTTTCAGCATCTTTGAAGAAAGTTGGTTAACACCGCTGCTGCTATGACATGAAATAAGAGTTGTATTTCGGTTCTGTGACGCGAGAGTCACAGAATTATGTCACATAAATAATGTCCGTTACAGTGAATAATGCCATCGTCATATGTCATTCAATATATGCTGAATGTATATTCTAAGACCCAGGTTTTATCAACATTCATGTCTTCTTTTACCCTGTCTATTCAGAATTTCTTAGGTTAACAGCCGAAAGCGGGGAAGTGGCCCAATTTCTTTTTGTTAGTGGGCACCATTGAAACTCCGATTGAAATATGGTGTACACATCAGAGAGGGCCCATCTTAATGGAATATAGAAACAGGGAAGATGGATGTTTTAGCTCTCGCAAAGCGCAGGGTATATTCTCCATATGTCTATCCATGTGTCAAAATTGTTATCTTTGAAAAATCTTATTTTATCGTGGAGCTATATGGCAATGAGTTCAGCTTGGAGAAATTGATCGTCTAATGTCATGTGACTTGTGTGTCCTTTAGAGTGAGTGCGAATATGTCAGTTCCTCGTCTTTACTCTATGGGAGCCATGGCTGTGAAAGAAAATAAAGACTGCAACATTTATAAAGCAAAAGTCGAAAGTATATTTTACATCTAATATACAGTTGAGATAGAGCGGAAACACATTCACATTCGAGGTAATTGATTTAAAATTGGTGCAATTTAAAACTGATGCGAAATATCGTTTTGAATTAATCTGCGCGCGCCCTCTTCTTTGAGGGTGATGATGTAGACTGTGTTGATGCTTCCGGTGAAGGCGGTGGGGGGCTTGTAGAGTAAGAGAAGAGTGCTTTCCCTTTCGTATGCGCTTTTGTGACTGTCGATGCTAATCAATGTAGAGAATGTTTAGGCATGATTTAAAAGATAGGAAAAGGTGAAGTTTACATTGCGTTGATTGTGTTGATGCTGGTGGTGTATACCATCCTGTGAAGACAATAGTCTCAATGTCAATTATGAAGTGTTCAACACCGTCGACTTCGATGTCGTTAACGTATTTGACATCAGATAGGAAGCCGGTAATGGTCACATAGCGGCGGTTTACTGGCATGGGATATTTTCCTTCCTTATATTTTGGGGAATCGGGAAAGCGACAGAAGAAGGAAGTGATGGGTTTTGGAGTTGTTTCTTTGTAGAAGGATATGTATTGTTCAATATCAATACGGAACGTACCAGTCTCCTTTTTGCAGTCGGCTGCAACACCTACTATGTGCAGAAAAGGTGGGCGGGCACTATCGATCGACACAGTTGGCTCAGCAGCAATGGTGTTCAATGTCGGTGCACTGTATAAAGGCTGTGGAGGCCCGATGTCGCTCATCTTCGATGAGAACAACAATATTAGCAGACTAATAATGCTTTGTGAAATTGTTGAAAGTTGAAACATGTGTACCCATTGAATATCACCGACCAAATCATAATCTACTGCATTTCGATTCATACTCGGATAGACTTCTGTTCCAATTTGATTTCTAGCAAACTAAATGAATGATAATTAGTCATGTAAGTTTGAAAATAGGGAAAATGATAGCAAACACACAGTAACATATACAAAATATAAGCGAACGGTGTCTTCAAATTCAATGTTTGATGTATTGAAGTAGTGCAGACTCCCGAGCAGAAGATGTTCGGGACCGACATAAAGTTGAGCATCGAAAATTAGTGTTTTTGATTTATGGATTCCCCGAGGATTGCCCAGGCCGGCTATGGCTGTGAAGGAAGCGAAGCCAGAAGTTGGATATGTGGTATGGTTGGTAGACATTGGGGGTCATGGAAATAAGCAGTATCTGTCGTTGCTTGCCTTTTATGTATCGAACATCTGAGACAGACATTGAGTAATCTGCAGTGCACGGCCCAGGCAATGATGTCATTAATGAATGAGGCCTTAAAATTTAGTTGGCATCTAATGTAACGTAACAAAGGTTGTCATATATACTATAAGAGAACTTCAGGAAAGACTATGTTATATGTAGAACACCCTGCACCATCAGGAAGCAAAATGTGAACATTGCGACTTGTTGTAGCTCGGGAAAGAGCAACGTAAAGCTGCCCATGGGTGAAAACAGGGAAGCGGAGATCGAGACCGACATATTTTACTGACTGCCCTTGCGCTTTGTTGATTGTCAAGGCAAATGCCAGTCGGACAGGAAATTGGCGCCTACTAAATCTGAAGGCGCGCTGTGTTGTTGAACCTTGGGGAATGATGGTTATCCTCGGGATAAGAGTGATTTGCCCATCATGGTCACCACCAAGCAGGCGCACTTCCAACACTCTTTCATCCATACGTGTCACGATCATGCGAGTCCCATTGCATAGTCCTTCTGTTGGCCTCAAGTTACGGAGCAAAATAAGCGGGCACCCAATTTTTATGTTGAGTTCTCCAGGAGGCACGTTTCCATCGTCCATTATTCGTAGGACTTCGACTGGAATAGGCTGTGCCGAGTCAAAAGTCTCGTCCATAGGTGCGTCAGCACCTGGCTCATGTAGCACTTTATCAGCGCTGAAGTAGGTTTTTTCATCACCTGACATTCTGTGCAAGATTTGATTGTTGAGGTCGGACACATCAGTGTTGTGAGGTGCAAGAATCATTCTGTTGGCGAAGTATGCTGGAGGGGTGGTGGGGTTGTGTCGATGTTTGGATAGATGGCATTGATTAGATCGTCGGATGAAGGAGTGACCATATGGGGAGGAAGGTCGAGGATGCCATTTTCTGCTAAATTTTTACCATTGCCGATGTCTAGGAGCCAGGATGCAAAGTCACGATCGGCATCTCCTTGCATTAGTCGCATGTTTTCTCGAAGGTGAAGTACCTGAATATGAGGCCAGAGGTAGGAGCGTTGCAGAGTGGAGTCAATGATGTCTTCCCGACTGCCAAATTCAATGACAGGCAGACATTGACGAAAGTCTCCTCCAAAAAGAACGATTATTCCACCAAATGGAAGGTCGATGCCACGTATGTCCCGCAGTGTTTTGTCGAGGGCTTCAATCGCATGTCGGTGTTGCATAGCGGCTTCATCCCAAATTATGATCGATGTACGACGAAGCAGCTCTGCTCGTGGGCTGTTTTTGGAGATGTTGCAGATTGAATCTGAAGAGAGTCCATCGATAGGAATTTTGAATGTTGAATGTGCAGTACGACCACCAGGAATAAGTAAGGCGGCAATTCCAGATGATGCAACTGCAAGTGCAATTAAGCCGCCACCCCGAAGTCTGGAGCATATCGTGCGATAGGCGTAAGTTTTGCCTGTTCCACCAGGGCCATCCACAAAGAAGAGTTTCGGTTTGCGGTTTTCAATGCAGTCAATGACTGCATCATATACAATTCTTTGATCATTGTTCAAGGTAGGCAAAAGGGACTCAAAAAGCTCACGTTGTTCCGCATGGTTGTAGTTGAGTTGATCGGCGATGAGTGGATTTGTTAAGTGAGCGTCCCAGTCATATGTTGGCTTGGGCATTGTTGGCCAGTCAGCAAGGGCACGACCAGATTCCTGTAGCTGCTTGTCCAGCAGATGGAGTCCATAATCATAGACTTGATCTTCGGAAGCATTGGTAAAGCCAAGGGTTTGCAGACGATGAAGCAAGTCATCACAGATATGCTGACGGAATTGTTGCCAAAGACGATGGGGTTCTGACACATCACAAAACAGGAGCAAGGTCACGAAGAGCTGGCGAAGACGAAAGCCAGTCTGCATAGCAGATGCTTCACGCAAACACTGCTCCCATTCGTTGTCATCTTCAAGGAGACCACGTGCTAAACAGGCCTCTTGGAAAGTGTTGTACACTTGCCCTTGATATGTGCGCAGGTCTTCGAAGGATTTTGGACCTTTGACCACTGTGAGTAGTGTTCGAAGGTAGAAGCGTTCACCACCAGTGGGAGGTACGAAATACATCCGCCCAAGTGCAAAACCACGTTCACGGATTTTCCAGTGCTTTCTCTGCCCTGGCTCAGGTTGGTGGACCCATGTAAATTTCTGAGGAAACTCCTGGTAGGTCACAGCTCGTGCTTGCTCTCCCAGTGGTCCATCATCAGCATTAGCTCTGAAGAAAGCTGTTAGCGTGGTTTGCTCGGCAGCAGCACGGTCCAGAACGTCTTGAGGGTTCTCCTCAGGATCAAAGACAACCATATGTTGGCCAGGAAGATGGACCTGAAGTCATGTGATCGGTGGGTCTTGTGCATGCATGTCGAACTGTAACAGCCGCCAGGAAGCTTTAGAGGCAGAGATATAGCGGCCATCAATCCAGCGTTTGATTTCATCGCGCTGGTAAATAGCCATTGTTGCCATGTCGCAGCCCTTCTGAATGTATTTGAAGATATATTTGAAGGAGCTCAATGAAACTGCACATTTGACATTGATATGGCAGTTATATTTTGCAGAAAGAAAGGGGCAGTAAGGTACGATCCAACGGTTGTCCACAGAATGAGTGCCAACTTGATAACTTCTACCATCATTAGGTCGATGGTAATCTGGATAGCCATTGACATCCATATTCGTGAACTCGTTGAAGTTTTTTGGATATCGTTTTGTGCATGTCCGAGTCTCTTTGTCCATGCACGGAGCAGATGGATTGGCAGCACCACATGGGCCATGAACCATGTAGGATTTTACGGTTTCAAACAGCATTGGCTGTGTTTGTGGGTCAGGCCATTTCGCCCATATGAATTTGTCAATGTCTTCGGGTGTCAACAGTTTCTGTCCTTCAGCAAAGAAAATAAGGAGATGCATATGTGGCAGTCCCCGCTTTTGAAATTCGATGGTGTACACATGTGCTACTACACGGCCCAGAACACCATGGTCAAGAATGTCCTTCAAAAGCGCCTTCTTCTTCAGATTGAAGACGCGTGAGACCAAGTCCGGACGGTCATAGGCAGTCTCTCCAGGCTGAAGCTCTCGTGTGATTTCATCCCAGTGGGCATTGCATGTCATGGTCAGAAATAAGTCGACCTTTTTGAAGTATCGTGTGATGGCCATTGAATCTTGAAAGCGCTGGTGCATATGCCGTGGACCACCTGGATATGAGGATGGCAGAATCACCCGCTGTCCTATTTCCGACAGATCAACGTTGGCATCTGCTTGGTTTAATGCATCTGTGAGGCCATTGCTGACATGTGCACGGAAGAGGCCTTGGTTCATGCGTAGGTAACACAGGGTGTTCTGATCAGACGCAGCCCACATGTCCACCAGATAGCGTTGAAGGAGGCGACCACCATGCAGAAGAGCAGATGTTTCACGACGCCGGTTATGCATATGGTATGCCACAAAGTTGGTCAACGTGACACGTTTACGTCGAGGTCGACGTTGGTGTGGGTCATGTATTGGGATGTCCGGATGCCAGCCATTCTCTCCGCGTGGGAATAGAAGTACATACTGAAGGGGTGCATATGCAGCGTGTAATTCACTAATACGCTGAAGACTGCCACCGCGCTTGCGAAGGATAATATCTCGTGATTGAGGCTGCGAATGATTTCCCGGCAAAATGACAGCAACCTCATCAGTGGTTGGGAGGTTGTAACGACGGCGATCAGTGTTAGACACTACACGCAACCGAAGGCAAATATCGTCGGTCTCGCAATCCCGCAAAATCTCGTGTGCATGCAAGTAGAGGGGGCATATTGATGGTATTGCCGTATAATGTCTTGAAGAGTGCTCATTGTATCAGCGCGAAGGTTCTTGTTGTGTGTATTGTTTTCCATGCGATGACGAAGTGCTGTGCGAGGATCGTAAATGTACAGCTGAGCGTATACAGGTTGTTGGCCTTCCGAAGGAAGGAGTGCTCCAGAAAGATGGCAAAGTTCGCCTTGAATGCGGAAAACAGGCGCACTTTTCCCATCATTGATAGAATGATCCTCGTTGACACCCAAGGACGTGAAGGCAAGAGCACGGTTGTATTCCCAGATATGTTCCCGAAAGTTCCGCGCCACTGCATCCATTCCAGTGAATAATGCAAGCAGTGGCTCGGGTGGTGGCTGTAGATCAGGAAGTCGAACAGTTCCGTGGTCGCAGCAGGTGACGAATTCTGGGTGGCTGACAGGTGATACGACCAATTTCTCTGCCAGCCAATGAAGGGCCCCACAGTGCTTGCACTCATACTCCATCCGGCCAAGATCATGGCATTCAGCAGGCTCCTGATAGGGCTGCCGAGCAATAGGCTCTACAGTCTTTGTTAGCTAGTGCTTGAAAGTCCGGTCCGGTCCGGTCTTTTACCCTCCAAGGGCTTGGACCGAGACCGAGACCGGTCCATCTATTTTTAAAATGCTCAAAAAACCGGACCGGACCGCATAAGACCGGTCCACTGCGGTCTTGAGCGGTCCAAAGACCGGTTCAGACCGGTTACGGTCCAAACCGGTCTCAACTGGTTAAAGACCGGTTCAGACTGGTAGGAACTGGGTAGTATACTGTATCTAGTATGTAGTATCTCAAAGAATACGAAAATCGGTGGAGAAATGACTGAGAAACAACTAAAATACTAGCAAATGCAGTGGTACAGCGCATTTTGTGATATCTCGGTCAATTCTCAACCGAATATTATGGCTGTATGCTTGTTAGAGAGGTAATTCTAATATCTAACTGTAACCTAGTTTACAAAAGGGCGATGTCTATATTGAATGAAGCATAGGCAAAAGCGTCTTTGAAGTAGTCAAAAAGAGTAGAAAACATAAATATTACTATAGCTCAATCAAATGTTTTTTAAATATTAAGGTTTAAATTGCATCTTATAGATGTATATGTCTTCTATTTATGTGCAAGTTTGCGAAAGGTACGCGCACTTAACGTTTTAACTGTGGGTAAAAGCGTTTTTAAGCGCTCAAAGTAATTAGTTAAACAAAAGTATTAATAACGTTGCCAATTATCGAGCTAAAAATACGATTTATACATCATTTAAAAGGACTTTTGACGTTTTATAAGTCTACAAAATTTCAAAGCTAAAGACCGGTTGAGACCGGTCCAAACCAGTCTTTGATCGGTCCATCTATTTTTCAAATCCTGTTGGACCGTGGACCGGACCGCGGTCTCGGTCTTTTCCGGTCCATCAATATTCCGGTCTTTTCCGGTTCAGGTCCGGTCCAGTCTCGGTCTTTTTCCGGTCCTGAGACCGGACTTCCAAGCACTATTGTTAGCTGCATTTCCAAGAATAAGTAATGCTCGTTTCAGAAAAGGCTCACCTTGACCACCGCGTCTGGGAATTGCAGGTGTAGCATGCATGCGAACTGTATTTTGTGGCACCTTAAAGAGTTTAAATATTGGGATAAGCGATATTAGCATAGGGCAAAAGAATTGAATATACACACCTGATACGATGCAGGCCGAATGTTCGTACGCTCCTCTCTCTCTCGTCTGTGTCGATTTGATGCAGCAACAGATCGTCTGTTAGGCTGTTTGAATCCAGTATGTAAATTTACAGTTGTTTCGATTGAATAGTGATTCTGGTACTGACCATTATGGCTATATCTTCCCTCCGTACTGATGGCGTGGCTTGTGCAAGTCGTTCCCGGCGTTCTCGTGCACGACGTTCTCGCTGAGCCACAGAGCGCGCACTTGGAGCTGTAGACTCTGGGATGACGGCCATTGGTGTTGGCATGGAAACCACAGGAGGCTCAGGGAAAGAAGGTAACGAAGAAGATTGCTGCCGATGTTGGCTATAGATGCGTTCACGGCGATTCTCTTCACGGCGTCAAAGATTCAAATGATCTCCTCCATGAAATTGGATGTGGAGGTCATCACGGTGAAATGCTATGGATGGTGGCCTTGGAGACGTGCTTCCAGATGGCGGAGTAGAAACTATAATGAAAACATGAATTCTCAAATGAATTAGAAGCATAAAACCGAGAAGGAAGCCTACCATGATCACTGTTCGCACTTGTTGAACGTGCAGAAGAAGGGCTGCCACGTCGAGACTTCGGTGTATAAGGGCTTCGGCGGCGTTGTGGATATGGCGAGGTTGTCCTATAAACATTTACAGTCAGTAGGTCCCAAACAACATTACAATTTAGAAGATAATTACATGGGATAGTGCAGATATTGAGAGTTGTAGATGGGGAAACGAAGAAGAAATGGCTTTCAGTGCACTCAGAGATAATGTATTCATCGAACTGAGTCATAGTGATCGAGAGTGGAATATGTAAGATGCATTGGGTTCCTTTTTTGGAGAGTGGGTTCGTAACAGAACAGAATCTGAACTTAGTCACACATGAAGGCATAGGCACATCCTAAGACGGCTCAGGCTCGTGCACAGTGACCTATTTGACATGGTTCTTGGGTACATGATGTATAATGTAGGGATTACGTAACGGAAAGGGTGGAAAGCATGATAATTGTATTGGCTGATGTCTACGAGATGCAATCCCATAAGACCAACATCCACGATGGATAGAACCAACATGGAGAGTATGTAAAGGCATGGTTACACAGGTAATCCCGTGCTCCCAGCCGACGCCATATACTAAGGTATGTCATCACTGCGGTGGAATTTTGTTCCCTTGATGGTCGGATGCAGTGAAGCCGGTGTTGGCGCACCAGTGTCCGAGGTTATGTTTAGTTAACTCCACCCAGCGCAAAGTCGAGGGCAGCGGAGGATGCCTGGTGCATAGTCGACGGCAGTGCGAAGAGTAACTGGATGAACCAAAGTAGAATGAGAAGGGGGGGGGACATGAAGGGGTTAACTTGAACGTACCTGTTGAGGAATGCATGAGCCACAGTTTGAGCCCGACCACACGATGCTCGACGCGAAGTCAACAGCAGCAGTGAGGGTCAAGGAATGCAGGAGGTGGTCGCCGGTCGAGTTTGGCGCAAGCCAGCACCGCGGCAACACCAGCATGGGGGGATCGTTGGGGCGTGAAGCCAACACTCCAAGCTCCGGCGAAGCCAAGAGGAGTGTGCTGGACTTTGCACCCGTTAGACCCTGCCCAAGCAGCAGCTCGACGGGTCCGCCTTCAATGCAGTCGCAGAGATGGACTGGCGACCTGCTGTGGTAGTTAGGGCACAGACATTATCGAAGAGGTGCATGCAATGTACGCACCTATGGTCTCTCCAGCTCAGTGGCGGGCGACATTGTGCGTGGACATCCACGATGGATAGAACCAACGTGGAGTGTGTGGTTACGCAGGTAGACCTGCGCACCCAGCCCATTGTTGCAGTCCACAAAACTCGATGGCATGCTGACAGAAACCCTTTAGCGGCCTGACGCGAAGTCGAAGGCAGCGAAGTGTACCGGACGCGTAGTCAACGGCGGCGCGAAAAGGAAACTGGACGAAAGCGGGGCAAATATGAGAAATGGGGAAGTGAATGGGTTGACTCCTACATACCTATTTGTAGACTGCATGAGCAACACTGGACGGTGAGCTTCTACCCTCGCCATGAACGGACAGCCATGAACAGTGGGGGTTTGAACAGAGAAGGCAAGTGGCCCGTGCCCGACTGCGACGTGGTGCGAGGACTGCGGCCGGAGAGAGATCGGAAGTTGCCGCTGACCGTTTTCACGTGAGCTGCAGCCAAAAATGGATGTTTATGTTTGGCGGAAGCAGCCAATCAGAAGCCGCCGATTACTCGAGGCCTTCTCCTTTTATTATATTAGATACAAAAACTTGGGCCACTTCCCCACTTTTGGCTGTTAATCTAAGAAATTCTAAATAGACAGAGTAAAAGAAAACATCAAAGTAGATAAAACCTGGGTTTTAGAATATACATTCAGGATATATTGAATGAGATATGAGCATTGAGGATGGCATTATTCAGTGTAACAGACATTATCCATGTGATCATTGATGTGAGTTTGTGACTCTCATGTCACAAAACCAAAGTACAATTCTTAATTCATGTCATAGCAGCAGCAGTGTTAACCAACTTTCTTCAAAAATGCTCAAAGTCTCATGTATCTACTCTAACGTGTATATATACAAAATTTCAGATCTTCCTGAGGTGTAAACATCTTGGAGTTTATAGATTGCTTGTAGATTGCACTCCCCCCAATCTCCACATAACCCCATGCCAACAGCACAGGTCAGCTGCTAGTTAGACCATAGTTATAGTAGATGTTGCGACACTCATCCTGGCTCTATAAAGCATTATTTAATATCTACTAAACAAAGCAGTATCATTTGACTATATAATAATGTCTAACTTGGTTAAAAAATATTATACAATATTTGGTACTAATCCTGCTTCTTTAGCAAGTGAATAAAAAATAGAAGAAGGGTTATTTAATAAGTTGACTGGTGTATCAACTTCAGCCACCTAAATATATTATAGTATTTAAGATAAAAAGTTGAGCTTCCAAAAAAATCACTTACAGTGCCAGCATCCATAACAACAATACGGTCTGATTCAAGAATAGTATTTAGTCGGTGCCTAAGAAAATGTCAGTTTTATATATTCTGAGAATAGTATATAATTACTTACGCAATAGTAAGCATTGTGACATTAGTAAAAGCAGGACCATGTATAATTTCTTGAATAGCTTGATCTGTATCAAGATCAACAGCCGATGTTGCTAACAAATCAAATACCAATTAGAAATTATTTAATGGAAAATTATATAAACATACCTTCATCAAGAACAAGAATCTTCGACTAGAATTATAGTCAATATTTGAAGTCCAAAGCAGTATTGATGTACTAACCTTTCGTAATAGTGCCCTAGCAAAGCACAGTAGTTGTCGTTGGCCGCTAGACAGAGATAAGCCCCCTTCACGGACAGGAGCATCAAGTTTATCAGGTAAACTTTCAATATAATCTTTTAAATGTGCCTAAATAAAGTTAGTTAACATAGAGTGACAATAACTGAAAGATAGAAACCAACTTGTTCAATAGCGATCCAGATATCTACATCTGAATATTCGCCGACAGGATCAATATTTTCTCGCAGTGTTCCTTCAAACAAATCCGGTGATTGAGGAACGATAGATAATCCCGAACGCACTAATTGATATTAATATATAGCCTGCATTGAACACTTTTGATAGAATACTCACAGTCATGTAATCCAATTTTTGTAATGTCCACAGAATCAATCAAGATAGTTCCAGTAACTGGCTCAATGATTCGGAATAAGGCGAGGAGCAACTGAAAAGACAATAAGCCCCAGGAAGCAGATCAAAACAAAAAGTCATACCGAAGATTTTCCTGCTCCAGTTCGCCCACAAACACCAATTTTTTCCTTCGGTTTCTAAACCAGTGGTTAAGAGTGAGGAGGTTGTCTCAATGAATATTGATTGAACTTACAATTTGAAGATTGATGTCCTTTAATATCAAGTCTAGACCCGGTCGATATTGAGTAGAGTAGTTTCTACAATAATAAGTTGAAAAGAATGTTGTGAAAACAAGCAGATGTTTTGACACATACCGGAATTCAATAGCCCCTTCCGAAGGCCAGATGCCTGCTGGTTTGGTCTCAGGAATCTCTTGCGGAGCCTCAGGTTCAACTTCTGTCTGATGGAGCACACGTTCGACGCTGACAATGTTCTGTTCGACCTCGCTCGCAGAACGCACAACCCAGTTCTAGAAGACGCGGAATAGTGGCGTTTGAGCATTAACAGAAATACAAAAAGTATAAACACTCACCAAAGATGAAGTGGTATTCAATGCATATGACAACACCAAACCCACCAGTCCAGCATCAACGCCAGTTGTGATCAAGGCTGACATTGCGAGGAATGCAACAATGAGGATAATCAAAGCCCCAACAAACTCCAAACGGACAGAAAGCCATCGATTGACTGATATGCTAGGCAAGTAGCAGATCTGGTTATGATCAATGCGCTTCTGATTCGCGGCCACGAAGATCGTCTCCTGATGGAAAGCGCGAATTGTAGACAGCCCAGCGAGAGACTCTGAAAACCAAGCGAATATAGGTGATCGAGTGACAGCATCCATACGTTTCAGCTCGCGCGACGTTGCAAGGTAATATCTACGAGAAAGTTCAGCAATCCGACGCGAAAAAAGAATACAGAACGGGCTCACTTCATGACTCGCAAATAGAACCATCCTAGAGGAATGAGGGCAATGAGGAATGGAGGGAAGCTGCCACCGATGACGGCCACGATGGATAGACAGACAGCGAGTGTGCGACAGAGGCCTTGGATCACTCGGGCAAGAATTTGATCGACAACGTACATGTCGCGCGAAAACAAGTTCAGAATGCTAAAGCACAATGTCAAAAAAAAAAGAAGAAAAAAAGTATAGAAACATCACACTAACCGTCCGGTTGGGGTAAGCTCAAAGAAGCTCAGTGGAGCGCGCATCAACGAATCCAACATCTGGTACGGTATTGTAAACCAAGTGCCACCATAGATTATTATAAAGCACTCACCGAATCATGCAGTCGCTTTGCACTTCTCAATGCACAGTAAACCCACATCGTGATGGCAGAAAGCGCGCCAAGGAGACTCGAAGACAGCGAGAAGCACCCATATATAAGCAAGTACTTAAACATGCCTGAGTTGTCACCCATCTCCCTGTTATGTTCGCCCCAATATCGAAGGGTTAGGGTAGCCAATACCGAAGCCGCTTGCTGCGCGATGGTGGCGAACAGGAAGAAGGCAAAGCCGGCCTTGGACGCAGCCTGGATGTACTGCTTGTAGACCTCAATCTTAACTCGTCCTTGTTCTTGATGTTCCTTTGTCAACCCGCCCGAGGGTTTGTGCGTCGCAACCTCCGGAATTCGGCGGGCCTTTTGGAAGCTTGCCCTATGTCGAAGTTTCTCTGTTAGAGCAAGAGCGTAGGCTTTTCTTCGGTGGCGTCGAATTGGCCTCCATCACTCTTCGGAGTAGCAGACCCACTTGTGCCAAACGGCGTCGACGAACCGGATCCATTTCCCTTTCCATGTCCTTTGCTAATGGAGAGAACAGTCAGCCAGAACGACCCAGACAAGGTAAAGGTGAATACGTACACAAGCTTAGCGATTTCACTATTTGGGTTGGCAAGAAGACTTGAATAAGAGCCCTGTTCCAGTATGATTCCACGACGGAGGAAAAGAAGCGAGTCAAATTGGGAGATGAACGCGATGCTATTGGTGACAAGGATGCGCCCCTTGGTGGCCAAAAGACCGTTCGGGCCTATGACATGATCTGCGATCCAATGAGTGATCGCTGAGAACTGAGGGTGGACGAGCACACATACCGAAAACGTGACGAGCAACATGGCTGTCAACAGCTGCTAGACAGTCATCCAACAGAGTGCTAATTTTTTTTGATGTTAGAGTTTACGATATGAACAAAGTTGGATGAGACATACAGATCAGCGCGCGCATACACAGCGCGAGCTAGAGAAATACGGGCCCGTTGGCCACCACTTAACGTTATTCCTAGTGGGTGACATTGCATTGGAAAGATAAACTTTGGGTGGCCGTTGATTTACTTACCTTTTTCACCAACTTCCGTAAGATCGCCATTCGCCAACAATGCCAAGTCTTGTCCCAGTGCGCAACCTATACAGAAAGAAATTTCAATGAAATAGGCACATAACGAGTTGTCAATATTAAAGACCTTCAATAACCAGATTATAGAACGTCTCATCGTATTCATGTGAGAACAAGATATTTTCCCTGACCGTGGCCGACAGGATCCTAAAGAAAATAAAGACAGCGTTTAGGCAAGCCATCGAGAAAGCAAAGAAAGAGCGGTACTTGCCATGGGTTCTGCGGCGCATACGCCACGCTGCCAGTCACGATCACTTCGCCTTCTCGACGTGTCATCTCGCCTATAATAGCAGACAATAGACTCGTCTGAATAATAAGTTAGCAGACATGAAGAGCATGCAAGAGGAAGAAATCCTACTTTTCCGGCGCCCACTCGGCCAAGGACACCAACGAGTTCGCCTTTTTTCACGCTCAACGAGATGCCCTCGAGCGTTGGCTCGACCGCATTTTTCGACCATGCGAAGTCCGCGTCCTTGATCGACAGTACCTACATCACAGATGTTCAACAGACACGTCTACAGCCCAATCTAAAATGCATCTCAATCCTTACCTCGTCTCCAAGTTGCAGGTCCGGCTTGTCAATGAGCTTACGCGCATCTTTCTGGAGCTCATCCGCCGTCAGGAAGGAAGACAAGCGCTTCACCGAAACGATGGCTTCGATAATGTTCGAGGTCACTTGGCTGAACTGCAAAAAGTTTTAAGATGATGAAAGGGTTTTTGACGACTATGCATACCATGGCTAAAGGGAACTGCAGTAACATGAATAGAGAGATGGCAGGGAAGATGATGTCCGACGTCAAAGGCTTCGAGGAGGTGAGTGCCGCAGTCGCAAAGGAGCTGAACGCGACAAGAAGCGGGATGCCACTCCATAGCGCCATATTCCATGCCTATATATCAGACAATGCGTAAGATATCGAAATCGAGGAGATAATTTAAATACTGACCGTAACGATTCCAATTTTCTTGAGCATCTTCAACTCTTGGTTATTCCGAACCTCTGAAATCTTACGAATAAAGCTATATTCCCATGCATATAATTTAATGCTAAAAAGGAGAATCAAAGGCTGTCCAGGAAGGTAAAGATATGAAAGACCTTTTGATGTTGGCGAGCAATTCACTCATTAGACGAGTACGTTTGTCCCGATTTTTCATTTGTTGCTCTTGCATACGCTTAAGGATGCGCGCAATGACTGTCTCATTACGATGAGAGGAATTCAAACAAAGGATAACATGAAATACGCACATGTGTTCAACGGAATCGACACGACCATGATGGCTACTCCAACGAACGCCGCCCAACCGAGAAGGTTGTACAAGGAGACAAAGGCCAGAATGATCTGCATAGTGTGGTGTTAATTCATTAGGGCGGCGATATTTCTGGAGATTACGTTTTTTTTTACCTGCAGCGGTCCAGAAATAGCAATCAAACCATAGGTACAAAGGTCTTGCAGGCGCGTAGCATCTACTGACATCAAGTTGACGATATCGCCAGATGCGCGCGTGCGTTCGTCGTTCGAGAGGACCAACGCCTTCGTATAGATAGCAGTGACTAATCCAGCACGAACACGCATGCTGAGGCAAAGTTAATTTAATTTACCGCCTTCTAGATAAAGATAAGAAATACGCACCCAGTTTCAAAAGTACGTTGGAAGTACTAGAAAGATAATTAGATCCTTTGTGACGCTTGCCATGAGAATAAATACCTGGTTGAGAGCAATTGTCTGTATAACAGACGCCACAAACATGAGAACAGCGATTGCAAAGCCTTCCAAGCTGCTGGGTCGGTTCTCCGGTTGGAAACGTGTCTCTTGGTATAATGAGATGTACGAGAGCAGCAAGCGGAGCAATTGTGGTTGGAGAAAGGCCAGCATATCCTGGATGATTTTCAGCCCCGCGGCAACAGCATAAGGACCACCATATGCAATGAACAAGGCTTTCCACAGCGTGCTACAGATATGTTAGACCAAGGAAAGAGAAAGATATTTGAAAGATGACTTGCTGTTTTTCCATTGCCTTTTTGAGAGCATTACCGAGGTTGACGGATTCATCGGAGGGTCGCAACGAGAATAGGTCATCCTCGGTGATGAAGCGCGATGCTCCTTTCTTCATGAGAGGAGTCATCCAAGAAAAGCTCTACAATTTACGCGTAAGCACATATCATCACGGTATTGGCGCCTATACGCACCCATATACTGTAAATATTTGCTGTGACAAGTGGGTTCTCTCTTGCGTGTTTATCGGAGGGTTCAGCGTCGACTTGAGAGCCCATTGTTTCGATGACATAAGAGATAGCGCCGATACCAACGGCGGTCCACCGCAGAGCCAAGACGACTATAAATGGATGTGCGCCAATCGATGCAATGGTACGAGTCCATAAGACGACGGCAACGATATACAGCGGCCAAAAGAGGAGGAGAATCGTGGACGCAGTTTTGGTACGGGTGTGGTTGAAGTAGGTCAAGACCAGAATAGCAGTAAGAGCAAAAGGTTCTATGATGTAGGATTGGACGACAGGGACCGATCTATGTGCGAGCACGATAAGAATAACGTTGACGATGCTGGTGAGGACTGAAATAATCAGCAAGGCCTGTCTCACACTGATTAGTAGGTGTCGGAAGCAAGGCACGACAGGACACGCACGAGTTTGGCGCGGAGATAGAGGGTGCTCTTGCGCGACAGTTGAAGGGGTTCGCGAAGACATATGGTCAGAGTCCTGAGGACGGCGAGCAGGAATACGGCGGCGAGGAGGCCTGAGAGGATGGCGGCTTCCTCGAAGCAGGGGGTGAGGTCGAAGTCTCTGAGACGGGAGACAGGGCGCCAGCCCTCTCTGTCGTGGCAGGCAGCCATGGAGGTTCTGAGGAGGACGATATCCAAGTTGAATTTGAATTTCGACAAAATTACCTACGGAGGCCCGGACCGGCGAAATCTACTAGAATCTACATAATTGTGACTAATCCTCAAAGGACGGCAGCGGATCCGAGACAATCTCCTCGCCCAGCGCAACCTTTTTAAATAAATCATATGCCCGGTCGAAATCGTCGTTCACGATGACCAGATCGTGTGCATTCGGCTGCTTGGCGTACTCAATCTCAGCCAGTGCGGTGGCCAGCCGTTTCTGCACGGCGGCCTCTGTCTCGGTGCCGCGTTTTTGCAGCCGTTCGCGCAGGGCCTTGAGTGAGGGCGGGGATATAAAAAGGTAGACCGGGTTGAGATTCGTGTTTTTAATTTGGCGCACGCCCTGGCGCAGAATAAATACGCGTCTGTGCAAAGTAGAAATGCGCTCACCTGCGCTTCGATGTCCAGTATGCAGCGCCGGCCCTGCTCTTGCACTTGCCGAACAGTCTCGAAGCTTGTGCCGTAGCAGTTGCCTGAGAACTCTGCGTGCTCGATAAAGGCGCCCTCCTTGATGAGTTCCTTGAAGCGCTGGGTGGGGACAAAATGGTAGTGCCTGCCCTCGACCTCGCCCGCGCGTGGGCTGCGAGTGGTATCTGTGACGGATTACGACAGGTCAGCGGAGAGAGATGGAAAGCGGCGCACGGGAGACGCTGAAGCCAAACTTGTCGGGGAACTCTGCGAAGAGGCGCTGGAGGAGGGTGCTCTTGCCGACGCCGGAGGGTCCGGAGAGGACAAGGGGACGCAGGAAGTCGGCGCGGGGAGACATGGCACTACTGATCGCCCGTCGCCTGTCGCCTACAAATTCATAGCGTGTGACAGATGTGACGAGCATCACGTCTGGACTTGGATTCCCCCGCACACACCCACCGCCTCGACCGGCGCCCAGTCAACATACCCTAACGATACCCACATACCCCGTTGTCTGTCGCGCCCTCTCTGTATACTCTCCGCAACGACCCTATAACGACTAACCATGGGCGCAGTATGTTGCAGGCCACAGGTGATGCCCCACACGCCCCTTACTGCTTGAAAACCTACTCATCACCTCCCAGCCCATCGACTTTGATGGCGACGTCACTCTCTTTCACTTTGTTCTCCTCAGATGTGTCGGCAAGGGGGCCTTTGGAAAGGTGCGTTTCGTCGACCCTCTCATGCCTATCAGCGTCCAACCCTCCCATCCCCTCCAAGGTCCGCGTGGTCCAGCACAAGCAAACTCGCGATCTTTACGCTCTCAAGTATATTAACAAAACAAAATGTGTCAAGATGAAGGCCGTCCCCAATGTGATCCAGGAGCGTAGGCTATTGGAAGAGGTCTGCTCCACCACTCCACCACTTCCTCCATTTCGCTCATTTTTTCCATCCTACTCGCCCCTAGGTTGACCACCCATTTATCGTCAATCTCCGCTATGCTTTCCAAGACGACGAAAACTGTTTCTTCGTCCTTGACCTCATGCTCGGTGGTGATCTACGCTGTACGTATCTCCCAGTCTCTGCTAGGTCCCATTCTCACGCCGTTCCTTATCCATCTCCCAGTCCACCTTGAACGACTAGGGTCCCTCCCAGAAGACACTGTCAAATTCTACATGGCGCAGCTAGCTTCTGCCCTCTCTTACCTGCATGATATGGGCATAATGCATCGGTGCGCACCATTCCCATTTGGGCCGTCTCTTTGTTACACCGCTTAACTCGACTATTAGGGATCTTAAGCCCGACAACATTCTCCTCGACGAGCGAGGCAATGCCCATTTGACTGATTTCAATATTGCTGTCCATTTCGGCGAACGCAAGCTAACCGGCGTAGCTGGCTCGATGGCCTACATGGCGCCAGAGTAAGCTGCACCTTCTTCACTCTTGCCCACATTCTGACGACAAATCATCGACACTTAATAGAATTCTTTTAAAGAGGGGCTACACATATCACATCGACTGGTGGTCGCTGGGCGTCTGCGCATACGAACTAATCTTTGGTCGGCGACCGTTCAGAGGGCGAACTAACAATGATCTCACCTACAGCATCACTCGGGATCCATTGAAGTGGCCCGATGATGCTGATAAGAAATGTACCCGAAACGGAATGTTAATTTTAAAAGGGGTAAGCGTCATTTATCCCGCTGGCGACATGAGAATTTCTCACAACATCGGTCCTTTCTAGCTGTTGGAAAGAGACACATCAAAACGTTTCGGGTGCAAATCGAACGGCGAAGGCTTCCAAGAGTTGCGCAGACATCCATGGTTGCGGACAATCGACTGGGAGACGTTGGAAAGCAAGGAGCAGATACCCCCTTTTACACCGGATGTAAGTCCGCATTTTTGACATCCGTACTCTCGGAGGCATAGATACTAATAGATTTTCTATCTCAGGCAAAGAAAGCTAATTTTGATGCATCCCATGAGTTAGAGGAACTCCTTCTGGAGGACAATCCTCTCAAGGCCAAAGCCCGCAAGGCCAATCAGGATAATCTCAGCGCGGAAATGCGTCAGATGGAAGAACAGTAAGTAGTCTGCTAAACCAATCATCGCCAGTGCTAACGCACATCCAGATTTACTTCATACGATTTCAAGAAGATGCAGCGGCGGTCTTATTACCCTCATAACCAGCATCTTATCTCCACCGCGACGGCGACCTCGTCGGGCCTTGCATCGTCACGGCCAGGCACCCCCGCCAATGACCTGAGGGTAGAAAACAGTGGGCTTCGTGTGGAGGGCGCTGACACCGGGATGATATACAACGGCAACTCGCTCGACATGCACCGCGAAGAGATCCAGCTCAAGGAGCGAGACATCGCGCATATGGACCCTGAGAAAGAGTATCCATAGGTTTTTTCCTCTGATCCCCGGCTTTGATTGTTGCTTGATTTATGACGCTTTTTCGACCATGACCTGGTGAACAGTTTTCTTTTCGCTTTCTCTCGTTCGGTTTGGGTCTCACGTGGATTATATATGCATGCCTCCCGAAATACTATCCCCTCCCTTACATTTATTCGTAATCTCTCCTTTTATCTGTCGGTGTTCCTTGATAACAGCCGCCGTGTCTGCTGTGCATTTATATACCTTTTATTTTTAAGACTCGGACACGTTTTAATTTCACAGTCGTCTAATACTGTCCTGTAACAACAAGAATAGCATTCGGACTTGTAATTGAGACACGCGACGCGTTTGATCTGGTGGCCCTTCCTCCCGACCATCATCCTATGCTGGACCCACCCCAGCCCGCGGGCGTCCCGTTCTCCTTGTATGTCTTCCTTTTGCTGATCCACATCTCCATCAACCATCTATGTATTACCATCATCCAGTTTCGTCTCGCTTGTGCGCAACATCGCTGCAATCCAGCCATCATTGTGCAACGCCCATGCACGGCGCGCGACTGCTGGGACACGCGGCAACCTCAACTACCCCGCCGCGCGTACCTTCGAGCGCTGGGTTGTAGCACTGCGCAAAGAGTTCGCTCCGTTACCCGCCGGGACGACCGCGATCTGCTTCCGCCTGCTCTTCCCCGAGGAGGATGTCCGAAGGAAGTATGACATCCAGGAGCCGCGCATGACGAAACTGCTGGCGACGTGCTTTGGCGTGGATTCCGCACAGTTCGAGAAGTGGGGGCTGGAGGAGGAATCGGGGTGTTTGGGCGCAGAGCTGAAGCTCGTCCTGCAGAAATCGTGCCCAGTGAGTCGACATATGCGCGCTTTTCTGCTCATATATACCACACCTCATCGACGCGCCTTCTGAAATAAATAGCATCCCGATGGCTTCGAAAGTCCTCTCTCCATCGCAGAAATTGACGCGCTCCTCGACGAGCTCGCCGCCTTATCTGGCTACACCCACACCTCCATCCGCGCCAAGCACCCCAAAGGCCAGCGCCGCACGCGCGCAGAAATCATGCGGAGCCTCTTCCGCGACCTCGCGCCCGAGGACGCCGCCGTCCTGACGCAGATCATCCTCAAGGATCTGCGCCCGTTGCTGTACCCGCTTACGGAGTTCCACTACACGGCCGCGCTCACGCGCTTCAACTCTGCCGCGGTGAAGATGCTGACCAAGGAGCACGCGATGGACGTGTGGGACCCGACGCATAGATTTTTGCGGTTCTATCGCATGCGCGCAGCGCTCGACGAGGCGGCGGCGTTTGCGGATCTGCCAGGTACGACGCCCCGCGATATCCAGCCGGTGGTGGGGTCGCCGATAGCTGTACGTACGCGCATATATTCCGTGTCATATCATCGTACCAACCCATTCTTGGTTGTGCATAGATACCCAAGTCAGAGAAGGGCCTGAGTTGCGCGCACGCATTGGACTTTCTCTACGGCTCTGAAACGGTATGGGCCGAGACCAAGTACGACGGCGAGCGGGCGCAAATCCACGTCGAAGTCCGTCCTGATGGATCGTCTCATATCACCATATTCAGCAAAAGCAAACGCGATTCCACGCACGACAGACAGGCTGTACATCACCTCATTCGGGCGGCGCTAGGGCTGTCTGGCGAACCGGGGACGGGGAAAGTGAGGCAGAATGTCATCCTTGACGCAGAGATGGTTGCCTTTCACGGTGACAAAGTGGCAGGTGAATTTTACGATGTGTCGTGCATATTTTTTTATACTAAGATATTGATCCTGCAGAGTTCTGGCATATTCGTCAGTTGATCGAAGATACTGCCCATGGGATTCGAGGAAAACGCCGATCCCATCTCACTGTTCCCTATGAGTGCGTTTCCTAGAGGCGGCAAATTTTAATTCCATGTTTTTCCTAATATTCCTCACTCGAGTAGACATGAGTCCCTGGACAGCGAAGCAAACGAAGGGCTCTCCCTCGGCCTCGTTTTCTTCGACATCCTTTACCTCGACTCCAAATCCCTTCTGGGTGTCCCATATAGCACACGCCGCGAGCTTCTTGAAAAGCACATACGCACCGAACCCGGCAAGGCCATCCTCGCCGCCCGCTATCCCATCAATATGTCGTCCACAGTGAAGGCTGAGGACGCGCTGCGGCGGACGTTCGCAGAACACATAGCCGCATACGAAGAGGGTCTAGTGCTAAAGGCGGGCGATGCGAGGTACAATGATTATCAGAAGCCTTGGGTGAAGCTCAAGAGGGATTATATTCCTGGGCATGGGGATTGTCTGGATATGGTCATTCTTGGTGCGAGCTGGGAGAAGGTGCGCGGGCGAAGCTTGAGAGGTTAGTCGATGGCAGTGGTTTTCTCGATGATGCTGATATATCTACTTTGCAGTTTCGCCTAGTGCTTTTACCACGTTTTACGTGGGTGCTTTAGAGAATCCGAAGGAAACGATACAGAAGGTGTGCCTATTTATTGTCATACTTGGAAATGTAATTTCTGAGATTATTTTCAGCCTCCTCGACCTCCTAGATTTCATGTATACTTCACTGTAGCCTATGGCTTGAACCGCAAACAGCTAGAGGAGCTTAACTTTCTAATAAAAAGCTCGGATCCCGTTCCTTATGCATCCTTGGTAAATATTTTAATCTAAATTTTCGCATGCTGTTCTTATTAAATTTCGTAGGGCTCCAAAAATTGCGATCTTCCATTTAATCTCACAGTCTTCAAGGGCCTCAACCCACCACCGACGGTTATCCTGCGCACGCCATTACTTGCAGAGCTATTTGGCGCGGGATTTACGAAAGCAGCTCACAGTCAGGTACATATCAATAATCTGTTTCTGCGATTCGAAGAGTTCTCACTCTGCCTCGATGTTGCAGCATTACGAGTTGCGCTTCCCGCGCATCCAGAAACTGCATCGTTCGAGTGAACGCAGTTGGAAAGACGCTGTGTCACTCGAAGAATTGCACGACATTGCATGCGAATCTGTGGGTCGCGAGTGCGCAAGCAAGGAGGCGAATGACGCAGTCAAAGAGATGTTCCGAGTATCTGTCTCGCCTGGTATCAATTCGGATGTCAGGTACGAAGCACGGATGAGGAAAGCATACAACGCGCTCGCAAAATCGGAGGGTGTCCCGCCTTCTTCGATAGTTCTCGACAAACCAGTGATGCAGATTCAGAGCCCTTGTTTTACCAGTTTGTCGGACTCGAAGGCGGCACCAACAACACCGCCAAGTTCCAGGCAGCTAAGACCGCTGGGATCGAAGACGAATATCTTCCAGAAGGCAGAAGGGTCCTATCAGCAAACGACGGTCATCGTTCCCGAGGAAGTGAAATCGACGATGCGGCTGACGATCCCGCGCCCGCCGATGACACCGCCGGGTTCTAGTCCCCCAGTCATGGCTGTGAAGCGACCTGCCTCTCACAAAGCCCCAAAGCCGCTGCGGCCTCAGAAGAAAGCGAAGATCACACATTCATCCCCAGAAAACTTGCATCCGCCTCCAGATACAACAGCGGCTTCTGCATACGCGCCCTCGTCTTCTACTGTAACACCAGCTGCACCACAACAGTCTCTTTTCCCGTCTGACATCGATTGCGACAGCACATTGGTGTTTTTCGCGAAGCCGGGCAGCAAACCCTGCGCAGTGTACAACGCGCGCAAGGCGCGCATGGTAGTACGGCCGCTGCACAGTATACAAGCGTTACTTGCTGGGTGTGGATGGACGGCCAATAGACTAGATGTGGAGTTCACGCAGAAGGGGATTATCATAATTGACGAATGCGATCCCAGTGGTGATGGAAAACGGTGGCAGGCTGCGATCCTGGGGATGCTTGCGACAGAGGCAGCATCATCGGCCCGGTGCAAGAGGGTGGAGGTTACGGTGTATGGGTGTAGCTCTGGATTGTTGGACCGGTTTGCATGAGCATAAATTATCGCATATTTATTGTAGACCACCTGCTGTATTTCTAGCGCGTCAAGTCTGTATTACCATTCCACGTTGTGCGTTCCCACTCCGAGGCGGCGTGTGAGAGCGGGTTAAAAGCCTGCGGCGACGGGCGAGACATCCGACGATGCTTTCCCTCGTGCGCCCACCCACCCGCGCCCTCCCGCGCAGCCTGCGGGCCTTCTCCACCACCCTCCGCCGCCCCTCGCGCGCAGTCGTCTACGCAGCGAACGGCGCACCCACCGAGGTCCTCCGCGTGCTCACCTTCCCCCCGCTGCCGCCCCCGCCGCGCGAGGCGATCAACATCGAGCTCCTCCTCGCGCCCATCAACCCCGCGGACCTCAACGTCGTCGAGGGCGTGTACCCGAGCAAGCCGCGGCCGGACGACGCCCTCGCCGTCCCGCCGCGCAGCGACAGCACGAGCGCCAACGCCGAGACCAGCGCGGCGGCGAGCACGCCGCAGACGGTGTGGGTCGGCGGGAACGAGGGCGTGGGGCGCGTCACCGCGGTCGGCGAGGGCGTCGGCGACGGGCTGCGCACGGGCGACTGGGTCGTGCTCACGCGGCCGCAGGCGGGATCGTGGGCCGCGGCGCGCACGGTCGGCGCGGGCGACGTTGCGCGTGTGCCTGACGCTGAGGCGCTGTCGGAGGCGCAGGCGGCGACGCTGACGGTGCGTGAACGTGTTTCTTATACGTCTATGGTTGTGCAACTTTTTGGGAGAAGCATTGATATGAATAGGAGAGGCTTGCTCATGTTAGCTTTGCGTTGTATGCGGTATAGGTCAATCCGGCCACGGCGTACAACATGCTCAAGGACTTTATCGAGCTCAAGCCAGGCGACTGGGTCGTGCAGAATGGGGCGAACAGCGCGGTGCGTACAATGTCTATCGACTAATTCTCATTACTCACTCTCGACCTCACTCACAGGTCGGCCAAGCCGTGATCCAGATCGCTAAAGCGCGGGGCCTGAACACGCTCAACTTCGTACGCAACCGACCAGACATAGACGCGCTCAGGAACAAGCTGCAAGGACTGGGTGCGACGCACGTCCTCACATACGACGAGCTCGCGGACAAGAGCGTGCGCGAACAGATCAAGGAGTGGACCGGAGGCAAGGTGCGTTGCACTTACGGTGCCCACAAAGCGCATTTACACTCATAATCACACGTCTTTGCTCATCTCCACTAGCCAATTCGCCTGGGCCTAAATTGCGTCGGTACGTGCCCCTCTCCCGCTGCCACCCCATCACCTATATTCACATACCCACAGGCGGCAAGGACACGACGGCTATGGCGCGCTTACTTGGCATGGATGGACACCTCGTGTCGTACGGCGGGATGTCGAAGCAGCCATTACCGCTCCCAACGTCCCTGTTTATCTTCAAGAATCTAACATGCCATGGGTTCTGGCAGACGCGGTGGTACTCTAAGCACGACGGTGCCGCGCGCGCGGAACTGATGAAGACGCTCGTGGGGCTGATGAAGGAGGGCAAAGTGCGTAGCCCATCTTCTTCTTTGGGTTGTGAGTGGTTTGATTAATGGATGTGGTTGTAGCTCGATACACCGGAACATGAGATTGTGACGATACCTGCGAGCGAGTCTGACGAGGAGGCGACACAGCGGCTGCGAGACATGATGGCAGCGATAACAGAGGGCCGCTATGGAAAGAAGGTACTGTTGAAGATAGAAGATAAGCATATCTGAACTCGTTTGAATGGGCAATTAGAGGGTGATGAAAGGCATGGTCATTAAGTAATAGTACATCATAAAAGCTAGCGGCTTTTTCTGTCCTCAAAGAAACGCTGTAATCGAGAAATTAGCACATCTCGCTCGAAAAAAATAATAAGCAAGGAAGGCGCACCTTGAGATGCCTGAGCTGCCATGCACATGTGCCGAGCAGGACAGCGATCTGAGCTATGCTGTACCACACGGCCCTGGAATTGGTGGCCTCGCTCAAGTCCCGGTAGTCCTCTTCCCTCTCACGTTGGTACTGTTGTTCGCGGCGGATATCCTCGAGCTTGGCGTTGAGGTCGCGGACCTTTCCTGCGAGTTCGGAGACGTGGGACCTGTCGTGCTCGACGTCGGCTTTTGTGGAGCCGACGACGATGTCGAGGTAGAGGCGGATGTGGGTGTGACTGAACCAGGAGGTGTAGTTGGTGGAGAGGCAGATGGAGTGGTCGCCTGCCTCGTGGGAGGTGAAGGTGAATCTGCCGTCGAGGGGCCCGACGGAGCGGACAACGACGTGACCTGAAGGCTCCTCCTGGACGTCGACGATAATGCCTAGGTCTGGATTTTCGGCATATGTCTGCTCCTGCTCATTCCACTCGAGTGCGCGGTAGTGGCCTGCAAAGAAAGGTTAACGCCGCCACATACGACGACGATGGGGACGCACCTTGGACGACGGTGTCTGTGGGGAGCTCCTCAATAAAACAGCGCTGCTGGTTGGCGTCGAGATAAAAGTGGAGGGCGTGGACGGAGGCGAGGAAGGAGAGGAGCAGCGCGAGCACGAAGCGCATTTTGGGTGAGGACTAGAGCGGAGGAAGCATTGAACGTGGCGGAGGCGCTGTTTGGCGGAACACTCCGGTCCAAACAAATGCGATCACTTATGTTGTGACAACCTCCGGCATCGGGCTAGTAATAGTATACAGAACAGTCATGGCGGTGTATGTCCCGTCTGAATAATCCATACGCCGCCCCCGGTGCATAAAACTATAACTACACAGGCTTTGCATTGCACACCCAATACTTACCTGGAACCACCATGTCCTCCACCCTATCCTGGCCAAAGCATGTCTACAAACTCTCCCAAGGCGACATCCAATATCTCCAACGCATGCACCCTGATATGCCACTATGGCGTACATCTCTTACGCGCGAGCTTACTGCGCAAACAGACGATAGCGAGGCAAGCATCCCTTTGGCTCATACCAAGCTCATACGCTCCAAAGCTAACAGTTCGCTTAGATCGTCGCTACAGCACAATCTACTCTCGGTGACATCCGTGTGCGCGCAATGCGCATCCACAGTGGCCCCCGTAGCATCACCGTACGGTTATTTCTCATGCCCTCGCACACAAGACTAACCAAGCGCGCATTAATTCTACTCGCAGGATCTCGTAAAGAAGCTCCGCCGCATACCTTCAAAACCGCATCCGAATCTCATTCAAATTCGCGGCCTGTACGCCGTCGCCCAAGAGCCGCTCGCTCTTTTCTCCCTCGATGTTCCTCGTGCAACAGTAATGGCTTACCTCTCCACGCACCCGCACTTTGACCGCCGGAAATTGGCAAGTTCTTTTCCGTTCAAATCCAATAGCGCACAACTAAATATTCGTCGTCTACTTATCCAGTGCGCGGACGTTGCACGCGGCCTAGACTACCTCCACCGGTTGGAGATTGTGCACGGTGCAGTCCGACCGGTATTTGTCCCTCACCTCCATATTTATATCCCCATGCTAATGCACTCCGCTACCTCCACAGGCAAACGTCCTCGTGCGCCCAGAGGGCACTGCCATGCTTGGCGAACCCGCAGACGAAGACATCCCCAGCCCAGGCGCTCGCACGCGCCTCGCGCCGTACCTTGCGCCGGAGCTCTTCGACCCCGCGGCGTACGCCATCTTTGCCATAGACACCTACAGACGAGATGAGTACGCCGGCGAGTACCGCGTGGAGAGCGACATCTACGCGCTGGGGGCTACCACCATCGAGGTACGTACCCAATCACTCCGCCTCGCACGTACTTCCTATATTTCACTTACCGACACACTGTATACCACTCAGATATTCACCGGTTCACCCCCTGCCCCCTTCCGCATCCCCTACTCTACAGTAACCACTGCGAAAGCGCTCTTCCACCTCACACGCACGCACTCCCCCGCCGAACATCAACTCATCCCACCGCGCATCCACGTCGCCCTCTCCGACATCATGCATGTACTGCCGTACCACCGGCCGCATTCAGGAAATGCGCTGCAGTGGCTCGAGCGCCCCGACGTGCTGCGCGTGCGCGCGTGTGCACCGGTAAACGCGAAAACGAGGATGCGGCGCGCGGCGAGGGCGTTTTGGTCGGCGTAAACTTGGACTGAGGCGAGGTACTTTTAAGCACAGGACAGTGGGTGTTTTCATTTAGATGGGATGGCCATACTTTAATCTTCGTATAGTTAATGTAATGTATCTTTTATTTATTGGTATCATATAAATACGTATATAGTCGAACGTGCTAGGAGAATAGAACTTTACTAGTAGTCATTGAACAATGAGAAGGGCGAAATAAAAAATACATTGTACAGGCATCAAAGAAAGTAGTGGAGATTACAAGTACACGCTGGTAGACGTGAGCCAGCTATACACAGCACCACAGCAAGTCGGGCATGAAAGAAAAGGAAACAGAAGTAGAAACAGAAACATCATCCCATGCGCATCGTCCCACCCGCACCTGCCGTCAGACTGCTACTACGCCCCATCGAACCCATGCCACCCGGCACACCTGTCCCACCGCCACTCCCCAGCGCATTCAGCAACAGATCCCGACAACACCTCGCACGCTCCCTTCTTTGCACAAACCAGCTCCCTGCGTCGCACGGCACCGCAAGCGGCACACCCACTGCCCCACGCGTGCGTGCCGTGCGCACGCTGCGGATCAACTCCTCAACTTCCACTTCCGAATCCAGATCATCCAGGTCCTCCGACACATCGTCGCGCATCTCCTCCGCGAGCCGCTGCTGTGCAGCCGCCGCCGCCGCCGCCTTCTTGCCGACCTTCTTGCTGCCACCGCCGCCTCCCCCGCCCCCGCCGCCCTTCTTGCCCGCGGGGGGCGCCGCGGGGTCGAGGCCGAGCGCGGCGGCGGCCTCGCCCGCGAGGCGCTTCTTCTCCATCTTCTCGCGCTCGCGCTTCTCCTTCTTCTCGGCCTTGGTCTCGCGCTTGACGGGCTCGACGAAGTTGGGGTTGTTCGCGCGCTGCCAGTCGAGGAGGAGGTCGTCGTAGAGGCGCGAGCGGCCGAGCACGGCGCGCTTGGCGCCCATTGAGTGCGACTTGCACGTGAGGGAGCGCGAGCAGGGCAGGTTCTTGTCGTTGATGACGCCGCACTGCTTGTCGAAGTCGACGGGGCCCTTGACGCGGCCCTTGGTGACCTTGACCGCGGGCTTCGCCTTCTTCTTCGCGGGCTCCTCAGGGGAGGGCGACGCTTTGCGCTTCTTGCCGCCCTTCTTGCCATCTGCGTCGATGGTGTAAGACTTGAACTAACCTTGAAGAATGCATGGGTACGCACCATCCACCTCGACCTTGCCCTTGCCCCCTTTCTTCCCTCCAGAACGTATCAGAGCGCAATTATCTGTACACAGGGCCAACATCAACACTGAACCACCAGCATCGCTGAGGGATACATACCGGAGTGTTCTACAATACAGCTACGCAGGATAGGCTTGCTGCAATGGCTGCACTTGACGAGGCCGACGTCGGCGGTGGATGTGAGGGGCCGGGCGCCAAAGACCTTCATGTCGCGGGCGGCGAGCCATGATGTGGGTGGAGACGGCGCGGCCGGTGTGTCGGCACTGGTGCTGGGGGACGGGATGTCCCAGGAGAAGGGGGAGACGGGGCCGGGAGACGGCTTGAGTTTAAGAGTCATCGTCGTTGGTGCAAGAGCTCAATCACGCACAACGTTCCTCAGAACATGTATCATGTGACAGCAATAATCAATGCAATATACAATAAGTAACAGTGGCTCTACGAATACAATGCAAGTTCAGATATAATACTCGGGTTTGCGCGCACTGATCCCATACTCCGCCAGCGCAGCGCTCAGGTCGTCCATCGTCAACGTCGTCCGTGTTTTGTCCTACCGTCAATGTCAGCGAAACCCCTACACACCATCGCAGAATCGTACCCACCTTCGCTGACCCTGGACCGGTAAGCGGTTGGTTCACCCGTGCCCGCCCACCGGTCGCGCTGGTCCGGATGCGTGCATGCTGGTACGCATCCGCCGCGATATCCGACACGAACTTCTGTGCCGCGAGCGATAGCAGGCGCTTCCTACATCCATCCAGCCAGTCAGCTCCCGTAATCACGATAGCGAAAGGTTACGCACAGCCGCACATCCTCGCACTCAAACCCTACCCGCTGGAGATAATAATCTGTGACTTCATTCGGGATCTAGGAGGGAAAGGGGCACACCAATCGGCGGACGTTCAGCCAGCGCCTATCACAACAAACACACGGCACGCACCAAAGGCTCGTACTCATCCAGCATGAGCATAAAATCCGCCAGCGTCCTGTCCTTCCGCGCCTCCTCCGCCGCATGGCGCGACTGTGCGGGGGCCGCCGCCGTCCCCGTGCTCGTGCTCGTACCCGCCGCGGGCTGCTGCGTCGAACTCGACGCCGCGCCCTGTGCTGCGCCTTGCTGCCCTGCCGCGCTCTGTGTTGATGTTAATCCTTCGGCTGCAGGTGCGGGCGTCGACGCCTGCGACGGCGTGTAGGCCGAGGAGACGGGGTAGGCGAACTGTTGCTGCTGGGACATGGCGGTCGACTGCAGTTAGTGTGACGGTGACGAATACATCATGCGAGTCACAGCCATGATCAGCCGCGCGCATGCCGGGCGGAGTTCTTGCGCGTTGGCGGAGTCTTAACTTGAGCTATATAGCGACGTGTTTTTTTTCTCGAAGGGTGCATCGTCACCTCGTCCTCGAGGTGGTCGACGTCCATTATGGTGAGCATCTCTTCCACCGCATTCACTTCCCATCGTCACTTCTTCCCCCTTGTATATGATGTTTGAGGCATTTGGCTTTATGCAGGAGCGCACCCTGCAGTGCAGAAAATTATCTCAGCTACCTTCGGAGTGGACTGCTTTGGCAGTTCATATCCGCTTTTCTGAATCTTACCTATTCCTTTTGTAATGATTTCGCATTCGCAACATGTTTGCTAACATCGATTCTCTCTCCAGGACAAACGTGCACGTTTAACATTGGACATAGAAGGGGGTTATGCGTTGAGAAAGAGTCGCCTATATGTTTATCGAGAGAATGTCGACAGTTTTGTGCAATATACTATCCATTTTGTATCCTCTCGTCTCTGCGTGAACAATTTCTTGTCGAACACCGAATATTTCTCAGTGGAATTCCTCAGACATGGCACGATTTGGAATGTGCAAAATTTTGCCCTCCTCACTGGATTCTTTGGCAGTTGGTTGTATCGCATTGCCCGCTCGTTATTGCTGGTCTCATTTCATGGCGCGTCCTTGGAAGTTGGGAGACCTCCTGCAGTATATCTTTTTCTTTTGGTGTGCTTGGACTGATTGTTTTCATTTTATGGAAATTATTTCCCTATTCAGCATGAATATCTAATGACTGACATGCGGTTCATGTAGACCTATATGGTAGGCCGTCCATTTTTTTTCATATACATGTAGGCTCATTATACAATGCAGTTTTACATCTCTATTAGTCTAACTCAATTTTACTGTTACATTCAAAGCAGTGCTTGCCCAATATCATTACTTTTCCTCTTTCTCTATCATGCGCATTATATGTTAGCAAGTAATCGTACAAGTAGTAACCTGAAAAACCAACAGCCTCCCATCATATATATAACCTCTACTTAACAGCCATTCACTCCATTCTAATCAGCCCCTCCTCCAACTCCAAGTCAGCGGGGCTAGCCTCGTCTGCCTCGAGTGCGGACAACAGCGCGTCCACATTCGGCGAGACGACAAACTGCTTGTTGACTTCACCAAGCACACAGAGCTGTTTCGTCTGCGAGTCGAGCACGACGGCTTGTTGGAGGAAGGAGGGCTGTGTCGCAGCAGAGACCTAATAAGAAGCAAAGTTAGATTGGAATGCCATACCCACAGCATAAAATAAACAAAATAACGCACGTCAAGCAAAATACCATTCGCTAGCCGAATCTTGACCGCACCGCTCCTATACACCTCCAGCTGGCCGATGACACCATCCAGCGGCTGCGCTGGCTCTGGCTCTGAGGGCACAATCGATGGCGTCCGCGAGCCCGACGCGCCACTGCCCGAAGCCACACTGGCGATATCGGGCTTGACATCTGGCGCAAATGATACTTTTTTCGGGGGGCCCGCGGGCACAGAGTCGACGTCCATGGCGGTGGCGGTGATGGATGCGTCGTTTTTGTATCTGAATTTTGGGAAGGGGGCGGGGAATTGGAAGAAATAGAGGCGATCTTCGTGTGTTGGCTCGCCGTCCTATTTTTTGGCGTTTCAGTAATGTCTACAGGATGAGTGGAAATGAGAGAAGCATACGGTGGCGATGGTGTTTTGTGTTGCAAAGTCCTCGATGATGTCTTCTAGTTCCTCTTCTTCCTCGCTTTCGCTGAGGTTGAGCGCATTTTTTTCGTCTACTGCATCGACGGCTGCAAAAAGCATGTTAATGGAATACATTTCAGTAAACGGGCAAGAAGAAAATTAGACGCACCAGCATAGCCTGCCTCGCCTTCTTCCTTCTTCACCTTGGGCTTGTGCGTTCGCGTCGGATGACGCTCCTTGCGCAGACTCTCGGGCGCCATCCAGTCCATCTGTCGCACATTCTCCATATCCACAATCTCCACACCCTCGTCCGCATCTGAGTACACTTCTTCTTCATCCTCTTCCGCCTTCACTGTCCGCGCAGCACCCACAGCGTCCTTGCGCAGCGCAGGCGGCGCGGACTGTGACAAGGCGCCGGCCGCGCCTGCAGCCACGGCGGCAGCGTCGCTGGGGACGGGCACAAAGTTGGAACGCGGCGCTGCGCGACGTGCACCGCTGCTGCCAGCCATGGCGGGGCCCATCGCAAAGGGCCCGCTTGCGGTCATCTGGACGGGCGGCGCGGCCCCGCGCCCCCTGCCTCTCCCGCGCGCATCGCCCCGGCCCCGACCCCGACCGCGCCCACGCTCGGACGGCGGCGGTGCGGCGGCGGGTGCTGGTTCCTAAACAGAGGTGAGTGGTAGACGGCGTGGACGGGCGCGTGCAGTGCGTACCGGCTTGACATCTCTGTGGGGTGGGTGAGGACGGTGGTGGGCGATGGAGAGATAGCGACTCACTCCTTCTTGCGGCGCTGGGGGAGGGTGGGGACGAACTTGAGCTTGGAGGGGCCCTGGCGGGAGACGTCGCTCTGCTTCTTCGCGAGGCTGCCGATGGCCTTTGCGGTGGGCGTGGTCGCGGGCGGGTCCATGGTGGCGGGAGACAGGTGCGGTCACATGCCATTGTCACTTTTCTCTTTTCTCTTCTCCCCGCCACCATGGCCGACCAAGTCCAGCACTGGCATGTCACCTACAACGACATCCACAACCTCATCCGCAAAACGACCCCCAGGATCGCACAGGAGTTCAACCCAGATCTCCTCATCGCCATCGGTCAGTCCGCCTTTTTTTCGTCGTCGCCCGTCTATTAATACGCTCTCCAGGCGGCGGGTCAGTCCTCCCTCTCCCTTGCCTTCAGTTGCACTCATTCTCCGTCCTAACATCAGAGGATTCTTCCCTGCGCGTGTCATGGTCTGTCTTATCTATACCGCCCACACTACATCCGCTCAAAAATTTTCTCGCAGCGCACCTTCCTCCGCGAGCAGACCGCCCACAAGGCGCTGCAGATCCAGGCCATCGGGCTCTCGCTCTACGAACCCGTCGAGGGCGCAACCGTAGAGCAGATCGGAAACGAGGTCATCCGCACGCAGTGGTTGTACGTGAAACGATCGCACCATCCAAACGATAACTAGCCATTATACTCAACATCTTCCTTAAAGATCCAACCCCGGAAAGCAGATCCTGGGCAAGCGCAACCTCATCGTCGTATGTCGCCTCATCCGCATCTATACAACCATCTTCTCACCAATTTTTTCTAGGATGAGGTCGACGACACACGCAAAACCCTACAGTGCGTTCTATTCTCAATCTATTCCCCTTCCATACCGACCTCGATCTCGTTCCTAATCGCGTTCTCTTCCAGCTATGCTCTGTCGGAACTAAAGAAGGACGTAGAAGAGGAACTCTTATCGTACCCCGAGTCAGAGCGCGCCGCCCTCCGCGCTGCTACCTCCTTCGGCATATTTGTCGTGCACAACAAGTTGAAAGATAAGCTTGCCGAGCTGCCTGCCGGAACTCCGTAAGCCTTACTCTCTACCTGCATATGGTTGATTGTCAACATTGTGTTTTTGCAGTTACTTTGCAGGCGAAGAAGTCGGTGATGTCTGGTAAGTCCTCTACACATTCAGGATCGATCCATCCTTTAATCTGTGGCAAGGCTGGATTATCCCTGGGAAGCAACGTGAGCATTCTCTCCTTCTCCAATCCTCTCTATTTCTTACGGCGCTGCAGAAATATCGAAGAGCACGATCGCGAAGCTGCCGCCGATAGGGCTCGGGCCGCTCATCCATGAAGAAAATAAAGCAGAAGAGGAATATGTGTCTCTTACGTCTCGCACCCTTGCTATTCACGCGTGTATGGTGGGCGCTCTCTCTTTCCTGAGTCTGGCTGTTGCTGGTTTTGACGACTTTTTATTGGTGGTACAAGATTGTTGTACTAAGGGTATCTATAGATCACATTTGGAACATCACGTCAAGGCTATTTCGCGTCCATCTATAGACACATCTGTAAATGTCTTTATTTATATAAAATCTTCACCGCCGTATAACGGCCGCGGCCACGTCACGATTCGCCTGCATTTACATTGAACCACAACACTAGAACAAGAATAAGCTGAAAGGCAACCAGCTGCCTATAACGTATTGGAGTCACTTATGCTGCGTTTTGCCCTTTTGTACGTCTCCTTTTCATTTTCATTCGTTGATTTTATCATCCGTTATCGAGGCTATGACTATCCCTAGGAACCAATCTAAGACTCCTTCCCCTCTACATGTAAAGTTTCCTTCATCGATTCTCTACAGAAACGTCGAGATGGAGGTCATTACCGATAAGAAAGGCTCATACGGTGCGCTTCGTGCCATTTATGCTTTCGTGGTGTGCTATTTGTGCTATTTCCGGCCTTGTACTGGTGGTTCTTATGGCCATCTACAGTACCAAAGAAACTATGGCCATCTACAGTACCAAGGAAACCTTCGCATCGCTACAGAGCTGCTTCAAGACAACATTGTAAATGTCTGTATTCTTCAGTATGGAGTGATCACCCTCCATCGCCCGTGGCGCGCACACAGCTGCAATCTTGGAGAGGACGTATGTGCTCACATGAATGTCTAATCACAATCAAGGTTTGCCCATCTCCGCTGTTTGCTTCTATATTGACTGATTCTTGATACGCAATGATCTCGTGCATGGGCGCCTATTTCTTCCTTCTTTGGCCGTGGGTAATCGCACACCAGTCTACCACCCAGAATCCATCGTTCCCACAAATCTTACCTGGCTCATACCACCATGGACGTTGACAATCCTCGAATAAAGAGACTCCACAGACTGTTCTCCGATGTCATCGATGGGAAAGAAGAACTAAACTCTCGCAATGTGGCCCTCTTTTTCCAGGCCATCTGCATCCAACCCGAGCCGGTCGCTTGCGTCAACAAAATCTTGGGCAGTAAGGCCGGGCTCAAAGCTATCCAACAGGCCGTGTTCATGAACCTCACAGCCGAGTTTATGAACAAAGAAGTCACCCCTGTGCTCATGTTTCTTCAAACACCCGAGCTGAAGACCGTCAACAGCGGGGCATACCTCGACGAGATCGTTCTCAAACTTGTCGAACCCGACATTTTCTGGAATGCATTCCGCACCGCATTCCTCAAACAACAGCTAAACGATAAGGCTCAATTATCCCTCGGCTGGCTCCTCTATCAGCTATGCTCCCTCTCCAACGACATCGCAGAGCCATACCGCAACCACCAAGACACGAGCACCATTCTTGGCCTTCTCCTCGATTCCACGATCCTAGAGACCCGCACCATCGGCCAGAAGCTCAAACAGGTGCTCGACACCTTCCAGGCCGTGTCTGCAAACGACATAAGGAGTGGCGCGGGGCCCGGTGGGCGTCATGATAACGACCACGAGGACTTCCGTAAGATCGCGATCCTGCCCACAGCCGACGAGCTCCTGTCCAAAGAGCGCCCCTTCCTGCGTCCAGCAGATGTGCTCGAGGATCCGGAAACGGCGCCCACGCGCGTCGCGATGCACTTGGATAACCAGTTCCGCCTCCTACGCGAGGATATGGTCTACGAGATGCGCGAGGAGCTGCAGGGTGTGCTCGACAAAAAGAAGGGTGGCTCCCGCCGCGCCATGAAAATCACAGGGCTCGACATAGCGGACATTGAGTGCGGCAAAATGGACAAACGCATAAAATGGGGGCTGGTGTTCAAGTGCTGGGATGACATCCCGCAGCTGAAGAAATTCGATGAGAAAGACAAAAAGGGGCGCGCAGCATACATCGACAAGACGCGCGGCTTCCTCAAGCCTCAGTCACTTGCCTGTATCATGTCTGGTGACGAAATTATTGCATTTCCAACTATCTACCGCGACCGCGACGACAATCGCCTCGCCAAATTCCCGCCAGAGATTGTCCTCCAATTCGATGGGACGGCAGAAAAGGCCCTGCAGCGGCTCAAGATGAGTAAAGAAAGCATCACGCTGATCCAGATTAACACCGCGCTCTTCGCCTACGAGCCTATCCTGAAGCAGCTGCAGGAGACCACGAGACTCCCGCTGTCGTCAGAACTTCTGTTGTGGACTGAGAGCAGCACAATGTCGCTTGTATCTGAGCGTGCAATCCCTGTCATCCAAGCACTTGAGCGTGACCCGAATGCGAATCTCCAGGAGTTGCTCCAAACGAAGGACACTATCAGGCTGGATAAATCACAATGCAGCTCTCTCCTTTCCGGATTGAACCAGCCACTCTCCCTTCTCCAAGGCCCTCCAGGTATGTGTATTTCTCTCTCGATAATTCTATGTTTAACATTGCTTTGTCGTCTCTAGGCACAGGAAAGTCATTCATTGGGGCGCTTCTGGCAAAATCCATATATCTATACACCGAGCAAACTATACTCGTTGTCTGCTACACGAATCATGCGTTGGACGACATCCTGGAAAGTCTTTTGAAAATTGGCATTCCGGCGCACGACATGGTCAGACTAGGCGGCAAATCGACAACAGCAACGGAACCGCTCAAAATTCAACATCAAGCCCGTGGAAAAAGGACCGGCGATCAGTGGACGATCATCAATGAATTGAAGAACAAAGCAGAGATGCTCTCTGCACCAATGCTGAGGTCATTCGACAAGTACAGCTCCGACTCTGTCCGTTACGACGACATAATGTTACTTCTAGAGTTCGATTTTCCCATATATTTCGAAGCCTTTACGGTGCCAGAATCTGAAGACGGGATGATCATAGTTGGTGGTGACGGGAAGGCAATTAAACCCACATACTTAATCGAACGCTGGTGCAACAACCATGATGCTGGCGTCTTGAAGCTATGGTCAATGCAGGACCCTACTATTGCTTTCATCTGGAATCTACTGAGCGACGAGCGACAGGAGATGTGTCGCAACTGGGAGCACTCAATCACCAAGCAGAATATTCAGGAGTTCTGCGAGGACGCAGAAAAGTACACCTCTGTGCTTGACAAATTATCACAAGCACAAAACGCAGGCAATTCTGATATCTTCCAAACGAAACGAATTGTTGGCTGCACGACGACAGCAGCCGCGAAATACTCCGAGGACATGAAGACTTTCAATGCCGATGTTCTTCTTGTCGAGGAAGCGGGAGAAATTCTTGAAAGCCACATCCTAACCGCCTTGGGGCTGCAGACCTCGCAAGTCATTCTAATAGGAGATCACAAGTACGCCCTGACACAGCTATGGCCACGTCTTGGACTGACCCTGTTCTTTCTGCAGGCAATTGCGACCCAAAGTGAACAATTATGCATTGACAATCGAAAAAGGAGAAGGCTACGACTTGAATCGATCTCTTTTTGAACGTCTAATTCTCAAGAAATACCCCCACGAAACCCTTACACAACAGCATCGCATGCGTCCGGAGATCTCTGCCCTCATTCGCAACCTCACCTACCCCGAACTCGTTGACGCACCTTCTACATTCAATAGGCCGAATATCTTGGGTCTTCAGGACAACATCGTATTCATCGACCACAATCATCAAGAAGACGAATTTAAAGAACTCAAGGAAAGGCGCGAGTCGGATACATCGTCGTCGAAGCAAAATTCCTTCGAGACTGAGATTGTTCTGAAAATTGTCAAGTACCTCGGTCAACAAGGTTATAAAACTGACGACCTCGTCATCCTGACTCCTTATCTCGGCCAGCTTCAAAACCTTCGAAATTCCCTGGCAGAAGATAACGATATAATCCTGAATGATTTAGATTCATACGAACTTGTGCGAGCCGGTTTAATCAATTCCGCTGAGGCGAAATTGACGAAAAAGGCTATTCGTTTGGCTACGATCGGTAAGTATTCTGATAACCTATTTGCATTTCTTTGCTGTCTAATTATCTCGACATCTAGATAATTACCAAGGAGAAGAGTCCAAAATTGTTATTATCTCACTAACGAGGAGCAACCCCCGGGGCGACATTGGGTTTATGTTCTCTCCAGAACGCTTGAACGTGCTCCTCTCACGGAGCAGAGATGGATTGATCATGGTTGGAAATATGGACACTTTCATGAACGCACGCAATCCCAAGGGGAAAGATCTATGGACCCGTCTCTTCAACGATCTCCGGCACAAGAAGCACTTGTACGAGGGGCTCCCAGTTAAATGCGAACGACACCCAGACAGGACTCTCATTTTATCCCAACCAGAGCAGTTTGAGGATGCTTGTCCGGATGGCGGATGCAATGAGCCTTGGTAAGATATAATTCAACTAGACCGAGTGAACCAACTAAATCGTGATCTATGTTAACAGTGGTGTGATATTGGCCTGCGGAGTTCATGCATGCCCATCTAAATGTCATTTGTTATCCGACCACTCGAAAGCGCACTGCCAAGAGAAAATCTCATCGCTTTGTCAAAACGGCCATACCATGACCTCTGCTTGTAGCGACGGCCCGCCGAAGAATTGTAGTAGATGTGACCGAGAAATTAGACTCGCAAAAGAGAAGCAGAAACGGGATGAAGAGGCAAAACAAAAACGGGACGAAGAGCAACAAGCCCATCTGAAACACATGGACGCTTTGAATGCTGAGATAGCGGAAAAACAACGTACGCGTGAGGACCAGCGGCTGGCACAAGAAAGAGCTATAGCCATCAGACAAAAGGAAGACGATTTGGCTGCATATACAGCCGCTCAAACTCCTGTCCAGTCCGCCCCGACTGGCACCTTTGGATCTCATCCCCCCACTTCCCAGCATCCAGATCCAGTTTATCTTCCACCAGATGTAGAGAATATTAGCCCTCCGATGGACCTCGACGGTCGAGACTCTCCAGAGATTTCCGGCCCTATCAGCAATTCTTCTACCCTTCCGCATTCTGATGGCGCGTCAGGTCCTTCTTCGAGTGGCGCAGCCTTTGCGACGCCCAAACCTATTGTGCCCAAGCCATTTCCTCAAATCCAAGTTTCTCAATCATATCTAGAGTGGACGCGCCAAAAAAATGTAAACGGCACCACCAATCCCCATGTAGATGCTATTATGGACATGACCGGCCTCGAAAAGGTCAAGGAGCAGCTTTTGGAGACAATCGCAAAGATCGAGGCGAGCAAAAGACAAAACGCACCGTTGATGAAGGAACGCTTCAACATTGTATTCCTTGGGAACCCAGGGACAGGTATGTTGATACTTCCAACTATTCTATCTTTATTAACACTTACCGATCGTTGATATCCAGGCAAGACAACTGTGGCCAGGCATTACGCAAAATTTTTAGCGTCCATGGGTGTCACTCCCGGGTCCCACTACGTTGAGACTACAGGATCTAGCCTTGCGAACGAAGGCGTCTCTGGCGCCAAGAAAATCGTTGACGACGCTATCAAAGAAGGCGGTGGAACGATCTTCATTGATGAAGCATATCAGCTCACAAGTGGCCACAGTCACGGAGGCGCCGCTGTTCTCGATTTTCTCTTGGCAGAAATGGAGAACCGTGTTGGAACGATCGTCTTCATTTTGGCGGGGTACAACAAGGAGATGGAAAAGTTTTTTGAACACAATCCAGGCTTGATGAGTCGAGTCCCGCATCAGCTCAAGTTCGAGGATTACAAGGACGAAGAGTTGATGGCGATCTTCGAGGACCTTATTAAGAAGACATTCCATGCGAAGATGAGGGTCGAGGGCGGAGTCCAGGGCTTGTATGGACGCATTGTCATTCGACGCCTGGCACGACGACGAGGCCATCCTGGCTTTGGAAATGCACGGGATGTCCAAACCACCTTCGCTCGAATTCGAGGACGACAAGCAGAGCGCTTGAGCAAGCTGCGTAAGGCAGGAGGAAGACCAGACGATTTTACATTCAGTGCAGAGGATCTCATAGGCCCAGACCCGTCTAAAGTCGTCAGAGAGAGTAAGGCCTGGAACCGACTCCAAAGTCTCATTGGGCTCGGTGCCGTCAAAAAATCCGTCACTTCATTGTTAGCTCTAATACAGGAGAACTACCAGCGAGAATTGCTGGAACTGGAACCGATTGGACTAACTCTCAATCGCATATTCCTCTGCTCGCCTGGAACTGGTAAAACGACGGTAGCAAAGTTATATGGCCAAATTTTAGTGGATCTCGGAATGCTGAGCAATGGAGAGGGTGAGTCTGCGTTCTGTATTATTCGTTATACATTCTTGATTTTGATGCGTGAACTAGTCATCATCAAAAATCCTTCGGATTTCATTGGAGCTGTCCTTGGTGCTTCCGAAGCAAATACGAAAGCCATCTTAGCCAATACCATTGGGAAAGTTTTGGTCATTGATGAGGTATAGTTATTCCTTCCTTAATCAAGATTTGTATTAGTTCGCTCAACTATCAATAGGCCTACATGCTCTATGATGGGGGTGGTGAGTCTGGAGGGCAGTCAAATCAATTCAAGACAACGGTCATCGACACCATGGTGGCTGAAATTCAAAGTGTTCCTGGAGAAGATCGATGCGTTCTCCTCCTCGGTTATACGGACCAAATGCTCAATATGTTTCAAGTAGGCTTTTTATGTATAGTAATGATGAGCCCTAACTGATGGATCTAATTTTGACAGCATGTTAATCCAGGACTGACCAGGCGGTTCAGGATTGAAGATGCATTCAAGTTTGAAGATTTCGATGAAGCCGAACTGCGCGCCATTCTTGATTTGAAACTCAAAGAGCAAGATCTCGACGCTACAGAGCAGGCAAAAAAAGTTGCGATCGGGCTTCTAAATCGTGGCAGAAACCTTCCGAATTTTGGCAATGCAGGCGAAGTGGAGAATATCATTTCGAAAGCTAAGATTCACTGCATAGCCCGGCGAGCAGAGGAGCCTATTTCTGAAAGACCCAACGACATCGTGTTCTCCCCCGAAGACTTTGATCCGGACCACAATCGTGCCGCCAATGCGTCTACCAACCTCTTCAAGCTTTTCGAAGACATCGTAGGTCGACAAGACGTTATCGATAAACTGCGAAACTTTCAAGAGATTTCTCGAGCATGTAAGGAGCGAAACATGGATCCTAAAGAGCAGATACCAACGAATTTTGTGTTCACTGGTCCTCCTGGTAAGGCGTCTGCATATTCAAGTGAACGTGTCGCTGACTAGCATCCATAGGCACGGGAAAGACGACAATCGCACGGAAGGTCGGACAAGTCTTCTACGATATGGATTTCTTAGGCTCTGCTGAAGTTGTCGAATGCTCTGCGTCCGATTTGGTGGGCCAATATGTCGGACAGACCGGGCCAAAGACGAAGAAGCTGTTTGAAAAGGCACTCGGAAAGGTCCTGTTCATCGACGAGGCATATCGTCTGGGCGAAGGACATTTCGCGCAAGAAGCCATTGACGAGGTGGTGGGCCTAGTCACTCAGCCACGATTCAAATCAAACCTTGTCATCATCCTCGCGGGCTACGAAAACGACATCAACAAGCTTATGACTGCAAATGCCGGCCTTTCCAGTCGCTTTCCGGATCAGATCACTTTCGAAAATATGGATGCGGAAAGTTGCATCTCGGTGGTCAAAAAGGAGCTTGCCAAAAAGAGTGTCGTAGTTGAAGACATCGACGACAGTACCTCTATGCTCTACATTGAGATGAAGGAGATCATTCGCGACATGTCGGAGTTGAACGATTGGGGAAACGCCCGCGATATGATAACGCTTTCAAAAGATATCATCAACCTGGCATTGCGCAAACATGACGCTTCTGCCACTCGGCTGGAGATTTCTGGAGCTGACGTCTTAGGCATCATGAAGCAGTTGCTCGCGGATCGACAGAGGAGATCCAAGATTCAAATCAAACCTCGACGGACTGCCCAATTACCACAGCAGACGTTCACGGCAAACCCTCCGACACCTCCTCCTGTATCTACCACTACCGATACACATGTGTCCAATGAGTCTGTTCCTGATAGTCCACGAACATCTCGAAGCGCTACGCCGAACTCCCCGTCCGGTCGAGGACGAGGTCAGGGTGCCGTTCGCGGCCGAGGACGCGCCCGCGCAACAGGTCGTAACTCTCCAAACCTAAGCAGGCCTGGCCCCTCGCGCTCGACCGCTGCCCCATCGGAAGGGGATCCTGAACGAGATCCTGGAGTCTCCGATGCCATCTGGCAACAATCATCTGCAGCGAAACGTGCTGCAATCGAACTCGAACGCAAGGCCACGAATGAGGTTCATCGGTTGAAGCAGGCTGCCGCAAAGGAAAAGGCCAAAGAAACTCAAGAGAAGAAAACCTTGGAGGACTTGCAAAACGCAGCAGACGCTGAGCGAGATGCCAAGCTCAAAGATGACCTTTTACGCCAACGAGAGCAAGCCCGTATCAAAGCCCACAGCGCACGTGTGGCTAGAGAAAAGGCCGAAGCTGCATTACGGGCAAACAGGAGGCAGAACGGAAGCGAAAAGAACAAGAAGAGAAAGCCCAGAGAAAATTGCGCGAAATGGGTGTTTGTCCTGCTGGATATCGCTGGATCAATGTGGGTTCCCATTATCGATGTGCTGGAGGTTCCCATCTTGTTTCTATTGATAGCCTCGGGTTGTAATCTCATCCAAATCGCATCCTAACTCTGAAATTCGCTACATGATGTACAATGAATAGACAAAGTATCAAGCTTGAATCCAATGTATCTTTCGACTCAATCATCAGCAGCAATACTGGTGTACTCGCTACGTTTTATTTCTTTTACATTTTACACCAACACATTTATATAACAATTGTCCTTGTCCATAACGATATCAGTTAAAGAGTTGTTTCAACACTGCATCCTTTCCAGGCGTCAAACGCTTGCGCTCAATAATCAATAATGATATCAATATATGATCGAAGAAATCCTGTCCTTCTGGAGTTACTTCGAGTTGGGACAGAAGTTTTTGAACGCTGACTCCGATATGAGGTGTGAATTTAGCCAGGATTTGAGTACGTGTATAAGGGTATAACGATAACGTGCACTAATAAATTATGAAAAATACGTCAGTGTAACTCATTGACTCAAAGGCCATAGTATTAATCAAAGGATTTAGGACTTACGACACATGGACGTCGTGTGTAGTCCCATGAGAGCCTCTTGGGAACATTCTGACCCTGTCTTGGAAGAGTCCATTGCCATAATGCCTAAAGAAACTGCTATTTTAATATGTTTCCTCGTCTTGATAAAATCCTCGTTTACATGTGTACGACTTCCTTCTTTCATAAGGAATTCGGAAATCGACTGCACGCGATTCCCAATTCGAATTCGATTTCCCGCAGCCATAATCCCCATTCTACAAATCGAAGGGTTGAGTCAACTTTATATATATGAAGGATAGCACACAACCGCTTACTCGAATTCTGCGATTGAAGATCCGTATTCATTCGCACCTCGATATATAGTGGTTATGTGTGAGAGCGGCATGAAGCAATTCATGCTAACAGTTATATAATATTGCGGCCGGGTGTCTTGTGCGTCGGCAGGCGGTATGAGGACCATTGCATTATTGCCCACAGGCGAAAATGAGTAGCAGACATTTTCCGTAGGCTTTTGTGCTTGAGCATATCTGGAGGGTACATTGTGCAGTAGTAGCCGACACAAAATTGTCAAAAAGGTATGAAACACGATGCGCGATGGTTAATACGGCAACAGGAGTCACAATGATTACGAGGTGGTCTTACGCTGGTGGACGGTCGGGAGGAGAAGGTGACCTTGGAGGCAAGATTGTTGGTATTGAAGGTGATGGTGCAGCTGGAGCTGTGGCAGGCAGGCTCGGACTTGCCGTCTGAGCAAGCACTACAAACTCTGGCCCATAGAGCTCTTCCCCATTCCAGGTAAGTACAGTGTTCTCCTGTACTGGAGGGATGTTTGTGCTGGAATGCGACGGTGCGATTGAAATGGAATTTGGGAGGACAATGCGACTGGCAGAACGTTCTTCATTGAGAGGAATGTCGTTGCTACAAATACAAGTCCATCAACACCGACCATTATTTAAACCGTATTTGCCTACCCATTCATGACAAGTAGAATCGGATGAGAGCTGATGACAGTTTACTGGCAACCATGAACATTGATAAGTTGTTGATATCCGTCTTAAATTAGATTTCAAGGCGGTGACCTCCTTCATTTGGCTATCTTTACTACGATGTGTTCATGATCTTTCCCTTTGCAACCATTGTCTTCAGAAATCGCTGGAGAACTGCCATTACTCTAAAGGCAAGAACAATGTCATCTTCAAGCCCTTCAGACATGCTAGCCTCGCTGTCGCTCGCAGATCACACTACACCAGGAGCGGCCCCTACGAGCCCATCTTCATCGTCGAAGCCGCCAACCACAACAAATCCTGGACATTCCAAGAAAGCCACAAAGCCAAAAGTGAAGGCTCAATCAGGTTCCGAACCAAATGCACTCCCAGGAGCCGGTGGCAAAAAGCCAGCGCCCAAACCCAAATCATCTTCAAGTACCAAGCTGCGAGGGCTAGAAAAGGATTTGCCCGAGGTACGCATCTCAAAGACGCTCTCGTGGTTGCTACGTCACGGCGCACAGAGCGAGGGCCTACCAATGCGCAGCGACGGCTACGTGAAGGTTGTGGATCTGGTGCGTTAGTAACATCATACACCTCCAATGACCAACGACTCATGCGTTTAAATCCGGCTGGTAGCTTAATCATCCCAAATTGAAAGCCCAAGGACTGGATCTCGAGCGGATAAAAGGCATGGTAAAAGTGGATCCAAAGCAGAGATATGATCTGATTTTAGAAAGTCCCGAGGGCCTCAAACTGGAAGTCGTTGGTGCGCCCGTTGTTGCTACATTACCATCGGAACCTGGCCGGAGCACGCCCCCATCACTTTCTGTTGGCGTCTCTGCAACTGCGGCTTCAATGGTGACGGATATTGGGAAGGAAGGCATCTGGTGGATCAAAGCTCGCCAGGGACATTCCATCAAGGTAAGTTTGTCATTGGTATCGCGTATGCATCCTCGGACTTATTTGATTATTCGTAGACTGTGAAGTTAGAACTAAAACCAATTCTTTCGGTATCGGATATTCCGACTGGCGTGGCCGTTCATGGGACAGATCTAGAGGCTTGGGCGGCCATAGCAAAAAGCGGGCTCTCGAAGATGAAGCGCAATCACATACATCTCGCCCAGAACGTCCCAGGATCTGGAGTCATCAGCGGTGCGCTCGGCTCCTTCATTTCCTATTTACACGACACTGATAAACTCTGTGTAATAGGGATACGCTCCTCAGCAAAAGTCCTCATCTATGTAGACGTGCAAAAGGCGATCGAAGCAGGCATCGAGTTCTGGTTGTCTGAGAATGGTGTTGTACTGACAGAAGGCAACGAGAAGGGCTTTCTGTTACCCAGATTCTTTGATAAGGTTCTAGATTCGAAGGGATCAGAGATCAAAGGATGGAAGAAAGAGGAAACATTGTGATACTACCTTTTGTTTTATTTTCTGAATTGGTGTGTTATATTACTAATTTTTGGAAGGTGAAATACAACAATTTAACAACAAAGACTAGGATATTGATTTTGGATGTCGAGGTATCCGCTCGAATCTTTTGTCCATTTGGTCTCGTCGTGTCTCTCTGCCTTCCACGACTCTGCAGAAGTGTTAATCCCTCCGAGAATTCATCCACATACTCGTATAGCAATTTATAGCAATTCTACAGAGGATCTACAGCTGGATCATCTATTTTGAACGGCACAAGGAATGGCTTCTGTGGTTGGATGTCATGGTAGGCCTACGCACACCTGCATTCATGCATTCAATCGCGGAACATGCGCCGGAAAACCGTCACGATGGCGAGCCCTTTCTTTTTCAGACGCACCCAATCGAACAACAACGACTCCTTTGGAAGCTACCCTGGCCTACTTATCAGCTCATGTTGTGCCAGAAATCTCGGACGATATCCTCAAAGATCTCGTGCCAATACCGTAAATATATTGGTCGTGGACCTGGATACGTTCCCAATCATGATGGCTATGTTGTTCTAGTTGCTCTCAGCAGGAAATATCAGCGTCAACACGTCAACGCGTTGTGCTCTGCGCATCTGCCCCGTGTGCCAATCCTTGCGTAGAGGATTCCCGATAGTTCCATCATAATGACGAAATAACTTTCTTCGCTTCCTTCAACTCTCGCTGCTAGAGTGCGTCAGGCGTGTATCATTATCGATTGAAGCACACTGCCATCGGCGCCAAGACCAATTTCTTCAAGTCTCAAAAAGGCAGCAAATATCATGACGGCATGCCGATGTGTTCCAAACTCTTTGACGCCTTCAATTGGATCAATTTTAGTGCGTATCTGGCTAAATGAATTTTATTGAGTGATTTAGCTAACGTCGCCCTTTAGTTTAAACCAAGAGGGCGCCGGCTGCCGTCACTGGTGAGCTACAACATAGAGAAACTATAAGGATCAAGGCCGGCTCCATTGACAATTTCGATCGCTAGAAAGCCGCAAAAAATGCGTGTCATTGCGCGGTTTGGAGACAGCTCCTCCCGCAGAGCCTTTTGTGACAAAGGCGACTATAGTACTTTTGGGTTGCTTATAGAGCCATAGCAAGCCACAACAAATCTTACCATACGAAGTTGTTTTTTTTTTGGCAATTCTCAAAGTTTTATAAAAGGACTCATCGAATATATCTTTATTTCCCTACTATTTTTTGTTGTCTCATAGAGAGTCCTTTGATTTTTTATTTTGTTTCGGTGTCGTAGCAGGAGCAAACCTTCGGATTTGATAGCATGGCTAAATAAGGCGTGGGAATGTCGATCAGAAATTTGCCTCTTCCTCCTCCGTCGCCGTGCTCGTCGCGCTCCGAGTGCATATATTAAACAATCTCCATCCCTAAAGACCCCACAGTTTGAATGCGAAAACAACTCGACCCACGGATCCCCATCCTAATCAACAACAATGTCAAGCAAAATCATCGCTCGTTCATAGTACTCGTCGGCGACAAAGGTCGCGACCAGGTGCGTCGGTCTTATATTACTCTATGTATGGATTATATTAAGCACGTATCTTGGGCACCATCGTAGATTGTCAACCTTCATTTCCTTCTTTCTCAGGCTCGTGTTTCGGCTCGACCATCCGTGCTGTGGTGCTACAAGAAGGAACTTGGATTCACCAGTCATCGCAAGAAAAGAGAGGCAAAGATTAAGCGCGATGTGAAGAGAGGAATTCGAGAGGCAAATGATCAGGATCCGTTTGAGATTTTCGTCACCGTTACGGATATTCGTTATACGTGCGTCGCATGTTTTCTCATATGTCATTCACTCCGTCTAATCTATCTTTCTTCTGTCCCTTTCTACTTTTCTTCAATTCGGTTTTTCTACCCTCATGACGACAGTTACTACAAAGAATCTCACAAAATTCTCGGAAACACATACGGCATGTTAGTGCTCCAAGACTTCGAAGCCATCACACCCAATCTTCTTGCCCGAACCATTGAAACTGTAGAAGGCGGTGGATTGGTTGTCTTGTTGTTGAAGACGATGACATCGTTGAAGCAGCTATATACCATGACAATGGTGAATTACTGTCTTGTCTCTCGATTTGACGTTAAGCGTTGCTAATTTTTCTAAAATGCTTTAGGATGTGCATTCGAGATACCGGACATCTTCACATGATTCTGTAGTGGCACGATTCAACGAACGGTTTATCCTATCCCTCGGATCATGCCCCGACTGTTTAGTCTTAGATGACGAACTCAACGTTCTCCCCATATCCCGTGGAAAGGACATAAAACCAATCGAAGATACCCCAGGGAAAGGCAAAGAAACAGACCCCACTGAATATCAGCTGCGTGAACTCAGAGAATCTTTGGCGGATACCAAGCCTGCTGGGGATCTCGTCAAACTCGCCAAAACCCTTGATCAAGCCCAAGCCATCCTCACATTTATTGACGCCATCGCCGAAAAAACTCTCTCGTCTACAGTAACACTTACTGCTGCCCGTGGACGTGGTAAGAGTGCTGCTCTTGGTCTTGCCATTGCCGCAGCCCTGGCTCACGGCTACGCCAATATCTTTGTCACGAGTCCAAGTCCAGAAAATTTGAAGACTCTGTTCGAATTTGTGTTCAAGGGTTTGGACGCTCTCGGGTATGAAGAACATCTCGACTACGACATCGCTGTCGCGCAGAATATAGGCGAGAACAAGGAGGAATCCTCCAAATCTGTTGTTAGGGTCAACGTTTTCAGAGATCATCGACAAACTGTTCAGGTAGTTTTTCTCTTTTCTATCTTCGTGTACTCGATGATGGCTCAGACTTCTGCGACAGTATATCCAACCTCAAGATGCCCATGTTCTCGGCCAAGCTGAATTAGTGATCATTGATGAAGCGGCAGCCATTCCTCTTCCTCTCGTCCGCAACCTCATGGGACCTTACCTCGTCTTCCTCGCTTCCACTATCAATGGTTATGAAGGCACTGGTCGCTCCCTTTCCCTCAAGCTCATTCAACAGCTTCGCGAGAGCACGCGGCCCTCGTTGACCAAGGATGTCGGTAACAACGATAAGGACGAAGCCACCACAACTACAGGCTCGTCCAGCAAAAAGCCTGTCCTTAAGGCTGCCCCCAAAACGCGCTCTTTGCGCGAGATCAAGCTCGAAATTCCCATCCGTTACTCCTCCGGCGACCAGATAGAGAAATGGCTGAACGGCCTACTGTGTTTGGATGCCACCATTCTGCCACGATCGAACGCGCAAGGCTGCCCGCACCCATCAACGTGCGAACTCTTCTACGTCAGCCGCGACACGCTCTTCAGCTACCACCCGGCCTCAGAGGTCTTCCTGCAGCGCATGATGGCACTATACGTCGCATCGCATTACAAGAACCAGCCGAACGACCTGCAGCTCCTCTCCGACGCGCCCGCGCATCACCTGTTCGTACTCTTACCGCCGATCAAAGACGACGAGACGCATCTTCCTGAGCCCCTTGTGGTGCTACAGGTCGCACTGGAAGGTCAGATCAGCCGCGAGGCGATTATGGATGGGCTGGGTCGGGGTATGAGGTCGGGTGGTGATATGATTCCTTGGCTCATCTCGCAGCAGTTCCAGGAGTCTGGATTTGCGAAGCTAAGTGGTGCAAGGGTGGTACGCATTGCATCTCATCCAGATTACGCCAATGTCAGTGTTTTTATATTTCTTTATAAGCAAACCATTACTCACATCTTATTAGATGGGATATGGTTCGAGAGCTCTCCAAGCTCTCAACGCGTTCTATAGTGGCGAATATTTCAACCTTGATGAATCCCCCAAGCCAGAGGCACATTATCCCGATCCATCAGTAATTGATTCTGTACGTCCCAAAGGTTTGAATAATTTCTCTTAAACACGAGGCTAATCCCAATCCTTGCACACAGAATGCGACTCTGCTCACTGAAACCCCGACTGTTCGGGCTCCCACCGCCATGCCCCCACTTCTCCAACGTCTCACAGAGCGCAAGCCCGAAAATCTAGACTATCTGGGAGTATCATATGGATTGACCCCCCAATTGCTGCGGTATGTGTCATTTCTTCCACATGAGCACGCATATACTTACTTGCTCCATGTTTCTAGGTTCTGGAAACGTGCTGGCTATGTGCCTCTCTATGTACGCCAAACAACAAGCGAACTGACAGGCGAACACACATGCGTGATGGTCCGCGGTCTAAACAGCTCAGTGCCGAGCGAGATGGGATGGCTTCATGAATTCGCGAAAGGTATGTGCGTGTATTTAATGGGCAGTTAGAAGGGCCCCTGACCTCCAGAGAAGATTTCCGACGCAGGTTCCTGACTCTTCTTTCATACAAATTCCGTGAATTTGGGAGTGTCACTGCCCTCAGCATTCTCGAGGCTGCGAATGCTGGCATCAAGGAAGACCTTGGAGAGATTGGTATGAGTTTCTTTTGTTGGCATCCGCTGAATCAGCATATCTTATAATTATGGTCATCGCAGAACTCGAGGCCCCAGAGCTTGGTGTGCTACTTACGCCATTCGATCTTAAGCGCCTTGAGTCATACGCGAATAACATGCTCGATTATCATGTTATCCTCGACTTGATGCCCACCGTTGCCAATCTCTACTTCCAAAAGCGATTAGGTACTTCAAATAAGGGTGGAGATAGCGAAGGCCAGGAAGGACCAATGAGGTTGACCGCAGTGCAGAGTAGCATCCTACTGGCCATAGGTCTGCAAAGGAAGACTCTGGAAGAGTTGGAGGTATGTCGACTTGTCTCCTTTGGCATTACTCTTGTTCTGATTAGTATATTTTCATATGTGAAGACTGAGCTCAATCTGCCGGTGTCGCAAGCACTAGCGCTCTTTGGAAAGCTAATCCGCAAGATTAGCAAGCGTCTTATCGATATCCGGAAAGCTGCCATCAGTGCCGAACTCCCCGAACCTAAGTTCAACAGCGCTTCGCTCGTCGGTTCTACACGGCTTGAGGGCGATGCACTACTTGGAGGTGACAACGTTGCCGCCAATATGGAGGCCGAGCTGGAGCAAGCTGGCAATGAGGTGACCTCCGCAATGCGGGAGAGGCAGAAGGAGATGCTAGCCTCCCTTGATCTCTCAAAGTGAGGCTCCCTCCCCCTTCAGCATTATAATTTGTAAACAATGTTGACAGACTGGTCATATAGATATGCTATTGGTGATACACAAGCAGACTGGAGCCTCGCCGAGGCACAAGTTGCCCAACCAGGAAAGTCGACCGTAGTCAGTGTCAAGTCGACTGCTGTCGCGGGGCAGAAGAGGAAGGCGGATGGACCGGCTGCCTCTTCGAACACTGGAGGAAAGGAGAAGAAAAATAGGCGCAGTATCAGTAAAAAGGCGAAGCACTAGCATACCGTCTTTATGTTGTATATTTCATTCATCTCTGGGTGCTTTCGGGGCAGACTGCTTCATCCTGCTCAATCTAACTCTCATGCGAAAGCTTTGAATTATGCTTCTTATTATCATATGTATCATAGTGAGATGACGAGCTTCAATCCTTCGGCTTGCGGACCCAGAAAAGGTAATTACACTCCAAAGCACCCCAGGCGTCGCGGGGAGCAAGATGCCAACGGGCCTGAAGGGGGTTGTAAATAAGCCCACGCAGTTCCGCTTCCATCCGAGGCAAATAGTTGCTTGATGGAGGAGTTGTTATCCAAGGTCTAGAATGCGAGCCCGCTGGAGAATCTTGTTCTCGAGAATTAGGTATCGTTGAGGATGGGCTTGGCGGTGAACGATAGTCCCGGAAAAATTGGACGAGTTCAGATGGCTTAACGAACTTCGAATAGGTATGTGTCCCACTGGAGACTTGCCGCAGGATGTCTTCTGCCAGAAGGATGGTGAGGGCGTATGCTAGGGGTGTCCGTGATATCGTCGAGAGAAATAGATGGCCACCAGGCTATAATAATGGGATCGAAACCATCAATCTTAATTCTCAAGTATCAAGAACGGATCATGACGAACTTTTACGAGCTGGGCACACGTTGAAAGGAACGTAGCAGGATTATCGACATGTTCTAGCACTTCCATAGAGCAAACGACGTCATATTGTTTCGATTCCGCGAGAAGCGTCTCAGCGGGGGCGTTCAAATACGACAGATTCGAGGGAGAGCTTGGGGTGGATGCCAACCGCGGGTCCGCTGCAGCATGTAAAGATGCAATAGCGATGTTCGAGGCCGACGCGTCAATGCCCAGTGTGTTCGCGCCCATGCGGGCTAGACTCTACAAAGACAAGAAGGCGACGTCGTAAAACGCGTTCCATTCATTGCAGGTTACGCACCTCTGACAGCAGGCCTCCACCACACCCTACATCCAACACGTCCAGGCCCTTCAGAATGTCGCCTCCTCGTGCTTCCAGCTCTGGATTCTCGTCTTGCACCACTTCCACCAGCTTTTCTCGGATGAATTGCATCCGTACGGGGTTCATCTTGTGCAGAAAAGTGAATTCGCCTTGCTCGTCCCACCATTCGGATGATAGCTTCGAGAAATGGGCGATTTCATCATGGTTTACTGAGCTGTGGATGCTCCCGGTTAAATTTGCACGAGTGCCAGATTGAAGTGAGCGGCATTGAGTTATACGGGAAATAGAAATTGTAGGTTGTAATCTTGACCGAAAGAGTGAAGACATTTTGTGGTTCGAAGCATAAAGTCGCGACTTGACCGTGACCATAGATCACGCCATTTGTCATACAACGTGACACGGGCGCTTATCTCAAGACTCAAGATGAAATGGCTTTTGGAATTAAGTATTAATAAAAAAGATTACATATGGCGAGTGAGCTATAACAAATACTGATCGCCTAATCCCGAGAGTACCTTCAGACCTAAGTGTTTCGAAGACTTTAGAGAGGTCAATACGAGGGGGAAAAAATACACGTAGTAAACTCATCTTTTGAATTCCTTCTGCAAAATGCTTTGTCGAGGTGCCCTAAGTGTTATTCACGGAGAACGTTTAGTGACAAAATACAGGAGCAAAAAGAGCAGACTTACTGGGGCCGCCCACCCCGAGCGACACCCTGAAAATATAGAAGTCAGTAAACAAAGTAACTGAAGGAACAAAAAACTCATCAGAGAAAATCTGGAATGGCCTCCTGACCTCCAGTTGACGTGATCTGGTAGACATATAAATCGCACAGTAGCAACAAGATAAGCCGAGGAAATCAAGCAAGCCAATAGGACCCAAGAGGTGCGTTGCAGGGAACAAAGAAAACACTAGGCAGAAATCAAGGCCTAGGCGTTGCAGATAACCAGTAAGCGGAGAAGGGATAATGTTCATCCAGAGCAGCGACGCAGGTAATAAAGGATGTTAAGCCCCAGAGAAGAAGACAAATCAGAGCATCTAGCAAACAGAGTCCCAGGCAGATAAATATTCTAGACTCAGCTAATATTCATAGTCGAATTTATAATGGCTTTTGCATGTGATAACTTGGAGGTCTTTGAGAATGCATTCTGGTTTGCTGCTAATACGTCGCGAAGCTTTGAGGAAGACTTAGCAATCTTAGAAGGTAAAAGCTGAAGCTTGAGGGAGACAGAATAGATCCTGCGGCACTGGCGGAAAAAAAAGGGGGAACGGCAAGTGAAAGAGCCACTCAGCAGTCATTGGCAAGAACTCGACTCAAACTCAGAGATCATCATCACGCCTTGTCAAGAATAAATATAAATTTCAACGGTCCAATGAAGGAAGCATAGACTCACCAAGCAAAAGATAACGACGATGTTGAGCAGCCTTCCTAAGTATTCCTGGTAAATCAGACTTGAACGCAGACTTCGAGGATATTTGGGGGCTCATCGGAGACACGTATAACTAAACTCCCGCTGAAGACTTTGACTATGTAGTTAAAGAAAGCATTCCGGAGAATATAAGGCGTTCAAGGACTCATCAAACTCACGAGTAGTCAACTCAAGGAAACGAATTTCAATCGCGAAGAGTGGTCTTAGAGAAGCTCAAAGAAGGAGAAACCTGGACTCTGTTGAACGAAACTTGTCAGCCTCGTAGCATCGGCGATGAACAGTCCGACTCACCAAAGACCTCAGGACCCATTACTACATACTCAAGAGCAGACGAACTCAACTCAAATCACAGTAAGAATCAGGCATGAGGCAATAACAGCTCCAAAACTCATGGACTTAGGCGATGCTGTTCACTCTCAATGGCTATACAAAGACAAAGGTCAGAATAGGGTCTTCAATAAAGTAATAATAGTAACTCACTTGTGCAGAGCTCTAGAACATCTCCCACAATCACGAAGGCCATTCAACTCAACTGAGATGTCAAAAATCGCTCAACCTAGAGAGCCCGGACACAGCCACTGAGCAGGAAGACGCGTCAAAATAGGGTGCCACTGAAGATGGAAGGACCCAAGATAAAGTTCAGAGCCAGAGGGCAGGTCAGCAGTACACAGAGCAGAAGAACCCAGGACTAGATCGCAGAAAGAGACAAGACACAAACGGTCGCTCGAGATCTCTACAATCTCCAAGTGGCACAGCATGAGCGCCTATCAGACAGCCATAGTAGGGAAGCCGAGACCAGACCGCAAAGCAAAGGTCGAAGACAGAGGTTAGAAGCAGCCATAGTAGGGCGAGGAGGTGGGTGAGTAGGTGGGTGGGGAAGTGGGAGAAAGGAAGGGAGAGATGGTGGCCACTTTCGAAAAGGGAGGAGTTATAAAGGAAACGATCACGTGTGCGTGCCTTTCATCGGCAAAGCGTGCCACTGCGCCTCGCTGAGTGGCACAGGCTCAGTTGGTTACGGCCGTGTCCAAAGAGAGCTTGAACAAAGGATTCGGTCCGTTCGGAGCATAACAAAGGGAAATTGTCTCCATTTTTCTTGCGCTTGGTTTGATTCCTTTGATAAAGCAAGCAACGCGAAGTTTGACCCTGAAGCACTGATGCCCAAATCAGGCAAGCGCATATACCTGGAAGCAGCTGGCACAGCACACGAGGTGATTTGTGGGCAATCGACCACATGTTGCCATATCATAAGAGGGCCATTGAAACATGAAGGCATGAAGAGCTTCCGATGTAAGTAGTACTCAAGAAGAGTGAACCGTTGGGAGATAAGAAAGCTTCGGGGCCGTGGTTATCAACATAATTTCAAAACGTAGTATGGCTATGTCGCGAAAGTAGATAATAGAAGCAAGAACATCCGGGGAAGGAGATTAATATCATACCTCCGAATGTAAATGAAAATCGACGAGAATCCTGATAAACGTGAAGTTATAAGTCACCGGCGAAACAATAGATCTGATTTATAGTCTTGCGACCGTTGGTTTCTCCCAGGGATTGCAGCGAGCCAGAACCAAAAAGATTACAGACGTTTCGGCTTCGACTTTAATTTGAGGTGGTTGCGTCCGAAAATTCTGCGATAGATTCAAAATTGTAGATTTGCGAACAATATCTTTTAAATTGCATTCTTTTCGCAGTAGATCTCCGTTTTTTAAGCTTAAAGATAAAAAGTGCATGCAGTAAAATCGTCGTCGCCGGCGTTGGTTGTGCCACCGTGACTGCCACACATCAGTTGAGTCCGAAAATGGCGTTGGCAAGCATGCGCAAATACGCGGCTAAAACGGTCACGCATTCCTGTCCTGTGCGCTCCGCTCCATGTCCCGCACCATCATCCACCGGCAATGTCGTTCATTGTCCAGAACGCTACCCCCAACTTCCAGTCTATACCATGACACCATATTATATTACTGCCGCGCCTTGCTCTGCCACCAAATACCCAGGCACTGCCAGTCGACTTCAAGGAGGCTTGTGCACACGGCTACTAAAGCACACTCTCACTCTGGGCATACGAGCCCCAGGACGTCAACAAATATTGGTGATAATGACAAACCAAGAAAGTTAAAGGATGACCTGCGCCGCCTCTTGAGGGACATTGCGCAACCAGTGGCCGTAGTAACGTCGTTCATGCCTGCCAGTGACCTTCTGGATCCTAGCACTGTCCCAAGTACAAATGAAACGACGCTGTCTTCAAGCCCGACGTTGAATGGTGGGTATGGCAATGGGAACACTCCGATTGGCTGCAAGTACCATGGTGCGACGCTTTCCTCATTTACATCGATTGCGATGGACCCGCACCCACTGGTCGCATTCGCGCTCCGGATACCCTCACGCATGGCTACTACGCTATCTTTATTAGCCTCTCCCATTCCTCCCTCATCTTCGACATCCTCATCATTACCTCAAACACGCCCTACGTCGGACCCTTCCTCTCACATGGTCATAAACCTCCTCTCTGCATCCCAAGCGTCCACCGCGGTCACGTTTTCTCGTCCAGATCTCTATCCAACGCCATTTTTGGCAGGCTCTCAATCAGAAGAGCTGAAATACACGCTGAATGAAGATGGGTTGCCTGTGCTACACGGTGTAGTGGGTGCCCTGTCGTGCGAGCTCGTCGGTGGTCCAATACCGCTGCACGATCTGGACTACTTCAGCGCTGGGCCAGGAGCAAAAGTCAAGCAGCCTGTACTGAACAACGGGGATGTAGCTTCGGAGTTGTTTATTGCGCGTATCGTCCGAGTGGAAGATGTGCGCTCGTTAGATGCAGATTCGGAGAATGAGGATCAGGAGGAATGGGAACGGACGTTGCCTCTAATTTACCACCGCCGTAGTTATACGAGCTGTCATTCGCGGCCCAGCGCCAAGGGTACAAAATAATAATCCTTCTCATTTACTTTATCCCCTCAAAATCGTGCCACTGCACTTGCGCAAGTCACAGATGCGGGTGTGTCACGTCACGTGACTGGCTATGTTCATGTGCGCGCGCCGCGTGATGCAACCTCATTTGTTTTGGTTTCTCTTTCTCTTTGCTTTCCTTTACGAATATCTCCGATGGTGTTTCCGTTTACCTTCAGTTTCAGGCTTCCTGGAATTATAAACCCCTTTGCTTCGTTCTCTACCGACCCTCTCGCTCCTCCGCCGAACTGCAAGGCGAAACAAGAGGGTCGGCCCCATCAATCTCCGGTGGAACGACAGCACCCTTCCCAGGCGCTTTCCAGGACAATACCACCACTACCATTAGGACCTGCCCCAATTCATCCAGCATACCCATCCGCACGCCCCATCCCAATCGCTTCGTCAGTCGGGACACGAAGGATATCGAGAGCAGATTTACCCAAAATCAATCGTCCGCGACCTTCGCCATCGCCATCTCCATCGCCTGCAGTCTTATCAAGAAAACGTGGCTGGGAGCCTGATCCGAGTCCTAACTGGTCGACCACGAGTCTTACGCTTGCCTCCACGAGTGGGTACCTCGACACACCTGCGAAATATCGGGAGATGGCAGGAAATGAAGAGTTTACGATGAATCCCGACCATGACTTACATTATCCTGATAATCAGCACGCTGACGATGGTGAGTTGCACTCGATCTACTTCACATATTTCGCCGAAGTGGCACGCTTCCCTACTCCATCTTTCTTGTTTTCTTCGCTTCGTGGTTTGCCGTTCGGAGAGTGGCGGCGTGTTTCAAGTGGCACGAGTTGCATTATCACTGTTTTGTGACGATATCTGCTGCCTCTGGGGCCCTACCTGCTGTTAAACACCCTCCATTCTCAAAGCGACACTGCATTGTGCTACTCCTTCGGTTCAGCTGTTCTGAAACACCATTGGCCGCTGCCTCGCGGCCCGCGCGAGGCACATATAATTAATTGATTGATACGGCACTTCATCATCGTGCAGCCGTGGTGCATGCACGTGTTTAGGGGGTGTAACACACGCGCAGCTAGCCATATAATCCTGCCCAACTTGTCAGATTTCCTTCCTATCTACACACATTTCATCTCACTCAATTTAAGGCGCGCAATACACTCTCGACCACCGCGCAGCGCTCGGTGCCTCGCTTTGGCTTCTGCCACCATCTCTATCACCCCTCTCTATCTTCGTCTTCACCTCTTTCCGACTCGAGAACTTCTTTCGTCTTCTCATCTCGAGCTCGTCTTCTTTAACATCCCCGTCCTCATTACCGATCTTTTTATTTCATTCACGTTCACTCACTATCATGTCGCGCCTTGTTCTCCTTCTGCATGTAGACATGCCCCCTCTCAAGAAACGCCGCGGTCTGGCTGGTTCCATCGTTTCTACCGCTGTCAGTGCAGCTCTCATCGGGACCGCCGTCGGACTTACTGTCTATCGTCTGTGAGTATTTTTTCTGATCAAGTCCTTGACCCCAATTAATCCATGAACCCGATAGATGGCGGGACCGTGGCAAGGAAGCGCAAATCCAAGCCGCAGAGCACAATATCTCCGAATCACCTGATCCTTCCACCCAACCCCCACCGCCTCCTTACCAGGAGAACGAGTGGAAACCACTCCCACAACCTGTCCCCATTCAAGTCTCTTCGACCGTCACTGGTACGCCAAGAACTGTGGCGCGCAGGAAACGCCACGCAGCGGCTGCTTCGAAGAGACCAGTCGTGGTCTATCATCCGACGCGCCGGTCGCGTCAAATCCCCGCTTCTTCTTCTTCTACTCCCGCCCAACCTGAATTTGACTTCGGACGAGAGGAGGTCGAAGAAGAGGGCATTCAAAGTGTCGTCGAGGACAAGGTCAGTTTCCTTTGTATTTATCCTGATATCCAATATTCATTAATCGGAATCCATTCTACTGTAGATGGACTGGATTGGCGACAAGCTATCCATGCTCATCGAGCAGGGCAAACGTGCGCTGAACGCCGAAGTCGTCGTGATGAGCGATGCGAAGGAGGACGAAGTCGACGACGGCTCCGGTGCATGGGAAGAAGACGATAACGACGTGTTCAGCGGTCGTCAGCACGGACGATCCACAACATCCTCCCGCGCGGGCTCCATCAAGCGCGCGAAGAAGCCAAGGAACATCGTCCCGCCTCCCGCCTCGTCGGAAGTCGGGCTCGGCTTATACGGCGTCAACGCCTCGGGCAGCGCGACCTCGCTGCTCTCGACCTCGCCCCGTCGCGCGGGGTACCAAGCGACCTACAACACGTCGCCCCCGTCGACGTCCACGACGTATGCGTCTGCCTCGGCAGGCTTCGCGCCGAGCGCCTCGCTCCCGCGGAATACGTTGCTACTCGACACCCCGCGCAGCGCGCATGTGCGTGGGCTGTCGTATGAGAGCGCTCTGACCTCGTCTTCGGCCACTGGAGGGGACGCGGCGGAGTGGGAGAGCCCGGAGATCCGGGAGAGCATGGAGCGCGCCAGGGCGAGGCTGTTGGCCCGTCGTGCGGGAGGCGGTGGTGTGTAGGGGATGTAGCGTGGATGGGGAAGCGAGTTGCCTTTTTGTGTGTACGCTCTGGGGCGCGAGCGGCATCACTACCTTGGGGGCTTGAGGACACGAATGCTTGTCTCGAAAGGCAGTGTGTTTTCTCGGGCCTCTTTCGCCCGTCGGTTGACCTGTTCGAACTGGTCGCCCTGCGGTCTCTTTGCTCGGGCGCGTGGATCATCTTTTGTACATTAGATCGACAACCACAAGCACGCGCCCAGCAACACCTTGGATGGACCCCTTGGTCACCATCGCCTGAAAGTTATGTATATACCAGGCGGTAGTACAAGACCTGAGGAGATATCATGTATGTACTTAGTTGTAGTACCAGCACTTACTAGCAGAAGTAGAAGAAGAAACCATCACGCTCTTTTGTCACCAATCGAATGTACTTATCTTTATTGAATAACGGGATCGATTCAGTCTTGTAATGATCCTTCTATCGAAGATTGGCGCTCGTCGGGACGTGATATTTTAATAAGCGCTCGCAGCCATGCACCACCTGGCGCCAATCTGAACGTTGTCGCCGCGTGCATCATTCAGCGTACTGTGACACATTCTAAATATTGTCAAGCATTAAATTATGCTCTTTAATGTTGTATCTATCGTCCAGTTTATCTAGCATGAACGAGCATTGAACTTCTGGCTGTTCGGTCTGAGCCTGAATGTATGTCCCTCCAAGAGACCACCAAATGATTCTCTGTAACCCTCAACTTTTACTATTTGTAAGTCTGACTACCATCTTTCAGAGTCTAATAGTTCTTTAAGTGGCATAGAACAGCTTGCAAAACTACATGCTGGTAGTTATAAGTCTTTCATGAAGTCAATATGAAGTACTTACATCCTATCTTGAGCCTCTTCTGATTTTGGACATTTATTGTTTTAGAGCGAGTTACAGTACATAATATATCCCATGCTTGCACAATAAGTAGACTAAATTTCAGATTAAACAGATGCTTGCTATACTACCCTATACTACTCAGACGTTGGCGAACATTGTATCTCTTGTATTAATAGCACCAGGGGACTACTATAAATAGATGATGTAAAAATACCCCGAGCAATAATCTTCGCCACCTTGGCTCGTTCTAGTTCAGTACACACAAACTTATTACAACGTTTGTATAACGTTTGTACAATATGCACACTGCCCAATGGATTTGACAATTGTATGACTGTCGATTCCTGTACCATGTAAGCAGTCATTTTTAATCTACGCAAGGTGCGGATCAATCCGGCCCCTTCTGCTTGGCGCCTAATTTTTTTTGTCTTTTTCCGTTCAGAACATGGTACAGACGTTAAATCATTTTAAAACATCCAGTCCTTCTGAATAAATCCTTTCATGGTGTATCCCTTTACGAATATATATGAGTATTGTTACTACAAACGTGTCATGCCAGTCTGGTGAATGGTATTGCACGTATCGATATCCGCCTGATGACCCATTGGAAATTTGTTTATCCTTCCTTCCTATTCGAGCCTCCCCTTCCCATGATGGACAAGTGCGGATGATCGCCACTCTTTCTTTTCCCTTTTTTGGTCATTTTTACCCTTCGAGCTCGTGGAGCCCAGCCAGGCTGGTATCCTGGATGCATACGTGCTGAGTCAAAACTCGTGGCTCTTCCTATAGCCAAGTCAGCAAATCATAATCGCAATTTCGTTGCAGCGTGTGGATTACAAACATATGGCGTTGCAGCGGTATTTAAGCGCTACGGATTTAGAGGTTGCCTCAACCCCATCGTTTAAGTTCCCTTATCAGCTACACCTCTCACCAGCATCTGCCAGAATGTCGTCTCCTAGAATCGCCATTGTCATCTACTCCATGTACGGCCACATTGCCAAACGTATGTTTTATCTTTTTACTTATTTGTGTACTTTGTCTGATTGGATTTGCAGTCGCCGAAGCCGCCAAGGCTGGTATTGAAGCAAAGGGTGGAAAAGCCACCATTTATCAGTGAGCATCCCAAGCTACCCCTTATAAGAATATCGACCGAAATTGACAAAAATTCCAGAGTCCCTGAGACACTTTCCTCGGATATCCTCGCACTCATGCATGCTCCTGCCAAACCCGATTACCCCATTGCCACCCCCACCACTCTGACAGAATACGACGGATTCCTCTTCGGAATCCCCACACGATACGGAAGCATGCCTGCTCAATTCAAGGTAAGTCGCATCAAGTTCTTGGAAAATGATGTCATTATTCTGATCTTTATCGAAAAGACGTTCTGGGACGCCACTGGCGGCATGTGGGCCTCTGGTGCGTACGCGGGTAAATACGCAGGCATGTTTGTTTCCACCGCCGGTCTCGGAGGAGGACAGGAAGCCACCATCCTCAACTCCATCTCCGTTTTGGCGCACCACGGTATCATCTACGTCCCATTGGGATACAAAAATACCTTCGCCCAATTGACCAACATCGAAGAAGTTCATGGAGGTACTACCTGACTTTTTCACTTTCGTTTCAAAGCTCTGCTGATATAAGTACTTCATCAAGGATCACCCTGGGGTGCTGGAACTGTCGCGTCTTCGGATGGAAGCCGCCAACCCTCTGCATTGGAGCTCGAGGTTGCCGGAATCCAAGGCAGTTCATTCTACGAGATCCTTGCTAAGGCCTTCAAGCAGTAAATATTTTATCATCGGGATGTATAACATAGATCGGGATTGTGGAGAGACATAATCCGGAATATCACATAGAATATTAATGCCATAGACGTGTTCAATTTGAAACCTATCGACAATTTTTGGGAAAATAAGCTTTGAATAATGGGGACTTCCGTTGGACTTGAGGTTGAACTTCCGCATTATCTCTGAGCTTATGGAAGAGCTTAGATGGCAGCCCTGTATGAGGAATGCGTTACAAATGCTTTCCGTATCCTTGACTATCCGATGGCCACAACGTGAACCCCGACTCAATATAATGCATTCCTGTTTGGCCGCTATGGCAATATGCCTGCTCAGATGGAGGTAAGCCATCCGATTCACCGGCCTCGTGTATACTCCGTCCTTCGAGCCTGGATAAAATAGGCGTTCTGGGGTGTCACTGGGCCCTGGGGAGTGTTAAGCGTTGGGCAGTCTCAATGGAAAATATGCAGGCGTCTTTGTGTCGACTGCATCCACCGGAGGGGGACAAGAGATGACGCTACTTACACTCATGTCGACCTTGGTGCATTGTGGAATGATCTTCATCCCACTCGGATATGCTTCCGGAAAGAGGGCCTTGCTTGAACTTCGAAGGAGAAGGGGTCGCAGAGGTGCAATATGCTGTGTTCAATGAGGTTCAATGACCATATTCCTGGCGTTGGTGTGCTGCTACTTTAGGGATTGTGGCAGCCTTCGGAACTTGAACTGAATATCGCCAGGTATCAAGGAAGAGAGTTCCACGAAATTGGTTTGCGTGCAATGTTTACATCGGTGTTCTCGTGAGGGCCTCGTATTCAGACCGATGCGTAAAGTAATAGAGGCAGCGGTGAGCTAATCAGGCAGGCGCCAGATAGGCACATGCGATTCTGCTTTCTGTCAAGTCCGATTAATTGAACAAAATTTATTAGTGAATTCCAGAGAAGGAAATAGTAGAAGTACACCAGAACGACAACAACAAAGCTCCAGAACATTTGAAAGGATGCATAGAGGATACACGGAATGAATGAAGGTAAGTCATGAGGTTTGGAAACGCAGAGAGACAGCAGGATAGGAAGTGTCCATAGACAGAAGAAATGGTATAGCGAACTCGATGTGAAGTCACCAAATCAAGACCAGAAAGGACCCGAGAGAGGACAATCACAGGCGTGTAATAGCTTTGGAATCCAAAGGCATGCCTACAGTAGAACACAAAGCGGAATGATGTCAAGGGATTAGCCAAACGTCTTTCACAAGAGACACGAACCTGTAGGATCAATGCCATTGCGAGCAAGGATCCTGTTATGCCTGACCAATCTTGCCTGGTCAAAACTTATAGCGGAGCGTGAGTAAGATACAGGAGACAATGCGTTGGTAGTAGCTCACTTAATACGTTCTCGCCTCATGATTTCCAGAACCTCCTGGGTGCCCTGTTCATCCAAACCTGTGCGCGAATCACCTTCGTGGATGTTTGCCTCGATATCAAAGTTGGAGGAAGTCATGCCCAGTCCAGCTTGCTGAGAGAATGTCGAAAGAGGGGTGTAGTTATGAAGACGGGGAAAGAACGACTTGATACGGTCAGGAAGATGGGGCACGACCAAGGCGCGGTAGCGGTATGTCACTGTTGTTCGGGTTGGAGAACCACGTTGAGCACGGGATTTGGCTCTGAAAGGGTGGAATTGACTTACACATGACCAGCAGCGACAGAAAGGCCAACAAGGAGAGATAGAACAGCATTGTTCGCTCTTATAGTTGTGGAACTAGAAGCGAAGGTATATAAGAGTCGTCTTGACCACGCTGATACATGGGCGCTATGTGTGACCATGTTGTGACCGGTCATCGATCCCGGTCACAGAATTACAATTAGCAATCACATGATGCTAAATTAGTTTTGGTGACACAGCCTGAGCCAGATTCACCGCTCATGGCAAGTATAAGACATCCATCCCACCATTTCCTCCGCTTTCCCATATTCTCCATCGCAAAACCACATCCACAATGTCAAAACCGCAAATAAAACCGCTGTTCGAATCTTTGGAGGTACTTCACCGCTTTTTCTAATCCCACTCGATCTGACTGCCAATAAGAGAGAATACTGTCCGACTATAGATTCGTCTTTGATCGCAGCCCTAGTCGTTGAAATCGAATCAGATGCGGGAGGAAATGCGATTACACCAACACAGGAGCAGATTGATACCCTGCGCGCAACGCTCAGCGCGCTCTCCTTGCAGGCCGAAGAATCTGAATTTTCAGAACTGTCAGATATGCAACATACATCGCAATTTGACGAGACAACTTCAAGTTGGACAACAGCCGACAATGCTCCGGAGCAATGCAACGGAAGTCCAGGATCGTCCTCATCATCGTCTCATTCGTTCAGTTCGCCTCTTGGATTCCTACAAGCCGCTTTACCTGAAATATCAACAGCGAGATTGAACCAGGCGTTGGAAGAGGTGGAGAATGATGGCGCAGAGATGTGGGACATTGTGGCGAGCATCCTCACAGAAGAGTCGATCCGAGAGTTGGAAGAAAGAGGCCTTGATGGGTTGGACGAGGACGAACGATCTCTCAATGGCATTAATGACGATGACGATTGGGACACGGTGGACAGCAAGAAGAAAACAACGCAATCAAAGGCGGTTAAACGCAAAAATCAACTTCGGCCAAAGAAAATTGCTCTGGCAGATATCCGACAACGACATCAACAAGTTCAGGCTCATCATATGCAACCCAGAAAACACGACGCCTATGGCGGACATTCCTCCCATTCACTGGTTGCCGATCCTTGGACCCAGATATCGTCCTTATCAGATCACGTCGCTAGTTTGCTCCCTCCATATCCCCCATCCACCTTCCAATCTTTCTTCCACTCCCCGAAGTATAACACATCATACGACGCATTGCGCGCGGCCCTGACGTCGCTGTGCCAAAACCCTCAAGATACTACAGAGACTGATATCCATACGACCGTTTTATTCAACCTCTTAGACCTCGTTATGCCCCAATACGAAATTAGCGACGAGGAACATCGTTCTCGCATAATCGAAGACATCCAGCTCGCCGTTGCTGTTACGAAAGGCGCTGGAGACGAAGCGCTTCAAATAATCGACCTCCTCCGTGAATTAGACTCGAATGTCGATTTGGGAGTTTACCACCAACCTCCTCCAGAACCAAAGCCGTGGAAAAACGAAACGCTCAAGATTTCCAAACCTCGGTTGCCCTCCAGTCCCCCTGCCATCCCACCACCGCCCTCTCGGGTGAAGCAAAAGCCCCCACCATCCTCGTCTACGCGCAACAAGCCCAGTCCATATCAATGGCAGGCTGTGCCACAGCGAAAAACTGTTCCTCAGGGACCTCACCCTCTTTCGCACCATATTCCTGCATACACGAGGGATGTCAATGGAATGAAGACGGCGCGTGCTTTCGGATCGAAAGGCGGGAAACTGGATCCCGAGGCGTCTGAATTTAGACGCCGCATGAGCGAGACAGTGAGAAAAAGGAATGAAGCGCTTCGAGAGGCATCGAGAATGTGGCAAAAAGGAAACGCGACAACCAGAGGAGGGGAGGTCGCTTTCTACTTCGCGGAACGGGTGCGTGCTGCTTTGCTATCTGTGGATTTGACCTGATTTGATTGTGTTTATTTAATAGGCAAGAGAATTCCAAGAAGTAGCACGGCAAGAAGCATTGAACGCAGCACGCGCCTTGGTCCAGTCTAAAAGGCAAGTCCTAATTTTAATATCCCATTTATATCGATGTTCTAAATCGGATTGTTTAGAATAAGTAGTGGGAATAGCGACACCATTGATTTGCATGGGACTACAGTAGCGGAGGCAATCACAATTGTGAAAGAGATTTTGCACGATGAAGGTTCATCGATTTCTCAAGGTAGGCTGACAATTACTTGCCTTGTTAAGAATTGGTTTCACTCAGAACTTTTTTTACTTCCCCTGGTTTCCTTCTTCGTGCTGTTTTGGCTTTTGGAAATGCTACCTCTTTTCTGGATATCTACGCTTCCTGCTCTGCACTTTTCGGTGATTTCTGCTCTCTTATGGGACATTTTGCTTGCACAAATAAGCGAGACCGATGAAAATCATTACTGGGCGCGGAAACCACTCTGCGAACCAAGTCGGCGTCCTAAAACCCGCCGTACGGAAGGCGCTCGTCGAAGACGGCTGGGTTGTCAGTTCTTGGGATGGCGGACTGATCTTGCGCCAGCGACGGAACTAGCTTGATCTTTCTAGGATTGTCTCCTCCATTGTCCTGGGTGATCCGAATCAAGTATGAACACTCGGTGATCAAGATGCCCCTCTCTATTCTGGGTGTTCTCCCAGCCTTTACCACGCCAGTCGCAGCATGACCTTGTCTCATTCCCTCTATCTTGTTTTGCCCCTCAATTCTTGAAGCTTCAGGACAGATGCCTCATTTACGTTGAATCTTATCGCACTTTTACCTTCTTCTCGTCCAGGTTCTGCATCGGCCTTTGCGAAAACAATTGCATAGATCTCTTCTTCATAGAATACCTGCTCCTACTAAAGCTGCCCCGTTGGGCTCTCGTTCTAGTGCATACGATGTTTTGTCAATGTGCATACCAGTATACTAGTAGTATTGTATTATATTTCCGCTATGTATTTCTCGTTGTTGACATGTAGCAATACAACCCACCTTTATATTGTTATGGCTTTCCTTTGTACCTCTTAGTATATTGATTTACACGCCGATCATGCTTATTCTACTTCGAATTCCTGTCTTGTTATCGGTGCTTCCAAGGAGAGCAGGCAAAGAGCAGGCGTCTGGCTTAAGAATCCTATAACGTTCATTTTCGCATGCTGTAGATCAACTGCGCATTTACGGAATGATAAATCTGTAAGATGGATCTTAGGATTCTTAGCTTCAAGGATACCCTTTCTTTTGGCGAAACGAACACCGAACACCCAATTTAATTAGCAGCGGTCTCGGACGGGGAGGCGATATAACAGCGTTCAATGTCAATAATCACACGGGTTGAAACCTGTGAGAGCTGTTTCCCGTTCTTCTTGCTACTTATAGCGAGAACCAATGATCTGTGCGGAGAAACATGACCTGATTGGATACACACACTTTCATTTCATGTCGTGTGTAAGATGTGAGAAGGTCCGATTACATTTATAGTACTGATTGGGTTCTCATTTTCTGACTCGCTATCTTCAAGGACCTGAGCTCTCCTTGAGCATACTTATATGTAGAGCGGTATCTTGAAGCAACATGTTCAATAAACTTATACGCCCAATAAACTTATACTAGACGCTGTCCGGGACATCTCTCGCATTGATGTGAATAAGCGCCAGGCTTGCCACATTAATTGATTAGCGCCCATTGATTGATAGCACCTCGATATTCCCAACGGATAACGTGTCTAATCAACTCAGAATCAGCTGATGCTTAGTATGTCCATGTCTGACAGTGGATTCCCACTGTGGGCCTTAGTATGCCTATTAACGTAGGATTCTTCTGCCTTCATTCATCATATACATATGATTCCGTGGCTACTGGTCTTTCCTTTTTCAACCTGAAAGAGGAAAGATCTCAACTTGATCTTTAAATTTATCTGTCAAATGGATATGAGGTGCTTTGTTTGCACAGGCGATAATAGCACTCCGCAGTAGGTAGTATTGGGTGCCCTTAGGCGATCTTCATAAGTCAAATTTCTCAGGTTTTCCAGCTTCTTCTTTAGCATGGCATTCTCCTGAGTCTCAATACTTGCCGATATCGAGGAGATAATATCTAAGATCAGAACATGTGTGCCACTGCAAATTGGCAAATACCACCGCCTTGCCACCGCCAGACATCGACTAGAAGCAGAATTGCAACTGACATGCAAAATTGAAGAAATAGACTACAGATCTCATCACCTTTGATCTACTGCGTGTTTTACACACTCTCACCGAGCTGATCAGAAGAGGCACACGGTGTCTTAGCTTCAACTCCGCAAGGGGACGCGATATATGTCCATATCCCGGATTTGTTCCCAACATTGCAGCTGGTAGGAATATAAAGCGAGGGAGATTGGCCCCTGATAGCAGACCAGATTCAAATCATCAAGCCTCTCAAGTCATGTCATCTGAACCATTTGTCTGGGTTATTACTGGTTGTTCGTGAGTCTTGGTAGTACTTCACTGGACTTGAAATACTCAATACCTTTGATTTTACAGGTCGGGTATTGGTCGTGAGCTGACCCTTGCAGCGCTCAAGCGCGGAGACAAAGTCATTGCTACCACCCGCTCCCAATCGTTCCATACGATCCAGGATCTCCAAACTCAAGGGGCTGCTATTCTCGAGTTGGACGTTACAGCCCACATTGACGAGCTAAAGAAGATCGCGGCCGGGGCGATCAAGATTTACGGACATGTTGACGTCGTGATGAACAACGCTGGTTTGTGTCCTATTTTTGCTCTGGGTGTCTGAAGGCTCACACGAATATCTGTATTCATTGACGAACCAACTTTAGGCTTTGTCATGTCCGGAAGCTTGGAGGAATCCACCTATGAAGATATGGTCACCCAGTTCAAGTGAGCAGTTATTTTGGACGTCTCCGAAATTTCTAGACTCAAAATATATCAAAAATATATACCCAATTTAAAAGCACCAACGTCTTCGGCGCTATGAATGTTTCCCGTGCATTCTTGCCATATATGAGAGAGAGAAGGAAAGGCACTATATCGTTCATCGGCTCTTGCTATGGTTGGCGGTAAGACACTCCTTGGCTGCAATATTTATTTTATTTTCTAAAGAAGAATCAAGGACTGTCCCATTCAGCGGATTATATGTTACCAGCAAATTTGCTGTGCGGGGTCAGTCGAGTTTCTTTCTGGATGTATAATCACTGATAAATATGCCATATTGAAGGTATGTCGGATACTTTGGACGATGAAATATCGCCATTTGGTCTTCGGAGCATCTGCTTTGACTCCGGTTGCTTCCGCACGCCCGTCCTAGATAAGCGCCCGCGCTGGAACTCCGCCATCGAGGAATACAGAGAAGCTGGAGAAGCAGCCAATGCAGCATTACTGGGTAAGCGATTTAATCTTGGAATATATCGTAACTTTAACCACATTTCACATTTTCTATAGCTTATAGCGGCTATCAGAAAGGTGATCCTGTTCGAGGAGTGAACACCATCATTGATGTGATCAAGCATGAAGGGGTGGCGCAAGGCAAGGAGGTTCCAAGCGGCTTTGCTCTCGGTGCAGATTGTTATGAAACGGTCAAAGCGCATTGCGATAAGACCTTGACAAGGTTGGAAGAATGGAAAGAAATTACTCTCAGCACCGATTATTCGGACTAGTTGGCGTAACTACTTATGGTGAAATCATTTGGACAAGCCTGAAAAATAATAGATTCGGAAGCATTCAGATTGAATATAGTACTGGCTTTGCAACACGTGTCTTTTGATCTTGACTTATTCAAGATTGTTATTCAAAGTTGATGATTTTGGGATCGAGGAGTAAGGAGTCGAGTGTGCCACAATATATTGCCCAAAATGGAACACACCGTGATTGGCGCTCGGTGACAGCAGCCGAGTCTTTGCAGTGGCCAGAGCATCCACATCCTACTGGAAAGTGCAAATTCAGGTGGTGTAGATGAACAGTTACCACGCAAATTGGAGGGAATCGGAGACAAGGCTGGTGGCAGACAAGGCAGTTGGTGGAGGGCTCGAGAGGACCACAGCAGCTGGCGGCGAACTAAATTTGCGAATGGAATCGACAGAATGAGAGTGCGTTTGGAAGATGGCATCACGGCATTCCCATTGTTTTTCTCCCTCCTTTTTTCCGGTGGATCCTGTGTGCGATCTCTATCGTGTCTGGCCTTAGACCTCTTCGAGGGCGTCCAAGTCGGACCGAGAATACACTTGAAACGTCAAAAATGGGCAACTTGTACAAGCGGAGCGGTACGGCCGTCTGCTAACAGGTCCGTTCGCACACCATCTCAGGAGATGTGTATAGCCCTCTGCCAGGACGAGGTATTCGGATTTTTCTTTTGTGAACACGAAATAGTCGTGGTTCCCGACTTGGCGTACCTCTGCAGAGAGCCCAATGACGGCGACAAGGAGCGAGTTTAGTGAAGCCTTCAAATTCATTTTGTTCAATCTGTTGATAGAAGTAGCCGTGGGAGCCAATATGCAAAAGGATCGTCGGAGTCTCAAAACGTGGTATGTTCTTCCCTCTCTGGTTCTGTCACTGCCAATTAAGAGAAATACTCCTGGAGAGGCTGCTAAAATGTGCCGCTCTAATGCTTTGACGCCGAATATGACTGGGCTCTGACTCCATGCTTTAATAGCCAGCACAGCTCTGCCGCACTAAGGAATGTACACTGACAATGCTCGATCCCCTCGTCAAAAGAGGCTCACGTATTTAAAATCCAAGGGGGCAGATGCTTTAGCTCTCAGGCTAACCAATGCATATGTCTGTTTGACTCCATTAAGTTGTGTCTGGACTCTGGGACCTCTTGTCGAAAGCTATATAATACTAGCTTAGCGCTCTGGCATCTCCTTTATCCATGTCTTGTTCCAGCTTTCAGTTTCTTACAGGCCAGCCTACGCCTTCTTTGAAATATATCGATGGATCTTAATCAAGGCGGATATGCATATTTCTCTCAAAGGTAAGTCAGGGGTTTTCCAGGCCTTCGCAGCGCATTTCTCATTCCTGCATCTTACCAGCTGGCCTGTTGAGTACGAAATCTCGAAATATCCTTTACTACCTGCTGAACGCTTTCTTTAGGACGCATCCGACGCATTCCCGCTGGGAGACTGTTATGGAAGATTGGCAATTCTTGTCTTCCAATAATTTTATGATTCCCGCTCATACTAGCTTCGCTCGCCAAGCTGGCCGGGCAAATGCGCCGTATCCCGCCCTCTCCCATATAACCAACGTACCACACTCCTTACGGCCTGGAGCTTCCAACACAATACGTAGATCACATCAGCGATCATTGGGACGTCACCTTGCAAATCATCCCAACCGCCCCCTCCCTTGGCCAACGACGCAACGGCCTTATCGACGACTTGTTAAGCGATCCCGTCCAGCATATCAATCGGTGACCCTAAAGCCTGCCCGTCTAACAAGAAAACCTCGAGATTGGCGGGGCAGTTATAGGTCGTCTTCTAAAGGCGGTCTTGGAAGATATTTCAGTCGCATAGGATCTATCATCCCTCGTGAGTATCCTTGAATTTAGCTCAGATTTAGCTCTCAAAATTTCTCTCATCATTGTTTTTAATATCATAGGAGTCCCCAAACAAGCTTTGTTACAACCACGCCTTGTTCTTAATTCTATCATCGCCCATCCAACCTGGGTCTCTTATGATCTTCGCATACATCCCTCCTCTCGACACGATCTGAATCTTCCGTTCCGAAATCATCCATTAGACGCTATCGATCTAACCCAACCTGTTTCGTCACCTCTAACTTCGCAACTCGTCCTCTGGCATCGCAAGCTTCCTTGGTACATTAATATACAAGCAAGTCATCCAAGCCGCGGTGTCACCATCCAAGATCTTCTCGAAGGCATCTATGAAGAACTCGAACTCCCTATTGGGTATCACGAATATTGCACTGCCGAGCTAACGTCGGGAGATCGTGACATGCTGAATATGGCATTTCAAAAACGATGTCGGGGAAACAAGGGTGAGATACGAAGGGGTGTGCGACGCATCGACTTTCTCGGACAGGAGTGTTGTTTTGCTGGTATATCGCGCTCGAGAAATGGGACTTGGGAGCTCAAGACCATACCCTATGTTGCCCCACGAATGATGCTTGTGAGTGCTCTAGTTCTCTTAGACCTCAATGCCAATCTTAGTACTCACCTAATGTAACCTCAATGTCTAGGATTGACGCAATATGGGTCCTTCATTTCTCGTGGTAGCGTTCACGGTTCAATTAGTTAATATCTATTTATGGCCATAGCACGATGGGGAACAGCTTTCCAGACCAGAGGTGCTCACTTTGAATATACCAAACTACCCCAAGATGGGTTTTCAGATATTCTTTTGTTATGAATTGGATTTGTTTCCATATCAAGGACGCAAAAAGAAGGCGAATGTGACATGAGTGAGAAATGTCCTGTTGGCCCTTTCATCACCGTAATTGACATTCGCCTTCAGAAAGGCGGAAGTGAGATGAGGATGGATGATATAGGGCAATCTAAATAATACAAAATGTGGAGTTTACGCTGCAGCAGTATCTTTCACTTGCGGTGACGACTGATCTTCCTCAGCGGCAACCTCAATTTTGGGAATGACACCGTTGTTCTCAAGCAACGTTTCGAGTTCGCCAGATTGATGCACTAAAATGAGAATGAACGCATAGCGTTAGTAAGCATGAAAGATTGATTCATTTGCTCATTTGGTGGTTCGCAACGACGCATAAACGAGGTGTATAGGAAGAGTGGACTCACTTCCGATGAGAATGTCGCATCCGCCGACGAATTCTCCGTTGACATAGACCTGTGGGACTGTCGGCCACTCCCTGCAGAAGGCCGAAGGTATTGTCTATCAATATGTTTTGATTACAAGGTGGTAAGAACAAAATGGACGCACGAGAACTCCTTGATACTACTCCGCAGCTCTGGGTCAGCCAACACATTGTACGTCTGCATCTTCTCGCTCGGGACACCATGGAGGTCGAGGATCTGGACAACGGCGCGGGAGAAACCGCATTGGGGTTCTGCAGGTGTGCCCTTCATGAACAACACAACGGGGTTGGCCTTGACAGCCTGTTCAAGCTTGGCCCGGGCCTCTGTTGAGAGCAGGCGGTAGGCTGTGAGTCGGCTTGAAACGAATGCGGAGGGTGCGGAGCGGTGCAGCACTCGGACCTGCGGGAAGATGTCGGGGTCGTGTCAGTCAGTAGCGTTAGGCAGGTTATGGTGGGATATGCGCACAGACGAGAAAAGGCTTGTTCTGAACATGGTGGGTGGAAACAAGGAAGGGTGTGAGTGGTGTTTAGCAAGTCGGAGTCCGTTCGGGCAACTCTCGGCGACCTCAGAAAAGTGCCTCGGATGATGTAATCGTCCGCTGCACGTGCACGCGGTGGCATGAGATAACTCTCCAGCCAATCAGCTCTCCGCTTTCACCACTTACCGGGTACCGATGTCGCGTTCAACCATAGTCCTCCTCTTCTTCCCCAACCATGAAGGCTGAAAACCGCACTTTTGTCGTTTCTGGAGGGTGCGTCTTGCGAACACACATACGCACCAGTTGACCCAGACCATTCTAGTTCTTCAGGCCTTGGACTGGCCACAGTCTCGGACCTTCTCTCAAAACACGCCTTTGTGTCCATAGTCGACCGCTCGCCCCCACCAGCAGACGTTCTCTCTTCCAAGCATGTCAAATTCTTCCAAACCGACATCACTGTTCTCGCAGAAGTTGCTAAAGCCGTCGATGGCAGCGTCGAATGGGCTACTGAAACCGGGGCAGCTTTGGGCGGTGTAATTAACTGTGCTGGAGTTGGTACAGCAGCGAAGATCATCGACGCCCACGGAAAAGCACATAGCTTCGATCTCTGGGACTTCACGCTTGCTGTCAACCTAACGGGATCATTCAATTTAACGCGTCTAGTACTCGAACACCTTACTAAAGTCGAACCAGAGCCTGGAACCGATGGCGAACGAGGCGTGGTCATCTTCGTGGCGAGCGCCGCTGCAGTCAGTGGTTTTATTTTTATACATAACCTTCGCATGTCTACTAACTATCATTTCACATGGACAGTTCGAAGGCCAACCAGGACAAACGGCCTATTCGGCCACCAAGGGTGCTCTCGTCTCGATGACGCTCCCCATGGCGCGTGATCTGGCGCGCCACAACATCCGCGTTGTTACCGTCGCTCCAGGTGTGTTCGACAGCAGCATGACCGCCAACTTTCCTGTCAAAACACGGAGGAGTCTCGAGAATGAGGGCATTGTGTATCCAAGACGGTTCGGCCAGCCGTATGAATTCGCTAAGACCGTGAGCTGGATTATCGACTGTCCCTACGTGAATGGAGAGACTATTCGGTTGAGTGGCGGAGGACGGTTACCTGGAAAGTTGTAATATGTTATTTTCGAAGGTGAGATTCAACGACCCTCTTAACTTCCATTCTGATGGAAGTTCTGAACAGGATTGAAAGACCGACTGGTTATACGTATACCCTTTCAATGTTTGACCTCACTACGGATATGATAACTATAATTTAAGTATGTTCCTCCCAACTTCTTGGAATCGTCTTTCATCAGGGAATATGTGGATGATGTACACACTTATTACTATCAGTTTTTATCAAAGGTGGGCCATTATCTTTCCTCATCATTGTGATTCTTTGATATCTGAATCGCCGCCGAAATGTCAACCAAAGACTCCAGGTTCGTCCACCCAAACGTCTTCAGGACCTCAGAGTTCGAATGTACAAAGTAAGTAGATAGTGCAGAAGTTGAGGATATCAAGTATGCTTGGGATATGCTATGAAACTCTTCCTACCGGCGCCCGCTGCTAATTCATCCGTGCACAGTCAAGGGTCTCGAACGCTCATTAATTCGTCGATCATTTTTTACCATGTTTTTGACAGTTCCACATGGCTACATAACTTGCCCTAAATTGGCCGAGGAGAGGCTATGTATGAATAAACCCTTTTGGTTACAGAAGGCTTTTTGCTCTCGAATATGAGTTGAAGACCCACCAAGTACGGTCGCGAAAGAAATGAGCAGGGTTGACATCTACCAAGAATTGCGATTCCAACAGTTTCATCAGTGAGCGATCTTATTTCTTTTAACAATGCCCAAGATATAGTATCCCTATGCGTCAACTGCAACTGTATGCATGTAAGTACTTCTATGTCAGTCGTGGTCACTATGTATACCACATTCGGCCGATTAATGCCTTAGATTATTTCATTTGACAGATCCACCCCCGCAAACACAAATACCCCAGAATATACAAACAAGTCCCATATTCGGCATTGGCCGAACTCCGGAGTCTGGGAGGATGCAAGCACAACAGAGAGCTACTTATGAGGAATATCACAGGCTAATTCAGTAGTAAGTAATTTCTTGCAAAGGCTGAAAGTTACTTACCGGCGACACCCATCGATTATCGATATCGAAGTACTAATAAGTACGGTGGCAACAACATCTTGTAGATCCAGATTGATGGGGATATGCCGGAAAATGCCGTCTATAATGTATGGTGGCGGAATCCACAAGCAATCCAAGCAAAGTCCAAGAGCGAGAAATACTCTATGTACCACTGTACCTACAAGCCTCAAGAGTCGACTTTCAAGCAAGTTGCATGCTGTTGCATGACACCTTGTCGATTGTTGACACTTCCTGTTAGAAAGCGCATCTGACAACTTGCCGGAAGTCATAGGGTTTATCAGATGAACATTGAATATTGAACACCGGGCTCCATCTTCATGCAGCTTCATGCCCATATATCTTTGTTATAAATAACCTCCGCATATGTTTCCATCATCATCATCATATCCAGGTCCTTCTAATTTTTTTTCTCACACCTTCGTTCAACCCACCATAAATCCGTTGCCAAAATTTCATCCCCCATCTCCTTTCCTGTGGGTTACTTGCACGCGACGACGAAGCATCCATAGCTCAGCCGCGAGCCGTCATGGCCTCGACGGAAGTACTGACGGAAGCCGTGCGCGCGCTGCGTACTGTGACGGTGAGAGGGTTTCTTCAATAGAGTGGTCTATTTTCGCATGTCATTCGCTGAACCTAGACGTCTTTAGTATTTCGATGGTGCGCCGCATTACTTACTTACCTGACGAATGTATAGTGCTTGCTAACGTGTTTATTATGGCATAGTCGCGGCATGTACGTTCTTTATTTGGGATTATATCCTCACCCTCCCGTTAGAGCTTGATTTGGTGTGGAGGGCACGGTGGAATCCGATGAAAGTTCTGTACATTGTACAGCGGTATCTGCCTTTTGTGGACACTGTTGGGCTGGTATTTTATCGTAAGTTATATATTTCTATTGTGAGATTTAATCGCTCAATCGCTCAAAATCCCAGACCAATTAAAAGGCAATTTAGGAGAAGCGGAATGCAGAGCGTTGTATTATACCAGTGGATGTTCGTGTTTCAAGTCTTAGTGCACGATGTAGATTCGCGCTGATATTTTTAACAGCTGGAATTGTCATTGGCATGTCTTTCTCAGAAGGTATGCTTATTTTACACCGATATGAATTTGTGTGTGCTCATTCCTTTGTGCAGCGATTTTGACAGTACGAGCCTGGGCAGTGTGGAACCAAGATCGTCGCCTGACCATCCTCCTCCCCATCGCATTTGCTTTGTTCTGGATCCCCGATTTTGTTTTTCTCGCATTGTTCTTGCGTTCCTTGGAATGTGAGTATAGATTTCGCGTGATGACTTATTTCCCTGTCCTTTGTTGACCTTTTTCTTCTTCAGTTACGGCCTTGCCCTACCCTTTCGTCGGCTGTTATGTTACACACGCCGGTGAAATTCTGATAATGTGTTGGGTTGTTGTTTTTATCTGGGATGCTAGTGCGTACCAGCTACCTTCAATGACTATAATTATTATATATTTAACACCATCATTGTTAAAGCTGTACTAGGATTTATGATGGTCCCAGGATACCGGGCATGTGTGTGTCCTTCCAAGTCATTTATGGGTCGTACTGATCGTTTTCTTCCTCTATAGACAAGGAAGGTGGAAATTCTGCGTTAGCCAAGGTTGTCTATCGCGATGGTGTGTATCGTTTTTGGCCTTTGCCCTAGTGAAACCGAACTCACGACATGCAGGTGCTATGTACTGCCTCTACCTATTTTGTAAGCTCACGCCACCATTATACTGAGTGAAACTGACACAAACCAGTATTATCCACTGTGAACATAATTATTGCAAGATCACTCCCAGTACGTATTATTTCGGCATTTCTGACTTTATTATGCCTGGTCTTACATCTTAATACGCAGCCGGCATACTCGCAGCTTCTGACGTCGTACGTTCTTTCTTTCTCACTAATATATCTAGCGTTGTTGTTGATGGAATTCAGAACGGCACGATGTGCTCACTCCACGATGACAAGCCGCGTGCTTTTACGCATTCGAGAACACACAAGCACCGCTGATCCCGTTTTCAGGGAAGACTTCGACACCGAGCTGGCATCGCTAAACATCGGAAGTCAATTCGATTCCAAGTCCACTCCGACTCGAGTTTCGGCTTAGGATGCCAACACCATAGCATGTTTTATCTTCTTGCCATCTGTACTAGTATCATCCTCCTTGCTTTCATTGCTGTCGATCATGCACTGCCTAATTCTAATTCCTTATATATAATCAATGACTTCTCAGTGACTGATTGCTTTGAGGCACCTATTTCCTTATTGAATCAGGTAGTTCTATGTTCGGGATCGACTCAGCAGTGATAGTAAGTTAGACACATCTATAATTTATAATTACAAAGATTGTATATAGCTAGGATCTATTCACGAGCATAGGTATACGTTTCTCCTAGCTGGTTTTATAATTATTTGAACAGTGTCAGTATAGTTCAAGCCTAGTTCTCTGCCATGGAACTTTACACCAGAGAATTATTTAAATTTTTGTGTTCATTTGACATTGCTTTGTTTAATTAAATGCTTCGCCCTCTAGTAGTGCTCTGTCTTGCATATCTTGACAGGTATTTGTGCGGAATGTTGGCGGGATGGCAGCATATGGCGAAATAAATGATAACGTTAGTGTTGCCGCGAGCTGAGCTCCGAGGTAGCTTGAGGTGAGCACATTCAAACTCAGACCACCTTGAGCTACCTTGGAGCTCACCTTGGCTCGGTAGCTTGGTAACTCGGTCCCATATATAGCATCGCTTGGATGCCCGTTCAAAGCAATGCCGCCAGTGCCGATATGAAGGTTCAATGCATTAGAAATCAGTATATCGAGTCGTATATGATGTTTGTAGCATGTTATAGAGCAGTCTAATGTAAAGTAAGGTAAAAATATAGTGTAGGAAACATCAGTTTATGGCCGTTCATGTCCCCAACCTTCCCAAGACTGGTTAATATATGTATTTAATGTTTCAATATCTCCCCGGCTCATTAGATCTCTGACCTCTGTAGGGGAAATATCAAGAACAGAGAGCTCATTCTCCGTGCAAATTAAGTGATCAGTAAAATTAAGGCGATCTTTTCGGTAGCTGAATTTCAAAATTTGGAGTTCCTCCATCTTAAACATCGATAGATTTGAGCGTCTTTCTGCATCGGTTTCTTTGCTAGACGAGAAAACGCGTTCGCAAGGCACTGCGGATGCCTGAACAGGCAGAACATCCAAGGCAATCTTGTAGAGAAGCGGGTATTTGAGCTTATATGTCTGGCAGTAGAGATGGCCTTGCATCTTCAATTTATATGATTTCTTTGCTTTGCATTGTGTGCGCATTTCGTAGACGTTCAACAAACACAGACGCGTCGATACTCAACGTTATTCAACCGTCGACGCGTCCTAGACACGACAACGTATCCCCCTTTTCGCGTTTTTTGCGACAGATAATGGCAACCAATATACGCCTCATTGATATGAATAATGCTGGAATAATGCTTACAATTCCCAACGGAGTCAGCCCTTCTTATATGTTGATGCCTTTCTTGCTACATAGGTAGGGAAATAAGAAAAGTGTTTATTATCAAGTATTCTACAGGTTGTACTACTCTTTATTTTTGATCTATCAGCTCTAATCATTACATTTGACGCCAATGTGAACAAATCCGCCGCGTCGCCGTGCTCCTAAGCGAGAACCGGAGGTTGAAAAAAGGGTCCGAGTTACCTTGAGCTGAGGTGACCTCAAGCTGCCAAATCCGGAAGGAGGCCGAGCTGAGGTGCAACTCACCTCAAGGTGAGCTCACCTCGCGGCAACACTAGATAACGTTGATCGCATCCGTCGGCAGCGTTTCCGTGCGGTCCGTCTGTTAGCGCTGTTCGCAGGCGTTCATAATTCGCGTCCCTCACTTCCCAGCCTCCTCTTATCTTGTCTTCCACCGTAATGGACAAGTTTCCAGCACAGCGTCTGGGGGCGACGCGTTCCACCCTGTTCCGCTCCCTTTTGGCTTCTGTTCTGCTCACCGTCGTTGTCGTCACCTCACTTGGGCTATCTCTCGAACAGAACCCTCTCGGTGGGACCAGGGTCCCTATCAATGCAGCACAAATAGTCCAACAATGTCAGGCGCTAAATGTTCTTCCTGGTCCGCCCAAGGACTTTCACCAAAGGTCCGAGTCAGACCGCTATGTGCCTGGTACACCGCCCATACTACTTCGCAACGCGACCCTTTGGACGGGACGCGTTTCCGGTCATGAGGTTCTCGTAGGAGACATCCTACTAGATAAGGGTATCATTCAGGATGTTGGGAAGATTAATGATAGCGAGTTGAAGGCCTACAAAGACCTGGTTGTCGTCAACGCTGGAGGAGCTTGGGTCACTCCTGGGTTTGTGCTCTTGTGCCGTGTTAGATTGCCGAGCTGACATATATGAATTCAGAATTGTTGACCTTCATTCTCATTTGGGAGTTGATAGCGCTCCATCGCTTCGGGGTGCATCGGATACCAACTCTCTCAAAGGACTAGTCCTTCCCTGGCTTCGCAGCCTTGACGGTCTGAATACCCATGATGAGGCCTATCGTCTTTCAATTTCTGGTGGCATTACCACGGCCAATGTTCTTCCAGGATCTGCAGATGCGATAGGTACGCTCTCCTTCATCTAACTATGCTCTGATATCATTTAATGGTCGACTCCTCACTTATCAAGGCGGCCAGGCGTTTACTATCAAGTTAAGGCCTACTAAAGAACGGTCCTCTTCTGCTATGGTCATTGAACCCCCATATACCCTCAACGGAACCTATGTGGACCCGTCGCTCCCTCCTCGTTGGAGGCAAATGAAGTGCGCATTTATTACCTTGTTCGAAGAGGAGGTTGAAACTGATTCATTCCTCGTATTCTTAGACATGCTTGTGGTGAAAATCCCAGTAAGAATATTATCTACGTATATTGCAATTATTTAGAACCTTGGATCACCAGGCAGGGTTTATGATGGTACCCGGATGGACACAATTTGGGCATTCAGACAAGGGTAGACCTTCAGTTTTGCATAGCACCTCCCCGTAGATTGACAGGCATTTGTCCCAGATACGACAAAGCCCGTCAAGTCAAGGAGAAACAGGATGCTTACTGTAGCAAAGTTTTACGTGGGGAATGGCAAGGGTTGGGAGCATTTCCGGAAGATCTGCAATGGGAAGCCTTGGTTGATGTTTTGCGAGGCCGTGTGAAGGTAAGTTAACAACTATTCTTCTTCAAATCTCCAACTCGCATGATATAGGTTCATAACCATTGTTATGAAGCAGTCGACTTGGACGGCATTGTTCGAGTGAGTTATTTTCTATGGCCCGATTAAAGCGCGCTTAATCAAGTGGCGCCATTCATTTAGCTCACCAACGAATTCAAATTCTCCATTGCTGCATTCCATCATGCACATGAGACTTACCTTGTCCCTGATCTACTAAAGAAAGCATATGGTTCGTCACACTCTCGCGATTGACATATAAGTTCATCTTTGCCGATGTCTATCTTACAGGTAAAACACCTGCTATTGCCCTCTTTGCTACCAATGCAAGGTACAAACGTGAAGCCTACCGCGGTTCCGAATATGCTCCTCGTATCTTGGCTGAAAACGGACTCAAGGTCGTCATGAAGGTAAATTTTACTGCAAGTACCGAATACTTGCCTCACTAGGGTATCTTTTCGATAGAGTGATCACCCCGTTCTCAATTCTCGACACCTGTTATACGAAGCTCAACAAGCTCATTACTACGGTTTACCTGCTAATCTCGCCCTCGCTTCCGTTATATCGACTCCGGCGACCGTCTTAGGTTATGATCACAGAATTGGATTCCTCAAACCAGGTTATGATGCAGGTGAGGATTTAGGATTGGATGATCACGCCGTGGAACTTAATACCCATGAGAACAGATGTCGTCCTTTGGGACAGTCACCCTCTCGCTCTCGGGCTGCCCCTAAGCAAGTCTTTATCGATGGAATTGCTCAACTCGAGGACCCTCATGTCAGCAAGAAACCCGCACCCTTCCAGCGAGCACCCAAGACTCCCGACTTCAGTAAAGAGGTTAAGGAAACTCTCAAATATGACGGCCTACCCCCACTAGAAACAAAGAAGGCTGACTCCGACCTTGTCATATTCACAAATGTGAACAGTGTCTTCTTGAGGAAAGGCTCTGTCATTCAGGAAGAATTCTCTGTTGCTCAAGCAGGTTCTTCCGGCGTTGTGGTCGTTGAGCGAGGAAATATTTTATGCATGGGTACTTCATCTGGGTGTCCCACCACAAACTACGGCAATGATGCTCAAATAATTGATCTGGAGGGTGGTTCTATTTCGTAAGATTTCCCTTCTATCTTCTTGTTAACGGAATACAGCTCATTCATCCTCGTTGCAGACCATCTCTCATTAGTTATGGTAGTTATCTCGGACTCCACCACATCGATGGCGAATCGACAACGAACGATGGCAGAGTCTACAATCCGTTAAAGGGTGATGCGCCTTCCATCCTTGGGGATAGCCCTGTCATTCGTGCGGTCGATGGTCTGCAGTTCGCCTCCCGGGATGCCTTGTGAGCAACAGCCTTCCCATCTTATCATTACCTTCCTCTGACTTGTGGCGCTAAGGCTTGCATATCGCTCTGGTGTAACTGCAGGTGTTACCGCCCCTGATTCTTCTGGTTTCCTTTCGGGCTTGTCCACCGCCTTTAGCACTGGAAGTCCTCATAAGCTCGCGCCTGGTGCCGTTCTTCAGGATGTTGCGGCCTTGCATATAAACATTGACTCGTCGAGCCCCAGCGTTAGCACTCATATTGCGGCCTTGCGTAACTTGCTCAAAGGTGGCGATGATGGCGATCTCGGTGATCTATTCAACCAGGTGTATGAAGTAGGTTTCGATTTTGGACACTTTTTCGTCTTTCCTGTAATATTGATATTTTTGGTCCATTCCAGGGAGAACTTCCGCTGATCATTCAAGTACAAAGTGCGGATATCATGGCCACGTTGATTACCCTCAAGAAAGAGATCGAAAAAGAGAGCGGAACGATTATCCGATTAGTATTCTCTGGTGCTAACGAAGCACACCTCTTAGCAAAGGAGATTGGGGAGGCGGGTGTTGGTGTTATTCTCAATCCATCTCGACCATTCCCAGGCACCTGGAAGTCCAGGCGGATGTGAGTATATTTTGGATAACGGAAATGAGAAAGCATGTTAACCTAGTCTATACCTAGCCTTCCCGGACCTCCCCTCACCCAGAAAAACGCCGTTACTGCTCTTATTGCTCACAATGTCACGGTGGGTGTTGGCATCGAAGAACAATGGAGCTCTAGGAACGTGCGATTTGACATTGCTTGGGTACGTCAAAATCATCCAGTCTGGTTTTAAATTAGCAAAATTCTGGATCACTCATCTCTTTGGAACAGGCTGCGCTGGAGGCCAACGGAGCCCTCTCAAGGTCGGATGCTATTGCTCTGGCGTCCGTGAACCTTGAGCGCCTTCTGGGTCTGAAAACACCAGTTAGCGACTTAGTTGCAGTTAAGCAAGGATCCCTTCTGGACTTTGAAGGACAGGTTGTCAGTGTAATCTCCTCGCAACGTGGAGTTGTTGATTTGATATAGGAGAGCATATCGGACTACCCTTTACATCATAGCTATTGACTTACAGGACATTTGCTTTGTCGCTGGGATGAAATACCGAGTATATATTTTTGTTCTTGAAAACCGCGTATATTTATCTGCGATATACGTTGAACAAACTACTCAGACTCTAGCTATCGTTCGCAAATGCGCGTGTTCCGTAAAAGTTTTAATCAAAGAGTTGTTTAAGTACTTCGGCTTTGCCTGGAGTTAATCTCTTTCGCTCTATCACGAGGAGCGAGATGAGTAAACCATCGAAAAAACGTTGTCCTAAAGGCGTCACTGTCAACTCTGGGACTGGTACCGTACGTCCGGGACGCCATGTCGAGCAGGCCTAGAAGCATCATGGTGAAAGGTGTATGTAGATGATGCGGCCATGGGGGGAAATCCGCGGCGTGTAGACGCGCATTATTGACTTCAAGCGCGTTCAAAATGGCCAGGTCAGCGGTGTTGTACTCCAGGTGCGTCCGTGTGGGTTTGCATTGGGATGCCGAGTTGGCTGTCATCTTTATACTCTGTCGTACTGTACATGAACGCGGGCTCGGCGGTGCTGCTCGTGGTAAAGGCGTTTGTCATGGCGACAACGAGGGCATCATGTAGGTACAAAATGAGAGTGTCGATGGACGTGCGTACACTTTAGTACGCGCAGCGGCAGGTAGATTGGTCACAGCCTTCGATTGGTATGCGAAATTGCGAATATTTAACTTTTTTGGCGGTGGAGGCGTGGGAAAAATGGCGATGGTATGAACTTTGGGACACAGACATTGGACAGTTTGCGATGTTGCCGTTGAACGCGTTGAACCTTAATAGCATTTATAGTGGAGTTTTGTCTCGTCGACAGGGGGATTCATTGAGGATTGATGGAACAAGGTAATGTAATTTCTGCTGTTTATAAGCCTAAGGCTCCTGTTATTGGACGACCAGATGTTAGTAATGATGTACCTATCCTGCTGCAGTGACTCATTATATTATGATGGTCGAAAAGATTTTTTTACTCATGTATCATAAGTAGGCAGACGGCTGCAGACGGACCATCTCCGTTCAAAATTCGCGTGCAGCGGAAATTTGTCGGAAACGTCAACTATCTCTGGCATAGATATCCTGGAAGGATAATCTTCGAAGTTGAATTTTGAGCGCCCGAAATGTACGTTGAGAAGGAAAGGACAGAATCTCAACGGATCATTGGTCTAACGCTGCCACAAAACCTCTGGCGGTTGTCTGGCGGTGTTGAATGGGCAGAATAAAAAGAGAAATTTTCATTTAAAAAAGTTGAACGGAGGACAATATAAGCTGAAAAAAAAAGCAGAATCTGAGTCCAGACGAAGTATGAGATTAGTTTACGCATAGACGCTAAATCTATACTGAGTTGAGAACTTACAGAGTCACTGACCTTGAACTTTGAAGAATAAGTTGATCGGGAACAGCCGAAAGTGATGTCATCGCCCCTAAAAGGTATTCCTTCCTGCAACATACGTCCCCTACTCGGAGACAACGCCTGCGCAGTCATAATTAGCTCTGCGACGTTGCTCCGCCAGTCCGCCCGCATCATAACTGGAGCTGGCTATCCCTCTTTGATCCTTGATAACGGAGGGGCAATCTAAGTAGCGCATTCATGTCATCATCTAGTGTCATCGCACGTTTGCGAGAGATCCGGAGGGTCCTTGCGCACGTTAAGTGAGCCACTCGAAATTCAGATAATGGAGTACTAAGGACAAACCCTGACAAACCTCAAACGTTGTTCGCGTCGAATACTCTTTCGTTCTTTCAAATCTGCGACATTCAAGCCAGTCGCACACATTGCATAAACAGCCCCCGCATCTTATCTATCAAGTCTAGTGACAAGGGACCAAATTAGTCGCGATAGCTTTGAACTTATCGGCGAGTTGTCCTGCTTTCCGCGTACGGCCGCCCCTCGATCCGCATACGTCTCCTTCCGTACTCGTGCTTCCCTTTCAAGAACTCAGCTTACTTCTCTGCCAGCGAGTCACTCTCCAGAAGCAACCACCTACCGAGTTATCTTCTGCCCAACCAACCCAGTTCCAACTCACCCCACCCAAGTACCACTTTCAACCTCATCATGCCTTTCAACACCAAGACCTGTACCACCAAGTCTGTTGCTCCGTTCAAACCAAGCGCACAGAGCATCAACACTGCTGCTAGCAAGGGTGCCCAACGTCCAGTCACGCAGACGACGGCCTCGGCGCTGAAGGTGGACACCAAGGCCCCTATCAACGGAGACCAGGCCACCACCAACCAGTCCGACGAGGAGAACGTCCGCCCTGCCTCTAACGAAGCCTCGGAGCCACTCTCGCCGCTTCTCAGCGCCCTCTCGGGCATGCCCAAGGCCCAAGAGCGAGACCTACGCGCCTACGAGCACGACCGCCAGCGCACCAAGCGCGCTGGGGAGCGGGCTCTGCGCCGGGCTCGTAAGGCTACTTTCTCCGGTGGCGGCAAGCGGGCGCCGTCGACGACGGGGGAGGACAAAGACCGGGACGCGAAACGCAAGCCGCGGGGCAAGTTCGAAGTCGAGGTCGATGCGGGCGTCGATGCCGTGAGCAAGGCCACTTGGACCGTCCCCGCTGCGGCGCTGATCGAGGGTCTCTCGAACGCGGCACCGGGTGCGGGCCACGGAGCCATTGCGAGAGCGAACGAGAGGGCGATGGAGAGTATAGGCGATGGGAAGGGCATTCAAATCAACTTCGAGGATCTACTGGTGCACTCCTCGCAGCGCAAGGCGAGGAAGACAAAGGAGGAAGAGTTTGAGCTGGTGCCAGCGGTGAAGGGTGTGATAGTGTTGGACGATATGCCAACGGGTGGGGGCCATGATATGGAGATTGATGAACCTTGGGAGCACATCGAGTCCGAGGAGGGAGACGGGAAGAAGATGAAGGCTGGTAAGAGAGCTGAGCTTTCCTATGCGGCGGTCGTCGTTGGAACAGCGGAGTGAAGAACATGCGCTGAGGACCAGTGCTTCAGTGTCTCCAATCATTGCGAAGTCAAGTCGCCGAGCCCATTTGCTCGCGATTTCAATCACCTTGTGCGCATGTCCTTCTTCGATTTATTCTTATTCGTTCTGCTTTATGTTACATATCTCCAAGACACGCCTATTATCAACATTTAGTATATATAAACCATAAACATATCAAGGACTCGCTCGCCTTTCTGTAACCACCTAGTCATATTTTTTATCCATTGCCGTTCGTTTATACCTACTTGTTTCGACGCTCTTTAGGGTTCCTTTTTAGATCTTACCTTGTTGTACTTTTATTAGTTTGTCTTCTACTTTCTGTAGGGCGAGGCGATGTTGCGTAGGTTAGCGCATCCAGGTTAGTTGGGTTGAGAGTTGGCGCGGACATTGGGTGTGGAGTTCTGGAGTGGTAGTGGGGAGATGCTTGGGTGTAAGATTAAGAGATGACGATGTCTTGGAATATATTCATTTTGATGTGTAAACATGCGTACGATTATCGATTAGAGGCGATGGGACGGGCGATCTGGGATGTACATTGTAGATGAGAAGAATTTCCAAGAAATTTTCAGTGCCAGTAGGGACGGTGGCATAAGATACCACGTGATAAGCTACGTGACCAGCGGCTCTTTCTATTTCAAGTTATGACAAAGTTTGCAATGTGCATTCAGCATTGTCCGCTCCCCTTTCACGCAATAGTATACTAATAGCGAATCTTTAAACACATGTATCTACGACGCCAAACCATTTTTTTCGCGGTAATAGACGTACAACTGTCCGGAGCTTTAAGTTTAAAAAATCCTACCTGGATATTTCAGCGCTTCACGGTCAAACATCTAGTCAAGAAACTGCTTATCATTATCTCACTCTTACATAAAATTAGACGTAGATGGTCAATATCCTTGGTCCAATCGGATTTCCCATTTTTCAAGACTTATGCGGTGATGATGTCAGAAAGGATATGGTGAACTTCCCTGTTTGGCTCTCCACCTTCCATATATGGCTCTGCGTTAGTCCATCATTCCGTTTGTGACGTCATGGGGTACCTAACGTTTATATGACGAGGGCGGAGCCCCCTTTAGTCACACATTCAGCATGTTTACACTCACCACCACCATGTCTCGCTCAGGCTTGCGCATTGCGCCCCGCGTCGCTGCTAGGCTCGAGAGCACAAGGTGACATTTTGCGTTGTCGGATATTCTGGAACTCATGTCTTGGGTCTTGCATTAAGGCAATATACGAGGTTCGTTCTACCCCGGTCAATCTCATTGCGCACTATCAGTTGCTAACTATTTCTTCAGCACAATGCATGACAATGATCCTAATGTATGCGGCATTCCGCACCTACGTTATAGAAAGAAAATACTGACGCGGCGATACCGACTAGGTTCTGGAAAGGGAGAAACGCAGGAACCTCGAAAAGAAATTTCACAATTTCTCACCTCATGAGCATGCCCCTGGATGGAACGAAACACTCGCCAGCGCCTCGGAGGCAAGTGTGAAGGTCTGGCTCTACATCTCATCTTCTGCGCTTACTAGAACGCTGAATGCCCTTTAGGCCGACAGGTCTACCGGATCTACAGACGAGCTTCAATCCACGACCGTAAAATACATGCGTGCTCGCCGTAACGAGGCAGAAGGAGAGGATGGTACGCCTGGAACAACTGCCTTCTATATGAAAGAGGAGGTCAACGGTCCCCTAAAAGGTCGCGGAAAGGAACAGGTGATTTTGACTGAGGAAACTATCATTCAGGACAATGAACGAGCTGACGCGACGGTTAAGAAGTAAAAATGTTTAAATGACCAACAGTGAAGAATTTGTGAGTTGCTCTGGCGTTTCTCGTCCCAGTTCCTTGGTAATGACGCATTGCAGAGTGGAGAGATTTGAAGCCTCTCATCAAGATGCATTCTGTTCAAGTTGCTTGCTTTCCTTATTCGATTTGTAATTGTAGACGTAGATGGAGTATAGACTCTTAATCATGGCACAGTGTATCATTATAACTTTCACATCTGACACTGATTGAAAGCATTGAACCCTATAAATAGCATAAAACGACCCCACAGGAAAAACGAGTGTTGGATAAAAACGAGGTAGACGATGAACCATAAAAAGAGCGAAGGAAGAATAAGTAAATCTCGAAATGATGGTAACACATGTACAGACGGCCACAAACTACTGACGACAACTGATAACAATTAAGGACTTAAATACAATATACCATTTCGGTATTCATACAGCGTTCACAACTCAAACGGCACTCCTCTGGTCCATCTCCACAGGCAGTTGACTATACCCGTACTCATCCTGCCTGCTTGGGCTGAAGAGTGCCCGAAGACGGGCGGTGTCGAGGACACTAGCGGCGCTATCTAAAAACATACCTGTCCAGCCCGCGCCACTGTACAGGGCGCTCGGCGTCGGCGCGAGTGCAATCGCACCCTCAGCAGGGAGAACGCTGTCCGCCGGCCGCTTCCACCATTTCAACGTGAGCGACGAGCACACCACACTGACGGAAGAGAAAGCCATTGCCGCGCCAGCGAGCATGGGGTGCATGTACAGCCCGAAGGGAAGGAAGAAGCCCATGGCGAGTGGGATGCCGAGGACGTTGTAGATGCATGCCCAGACGAGATTGCGCCGGATAACGGAGAAAATCTTTCGCGAGAGGTGCAGCGCGGCAACGACGTCCAGAAGATCTGAGCGCATGAGGACAATGTCGGCGGCTTCGATAGCCACGGATGTGCCCGAGGACAGTGCAATGCCAACTGTGGCTGCTACCAGAGCAGGAGAGTCATTTATACCGTCTCCAACCTAGGAAGGAAAGCGGAATAAAAACCAGAAAAAATCAGTATCTAACAAAAAATAAATCACGAGAGACGTACCATCGCGACACCACCAAGATTTGCCGCCATCAACTCAGTCACCATCGCAGCTTTGCCTTGAGGACTCATACCAGCCCATACATGTTCAGGTCTGATCCCAACTTGTTTCGCAATAGCCACTGCCGTCGTCTTTCCATCACCAGTCATCATGTTAACCTCGATGCCCATCTTCTGTAGCGCTAAGATCGCCTGTCGACTTGAAGGTTTGGGTGCATCCGCCAAAGAGACAGCGAGAAGCGGCTTTGGGTGAGCGGCCTTGCCAGAACCATTCAACAGAGATACAAAGATGATTGTGCGCCCGATCTTCGTTTCCTGCTCCTCGTATTCGGCCAATGGAGTCGGGATATAATATTCTTCGTTATCCCCGTCCAGGATGCTGCCAGCTCCGCTGAGAGTGACAAAGCGAGCACTTCCGATAAGCACGGTATGCGTCTTCCCATTGCACTGAATTTTAGCCTTGACGCCCTGTCCTGGAACGCTCTCGAATTCCTCGACTACCGCTTCAGGTCCTGATGTTCCCATAAGCTCTTTGCCATATGTCGCGATGGCTTTCGCAAGAGGATGCTCCGATCGCGCTTCCGTGGCGCTAACCAAGGCCACAATGTCCCTGCGGGTGGTCACGCCATCAGCACATAATCCCTCCAACCCAGTGTCGCCCGCGTATAGTTCCCTATTGGCGATCAGACCTTGTTGCTGATTGGAGACCCAATGCATGCCCATAACGGTCAGCTTGCCTATGGTTACCGTGCCCGTCTTGTCGAGGACGACTCTACGTATGCTCTTGCTCGCTTCCAGCGCTCGCCCGCCTTTAATGAGGATTCCGTTCTGCGCGCCGATGCCAGTACCGACCATGATCGCCGTCGGCGTAGCCAGGCCCAACGCGCATGGACAGGCGACAACGATGACTGAGATGCACATCTGGAGACACACGGAGAGCTTGTTTGATCCATGGAACATGGCCGGTAACGAGTCGTCCGCGATGATCGTGCTCAGCAGTCCCCAAACAACGAGCGTCAGCGCCGAAAGGCTGATCACCGTAGGTACGAAGTAGCCGGCGACTCTATCAGCAAACGCTTGGATTGGGGCCTTCGATGTCTGTGCATCCTCGACAAGTCGGACGATTTGGGAAAGTGCTGTATCTTTGCCGGCGCGAGTGACTGTCATGTCGAAGGTACCGAGACCGTTGACTGTACCTCCAATGACCAAATCACCGACCAACTTCATCACCGGTAGTGCTTCACCCGTAATAGCGCTTTCGTCGATACTAGAAGAACCTTTAACCACTGTGCCATCGGCGGGGACCTTGTCGCCAGGGACGATCTTAACTATATCTCCCACCTCCAACAACTCGGTAGCAATCTTCTTCTCTTGTGTGCATGCCGGAGCATCGGTGTAGATTATGGCCATGGAAGGGGCGAGTGCCATCAAGTCGGTAAGAGCCGCACTAGTCTTTCCTTTTGCCTTGTTTTCAAGGTAACGTCCGAGGGAAACAAACATGAACAACATCGTGCTGGTCTCGAAAAAGAGGCGAGGTCGATAACCCGGTGTGGTGTCGAACATGGCTTCAATCATGAGGAATACTGAATAGAAATAAGCCGCGGATGTACCCAGAACAATGAGCACATCCATAGTTGCAGAGCCATGTTTGAGAGACTTGTACGCGTTGCGATAAAATCGATACCCAATCCAAAATTGCGCGGGTGTAGTGATGATAAGCGACAACACGTCGCCGAGATAGATAGAGCTGAAAAAGCGATATGCTAGAACGTCTTTGACGCCAGGGACACTGGGGCCAACCATATGGAGGAAAAAGCCGGGAACAGCGAAGACAAGACTCCAAATAAATCGTGAACGCCATTCAAGGATCTCTTTCATCCGGGTAAGTGATTGGAGTTGGGTTCCATCTTGTTGGTCTGAAAGGAGGGCATCAAAGCCCATATCCTCGATATGCCCGATAATCTCGCGGGGAGAGATGATGGCTCGATCGAAGTGGACCGTGCATGTTTCTGTTGCGAGAGCTACCGAGACGCTCGTAATTCCTGGTACAGCTGAGAGACCCGTCTCCACTGTGTTCGTACATGATGCACATGTCATCCCATATATTCGAAGCTGGACGACATCGGCACGAGTGGGAGGGATCCAACTTGCATCAAATCCAATATCAGAGATTTCCTGAGCCAATGTCAGCGGGAGAGGTATGTGCTGACGAACAACATACGTTGACGAGTTTCTCCACGTTCCAATGTTCAGGCTCGAACTCAACGACAGCACGCTCTGCTAAGAGCGCAACCTTTATTGAGTGGATACCCTTTTGGTCTCTAAGCATACCCTCAATGGCCTGAAAACCGTCAAAAAGGAATGTATGGACAAGCTTAATATACACACCTCTACACAAGACCCGCAAGTCATCCCCTGCACCCGCAGCTCGCACTTTTCAGACCGTGGTAATGGCTGTCGTATTGAAATGTGGCTTGCATCGAAACCAATATCAGATATTTCCTACCCATTGACGTTAGCACAGGTGGTGAAAGAGCAGTATGCTACATACACTGATGAGTTTATCCTCGGTCCAAAGGTGGGGATCGTAGTCGATAACTGCCCGCTCTGTCAGCAGTGCGACTTTGATTGAATGAATGCCTTTCTGATCTCTAAGCATGCCCTCGATGGCCTAGCAGTAGATTTAGATCAAGCAAGAGCGATTACGATAGATGTATACCTCCACACACGACCCGCAAGTCATCCCTTCAACTCGTAGCTCACATCTCTCCGACCCAAGAGGAACCTGTTGGGCGAATTCGTGCTCCTTGTCGGTGTAGGCTAATAGTGGTTCCGACGAGGACATTGGGAATTGACTTGTCGATGCCGGGGCAAAGGAAGCGGACAACGGCGACTTCTCCCAAAGGTTGTTTATAAAGGTGGTCATCTTGGCCTGCGTAAGGAGGGTTATACTTAAGGCCGGATTAACGGTGAGAAACGGAGGTGTCAAGGTCTGGCGGGATTAGTAAGGTGAATTGCCAGGTGATTCTTCCGAGAAAGAGGGACGTGATTACTGGAGGAGAAAATTTAGATGAACTAGATATCGATGCGCCTGCGCGGAAGAAATGAGAGACGAGGAAGAAGGCTTGACGTTGTCGTCCGGCTCGTCGTACACCGCAACGACGCACTGAGTAGTAAGCGATCTGTCACGGAGTGACATCAATTGTTCGTTCTATTTTTGGACCTCGCATTGACTGCGCCAAACTTGACCTCCACGTATACATACACTCCCAGTTAATTAGAGCAAAAGCACAGCTCGTAATCATTTCTGTACCTACGCGAGTATCCTCTTATCATGCATCCGAAGGTCGGGCTCGGAATCTTGGGGCTGCCCTCTGAGCCTCTGAGTTATAGTGGAAAACACCTTGGAATATTCAGGGAATATTACAAGATCACTACCCAGTCGCCACCATTTGCGCGCCTTGAGTCAACAACCGCGGTTGTTATAAGTGCATAATAAATTTATTAAATAATAGAGAACGCAGGCGCGTGCTGAAATCTTTTCATAGGAATCTTGGACTTACTTATCTGGACGCAAAACAGTAAAACGGTCGGCTTGGATTCAGATGTTGCTTTAATGTTCAAACTATTCCAAAAAAAAAGACCGAGACAGGCACCGGACCTGCAGTTTCCTAATACCGCTTTATGTCGTGGTCAGACCGATGCCATTTGCCACGGCCATGAAGTTTGAAAGTAGGATGGGGCCAGTAGGCCCAAGTGTTTAGGCGCCTATCACTGAGTAGTGCGTCACATCAGGTCACATCCCTCCTCTCGCCGTCTCAGCGCGACTCGTAGGGAAGAATCTTTCAACCTACTTATTTCAAAATGGCCTCGAGCCATAGACGTCAAGCATTGAACCTGATCTATCTTATGCGGAAGTACATTCGAGGAACAAGATACTAATGATTGTAGAAAATTCAAGGCATTGAATTTAACAATATGTAAGTTTCTTCTGCTGTAGTAAAATGTCGGCTGCAATCCAACAACTAGGACAAATCCTGTAAAAAATTACGTTACAACACTCGTTCGACAATTAATGGCAGCTGGGGAACTGTTTTCGTGCTACCAACAACCACCGGTGTCGTGATTCCAGTCATTTGCCAGAATATTTCATGCTTGGACGGAGTGAACTTGAAGGACTCAACCAGGAGCAACAGCACCACTTCTATAGTGGATCGTCAGTATCTAAATATAGTAGGCTGCGAGTAAAGAAACGCACTCATTTCTAGCTGCGAAAACTTAAAACCACTAAAAAAATTTGAACATTTTAGTCCGCCGAACAACGATAAAAGAGATACTGACATGCACGCCCTTCCTCCTCCAATAAATGTCATACTATGATAGGAAACAAACAACTCAATTCACACTCCAATAATATGTCAGACGTAGAATAACTCACAGATTCGAATAGATTCCTGGAAGATGAGCGGCAGAAACGGCATCTGGAAGAGGATTAAGCCACCTTTCAGGCTTCCATTCAAGAACATCCGGTCCCCAAAGTTCGGCATTAGTGTTGGAAGCAAGCAGACCAACGGTAACCCTTGTGTTCTTAGGGACAAAAATTTCTTTTACTTCTTGACCGTTCACTCCTTTGATTGGGGTAAAGAGGGGAATGACAACGTCTTGTCGAGCTCTTCTCATAGAAGTGAATGTTAGATGCACAAGATGGACGTTTTGAAAATATGATAACGTACACTCTTCTCGCCATATTGACCGGGGAATGTCTATACGAAGGGGTGTTAGATAATGTAGAAACGGCTCATCCGAGGACATACAATCGTAGAGTTTCTCGACAGATTGCGTCAAGATATGGCAGCGAGACAATCTTGTCATATGGCAGTTCACCACCCTCTAATTCTTTTGCTTCCTTAATTTCTGCCCTCAATTTGTCTTGCACATCTTGATGAATGGCCATGAGATATAGCAAGCGTGCAAGAGCACTGGTTGTTGTGTCCATAGCGGCGAATATCAGAGACCTTGGTGAAATAAATTAGTTCATTACTAGTACAACAGACTCGACATATATCATTATGGGACTTACGACATTTGACCTATGAGCTCTTCTTGTGTTAAGCTCTCTTCCTTCGACGCGGACATATTCGCCTTCACTAGAAATATGGATAAGCGTCGGATCATGTGCGGAAACGAAAGCCGCCTACTCAAAACGCTCATAATGTCCTTGCCTCTTCCAATCTGATTTGCTACCGCTTCATCTCCATCCGCCAAAGCTGCCTTCTTCGATTCAAAGATTTCAACAGAAGTCTTATAGAGGACGTCCACGATATCCCGAACTTCATGGGCATTCTTCCAAGGAAGGGTGTCGATCACCCAGCGTCGGAACCAGGCTGGCCCAATAGTCGAGAGTGTAGGCATCAAGTAAGTATTGGTGTACCGCAGTTTCGACAGCGTAGGTCTATAAGAGGTCACTGGTCAGCAATTTGCAAGCATCTGGCATTGATGTAAAAAAGGCGGACATGAGGGCCTTCGCCGCAGCGCTGAAAGGATGTGGGACACTCTCTTCAGTCAAGCCGTCAAAGGAATATCCAAGTCCGCTTTGACCTATTAATTCCAAGGCAGTGCGTGTCATCCATGATAACACTTCGACCTTGGAACAGAAAATAAATGCTCTGTTGGTTTTGTTTATTTGATTCAGCCTACCTCTTGAGGACCATCTTTCAATTTATGCCTGAAGGTATCGCGAAGCTATCCTCACATATGAGAAACATGATCAGAATATAAATTCTCATACAGCTCACCTTATAGGTCACATCATAAAATGTGGGTACTGGATGAAGGGTAACACTGGGTCAGATGTTCACGGGAGCTCTTGCATATGGCCAATATGGGCAAACATACTCATCTCTCGCATATGTGCGAGTGAAAAAACGGGGTTTAACATTTTCCTTTGTTTGCGGTGCTGCTCGCCTATTTATCATGCACACAATTAATATAATTGGTCGATCTATGTGATAAAGAGTGACATTACCCAGAGTGCCGAGGAGACCCTCACCGAACCAAAGATTGTTTCCTCTGAGATTACTATTTAAGCGCTCCAATCATCATCACGTAGTAATCGTATCTACACACCTGATAAATGTATTGGTTTCCTCGAATATGTGCTGATCCTAAAGAAACATCAAGGTGTTTGGAGCTCCTGCGGACGATCTCAAGAAGAAACTTGGAATCTACCTTGACGAAAATATGGTGCATTGCTTTAGGATCAAATACATACAGTTCATTCTCCTGCATAGGGGTCAGCATCTGACAGTTAGGGGCGCCGCTGCAGTAGACGTACCCCAAGGACTCCTTTGATTTTGATGGTACTTCCAACTGATTAAATGGTTCTCAACTTTCAGTTTTCAAAGTCACAAAGCGAGAGATAAGTAACGTACAGGTATTCGCAAGGTATCTGTGGTATGCCCATGCATTGTTGTTAAAGACCTTGCCGAAAACCCCTTTGAACGTATTCAGTGACAACCTTTAGGGATATCAATAACAATGACACCATACCTGTCCAGAACGACTCAGAGGGAGGACCCGGGATATTATCAAGGGGCGATTTGAGCACCAATTGCTTCAATGTCTTCCAGAGGAGCCAAATGGCCACGAAGACACCAGTGGCTTGAATAAATGTTAAACTCATGGGAAGTAAAAGAACCAGTCAAAAGCGTTATTCCATGGTCGAGGATGTGTTTCTTTATATAACGCTTCGATAAGCCTCATGAGAATGAAAGAAGATTCCGACGGCCTCCGTAGTACTAGTTGGTCATTTAGGTGGCCGTCATCTCGCCGAAGAATCGTTTACTGTATCACAACAGTGGCATGAGCCAAAGGCCCAAACGTGATGTTATGGATGTTATTTCCCTGACTCAGAAAAGTCTTAAAGAAAGATTCTATGCACTAAACAGACTCCTAAGACCATCAACAGGTTACTTCTGGGAACGATAGAGTGGTGAATTATGAGGACACAAAATGGCAGAAGAAAAGCAGTGGGAGCTTGAAGAAGCCGACGTCAGACACGGTCATAAGTAAGTACGTGGGATTACTCTGACGGGAAAGTGCTGATGAAATCGGCGTTTTTATTCCGTGAAAAAGGTGATACAACCTGCATCAGTGCATGTCGAGCTACATAGTAGCAGGTTGGTAGCAGGTCCAACCAGAAAGTATCAACATTGACGATGATTTTTTTTTTTTTTTTTTTTTTTGGTACAGAAACTGAGCCCCAGTTATACGGCGTGTTCCTCAATTTGAAAGTTCTAGTAATGCACCTTCCCTCTGAGTAATCACAGCCAGTGAGATTCGATACCATAACAATAAAGAAATTCTCGCATGACATCTAGGCGGACTCACAAGTAGCAGAGTCGCTTCCCTCCAGCATGCTTACAACGAGCATGTCCCATTTTCGCAACTTTAGAATGTCATATAGCCTTTGTTCCATCTCGCCGATAGTGCCAGTCGGTAGAATCGAGGGGTTACAAGCGGCATGTGCCTCTAGATTGCGCTTGAGCGCAGCTGCGGACAGCTGATTGCAAGCATTCGGATTCGTTATCAATGGGGCAACGGGATTTACGAGATAGCGGCTATGAATATCTTTATATCCATTAATATCACGGCATTAGAGAAGCACAGTGGATTAACAAGGTTTACTTACTATCAATGTACTTTTCGCAGGCCAAGGGGATTTCCACATCCATGACGCGTTTCTCTTTATGTATCGTCTCCGCTATACGCCGGATTCCAATCATCCAATACTGGTATCAAAAATTGACAAAAAAGATAGCTCAGATAGGAGGAGAATAGCTGGCACAGCATCATCGTTTATATCAGGGTTCCTCGCCAGAGAAAGTCGCAAGAGAGTACGTTTGAGGGATACCAGAGGAAGACGCTGTGAGTCAGCTGAATACGTCTCACTCGTCAGTTTCCATCACGAAATGTACACACGCTTCATTCGTAATGCCCGTGTCATCCAGAAGCAATGCGGCAAGATTCGGGAGGTGGTGTATGTGCTGAATGTCTGAGTCTCGGATTTGAATTCCAGAAAACGATATTTCCGAAAGCGAACGAAAGTTGCCAGGTTTTCCCAAGACTAGCCCATAGTCAGCTAGACGGAGAAGATGCTGCTGTGACAGTCTTTACCTGAATATATAGCCTGAGAGTAGATATTCAATCCGTTTTCTTCATACATAGAGGGAGAAAAGTGAATGCTCTTGACGTCAGACTGAGAGAGGATTTTAAGCGAAGCCTGGTTGATATATCCTGAAGCGAATGGTCAGTAGGTATCGAAGAATTTCAGGATAAAGTACCATGGATGGCAAGAAAATCCATCAGCGCTTGTGGAGTATGATTCGGCAGTGCCAAAAGCCTTTCCTTGAGTCGGATGCCAGATAGAGCACGGTCAAGACTTGTTATCAAGTGGACTATATCGTTCTTAGGTTGCTCGACACTAGTCAAAACATGGTCCTTGAGCTGAGGCGAAGATAGGGAATCACTATATCGAAGCTGCTCCCTACGAAGTTCTACGTCAAAAGAACTGTCATTCGCAGATTGTGCAGAGCGAGCGTATTTCGGAGGAGCCTTTAAATCACTAAAAGATGCCTTCCGTTTTAAAACATGGCCACGGACTTGTGCGATGGCAACGGTCGTGAAATCCTTTTGGATTTCCATGCCTGAAGACTTTGGATGGAGCTTCGCAGACTCCGTAGGTGAATATGGTGGTAAATCGTCCTGAGCCGAGAGAGGGCTCGAGAACCATCCACGGCCAGAGGTGAAATAACCATCGAGAATCCAGTCAGATCCCATAGCATCTTCAACATCATGCACATCACTATCGTGAACTGACTGTCCCAGCAGGCTCGTAAAATATGGAGAGAGACTAGGGTGAAGATTTGATGTTTTTTCGACATTCCGCGTTTTGCAACGGAGTGATTTGAGATATACAGCAGCAGGTATGGTGGGGCAATAGCATGGATTTTTGTCGTCGACTAGAGGGTTGTTATAGGCTTGCATTTCGATGAGAGTTGCGTGCGAGAGATCTAACCAAGAAAAAGACAGGTGGCTGGCAAAGTTTGATACGTGACGGTTCAGTGAAAGAAAGTGTCCCTAGTCGGAACCGCATCTCCAGACAATCCGGCTTTAGCCGACCAGTCTATGACCTCCCCCAAGCTCGTCCTGGGTATTCTGCTTTGAATATTGTCAGCAGTTGATTCTGTATGAAGTATTTGTACAGTCAAGTTCCATGTTATCTTTATGTTAGCTATATCTTGTTCCCTTGTCCTCAATCGGTGTGTTCCGTTGATGGATAAGATTCGGAAGACTGTCGACAGTTAGTCGATAACATTTTGGGGAACCGAACAAGCCCTATTTCAGCCAGCCAGATACCTCCTCAATACCTCCGCAACTATACCCGCTCGAAGCTAACATTGCGACGAGCAACGGAACGGACACCTTCCTAACTAGCAGGCTGAGCGCGGTCTATGGGCTCGAACAGAGTCGGTAGCGTGTTTCTTGGCGACTTCCAGCGCCATCGGCTTCATCTCCCAACTTCGGCCCACAGCACCCCGCCTTCTTCTCCACCATCAACCACTGGCGGCTCACACACAGGCGTCTTCTCTATCTCACAATCACTGGCAATGGCATCTGAGGATATTGACAGGGATACCACTAATACGAATCTCGCTGGATCGAAAGAACAACAAAGCTCGCAAGATGCAGACTTGCAACATGGACCTGGCAAAGTTGACCCCGCTCTTGCGCTGGAACTCCGTTTGAAGTGGCTGGAAGCCTTGATATTAGGCATGAAACAGGACCTGGGTAAAGATCGGAAAGGGAAAGCGCGAGAAGAATACACAGGCATTGCGACGGCGCACCTCAAGCCAGGGGAAACTCTGACGCGTCTGGCAGAAACGGTGCAGAGCAAACTGGATAAAGCGGTAGAGGACAATGAAGGCCTGAAGCGATTCATGGACAATTGTACGCCGATACCTTTATTCGGTCTTTTTCATGCTACCTTCCTGCTGTCATTGATGTATTTCAATTCATTGCTGACTCGCTCCCCACATTCCCGTAGATAACCAAAATGCCCATCTTTTGACACCGTCTTTCGCTTTATCTGGAATCTTGCCGGATCCTCCAACGTATGACAAGATGTCTCCCGAGGAAATCAACGCGTTTCTCGCGGAAATGGAGCCTGACATACGCGCCGCTGACCGAGACATGTTGGAGATTGACGCCCTAGAGAAGAAGGGTGTTACTGGAGCAGGCAAACTTCCAGGCCTGTCATATTAGCGTTGAATTACTTCAAGCCAGTGGAACTGATATATTTTGCTACAGATTATGAGAAGTTAGAACCTCGTTTACAAGCGCTTCTGAAGGCTCATGAAGAAGACGCAAAACTCGCCACAGAACTTGAGGTCCGAATATCATCACTCGTAGACCGACATGCAACATATGTATGCTATTCGTACCTCTACTATCTGGATAAATTGACTTGCGCTCCGTTGTAGGTCGATACGTTGTCCGAGCTCTTTGTCGCATGGGACGACACTCTAACAGAGGCAGAAGACAAGCTATCCCGTATGGAACGAGATAAAGAAAGACGCCTTCGCTTGGGTTTTGAATGACATTTTTCTGCATTACTTATTTGCTATATATTTCAAACTTTCTGGCATAATTCACGCATTCATTTCAAGAAATATGATGATCAATATCATTCGCGAGCAACTGTTTTTACTATGTAGTGGTATGTTTGACTGATATACATTGATGGTAGGGTCAGGTAGGGTATGTGTACAACGCCAATGGAAAATTAGCTGAGATAATCGTATTGAAGCATATGTATTATTCGTGTCTTCGTTAATGAACGGGGCGATGTGTTCATGGCCAATGCCAGCATTGGGGAGTAACTCGTGTGGTAGTTGCCTATACCTCTTCTTCGACTGTTTCAGGCTCGGCTCTTTGAGTATCCTCGACTTCAGATTGCTTGACCTCTTCAGACGTTGAAGGAATGGCAGGAGCTGGATCAGTGGTCTTTGACTGTCTCGCACGCTCAGCGCGTTCCTTCTCTACCCACTCAGCAGCCTCCTTGATGGCATCGAACGGGCGAGTTTTGTATGCCATCAAATATCCTTGCAGCGCCGCCATCGAGAACTCCCGTTCAGGAATGGTCGCAGCGAATTTGTCTGCAAGCGAGGCTACTTTACGACGTGATAGCTTGGGTGCCCGAGCACGATGGGATGAACCGCCAAAGGCAACACTATCAGGAGAGGAAGACATCTCGGCGACCCTTTCCTTTTCGTTGGCAGAAGAGTACCCAGAGTCATCGGCTTTTTCCGTTGTCGCTTCCTCATCAGCGTCGTTGTCTTCCTTTCCAAGCTCCGAGTCAGGGAGGTAGAAGCAGCGGTAGAGTTCTTTAGCCTGGTACTTGCTTGCGAGCTTGAATTCGATGTGGATATCCATGCGTCCGGGGCGGCAGAGAGCGGGATCAAGGGAGGAATACTTATTGGTGGTGGCGAAGAGGATACGACCTTCTTGTGCACCGACACCGTCGAGAGCGTTGAGAAGACCACTTAGTGTGATTCGGCTGGTGCTCTGTGCAGGAGGCTGATTGCGTTTAGATTCGGACGCCTTTTTGAGCTTGCCTAAGGTTTCTTCATCTTCCTCAGACTCGCGATTGAGAGTTTGGCTGAAGGCAGCGTCGATATCCTCCATAAGTGCGATGCACTTCTCTGCATGGCGAATGTCATGAATAAAATGTTCATCTTCCAGGCATAACGTGGTTAGATCTTACTCACCAGGAAGTTCAGAAATGATATCGCCAAGGGCAGTGTCATCCAGTCCGAGGCGAGAAAGGGAAATAACATAGACATCGAGACCCAGTTCTCCTGCCAAACTATGGATAATACTGGTCTTTCCGGAACCGGGTGCTCCATACTATTTATGGTAAAAAGAAATAGCATTGATCAGCATTTTCGATGGCAGTAAATGTCATAACGTAACGTACCAAAAGGTAACCACGACGGAAAGGGATTCCACGTGCAGCATACCAGGGTTTGCTCTGCAAAAAGTCGCTAGCATCGTCGATGAGCAAGTCCTTGATACCAGGATCCAAAACAATTGATTCATCGAACGTTTGGCACGAGAGGCAATATGACGCCAGCTGTTGTTCATGTCGGCAACATAAACGGAGATCATATTCTCTTGGGCTGCCTGATAGGTCTTCTTAGCCTCGAGCAGGATTTCGTTGAGGATGCGATGGTTCAGAGCCAAGATACTGAACAAGGCATTGAATGGCTGTATCATTTTTAAGGGAAGGCAAGCGTACCAAAGCTCAAGAGTATCGTCACGGCGACCATACATTCCCTCCCTTGTGCCTCGAGTGACTCGTATCCAGTGTTTTTTGTAAAAGAAAGAATGAACCGCAGTGTTCGCTGGAAGGTACGCCAATTGCCGCGTTTTGTTCATAATAGCGCTACCGTCTTCCTTCTCCCCTTCAATCATGATAGCACTGGACACCAGACCGAAGGTCTGGGTGCTAATTTGAACATCGCGGACAGTTTCTAAGATTCAACAGGAATCAGCACAAATAGCAAAGATGGTGAGTGAAGGAATGAGTGGCTCACTCCAAGAGGGCTGACTGGAGAGCCAGACCATCATCCAATCTAGCAAGAGAAATCAACATAAGGTATGTCCAAACATGATCTCAAGCGTACCGTAGCTCGAATCGTCCTCTTCAAAACGAGCAGTTATAAAGATAGAGTTGTAGAGTTTGTAGTACACATAAAATGCAAGACGCCTGAGGCTCTCCAGAACAGTTCCAAACAGGGCCAATTTTGCCCAATTACTCAGAGCAGAAAAGGATAGAAAAAAAGTCATCAAGGAAGAGATATCTGTTGGAAAGGCGGCAGATTCTGGATTTGTTTGAGAGATGGTGCCATTGGCAGATGTCGTGTTTATGCATGCCCCCGACTGCAACGAGTTGCTACTTAGAGCGGAGAAAATCTGTTGGGCTAGGACAGAGGAGTGGCCATTTTAGGGCGTCGAAGAGAATAAGGAATGAAAAACGAATCTCATACTTTGCCCTTATAAAGCAAGGGTACCACTGCAATTGATGGGTCATGGGCATCGCTCACGGTCCCGATAGGCGACGATTTCTAGATGCGATCCATGCCTAACTGACTCGTGTTGAACGCCATCTGACTCCCAGAGCTCTTCGTGGCCTAAATTTGACTCAAAAGTTACCGAATAAAGCTTGTTACCAACATTGCGCGCTTCCTGTATACACAGGTTTGAAGGGGAGGACTTGTTTAACCGGGGAAACACAGCGTGGTTGACGTACAGCAGCGTACAGCCTAGTGTATTGCCAACATGAGGTCAGAGGGAGGCTCCAGCGCCAAAGAGCCGCACAAGGTCCGTGGGAACATAATTATGCTGTGAGCCCGCCGTTCGTCATGGTTTCAGTTTGACCAAAAGCTTGACTATATCTTACACTGAACACTGCAGTAGGTATTACACCTCTACAACTGCTTTTTTCAGGGGACATGCTTAAAGTCATCAGACCAAAGCATCCTCAGGCTTGCTTTGATGATAAACCATTGACATCGGAAGGAAGGAAGGTGTCCGGAGCGCTTGACCAATTTAAAAGCTATGGTTTCTATTCATAAGTTATAGCTGAGCGCTGTGTCGATTTGTCCGATATTATCACTCAAGTACCCCCGGATTTACATCATTATCTTTAGTGGGCGCTTCTCAGGTGCTTCTGTCAACGCAAAATCACCTCATGATCAGCATGCTATGCGATGTTCATTCCAATCATACAAGACAAGCTGATGCTCTGCATACTTCCTATTGCTGGAAGCTATAATGTTCAAGTCATCATCGGGAAATATTTCAGGAGTCCAAAATTCCACTCAAAAGGTGGTGTACATTTCGATTCCGAATTAGCTACGAATAATAATGTAATTCTCAAACAGCGAGCGCTAGTGAGCATCGGACGATCGATAAGAACAAAGCTAGGTTTGGCACAGAGTTCCAACTGAATACCGCTGCAGGTTGATATGTCATTCTAAAGACATCCTCAGTTAGTTGTACCGATAACAATCGCATGGTTCGTTGACGCAAGAACACCAAAATTCTCCCACCGTGCTTCAGCCCTTCTGACTAACTGCCAAGTCATTTAGTATTGCTGCTCTTTCGCTCCATTCGTATTTCGATGTTCTAAGCCTCGATGTTTAGCCTTTTAATCAAAGCTATTGCTCTGTCTGCGCTGCTTTGGAGTGTCTGGAAGGTATTCCGCCACAGGGTCCTGAAATCTTCCCTCGACAACATACCTGGACCGCCTGCAAAATCATTCTGGAGAGGTGTGTAACAATACGATTTCTTGTATCTCCTCATCTAAATACGATTGACAGGGTCGTTCCGCGAATTCTACAATATAAATGGTTGGGCTTTTCATAGAGAAATGTCTGAAAGATGTGAGATCGAGTCCTCTTTTCTACTATGATTCGTAGCTGAGCATATTACTCTATAGATGGTGGTGTTATCAAGATAAAGGCATTATTTGGCGTATGTCCATGCTTTCATGCCTTTTGGACCCCACCCACATATCGTTTTCTTCAATTAGGAAAACCTGCTCTATATTTCTGATCCGAAGGCATTGCATCACATATTGGTGAAGGTGAGAAGTCAGAACCCGCTTTTACTATATTCACTATCTCAACCTCAGTATCTTTACTACCGCACTATCTTACTATAGGATCAAGAGATATTCGAACCTTCAGCATTTATTGCGTGAGTCGATATATATGTGTATGTGCTAAATCAACGAACACCTTCAAATCTCTCTTCCTTTCTCAGTATGAATCGGTTGACATTCGGCCCAGGCATTTTAGCAACGATCGGTTGGTTTAAAGCCACCTCTGCAGCCAAGTCACTTCTCATCGTTTTCCAAAAATCCAGGTGAACAACATCGTAAACAACGCAAAATGTTGAATCCGGTCTTTTCGGTACCCCACATGCGTGAAATGGGTACGATATCGTCCTACTTTCAATCAACCAACTTGCAAGATCTAACGCATCATTCTACTTATGTAGTTCCCCTTTTTTGTGATGTAACTCAAAAAGTATGTTGCTTTTCAACCTTATATATCATAAACTGATCTCGAAAGTTATTTCTAGCTAAGAGATACGATAGCTAAGAAAGTCAACAATGGACCTCAAGAAGTATTGCAATTGCTGTCAATCGGTGTTCCCTGTTTAATATTTGAATCTTAGATCGATATCATATCGTGGATGACCCGCACTGCGCTTGAATTGATCAGTCAGACTGGTCTCGGATTCTCGTTTGATCCTTTAACAGAAGATGAAGTCCCACATCCATATACGCAAGCTGCAAAGCACTTGATGTACGTCCTTCATTTAAAGAGCCCTCTTGACCTTAGCTTCTTTGTTGCAATTCTTACGAATCTTCTACAGGCCAGCTGTATTTGGTTTGAGGTTTGTGAATACCTATCTCAATGGTCTCTTCACACTTGGGCCAGCTAGCTTCCGGCGCTTTGTGGTGGACATCCTTCCTATACGGAAGGTACAGGATATTAAGTCCATAGTCGACGTTCTCCACAATACCTCAGTTGAAATTTTAAATATCAGGAAGAAGGCGTTGAAGGAAGGTGACAAAGCCATGGCTAGTCAAATCGGGCAAGGCAAGGATCTTATGAGCATACTCCGTAAGTCTGTATAGATGTTCAGCTTGATATTATTAACCCTTTGATGGGCCATTCAGTGCGGGCGAATATGACCGCTTCAAAGGAGGATAGCTTGACTGACGAAGAATTGCTAGGTCAGATCACGTACGTCGTCTTTTGCAATCCCAAGTTGCTCGTTTGTTGACACCGTAACACCATCTGCAGCTCCTTGGTGTTTGCTGCAATGGATACTACCTCTACTGCCATGGCTCGTACGCTTCATTTGCTCGCAACAAAGCAAGATGTTCAAGACAAGCTGCGAAACGAGATCATGGATGCTCGAAAGGCGCTCGGAAATCTGGACTATGATCAGTTGGTTTCTTTGCCATATTTGGATGCTGTTTGTCGAGAAACATTAAGATTGTGTGTTTTTTCCCATATTGGTTGGGGAAGTCCTTTCATGTAGCTAATTAATTGACCCCTCAGGCATCCCCCAATACCTGTACTGCGGAGAACGTATGTCGCCCTGGGTCTCATGACTCATCCTGCATTTGAATAACGGAAAACTAACTTCAATCCTTTTGCTGTTACCAGTGCTCTACGGGATGTCGTTATTCCTGTAAGTACGCCGATCAAGGGATTGGATGGGCAGGAAGTTCGCGAGCTCCACATTCCAGCCAATACAAATATTGGTGTAGGTGTTATGATCGGCAACTCCAGCCCCGAGATTTGGGGGGCGGGTGCAGAGGAATGGAATCCTGATAGGTGGTTGAACCCATTACCAGACACCGTAATCAATGCTCGCATACCTGGCGTTTATTCGAATTTGTATGACCCCCTCGCCATTCACATACAAAAGACATCATCCTGACAGACCTATTCCATCTAATTTAGGTTGACCTTTAACAGTGGTGGTCGATCCTGCATGTGAGTGCCATAATATTTCACTAAGCATGTTTTTCAATTTCGACAAAATATATTATAGTGGATTCAAATTTTCGCAGTTAGAGATGAGTAAGCCTATGATTCAGATCTGCTCAATGCTCTTGAGTCTCATCATCTCTCGAAATTGCAGAGGTGGTCCTCTTAATGCTTATAGAATCATTCCGATTTTATCCTTCCAAGAAAGAGGTATTCTGGAGAATGACCGGAATAACGTCCCCAGTGGTCATAGGAGATGATTCGGGTCCTCAGCTACCTATCATTGTCGAGCGGGTTCTTTAGCTTCTACTTTTGAAAGGAGCTTCGTTTTAGGACTCTGAAGAATGTCGTTATGATCTGCAGTCCTCCTTGAGTCCTCCGATTATCGAGTTTGGTTTGTATATGTATCTTTTTAATATTCAACAATATAATGCCACCTTCATTCTCAGATTTCATGAGGTGTACCAGATCGCTCTTATCATAATAGGCACTTAATATTGACTGAAGGCATATCTTGCAGAGTCTCAAGTTTATTCCGGCCAGCCAGAGGCCAGCGCCCAGATTGGGGCCGCGACTATGCCTGACTGACTATGCCTGGCGCGAACGACAATATTTCCTTTTTTGAACCCTGGGACCTTTCAAGGGACGACACCACTGGACTGTAGTGGACTGTTAACTAGACCAAGACTGAGCGCTATTCATGTCTCTCGAGCAAGGCCTCCCCACCGGATGAACCACCTTCAAATCTTGTTCTCAAGCTCTAGCTTCTCAAGACATTTCCCGAACGTTTCATCCGTCTCTCAGCACAGAAACATGGTGGAACAGTTAAACAGTTATGGCATACATCTGGCATACATATCCTTCTTCGAAAGATGGAAACAGGGAGATCAAGATATCAACAACGGATGCGGCCCCAATATAGATCAATCTTCTCATGACTGTCATCATCGAACCACACATATAGGCAACTCAGGGATTGGAACATCCTCCTCCTCTCCCGGACACCATGTCCTTGACGTTCTACGTGAAAGCTCTGCTTTCGATAGCTCTACCAGTATACACACTATGGTCCATATTCAGAGACAAGTTCTTCAAATCGGCGCTCGATAACATTCCTGGCCCTCCTTCGGAATCCTTCTTTACAGGTGTGCATGAACGAGCGCAGTATGTTCGAAACGTTCCTTAGAGCCTCCAAAGGCGTTCTTGATAGTTTCTTCAATAACCATGGATGGGACTATCACAAGAAGCTTGCGGAAACCTGTGAGTAATGGAGACTCTTTCCCTTTCCAACCTCATTCGTTTGCATATAGATGGCGGCGTCATGAAGATTAAGGCGGCCTTCGGGGTATGTTCAGAATTTCGTGCGAGCGCAATTCATCTCATCATATTGATATCTAGGAGAATGAACTCTACGTATTTGATCCTAAAGCGTTACACCATATCTTCGTCAAAGTCAGTCAATCTCATCGGCACACCGTAACGAAGAACTCACCTAGAAGCCTGGCATGTTAGGATCAGGATATATACGAAGAAACTCCGCAATGGATTCAGTACGTGCCCCTTCTGAACAAATGGTGTCATCTTGACGGTCAGTTATCAGAGGAAATGGTGTTGTCTACGGCCCAGGACTATTAGCTACTCTTGGTCAGCTTCAATGATATCTGCCACGACTTAGATACTTACAGATTGCTTCTAGGCGAGCAACATCGCAAACAGAGGAAGATGCTGAATCCTGTCTTTTCAACTGCTCACATGCGCGACATGAGTAAGAACTCTTCTGTTTCCTGGTTGTTCTGGATCTTTTGTAACCAAAACACACTAGTGCCCATATTCTACGATGTGACATCCAAGGTACGTCATGATACTGTGTCATAGCTCTTATTTCTCAATGGCGTTCAGCTTCGAGAGGCGATGTTAGCGCGGGTGACAGATGCACCCAAAGAAGTACGGTCTTGTCGCCGCTCAGCTATATGACAAAGCTTACCACGTTCTGCTTTAGATCGATATTTTATCTTGGATGTCACGTACGGCATTGGAACTGATAGGACAAAGCGGAATGGGATATTCTTTTGACCCATTAACGGCAGATACCGCACCCCATCCCTATAGCCAGGCAGCAAAGAATCTTGAGTTAGTTTCGTTATCACATTTATCCTCATTGCAAATTATAACATGACACGCTGTAGACTTGCGTGGGGAAAGCTAAGACTCTCAACAGCCTATTTGCTCCCTCCCCTGTCCAAGATTGGAAGTGCTAAATTCAGGCGCTTCGTGGTCAATATGATCCCGTGGAAAGACGTTCACGATGTACGGGACATTGTAGATGTTCTTACTGATACCTCTATCAAAATCTTCGACATAAAAACTAAAGCCCTGACTGAAGGCGACGAAGCTCTGGCTACACAAATCGGTAGGGGCAAGGATATCATGAGCATCTTGAGTGCGTTCATTCAAGCCACCATCTATTTGTCAGAGCTAACACACATCTTCAGTGAAAGCAAATATGTCAGCTTCCAAGGAAGATAGCTTGACCCAAGATGAGCTATTGGGACAAATGTCGTAAGTGATTGCAGACTTTGTCCCCGGATTCTGGACCAATCTCATGGCTGGAAAGGTCCTTACTTTATGCAGCTACGGATACGACCTCCAGCGCGTTGTCGCGTATCCTACATCTCCTTGCAATGCATCAAGATATGCAAGATAAGCTGCGGCAAGAAATCAAAGACGCCAAGGCACAGGAAGGTGGAAACTTACCATATGACCAACTGGTAGCGTTACCATACCTTGATGCACTTTGTCGAGAATCACTGAGATTGTGAGTGTTTGGCATTCGAACGTGTCACTCTTGTTCCTCGTGTGCTCATCGCAGTTAGGCATGCACCTGTTCCACTAGTAAGAAGAATGTATGCCACCGCCGCCTCATTCCAGTCAACTTGAATAATCACCGTTCATTTTTTTGCAGTGCTAGACAGGACATTGTGCTACCTCTTTCCAACCCCATCAAAGGAGTGGATGGCCGGGCAATTAGCGAAGTATTCGTACCCACCGATACCAAACTCACTATCGGAATCATGGCATCCAATCGCAACCCAGAACTTTGGGGACCAGATGCTCATGAGTTCAAGCCTGAAAGATGGCTGAACCCTCTCCCTGACACCCTAACGGCTGCGCACTTGCCTGGTATCTATTCACATCTGTAGGTTATTTGCAACATATCACATTATGTCTAGCTCATTGTCTTTTCCCCTAGCATGACTTTCATTGGTGGTAGTAGGGCATGCATGTGAGTATCTTTGGATATGGATATCTATCACTATTATCTTACTTCCTTTGCAGCGGCTTCAAATTTTCCCAATTGGAAATGAGTACGTGACTCGCTTCACAGATATTCTTAGAATAAATTGTCCTTAAAATGCCTTTCACAGAGGCAGTCCTTTTGACTTTGGTTGAGTCGTTCCGCTTTACTCTTTCGGATAAGGAGATAAATTGGGAGATGGTCGAGATTGTGGCACCAGTCGTCGCGGGCGAGGATGTCCCCAGATTGCCGATCGTTTTGGAGCGGATCGTATAGGCGAAAGCATTGGATATATGCTGTAGTTACAAGTGATACGTTCACTGGTGGCTGAAATCTTGTTGCACGTGCATTGGGTTGCTATTTGATGGATTTTTTCCAGCTTTACACTGCTTAACGCTTGATTTATCATAAAAAAAGGTTGAGCCCAATGTCTAGAGTTTGATGTACATCGATGTGCACTGACATATGACCACCTCGTTTCAGCAACGCTTCCACAAGCCCCTAGCTGGCTGTCTGCGCATATTAAGTAATTCCTCAGAACTTCTCACAGAAACAGGCGCCAAGGGTCCACTAAATAGACATGTGCCAGTCGTGATGAAAAAGCAATGAGTACTTGAATGCCAACTCCAACTGCCAGTGAGCCTCATGCATGCTTGATAATTTCACACATTCATGTACCGTTCAATACTGACGCTATCATTGTGCTACAACGTTTATTTCGAATTCCCACCTTACTTATACGTTTGTGAATTGGTCTTGCCACATGAACCAGGTTCGTGGATTTCATCTAAGCACATGAAGAAAGAAAAAATTTCTGGGAGATCTCTAGGCGCCAATCCCAAATCTTCTAATGCCTATTGGATACCTATTATGTCGAAGTCAAACTATGTCTACTCTAATACTTCACACGTGTTGTCCTGGCAGTAAAGAAGTCGCCAACAACGATAGCACCGGGCGCCTCATATATGATTGGAGTGTATACGCCCTGCTACAGGAGGGCCTGACACAAGGCTGTTTATTAAACAACATATAATGACAACAATCTTTGACCCAAATCAACTCTAACGCCTTAGAACATGGGCATATTTCAGTTCTTCGATGACACCTCTTTCAAGCTTGTGAAGACACGACGTCCTTTCTTCTGCCAAAGCCTAGCTCTAGTGCGCATATCAAGACAAATGGCTCCAAAAGACAGTCACGGTCAAATAATCGATCTCCAACAAATGAAACGACTGAACATGCAAGTTTTATCAGTATCTAACCTATCTTCGTAATTGAATTGATGAAATACTCCATCCAGTGTCATCGCTGCCATTCGCGAGGCCTTGGTTTTGACACAGTGCAACTATAAAAGCGATCGAGCAATACGCGATCGTTTGGAAAACGCCAAACGTTGTGTAAAAGAATATGTGAAGGAATATATCAATCAAATGACTATCAGGTTTGTCGAGAATCCTGTCCCATCAGCAGCATTTCATGTTTGGTTGACATGCAATTTCTTGATCAAAAGCTATGAAGAAACCCTACTTGCGTTCGAAAATGCGACGCAAGGCGATCATGGTGTCGACGAAAGAATAAAAATGATCGACACCAGGACGGACGAAATACTCCAAGAGTATGAGCAACTCCAACAGACTGGTCCCCAGAACATTGAACTCGAGCTATATTTTTGGAACACCAAATTACCCGCTGAACAGGTGCCACCCGTGCCAGACTCAAAATCTAGAAATCTGTTTATAAAAGCCGGTAGGATTTCTTATAGTCATACACAAAGCATGTAATAATTCCTAATGCTTCCAATGCAACAGGTAAAATTGATCCTGGAGCCACTTTCGATATTTTACTATGTCGGATATCAGGCCAACAAGTCCAGGCAGTCAGTCATCGCGAATTTTCATTCGACTTGACAAGGAATCCCCATTTTTATGCAAAATTTCCAAGTTCACGCGAAGCATTCAACTCAAATGTGGATCCGATCAAACCGTATGACTTTTCGAAAACCTTAGGTTCGCTGAAAGAAAAATCTGTGACATTGCATATAATTTCGGACCGCAAATTCCCTATCTATTCCAAGCATCTACCGTACCAATGTCGCGACAATACCCCAATAATACTTCAGTCCATCGGGAACATGTGGCCAATCACTGGCAAAGAAGATCTCACAGTCGTAAAGAGTAGTGCGTTTTCTATTTCGAAGCTATACATTTAGACGTTCTAATCGTTCTTGAAATATCTATCAAGAACTATCTGGCTCGCTCTTCCTCATAAGAAATTTCTCTTTCGACTGGGAGGATTTCTGGGACCCTATTCATTTACATGGGGGCAGAAAATTTTCCCATTTGGAAATTTTAGGCCCTACTCAAGGAGGTCAAAAATGGCTTATGGTATGTTTTTTCATCTTATTCCTATAGTGACGAAATATATATGTATATAATACTAATTATTCAAATGTCATCCAGGAATTCGTTCGAATTCCCGATATTGACACTACAGGAGTCCTTGTTCATGGGACCATAAAAACGGTGCCCATTCCTCAGTCCAAGAAGGGTTGGTTTGAGAGAACAGTCGAGAAGGCGGTTACATATGTGAAGGGGATGCGACGTTGAATGGTATGGCAAAACAATGATCGAAGAGTTTGACAGGCAGTCAAAGTTGGGTTCATTGTGCGCAGAGTGGAGTTGGAATACAATGTCACTACTTACTTATATAAATAATTGCTTTAGTAACGCTTAAGGAACATTCTAAGCTGCAAGAATCTGGGGAACGCCGCTCGACGAGAGATTGCCTCAAATAAGCAGCCTGAGAATGGTATCTCGGTATAGTATATATATTGTGAATTTGTGTGCTTTTTTAGTGCCCTCAAAATTAAGACCGCCAAAATTAAGTATGGTAACTTTGGTATAAGTAAGTAATTGAAGTAATTTTTTTTGTAATAATATTGTGCTCATCCTTGATGTTGCTTGCTATGGTGGCTAAATGTAACTTGGCCTTGGAAAGGCTTGGCATGTTCAAGCGCTTGAAGGCGCTTACTCACATGGACCAGAACCGAGATTAAAGGCCGCATTCACATTTCGCTTGCGAAGCATCGCAATACAGGGTGAGGGTAGACCCGGTAGAGGACTTGCAGACAACTGAACTCTTTCACTTCATGTCTCCTCATCCACCAATGCGAGACAGATTGATCTTGTATTTGTTTATTTTCTTCTCCTTCAAGAATATCAATCCATTGTAATCATGCAAAACCTCGCGCATTTTCTGGACAATCCTGACGGGCAGCCTGTCACATAAACGATTAGATTCCTTGGTATTTTGCTGCCTACAAGGTCGCTATGAAAAGGTAGCAATTGGTATTCGCCTTTTGCATAAGCATTCGGCTTATAGCACCCATCGGGTGAGTTTGAATCGTAAAAGTCGTTAGGAGGCGCTCTTCCAAATGGCAAGGCGAGGACTGCCGCTGTAGAGGGGCCGATTGGTGTCAAATCACGTACAATAGTCCGCCAGGGTATTTAAATTAATTGGGTGAGTAGTCGCTATTATACAGTCACTATATATTCTAAATATCCGAATCTCTTTAGTAGCATTCCACTTTGGTTACAACCTCCCTCAACATCTCTACCTCCGGCATTGAAAGCCCCGTGCAACGAATGAAAAGTATTTGGCTTACTTCCACGCCCAATTCATACCGATGGATGAGGCAGTCTCGTAGTAATTCAAACGACAGATCAGAGGAGAACGGTTGAGGATACCCGGGTGGATGTGAGTCATGGGGGGCCTTGTGGAATGCGGTATTATGGATATAGATCGAAGACAGATTCGGAAAAAAAATTGTTCCATGAGACCGATGGATTCTGGTTCTTCAACGGCTTCTTCGGGCTGTAGTTGTAAGGCTTCGACAAAGGGCCTGACTGTGGGTCCTTCCAGCAAAATAGAGTCAACACAGGGAGGCTCCCAAATGTACCTGCCAAGGTTTTTGGATTGAAGCCAATCATATCTTCTGGCATGGGTCTAAGATATACCCCATATATGTTCCGTAAAGGCAGTCCTCCACTGAACATATCATTTATAACGCTTGTGATGACACTTGATTCCACTGGGCTTGTCTCCCAAGAAAATACCAAAGACAAGAGGGTGAATGGGTAAAACCCCTCTTGCTCATTTGGAGGATCTGTACCCTCGTCAGTGAATAAAGTCAGCGTAACTTTGGAGGATGGGCCAATTTGAAGAATGGCCTGAGTTGGGAGGTTCGAGTATGAATACGATCGACCAAGCCCGGCGATGACGCCAGAAAAGCTGGTGCTTGAATCAAAGGTCGAGTAACAGTCAACAGATATTGAAGCTTCCGGAGGAAAAGTTACGCAGCGGAAGAAATGCTCCGCTTCTGTGTTTATGGAGTGAATAGATAGATATCGGAGAGAGGCGAGGTGGACACTGTCGGAGCCAATTGCGAGTGGCAGGGCTTCGTCCAATTCCAAATGCTCCAGGTTGGGCATTCCTCGTAACGCATCCACGAAATGTTTGCTGGTGAGCCTCGAGATTTCCGGCAGTAGGTGTAGTTTGAGATGCGTAAGAGAGGACAGGAGAGACGATGGAAAATCCCAGTCGATCTCACAGTTGGTCAACTCCAGATAGCGTAGTCGCTCCGTTTTACACAGAAACGTTTTTGAGATCGGGATGGGATCCCATTCTTCATCGTCGGCATCTGAGTCATCCCATTCCTGTGCAGGGGGGGCCGCGCGCAAGGAAAGAAACTCTAGACGTGGCGTAGATTTGGGTAGCTCCTCTTGCAAGTCGTTCCACTGTTCTAAATTGACGTTCCGGATAGATAAATCTTTGACGCGCGAGCCATGCTTGAGAGCTAGCTTCAATCCTGGTGTTACAGGGACTCCCGGAGAGATATCAGCCTTGATTACAAGGCTGGCCTCTTTGGATCTTTTGAGCATCTCTTCCGCCCATGGCAGGTTACCAAGTGGCGGGTTGACCCATAGAGTTGGTGAATTGATAGCGACATTCCTCCAATGGCGACAGACGTGGGTCAATCGGATCCACTTGAGAAATGAGGGACCGTCAGAGGGCTTTTCATCTTCTTCATCTCCTTCATCCTCTTCCCCCTGGTCAGACTGGTCTTCTGACTGCGCGAACCAAAAAATCCGGGTAAGAATTTCGGGAGGAAGACAAGACGTAGACGCAACGTCGTTTCTCTGAGATCTCAACGCCAGAATAGTATTTTGGCACCGCTCGATGGCTTCGTCAATTAGTTGACGTGTTTCTTCGACTGTGGCATTCGTATTTTTTATGGAAAATGAGAGCGGATCATGCATTATCGCAGTGCTGTTCGAGTTAATTGTAAACTGGTTAATAGGGGATATATAACGGAATAAAAGAACAAACCTTTTGAGCTACACCGCCTGTGAGTCGACGTAGTGGACCAAAGATAAGTCCAAGCAAGGGCAGAGCATGGGCAGAGTCCAGTGCCACTTCGGAGCGGAGGACTTTTAACGAGTCTCGGTCTTTTCCGCAACGGCTGCCGGTGTCCCTCTCACTGTCAATTCACATCTTACCTTGGCTGCATCGTCGCCTTCGAACGTTCATGTAACGCCATGATAGAGGAAACTACATCTCTTCCCAACCAAGTCGTGAAACCGATGATTATAAGCAAAAAACCGCAGCATATATAGATAGCTATCCAAGAGGTAATCAATTTACATAGAAAAGAAACAGAAATGAACAGAAATATAGGGTAGACATAACCATTGAGCACTTTATAAAGTGAGGCTCGTTGTTTATCAACTACCCATTCAACCGTTGATTAGGCGGAAGAAGTTCGTTGCTATTGGCGCTTCACCAGAACCGAATGCAGCATAGATGCATTAAAGCACTGCTCGGGCAGAAAGAGGCCATGGAAGGAGAAACAGAATAAAAAAAGAAAAGGAATCACACATATGAAAGTTTATGAACACACTGGAATTGTAGCGGTAGTGAACAAGGATGACAAGATGGAAAGAGCGGGACGAAGAGGACAGAAAAAAACGGCGCTTCTTATAGATATCGATGTCCAAATAAGGCCAAATAAGATCACACGGAACCGTGAGGGTCAGATGCCGATCAGGGCCAGGCTTGGCGCACTTGGTGGCTCGAGTCTGTTTTCGGCTTTGTTGAGTCTGACTTGTTCACCAGCGTCCAAAGAGATTATGTCGTCGCTTTGACGAACTTGATATCATCCAAATTTTTACCGCAGTGAGTCTTCGACGCGCTTTTCGTCTCTTGTTAATCTCCTGCTGACAGTCGGAAATTTTGTTGGATTCGGCAGTTTCGTTTCCTGTAATTACGACAAACTTTGAAACCTATGAGCAATCTCAAAACCGTATTGGAGAATCTCAAGAGCAAGAAGGTTACGGAGCGTCAAGAGGCCTTTCAGTCCATCCGAAATGTCTTTGCGAAAGATAAAGTCGTAGAAAGCTTTCATCTCACTCGAGATGGAGAGAGCAATCCGAAGGTGTGGCTTGCCGTCTTTCAAGCCCTATTTACGAGTGTGATGCTTGAAAAAGACCTGCTGAAGAAAGCATCCTCAGCAGCGGCCGCGACACGAAGACTCTCTGAAGCAACAAGTGTCATTCGGTGGCTTACCGAAAGGAGTGTGCAGTTCATGAACAGAAAGGTGGTATCAGCTCTGTTCCAGCATTTTACGCAGATGCTGGCGTCCGATAGAACCCGGGATGCGGATCTCTTCCAACCAGTAGCCCTAGACTACGCGAAAGCTCTCAAGTGTTTAATTGGCTATACCCCCCATCTTGAACATCTAGATCCAGCTCTGTGGGTCAGACTGGTCGAAACCAGCTTCAATGTCATATTGAACGATCCCGTCAAAGCGACCTTCATCGATGATCTAGAGGCACCTTCGACCCCAGCAGTAGAAGACGATGACGGCGACATGTATGTGGACGACGAGGCTACAGATGATGGGACGGAGCAGGGGAAAAAGCGTTCACGACGAGATCCTACTCCAGTGCCCATACTCTCGACTCCCAACTCAAAAAGTCGAACCAAGCGAAATCTTCAGACCTCTGTCACGTCTGAACAGGTCGAGTTCGCTTCGATTCTTTCAAAACTATTGGCATCGCCCGTTGCGCCTATCCTATCGGAAGACTTTCCACATCTTGCTAATTCCATCCTGAACCGTCTGCAACGATTCTTAGAACGATACCCGGCAGATTCCTCATTACTTTATGACTATATCAGCATTTTGGCTGCTACTCTCGACCATCTTTCGCTGAACAAAAAACACGAGGTTGAAATATTCGCTCGATCAACTTGGGTTGGTCTGGTGGGTCTATGGGGCACAAAAGACAAGCGCATGAAGGAAGGCTTGGTTGTCGTGTTGCGGCATCTCTTTCAATTTGTGATATGCCCAAGTTATTCGGAAGACGAAAAGCTGCCGTATTTCGATTATACCGATGGGATTGGCCGTCTGTGGCATTTGCTTGATGCTGAAGCGGAGAATAAATGGGGTGTGGATGGCTTGGTGCTGGACGCTTTGAGGCTACAGCTGGTTAAACTAAATGATGCCCAGTCCGATAAGGAGGAAGCTTTCACTGCGAAGACATTTCGGGCAGGATGGAACTTCGACACAGACCAAGCGTTATCCTGGGCCATCCTCGAGTTGCGGGCTGATTGCGCCGGTAAAGTGAGTCCATTTAATTGTCTCAGCGTTTGTATAATAATTGCTGAACACGGAATTTAGTTATTTCAACTCTCTGAATCGATGCAGCATTCTACGCCGACAGCAGGATCTTCGCGTGGAAATTTCAAGCGTATCAAACTCGAAAATCCGATCAGCTCCCTTCTTCACTCCATCCAAACAGGACATGTTGCTCGTGTCCGAAATTATCATCTCCAGACTCTCCTTTTCTTTGTTGATCGCCATTGGCCTCTTGTACACGATTCACAAAAGCGAGAGATAGTCGATACATTGCTGCATTTTGTCGCAGTAGAAGATAACACGGTGCAATCTTGGGTGTTTCTCAATTTTGCTGCTATCGCCCATGCCGAAGGATCAAGACCTGTTCCTAAAACGACGGATATGCCCTATACCTTAGACTCGGGTATATGGGATTCTATATGGGCTCATGCCATTCGCCGGGCCAATGCGCCAGTGATTTGTCGTGCCGCTTGCCATGCCGGGCAAGCGCTTTTGACCTCCTTTTATTCCCATGTTCCCAAGCCCTCTCAAGTTCTCCTGACCACCTCACGTGTTTTGCTGGATATCGAAACGTTCGCAAAGGATATGGACGTCCAAGGCCCTTCTTATCCATTCGATGCCGTCTGTATATTCCTATCTCAATGTCTCAAAGTTGCGAGCCAAGACGCCCGGCTTTATCGCATGCATCTTGAGGATACAGTTCTAAGCTGGTTCATTGATAGCTGGAAAATGTCGCGCAATCGAATGAAAATGGCTTCTTACGCAACAGCGGACATCTTGCTATTGCTTGAAACCACATGTGGCCTTTCAAAGTGTATCGATCTCAAATTTCGACCGTTACTCCCAAAGAGCGAAATTGTTGAAAGCATTGTGCGGGAAAACAAAACGAAAATCATCCGAGATTTCTTACTCTATGCAACGGTGCCCACCTTCAATCAACACTTAGATTCCTCTCTGATACCTCTGGCTTCTGTCTCGAAAGCGAGCAACACTAATACAGACGGGTATGAAAAGATTCTTGTTCCTGCTCGTGGAAAAGAGAGGCGTATATCGTCCTTCTTCTTGAAAACGCTGGAGCCCTTGATCGCCGAATGGGAGAATTTCAGGGATACTCGTAATCGCGTCACTGCAGAGACAGCTCGTCAATCATTGGATATTCCGTTAGCGCCATAATGTTTGAATCACTGCTTGTTCTCAACGGCGTTAGTCCCAATCGTCAAGTTCTACAAGCTGCGTCTAAAATCATCACCTTGATTATTCGTATGTTGACCGATCCGAATTGGTCTACATCGGAGAGATTACTCGTGGCACACGGGCTGGAGATATTGATTCCTGAAGAAGAGACCACTGACGATGACGCTTTTCTTGAAGCGCTTTCACGACCCGGTGAAGATTCAGGCATCAAGGAACAAACGTTGCAACGCTTAATTTCTGGAAACAATGGGCACAAACGGAAGTCGGGCGTCGATCAACTGGAACTTCTTCGACTGCTATGGCAGAATGTTGAGGTATGCTTTAATTGCTCTTCCGTTTGAGGATGAAATCTGATCCAAAAAATTAGTTGCAAGATGCGCTTGGAATAGTCAACGAAACGCTACGAACAGTCCTCAAAGAGGTCATCACAAGGTCGTCCAGTGGTTCGAATGGACGATCGACGGGCATGGAGGATGGAGATGGATTTGGACCAATTCGAACAGCCAATGTCCAAGGTTCCACAACCGGTACGCTCAAAACAGAGGATGATCGACCTACAAGACAAATCATCGAAATATGCGTTGGTGTCTTGGCATGTGGGCCATTCCTGCAATCTCCTTCCTTCAAACCTACTCGAGATAAAGAGTTGGCGCAACTCATTAGCTCGAGTGCAGAAAGTCACCCCGACAAGTTTTGTCTTGTCAGCCCCGTATATTTCAGGAGAGTACGTCAAGGTACTCTATCATTACCCATCAAATATTTCGATACCTTCTTCGACAAATTTGCACCTTTGCTTCGTCAATATTCCTACTCAAGAAGTGAGCCTTTTCAGTGTATCCTTCTTGAGCTACTCAGCTCTTGTCTGGGAATCTTGAATTCGGATGACAGCATAGCCCGAGATGTGCACCAAAAGTTCAGCGAGCTCTGCGTTTGGATGTCTCAAGCGTTCAATGCAAAAAAAATTCGTTCATGGATACTTCGAGATGCATTCATTCGATTCATGGACAAATATTTAGCACAAGATCCTCTTCAAAAATCATGGGCCTCACAGGACGACTTCCAGGATGAAGAGCAATATGAAGCTTCCCTTCCAACGTCCCTGTTACCAACAATGAATGACGACCCCGATATTAGGGTTCGATTTCGTGCGGCTCTCGTTAACGCGCAGCTCTACTCTCTTTCAGAACAGCTAGGGCTTAAGCCAATAGACATGTACGAGCGCATGAAGAAATTTTATACCAACAATGTCGACGAGTGAGTACAGCGTTTTTTCGGTATTGTGTTGTGTGTTCATGTATATATTTGCCAGCTACGAGCACATGTTAACGCGCGTCCTATCTCTTGGAAATATCATGATCGTCTCATCTGCCGTCCGTCGAGGACCTTACTGGCATTTGCTAGAGACATTCATCCATAGCCAACAATACACAAATCATATCGGAGCCGTCCTTACTGGAGTAGCCCAAAGGTTAGGACTGCCAACCCTTTCAGCTCTATTTCAAGCATATGCTTCTCAGATCGCCTACTCCGTCCGCATATCGAACGCAGACATCATGTCATTTCCTCCTCATTTACTGGGTTATCGGGACAGAAGACAGTCTGCAGAGGCTGCATTTCACCTGTTTACTCCAACGAACATCCTCAACGGTGGTCGAAGCCAATTTGAGAGTCATTGCAAAATACTTCAGAAAAGTCCATCAGATGGTTTGCAAGATTGTTTTGGGGACATCGTTGGACTCTGCATCGCGAATTGGTTTGATAATCCACCCCGCGACAGTACCCCTGACCACCTTGAAGAATACCTGAAGGAAATTACGCAACCTCTAGAAGCCTTTTGGCCCACATTTGAGGAAAACATCGATGGTGTCGTCGCCATGATTCTTCGATGTCTTGGCGAAAAAAACTTTTCTGAAGACGGTCAAATCATGGCGGACTTACGATCGCTTGACGTACTCAACAATTCCAAAACCGCTTCAGCATTTGCATCTTTGGTTTCTCATCGCTCGTCAGACACGTTCAAACCCCATGAACCCAATCTACCTTGTTTCCCTGCACAAACAATCATCCAGAGTTTCCTCTGGATTGCTTCTCGAATACCCCGTGCAATTACCAAGGCAACAACTTATCATGTTTTGCACCTCCTCATGGGTTCCGTTCATAATACACCTTTGGTCAATGAGCAGCATCGATTAATTAATGCCATGAGCCTTTGGTTGGCATACCGCCGACAAGACCTTGAGGACTTAACCATCCTCAACACTGTTATTCACTGTGCAACTTCATTCTTCTCGCAATCGGATTTGGCCCGCTCCGCTCAATCGATTTTGGAGTTTACATTTCGTTATTATCGAGGGTTCAAGTTTAACAATGACTTCGGAGCTCATCAAAATTCTTATTTATCAAACTTCCTCGTCCGAATCTGTTGCATTGCCCATGATTACGCATCCAATTCCAATAATCAATCAATTCGGGAGATGGGAAATGGCTTGGTAGACTGGATTGACCAGCAAACTTATACGCTTTCAAAAGAACCCACTTTCCACTCGATGATAGCGCGAGCCCTTGCAGCCTGGCCACATCAACCTTCGTTGGAGTTGTCGCCGATTTATGAAGAAATTACGCTTAGCGACCTGGCATCTATCCTCGAAGATCACCATCTTGCGTCCAACAAATTTAGGCTAGTTCGTCGCATCAAGGAACAAACTCTGCTAGGTTATGACAAGGAAAACCAGTTTTCGGAAAAATATTTCTGGAGGCTGAAAGAATATATGCCGCCTTCTGACCAGTTGCAAGATGAAGACATAGCTGCTTTCACAGAACTCCTTTCCATAAATCACGGGAAGATTTCCAGTTTCAGCCCCGAACGCCCAGATCTGACTACTCCTCGTATTCGCCAACGTCACATGTCGAAAAGGAAAGGCATAACAAATGGCGCCCTAGCCCAAGACGCCATCACCCTTGGTCTCCTGACAATGCTAAAAGATGACGATCCAGTTCGTGTATCGAATGCCTATAAAACGCTCAGGCTCATCATGGCAATTTCATCCGAAGTGCCTCGATTCACTCCATCCGATTTTCGTACGGAGGTCAACTATCTGAAGTTCTGTAAACGTTTGCCAACACAGCGTTCTGTTCCAAATATAGAGGAAATGTTAACTTCAGACTTGTACTTGGAATCTGCAAATGACTTCAAGCGATGGGTTTCTCTGTTGACCGTCTTGCTCAGTGATACTCTCGCCGTTATCGATCCATTTTTTGGCCAATTATCTTCAATATTGACCACGGATACTGCGTTTGCAGAGGAGGTATTGCCTATCCTTGTGTATACCGTCCTTGCCATACAAAAGGACAAGAAGCTCAGTCCTGTTACCTATCCCTTGCGCGATCTATTGTCAACATATTTCACTGCCGTTCTCTCTTCTACAGACGCGGATCTCCTTTGCATCCGCTCCATAGTAGATATCGCTCTGCATCTGCGTTATTTCACAAGCAACCCGAATGATTTACTCGCCTACAACAAATGGCTGAATATCGATTACGTGTTACTGGCTCGAAGTGCAGTTCTCTGTGGTGCATACACCACTGCATTATTATTTGTGGAGATTGCCTCAGATGGAAGACACGACGGTCGCGATGATGGTATTACGGAACAAGTTCTGTATGAAATCTATGCGCATATCGACGAACCTGATGGGTTCTATGGAATCAAAACAACCAACCTTCAGCAATTTTTAATCAAGCGGTTGCATCACGAAAAACAATGGGACAAGGCCTTTCGATTCCATGGGGCAGCTTTAGAGGCGGGTAATTCGCGCAAGGTTGAAGAGGAGGGGCTTTTAGAATCCTTTCATTACTTTGGTTTCGACCGCTTGGCCATCGATACGTTGCGGAATTTGCCAGGGCAGTCTTCATCGTCGGAAAATTCGTCGTCGTCGATGAACTACAAACTAGCATGGCGAACAGAAACATGGGACCTCCCTGACCAGGCAAAGGATTCCGCGAGTGCAACTTTGTATCGTGCACTCCGAGCCGTCTATCGCGAGCGTGATCTGCAACTTGTGGATAACACCATTCAATCTGCTTTCTTGCACGAGATGTCTCATTTAAGCTTATTGGGCCCCGAAAATTTGGCTGAAATCCGGACTGCATCCCAGGAGCTTATGTGCCTAGGGCAGATTCTACAATGGAGGCAACAATATATGCAGCAACGTCTCAAAGCGGAGGATATGTCACTCAATAGTTGGAAGGAATTTATTAGCATTGACCCTGCCTTCCAGTGCGTTGCGATGCCTTTTCTAATTATCACATAGACTGATATCGTGACAGATTTTCTGACTTGGAATCTCTTATGGCAACACGCATTTCTCTGGTTCGTTCCGTCAGGCAAAAAGAAGAACGTCAACAAATAGGAACGGCAGTCACGCCATTCATCAAGGGATTAAAAGACGTTGAAAAAGGTTGTCTTCTTCGTTTATCTGAAGCTGCAAGGACATCGGGTCAAATACAGATCGCACTTAACTCAGTCGTTCGGGCACAACAATTGGATGTTACGCCATCTACAGAAGTTTCCGAAGAGTTCGCCAACGTGTTATGGGTACAAAAAGAAGAAAAGCTGGCTGTACAATTCCTTCGACGTTTGATCGAAAGCGACGATGCTTCTCACAATCACCTTTCCAACGCTTCAAACAAGGCTATATGGCTGTCTCGCCTCGGCGCCTGGACATCAGAGGCATGTCTCGAAAAGCCCGCTGAGATTTGGAAACGGTATTTCGACCCCTCGATTACACTCTTAGAAACGATCAAAACACCGGAAACTTCGATGCTTCACATGCAACAATATACAGGCAATGTGCGATGTTTGCAGAGCGTCAATATCATTCAACTTTGAAGTCTTCAGACGGCCTGAGATGGAAGGTTTACGTGGAACGCAAAAAGCAGGAAATCGCGCAACATCATCAAGCCTTACAGTCATCATCATTGCCCCCAGAGTCGATCAAAACCCATCGTGCTGAAAAGCAGAAAGCCGAACGACTGCTGAAAGAAGATAGCGAACAATTCAAGAAACATAACGCCCTCTGTGATACCTTGCTCAAACAGGCCATTGATATGCATGCTCGATGTTTGGAAACGTCCAGCGAGTTTGATACCGATTCGGCGGTTCGCTTATGTTCTCTCTGGCTCGCCAACTTCGATGATGAGTCTATTCTTGAGTGCGTTCGGACAGCTCTTGACAGAATACCTTCCCGAAAGCTCGTTTTTCTTGCAGTGAGTTGATTGTACAGTGCTACCATAATATCTACTGACACCTCCCATAGCACCAGCTTACCGCGCGATTGGCGAGCGCACAGTCCCAACCGCAGACTCAAGAAAATCTACATAAGCTAATTTTGCGTATATGTCAGGAGCATCCATTCCACATCTTATATCAAGTATATTGCTTGTCAGATCATTCCACCCCCGTCCCTACTGGCAGACGCCTCTCTGAACGTCATGCTAGTCAGTCGACTCAAACAGACCGTGGCACCGCCGCTAACAACCTTCTCGATCGCTTACGGATCGAAGAAATCACGGGCCAACGGATTCGCGACGTGGAACGACTATGCGATGCCAGTTTAGAATGGGCGAAATATCGCATCGTCAAGGTTCCACGGTTCTCGAACCAGAACAAGCAGAAAGGCGTCCCTTTCAAGATTCCCACTGGTCTCAAAATCTTAGAGATATCAGATTTGCGTGTTCCGGTGTCCACTGCGCGCACACCACTTGACCCCACGATGCAATACAAAGATTGTGTTTGGATAAACCGGTACGAGCCTACCTTTGACACTGCCGGTGGTGTAAATATGCCCAAGATCAACATCTGCCATGGATCCGACGGACAAAAATACAAGCAATTGGTACGGTATTCCAAATAAAATGAAATGGTTATATCGCTGACATTTCAATATAGTTCAAAGGTGAAGGAAACGACGATTTGCGCCAAGATGCAGTTATGGAACAAGTCTTTGAGCTCGTGAACGGGATGCTGAAGCGTGATCGCGAAACGCTGCGACGCGATTTGAAAGTGCGCGATTACAAGGTTATTCCCCTCGCTAGCCAGGCAGGAATTATAGAATTCGTTGGTAACACTTCCCCTCTTCGCGAATGGCTGTACAATGCACACCCCAAGTTCGTAATCCACTACAATTTACTCTTCAGCAACTCATGTCTGCGTTCGACAGATATCATCCTAGCGACATGAAGCAGACGGTTATTTCTGCTCAGATGAAAGACTTACAAGAGAACTATGGCAATGACCCAGAAAGAATGTTGAAATTCTTCCTTGAAACGCGGAAGAAATTCAGACCAGTTCTACGCCATTATTTTACGGAGAAGCACAAGAACCCGATCAACTGGTTCCAGATGCGATTGTGCTACACGCGCAGTATCGCAACTACCTCCATTGTAGGACACATATTAGGTCTAGGGGATCGGCATAGCTCGAACATCCTCATGGACAATGTCACTGGGGAAGCTGTGCATATCGACCTCGGTATTGCCTTTGATCAGGTATGGACTAACACAGTCAAGTTCTTGTACATGCTATTAATTCTCAGCAGGGAAAACTCCTCGCCATCCCTGAAAAAGTTCCATTTCGGATGACCGCTGATATCGTTGATGGGATGGGACCATCGGGCACGATGGGCGTGTTCCAAAGATGCGCGGAGGAGACACTTCGCGTGCTGCGCGAGGAATCTGAGGTCATCATGACGGTTTTAGAAGTGTTCAAGCACGATCCGCTGCATTCATGGTGCGCTTCTTCACGTTTCCATTTCGATTCACGCCTCCTTGCTGACACCAGGTCCCTTTGCATAGGACTGCGAGCGAATTCAAAGTGAAGCAGGCGCAGGCAGACGCACCAGCCCGGCCACGACGACGCTGGCCGATACGAGCCGCTTCAACCTCGGAATCGGGATTGACATGAGCAGCGGTTCGGCGGATGAGGCGGCGGATCGCGCACTGAGCTCTGTCGCACGCAAGCTCAACAAGTCGCTCAGCGTGGAGAGCACGGTGAACGAGCTCTGGCGGAGGCGATGGATCCGCTGAACCTGGCTACGATCTTCGTTGGTGCGTAATATCATTTTTTGTCAGCCTGGAGATCAGGTCGTGTATGATCTTGTGCTGATCTTCTTGCGTTTTTAATTTTTCAGGGTGGTTTCCTTTTGCATAGTCATTTCGAGTTAAGGCTGCTTAGTGTTCAAAAAATTTACGGACTTTGTATGTTTATTTACGGCATTCCATGATTTCCTGCTCTTTCCTGCACATCTGTATCCATTAAGCAATAGACCCTGTATCATCCATCCCCTTTCAGTTCCAATGCTTTACATTCTGTAATGTTTTACGATGCTTAAATATAGCAAGTCCAAACAAAATATCATGCCCATTGCACGAATGCTGAGAGTATCCTGGCGTTGAATTGAACATTTTACATGGAGTGAGATTGTGGACAATCTCAAGTACTTATCATTAGGCTCCTTGGAAGGGAACTTTCTAATCGTAGGCTTTTAATCCGTACTTCAGAAGAACTCGATGCGATTCGCACATAAACTACTCGAGTAACTAAATTGTTAGCATTACATGTACACTCTCGTTAAAATTTTGTTGCCGTCATTTCAAGTCGCACTTTCCACTTCTGTTGTAGAGTAGGTGTCAGCTCAGCCTACAATTAGGCACCGACACCGGGAATTAATACCATCATGACGTCATGTATGCTCAGCGCTAAACGACCAGGACCCTTCAGACCCCAAGCGCCCACTTCCGTCAGACGCTCCGTGTCCCTACCCATCACCCACCCTGATGCGTCCCTGCGCAGCCGCGTCCAGGGCTGCGAGGTGTGGCGCCGACATCGGAGGGGCGGCCTGCGCCGGCGGCTGCGAGGGCGGTGGTGGTGGTGCATGGAAGATCTGCCGGTGGAAGCGCGCTAGCGCCGCCCGCGCGGCGGGCGCAGCATGCAGGAAGTCGTAGCGCAGGTCGTACGAATGGCGCCTCTTGTAGATGGAGCGTTTGGGGACCGGCTGCGCGTCTGTTGTTCGGGCTACGGCTCCGGTGGGGGGTGGTGGTGGTGGTGGTGGGGCAGCGGAAGCGGAGGCGGGGGCGGATTGAGATGCGGCGCGGCTTGCGGTGGGGATAGAGGCGGGGGCGGGGAGAGTGAAGCTGCGCGTGCGGACGGAGGGGCGCGCATGAGCGCTGCTTGGGGCTTGAGAGGGGGAATGGGGCGCTAGTTCGTGGTGGCGGTCGTAATGGAGATGCTGGTGCTGGCCGGTCATGGAGCCGTGGTGCGGTTCGTGAAGCGGTTCGTGAAGGATATCAGGGGATTCAGACCCGGATGTGGATGCGCACTCGGATTCGGACTCGGATTCGGAGGACGCGTACTCGGCGCGGAAGTCGAATTCGGATTCGAAAGAGGCGTCTCCAGAGATCCCGTCGCATTCATCTTTGCACTCGTTAGGCGCCGTTGATTGTGACGAAGCGCAAGCGATTGTGAGCATGTTGTTATTCGTAAAAGGCATAGTGCATGCGGGTAGGCACTGTGATATGATTCTGGGACAAGGTATAATAAGGTATGGCACAAGTTATCGTGGGGGCGTCGTAATGTTGATGTCGTCGCAAAGTTTGTTAGTCGCGCACTCCTGCGCAATGAGGGAGGTGGGTCCCCGAAGGTGCTAGATAGACGCCGAAGGATGGTACCGGTGAACACCTGGGCGCTTAAGTACTGAGCGCTGATTGATAAGTACAAGCCCGGACACAAGCCGCGGTGCAGGTGGTGGTAGTATTTGACTTGCCTATCGTGCTTGGACCTGGTTCAAATATTTGTGACCTACTGAGACAAATCATGTTACCGCCTGCCGAGCCACAGCGAGATACCTAGATTGGTACATGTTGTACCCGCCCCTCGGAATATTGTCTACGTATTGTTGGGGTCAATATTTGCACCTACCGAATATGTTCGAGAAGGCCGTAAAATGAAGGAGGTAAAAAGCTATATGTCTTCTTTTTCTGGATGATCATAGGGCCATAGTAGTGGCAATGCTAGTATGTTAAAAAGACGGTGGTCTAACATGCTTCGACTGGTGCGGAGTATGTATTTTACATGATAAATGAACGGTGGACTTTTTAGGACGGCAAGTTCTAGAAAAAGAAGGATGTATGCGTCCGAAGCTGGACAGAGGCAAAGTGGCGTGTAATTATTCATTCGAGTGTGACTGACATCCGACTTGCGCACGGATACAGGCACAGGTGTGGAAAGAGGTGCCGGGCGCCTACCTATAATAGCACAGGCGCCCAGGGTACTTACGCGCGGGTGAGGTACGTGGGCGCGTAAATTCTCAAGATCTTCCACATGCGTTCGGGTTTCGTAACTGTATTTGTCACCCTTTGCTGCAGGATGACGATAATAGCCTGTGAATATATTGTTTCATCAGTGGTGGTTATTGGGTACTCAAATATCTTTGTTTTTGCGTTACAGGCTGCAGGCTACAGCTAATGTGGACTGCTTCAAATGAACCAACTGGCCCTCGTTATTTCAGGTATCGAAATGCCAGGTACCGGAGGGTCGATACTGCTGATACTGCACGGATGTCGAAATCAAATCGAAGTTAATCGGGCTTCGCTAATTAATTCAATAGAGTGTACTGAGTCGCCACCGCTCCGAATCGGACTAGTCGAGCCCTGAGTTGCTGGTTTCGCAGACTTAAGGTGGATGGTGTTATCAAGATAGGCGCCTGCGCCTCAACTGATAGTGTTCTTCATTCCAAAAGTCTAGACCTCGGTGGCTCAGTCCCAGCATCCGCTTAAGAGAGCAGACACGCGTTTCCTGCGAGGTCGTGGGGATGTCAATGTCAGGGCATGCCGTGGCCATGCGAGCTTATGCTTAGGTTGGCATATGCACATAGCCAGGCTAAGTATAGGCTAGTCCAGGCTAACTTGAAGCTCGGATGGCATCTGTTGAAACGTGGATGTAGGCAAATATAGCAATCTTTGATGCACTGCAGCCTGTTGGTGGGACATGAGTATGATCGGTAAGTATGTGTTGCGCATGGCAGATCGTATTCATGCGCGTCCATGATGTTTTGATTTTTGTGAAGCGAGTGTACATATTTTGCGTAGGCAACGTCTGGACCGATGGTATCCGGAGATTTTTTGGATGGATGGATGATACATGGTTGATGCCACCGAGAGGCCGATTGACCGAAAACATGGTTGGGATATACTTGGATTGAGTGATGGTTGAACGTGCTGTCCGTTCACCGGAGGACATCCAATGAGGTCAAGTACATGCCGAGTTGACTTTGACTTTTCAAAGCTTCTATGGGGAGGATTTCTTACGGTAATTGGACATGCGGGATGGCTGGGATTGTGTGGCTGGTGAATGCACTGGGACGATCATGGCTGGATTAAGGGGTTGCTGCGATCTGATTTGGGTTCTGGAGGAAGTGGGCCGGAGGAGACTGGCCGGATGTGGGTCGCTATGGACGTAAGGGTCACGTGGTGGTGAATGCAAAATTGATAGAGTCGGTGATTGTTGTAATCGGGGGCATCGTCCCCATGTCCTCGCAGACGCAGCGCCAGTCCAAGACCGTCGAGTACCACCTCCCCTCCCGTGCCTCCATCCAGGAGTACCAGGCCCTCCTCGCAGAGCACGCCATCGAAGCCGCAAAGTCCACCGCCTTCATCCCCTCCCGCACCCCGCCCCCGCCCCCACACCGCCCCAAGACCCCCACCGACCCGCCCCCCGCGTCCGCAACTCCCTCCAGAAGCCCCACACCCGTGCGCCCGCACCCAAGCACACGCTGTCGTCCCCACGCATCCTCGACTCCGACCCCTTTGCCGCCAACGTCCCCGACCATCTCGCCCCCCAGCCCTCCGTCCCCCACCTCAAGCCCCAGAAGTCAGGCACCATGGCCGCAGGCGCCTCCCCACCCCCGCGGCCCTCCCGCGCCAACACCGCCAACCTCAACGACATCATCCCCAGCCCCCACCAGCTCGCCGCCCGCCGCCTCTCCACGCCCCAGCCCACCACCATGTACGACGACGGCCAGTTCTACGCAGACCCCGCTGAGGCCCTGCCCCCATCCGACTACTCCCCGCCCCTTCTGTCATCGGCGGCCCCTCCCGCAACCGCTCAAGGAGCGGCACCACCTCCAAGCAGAAGAAGGGCGTCCTCAGCCTCATGTCCGAGATGTTCAACACCACCAAGCGTCCCGAGATCAGTACTCCATACGACCCCGTCCATCTCACCCATGTCGGTTTCAATTCCTCCACGGGCGAGTTCACTGGTCTGCCCAAGGAGTGGCAACAGCTCCTCCAAGAGAGTGGCATCTCGCGTCTCGAGCAGGAGAAGAATCCTCAGCTGTCATGGAGATCGTCAAGTTTTACCAGGAGGGCCATGGCGACGTCTGGGACAAGCTAGGAAACGTCGGTGGCACTTCCGAGATTGCCAACTTCCTCAACGCCAAGATCGACGAAAGTTTCCAAAATCCGGTATGTCATCCCTTTCCATGCATCCCGCTATGCTAATATATTCACCTCCCGTCCCAGCGATCGCCCCCGCCCCCACCGAAAAAGTCCCCCAGCCTTCGTATTCACCTTCATCCGCACCCACCTCCTATCGTCCCGCACCTACCCCCCCTCAGCCGCCACACCCACGCTCGATCGGTCCACATCGCAGCGCACGCCTCCAAGCCACCCTCCAAACCAACCGACCTCGGGCGGTCCAACACCACACGTGATCGCCGGTCCCCTAACCCGGGCCAAGCGCCAGCCCCCAACGGGCAGCAACAGCCGGCAGCAGCGCCCAGCGGCGCGAAGGCGCTCGGTGCGAAGCCGTCGCCCGTGTCCTCCTCGTCCGACCTGCCCCTGAAGCAGGCGGCGGCGCGTCGCCGGTGATTGTGCGGAGCAACGATCCGCGGGCGCAGCAGCAGGCGCCGAGTGCGGCGGCGTCGAGCCTGGCGAAGGTGTCGGCGTAGCGACGCCGCGGCGGCGGGAGAAGAAGGTGGATAAGGGCAAGGAGGAGGATATCGTGAAGCGCCTGCAGGCGATCTGCACGGATGCGGACCCGACGCGGCTGTACCGCAGCCTCGTGAAGATTGGACAAGGGTACGTATTTGCATTGCTCGAATAATGATGATAATTCTCATTGTATTTTCTCCATCTACAGCGCGTCCGGAGGCGTGTATACTGCATACCAAGTCGGCACGAATCTTTCCGTGGCCATTAAACAATGGACCTCGAAAAGCAGCCCAAGAAGGATCTGATTATCAACGAGATCCTTGTCATGCGCTCATCGCGACATCCGAATATCGTCAACTACATCGACTCGTTCCTGCACAAGAACGATCTGTGGGTGGTGATGGAGTACATGGAGGGCGGGTCGCTCACGGACGTGGTCACCGCCAATCTGATGACGGAGGGCCAGATCGCGGCGGTGTCGAGGGAGACTTGTCAGGGTCTGGAGCATCTTCACCGGCATGGAGTGATTCATCGGGATATTAAGAGTGACAATGTGTTGTTGAGTATGGTGGGGGACATTAAACTGAGTGAGTGTCTTGTTTTATTTGATTTTTTCGCGTTGGTTTTTTGTCACTGCTTTCGAGGCGCGCCTTTCCCTATGTTTCGTGCGCGCGTCGGTGGGGTGGTGAATTTGTCCTTCCGCCGTGGCCGCCGCGTTCTCTTTTTCTGGTGGCTTCGGTCTCTGTACCCATGCCCTATTCTCGTGTTCCTTAATCAGCGCTCTGTGTCCATGAGCCATCCTCTATTTGCCATGGAGATGGAAACAGACTCTACCGCTGAGAACACGGTTTATTTTCGCGGAAACTTTTTCTGCGCGCACGTTCTGTGTGTTTTTTATTTAGCGTCGTGGGGATATCGTGGGCAGTTACCACTTCACCCGTGGAGAGGTACACCACGATTGCCCATTTTGGAACACCGTAGTCTATTTTTTGCATCTCGCGCCGTTGACGCCCGCTGACATTCCCTCTCTTCCCTTCTTTTCGCTTCCCACCTCTGTTTTTGGTCTTTCCACCTCCCGCCGCCGCCGCCGCCGCCGACAGCCGACTTTGGTTTCTGCGCGCAGATCTCGGACCCTGCGCATGCGAAGCGCACAACGATGGTCGGCACGCCGTATTGGATGGCGCCCGAGGTGGTCACGCGGAAAGAATACGGGCCGAAGGTGGACATCTGGAGTCTGGGTATCATGGCGATTGGTGCGTGTTGCTCTCTGTATATGCGCAAGATAGCAGGCACTGACCATGGCATTTTATTGGTTTTTCTTTCGTGCAGAGATGATTGAGGGCGAGCCACCATACCTGAATCAGAACCCGCTCAAGGCGCTGTATCTGATTGCGACAAATGGGACGCCGACAATCGCGAACCCAGAGAATTTGTCACCTGTGTTTAGTGATTACCTGGCGAAGACGCTTGAGGTCGACGCGGAGAAGCGGCCAAATGCGACAGAATTGCTGCAGGTGGGTACTCTGCTTTTTCTCTTTTCCTTTTAGATTTTTGTTGGTTCCATAATTAATGCTTTTGCTGCAGCATCCATTCTTCAAGCTGTCGGAACCTCTGAGGACGCTCGCACCGCTTATAAAAGCTGCGCGCGAGATCGCGAAAAACAAATAGACGGAGAAGATGACGCGTGCGCAATTCTATGCGTGCATGGTCTCACTGCTCCCACCTTCTTTCACCCCCATCGCCAGCGTTGCATGTCCTTGTCTACACCGCCATCCACGCCCACACTTGCATATGTGGATGGCCCATGCTGGGCTCTGCGCCCCACCCTGGATTCCCGTCTCATGATCTCATCTCGTCGTCTCTACGCCGTCGTCGTTGTATCGTACATCTATTGTGTTTTTGTTGTTTTACCCCCTTTTCTTTATACAGATTCCCCATCCGTACGGCCATTTACGAAGATACAAAAATATTCCCTCTCTTCCTCTTTTACACCCCCGTATATCTTCCTCTTTCATATCGTTACCCTGCATTCATGGACCTGGTCGTTTTAAAATATTTTCTTTCTCTTGCGTCCGTACCGAGGTGTTTTCTTTTTCTCCTTCCACCTTGTAGTACCCTGGGTTGTCTTGTTGGAGTTTTTCTTTTTTTCTCCTGCCTTTTTCTTTTCCTTTCTCCACCCGTTAGTCACTTGTGCATACCATCTGTTTGTTACGCTTTTTCTTTCCGTCGACGAATAGACAGTAACATCTGAATTTTACCCGTGTTTGCTCTTGCCTGCGATGTTCCGTAGGAAGATGAGACCCTCGACTGACACTGATGAATTAAGTGTAATTGACAATATCATATACCTGCCCTTTCTATTGTGGCTTTCTGATACAGTGGTGAATACTCGCTTAGAATACTGATAACTAATATCATTTCCTGAGGGAGAACCAAGGGAGAACCAGGCTGTCATAAGTGTTTCCGGAGGACCTCGATGTCATTCACGATTTGAAACCATTATGTCCTCGTCTGTGATGTTGCGACAGAATCCGAGCATCAATCAGGTTTTCTATATCTGCAACCAGGTGGGACTAACGAAGGTCTACAATGCAGTCTTGCCAGTGGCTTAATAGGAAAAGGAACACTGCAGCGGGCAGGAATAGGCGGTCTCGGCGGCTGTTCAGAAATGCAAACTAACGATTAAGAAGGAATGCGACCGTCAACGTTAAATGGGCACAAAATATGTCATGGAACAGTCGAACTCATGTGCGCCAAAATAACCATGAACATGTAGGCCATTCTGTCATAGTTCCGTAGTAGCGCGTAACTGCTGGCCACGCACAGTTAATTATTGAAAGTGTTTGCGAAGTGTAATCTGAACAGTGTTGTTTTCTGGGTACCAAAGGAGATGGGGTCTGGTAGAATGAACAAAGCAAATATTATGGATCGCAAGCCGTTGAAGAGGGAGTGAAAGGAGTGTCAATATCAACTTCCGAATACCCAGAGATTATTACCAGCAACGATTGAGGCGGCATTCCATACAGTAACAATCATATTCATACTCGTCCTCGTCCTCCGTGAAAATCTCCAGTCCGTCCCAGTCAACATTGTCCACAATCTCCTCTAGCGAACCCACGCCGTCTGTTTCGAGTCGGAAACAATTACGAAGAATTAGTTTTTTTATTTCCGCGCCGCATTCATGACGTTGGATGAGGGTGTCTTGTAAACTGTCCACTGTCAGGTCATCCGAGTCGTCGAAACGTGTTTCGCGTAAACAGATCGAGGAGAGGCAAGGGAAATATAGCTTCGACATTGAACCGGAAGTGGTAGGTCCCATAGCTGCATCATCCGAGCGGAGCTTGAGTGCATCCAGAAAGGGCTTGCTTGCACCAGCAGCTACCATGACAGAGCGAACAGAAGGTAACTTTCCAACCGTAATCGCTATCGTCCCGGAATCTATGTTACATGCCAAGTTTGCCAGATATAACCGCTTTACATGCTGTAGATGTAGGGCACCATCGAAAACGTCGAGTAAAAGTTTATCTACAGTCAACTCGGTTGAGATGCCTGCCTTCAAGAAAAACGCCAGTTTCAAACCGGGGACAAACTCGGGACGTGATAGGGCTAGGTCATCCAACACATCTGTGTACAGCTCAAATTGAACGCCGCTGCCTTGTGTTGGCTCTCGTAGAACAAAACTTTGGAAAATAGGAGCAGAGGAGCAGTTTGAGAATGAGCGGCCAATGTTCGAGATGACATCGGAAAAGTCTGTCGCTGAGTTGAGGGAACTTGTTACAGCATCGGTTGCAGAGCATACAACGTTTACTGTAGCCGTTGGAGGAAACGTGACACAGGAAAAGAAAGGTCGGAGTTCGTTATTTGTGGAATGTATATTCAGGGTCTGAAGCGAAGTGAAGTGGATACGATCGGTGGGCCAAGGGGCTTGTTCGCTCGTTTGGACTGGAAGGACATCCTTTAGGTCTAAAGATTCCAGATTGGGCATTCCTTTTAGTATATCGACAAACTGTTTTCCATCTGGCCTTGAAGGATATGAAAGGTTGTGTATTTTGAGGTGTGTGAGAGAGTGCAGGATATGGGAGTGCGATTTCCAGTTGACACCGCAGTTGGCCAGCTCTAAATATCGTAGTCGTCCTGTTTCACTTAGAATACGACCCGTGATAGAAATGGGCTCAGGAGAATGGACACCAGAACTCATGGCTTGATTCGGACAGAAGGGTAGCCATCCAGAGCAAGGCGTTCCAGCCGTGGAGCAGACTCCGGTAAACATTTTGTAAGTCAACCCACAAGTTTGAAGTAACCTTTCGAAAAGAAAGACCTCTGGCACGCGCTGTATGTTTGAGCGCTAGTGCTAATCCTGGGAGGATACGGTTCGAGCTAAAATTATAGTTGATTACGAGGCTGGCGTCTTTGGATCTTCTGAGCATCTCTTCGACCCAGGGAAGATTGGCAACTGGCAAGTCGACCCATAAGCTAGGTGAATTGACGGCGATGTTTCTCCAGTGGCGAGTGACGTGAGTCACCTTAATCCAGTTCACGGTATATGCGCGCCCTAAGTAGGGGTCTTGTAGTTTCACAAAAAGGAAAATCCTGGACGTGATTTCGGAAGGGAGGCGCGAGATAAGTGCATAGCGGTTTCTATGAGATTTTAGCGCCGAAATAGTATCTTGATATTTCGCAATAGTGTCGTCTACTTGACGGTGCGCTTCTTCGATTGATATCTTCTCATTGAGTGACCCGGTATTCAACGGGTGCATTTCAGCTTTAGAAAATCACTGGGCTTGACATTGTTTATATAAATAAAAACTGAACATGGGCATGTTTGTGAATATAAGTATGGGCACAAACCTTGCAGAATTGGTTGTGAGTGTCGGCAGGCCTCAAGGATTTGATGTTCAAGAATTCATTGAGGCCTTAGGCCGTAGTACACGCTGAGACAGAGAAAAGAGCGAGGTGAATTATTTGCTCTGTGATTGTAGTGAATTCGATTCGTAGGTGAATGCTAACGATGTGGGAGTAACGTAGGCTGGACGTAGGTCCAACATCCATCCTGGCGCACAAGAGTAAAGTGATGCGTTAATTACATAAGTACGCTTATTTCCAATCTGGGACGTTTGCGGTTTCAGTTTAAGTATGCGGATCAAAATCTGGCTCATGTGAGCAACTAATACTGTTGAATGATATCGTCAGTATCGATTAGGGGTTAAATCACTTCGTTGTGGTAAACATACCCGAAGAGCCGCTGGTTCGATTCCAGCTACCGACATTTTGCTTTTATATATTTTTTTCTCCATATTGTGAGCGCTTAATGAAGTCCAGCTTGGAAAGGGAACGTTGTGGAATGTTGTCGAATGCCGGGGCCACAAAATGCAAATTACTCTCATCAGTACAACACCTGCATTGAATCCTAGTCAGTTACATGCCTCTACGTAGTGAAAGTACTGGTGAGTGGTGTTATGGAGCGCTGAGTATTCGCTTACATAATAGATGGACACGTCCGAACTTTACTAATTCTAGTAGTCTAGACTGTGACTACTACTATCATGGATTCCTCTGAATTATACCACACGAAGCAACAATTTACCCTGGGTGAATGAATTCTATGTCTGGTCTGAAAACATTCTGATGAGTTGTGTCCTAGCCGCGTACAAGGCACTTGTACAACAACCTCTCCCTGACGAATCATCGTCCGACTACGTTCCTTCCCTTCTCTATAAAGCTCGATCCTATATTGCCCTGGGCGAGCCAAAGTCTGCTCTGGAAGTTGTACCAGAAGGCTCCGAGAATGTCGCACTGAAGGCTGTTACTTCTCTGGCACGCTTTGTCGCTGCCTCTAATTCGACTGAGTCAGAGGCTGCTCTTGAGGAATTGCGCGACCTATCTGTCGAAATTGAAGGAGAAGATGCTGAAGGGAGTGACAGAGATAAAGCGCTGGTTAGAGTACTTGCAGGAACTGCATTTGCACGTGCGGGTGAGGTGGAAGAAGCTCTAGAGACCCTGGGTTCCGAAACGGAAGACCTCGAAGCGTGCGTCGTATACTATCTTGCCACCATGGCATCTTCATCTGAAATTGTATACCCATATAAAGCGTGGCCCTTATTGTCCAGATCTACCTCTCCATAAATCGTCCTGATTTGGCAAAGAAGCAATTCGATAGGTCGAAACGTTGGGCTGAAGATGACCTCCTACTGCAACTCATCGAATCAACGATTGGCTTGGTCACCGGAAAGGACAACTACTCGAACACAAGCTCGTTCTACACGGAACAGCTAGGGAACCCCTCCTTATCATCACCGCATCTACTCACTGCCCGCGGCGTTACTCGCATCTTGCGAGGAGAAATCCCAGAAGCTAAATCAGATCTGGAAGAATCCCTCCAACAGCAAAAGGATGATGCAGAGGCTGAAGCAGCATATGCGGCTGCTGCAGGATTGGGAGCATTCAAGAAGGCTGAAGCAGAAGAATTGTGGTCGTACGTCCCGTATCAAACTCAATGCATTTATTTTGTTTGCTAAAGGAAACTCAATTAGAAAATTTGCTGCTCAGCACTCTTCACATCCCCTCGTTGAGGATGTCAACGAAAAGGCTGCAATGTTTGATCAGTACTCATCTGCATTCTCTATCCCGCCTGCTGCAGCAACTGTATCTGTTTGAAGTTGAATGCAGCCGGTATCGCCAAGTATGTTGAATTACCCTTGATTCATTTTTTTGTTTGTTTGTTGAAATCTTGGAAATTAGGGCTGTCGTATTCTTGTCCGAGCGATACTTGTGCGGAAAGCCTTTCCTTCATAGCTTTACGGGATAGACAAAAGCTTCATGCAATTTATGAGAACTTCACACTGTTCACAGCATCGACTTACACCGATTTATATTCTCCCCGACCCGGCCCATGTGTTTTTCTCGCTCCGCTTTGACAGAGTCAATGAAATTGATATCCATCGAAAGCGAATACAAATTTTAATTTATGTACAGGCACATTATTTAATTTTGAAATCAGATCAGCTTCTCGCGCAACTCGTCACTCCCTTGATAACGGTGGCGAACGACTGTGGTTGTTGTAAATTATCATGGAATCTACGTAGTATGCAATGAGACTGAAATGGAATTCAATATTCAAGGAAGCAATTTTTTGTGTCTTTGTGGTTGGATCTCTAAAGGCATTTGCGACATGTTTACTGTGTTGTCAACATGTCACTGCAGAATCCAGATAGCTGTGACTGCATGAACCGAACAATCACCTTGTTCAACTCTTTCGCACACGCGCTTTTCATGGTCTTCATGCCAGCTCGGCTGCTTCCAATTCCCATTGCTTCGCAGATCAGAGGCATCCAATAAGACGTACCATCGGGTATTGTTCGCTCCAGGATGGTGACTTTCTGGATCAACCAGGATCAACCCTACCTATACGGGGCGAATGAACTGCAGATATATCCAAATCCCAACATTCTGCCTGTCAGATCTATGGAAGAAGTTATGATGGGATGCTGGACCGTCTAAATCCAACACCTAAAAAAGTCCTATAAGATGCTGCTACCGAACTTCCCCATCTGCACTCTTCAGCCTCTCTCTCTCGAGTCTTGACGAACGGCAATGTCTTCTTTTTTCAAGCGGTCCAGCAGTGTAAGTCTAACATTCTCTCTTTTCATGAAGATATTTTGCTTATTGTTTCATAGGCCAATGGGGCGGCTGCCCAAAGCAATGGTGCTCCAGCTATTGACAAGGAATACCAGACTATCAACAGCGCCAACGCCCCAAAAGCTCTGAAGGAGTTCGAAGAGCGTGTGCGTCCATAATTCCTCTTTAAGATAGGGAGATAGGTCGCTCATCCTGATTTAGATCAAGAAAGGATTGCCTATCCACATGGACTCTAGTACTCTGGTACGTGCAGGGTTTCGAATGGTTTGTAGCAAATGTAGATGATGGTGTTTCAATTAGGCTGCGGTCATTGACCTGATAAGGCATAAAGAGGCTCTGGATGATAGGAAGCTTTTGGTACGTAGGCTCTTCGCTGATAAAATGTACGGGGCCTAACATTGCAACAGCTTGAGCACGCGCTCTCCTTCGTTTCCAAACTCCCTGAAGGCACGCTCGCGCAGACTCTCAAGACTAAGATCATCCAACTCTGTTAGTCCTATATCATCACGATTTATGGGATTGGTTTTGATTGACGTGTGCACTGCCATTTTACAGTGTATAATGATTTGGCTCATCCTCCTGCCACTCTTGTCAGCAACCAGTATGCGTGGCGTACCGCCGATGGGTCTTACAACAATATTGACATACCCAACATGGGCAAGGTAAGTTCTTGCAATGTAATGAACAATCAATGGCCCGTTGACCAGCCGATCTAGGCGGGAACACCTTACTCGCGGTCAGTCCAACAATCGCATCCTTTGCCCCGCAATCAGCTTCCTGATCCTGGGCTTGTATTCGATACGTGAGTTATTTCTCCTTCCATCTAAATATATCACTCACTTGGAATTGCACATTACTTACTTCTAGCCTTTTGCGACGCGAGAAGGTAAAATTCTTTACTTTCGGTCTGCTACAGTATTTGACACTGTTTTTTTTTTTACAGTTTGTGAAGCACCCAGCTGGTTTATCTTCCCTTATGTTTGCTTTCGCAGCTCTTGTCATCCATAGGTAAATGGAAACTACTACCTGTTATGAATATTTAGGTTGATCATTTTATCAGTGTCTTCCGCACCTCTCATCGAGACCCCACCATCAATGAAACATCGTCCTATGTGGATCTAGGCCCTCTTTATGGTAATAACCAGAAGGATCAAGACAAGGTCCGTATCAAGGATGGTCGTGGAAAGCTTCACCCAGATGCCTTCGCCGAGGATAGATTGTTGCTTCTTCCGCCAGCGGTCTGCACTTTGTTGGTCCTTTTCAACCGCAATCACAACGTCAGCATTCGCCACATTTCTCCTGTCTTTGAGTATACACAGCTAATATTACTTTCTAGTACATTGCCACCAAACTGTTGGAGATCAACGAAAGGGCGAACTTCGTTGACCCTGCTACCTTGTCCAGAGACAATCCCGCCGATAACGTCAAGCTTCTTGCGCAAGAGGAACAGATATTTCAAACTGCAAGGCTGATCAACTGCGGGTGGTTTGGAATGGGTATGTATGAACCTTTCCTTCGGGAAAATAGCATTCTTATTCTTTATTTCAAAGTTGTATTTTCCGATTATTTCTCTGCGATCTTGGGACTCGTTAGAGATGGGAGTAGCTGGAGCTTGACACCTTTTGATGTTAGTCATTCCTAGTATTGTTATGACGCATTGCTAACTATGTTTCAGGAGATGAGGAACCCAGATCATTCTTTGTTTGAAAGAGGGAAGGGCAATCAATGCAGTGTAGAGGTAAGTAATCATCCATTTTTTCCAAATTTAATGTCTCTGATCATACCTGGCCAGTTCAATTGCTTGTACCGTTGGCATGCAACAACTAGCCAAGCAGATGAGCAGTGGGCTGGACAAATATTCGCAAATATCTTTCCTGATAAGCCCGCCGACGAAGTGACTGTTGATGATTTCAAAACAGCAGCTTTCAAGCTACAACAGTTGCAACCGGATCTAACACATTGGACGTTTGGAAAGTGAGTGTGTCAACTATCTATAATCCTGCCGTATCTCAATCTGTGTCAAGCATACAACGCAACGAGGATGGTTCATTCAAAGACGACGATCTCGCAAACATCTTGCAGAACGCGTGGGTTTCGCCTTATTATGCAACTAATGTCGAACTAAATAAGATATAACTCCAGCACAGAACACGAAGCTGCCACTTTCGGAGCTCGTGGTACACCTTGTAAGATACTCTTGCTTCTTCTCATTATGGATCTCATCCCTATTTTAATAGCGGTTTTCAAATTGAACGAGGTGATGGGTATCGAGCAAAACCGAACATGGGGCGTCTGTTCCTTGAACGACTTCAGAAAGGTATGTTCTCATGCTATTAATTAACCTTACGTTCTAATTTGACTTGCTTGAACAAGTTCTTGGGCCTCAAACGTAAATAATCTCCCGAAGTATTCAATGATAGTAATTGACTTTGTTCCAACAGCTTTTACGACTTTCTTGGAATGGAATTCGAACCCAGAAATTGCGGATGCTGCTGAAAAACTTTATGGCCATATCGACTACCTCGAACTTTATGTTGGATTGCAAGCCGAGGAAGCCAAACCTGTTGTGGATGGCGCTGGTCTTTGCCCAGGTGATAGCATTTCCCTATGCATAGTAATCACTATCTAACGCACAGCATTCCAGGTTACACTATTAGCCGTGCCATCCTCAGCGATGCGATAGCGCTCACGCGTGGAGATCGATACTTCACCCATGATTTCACGCCATACAACCTTACAGCATGGGGCTTTGCTGATTGCCAGAGAGATCCTAATGCATTTGGTTTCGGAAGCATGCTTGGTCGTCTCATCCTTCGCACTCTTCCCAATAATTTCACTGAGAACAGTATCTATACGTTCTTCCCCTTGATGACCCCGGAATCTATGAAGAAGAATCTCAAGAAGCTAGGAGTCATTGACCAATATGATATTTCCAGACCGAAGCCGACTAGTCAGTTGATCAAAGTTACTGGCCACAGCCGCGTATCATCCATCCTCAAGGACACAAAGAACTTCGCCACTTTTTACAAAGCAAGGGCGGAAGGTGTTCTTGACAGTATTCATGGGTTAGTGCAAAGGAGAACTTCTAACGCCTGTACGGTTGCTCACCTCACTGTTCAACAGTTTCTTCCCAGCTGAAGGAGACAAAGAGCGATTGGCAGTTACCACTGTCCTGGCTTCCCTGATCTTGTGGAAGGCATTAGCAATTATTTCTATGAATCCACAAAGAAGCTTGTTGCTGCCAACTCGTTTACTCTAGTTGGAGGCAAAGTTGGTGGTATCGACATTGTTCGTCAAGTTTTGAGGATTTTGCCTGTGTACTGGGCTGCCACTGATCTGGTAAGTTCTCGTACTGGAGAAATGATGGGCTCTCCCACCTGATACTCAAACTTTATAGGCTGGAATTCAACTCAAGACCATGCAGCATCCTCATGGAACCTACATGGCTGATGAACTGGCTGATATACTGACGGAAATCTACTCGCAAGTCTCTTTTATTCTACCTTCTATGAATTCTGCTTAATTATTGTTTCCAGTTTTGTCTTCCTCAAAGTCGAGGCAGCCAAGATGATGGTTCTTCAGGCCAAAGTGAAGAAGAACATCGCCGAACTACTCCACTTGATCAAAAGTAACCTCGCTAGGAATGTTGGTTCTAGGGTGAGGAAGTTTGCTGTATACTTTGCCGGACACAATTGCTAAATATCTACACCACGCTCAGTTGTCGATCGCGGGAATTGTCGGCTCCATTTCCAATGTATTTGAATCGAAAGCCAAGCACGCCGAATACCATACTCTTGTCAAGCGTTTGTACGAGCTCGGCCATTCAACTCATCAACTCGCCAACACAATTTTGGCTATCATGGTCACTTCGAGTGTTGAGCTCACTCTCGGTAGGATTTATATCCTTGAACATTGATTCCTTCATTCTGTTCATGCGTTCTGAACTAGCCACAACGAACGCGATCAATTTCTACGTCGGTAGTAGCCAAGCTCCTCAACTCTGCTCCCTCGTAAATGCAGACAAGAAGGCACAACTTGACAACTATGTCTATGAATCCTTGCGTTAGTAATTCTATTTTGTGGGGCTGCTTGGTATCTGAATGTATTCAACAGGTCTGGAGCCTACTTTCCAAGGTGTTTTCCGTGAGTGTACTCTTGGCTTCTGGGTCAAATGTTAGCTTCTGACTACGGTATTCCAATTTATTAGGTGTCTCACAGCAAGATCAGGTTCTCGACGGCGAGCCGTTCAAGAAGAACGACATTGTGTTCCTGGACGTTGCATCGGCTAATCTCGATGTTAGTTCCGATAGTTCTTCAGCCCATACAAAATCTCATGTGCATGTTCATAGGAGACAGCCTTCCCTAACCCATCCTCGTGCGATCTCAATCGACCGATCAATGGTCGTCTATTTGCTGATGGAGTATTCAGGTAAGATTGTTTTTTAATCACTCATTTAGTGCACATCCCTAATCGTTTTTACCCCTTCTCCTTTAGCTATCTTGGTGAAGGCCTTACTATCAAGGTAACTACAGTTTTTGATTCCTTCATGTTTATTGCTGAATACAACTATGTCTTAGATTGTTTCTCAAGTATTGCGTGCTGTATTTGAACTTCCTAATGTTCGTTACGCTCCAGGTCTTTCTGGAAAAATTCAAAGGTAAGCTTTGCATACTTGTCATATTTTCTGTATCTTACAATATCTCGATTAGATTCAAGAATACTGATCGCCCAGAACTTGTCTACGCCTACCTCAACAAGGATCAATTCCCTTCGGAATTGCCGACGTCATTGATCATTCAGGTAAGAACTTAAAGCCATCTTTATAAATGTTCTCTCACTCTCCACACAACAGTATGATCTGGGCAAATAAACGAAAGTTGAACGAGTATCATGACCTTTTACGTGATATATATGGCGCAGCTTTATTTATCCACATTCAATGCATTATTTTGTTATAATCGTGATATTGTAGTGAGTTCATGAGGTAAAGTGACTGCAACTACTTCAGATGAAGATTATATAGAAGCAGTGGTTAACCATGGCCTTGATTTCCGTTGATACTATTGGATATCGCGACAAGTAAGGATTCGATCTTCATTTGCCTATTTTCTATATCGTCGAGACGAGACATCAACGTCGCCTGTTCTGGCATTTCGCTTGTATCATCGTCCATGTCTTTCATTTCTTGTGCCGAGACTGGACTCCTCATACTATGGGATGGATCGCTACTTCGTGACCGCGGTGGAATTGCATACTGAGGCGAAGAGGTTGTTTCATTGGCACTCAGGATTCGATTTGATCGATGATTTGATTGGCCATTCGAAAATGTTTCCGGTGCAGGGCGTGGTTGGGAAGATAGGATAGATGTGAATCGCCTGCGTGAAGCGGGGCCATAGCTTACGCCTTGTGTTGTCGGTGGGGATCCAAAAACTTGAGCCTCTCGATTATCGTCATGCAAAAAAGGATTGAATACTTGGGCCAAAGGGCTGAAAGTGCCAATATCGGTTCCGCGGCTGACGAGTGTATTGAGCTTTGTGTGCGGACTTGTCTTCGCAGGTGCTGGAGGATGACTAGACCTCCCTCTCCGTGTCGAAGTGCCTGATAACCTTCGCATTGATCCGTGGGACACTCGCCGTCCATTATGGACCGAGAAGTCGTCATTGGTATCACCAGTATCGAGAGCGCTGTCAAACTCGTCTTCGATTTCGAAAATCTGTGGAAGAAGTCAGCGGTCAAGGCAGATTTTTTTTTTTTCGAGAACAGGCTTACAGCATCAATGTCCGCCTCAGCACCTGCCAAGCCTTCAAAAAATGCTAAACATGGCGGATAAGTGAGAACGTCAAGATTTAAGTTGAGGGCACTCTTACTCATTCTCTTTAGCGAGCGAGGTAGGGTATCAAAGACTTTTTCTGCCATGTGGGCGACGGTGTCATAGAAAGTAATGGTGCCGGCCGATTTCGATTGTCTTTCATAGAATGAAATCCCTATAAGAATGGGGAAACTTGTCAATCTGTCGAGGAAGTAATGAGCATTTCGTCCATTTGCAAAGCTGACAACAAAAACCTAATCAGGAACACATTGAACTTGAAGAATGATGGTGAGATTGAGGATGCAAAAATGAAAAAAGGAAACGCCAAAATACCTTATGGAACCATCTAGGCGAAAGGATATAGCTGGCGGGTAGCAAGATAAAGAGCGCTACCAAATTTATTGGGGGTTGGTAGGAGAACAAAGAATCTGCCTTCACGCTGAAAAGCAAATCGTAAACGTCAAAGAACTAAATCAGCAAATAAATCGCAAGTCACCCCTCAATAGTTGCGATGGCTTTACGAAACATGGCCTACAGATTTGATTTGGATCAATAGATGCGAAGCGAGTGTGAGAAGTGAAATCACCTCTGCAGCTGCGTCCTCGTTCACTGATGCAAATGTATTCGACAGAATCTATTGATCCATAAATATCGGGATGCATTTGAGGAAGAGGATAAATAGGAATAAACGTACAGATACAAGAACTAATTGCAGAATAGATTGTAAAAAATGAGGCAAACGTATGCACAGAGAAGCCACAGACCTGTCAGTAGAAGTGTATTGCTCAAGCATGCATATGTGACCATTAATACAGGCCCAAATATCGGATGGAATTTCGCTAGCAGGCTGTAAGAAAATGTTCGAGGAATTAAAGCGTGCATTCGACTTACTGGCATGATCGAAACCACTTGCATCAAGTCCAAACCATAGATCCAACATCCACCAAGCAATCAATCTAGGAGCACGTCAGGACAAGTGAATGTTTTTTGAAACTGCCAGAACATACCCTGCACTATAGCTATTCCATTCGAGATAAGGGTTATTTGAATTCATTAATGACTGAGCACTCACTTTGCTGAATCGCGGCTGAGGCTATGATATTGAGAATACGGCAATTAGTGCCTTTTTATTAAATATAACGTTGTCACTTACGTCCATAGGGCATATAAAAACCCACAAAAGCAGAAAGCAGCAATGAGCATGAGAAATATAAATTGCACAATCATCGCCCGCAATGATAACACAAATAAGTTATCCTTCAAGGTAACAAACGCCAATCTTACAGTAGAAAGTAAGACGGCAATAGTGTGTGTAGATAGTTTTTGGCGTACCGTGGAAACATGAGACAAGCAATAAGTGCAAGGACGTCGATCCCTAGCATATAGGCCTCAGGTTCTAAGACGTGACATTTAAGTGGGAACGAATTACGATAAACATCATCACTTACTATTGTGGTACAACCCGTATATTCGAAGAAATGCATAAATGAAGAAAGTAGTTACTAAAGTAACCTCATTAGAGCGTAAGCATAGGTGAAGGGTCGGGCCTTACTGAAAGCCAAATCAAATCCATTCTGGAGCGGGGTTAGCTTGGTAGCAAACATAACAGAAGGGAATATATACCCATGTTCCTTTGAAATAAACTGACGGAAGCTAAGTTATAATTTTTTTGGCTGAGGAAAAGAACCCACCTTTAATACCGTGTTCCTGCATGGCTGCGAATTTTTCAAGGGTGAAACCCAGTGCATACAACATGAATAACAACTCTGAGATATTGAGCCTATCATACTGATTAAATTCGAGGGCGACGATAAATAGGATAAATAGGGTAATGAAACTATGATCCAATGTCAGGCGCGCATAGTATGCTAATCGCGAAGGCTTACTTGAGAAATTCAAGAACGGCACGTATGGCGGGGACTTTCAGGCTGCAAAGAACGTTAGGGATGGAATTGAATTAGAAGGACATGACGCACCGGTAGTGGTCCAGAAGAGGTGCTTTGTGAGGGTCATAAAAATGAACTGGAGCCCGCTTGTACGTCTATAGAAATTGTATAGAGATGAGAGAACAACCAACGATATCGTGCATGTAAACTTACTCGGAAAGGATCGAATGACTACTTTCAGCGCTGTAGACGCATTTTCCACTAGTTCCGAAAATATCAAATCCAACGCAGTTCCAAATAGATGCGGTGCTTACGACCAGATGGCGTTGATGACTTTTTGACATGCCGAACTCTTGATAAAATATTTGGCCTTTCCAAGAATGGCCATTTCTATGGCGTTGCCAACACGTTCTTCAAGGTCGTCATCCCTCTCTTCTCTGGCTTGGGCTATAATACTCGGATCAGCGCCCGAATAGACAGGCCAGCTTGTTGTGAGCGCGATTGTAAGATTGAGGAGATTGTTGGCATTGGCGCGAAAAATTCGTGTGGCCAGGATTTCACAAAGATATGCCCTGGAACGAGAGAGCGTTGCTGTCGTCATATTGTCGTCACGTAAAAAATGGATGCGGTTAACCAGGCAGCAGAATGCGACAGATAGATTTCCATCTGCTTGAATCACAAGATATTTTTCCACGAGAGGCCGAACAAGGGTGTAGGTCAGATCTGGTCCCATTAACTTTGGGAAGGTCAAATTGCGAAGCTTGCATCTAATCCATTTAACCCCTCACCGCGTCTAAGCTCAGTGGAGTATCTATAACTGACATGTCAGATATACTAGTATCAACTCAGCAAAACATGACTTTACCTATATATTTCTATTGTAGAACATCACAGTGAGATGATGAGATGCGAGCTCAAGCTGTCCAGGCTCACCGTGACATCCTTACATTGAAATCAACACCTGAAATGACATAAGGCATGGAAAACTACTCACTATTCGTATCATCTGTATTATAGGATATACAGGAGTGGGTTCATTGCTGTTACTGAGTATCACAGTCAATAACGTTATTTCGGTCGTAAAATAGTATCGATGAAACTGACTGGTGCAGCAGCGGTTGGTATTCGGACTGAGATTCGTCCATGACGAGGAGTGGGGAGGAACAAAAGGTGTCAAACTTCAAAGACTACTAAGCCGATGCAAGCAGCTTATATATGGCAAGGAAATGTCAGTTATATTAGGTTCATCATTCAATGGCTCACCCGCAAAATGCGCTCACTTGGACGAATTATGTAGGGCTTGTTCGTCAGTGTTTGTGCATGAAGAGTCGGCAGGGCGACTGAATAGGGGTGAATCGCTTGGGAACAAAGTTGGAGAGGTGTGAGGAGGGAGTTGTGTCTTGAGCCACAAACATCAAGTAGGCATGTCAATGTGGGATTGATGTGGGAGGTGATTTCATCTCCGACGCACGCGTTGTCGCGTTGTGCTCCACTCGAGACACCTGACCTGCTTTGGGGCCACCACCACCACACCCTTTCTTCTTTTCTCTTCAAACGTCATGCAGGCTGGTCCAAGAGCTCCAGGAAGCACCCAGCCTCCAGTAAAAATATACAACGCTGTGTATTCCTCTGTCCAGGTAATTAATTCGCTCGTTATTACCCAGCCCTTGTGACACGGTCGCGTCTCGTCTCAGGTCTATGAATGTATGGTTCGAGGCATCGCTGTTATGCGCAGACGAAATGACTCGTACGTGAACGCGACACAAATACTCAAGGTTGCTGGGGTGGACAAAGGTCGGAGAACAAAGATACTGGAGAAAGAAATTTTGCCTGGGAAACACGAGATCGTGCAAGGGGGCTATGGTAAATACCAGGGAACATGGTGCGTACATTCAAATTTCATGGGACAAAACGCGTAAATAATCGTTCCCTTGGCCTGGCCGCTAGGATTCCTCTAGAAAGAGGTCGGGATATCGCACTTCAGTACGGTGTCGCGCCATTGCTGTCGCCCTTATTCGACTTTACCCCGAGCACCAATTCATTAGGCGCACTTCCAGTTAGTACACCCGCCGGTACAGCATCCCCCCGCCCATTATCAGCCTCCTCTTCGTATTCTAGCATCGGTACTACGGGAAACTACATGGCAGCTTTACCGTCCGCCCTTGCGCCGCCTCCCATCATGCCTGGTTCTGCTCTTCGTCTCTTGAATCAAGGACGAGCGCAAGGCCTCTTCACCCCTTCACATCTGGTCTTTCTGCCCTCACACAAGGGCGGCCTGCTGGTTTCGGGTCACCTGGCCCTTATCAACAAGGACCATATAGTCAATCGCCTCAACCCCAAACACAACCCTCAGAAACACCTCCACCTCCTGCAAGCTTAAAAAGACACCGTTCCGAAGCCGATGTCGACACTTTGAGTGGCGGACATCCAGGTGATTTTTATTGGTTTTCGGTCAAACCCAAGTCACACTGACGTTTTACACAGATTTTATTCAACTGGACAGGTCCAGACCACCTTCTGCCAATTCGCAGTTGAATGGCGAGGATAACCCATCACCGGCCAAGCGCCCCCGTACAGATTCAACATCTCAAGAAGCTCCCTCATTGCAGCCTTCCAGCTGGCAGTCGTCGTCTCGGACTGCGATGAATTCTACACTTCACATTAGCTCCCAACAAACACTCAACGGTACGCCTCGACCACCAAGTTCGCTTTCTGTGTCCAATGGTGTTATTGGAAAACTAGCAAGTCAATCGCCTGAGCTCGACGTCCATAAACCGCGCTTCGCTTCGAAACCAGTCATGCCACGCCCAGGCGAACCTGTCTCTCTCTATAAAGACAGTCGGAGAGCAGCTGTGGTGGCGGCAATTTGTCAACGCGATGAACCAGGCCCTGTTCTTGACTTACTTCGTGAAATATTTGCTGACCCATCGAATCCGGATGCACCATCACCGGCTTTTGATGTTGATATAATATTAGATGACCAGGGGCATACTGCCTTACATCTTGCCGCCAGCCTTGGAAGGCAACAAACTGTGGATATGTTGAAAACACACGGGGCCGACATACATCGAGGAAATTTTCTAGGAGAAACTCCACTCATCAGGGCTTGCCTGGCCACACACAACGCGGATCAACAGTCTTTTGGTGCCCTAGTCATCGCACTTCATCCCTCTATCCGCACCCTTGACACATCACGTAAATCGGTGATACATCATATCGTTTCCCTCGCCGGTGTCAAAGGAAGAGCTGTGGCTGCTCGCTATTATCTGGACCAAATCTTCCTTTGGATAGCACAGCAACAAGGAGGCGACTTCCGGTCTATTGTTGATTTGCAAGACGAACATGGCGACACCGCGCTAAATATTGCAGCTCGGGTTGGAAATCGAAGTTTAGTGAGAACTTTATTAGATGTCGGCGCAAATCGAATATTACCCAATAAATTGGGTCTAAGGCCAGGTGATTTTGGAGTTGAAACAGAGGTAATATCTAAATCTTCCAATACAGATATGGATCCTGATTCTGTCTTCAGGAGCTAAGTGGTGGCCCTCGAGCAGAAGATCTTTTATCTTCTCTACGGTCTGGACCACCTCTGCCTGTTCAGAAAAGTCAAGATGTCATAGCTGGTGGGTCGTTACTCTCCAACATCGACATATCGGTTTTCCTAATGACTGGACTCTGTAGATATGACTGCCATGATCCAAAACCTAAGCACAGAATTCCAAGGAGAAATTAAAACCAAACAGGATGCGCTGGATGTAACACAAGCTCATCTCCGTGCAGCAACGCGCGAGTTATCGGAGCAACGTAAACAAATACAAGCATGGCAAGCCCGCTGTGGAGAACTGGATCAAGTCAACCAACGAGTGCGGAACGTCGAGAAAGCCCTTGCTGACGAAGACCAGTTCGACTGGACAGGTCGAACGGACCTCGACGGGAACGATGCGCGTGAATCTGCTGGACCAACATTCCAGTACCGAGGAGCAGGATCCACAATGATTGGCATTGAAGGCTCCGTCGACATTTCGTTTAGTGTAGATTCTGAGCCTCCACTGCCAACAGGTGATACGGTGGCGACCCTGATTAAATTACGGAGGTTAAAGGCTTGGCATCTGCGGATGGAGGAGTTGGTCAGAGCGCGCTTGGAAGGCCTCCAAGGTGCAACGGCGGAGAAAGAGTTTCAATGCAAGAAAATTGTTGCTCTGTGTACCGGGCTTCCTATCGACAAGGTCGAAGACGTGAGCTGCTTTCAAATTTATGAATGTCCTACTAGGTTCTTATTTTCTCCTAGATGCTGGAAAATCTGGTCATTGCTGTGGAAAGTGAGTCGCAGATTGTGGATCTGGGACGTGTTTCTGGTTTCATGCAGAAGGTAAGTTCCCCTGGACCCTTTGATAGTCCAAGTTAATATATAACTTTTCCAGGTCCGAGATGGCATTATTTAGTCCTCTCTTGTAGATGTAATCTTGTTCTTTAATGTACTTGTAATACACCACACTGGTGCAACGTGATTGCTGTAGTTGAGGGCACGCGGGTACCAAATGAAAAGCAGAATAGTATTTGCTCCTTCCATCAACGCGAAACACGAGTAAACGTAATCACTGAGGATTCAGGGGTTTTGTCACAAACGCGTGATTAAGTCACGTGAACGCGGCGTCTTTGTGACACGGCTTAATGCAGCGCATTCAAGAACATTCCAAGCTTGTCACGGTTTACTCCCTTCTTCATTTCATCTCGTCTCTCTTAGTCGACGTTGGAAATGACAACCCAGACGATTGCTGACTACCTTACGAAGCAGCTCTTTATCGAAGGAAACATTGTATGTGGTGATTTTATGATAATTTTCTATACAGCATATTCATTTACAAGGGTTGATTCGTTTAGGTGACATACCGTTCACTGAGTAGACATTTCTCAATACACGTTAACGAAGCCAAGAAGTGAGCTTGAAATAAGCTACATATCACATTCAAGGCACTAAAGCGTGTCGATATAGCGAACTCGCAACATATCATCATGACGCGCCATACCAATCCCAGAAGTGTGCAGCCACCTTCTTCTTGAGCGGTATTCCTCGAAGAGAAGAGAGCAAAGGTTACGATGAGGATGTAGATATGGATAGCATGCCTAATCTCAGTCAGGAGGAAGAGGAAGACGGAGAAGAGGTGCCACAAACGAAGATCGTACTTGTTAACGAGAGGGACCTTGAAGGTGCGTCTTGAAGCTACGAAATACGTTTTTCACATTGAACTTTAACGCCTCCGCAGAAGCCAAGGCTTCTTACTTGGAGATATATTCTATTCACATATATAGCATATCGCCTGCACCAATCCATGTATGTCATCCGCCATATTTTTACCGTCATAATTTCTGACAGCGTCCCTTCTCATTCAATAGGATGCCGGTCTACTTTGCGCGCCTACAGAGTTCATAAGGAGTACAGACAAAGAGAAGGGACCGGAATTCTCTGCTAAGCTCGGACGTGTTGTTGGCAAAGGAATCAAGGCAAGTCTCCAAAACTATTTACGCACCTACCAGATTTTTTGAATTTTTCATTTCCAGATGGGCGCGTCGAAGAAAAAATCTCAAGCAGTAGCTGGCCCGTCCAAGCTGAAAATGCCGGAACCCAAGCCTGCCGGCAAGACGGAAACTAAGGAGGCCACCACAAATGCAGGGGCCGACAAAGGGAAGGAGAAGCCGAAAGCCACTGGAAAGCTCCAGTTTTTCTCGAAGCCCAAGGAGCCAGTAAAGGCTATCAAGAAAGAAGAGCCCGCTGCTGATACGAAAAAGAAGATATTTTTCTCCAAACCCGCTCCTGCTGCGAAGGCCCCTGCGACTGCAAAAGACGTTGCTAGCACAGAACCTGTCGCCGTGAAAGTTGAAAATGTCGAACCTTTCATCGCAAAGGAAAAAGCCGAACCTTCAGTAAGCAATGCTCTGACATCTGAGTTTGCTCGCCCGTTAATCAACTACTTCTAGCGGGGTGTCAAGCGAAAGTCTTCAGCTGGACTTGAACCCAAAGAGAAATCACCTGAAATGCCCGCTGCTACTACACCCGCCGAAGCAGCAAGCAACTCCTCTCGAGTTAGACGCCGCGTTTTACTCTCTGACGACGAATCCGACACAGCTGTTGTGAAGCCAACACATCGAAAATCTAAAATGAGCCATAGGACGGAAAGCAGTGGGAATTCAGAAGCCGAACGAGAAGCGATGGCACTCATGGACATTGACGATGGTATGTATCGTTTTCAATGGCTGGATTTACATCCCATTCATTCGCGGGCACCAATTTTTTTTCAGACCAAGTAGAACGAGTTTCTCGTGTTCCGTCAACACAGGTCAGCTCGAATGAACTGGATGACATCGATGGCGATGGAGAAGGCGCGTCTTCTGGCATCCAAGATGAAGATGCCAGTATGGAGGAAGAAGTGGTGCCTGTGAAACCCAAACCCAAGCCGAGAAAACCTAAGAATGTCGTTCCTGTAGGCCGCAATGGCCTGAAGAAGCGCAAGGTAACAAAAACGCGGAGAACATTGGACGCAAGCGGTTATATGCGTGCGTTTTTCTCGAATCATGTTTTGCAAAACAATAATTCATGTCGAGATATGTTATAGACAAAGAAGATTATTCAGACTGGGAATCCGTTGAAGAGGGTGATGAGCCTCAGCCAGAACCTGTTATTAAAGTGAAAGGAAAAGCCAAGGTGAAAGTTGTAGTGGTGAAGAAGGAAGAGGAGGAAGAGGAAGAGAGCCAGGAAGTACCACCACCGCCTCCTGCAAAAGAGAAGCCCAAACAGAAAGAACCCGCCCCCACCAAGAAAGCCGGTGCTAAGCCTCCTACTGCTAAAGCGAAACCTACAACTAAAGGAGTACCAGTCAAGGGAAAGCAGCAGACGCTCAACTTTTTCGGACCCAAGAAGACATAGAATGAGTTGGGGACCCAAGCTGGTATTAAATATGGTTTGGATATATAGGTACATTTTTGCAAAGCAACATTTTGGTGATGATGATGATGTGACTATATAACAGTAGATAATTTATGATCATGAACGGTGATGAGACAGTGACAAGAAAGCAAGGCAATTTCAACGGGCATCTAAAGTATGTAGGAAGGGGGCTTAGTAGGAAGAGAGTAATGTGAGAAGGCGAAAAGAGGTTAATAAGTTTAAATATGAGGGCGCCAGGATACGGGGAGCTTGATATCGGTTTTGAGGTGTCGACAGACATCGAGATAGCGCGGATCTGTCTCTTCAGTGATATATCCATGTCGCATCAGGAAATCGAGTATTGCCAGAGCAGAGCTCGACTTAAACTGCCCTTCAAGGAGATACTGAAGGACAGTTTCAGCTTCGATCAGTTCAAATTTCTCCACCTCGCCATCCAGGGCATTGATGCGCGGAATGAGCGAACCGTCAGCAGGCAAAGGGAGTCGAAGAGGTGGTACATCCCAGGAAGTATCCAGCCACCAGGAGAGCGGTTGGGGAAAGGTAATACACCGACGGGGCGGATCCATTCTGGACGTAGTCCTGGTCGAGGAGAGCCTCTTCTGCTGATTCGCGAATGATGGTTTCCATTGCTGAGTCTCCGAGCCCCATGCCACCACCTACTGTGACATCGAGAGCCCCAGGCCATCTAGATTGAAAACAAGTCATTTTCTGGTCTCAATATGTGGCGGGTGAATGAGATGACTTACGTTCGCTTATGGGCAGACCGACGCGGTATCCATAACATGATGCGACCCGTAGCTGGATCGCGGACATAGGCTGCACGATTGGATATGATTGTTAGTTCCTAAAAAGATTGTATAGGAATCGACTCACCAGTGAGGAGGGCGCCGAAGTTTACAAAACCAAATAACGGAAGGGCAGCGCGTTCGATGGCGAAGGCCACTGGGTCGACTGTTGTAGCAAGGTCTTGTGGAGGATGGACATAGACAGGATAAGCTTCATCACTCCAACCTAGCCATAAAGTCAATCATTTCACAACAATCCTTTCTGCTTTCGAATAGATATCTCACCTCTCAAAATTTCCTTGAAAATATTCTGCTTTTTCCATTCAGATACGAGCCTCTCCATGTGCATAGTGCGGGTATATTTGCCTCCTTCATTAACCCAATCAGCAAACGCGACAGCCTTAAGGACTTTGTTCTGCTCATTCGAGTACTTGAGGTCCCAAGGTGATACTGCATCCGAAACGAGGTGCTTTTGGTGGTCCTCTTCTAACGCCGACGCGACTTGAGCGCGAACAAACCAATAGGCTTCTCCTGCTGGTCATGGGAGATGAGAAAGGGAATGACAGCTTCTTCGTTCACCATGCTTCCGTCTGCTGTCCGCGTCGCAATGGTATGGAGCTTATCTGTGTGCCAGGGAATGTGAGGCAGAACGAGGTTGTTGCATTCATGGACTAAAGGCAGCAGGCTACGGTATCCATGAGGAAGTTTGAGAGGCTCGACGGGAGCTGCATCGGCGTGGTATAAGCGAAAGGAAATCCTATGGTTGCATAGCTGGGTGTATCGTAGAGGAGCTGAAGAGTGAGCGCCGTTGAAAGTAGAGAAAGCAGGTCGACAGTTACGAGTGAGCTGCATGATGAAGAAATGAGAAAGAGACCGAGACGAGAAAACCAGGCAAGAAAACGGACAGCAAGATGAAGAACCTCGACGAAGAGAAATTTTAAAGGTCGTTGAGGGCCTGCTGCAAAGCATATTTTAACCTCTCCGTCCGTCTGATTTGTCACCAACGTTCCTCCGAAGGTGTGTATTCATGTTTACCCCACCAGTCTTGGCATTTGAAAGCCCCCCTTACTTTTCTTTCTCTTTTCTTTTCTTTCCAATAATGAGGCTTGCATGCGGAGATATATATCGGCTCTTCTACAAAAATATCAAGGTAATGGTAACACAACGGTAAATATTTGGAGACTTTTTTTCCATATCCTTGTTTATCCTTGCAAATACTTGCCAGCAGCTACTTAGACTTCCAAGTAGGGCCTCATAACGACAAGGAAAAATTCAGTTCGATAAATATTTCTCCGTGTAAGCAGTGAAAAAGCGGTAACAAACTTGCAAGCAACAGCCTGTCGAGGGTCTGAGCAGAACGTACGTAATATGTACATTCCGTGCGTTTCGTCGGATTCATCGTCAGAGAGTAGTAAAACGCGGCGTCTAATTCGAGAGGAGTTGCTTTCTGCTTCGGCGGGTGTAGTAGTAGCGTGCATTTCAGATGATTTCTCTTTGGGTTCAAGTCCAGCTGAAGACTTTCGCTTGACACCCCGCTAGAAGTAGTTGATTAACGGGCGAGCAAACTCAGATGTCAGCGCATTGCGTACGTAGATATCCCAGAATATAGGATCGTCCTGAAGGCTCATCTTGGGCTCATCCAAGCCTTTCTTATTTATTTAGGGGGGTCATTTGATTGATTTGGTCCAAATTCTGGCCTTGTTCTGCCCTGTCAATCACAAAATGTCAATATATCCAAGTATCCTGTGCGAGTTTGTCCGTTGCCAATACTTGGATCATGTTCATCGAAATTGCAGGTTATACCATACGCGGCATTCCTATGATAACGTAAGACCGAAGGCAAGGAGCGCTTTAAGTAGCGGCAATGTGCATCCCAATCTGATGATCAGCTTTCGGCGCCTGATCGATAGCCGTACTTAAGCGCCCATGTTTCTATTCTCGGAAGTCAAGAATAATCAACGAGAGGTATTTTGGAAGTAGTAACCCACTATATATCAGAACTCTTTGGTACTTGAAGCCCCTTTACCTTTCTTCTTCTTCCTAATGTTCCTCAGAGTAAATGAATAGGCTTATATACCAAGATATATATGTTTAATCCTGCTACCAAAATATATATCAGGGGTTGGTAATATGTTAAAGATGTTGGGTTGATGTCGGGGATTGTATTTCCATATCTTGGCCTGCAGGCTTTTGGATAGAACCTGCAATACTCGCAAGTCAATTATGCAAGAGAATATGCAACATTGCAACTACATCTGGTGGAACATGGAACACAGATAACAAACGCTTACACACATGTAATACAGCAGACAGCCAAAAGAGCCAAGAAAAAGAGAGAGGAAGAAAGACGAAGCTTGGTGTTTGTGTGGTTTTTATGTTTCTAGTAGATTCACAGTACATATTATTGATATTATTGGTTCCGAAGAGGTTTTGACAACCAGGTATATTTGAGGGCTGAATGCAAGCTGAATGAATATCTTTTGGGCCAAACATAGGTTCAAATGATGCCAGTAAAAGCAAGCATCGGGATACCTGGATGCAATATTTTCTCAATTTAACAAGGATTTCTTAAAACAAGCAGCGACGAGCTTACAATTTCCATAATTTTTGATACAGCTCTAGATCCCCGATATATTATTGATTCCTGCAGATGGATATTGAGAAGTTGCGTCTTTGTTTGACGGCGGTAACTTTACCGTCGTTTGCTTTGGACGTCGAGGCTTTTGCGTCTTTGTCCTCTTTGGTAACGGTGGGTGTAGGCTGGACCACGGCTACTTTGCTATCTGAGAGGGGTGATGTAGCCTGATCCAAATACTTCGGTGATTTCTCTCTTTCAGCCTTGAACTCGGCGAGTCTGGCGTAACTTTGCTAACTAGCTCCGGCAGGGTATCCACCATCGGCACGTTATATTTTTTGCACACTATCTCGACGTTTCCTCTTCTCCAAAAATCCTTTGGGCAACCGACGATAAGAGTGCCCCCACGCGCGAATAATCCAAGTTCTAGAAGGCTGATGGGTGCTTTGGAATTCGCAGGGAGATACATTGCGATGACAGTTGCCTTCTCCAACATATCGAGTTCCCAATCTACCTGATCGAAGAAGGGCTTAAAATCAATGTCCTGCTTCCATGTGGAATCCCAATGGGGGCGTCGTGGATTGAAGATGTTAATCCCGAGCTGGAGATCCTGCAGGGAATTTGTGATTTCGGCTTGCCAATCAATGGCCTCCCCCATATCGATGCTCCCAGCAAGAAAGACGGAAGGTGTATCGTCATCCACGACTCGTTCTGTGGGGAAGATTGTCCTGGTGATAGTAGCGTTATCCGCAACAATGGCGGTAGTTTCTGGAGCAGGCATTGCGGCAGGTATAGCGATCTCATGATTTTTGGAATCTGAGGCGGACATGTTGGTCAGAACAATCAACCTCTGCGGCTAGAGGCCAGTAGTACGCTCAAGGCAGGAAGTGACAAGGGGAAGCAAGAATAAGGACGAAGAGATTGTCCCGTGTGCTGTCAACGAGTTATGGAAACCTATTAATCGCGTATTATTGTGAGATCCAACTATGGCAGGCCCTTTTATACACGCAATGCAATCCCGATTTGGAATCGCAAGATGTCTCACTGTCTCAGCGATGCTTGATCGATGATCTGGCAGCCCCTGTATTAAAGAGTCATCTCCCTCAGCCGCTAGTAGGATGGCCACTCATCCACCTGAGATCAACTTGAGGCTTCCTGGTAGCGGTGCCAGCCTTGTTCGCGTCATAATATGGGCCAAGTTCCTGGCGAAAGGTTGTGAAAAGGTTCCTTATTTGTCCTTTGATGCTGTACAGCCTTGCCAGGCCCTTCAAAGCTCTTCAAAGCGTTTTCGGAAACAGCTGTAAGCTATAATTAGGAATCCGCATGCATATTTGCACAGCATCGCAACACAGCCTCGCCCGTAAAAGTAGATAGATAGGTCCGTCCCACTTCGAATTGTACTTAGTGCTTTCTTTTTAAATGAATTTGAGGGCCCATTAGAGGTGTCTCAATTTCCAATACCACCTATCATGTACCCACAATGTTACTATAACAGAAACGTTGATTACGTCGCAAACACTAACTTACAAAAATGCGATATTAATACCCAGAAGTACAGCCCGACGAAGTGGCAAGGAAATTGTAAAGCAAATGATGATCGAAGGAGGAGATCTAGAGAGCCAACTATGTGTATAGTGTTGGCCCTAAAGAAGGGAGGGATTGTTGCGAGTGTGGATGATGAGGATGATATGATGATATCGATGATGATCCGTATTCCAAAAGAGAGAAAGAAAGATGCAGATTTACAAATACATATATGCAATAAAGAGAAAAGGAAGGAACTACAGCATTATTGTCTTTGGCCGATGCAAGCAAACAGAAAGAGAGCTTAAAGACTGAAAAAGAGTGTGAGATGAGACGAGAAGCATGATAAAAAGGTGGACCGCCATAGCCATTTACTGAACTAAGCAATTGCCAGATGATGCAGCCTTTGCCTTATGTTTCTTCCTCGTGCCTACGTTCGTAGGAAGCGAGCCAGGCAGTCCTAAATTATCCCGATCAGCCTCCGTCGGCGCCTCGGAGCGCCCTGACGACGTGATCTTCGATGACCGTGTGCGCGAATCTAATGCAGCCCCATCCGACACTGGCCTGCCGCCGCCAGAGAGCTGCGACCGCTGTCCAGTGTTCTGCCTGCTCGAGAAACTTTCCGCCGCCGTTGCTGCGCTACGCAGACTGCTCAGCCCAGTACTATCGCTTGTCATTGACAATGGACGCTCGGATCGCTTCTGCAGCACTGCTGGGCGCCTGCGCGCGGGCGGCACGTCTGCAACATCTTTAGGTGGTGGTGGTGTCGCCGGTGATGACGGAGAAACTACAGGCGTAGCAGGCTCGGGCGTCAGACTGGTTCGAGAGCGCCTGAACGCGGCCATGAATTTGAAGGCCGTGGGCGGGTGATCAATATTATTGGCAAATGCAGGTGATCGAGGGGGCTGAGGTGAGTCGATGCTTGTTCGTGGTGTATTGTGTTCGACAAAGGCTATATCGGACATCGCGACTTGCTGGCCGACTTCATTGCTAGGGTTGGAATAAGCGCTAGCTGGGTTCCCTTTTTCGGCGTATTGAGCGTAGAGCAGCAAGTGCGCACGCAAATCACAGGTGGGCGGTGCATTGTCTTGACATTTGGCATGAGAAATAAGGCTACACTGCGAGCATAGAACTGCAGTTTTTTTGACGGTCAGTTGACATACACGACATATGACGGCTGATAAAAAACAGTTAGGTACAGTGCTTATCACTGTGAGTAAATTTCAAGATAACGCACGTTTGCTGAAGGTCGTTTTAACAAATGTATGGTCTCGAGGAGCGAAGTCGTTTTCGAGTGGGCGCACCGATGCAGCGGAAGTCCGGCGGGCAACTGGGGATATTTTGCCGCCTTCGAGGCGTTTGGGAGACCCCGAAATAGGAGAATCCGGAATATCCAGCTGCGATAAATAGCGCACCACCTCTGACTTGTGTAGGTCCGTGCTGACTCGGCGAAGGAATGGAATGCTATCTTGAGGGCGGAGGTCCTGGAATGATGAATAAGCAAGCGTCCAACCTGATCAAGACTAGTGAACGAACCTTCAAAGCAACCCAGGTGTTCTTGAGCCATGCATGCTCGCAGAGTTCCTCTGCGCTCGGACGTCGCGTGGGATCCTTATGGAAACACTGCTCTAAAAAGTCTTTCAGCGGGTCTGAGGCATCCTCAGGAATAGGAGGCATGTCGTCCTCCACGATACGAAACATGACTGCAAAAATGAAAGAAAAGGGTTAGCCCTACAGATCCGGAAATGAATGAGAAGCATACCAGTCATAGCGTTGGAGATCTCCGCATATGGGGGACGCCCCGTTAACAGCTCGATGACGGTGCAACCCAAGGACCAGATATCGGACTTGGTCGAAGCCCCTTTGAGCTCGATGACCTCTGGAGCCATCCAGTTAGGAGTCCCAGCGACATCTTTCTCGCGTTCCATGGCTCGGAGATTGAGCGACACGCCGAAGTCCGACAGCTTCACATTTCCGTTCTTTGTTGTGAGGATATTCGCCGCCTTGAGATCGCAATGCACGACATCGCTCGTATGCAGGTAGTGCAACCCCTCGAGGATCTTGACAACATAGCTTGCCACGAGGCGTTCATTGAGTTTGCCAAACGCTTTGATGGTCTGCCCCAGCGAGCCGTTTTCGGCGAACCTAGAAGTGGAAGTAGTGTGGTTAGTTAGTTGGGGAATGGGGATGACCGCCGGAATGCTGGAACCAGCCCAAAGCACTTACTCTAGAACGATGTTTAGCGTGTCATCATCTCGGGCCATGCCTTCATATTTGACAATACTCGGATGGGACAGGCTCTTTACGAGATCAACTTCCCTCATCAGTGTCGTTACTTCTTCTTCCTTGAGGCCCTCCAGACGGATACGCTTTACCGCAACCATTTGCCCAGTGTTCAAGTTCAACGCACGGTACACCGAGCCAAACTGTCCTTTCCCGATACAGTTCCCCAATTGCTAAGAACGGACAAGGTTGTCGGTCATCATCGGTGTAAGGGACCACAGAAAGGAGCTTCCACTCACGAAATGTGTCGGCGGCTTGCCATCCTCCCGCACAATAAGCCTCATCCGCACGGCGCTGCCATCCATAGAGTCGCGCGCCAACAAATCACTCGCGCTGGCCTGTGCCGACGATCCACCCAGATTCACCATGCTCTCGAAACGCGACCGCGGTGGCCGCGCACCAAGCTCGTCGTACGAGTTAGGCCGCGCCTGACTCCGCGCAGATCCTTCTACATCGCTCTGGAATCGGCCACGAAGAAGGCGAGGCCTGTCGCTCGGCAACATATTATCGAGGCCCGTTGACGACTGAGGCGATGGCGTCCCGGTATGAGGCACTGAACGAGGGAAGGGCACAGGCGCAGGTGCCGTGGCGCCCGCCGCTGTTGGCCCTGCAGCAGCACTGGGACCATCGCTGTCCGGCGAGCTCGCATTGTCGCTCCCATTAGCCAGCGGCGAATACGCACCCTGACGGCCAGCAACGATGCCTGGCTTTGTGCTGTGCCGCCGAAGCACGACACGGCTTCCAGATGACGTAGAATCCGGGCTAGCTTCGCGACGAAGGAGCGCATCTTTAGGAAGGAGCCCGGGCGACGAATCCAAGCTATGCCGCGGCCGGTGCGTCGGCCTGCGCGGGAGAGGCCCCAGGCCGTCGCCATCGCCGCGGCGTGCGCCGACGATCGCGAGCTTGCGCGGTGGCGAGATGGACAGCGGCGGCGTCCCGCGTTGGCGGCCTTCGTCCTCACCGCCGCCGCCGTACCGCATGTTGTCTGTGAGGGTGCGCTTGAGAGGGACTGGCTGGCTTGGGGATGGCGCGTGGAAGGCGTCCACGAAGTCATCGGGCCACTTGCCCTTGCGCAGGTGTACCTGCGAGCTCTGCTTCTCGGCCCTGTTGTGCGGGCTCTGGCTCTGAAGCTGCCGGTGGTGCTGCTGCGCGGATGAGCGTTCTCGATCCCTAGCCCTATCCCTATCGCCGCGGCTCGTGGTGTGGTGGCCCTTGGAAGACACGCTCTCGTCCGTTTCCTCCGCGACGCGCGAAAGGTCGGGCATCGGCGCACCGCTCATCTTTCGCTCGCGGCCGAGACCGTACATCGCCTTCGCGCCGCCCGGGCTACCGCTCATGCCTAGGATGGTAGACGCACTCCCACCCGCACCACCTCCACAAGCACTGTTGTTGCTGTCGCCATTGCCGCCCATCTCCATCCCCGAGCGCTTCCGTTTTACCTCCTCCGGAATGCTATTTCCCTCTGCGCGCGACATAGAGGGCGCTTCGGACGTCATCTCCGTCGTCACCGTGCGTATTGTGCCATAGTTGTTACCGCCGCTACCACCACCATACCCGCCGACGTATCCCCCGCCGCTGCTCCTGCCACCACCACCAAACCCGTCAAGCAGGCTGGACACCGCGCTCGTCGTCGCCGTGGTCGCTTCTGTGTCCGCGGAGAGCGCGCTCGATGCCACGGACTGGCGGACGTTTCGCGCCGGGAAGTGGAACCCGGGCGGACCGAACTGCTGTGGGCTGCTGCTGCTCCTGCTGGTCGTGTGGGTGCCAGTGCTTGTGGTCGAGTGCTGCTGTTGGAGTTGAAATTGGGGATGGATGTCACGATTGTGCGAGGGGCCTGAGTGTGGGCTGTCACGCTGGTGATGCTGGATAGCGTTCCGGAAATCTGCGCCGTCCATGTCTCGGACCGACGCATCCCCAATGGACGCCCTCGTAGAGTCCGCAAACGACGGCCGTCCGCGCAGCGCCAGAGCACCAGGCAGCTCGCTAAAGTCTTCATCCTCTTCGTCCTCGTCCTCCTCGTCATCGTCCTCCTGCCGCGCGTTCGCTAGACCCAGCGCCGCAGACAGCGCGCCGGCAGAGCGAGGGGCTGCCGCGCTGCGTGCCCAAGAGAGCAGGTTACCCACAGCCGAGTTCTCGACCTTGTCCGCCTTACCCCGTAGAGGCGATTTCGGTGGAGGGCGCATGAGGCGCGGCACTGGGCGCGGCGTGTACGCGGCTTCGGCGCCTTCTGCGCCCTCTTGTTCCGCATCTCCCCTTTTGTCCTTATCCTTCCCATTGCCACCTCCATCACGCATAGTAGCGGTCCTCGGCGACCCACTACTACTACCACTTCCTCCACGTTCAAGCTCAAGCTCGCCCGGGCTATTTGAACGCAACGGCGGCATGTCTTCTGGGGGTGTCCACCGCCGCATCTTCCGTGGCGACGCTGGGTTTCCCACCTCCTGACTCCTATCTCTGTCCCCATCTCGCGCCGGCGACGATGTTCCATTAAAAACCCAGTCGCAAAGAGATTCGGCGTCGACGCCGACCCGCCGCGCGAGGCGACACTGCCCGACGCGTATGGGCCGTTCGCGTTGGCAGCGGGCGTCTGTGGCAGGTCTCGGTCGCGATCTCTTGTCCTGTCCTTTCCATCCCCTCTGCGCCTGTCCTCCTCTCTTTGCCTCTCCTTTTCCCTCTCTCTCTCCTTTTCCTTTTCCCTCCCCAATCCTTGCCCCCTCAACCACACCTTCTCGCCTCCAGTGAAACCTCCACCCTTATTAACATTTCCATTCCCGTTCTCCTTCCCATGGCCACTCGTGTTCTCTTTCCCCACTTGCCCTAACGCTGTCTGGCTCATCTACAAACCGCACCAGCCTAACAACTGTCCACGCCACCCGCGCAACTGCCTCTTTCTCCTTCACCGTCTGAGCACCCACACCGAGCGCAAGGAAATCGTCCGGGGAGAACAGATCCTCGCGCGCCATTCCATATGAAGCGCATGCCGCAAGGAATTTGGTCAGATTCGCCGTGGCAGCTGCCTCGCGAACGTCGGGACGCACGATGGACGACGCGCGCAGCTTGTTCATTAATCTATATGATTAGGGAAAGGTTAGATCGTGAAAAGGATACAGAAAAGATGGACCATTGCTTCGAGGATATAGAAAGGAGAAAGGCGAAGAATAATAAAAGGAAAGAAAGCAATAAAAACACTCACTGGCAAAGCACATAACCATCCCTCAGCGCTTCCACAAAAATTCGCCTCTCCCTCAGCGCGCTTTCTTCCTCCTTCAAACCATCATCCTTGCCTTCCTTCCCCCTCCACGCCTTCTCCTCCCTCATCAACGCCCTCACCCTCACCTCCACCTCTTCCCAATCCCTCAACCCCTGGTCCGTACGGCACATATGCGCAGGCGGCCCGCCATCAGCCTCACGCGCAATCATCCCAATCGCCGTACGCAGCACAGCGCGCGCAGCAGCAGCACCCAACGGCGCGCTCTTGCCTGTGGTGGTCATCGTTGACGACGTAGGAGGCAAAGGGAAAGGGGGAGAGAAAGACCCCAGCGACTGTGCTGTGCGATGGCCACGCGCAGGCGATGCCGGCGCGGGCGGTATAGGCGTACTGCCGAGTACGAGCGACCCGCTGGACACGCTGAAGTGTCGGTTCGACGCGTATGAGCGTTGCACAGGCGCCGCTGCGCGCGTGCGAATCGGCGAGGCGGCGGGCTCGCGTGGCGTCCACTGGCGGAGTGCGGCGAGGATGCGGCTGCGGAAGTGGTTATGGATGTGGATGTAGATGCGCGCGTGGGCGTGGCGGGCAGAGGTATTGAAGGCGAGGGCGAAGACGCGTGGCCACTTCCCGCTCCAGCAGCACTGACACGTCGGCGCATGGCGGTGGGCGAATCGCGCGGGTTCGGCGTCATGCTAGTTGGACTAGCCGTCGCCGGTGTCGCGGTGGTGCTGATAGAACCCCGCCGCGGCGTCTCGCCGACGCTCTCCTCGCCGTTGCGTCCACTGAGGGCCTCCGCGCTGCCATTCCAGGCGACGACGCTAGTGGGGACGGGGGCACAGGCGCATGCGAGTCGATTGAACCCCTTCTAGCGCTTGACGTCCCAACTCCAGTCCCGCTCGCACTTGAACCAGCCGCATCTCCCAACCCTCTCCGCGCAGTGCCATCCACCGACGGTCTGCGCGGGCTCGCCGTCGGCGTCAGCGGCGGGCTCATCGAGCGACCATGCATGGGCAGGTGAGAGGTCGACGCCGACGTTAACCCGCGCCTCAACGCTGCTTGTTGCTGCTGAGATGGCGCGCTCTGTTGCGCACTCTGCATTTGGGGCGCGCCCCGCGGCGTCGAAGGCGAGCGGGTGCGCGCGCGGAGAAGCGTCGGGGATGATGGTACCGGTGATGTGGCGCGCTGGTTTGGGGTGTTTGGTATCGAGGAGGTATTGGCATTATTGTGGGTATGCGACAGGCCGCGCGACATTATGGGCGAGGCGCGCGGTGATGAGTTACGTGACCGGGCGCGTGGGGCAGGCGTCGGAGTCGGAGGGGGTGAAAATGAGGCATCCGAGTCCATATCGAGCTCGGGCTCGTCATCATCGTGCAGTTCAAAATCGTGGTTGTATCGTGTCCGCTCTCTCTCCCTTTCCCTTTCCCTCTCCACTCCTCCTCCTTCCTTCCTGCTCACGCTTGCCCCCCTCGTTGGCGTCCCTGTCCGTGGCGTATGGTAGAGATGCACCGTCGGCGTCGATGGCGAGGGCGGTATCTTCACTGCTCTCTTCCTCTCCATCCCCTCGCCCACCTTCGATTTTGCCGCCAAAGCCATAGGGGCGCCGATCTCCCTCTCGCGGGCTGTCTTGGCCGGCGGAGACGATGTTGGTGGTGGTGGTGGCGGCGGCTGTAGGCTCGCCCTCCTGGTCCGGGCCTGCGCCGACGCAGGTGCCTTGGTCGCCGTCGGTGGTAATGGCGATGGTGAAGGCGGCGCAGCGGCAGGCGAAGAGGAAGATGCAGAGGAAGGGCCGGCGCCGGCAGCAGCGAGGGCGGCGAGCGGAACGGCAGGACGGGCGCGGTGATGGGCTGGATTGGGGGGCGAGGCGGCGCGGGAGAGGGTGAGGGTAGGAGAGGACATGGAGGCCTGGCGGATGCTCGGAGTAATGAAGCTGGTAAAGCCGGCGCGGCGGATGGGATTCTGTGTGGGTTGGAGTTGGGTACTGGACTGGGGGCCTGCGAGGGCGGGGGGACAGGAGATGGTGTCGCGCGGCCGCGGAATGTGGCGACCCTGCGCATGAGGTTCATTTTGTCCTTGTCCGGCTCCTTGGCCTTGCCTTTCTCCTTCTCTTTTCCTTTGCCTTTTCCTTCTTGGGATCCTTTTCTTTCTCCTTGCTCTTACTCTTCACCGGCGGAGGGGAGTCGATCCGTTCCCTTTCCTTGCCCTTGAGGGCCGTGGGGGTCTTGATAGTCGCAAAGTCATCGATGGATGTCGGAGGCGGCGGCAGGGACTTCTTGGCGCGTGCGGCGGCGGTGCGCAGACCGAGGGTGGAGCGCAGGCGCTGGAAGGACGTCGCGTGATGTGGGGGGCTGTAGTCGGGATCGGGGGTGGGCTGGGCGGAGCGCGAGGAGGAGGAGGGGATGGGGGATGGCGAGGGGGCGGGACGGGGGGGCGGGGGGAGGCGAGGGCGGCGGCCATGGCCTGCACGCCTGTGTGGTTTGTGGTTGAGATGAGGAAGTGAGACAAACGCGTGCCTGTTATGGCAAGTATAATATTCGCGGTGATGATGAAGGCATGACGCACCGCGCCATCAATCCTGCCCAATCCGGACAGCTTCCCCATGGGGCTGCCTCCTCCGCACATAACCGGCCTCATCAGCCCCCGCCCCGTCGGCGTCCAGTCCATCGATATTGGAACGTTCCTCCATCCCAGTGCGCACCGCATCCCATCCATCCATTGCCACCGCACCTTCTCATCTCCTTCCGCCGTACGCGAACTTGCTATCACGCCTAAATATACCGCTACTTATCGTGCACGCCATCAGAAGCAGCCGATTTACGGCCTTCCTCGATACCCTGCCCATTTTCGAAGCACCCTGTTGTGATATGAGCCCGGTCTTATGATCCTGTGACAAACGTGTCATGCTCTATGTCACCATCTCATATCTATTCTGCGCATATAGTCATTCGATGCAGGCTTGCCGCACGCACGCACGCATCCTGGCATCTGCACGTATATGTACAAGGTACAACTTACCCGTGGTCCAGAGAACCTCCTTCTCCTCCTGCCCAACATTTTCCCAGCACACCGCTGTGGGAAACACTAAACCGCCGCTGTCCAGTGCCACCCACGACATGCGCCAGTCAGGCGCCAGTTATCTCGCTTTACCTATTTACCGTCCGTGTTTCCGAGGCTTCTCTGTCTTCCCAAGTTCCCTCCCAGCTTTCCGAGTCGCCCTACTTGGGTGGCTGATGTGCACATGTCTTATGCGCCAATTCACCGTTTTCCCTAGCACTGACAACCTCTCACCCATTTCGGCACCCTCAGCTGCGATGCTGCTATTTGCATCGCCTTCGTCCCTTGCAATGGGGCCTTGTAGCCGACAGAGAAGGAAAACTAAACTCGATTACTGGCTTGTTAAGTTTTAACTTGTTTATCTAGATCTCTATCTGGCTTACTGACTGATCCACTGGGCCAACTTCACAAACTCATTACTCTGTCCGTCGAGTCGTAGTAAGTAATCTTGGCTTAACACTTACCCACTCCACATTCATCCTATTGCGGCGCCTAACGTCAACCCTAATATCATGGCTAGAATCTTTTCACACCTCGAGCCTCGAGGCTCTGCCTGGCTCTGCCGATTCCTCATCTCCGTCTGGCCGTCACTCACTCGGCTAAGGAAACGCCATGTCCGGCGGCATGCGTGCAGGCTTCTATCATCTCTCCACTCGTGTTTGTTGTCATGGTCGTAATCTCTACTAATATTGTACTTACCTCCTTATTGGCAATGCATAATTGGATGCAGGAAAGATATAACTCTATTAAACATGAGGCTTTGAAGCTGAAGGCTGATATGATTTGTAGATATGTATGTACTTAGTCTTATTCGCATCTACGAATAGGCACATTCTCACCCGGGCATTGACTCTTCCAGATTTCTCGATAATCAGCGTGTGTGCGTACGCAGGAGAAACGCAGTTGACGCCACCCCGACTCGGATCAAGTACAAGTATAAGTATTCAATTGGTGACATTATTGTCGGGTTGAAGTACCCACCTGAACTGTACTGACACAAGAATGACCCCATTTTACAGTTTGCAAGCTCAACAAGTAAAAGTAACTAATCAGATATCTAACATGCATAGAAATGGATCCAACTCCGGCAAATATTGGAATACGGTGGCGCTATAAATTCTACTTATTCACCCCTGTTCCTCTCCGTCCAAGACCGTATTCGTGCTCATCAGATCTCCGAGCACTCAGCTAAGCAGCTTCGTTCAATTCATGTCGGCGTTCAAGCTTCGAACACAAGTCCCTTTCGATCCGGAGATACCTCGAGCAGACATCGAGAAACGTGTGGGTCTTCACTTCTCCGTCTGATATACATACAGAGTTTACTATTTCGAGCACTTATAAGACCAACTGAACCCGCCAGCACCCCGACCCACAGCGCCGTTCTCGCTATCCGCGCTCCTCAGTTAATCCTCCTCTCTTTCTGAGCTGAGGTCTGCCCAGGATGCTCCATATCCTCTCCCTCAGCCGCAATACCAGTTCGCTAATTCTTAACGCAATGTGATGGCCCATCTATTCCTGTGGCGCACAGCTTCACCATAGTCTAGATAACATGCGCGGTCCGAAGTATTGGCGTTTAGGCGTGACTGTCAGAGTCCGCTGATAACTATTATTGAACCCTCACGCATACTCGAGTGAAGAAGCGACTATTTTGGATGCGCAGACAATGCGCAGACGCCCTATGTGCTTATATTTTCTGACGCGAGACGTTGTGTGAGTACCGAGAGGCGGACTGCGCAGCACAGGCATACATTGGCCATGAATGATTGGGCTATTTTGAGTTTTATTGCGCTCCGGATGTTTGAGAGACTCAGACGCCGGGGGTGCTCACTGCGGCTGATCTTACAGCGTGACCGGCGTGAGGCTAATTAGCCTTTCGTGGCAAAAAGCGCGCTGATATTGTTTGGAAGGTAAATCGGCGGCGGCGGTATTGGTGCTAGTGCTGGGGACTGAGCTAAAGACGCGAGGAGAGTGATGGTAGTCATTATATTCATGTGAATACTAGATGCGCGAGGAAGAAGCATGAGCAGCACATGGAACGAGTGGTATATGCAGTCGCATGTGCCACAGATTGTACAATTGTTACCATTTTATCTGGTCGTCGGTCTAATGCTGCAGCAAACATATCAGTACTAGTGCTATAACTGATTTATCTATCCATCGACTTGCAAATATATTGACAATACCCCCATCGAGGGTTAAGTTGCTCTCGAATTTGGGAACATGGGTTTTGGCGCCGATAGAATACGTCTGCGGATATAAGTTATGAGAACTCGCGGATATATGTAGCGATAATCGCAGCAGAGGTGCCTTACCCAGGGCCATACCAGGCTTCGAATATTTATAAACGACTCAAGCAGCTCAAGGCTTACAGAGGCTTACCGTCGATAAGCGTGTTTGGATGTCCAGATGTGCGCAAGCTGGGGCTTCGAGCTCGGCTGAGATAGAGCGATGTCCGCAAAATAAACATCCACATGTCCTTTCGAGCGCGATCGTCGTCCACATTTGTCGGGTCCTCGGATGCCGTGAGCATGTGCTGATGATGCAGAGGCTGCAGGCTGCGGAAGTGTGAAGCGACGCCAATCTGTTGCGATTTGGAGGTATCATAGGTATGCAAGTCGGCAGCATTGGCCAGCATTGCATTTGATCAACGATAGCAGATAACTGCCAACTGGTGAACGTTGGACGGCGAACTTGCCATCAGCGTGGCATGGGTAGCATGAAAATTCCATGGAACCTTTTTAGCTGGTCATGTCGTGATCAGAGGTGGCATTATTTCATTCATTCCATGGGTGATCCAAATTTAGATGATTGGCGGCCCCACTACACAGTACATAGAAAACAATCTGAGCCGGACGGCGCACATGTCGACGATTCACGGTGATTTCCCAGTGCTGCAATTATATTCGGGGGGAAGAAAACTCTTTGTTGACCGTGTCTTTTTTTCCTAACTGGCTTCCATTTACCAATATTTATTTAAGTCCAATGAACGCATAGAGCGATCTCTCGGGTTCAATTGTACAAAAATAAGCAGCTGTCTTGTCGTGGCTCACCCGTGGCTTTTGCACCTAAGAGCAAAGTCTCAATTCATGTTTCTCAAAGGACGTAGCAAGGACTTGGGAGGAAAGTCAAGGGGTGGAATTCATGGGTGGCATCTTGGGATCAGCTTTCCATAAAGCCCCAAAATAGCTACGTACAAGAATTTACCCAAAGGCCAGATCAGCCTGCTGAAGGCAAATTTTTCTAGTCATTCACAATGCGCATATATACAGTGTTAGTTTTAGACGTTGGTTGCTCTTTTCGCAGGTCGATGATAATTACTACCAAAAATCTTCAATGCAGAGGAGAGGGTAATTGCAGCTCCTCATGATAGCATGAGTAATCCAGAGACCTTGTACTATGCCTGGTATAAAAATACTAGACCGCGCATTGATTCTGTAATAATCAGCTGGGTCGTCCATCCTCGGCATTGTCCGCACGAATTCTGGCAACAAAACGAGAATTTTTAGTCTGAATAATGGGTTGACTAGCAGCGTATATCCCTCAATGAAAAGCGCATGCGGTGGCGGCGTGCGTCAAGCTCCCGTAAAAATAAGCGAGCAAACCAAGCCCACTCTGACACAATGAGGCGACGTCGTCTAAAAGTGTCTCTACTTTGAAGTTTTGTGATATACTTGTATTTTGGTCGAATCATTGAAGGTACAAAAAGTTTCTATACGTAGGATTATGGTCAATTTTGTTACAGCTTTGCTAAAAAGTAACAGGTGTCATACTCGCCTTCAGAATTCTTCGGAGACACTGTTTTTTTTTTTTAGCTCAACTTCTATACATAAAGATATGGAGTAGTAGCCCATGGACCCGAGAAAGTTAAAGCCTGAAGATATATGAATAATGATAGTAAATTCATGGCACACTGGAAGATAAGATTCTTTGTGTACCCGTTAGTACATAGACATAGAACCATTTCAAAAAGACTTTTCCATATTTGAGAAATTACTGCGGACTAATGGCTCATTATTTGAACTCCATTCGAGCTTCACGAAATTGGCCACAGCAACAAAGCGCCCTTTAGCGCCGAGTTCCGACCCTTCCGAGATTAGGGTTAGGGTTGAAGTTTTGTCTACTCTCACGTGATGGGAAACTACGTGTTTCAAGCAATCCACAACATCGACATCATTTTGTTTCACGCCTATCTCATTCCTGATCCACAACTTCCCGTTTCTCGTCGTTCAGTCAAAATGAGCACCCGCTCAAGAACAAGGTCTGGTTTCTTACCCAAAGTTTCCGAATCTCCTTCCGTGAAGCCAGTATCCAAAAGCCGTGGCAATGAGCAGTCGGATGGTATGGATGTAGATTCCCACAACGGAGACGGCAAAGAGAACATAAAGTCCTTAGCTACCAGATCTTCCGTAGCTCCTCTCTCAGGAATTCGGAAAAGCAAAGCGAGAAAGCCTAAGGTCCGAGAGTCTCTTCGTACGGTGGATTGCACTTGCACCAAGGGTGATGATGGGTCGCCCATGGTTTACTGCTCAGAGTGCCGAATTTGGTGGGTTATTGGAATATTTTTCACTTACCTATGACCAACTAATCAACCAATCTAGGTATCACTTTACATGTGTGGACCTCAGTGAGCCAGAAGCGGAGGAAATTAGTCAGTGGCATTGTTTCATTTTTCTGCTACCTCTGAGTGCTGACCTGTCTTCTTCCCAGATGTATATGTTTGCCCCACATGTACCGTAACGACTGGTCGTCATTCAACTAGTGAGTGGATTGTTGTTTTCCTCACCCTATGTACTGGCGTGTTCTGTACGCCTATTTCTCCTTTGCCGTCTGTAGTTTTCTTTCGTTTGGGCCGAACAAGAACAAAAATGCACTGTATATGTAGCTTGTTGCCTAAGGATGGCCCTGACATTCATTGTCTGCATTGCATTTTCGCTTGCCCGCCCTGTTCATTTACACCTTGTCCTCGATGCGAAGGTTAGGCCTGCTCTGCGCGCTGTGATAATATCGAGCCGACAAATCTGCTTCGTCAGTTATAGTCATATATCCGTATATGCGTTCAGAGTTTGGCCTATACTCGTCCTTGTTCAAAGAAATCATATGAGGATAGGCACCATATAAATATGCGAGCCTAACGCGAGCGAGGAACGGTGGCTACATCGCAGTATACGGCAGAGCTTTACTTCGCATCCTATTTTGTTTTTACATGTTGTCAATTTCATGGGACGACCACTTACGCAACATTCTTTGACACAGTGATTTGGGAAGGGGACGAGGCCATCGAAGAGGATGACGATGATGAATCAAACATCGTGGCTAGGAGACAAGCTGCACTCAAGGCAAACAAGATGGTTTCGGTTTCGGAGCCTATGTTTAATGCAGAGGAGTCTGAAGAAAGTTCAGGTAGCGAGGACGAGTATGTTGAAGATAAAGAAGGGCGTTTGTCGAAGGTAGAAACTACGGACAAAGTACGTTTTACTGCTCTATTTTTCATTTATCTAGTTGCTTACGGCCCTTTCATTTTCTGCGGTGTTCAGCGACGTGGACGCCTGAACCGGTCCTCTGTTACGTCGGATTCCGATTCTGCCAACGAGCCTGGAAAGCGTCGGTTAAGCCGCCACAAATTTTCTGCTTCTCCATCACCAAGCGGCCAAGGACAATTGAAGAGAAAAGCGACGAACGCAACCCGATCTTCTTCCCCGCCTCTACCAAAAAGAAAGAAATCAGGAGATCCCGCCGACGACCCAGCACGAAAGTATTGTTTGGGTAAACTGGAGGAACTTTTCAAAGACGTATTCCTGCGATATCCACATGTCCGTATCCTTGTCAGCGATGATATTGACAAGACAAACGACATGGAGATAGGAGAGCGTCAGCCAGCAACGAAACTCGTTTCCAAAAATTTAGAAGATCTCAGCGACGAAGAAAAGGAAGCCCTGTTAGAGGAGTCACGACAATTCTCTCGGGATCTCGAAAATTGCGTCTTCGAAATCTATTCAGAACCTGACAAATCTGGTCATCCTCATGCAGGAGGGAAATACAAGTATGTGTCCACGAATCATTTCAGGCGAATATACACCAACTTATTCTGATGAATTGTAGGGAACGCTTTCGGATGTTGCAGTTTAACCTTAGCAAAGTTGACCGTGTCATTATTCACCAACGCATTACATCTGGAACTATTTCTCCGAAAGAGATCTCGTTGATGTCATCTACTGATCTAGCAGACGAGGAAACGAAACAGTCTATCAAGCTGGCAGAGCAGGAAGCTCTCGAGCATTCGATTCTGCTGAAGTCTACCGTACCACGTGCCAAAATCACTCATAAGGGATTGCAGGATATCGAGGATGTCAATGGCGAGGTGGCCACTGCACATGAGAAAGAGGTCCATAAAGAGCGTGAACAGGAGGAGGAGGAACGTCGAGAGAGGGAGCGCATGGCTCGGCTAAGGACTACTCAGAGACAAAGGACAGCTTCGATCTCAGTCCCTCCTGAGTCTCCTACTGTACAGCAGAGCCCAGCAACAGGCGAACAGCCATGGGGTGGTCCTCCGCCGGTCCCTGCTCATGCTATGTCGCCTACGGCCACCGACTTTTCTGGTCCCATCTCCACTGCGAGACCAACTTTGTACATGCAGACATCTGAGCTCAATCCCTCGGAGCCCGAACTGAACCTGGCGGACCTTATCAATATTGATGATGAGCAGGACCCTGCATCGACCTCTGGCGCCCCTCAGCCGATCCTCGGGCCGAATGTCGTATCCTCGCCCATCGATATTTCTCTCCCAACCCCTACCATGGCTGTCGCGACACCTACTGGTATTTCACCGTTCGCTGCACGACCAGAGCGACAGCGCGGTGCTTCCTTCGACCTAAACGCTTTGTGGAATATGCCGAAGATTGACGTGCTTCAAATTGATGAACCGCCCACCACTATTGCACCAGAGACCATACCGCCAACTGCACCCTCCCAAGAACCACAGGCTGATGGAAGCGACAAAGAGGATGCCATGGAGTTGGAAAGTAACGAGGCAAATGACCAAGACTTTGATATGTTTTTGGAAGAAAAAGACCAAGCACATTCAGAAGAAGTAATTGCAACTCCGGGCCCTCCTCCAGATGTCGACAGCTTGCCCGAAGTCTGGAAAGGAAAAGTAAGTTTCAAACCTACCTTAGCATTCATTAATAATTGACGCTGTATACGTCGGCCAGCTTTCAATGCCGTTGGATTCAAGCGTTCCTCAAGAAACCTCCTTGGCGGCACGCCAGATTGCTGGTCGCTCTTTGCCTCCAGACTCGCCGCTATGGAAGACGTTATTCCCATCGGACCAGCTTAGAATTGAAGGCCGCGTCCCTGTCGGAAATTCCGTCAAATATCTTATGGGAATGCGTTTAAATGCCGCCAAAGAATTGTACGCAGCAGTTTTCGTCCCAACCTCGCAAGAGCAAGAGCAAGACTTTAAAATCTTCTGCGATTTTTTAATCTCAAAGAAGTGCGTATATTTTTCTACTAGTCAATCAATCATATTGCTAATCTATCTCTGAAAAGTCGTCATGGTTTAGTGTTTCCATGGGGGAGCAGGCCAAAAGAATATCACCCTGGTCGTGAATTATATATGATTCCGCTGTTGCAAACTGATCCACTGCCTGAATTTGTCGAACTTCTCGATGAATTGAAGCTGCCCAAATTCGAAGCAAAGATTATCTATTGGGAGTCTGGATCCTGAACAAAGGGAAACTGGCAGTCCTACCGGGTGTGCCTCAGCAGTCTGTGACACCCGCACCGAATCCACCACCTCTCTCTCAAACTCCTCCATCAAATGTTCCTCTGTTTAATAACGCACCTCCCGTGTCTCAGATGCCACTTCAGATGCCCCCGGCTAACATTCCCCCGTCAGTGCCTGGTCTACCACCTATCGCCCCTGCCGCGCTGGCCGCTGAAGTAGCATCGCTCACTCCTGAACAACTGCAAGAGCTGCTTCGTACATTGACTTCGACGCAAATACAGATGCCTTCTCTACCTCAGCCTGGTCCGCATATTATTCCCCCCTCGTTACCTAATCTCAACCGTACTCCTCACAACACATGCCGACACCTCCGATGGGTGCAACGCCTCCAATGGGCCAACACCCACCAATGCCTCCATCGGCGCAGGCTTGGATGCCTCCTCCCCTTCCTCACTCATATCCTAACTTTCCCCCTCCAAATGTCCCCTTCCAGCCACCGCTCCATGGCATGAATCCAGCTGCTCCTCCACCTCGTCCACCTTTCGACAGACCAGATTATGATCGACAGGAATACGGTCGTCCAGGTCCAAATTATGACAGACAAAGCTATGATCGAGACTTCCAACCTGGTCCTCATTACCGTGGCGAGCGAGGCTGGCGCGGAAATGCTGGTCATCGGGGAGGTCATCCTAGGGGAGGACCAAGAGGAAGAGGAAGAGATAGGGAACGAAGTGGCGACGGTCATGATTTCGACCGTCGATCAAGCGATGCAGGATGGCCTCGCCGACAACGAAATGAAGGACAAGGCGGACCTTCGTGGTAGAGCAAGTATCAGTACGGTTCATACATATTATTCTTCGGACCGCATAACTTATAACTATTACTCAGCGGATTGTTAGACATTTTATTTTTCGTTCTACATAATTGTACATCTGTTGTACTTTACTTTTCTTCATAATCTTTGATGGTTGCGTACACCAGAACATGATGGTACTGAGGAGTAAACAAATGCATGTAAAACGATTTCTTGTACTTCCAGCCGTATGCGTATGCGTGCAACAATTTGGTAACAGTCATACTTCAATTTTACATTCTATCACTAACTTCAATCCTGGATCTGAACTTTAATGGCTCCTTGTGTTGGGTCAGCAGCAACATGGAAAGCAGCAACTGCGTCTTCCAGTTTGAACCTATGTGTAACGAGAGGTTTGATGTTAATCAATCCTCCAGCCACAAGACGAATGGCTTTGGGGTACTGTTACGAAGAAGTAAGATTAAGACAATAACCCAACCACTCTGAACCTACTTGATTAGCATAACGGTATTGGAAGCTGACATCGATTTCATTTGCACTCAGGTGCATGAAGGGGAACTATCGAACATATTGATTCGGATGGTATTTAGTTATTTAAAGAACTGACACGTACCACTTGCTCGTTCTTTCCAACACCGATAATGAAGACTTTGCCACCAAAATTCATGGACTAATTGTAGCGACCATTTGCATTCAGTGAAAGTTTGGCATGTCATAGAAGAACTAGACTCACATATACTGCTGTGTGTACACTGCTTTCAACACCAGTACATTCCAAAGCAACGGACAAAGGTGCCCCTGCTGCCTCCTTAATCTGGGCGGCCTGCTCCTTGGGAGTACTGTTGCGCGAGATCAGTACAGTACGGACACCTGGAACTAACTTCTTGGCGAAATCAAGTCGGTTTTGGAAGAGATCGGTGATGACAATGGGCTCTGCGCCAGCGGCTCTGGCGGAGACAAGGGAAATGAGCCCAATAGGTCCGGCACCGCTATTAAATCTCAGTGGATTAGAACATTATCAAGGCAGCAGATAGGAAGATGATAATGCCTACCAAATCAGAAGAGGGTCTCCGAGACGAAGTCCCGAGCGCTCGATACCGGCTAATGCTACAGCCAGCGGCTCACAAAGAGAGCCTTCTTCAAAGGAAACATTTTCCGGGAGACGATGGAGCCATTGCGCAGGATGTAAATGCCATCGAGTCAGAGTTCCTTTAGTCATGAATATAAGCAACACATTTAGAGAACATACTCGGTCCCGTGGAATATGCCTTACCATGGAAAGGAGGAGTAGAGAAGAAAACCACGTCAGGGCATGCGTTGTACCTCCCAGTGCGACAGGCGTCACAGGCTGGTTGTGAGCATGGGACTCCTGCTTCGATAGCAACACGGTCACCTTGTTAACCAACATGATCTCGTCAGTGATTAGGAGTCGCGGAAATATGGATAGGGGCTAAGCTCACCTGCTTTCCACTGTGTTACACCTTCACCAACTTCCACAACTTCTCCGGCCGATTCATGGCCAGATCCACACTGTAGAATATTTGTTAAGAGCCAAAGATTTGGTATAGAAAGTCGAAGCAAGAACCTCGTCAGTGACAACCATGGAATCGCCAATTCGCCCATGTTGCCAGAAATGCACATCGCTCCTGCAAAGCTCGATAAGATATCTGAAGTCTCATTAAATGTGTATATCAAACTCACCCGCAGATCCCAGTCGCACGGACATGTAGCAGTACCTGACCAGGACCAGGCTTGGGTCGCGGTTTCTCGACGAGATGGATTTCGTGCGCTGGGTTATAGAATGCTGCAATGTTTGCGTCTGGAGACGGCTTCTCGCCTACTTTCAGAACTCTGAATCCAGGATCATCCAGCACTTTGCGAGGATTGTAAACTTCAGCATTGCCGATTGCGACCGTCTCTGTAGCTGACATGATAACTCGAGTAGGGGGATGATTGAGAGGTCAGTATGAGCAGAATCAGCAGATATCCAAGGATAAGCTTTAGATATAAAAAATGGCTCAAGATCCGGCTCGGATGTTCCCTTCTGTTCAAGAAATTTGATTATGGCTGCGAGCTGCATTACTGGTGACGAAGGTCAGGAGGACTCCGAGCCTTCGGCCCCTCGTTGGCTATTCCTCGATAGATAGCGGAACGGACGGGCCGCGGGCCGGGTGTTTATTGATTCTGCGCCTCAAACTTTGTACTTAACCTTCGCAAATCGTTGGTATAACTTTTTCTTCAGAATTTTCCCTGGTCAATTTCTTTGTGATTAGTTGCAATAATGGTATGTAGATATTTAGGCCCTTGGAGCCCCCTTCCAGCTGTGAAAAGCGAATTAGATAGTTGTACAACGCTAGACGCCGATGTGGTATCTATCCTGAAGCTTGCGCTCCGCCTGTAAAGCGCTTGAATGTGAACCTGGTAGACGGTAACAATATTAGCAACGCCTAGTATGAGTAGATAACAGCTAGGAGAAGGAAAACGTACCCTAAGAACGCCAAATCCTTTTCTGCACCTATACCCTCTACCTTGTCGAGCTGATCGGGTAGGTTGTCCAGGCCATCTGTTGGGAAATACGAGGTATCGGTTATTGATTGCAGGTGTGGAACAAAAGGAGGCTCGATATGGCGCAGTGAATTCCAATCTGCACCATAGAAGAAGGGGTGAGATTTGATCTGATTCACATTAAGTCGTTTATCGGCCCAGTTCATCATGCTATTTCCAGGCAGACAATCAGTCATGAAAGGTATATCAGGTATAACATCACTGACCTTCGAATGAGATCCTCGCCTTCACGAGATATGTATACCTCCTCGGGGAAGTAGAGGTAATTTGGCCAGTCGATGATCTTTTTATATGTATCTCCTGGATTGTCTGAACAAAAGGGTGCATATCCGACTAGACACTCGAAAAAGATGGCGCCCAGAGACCACCAGTCACATTCCTTTCCATAGCCTTTCATGAGGAAGACCTCTGGTGCAATCTAGAAACAGCCATGATTAGCATTTGAAGTTGTAAACTCGAAAGCACATACATAATCCGGCGTTCCGACCGTAGAAAATGCCTATACATCCATTCAATTTTACGTACAGCTTGCTGGAGTCTTGTGTACTCACCAGTTTCCGTCGGTTCGCCTTCCATGTTGCGATTTGTTCTCGGCTCATTGTTAAGTTAATAGGATTGACCTGAACGCTGTTTCGAGCGGTATCCCTCGTCTTTTCTTGTTCTAAATATCGTTTATAGTATTCTCCGTCCGAAACTTTGTGCAGTCCAGTGGATAGTCCAAAGTCCGAAAGTTTCAGATGCCCATTTTTGTCAATGAGGACGTTATCGGGTTTGATATCTCTGAGCATGAACGACTGAGTTCCGAAAACATTTATTGAGCAATTTCAAGAGCAGGATGGACATACCGGTGGATATAGCCAAGGTTATGAACAGCTTCGATAGCCAGAATACACTCCGCCATGTAGAATCGCGTAACGTCTTCAGAGAAAACGTCGTATTTCATCAACATTGTCATGAGGTCACCTCCTGGCAGGAACTCCATAATTAGGTAAAGGTAGAGAGGATCCTGAAATGAATAGAAGAGCTGCACAACCCATGGGGAGGTGGATTCAGCAAGAACGTCGCGTTCAGCACGCACATGGGCCAACTAACACGGAATAAGGTAAGTAATAGATATAAAGGGCTAGGACGCAAAACATGCCTGGTCCCTCTTTAACATTTCTGCCTTTTGCAAGCTCTTCATCGCGTAAACCTTGCCTGTATCCACCTTCTGCACCAACCGAACCTGGTAGTACATCCATCATTTAGGGGTGATCGACGACGCGTCGCGGAAGCAGACTGACCTCTCCAAATGCTCCCTTCCCAATAACTTTGACCGTAACGAAATCTGTTAGCTTGATTTTTGTCCTTCTGAGACGAAGGTGTTGGGACTCGGTCTTGCTGTATTTACGTATCTCGCGCTCTTTAGCGTCAGGGGTGTGCAGTTGCGAAAGCCTCGTTTCCATCTCAATCCGCCTGCGACCGGGAGGATGTCCATGAGGAGAGAAGTTTGAGCGAAAGGTAGAGACAAGAGCGCACCTCGCATTGCGTTCTATGGCAGAATCGACTGCTACCTTATAGTAAGATTCCAGTTTGAGCTTGGCAGCCGTTGATCGTGCCACGGCGTCTGTGCTGAAATCAGCAGTGGATCGTTCGAAAAAGACATCTAGGAGGAATCACAGTCGCGTTAGCTCAAGACTGCTAGGTTAGAAAATTGGCGATTACAGTCATCCGAGCGAGATTTGCTGGGACTCTGATCCGGGACCAAGTGGTGGTGGTGAGTGTTGACAGGGGAAGACGGGCCAGAGGATGGTTGATGCATTGAGAATGTGGTCTCCTGGAGGTCCTAGATTGATTTCAAGGTGCAGGAGATGATATAGTGAAGGGAAGAAAAAAGATGCAGGAGAGGGTGTGAGTGGTTTATAGAAAAGGCGTCAAGTTATTAGCGTGGTGCTTAATCTAACACCTTCACAATGGTTGCCCAGGTACAGGCTCATCGGCGATCTCGAAATTGGATATCTATTACTGCCACCTCAAGGCCTCATGTTCCACGAGCATCATTTCTATCTTTTCCGACCTCTGACAGCCTTGGAAGCGTACACAGGGCCTTGTACTTTTTGACTCTTACAGTGTTCAACGTCAATGCCACATTTGGCAGTGTTCTCTTCAGTTCGCCGAGATGAAAATTAGTAGCGAGACACAAATGTATATGAAATTATTAGCCAAGGTCGCTAATGATCTTCAAAGTACCATAAAATATCAAGACAATATGGATCGAGAGTCGAGACAGGGGACCGTTGCAATTGGTGCATACAATGTTGACAACCCTGTTGACAATGTCAAAGCGTTAATGATAAGTGACTTGGACATGTCAAGTCCCGCAAATGATAAATTGAAAGGTCAAAGTCGAACGTTGACAATAGGAAGGATGAACGTGGACGCCAAGTGGACGCCCATTATTGAGCGAGACGACGAGAGAGTACTTGAGCTTGATTAGGAATGGACCTCCGTGCCAAACAAAGAGCAAGTGAACTGAACAATGACATCGCTGTACCCTCGTACTTAACTCCTACTTGTGGTCCAAATAATGGCCGAACTAACCCTCGAAACCCTCATTGACGATGGAAATTATCTTGGAACAGAGCGGGCTCGGCTCGAAAACAAAGTCATTCTCGATGAATTGGAACGCAAGAAGAAGGCTCGGACGATGGCAGTCCCTACGGACGACAATCGCGTCAAGGCGCGCTTAAGGGAGATCGGAGAACCTATAACAATTTTCGGTGAACGGGTGCGTTTAACCACTCTGTCTTATCCATGATTCTTGTTCTTAACCTTGTTATAGGCCGCAGATCGACGAGACCGTCTAATTTACGTCCTTTCTCAAATAAACGCGGCCCGAGGAGACGATGCTATGCACGTCGACGAAGAATCCTCCAGTGAAGCGAAGAAGAGGTGCGCTTGAACAAATTATACCTTGCAATATTTAGTTGATCTTTTCCCAAATCAAAGGAGGAAGAATTCTACACACCTGGTTCTCTCGAATTGCTGGAAGCGCGGAGACACATCGCAGAATATTCTCTTCCCAGGTTGGATCTTTCCTACCGATGGTCAAGGTAGACAAGGTGCTTACAATGCCTCTTTTCTTCTTGTTCCCTCTTGCAGAGCTCAAAAGAGGATCGCCCAACAGCGAATAGACAGCAAATTGGATCTTGGTCGCATTGTTGACATCCGCAAGAAAGCATTCGCAGAAGTGAAAGTGAGTTAGCATCCTAAAAATTCATTCGAGTGTGGTCTTCTCATTTGATTTTTCAAGAAATTCTCAAACATGGGTTCCCAAATTGGCGACGAACGTCCGATATCACAAGTTCGTTTTGCACCCAACAACAAAATCCTTGCGACAGGTAGCTGGACAGGTACCGTAAAATTGTGGAATGTGCCTTCATGTACGCCAATTCGGTCTTTGCGGGGGCATAGCGATCGGATTGGAGGGGTTGCATGGCACCCTCAAGCAACGCTGTCTCAGGGTGAAGACCTCGTAACCTAGTTAGTGGAGGCGGAGAAGGGAGTGTCAATCTTTGGTCACTAAACAGGTGCGTCTTTTTATGTTTTGATTTTTTACCGAAACATCTCTAATTCTCTTATAGCGAGAATCCACTTTCGGTTATGAAAGGACACCAAGGTCGCGTTTGCCGCGTCGCATTCCATCCTTCCGGAGCTTACGTTGCCAGTGCAAGTTTCGATACAACATGGAGACTGTGGGATGTTAATACAGCAAAGGAGTTGTTATTACAAGAAGGACATTCTAAAGAAGTCTATTCAGTCGAATTTCAGAATGATGGTGCTCTTGTCGCATCTGGGTCAGTTGTCAGTCATTTAATCCTAGATCAACAGATAGACTCATCCATTTTGAATATAGAGGTCTCGATGCTATCGGTCGCGTTTGGGACTTACGAACTGGGAAAACGGCTATGGTTCTGGACGGCCATATCCAGGCAATCTTTGCTACTGCTTTCTCACCCAATGGGTTCGGATGTTTCTTTTAGTTGATTCGCAACTACCTCATACATCCTTGGGCAGATACCAAATAGCGACCGGCGCAGGCGATGATACAATACGCATATGGGACATGCGAGCCATCAATTCAATTTATACCATTCCTGCGCATGTCTCGAACGTTTCAGACGTCAGGTTCTTCCACGCCAACGATATTTTTTTCAAACATGTCCCATCGGATGTGCAAATGAATGGCACAGACGAGGGCGAAGCAAACGGGATTCTCCCGATAAAGAGTTCGCGACGGCACAGGAGGAGTGGCGATACCGCTCTGGGTTGTTCTTTGCGAGCTCCGGATACGACGGCTTCATCAAGCTATGGAGCGCTGATGATTGGCAATTATTGAAGAGACTTTCGACGGATGCTAGTAAGGTCATGTCTGTGGATGTCTCTAGTGATGGGGAGATGATTGTATCCGGGACGTACAACCGGAATTTCCAACTGTTTGCTCCCGAGGAAGTGTAGGCATGACTTATGTATTCAAGAGAATATTTTACGCGCAAAAGATACAAATCACACGAATCAGAAAGCACCTACGTATACTCCGGCATATGCATCGAATCAGCGGGGCGTATTCAGGCGTACCTCGGTGGCCCTTGGAACTTGTCTGGCCATTTCATGTTCTACCTTGGGGAAACCAGCTTCCGGAAACCGTGCCTCGTATCTATCATGAGGCCTTTTGCCTTTACACACCGTCACATTGAATCGCAGTGAGTTTTCACAGGTTTCAATCTTGAACAGAGACATCATTTCTTCGTATGATGGCGCCGATTTAACTGGTGTGCAACTTGATCATGATTACTTCTAATGTAATCTACACAGGGTCTACTCTTGCCATTATTCGATTGCCGAAGTGCCAGAAGGCTTTTGATTCTTCGGATTGACAGAACCAGCTACTCAACTTTCAAGAACTAAATAGTTATGTATGCCTTAATCGTCAAAAAGACCATATCCTCTGAAGGAGGGTCATCCGCCTTATAAGTCATCGAACTCATACCCATACCCAGTCCGCTCCTTCGAATTCATGACAGCAACGAAGTCAAACCCAGCAAGTCTGGGTATGACCGAATAGAACGACAGCTGGAAGATATGGAAGTCAGAATCCATGAAAAATTCACCTATCTTTCTGTCCTCGAACGAAAGATTGCTCGACAGCTGAAGCTCTCTGTGAACAACAGTAGGCGCTTCCGAGAAAGGAGAAGAAATCAATGCAATTTCAGAAGGCGAAAATGAAGACGAATTTCTGAAGTTGGATAACAGAAGAACATATCCCTGACCTTGACAATGTAGCAGAATTTAAAGGGCCCAAAGCCTTGGAATCAAAGGAGAATCAAGCAGGAGAGATTCTTGAACTTTCGTTCTCAAAAGATAGGATCGGCGCACTGGAAGCCAAGGTCGAAGAGAGGCTGAATTCATTGGAGGCGAAAATGGACGCCGAACTTGGGGTTCTTGTATCATTACTGCAGCGACTTGTACCGGTACCCTTGCCGGAATCATAGGCAACATCACTTACTATTCCTCACCATAGTCACTACTCTATATATGTAGTTGTTGTATTTAACTAAATTTCATTGTTGTGTTTGGTTGTATCAACCTTGTATAGCATATCATTTTTCTTTGGGATTGATGTCCAGAAAATTGAATTTTAGGGCCTGACCCTAATGCTCAGTTGAAGGAATTGGTAGATTCAATAAATATATTTTCCTGCGACACAAAGCGGAACATTTATGCAAAGACAAAGCTGAGTTCAATAACAAGATATGGGAAGAAAACACGATAGCGAAAACATTATAGCCAAATAACAAAACAAAGTTAAACGAAAGCTGCGAGCGATTGAGATAAAGAGAGGGAATGGAAAATGTCAAAAATCATGGGTGTATGTGTATGCGTGCGTAATAAATAAGGGCATCCTTGTATGTGTATTGGTATCATTGTAATAATTCAGGCATGCTTCAAAATGTCATAAGAATCAGGATCATATTCGCTGCGCGCGGTCGGATCGCGCGCGTTTCGAAGCCCTTTCGCGCTCAGCCTCCCGGGCGTGCATGCGCTGCTGGCGCACGTCCATCATAATCTGTCTGCCCACCGGGGACATCTCAGAGGACGACGCAGGCGAGGGCGTCATACCTCCCGCCGCAGCCAGCGGCGGGCGGAACATCGCCTGCTGGACGACGGTGCGCAAAAGTGAGCGCGAGCCGGTCGTGTTCGACCGCAGAGGGGTGGAAGGGATCTCGGCTTTGACGGATAGGCCGAGCTGGTTCTCTTTGTACTGTCCCACTGTTGGCGAGACGACGTCGGGCTGTCTGATGCGTGACGGGTAGTCATCGTAGCTAGAGCGCGTTTGAGAGTTGACGGAGGTTTGAGAGGACCGCCGGTTCGTGTGGTGGGCTCGGCGTCGGGAAGGTGCTGCAGTTGCGAAAGGATCAGAAACCGATGTGGACGAGGAATTAGACAGTTCGACTAGTGCTGAACGTCTACGCTTAACACTTCCTGATGAAGATTTCTTTGGCGGTGCGCGAGGCCCACGAGGAAGGCGGGAAGGGATATCTGCATGAGTGGAAGGAGTCGGAGCAGTCACGATGACTTTGGTAGGTCCTGTCATAATAACTTTGATATCATTTGTCCTTGGTTCTTGAGTTTGAGGGGTAGTAGGCTTATTGATGGTATCTTGAGGGTCTTGGTGAACGTAAATACTTGAGGCACGATGAAAATCATGACTATCATCCGAGAAAGCTGAACGCAGTTCTCGAGATTCGCGATTTTCCAACATAGACGGAGATCGTTCTAAGAGACTCGAGTAAGGGCGAGGACGAGGTGGTTTCGGGGTATTGTCGTGGAAATAGGTAGGCATCGCCGAGATCCGTGTTGGGGCAAAGGTAAAAGGCGGAGGGTCGTTGAAGTGGAAATTGAGGTTGGAAGCATTTTCATCAGAGGGCGAGCTGAAGCAGCTTGGGAGCTCTGGAAGTGTTCTGTCCAGATTGGCAGCAGTCGTAGACTGTTTGCGGGTTAGAAACTCAAAGACCTGGGAAGCTCTTTGTGGTGTGCTTGGATTGGTGTTGATATATGGGTTATTATAGTTCGTTTTGCTGAAATCGCCGTCTTGCATGTCTTGAGAAGTGTCGCCAATGGTGCTGACTTCAACTTCCATAGATGAGATGGCAGGATTATCGAACGTGCTGACGGAAATATCGCCATCGGTGATGAAGGAGGCCTCGGGTTTCAATGGTTCGCTGTAATAATTGGGCGTCGTTGGTGTTTGTATCCCAATGGATGAGATAGATGATGCGCCATCGGTTTCGCTATGTTAGAGAACTACGCTGAGTATATGTTTATCTACATAACATAGGATATTGGAGACTTACGCGAGAAATCGTTCTGCCCATGAAATATCACCTTCTCCGCTGCCGCTGTCGTTCCCATCATGAGAATACACGCTTGAAGTAGCGCCCAAAAGCTGTCGCAGTGTAGATCCATTCCTTTGAACCTGTGGGCGTCCTTCTTTTGGAGGCGCCAATGCTCGAGCAGGGCTATCATTTGAAAACGCGTCTGCGGCGACTTTTCCATGCTCGTCATATAGTTCAAGAAGACTGGCAACAGAGGGGTCTGAACGTAATCTGAGGACGCGGCTATCTTCTGCTAGTAGCGAGGAACGCTTAGTATTTTTTGCCGATCCTGATCTTTTTGTCGGGGAATTGGTAATGGCTGGTACTGGAGGGATTTCCGTGGAAGTGTGTTGTCGGCGCTTGTGAACTGTTACATTGTACGTTCCTCGCTGGCTTATAGTCGTGCTCGCCAAACTGACAGAAGATGATGCTGGGGTTTGAATAACATGGTTTATTGGATGAGCTGCATGGAAGGTTGAACCCCAGTCAATACAAGTCAATACATCTGAGATAATAGACTTACGCAAAGGCGGCAAGGTCGCGTAATTGAGGTCGGTACTTTCTGTAAATCGGGTTGAGGATGACCTCAACAACCGCCCTACTTCAGCTTCGTGTTCTTCTTCATTATTGACTACATTGAATGTGCTCGGTATGGGCAGACCAGACCACGGCAACTCTGGCACAGGAACATTATGGATGATTGGTGGGCGATCCTTCTTGTTCTTCTTGCTACCCATGGAAACAATCGTTTAAGAAGGCCCATTATTAAAGATCGTCGTGCAAAGGAGTGTGGTGAGCTGACGCTTGGCTCTGGCGGATGTGTCTCAGAAGGGCGTCGTCCAGTGCAACCCCTGGACTTGAACATGGAGCAAATATGTGCAAAGCTCATTTACGCGCCCGCGCACGTGAGCGCTAAATGTCGAGACGCTGGGCTCGGCGGTCGGGACCGGTCCCGTCTTGGAGTAAAGCAGCCTTAAGCGCTCCCTCTGAACGCTCACAAAAACGACAGCGAACGACCTCTTACGACAATGCAATCTCACATGGTTGAGAACACAGGCAGCACTGCCAGAGACTTTTGCATGCTTGAGCGAAACATCCTCGCACACCTCAAATTGGCGCTCCTCCTCTCTCTGTTATCTTCATCGCTCCTCCTTCAAGCTCGCCTAGTACCAGGCCAGGACAATGAAAATCAAAACCCTCTGCGATACCTCTGGCATCTGTCGAATTCTTTGCCGGCGCTGGCTGCTGTCGTCGGAGGCGTGTGGGAGTACTACAGTGGATATTGGGATCTCCGGAAATCAAGAGCATTTTTAATTGCAGTCAAGTGCGTTTGCCAACCAACTTCTCAAGCTTATGTTTATTGATCTTTTCATAGACCCCATCTCTTTATCATAAGCACGGTTACTGGTATTGTCTTTGCTACTTGCATCGTGCTACTTGTTCAGGGGTGACTTATTCACCATTCAAACTGGCACCGGCGACAGTCCAAAAATCCAAGCAGTAAGTTTAACTTATCGTATTTACTTCTATGAGCTAAAGTCCAGTTGTCTTTCTAGATCACTCCCGCTGTCATGTCTTCCGTCTCTCCTGCCCTCACCCCCGGCGAAATAACGATGGCCCTTCGTATTATTACAGCTTCTGCAGTGCCACCCTGCACAAGCTCAGCTTGCCGCTCTTCTTGTATCCACACATGCGTTTTTATTACGGCTCATTGACGGACTCTCGGATGGAATGTTTGTCAGATACCTCATTGTAAATTATGTTTCACGTTTTGGAATACCATGGCATATTTTCCATGCCGATGGAGATTGTACGTAGTCTTCAGTGATGATGATGTAATATGTACTTCAAGTTGTCATATACGTTAGGAAGCAAAACGAGTCAATAGATTCCATCTCATATGTACGGCAGTGTACGGCCTGTCAGTTCGGCATTCGGGATACAGGTCCTTAAATTGGAACTTGTGGTCCGACGTCTTTATATAATTCCGAAAAGCAGCTGGACGGAATCTTACGAGCTATTTCCCCTCATTTCCTTCCATTACCATACAATTCTTATATCCCCCCTCTTTTCTAATTACACGACTCTGCCACGACCATCCCAAGAATGAAAATCACACAGAAAATCGACAAGTCCTCAAAGGAAGGCAAGATCTGGTGGTCGTTCGAGTACTTTCCTCCCCGAACTGCACAGGTGGGTGGTATGATCCTGATAAAATGACGGCTTGTCCATTAAGCCTCAAAATAGGGACTGCAAAATCTCCTCGATCGCATTGAGCGCATGCGCGCACTGGGCCCAGAGTTCATAGATATTACCTGGTGAGTTCTGGGTGGTTCACTACTCCTATGGCTTTTGGATTGGTACCTACATTGATACAGGAATGCTGGAGGACGTACATCCGACCTGACATCGGAGATGGTGAAGACTTGTCAGGGCCTGATTGGAATAGAGACTTGTATGCATTTAACATGCACCAACATGCCCGAAGAAAAAGTGGACATTGCTCTAGAGGTGTGTTCTCAATACACTCCTTTATCAGCGGGAGAGCTAAGCAAACGTTCCCATTCTATAGGACGCAAAACAGCATGGGTGCCGGAACGTACTCGCGCTGCGCGGTGATCCTCCACAGGGCAAGGAAGAATGGGAGGCTGTCGCCGGTGGATTCGTGCACGGTATCGATCTCGTGAGACACATACGGCGCAAGTACGACGACTATTTCGACATCGCTGTTGCGGGCTTCCCTCAGCATATGACTCTGCCCGAGGAAGAGCGTAACAACGAGATTCGATGGCTGAAAGAAAAGATCGACGCCGGCGTCAGCTTCATCTTCACGCAGATGTTCTACGACGTCGATCTCTTCATCAGCTGGGTCAAGGCTATCCGTGAAGCGGGCATCACCATCCCCATTGTCCCTGGAATCGCGCCGATCCAAACGTGGAACGGCTTCCAACGCGCAACGAGCCTCGCTAAATTGCCATCCCCCAGAGCTTCCTCGACGCCCTCGAGCCCGTGAAGAACAACGACGAGAAGGTTCGCGAGATCGGCACTAAGCTGGTGGCAGATATGTGTCGCAAAATCTTGGACGCTGATATTGGCATTCGTGGATTCCATTTCTACACGATGAATCTCGAGAAGGGCACTAAAATGCTGCTTGAGGAGCTGAACCTCGTTCCCAGAATCGAGACCGTTAAGCCCCTTCCTTGGAGACAAGTACGTTCTTTTCCCGTAACTATTTTCAACCTTTAGTACTCATTCAACACCTGTATTTTAGTCTCTCACTCCCAACAGGCGTCAAGAAACCATTCGTCCCATTTTCTGGGCCAACAGGACCAAGTCCTATATCTCTCGTACCGAAAACTGGGATGAGTACCCTAATGGTCGTTTCGGAGACTCGCGCAGTCCTGCATACGGTGAATTGGATGGCTACGGCGTGTGGATAAAGCAATCGGTAAGTCAATGAGTTCTTCAGGTTGATATGTGTCTTACCATTCACGCTTCTGCATAAATAGAAAGAAGATGCTCTCAAGTTATGGGGGCATCCTACATCATTTGCCGATATAGCCTCCTCTTCGCTCGCTTCTGTCTCTCTGAATTGTCAGCACTGCCTTGGTCGGATCAAGCGCCATCTAGCGAGACATCTGTTATCGCCAAGCCACTTGCCCAAATTAACGAGCTTGGATTCTTGACGATCAACTCCCAACCAGCAGTCAACGGAGCTCGAAGCGATGACAAGACGTTCGGATGGGGTCCCAGCAACGGTTATGTCTACCAAAAGGTATGTATTATTCACCTTGTACGAAAAGGGAGGTGCTCATCGACGAAAACCAGGCATACCTCGAGTTCTTCGTCAGCCCCACCCTCCTATCTCTGCTCCTCGCGCACATCGAACGTGACCACAACATCACATATTATGTGATCAACAAGCGCGGTGACCTTCGCACCAACACCCATTCCGATGGTCCCAACGCCGTGACTTGGGGTGTGTTCCCAGGCAAGGAAATCATTCAGCCCACGATCGTGGAAGCAGTCAGCTTCATGGCGTGGAAGGTTAGTAATGGGCATAATTTGTTTTATCTTCAATCAACTCACCATGTCTGTTTCTTTTTTTTAGGATGAGGCCTTCGAACTAGGCAATCAATGGGCCAAGCTCTACGAGTCCGGTTCGCCCTCCCAGAAACTCATCGACGAGTTCATGGAAACCTCTTTCCTCGTTAACGTCGTGCACAATGATTTCCATGACCCGGATGCCATTTTCCGTCCTTTCCTCAGGCTGGCGCCGAATACGCAGCCTTGAAATCCAAGGCAACCGCTGTCAATGGGCATTGACATGGCCATGACCAGTCTCTCGTATTCTCTGACAGCTATCCAACTGACCTTTTTCTTGTCTCCTTTTCTTTCTTTCTTTCTTTGTCACGGGTTCAACCCCCGTCACTCTGTAGCCATAGTCTTGGGACTTTCTATTCGTATACTCCGCTTGTTTTCTGTCCTCATATCTTTCGCATTGCATCTCCGCGTCTCGTTTCGCGATCACATTTGTCACGACACATTCATACTCATATACTCTGCATCAACTGCATTTATCATATAGATATCCCCACGCACATGGCATTAGTTATCACATAACGCAAATACACCTATCATTGCTCCAATATACAAATCCACAATACATCGCTATTAACTACAATAGACAATAAGATTATGCGGGGCCAGGCGGGAAGTCCGAGAAGAAGAAATCAGTGTTTGTTGGGGGCGGACCAGCCACTAGCCCACTTGGAATCTCTACCATTTCGCCTGACAGATCTGTTTTCTTATTATTAGCGATTTAAACTGATGCTCAAAAGGAGTACACGAACCAAGTAATTTGATTTTCAGGCCGATCTCAGTCAGCGCCTGAACGAATCCAGCCGTCTCCTTCGATGACACATGTCCACCATCTCTCCTCAACATGTTCAGACCATCTGTCCAATCTGCCCAACGCGAGGAATCCGGTGCGATGAGGTCTGCCAAAGAGCCTTCATGGGCGCTCAACAACGAAAACGAAAGTGGAGAAGGCATAGGAGCCGAATTTGATGAAATTCGTTCTGGTCACGGAGGACGTTGGGGGGAGGGGCGCAAGTTCCACCAGCGATTTCACTGATCAAGGAAAGGTCGATTCTTTCGGGAAGGTCCTCAAGACCATTGCGCACAGGGAACTTAACTGCACTATCAACATAATGCAGATATTTCTGGCTAGTGTCCTAGATATGTAGTGATCAGTTCATTGTTTCTCCGCTCGGATGATGTGCCAATTACCAATCTCATGAAGCGCCACGGTCGAGGGGGCCTTCGAGAAACGCCATCTCGAGAAGCAGGTTGCGGCGTGGCATTTATGAACCATGCACCGTGTAATAAGCATTGTATTCGTTGCTGTTTGACGAACTCGTAGGACTCTTTGTAAAGCTTAGTGCGTAAATTTCTAGAGAATAATGAGAACAAATACAATGACACCCAAAGGGATGGAAACACACCGCACGGGTATCTTGCTCAACAAATCGTCCTCAAGTTCCAGCTGTTGCATTTGACGATCCCTCACATCACGATAGTCGGATTCAAGGAAGTCGGCTTCGAGTTCGTGCCATTCTCGGGTACTTTCTTTGCGAAGGGCAAGCTTCACTCTGGAAACAAATTCAGATAGAGACAGTCAAAAATCGAAGAACACACGTACTGACTGTGGACCAAAGCCACAATGCGAGGGAAGTCACCTTTCGTAGCCCCGCTTTCACTCCACATGCGTATGAAGAAGTGAGTGGCTAGGGAATGTACACGATGGAAATCCAAGAAGAATGGCTGGAATGTCGTCGCCGTAGAATCTATATACATGCTCTGCTCAGCGTGATTTTTTTTTTGCGAGAGAGGTTAACGCACATCCTGGAGCATATATTGCCCAATGTTCGGATAGTAGTTCAACAACTTCGTTCGAAGCTTTGGCTATCGGACAGCGCCGTTCCTCAGGCCTGCTCAACTGCTCAAGAATCACCTGGCGAAAACATCAACGATCATCATGTATCATGAGATAATTTTCCAAACCTTGGGAAATTCTGAATCGCCTTCAATGAATTTTTTCTATGGAAAAAACAATTATTTCCGGACCAACTTCACAAGTGTCATTTGACTCACCAGGCATTCCAGCCCAAGTACACCGACTTCACTAAATTCTTCCAGGATGTCCTCCGTGTCGAAGCCAATCTTGCGCCATTTGAGGACTTGTCCCGCTGCATCGACGTCTTCCTTCAACTTTGTAGCTTCCCATAGAGATTGAAGGATGGCGGCATGCTTCTCATCCTCCTCTGGGTCTACCAAGGTGATTTTCTTGCGGTAGGTGACCCGAAGGATGTTGGCTTGGAAGTCCATGCACGACGTCAAATCGTCAATGTTATGTAAAGACATTAATCGCTAGATTACAGTGCAACCCATTAGATAAATATTTTAAAATGGGAAATTATAAACCATACCACGACAGCTTTTCTGACGTTTAACCTTTCCAGTTCTTCGATAAATTCCTCCCAGCTGTCATCACTGGCATGTGCAAGAAGGGAGTTTATCAGCATCATGCTGTATTGTAATCAAGCCATCAGCTATCAATTATTACAGTATATTCCTGTAAGACATACCTGTATTGCGCCATAGCCATTTCTGCACTTCCCAATCGATTAACCACGGTCTCCAAAGACCCGCGTTCCTTCCTCATTTGCGCGAATACCTTTTGAAAGCCATATCGGTACACGGAGCCAGGTGGTGCGGTTGGCAACGCTCGGCTCGAACTCGCTGCTTGTGGTCCTGGAAGGCTACTTGGATCGGCTTCCACGAGCTTCTTGAGTATGGCGGTAGCGGGACGACAGACGTTGACGAGGGATTGGGGAGAAGCCAGTATGTGCACAACGGTCAAGATGAATTCGTCCGTCAGACCCGCCCAACCGTAATCCAGTTCCATCAGATTCTGCATCGCTGTGAGTGCGTACTAAGGTTCTCTTCAGAATTGGTAAGGGCGAATATAGGAAGGCGAAGACACACGGCAAGGGTATTTCCTGTACTTGATGATATGACGTTCACGAGTTCATTCAAGCCATCATGATCCAGAAATTCGCGAGCGAAGGCTTCTTCCTACGAGACGCGTAAGTTCGATACCATAGGCCCTTGCAGAGGTGAACAATCATACACGAATGAACTTTTGCAAAGAAAACAGAGTTAGTTTGATGTTCTTATCCGTTCTGTTATTCAACTTCTGTGCCGTTTCTCTGGCTTCACGAGCTGGAGCGTTGACGAGTCTGAGATAGGGCATCAGTCCCTAGTACGTACCCCTCCCCCAATCTAAAATCCAAAATCCAAAAACTCACTTCAAATTTGACCTATTCTTTATCTTCTTCCTCAGGTTGTCATTAGTCACCAACTCGTCGGCCTCATCTCTCAACGCGAAGTGTGACGGTGATTCCTTGATCTTCAGATTTACACACAACTGTTTGACGACATCATCCACGGTGAGGGTCGGGTCAATACGTGTCCGGACAGTCAGGCCTTCCACAGTTGTGACATTATTTGTTGGTACCAACGCGCCTGTCCTCGTTCCATTGCCATTGGTAGCATTGGAGGAGTTCAATGGAGTGCGAACTGCTGAGGAGGTGTGTCCAGAATTGGACATAGGTATTCAAGGAGGTAAGGATTTGATTGAAAGCCACTGAAAAGGGGTAGAGACCGGTGGATTTTCCCAAGCTTGCTTTTCAGGAGATAATGTCGTGGCGTATAGTATAGTGGTAATAGCTAAGAGAGAAGCGAGTACAAGTAAAATACATGATTTCTAATTTGTCTGTTCCCGCGCATACAAGGGTCTAGACTCACTCGTCACCAATGATAATTCGTGACTAACGCCTTCAGTTCAGCTGATAGATGATGCGCGAGTATCTACAGTGGGGAGATGCAAGATTAGTATGGGAAACACAAAACATAATGCATAAAAGATCAGTAAAGCGTGGATGGCGTCTTTTGCAACCGATTTCCGAAGAAACCGACACTCCGACTGACGTGCAAATGTCGAACTGAATCATCATGGAAAGTCTGCGGCAAGAAACTTACTGAGGGAGGTATAGATATATGGATTTTGGCTTGAAAAGATGGAAGGGAATACGAAAAAAAAGGAAGCTTAGTTGGAGGTATGTAGGGCTCCCAAAGGGTATCCGTGAAAATCCATCGCATTATGAAGCTGCAGGGCGTGGGAACATTATTTAGTGGCACGTGCTTATTAAGTAGTGCGCGCCGCCCGCGCCCAAGCGGCGCCCACCAGCGCCCACCACGCTGCGGTACAATCAAGTTGCGGTACTGGCAGCTGTGCAGTGCGCAGTACGCTCCTATTAAGATGAACATGTCTCCATTACCAAACACTTATTTAAAAAACTAATATTTTAAGTATAAGTACGTTGTATAAACGAGTTGTAGACAAGTTGTAGACGTTGTTTATCTAAACCAACTTACAAGAAGTTTATACTTCGAGAAACCCAACATCTATTGAAAGGAATCTGGCACTATGAATCACTTTTGTCCATATCATTATGTGACATAACCATATCATAAGTAATGTGCATATATCTATGTAGTGGTATATAAATGCTAATACGTCGACCCAACTTATAATCTAGTAATTAAATTAGTGTGTCCGTAGAAGATCGAACCGTATAAATTAATTGTAGTGGAGAGATAGAGGACTGGATATCGTAACGGTGCACGTATATAGCTCATTTATTGCTGATAGCGATAGAGCTGGGGTTGGATCATAGTGCTCCTTCGCCGCGACGTGAGAACAATAAAGTCGGGCGAGATGACGGAATTTCGTGGTTGCTTGCGTGTTGTGCGGGTGATAAATTTCCACACGCGGACGATGCGGCGCTCAAACTGTCTGCCATATGTGGCGCGATGGCGAGGAGCCACACTGCAAATGGGATAAATATGCACATGAGAAGTTATTCACGTATTCACGGAGAGAAGTGAATACATACGCAGGCTTTTCATCGGCCAAAAGCACGGACACAGAGAAACGGGCATCACGAGCGACGACAGACATAGATGACAATCGATGAGAAATTGGTATGGGAGTGTTGCAACTATGGATTGAAATTCTTGATAGAATAGACCAGCTAGGAGAACCACCGTCGTAAAGGGGGAATGAGTTGGATAAAGTTGGTGGCAAAAAACCTGTGGCACAAGCAAGAATTCAACGAGGTCTAGGAGGGAGAACGTATAGCGCAGTGCTACGTGGTGATACAGAAGGGCTGATCCAGATCGCAATGAACCCAAAAGTTGGCAAGGCTTTTTATACCCATGTAACGGGAAGAGCACAGAAGAACAATGGCATGCCACAGCCCATTATGGAGGCCGCTTGTATTGTGTTTGGTTGCCGCCGCCGGCGCTCCCAGGATATTTACTTCAACATGCAGAATACAACGAGCGCGCAGCTATTAAAAGGCAGTTGCCTTAGTTGCCCCATTGTAGTAAGCCGTGAGCGGGAGAAATGTATTGTATTTGACAGGTGTTTGAATAGATGATATCAAAAACAACGACAGTTGGATGGTCAAAGGACTCAAGTAAGAACTCAAGCTTAAGTCCAGTGGTTTACAAGTTATGCGTGTAATCTATTTTGACACCAGTTCGACACTAAGTTATTTAGCTTTCGCGACCGTAATATATAATGCTAACGTTGTTCTACTATGCGCTCGTGCATACCCAACATTACTAATAGTAATAATAACTCTATGTATCAATGTGATTATAACACAAAAAGCGAAAGTGAATGTCACTATGTAATTCCATTACCGTTCGTCTCCCCAATAGTCTAACAGTATCCATAGCCAACCTTGTAATTTAGATGAAATTTTTAGATGGAAGTCTTGCTCTTGAAGTCTTCGTTGCGGTGGGCTTTATGGTCGCGTGAGGGCTTGGTAACTTGCAATCGCCCATAGAAGAATTACATTCAGGACTCTGGTATACATCTGAATACACTCCTCGGATAGAAAGATAACGTTAGATGCGCCATGAGGCTGGCATACACTGGGTTACGAACCTACGATGCGCAAATCCAGTTCTTGCGTTAATCTTGAAGATCCAATATCTGCTGTGCCTCAACACACTCTTTCGGATCTCTGAAGACCCTCAAGAACACATTTCCAGGCATTTGAGTTCGGGCTCTATACACCCTCATCTGCAACCCGTTTCTTCTCTTATCGGCATCGGAGAGCACCGCGGCCGGTCGCTTCCCATTTGATTCCGCGCTTGAGGTGGACGAAGTCGATTGCTGCGAGCGTGCGGACGCAGCCGATGAGCGTGTCATGTTCAGATTGTCTTGAATAGAAGGCGGCTCAGTGGGCTTTGGAGGCACATTCGTGAACTTAGCAGATACGCGCGAGGTTATGGATGGGATGATGCGATGTCGATTGTGGCTACTGTGGCTTTGACGAATATCTGAAGATTCCATCCTGGCATAGGACTGAGGCGTAGGAGTGGCCAAGTTATCCTGCGGTTCCGGCTCGCTAGTTATATTGCTGTTAAGATAAGTTGAGATAGGCTCTCTGCTGTGATGCATGCTTGGGCGGAGAGTATTCCTCGAATCGAGATTAGCGGGGTTCAAAGGCGATCCGATGATACTGTAATTGTATTTGGCGGAAGAGAGAGAATTTGTAGACGCGCCACTGTCGTTCCTGGGAACCAGAGGACGACCTGGTGCTCGCGTGCCAGCATCATCGATCGCGTTCCATCCAGTTGGGTCATCAAGTGGTTCAGTGGTGGCATCGGCGTCGCGTACAAACACGGCAAGGATGCGATCTGGTCTCTCACGAGCTAGGCTACATTACCAAGTAAAGCATGATTAGTATAGTTGGATAGATATGTGGAAATGAAATCTACACACTCTGCATAGAGTTCGAGGTCTTGCTCTCCAGTATCACCTATTAAGAAGAATTTAGAATCAGGGAATGAGTCTAGTATGTCCACTACGCCTGCTCGTTTTCGTGTCGCGGGGGCAGAGAGAAGCCCGCTAAATAACGAACGACCAGCATATGATCGTAATTTGATCGAACCTTGGTAGATACGTTCAACTGGATAAATCAATGTGTTGAAATTTGCCTATTTTGCCCTCACCTGCGGGGAGTTTCGATAGCGCAAAGAATTCATTAAGAACAGGAAGATATTCGAAAGGGCCATTCGACTGTCACCTGGACCGTCAGCAGTTGCAGAAGGTATCGGGTAAATGATCTTACCACATAATGAAACCTCACCCCTTTCTCCCACAGGCTAGTATACCATTCGCCCATCCCAGGTATAATGTTATCCTGTAGATCCTTGACAAAGACATTATGGAACACTGCACGAGCACCCAACAGAATTCCAGAGAGCTTGACGGTGTCATCTACATCTGAGATGACCCGTATTGGTGAATGGGTAATCGGGATGCGAGTGAGAGAGGTAAGCGGGGCTGCTTCATCTGAGTGTGGATTTGCTTCGAGAGGTTGTTGTGGAGCGTCCGCAATAGGAAGAAGTTGAGCCACGACTAATAGATCGTGTTCAGGTAGTGTCTCTCCAAATGCAATGTGTAATGTTTTTGGATGTTGACATAGCTCTTCCCAGTTGACCTTAAATTTGACCTGAAAACTCCCGTCAGCACTTGTAGTAACATCTTGGTATGCTAGAAGGCCATTTTCGATATCCGGTGATACGTTGTCATCACTTTCCCCCACATTCGCGGTTCTAGCTGAGCCAGATTTCGTTTGGTCCTGGTGCGGAGACGCAAATATATGTAGTCGAACGGTGCGGTTTGGAAGAACGGAAGACCAGAACGGCTGGAGACGCCTTTCCAGATTATTATGGAGTCGCCTAATGGCATCTATCGACATGGGTCCATCAATACCAGATATGCCAGGAGGTGGCGCTGTGATTTTTCCGGGGTCTGCAGATGCGGGGAGGTCTTCAGTCGATGAATACGGAGACGAAGATGCGCTCGAATGATCGTCATCGTTACTCTTCTTTGCGAGTCCAAGTTGCCTGTCGAGGGCCTCTATATCATAATCATCTGTAATTTCTGTTGGGCGAGGAGGGAGTGTAACCTTCGCAAGCAATTCCTCGGTAGAGGGTGTCAAATGAGCAAGCGATGACGTATTCGTTTGGACATCCCTAACGTTATCCACCAGCTTGGGAAGATAAGCATATCCTGAATGATATCAATGAGCGGGAATTAACATCGTTGGAATAGAAGGCAAACCTTTCGCTAACCGCATGAACGCACGCTGAGAACGACTTGCATTTTCAGGTGGACGGTAACTGATAGCATATCCTGATACGAAGATTTCTAGTTCAAACGGTTTGGGCCCTGGTTTACAAGATATAAGTCTTCATACGACCTAAAGATGAAAGACAAACGAACCATCCAGGGCGCCTGTTGGGGCGCCGGCGGAATATCTTCTAGTAGCCCATCCAGGGAACACATTGACCATTTCAGTGTTTGAAGACCCAGCAGGATACACCCCCTTCTTCCTCACTCTGATCTTCTGTCCCGCCCAAGCTCTCCAACTTTGTGTTGACTCCCCAGGGTGTGGATGACTCTCGTGAACGTCTATGTGCTGCCTTGAACTTCTCCAACTTGAGGTGGATCATGTCCGCCTACGTATCCTTTAAGAGAGGATATATGAGATTTTGCAGAGTTTATGTACCTCCATGAAGAGGACATATCTTCGGACATAGTGGAGGTCAGTGATTGAGAGCTGAATGGGTTTATTTTTGGACATTTACCTGGACAGCGGATATACTTACCAGTAACCAACCAACGGCTTTGAACGATCTCAATCTTGCGTGTTTCGCAATGTTTTCGTTCGAATATTTGCGCGGCAGTCAAAATATGTGGGTCGTTTACAAGCCATTCAGCATTGAGGGGACGATCCTCTCTAAATAAGGCGTGGTAGTGACAGAGCGCACACTACATAGATTGTATGGGCATATCGGCAAATTCCGTCCATAAAATACTCCGCTTGAAAAGTCGGCTGTCGTGCTCACACATGGCGCTCCTTGTATCCGCGTCAAGGCCATTCTGCACGTATGCAGCTATTCTCGTCGCGGACGAAGGTCAGTAATTCATGACACCTTGGAGTCGCTCTTTTTGCTGACTTCGTGCTGTCTTAATTCTAGGCTTATAATATTTAGAAACTAATCGTCCATGAACTTCCTAGGTGCATGTACTAGGCGACTTCTCTCCAGCGAACGAACGTGGCCCTCTACGCGTCTTTTCCAACGGCCTACCTTTCGAATCAATTCTCTCATATCCCCGGCTATCTCATCTCCTAGACATCATAGCACCATCTACACTAAACTCAGACGCCAGAAACTCAAACATGACGATGAACAATTCGTAAAGTTCACGAACAAGCTCATATATGTATTACGCCGTGTTAGCGGACGCGAACATGGCTTCGAGAACAGAGACGATGGATACGTCTCGGTTAAACGTCTGGTAAATATGATCTCTGCTCTGCATAAAACCACTTTTCTCTGCAAACCTAACCTCTTTTGTTACAGTTAAGCCATCCAGAATTCCAGAACATCAGCATGCCTGCATTGCAAAATGTTATCGATTCCGATCTTAAACATCGCTTTAGTATTCGGTTTGATCCTACGAAACGAGAGGATTGTTGGTGGATACGAGCACGGAAGTGGGATGTGCGTGGTCTTATTATCTAGGAATCCTATGAAACTGACAATATATGTTCACACAGGAACCTTATTATTATTTGAAACCTATTAAACCTGGTATCAAAACAATTTCCCATGCTGTGTATAGGACTACCCTTCAGGAATGGAATGGTCATATAGGTAAAGTCGCTCTCTATAATTCCATTACCCTCAAGTGCTAATCCTTGTATTCAGCAAAAAATGGGATACCCAGACTGAATGCAGAATATATTCGACTTGAATGTGGCATATACACAGAAACATATCTAGACGGTGCGACATCTATCAAAACCATCTGATCTGACACGCTAAACGAAATCAATTGCTTAGATTTGGAGAGCATAGACGAAGTCTTTGTCTTCGTTGATATTGGGGCCTGTATGGATAAAGGAATCCGTTTCTTTACTCCTACGCCTCCTCCTCAACCACTAGCCAAACCTACACATCTTGTCACAAAAGGCAACGACTATGGCTTTATCCCTGCCGATCTTTTTTTCGAAGCCAGTAGGGTGCAGCTGAAAAAGACACTTCTATGGGGCGACCCAGATCCTCTAATGAAGCAGGTTGTATCACCAGAGGAGATGGAAAAACATAGAAATCGGACAACATATCTTCCTACTTTGGCCCAGAATTTGACTGGTTTTGTGGATTTTCCGCTCCTAAATAAGCCACACCCGGAAACGGTCGAGGAGGCAAAAGCGTTACTTGCGACGCTATAGGGTATTATTTATGTGTATATTATTACTACTGATATTTCAGAGATCCCAGCATCTCTTATTTTGATATGCGGCCGTTTGACAATCTCAACCTTGCGAAGCAAGAGCGTTACTTGGACGCCATAGGGTATTGTATATTATCATCTGATATTTCATAGACCTAAACACCCATTATTTCGATACGCGGACGTCCTATTCTATGCTTGCGTTTTGTGGACCTCTTATCTGATCCTGTATATTGATTTCTTTTCCATACCTGATGACGAAGCCATTAACCGATATTCTTTTTGTGCTCCTTCTCACTATCAACAACATTGACCAGGCGGCTTCTTGTTATGATTCGTGGCCCGTAAAAAAACAGGATCTATACGCATTCAATACCTCATCAGCTCCTTGTCCAGTTTACTAGCTCTGGAGAAAGCCTTACCGTAGGTATTGGACTCATTGCTAGGGCTGCAAAGGCAAATAAGCTGTTCGACCATCTGTAACCTAGAGCATGAGAAGGGGCAATAAAGAGATAAACTTGGTATATGCGAAGGACGAGAATAAATAGTCAGTTTACAAGACTCGGTGTGCGTAATACGCACTTGAATCAATTGCTAATCCAGATACAAAAAAAAACATGTTCGACCGTCATGTAAAATCTGATTCGCCAATATGAATGAGCTTATACTTGACTCTAGCTCTGGTTTCCGGCTCAAGATGGTCAGAGCAATAACTCGGAAACGAGGCGGAGATATACGTCGTCACCATAGTCTTGTAATAGCCGCTCGGAAATCCGTCGGAATGCCTTGACAATCTTTAGGTACGCTCCAGAGGGCAAGGAAATGTTTGCAATACAACCGATGGATCCGAAGTGCAGAGATCCGTATCGAAACACACGCCGTTTGATTGACTATGCGCACAGTCGGTGCAGTGTCGCCGGCATCCAGCATCTTTGGCCTAAAAATTGGAAAAGTAAAGAGTTTGTTCAGCATAGGATACAATGAGCCTCTGATAGATACGGCTGACCCAAGCCCTAATATTGTCATACACTTTCAAGAGGGTAAAGAGGGACTCAGATTAAAATGTAGCAGGCGAAACAACAGGGTCCATAGCTTTCTTCCAACTATTTAGGATTGTTATGGAGCGATCAAGACATCTTGTTTTCTGGTTCAACTGCAGCCTGGTTGCCGAGGACCTAGTGATTGAATGTATGACAAAGGTGTGTCGTCAGTTTTCAAAACTACTTTACGAACATAGATTAAATAACGCACGAGGTGGCGAAAGTATGACCTCGTAAGATCGCAAGTCTGCAGGGATGTCAATGTTTTTTACGAACAACTCGACTTGCTTCATCGGTGATTCGGCATTGAACCATGCTAGCAAGGCATTCCGATAAGATGGGCTAATATCCGTTCGTCTGATCCTCGTCATAAATCCTTGGCCCGCTGATTTGGATTGTCCTTTAGCTGTGTTGGCACTGTAACCTTCCCTCACCAAGGAGCCGGTTAATACCTTCCACTCAGCTTCCTTCAAGGTGACGAGGGCATCTATTCTGTTCCAGATGCTTTCAATGCGGGACAACCAGTCCTCGCCACCATAATCATCAGCGATAGACTCCAGAGATTGCAGATAATTTTCCCGATGGGCAAACATCCTCTCCGAGATCAGAGCCGTTTTAAAATGGTGAATTTTGGATCGATGGCCAAGGTAAAGTTCGAGGATCTTCGCGTTCGATGGTGGTCCCGAAACAGGATTGATCGAGATCTTTGACATTGATTGTATAACAGAGCTGCCAATAGCTTGTAGATAACTCTCAAATTTGACTTTGATTCGTTGAGGATATTCATCGTGTGGGGTCCTCCAGAACTTGACAACGAAACCCTCCTCATTCGCGATGTTAAGTCTGCTTAGTCCTGCGAGGTCCACAGTAGGCGCATAATGAATTCTGGGGCGAGGGAAGGGAAAGCTGGACCAGTCAGAGTTGGGAGAGGGTTCCTTTCCATCTTTCGTTACAACAGAAAGGAGGATCAAGTCCGTAGTTTTGTAGATGATCTTGATTGGCATTTTAGGATCGACAAGCTCGAATACGTAGGTCTTGTTCTGGTCAAGCTGATCCAGGACTCGAGGATACTTCTCGTTTAGGATTTTAAGAGCCGAGACTTTGTGCGGACTATCGAAAGAGGATCTGCTGACCATCAACCACTGATTTTGATAACAAAAGAGACTGATGATGCTGCCGTCGATCTTCTCCTCTATTGCGAAAGCGTATTCATAACCAGTGGGCTTATACGCAAGCTTTTCTTGATAATTGAAGAACTTTGAGAAGCTTCTAGAAATAACCTTTCCAGTCCGCCTTTCTGTTACGAGGGTTCTTGCTGCTACAGCCAGAGAATCCCATTTCTGGCGCGCGAAGGTACGATTGGTGTAGTTATGAATGGAAAGAGGGAGCGAGGGGTGATGTTTAGTGGTGATTATCGCAGACGATTTTCCTGTTACTTCCGACAGTCTGTTCGCATAGTCATCTAGCAATTGGGGATTGATTACGAATGACTTCAGAGGATCGGAAGATTCCATTTCAGATCATCGATAGTAGTGTGCTGGATCAACAGTAGACAGGATTTTGGAGGCTAGAAGAACAGACGAACAACAGGGACGAGCGGAGGACCATGAATATATCCTCCAAGGATGTTTGCATATCGAACTCCCACAGTCAAATTAGTATGGTAGTCTACCACCTATGCGGTGTGTCAATCTTATTAAACCTTTAATTGTGAAAAAAAAAAAAACTCGCCGCGAACTTCTGTGTCTGACGAGATAACTCGATAGTAGCTGTGGGTTGTGTTGAAGCTGAAGAGAACAAATAACCGAGGCGACACGGTCCGACTGCTTAAGCGCTTATTTGTCGCTAAGAGTCCAGCCAAATCTCAAGCTCCCGCCAATGGTCTTTGAAATTTGAATGGCCTAGGCCTCATGCATATGGCGCTCAAGTAACAACAATGGATGGCTCGGGACTCCAGAATGCACGAGAATCTTCGACATACATGAACTCTGGATGGAACTGGGTTGGAACTGGGTGGTGTGAAGATATCTGAGTATTTCACATACGGCTATGCGGTTGCGATATTCACCCCGACACCCTTTGCCTTACTTGATCATCTATCACCACAACCAGTGCTGCCAGATTGCGCACATTTGCTTTTCTTGGACGCTTCCAACACTCGCAAGATGACCACCCATATACCTTTGATACCGATGCGCCAGAAAGTAGAGGAATATATCAACTCTCTTCAGGAGGAGATCGTTACTGCATTCGAGGCACTGGACCCAACCGCTCCTTCATTCAAACGCGATTCCTGGGTGCGCACCCAGGGAGGCATTGGCAAATCTTGTGTATTTGCCGCTCCTGCAGACGACAATGCTACTCTATCGCCATCAGCCCCCCAAACCATCCTGGAGAAAGCGGGAGTCAATATCTCAGTCGTTCATGGAACACTACCCCCCCTGCAATCAAGCAGATGCGCGCCGATCACAACTCGATGCCTCTGCCCGACAGGCCAAATGGCCTGCCGTTCTTTGCGGCGGGCTTGAGCTTGGTTATCCATCCGCGCAACCCCCACGCGCCTACCGTTCATGCCAATTATCGATACTTTGAAATCACTGAACCAAACTCTGGAGACGCGGAGGGACAACCCAAGGTGCTCGCATGGTGGTTCGGTGGTGGTTCAGACTTAACACCATCATACCTTTACGAGGAGGACGCCGTGCATTTCCATTCTACACTAAAGAATGCATGCGATAAGCACGGCCCACAGCTATATCCGACCTTCAAAAATTGGTGTGACGAGTATTTTTTGATTCCTCATCGTGGCGAATCGCGAGGCATAGGCGGTCTATTTTTCGACGATCTAAACGAAGGGCCACATTTGCGTTTGCCCAGCCCAGCGAGTGAAGTCAAGCGGCCTGTTACACCTGATGAAATATTTGCCTTCATCAGGGAACTTGGAGATGCCTTCGTCCCATCATATCTTCCGATTCTTAAGATTCGTCACTCTCTTCCGTATACACCACATGAACGACGCTGGCAATTGATTCGCAGGGGAAGATATGTGGAGTTTAACCTGGTTTATGACAGAGGCACCAAATTTGGACTCATGACCCCAGGGGCGAGAATCGAAAGTATCTTGATGAGCCTGCCGGAGACCGCAAGATGGGAGTACATGACTGATATGGGCGCAGAAGGAACGGAAGAAGGAAAACTAATTGCAGTTTTGAAGGAACCAAAGGCTTGGGTGTAATGAAGTCGACCATCGTCATCAATGTGTATTATTTTATATACCATCAAATCACAGCTCATTCCAAGACACAAGATACTACTGATACTTACGAGTCGTCGGGGTCGCGTGTAAGTAACTCAAGGTCAAGTTCAGTACACGCTTGCCTACGTTTGATGCAAAGAATGTCAATGAATTGCTACCGGCCCGTTAGGCCGTTGATGTTTCTCCGGGCTCCTGGGTCCTGGGAAGTACTGCCGCACTGCTTTACCTTCAATCTTGTGCACCAACTAACCACGTAATTTCAACTCTTGAATCCAAATTTTTCGATTATCAACTGATACATTCATGCGATCTGTATAACTCAAGTAACATATCGGAATGGATGTTGAATCATCTCCGATTCTCCGTCTACCCCCTGAACTTTTACTTCTAGTTCTGGAGATTCTAGATATTCCAGACATCCTCCATGTCCGTCAGGTGAGTTCTAAATACAACCTCACCCTCTCTGTCAATCCTTACGAAGATTAGACATGCAGAGCTCTTTCTAAGGCCACATATGAACGGTCCATTTGGATAAAAAAATTAGAAGAACAGGAGACCTATCTTCCACTTCCCACCGAACTTCTCAATGCATATCGTCATGAAGACAGACATTTGCATGCATATTCTGACAGTACCATTGAATCCATCACCACGAACGCAGCGCGTGTGTCGAATATGTGGCAGCGTCCTCGTTTGGCCTTATCCTATAGGTTGGAACGAGGGCAAGTTGGAAAAACGTTGATGGGAATGAAACTGTTTCTGGACCGGTGGTTAATAATCGTATATTACGAAGGTGCTGCGTATCTTTATGATACTCAACCAGTGCATCACCCTGTTCAATCTTCTGTTCCTGTGTCGCAATTCGAATCTACAGGGAGAACGAACACGAACTATAGACCCATTCTTCGTGCCGAGCTTTTCCTCGAATCCGGATTATGGATAACACATGTCGCAGCCGTTGACTCTGCGGAACAAAAGATCTTTCTCTCCCTATCGCGCTCTGTTCCGTCAGTCCTTCATTTATCATAACTCCCCAAATGCCAGGCTGATGATCTATTTTATTTTATTTTTCCCATAGACCACATATGGTGCAAATATACGAAGTGAACCTAACCCTCCTTGCTTCTCATTCCCTTTTCATCCCAAATGCATTTCGACTTGCCAAATCAATATTGCTGCCATTATATAAAGTCATTCGAGCGATAGAACCAATGCAAGGCTTAGTTGCTTTGTCGACGTCTGGCGTTGTAGAATTGGTCAAATGGGACGAATGGAACTCTAACTTAGACGACACCATGGGCAGAAAATTAATTAGAGTAAATCCGGATGACTTAGAGGGTTTGGTATGTGACAACGCCGTTCCACCAATTCACTGACTTAACTATGACATCGTAGTGGAATGGGATCATTGCAGTTCATTTCTTAGGCCCTTATGTCCTTATCTTCAGAACCCGATCTTTGGAAATCCACAAATACCCCACTGCTCTCCCTACCATCCCTGAATCAGAATCTCGACCCGTCTTCAAACATATGTTTTCCATGACCTACCGCGAAGTGTCATTCTCTCAGACTATCATTTCCCAACACCCCATCTCTGAAACCGAAACATACGAAACAACCCTCTTTGCGTATGATGTGATACAGGGATTGTTCCATTACATCGTCCGAGTTCAAGCCTCAGTCTCAAATGCAAATGAGCTGCCTCCATCGCTCGACGTTATATTGACTGGCGTATATCCCCTTGCACCTGGTCTTCACAGCCCGAACTTATATATACCCCTTGCTTCTGAAGTCGAGACACCATCGAAGCCCGTCACATATTCGGCGAATTTTACGCCTTCCCCTTCGCCGACTCCCACCTTTTCTCATACCCATGCTCATGTCCCGGGGTCATCTTCTACCATACGTTTGACTCAAGGAGGGCAATTTGATGATGGCTCTCGCGGATTTCTGAGTACTCATGCCATTGGTTCTCAGGGAAAACGCGGAATCTGGGTCGAGCGAAAGAGGTCGAGCACTCTCAGAGAAATACAAGTCTGGAGTCATACATCGCCTTCATTCATATTATCCTATAAAGATCAATTATCCACTAACAAGACATGCGCTATCGAGATCCCAAGGAGAGTTGTGTATTCACTATATTCTTACGACTTAAGAGGTATATATATATATTTCTTCTCTTCCATGGAAACGATCGTTGATGTCGCTTTTCACTAGACGATATCACCTGTTGCACTTTTGGAGAATTAAGTGGAAATATTTTCCTGGGACATCGCTCCGGGGATGTTTCTATTCTCGAGCTACAAGCTTAAGAAAACTCACCTGCCATCCCTTTTCCAAAATTTTTGGTACGGCGATCTCATATCCGAGTTGCTCATGCCTCGAGGATTTGGGAATCATGGACTTTGGATTGGACTCAAAGGGCTTTTATCATATGTGGTGTGTAGTAATCGTGTAGTAATCGTTGTGTTGTAAGTAGAATAGTGGCGGAATCTAATCGGCTACCTAAAATAGTCATCAGTTTTGATGTTAGATAAGATTGCGCCGAAGATTAATTTTTGTAGTCGGCCATCACATAAGTACTTGTAAACTTAGACCGCTACCATGGCACAACCTATTGGTTCGTAATCTCGTCAATTCAAGAGAGAGAAACACATTAAATTCCATGGGTGGTGTTGCAGCTTTGTTGTCTGTTTATGACAAAACCGATCTCTTGGATCTCGCGAAGGGCCTCCAGGGCGCTGGTGTCCGTCTCCTAGGTTCAGGAGGAACGGCCAAGAAAATCAGAGAAGCAGGAATCCCAATTGAGTGGGTGCACCGTGTATATCACTGAAATTATCTCTGATTTTATCACCCAGGGACGTTTCAGATATCACTAAAGCCCCAGAAATGCTTGGAGGCAGAGTGAAGACTCTGCATCCTGCAGTCCACGGAGGTTCGTTTCTTCTTATCACTCACACAGTTCTCGAGATACAATGGCTCTATAGGTATCCTTGCTAGGAACATTGAGTCCGACGAGAAGGATCTCCAAGCTCAGGGCATCTCCCCCATCTCCATCGTCGTGTGCAACCTCTACCCCTTCACGGACACGATCTCGAAGCCTGGATGCACCCTCGCAGACGCCGTTGAGGAGATCGATATCGGAGGCGTTACCCTCCTGCGCGCAGCAGCCAAGAACCACGCGCGTGTGTCTGTTCTCTCCGATCCCGCCGACTACAAGGAGTTTGTCGAGGCGTTCACCCAAGGCCAAGGCGATGTGGGCCAAAATTTGAGGAGTAAGCTCGCCTTGAAGGCGTTCGAGATGACGTCCCAGTATGACGATGCTATTAGCGGCTATTTCAGGGAACAGTACGCAAGCGCAGAGTTGCCAGAGGACAAGTTGGCCGCTCCTGTGCAGCGAATTGCTCTGAGGTATGGCGCCAACCCTCATCAAAAGCCTGCCCAGGCCTTTGTTACTGAAGGGAAACTTCCATTCAAAGGTACTTGGCAATTCTTATCTCTCATTTTATCTCGATACTAATAAGGCACTGTAGTGCTTTGCGGTTCGCCTGGATATATCAATCTCCTCGATGCCCTCAATGCATATGCCCTCGTCAAAGAATTGCAAGATGCTCTTGACCTCCCTGCTGCTGCATCATTCAAGCACGTCTCTCCTGCTGGCGCCGCCGTCGGTATTGAGCTCAATGAGACCGAGAAGAAGGTATATGGAGTGGATGACCTCAAGGAGCCTCTGACACCTTTGGCATCTGCCTATGCTCGTGCTCGAGGTGAGCACCAGCGGTTCTAAGCCAGTGCATTACTGAATTTTATTCTCCACAGGCGCCGATCGCATGTCATCCTTCGGTGACTTTGTCGCGTTATCCGCGCCTTGCGACCTTGCTACTGCCAAGATCATTTCCCGTGAAGTTTCGGACGGCATTATCGCGCCGGGATATTCCTCCGAGGCTCTGGATGTCCTCAGCAAGAAGAAGGCCGGAAAATACTGCGTTCTTGAGGTGCGCACCGTTAATCGTTAATAAAAGTACCAACTCATGCATTTTCCTAGATCGATCCTACTTACGTGCCCGAAGAAGTCGAGACCAAGCAGGTGTATGGAGTGCACCTCCGCCAGAAGAGGAACGATTGCAAGATCGACAGCAAACTCTTCGAGAATATTGTCACCCAAAACAAGGAGGTGGGTCCACAGACTCTGCTTATGTCAAAAAGCGAATACTCAATGAACCGTTTCACCAAAGGTTCCCGCCGGCGCCATCACTGACTTGATTGTAGCCACTTTGGCCCTCAAATATACCCAATCCAACAGTGTTGCGTATGCGTTCCATGGCTCGATCATTGGAATCGGCGCAGGTCAACAATCGCGCATCCACTGTACACGTCTCGCGGGCGGCAAAGCTGACCTCTGGTGGCTCCGCCATCACCCCCGTGTCCTTGCCCTGCTGTTCAAGAAAGGGGTCAAGCGCGCTGAGAAGGCGAACGCTATCGACCTGTATGTCTCCGGCGAAGTACTCGAGGGCGGTGAGAAGGAGCATTGGGAGAGCCTGTTCGAGGGAGCCGTAGAGCCTCTCACCGACGCGGAGAAAAAGGAGTGGGCGGTCAAACTTGACGGCGTCGCTTGCTCGAGCGATGCATTCTTCCCCTTCCCTGATAACGTTCATCGCGCAAGGAAGAGCGGTGTGCGGTACCTCGCGGCGCCCAGTGGAAGCGTCATGGACGAAGAGTGCATTAAGGCTGCCAATGAGCACGGCATAGTCTTTGCGCATACTTCGTTGAGATTGTTCCACCATTAAAACATCCCGGTGCGAGGGATTATGAATGAGAGAAGTCTATATACATAAATGTGTCATGCCGTATTTTGTGTTTCTGTCTGTGGAATAGTCGTTATTGGTTTATATGGCAGCTTTGTCGTTCTGCTTTGAAGATTCCCTTTCGGTCATCAAATCTCGTCCCCATGCCTGGACCTGCGGATGCTGTAGTTTAGGGATGCTGCTATCAAAAAACCCTTGCAAACTGGCATTATGAGCCTTTTCATATTCAAGAGCTAAATATGCACCATCAGCGCTGTTCGGGATGGAAGGCTTGCATATTGAATGATACCTTGTGAAGCCATCTCAAAGCGATCAAGATCTATAGCATACATCCCATAAGAAACAGGGCATTCGCGAAATTGAAAAAGCCGTACCTTTCACAAATTTGGCTTCTGCTGACTTTCCATCTTCGTACTCCTGTCGACTAGAGGTAAGGAATTCCCCCTTTGTATTATGACAATGTGGTACTTACCAACCACAGAGAATTGATTTTCTGAGCGGCAGGAGTATCATGCAACATGTCGTGCACAAAATTATGCATAGCCTCGGATTCCAAACGATGTTTTTCTGCCTTTGGTATCCCCTCTCTAGGGGCAATGTCTCCTACTAAGAATCAATGAGTAACGGTCAGTTCTCGCTGACACAAAAGCTATGTGGATTTGGCCTTCCTACCTTGGGCTTCAGCGAGATCATGAACTAGAGCCATCATTACACATCTGTGAGGTTAAAACTGTCGTTATTTAATCTGAGCAGAGCGGCGACGATCATTGCACCAACTTGGAAATATCGAGGTTCGAGTCTTCAGAAAGCATGGCGAGTATGGCCATTCGATACATATGGTCAGATATGCTAATTTTGATTTCATTAGCTTCATATTGTATCATGGGAAGAATGAGCCGGGGACACACCTCTCAGGATTTGGAATCTACGAGCCTTTAATCGCATTTCTGAGAGGGATATCCGACAGTCATACCTGGTGATCTATCCATCCAGTACGTTTTTGAGTCTGCCATCATTTCTTTAATGACATGAGAGAAACTGCGCCACACCAAGCAAACTAACCTTGAGCCGTTCAAGAATGTGAATAAAAGCGATTCTGTCCTTGGCTGTTTCTCCAGTTGGTTTGTATAGAGGGGGGAAGACGCGCTGTGAGACCGGTGCAGATGTACTGGTCTGCATATTTGTTCTTCCTTTGTTGTTCTGTCAGGTCAACTGCGATCCTAAAGTTTTATTATATCTAGTGTTGCTCAAGTGAGTCGACGATGATAAGTATAGTAGAGGATCAAATGGTGACTGTTGAACGTTCGTTGACTGTCGAGACCAAGCCTGCGACGCAAATATATGTATGACGTGACCAGCATTGCTTTATTTGTCATTGCTAACTTGCAGCCTCCATTTCAAAGGCTGAAGAAGCTATTTTTAACCCAACCAGTTACTTACTTAGTTTGCCTCGACACCCGCCTCCCCAACGCCATTACCAATTTTGTTACCACTCGATTGGTCCGACTGTGGTTCCGATCGTAAAACTACCAGGAGTAACCGGAGATGCTTGACGTATGACCTTAAGCATCGCGGTAGTAAGTACTTCCTTGAGCCTCCATTACTGTATTGCGTCCTATATTTCGACCACAGACTCTAGGTTGGAGGTGATCTCGCGGGCGCAATACGGCAGTAAGATCCCCAGTTCGATATGTATCGAGCACCTCTATATCGCATGCTCCGCAGCCCACTTCTACTCCGGAGTATCGTCTACGGTTCTTTTATTCTGCTAGCCCTGACTACCCTATTATACGTGACATCCCCTGCAAGCACTATCGCAATCGTTCCGAACTACGCCAAACCTTCGGGGCCCTCGCAAAAGGACGTTTCTCCCGCCGAATGGAAGAAGAGAGCGGACCAGGTGAAGCAGTCGTTTTTGCATGCGTACAACAACTATGAACGCTTCGCTGCCCCGCACGATGAACTCAGACCATTAACGCAAGGAATGATTGACAAGTACGTATTTCTATGATATTCTTAGATGCTCACAATATTCAATGCACAACAGTTTCAATGGATGGGGTGTTACCGCCTTCGACTCACTGGACACCATGCTTCTTATGGATCTCAAAGATGAATATATGCGCGCTTTAGATATTGTAAAACGGGCAGATTTCACCAAAGCACAGGTGGGGTAATTTGGCTATGAGCCTATTATTCCCATCTCATACATCCAATATCACAGCCTCGCTTCGTTCCCTTTTTTGAAACCATCATCCGCTATCTCGGTGGATTACTGTCGGCCTACGCGCTATCCAAGGATGAACTACTGGTAGACCGAGCGGAAGATCTGGCGAGAGCATTGGATCCCATATTGAACACGCCGACAGGAATGCCATATTACTCCATCGACCCTTCGAAGTGAGTAGAAAGTAGATTTCCTTGAGTATTTCGACTTGACACCATTCTTCTAGTGGGGAAACGCTTGGGCCGCAACTGGGAATTTTAGCAGAAGTCGCGAGTTTGCAACTCGAATACACGTACCTTTCTAAAGTGACTCGAAATGGCCATTATTTAAACCGAGTGCGTTTCGAGTTGGACGCTATGCGATTTTCATTAACGTTTTTTTATATTAGTCTCAAGCAATTATGAAGACCCTATCCTCGGGCAACCTCCAACATACGGGTGGAATGCTTCCCATACAGTGGAATATTACTTCTGGAAAGCCATTTGCTTGTAAGTCCATCCGACGTATAAGTCTTATATCAGTTACTCATACCACGTCTTTAATTTCGCAGATCGTTTATCGGTAGGAGCACAAGCTGATAGTGCTCACGAATATCTCCTCAAACTGTATCTCCTGACGGGGAAAAAGGACAAAAAGAGTTTAGAAATGTGTATGTTCAATATACTGCGGCGATGTCTTTTGGGCGCTTATAACGATTTCTTTTATGCTTCAGATATCCGGTCAACGACACATATAATAAATAATCTTCTGTATTTATCTCCCACTCGGCATCTACTCTACGTGACAGACTCCGCTATGCCCACCTTCGATCGCGCTAGCTCAACCACCCATATATTCGAGCACCTATCTTGTTTCTTACCAGGTTTGCTAGCCCTGGGAGCTCGCACTTTGCCACTGGACAATTTACATGAACTAGGTATCGATCTCGATATACTAGGAAATGAAACGCAATATGGCTATGCGGGAAAAGGATACCACCGACTGAAAAATTATAACCTCAAAGAATTGCATATGTGGGCTGCTGAGGGATTAGCGCAAACGTGTTGGATCACTTATGCCGACCAGCCCACAGGGTTGGGTCCCGATGAAGTCATTATGGCTACCATTCATGCGCCAGTGGGGAGCATGGAAGGGTCGAAAGGCGAGTCGTACCTTTGGATAGATGCTCTGGACCAGTGGAAAAAGAGCGGAGGTCACGGTGTCATACCTGGCTTAGCAGACCACAAGCCTGTCATATACACCGATCACCAGAGGTTGCACGGTACAGGAAAAGGACGTGATTATGCACTTCGAAAACTGGGATATTTGTTGAGACCGGAGGTAAGCCTTGATCATATCAGTCATCTCTTGATCAGAGGACTGATGACTTTCTTTAGACCATCGAATCTCTTTATCTATTGTGGCGCACCACAGGAGATTCGAAATGGCGGATTCGGGCTTGGACCATATTTGAAGCCATTGAAAAACAAGCGAAAACGCGCAACGGATATGCGAGCATTTCGCGCGTGGATATTGTACCTCCTGTCTTGACAGATAGTATGCCGAGGTGAATTTGAACATAGATCTTGCGTTATCTCTCCATGATCGCTAACTACTGATTACGCAGTTATTTCCTTGCGGAAACGTAGGTTTTGGAGTGATTAGATCTTGATAGTGACGACATTGATTTATCTGATAGGCTGAAGTACCTTTATCTCCTGTTTTCGAAGGATGACCCCATTCCTTTGGACAAATGGGTCTTCAACACAGAGGCGCACGCGTTTCCTGTATTCGAATCAAACACTGAGGAGCCAGGGCGGAGCACGGGATAGAATTAATTTGTAGCCATCTGGATGTGTAGTGTGTAATATGTAGATGGAAGTTCGGGCCGGAGCTGCATCCAACATGGAGAGGTCACCGGATAATTGGACAGGACCTGATGTCTGCACTCAGGTGGTCAGCTCTTCTCCGTTCCTGTCCCGCTCCAAGATGGGCGCTGGGAAATATAAAGCTCCCTGTGCGATGCCCCGCCTGGCAACTCCCCCACATTTCCCCCACCCCCGTATTCCGTTCCATCCGAATGGCGTCCCAACTTCGACAAGGCGAATTCATTGGCTCTCTTGACTGTGGCACAACGTTCGTCTACCTACTCCTGACCTTCCCGCAGCCGTTAACGCGTCGATAAACTATAGCTCAGTCAGGTTTATCGTTTTCGATAAGCATGCCGATATCCTTGCGCAACACCAGATCGAATTCCCGCAATACTACCCGCACCCCGGGTAAGCCCGTCCTATTTCTAAACCGTGGCCTGTATTCATGTTGCATGGAATAGATGGCACGAGCACGACGCGGATGAGATTCAGGAACACGCCGACAAGTGTATCGAGCAGGCCATTGTTGAATTGGCCAAGGCTGGCTGGGCAAAGGAAAGCATAAAAGTAGTCGGTACGCCCTTCTCCGCTGTCATTTACATGATATTCCGCTTCGCACGTCTTATCCTCTCTCTTCTTAATCAGGAATCACCAATCAACGCGAAACAACCGTCGCTTGGAGTCGAAAGACTGGCAAGCCTCTCTGCCGGGCTATCGTATGGACTGATTCGCGCACGAAGAACACCGTTGCGCACTATGAGCACAAGCTCGAAGTTACTGGCATTGAAGTGTCACCCGGTGTTTGGAAGAAGGGCAAGGAGGGCGTCGATGCTCTTCGCGATATGTACGTCCTTCTTTTCGCTATTTTCCGAACCTTTGTTCATAGATATATGTGCATCTGATAGCACGGGTCTCCCACTGTCAACCTACTTTTCTGCCATCAAACTGCGGTGGCTGATTGACAACCATCCAGAAGTATCAGCTGCACATGAGCAAGATGACCTACTTTTTGGCACGGTGGAATCTTGGGTGGCATATGTGCGTATCTTTTGTCTCTGTAAATGCTCCCATGCCAATTCAGAATATGTGGTAATTTTAGAATCTCTTGGGCGGTGTTGAAAAGGGTATTCATATAAGTGAAGTCACGAACGCCTCCCGTACGCTGCTTCTCAACACCACGACATTGCAATGGGAGCAATCCCTTGTCGACTTCTTTGGTTTGCGCAAAAGCGTTCTCCCTAAACTCGTCTCAACCTCGGAGGTCTATGGTGACGTGGCTTACGGCCCGCTCAAAGGTGTACCCATTGGTGGTCTTGTTGGTGATCAACAAGCCGCTTTGATTGGCAATAAATGTTTGAATCAAGGAGAGGCCAAATGCACTTACGGAACTGGCGCCTTCTTGCTATTCTGCACTGGCGGTGACATTGTGGAGAGCAAGCATGGCTTGTTGAGCACTGTAAGTTGATTCGTACTTTTATTCGTTGCACACTTTATAAATCATAATATCTCCTTGTGCAGGTTGCCTACCAAGCTGGCCCCAATGCGAAGCCAGTATATGCCCTCGAAGGAAGTAGTAAGTACAGTTCAACCCTATCACTTGTTAAATGATAATAATAACATTTTATATAGTTGCTGTCGCTGGCAGTGCCATTAAGTGGCTCCGGGATACCATGGGTCTTATTCAATCTGCAGGAGAGGTTAACACCCTCGCAGCCAAAGAAAAGGACAACGGAGGCGTCTACTTCGTCACCGCCTTCTCAGGCCTCCTCGCACCATATTGGGACCCAGGCGCCGCCGGCCTTCTCATCGGCGTCTCGCAATACACCAATCCAGCACACATCGCCCGCGCCACACTAGAAGCCAACGCGTTCCAGACACGTGCCATCATCGAGAGTATGAAGCTCGACTCGGGATCTGACCTCAAGCATCTCAAGGTGGATGGTGGCATGACAAACGGCGACCTCGCTATGGAAATTCTGGCTGACATCGGAGGCTTTACTGTCATCCGTCCCGAGATGAGAGAGTGCGTCATCCCTCCAGATGAAACGATTTAAATCGCAGCTAATCAATTCTTTGAATGATATGTAGGTCCACTGCACTTGGTGCTGCGCTTTGTGCTGGAGCTGCTATCAAGCTTTTCGGATGGGATCTTTCGAAACCCGAATCGCTTGCCGAAGTTAATACCAAAGGCAACACTGAGTTCGCCCCAGGAGCGGTGGATGCCGAACGCGCCAATAAATGGAAGAAATGGCAGAATGCGGTGGAGCGCTCAAGAGGGTGGGAAGAAGGAGTTGATGCTTGAGCATCTCAGTTTGATCTCAGTCCTTACAACATCTGCAAATCTCCGAAGTGCTTTCTCTGAGCATTGGTTATTTATTTCTCGTTTATCTCTTTTGATATCTGACTCTGGGACCTTGTATACTACTACATCCCATTATGCCACAAAGGAAAGGAAAATATATCCAATTATATAACGCAAGTGTAGTTCATGCCAACCAAACTAATCCAATAACATTACAACGTCTCTGAGGCTGTAGCTTCTTCCGGTGTAGCACTTAACGACGTCGAGCGCGCAATACTTTAAAAGAGATCGTCATGCCTTGGATCTTGCACTGTCGCACAGACAGCTCTTGGGCAGCTCAAGAACCTCGCACAGCCGGCATGTGGAATGACAAACTCGTCGAGCGGGAGCGGCAAATTCCAAGTTTGTGAATCAGGACCATCTGGAGGACTTCAAATGTGCCTTGCGATAGTCGAGTTCTCGTTGAAAGCTCCCATGGGAATAGCGGGAAGAACGGTTGTGGTAGTCAAGAAGATGGCGAGAATCGAAATCGTTCTTACTCGGTACCCTCAGCCTTAACTTTTAGAATGAAAATAAAATGTAAACAAAAATCAGAGTGAGACGTCAGTGTTGAGAAAGTATTTGAGTACTGAGCGAGAACACACGAAAATAGCTGATTTGGAGTCCAGAACGGCCATAGTAGTCGAGAAATTTCACCAGATCCTAGATTTTTTTGTACGGTACCAGGGCGGTAGCGTCCTATAGACCATTAGAAGTAGAAATCCAAGGGCAACGACGATGGTGGAGGAAATTTGAGATCTGCTTGAGAAATCGCGCGAAAACGGCTGATTTGGCGACGAGAACGGCCGCGGTGATCCAGAAAATCGAGACGTGACACTGCATGGACAACCAGAAGTCATCATTGCATGATGCCCTCTGCGTACATGTTTAGGAGTGCAGACAGGAGGAAACAATTCGATAGAGTATGCGGTTGAAGAGATATCCCCGTCACTCAGTGAGAAGATACAAGATCGGGTGTGCAGACGCCACTGAAAACGGCAATAGCATCATCTGATTTATATATAGCTCACAAAATCGCCGTCTACATATAGGAACAACACTGAATATCTGTTTTCACACTCAAAGACCCAATCATGCGCCACACAATTTGCCAAATCGTGCCAATCGAACTTGAACAACTCCTCCACGTGCTAGCTTGAGTTTTGTCTGGGGAATTATTCCGAGCTGGTCAGTGTTCTTGCAGCAGAGGAACTTGTAGCCGGTCCAGCAGCAGGCGCCGTCGCCGCAGGAGGCTGAGGGTCCCAGTAGCAGCCTGGGGGAGCTGGGCAGTCCTCCTCGGACTGGTGGCCGGCGCTTGTTCTATCGTACTTAGTTTATGTAGCTCTGGAAAACGGTATCGGCATGAAAATATGGAAATGCTACGCCAATCTCGCTGCGCAGTAGTGATATCTTTCCGAGGATAATTGTGTCGCATTGGAAGGAAAAGGTCAGTTCCTCTTGCTCTTCCCTGTACGGAAGACAATGGCATCGGCTAACCTACTATGCTCGCAGGACTCTCTCTCGACCCTGGCGAGGAGCAAGTTAGGCAAAAGCGAGGAGTACAATTTGGACAGTCAGTTCACGGTAATTGTAAATGACCAAATCCTGAAGTACAAGATTGGTATCCGTACGCTGAACATTCATCGACCAAACTTCTTGAGCGGGTCAGATCTTTTCTTCCCCCACGACCGCTGGATCCTCCGCCCCGCCCGCCCCGCCCTCTGCCGCGACCCTTGCCTCGTGCAGATTCTTTCTTGAAGGGGACGAATGCTTTTGCGGTCCCCGCCGTCTCAGCTCCGTCAGCATTGGCGCCAGCCACGGGGGCGATCCGAGGTAGCAGGTACTGAGGGACATGTTTCATGTGGGGCTGTACTCGTGTGGGATGCAAGGGCTTGTCGTGTCTCAGGAACTCGAGATCTAGAGGATTGTCTTCGAAATGTGCCTGCGGGGGCGATTGGTGTCAGCGCAATTTAGAAAGAAATAAAAAATTGATCGACTGACCTTTAGTTTATCTGAATTCAAAATCTCGGACTTCAGCTCCTTCACCCGTGCCTCTCGAATGGCGGATCTCGTTACACTTCGTAGCGCGTCCTCCATACGGTATCTGAACGCCTCCACTTGCTTCATGTCAAAGTTGTACTCCTTGATCTTGCTTCCTCTCGCACCCTGCTCCTTCTCAATTTTGCTGAACACCACTTCATCTTTCTCAGCGGTAGGTAGGCATCCAACGACCTTGTTTTTCCCCCACTGCTCCCTGGGAACGACAAAAGACAACGACATGCCGGTCCGCCCCGCTCGTGCTGTCCGCCCAACCCTGTGCGTATATGATTTGGAGGTGGTCGGTAGATCGAAGTTTAGGACGCAGGCGACCTCGACAAAATCGACACCTCGCGTGACACCGTATTCTTTGTCTTGACCTTTGTCTTTTCGGTCCCGTTTCCGCGATTTCGCTGGTTTAGGGGATTCGTCTCTTTTTCGCTTTTTGTCTGGTTTAGAAGAGCTGGTTTCTGGAGGTGTTTCTGTAGTTTCCGTAGGTATAGGCTCGCGTTGCGTAGATGTGACTGGATTCCAAAAAAATGAGGATTATATTCTTACGAAAGGCAGTCAAACTCACATTCTTCAGACTCCTCCTCCTCTTCTTCTTCCTTTTCTTCTTCCTCCTCGGTGTCATATTCCGTTTGTACCCCACTCTCATCGGTGGCAATGATATAGTCATATACTCCTTTATTGAATTCTTGTACAACGTGGTATCTATTATATTCACGTCAGAGAGAGACAAAAACGACGCAGTATGTGTTCATACCTTGAGTTTAACGGTAGTTCCGAATTGAGCACACATGTTTTTATTGAGAATTGTTCCAAGAAAAGTTTGAGACGGTAGCTTCGATCAACGTCGTTGACGAAGATGATGCATTTTCCGCGAATAAGTTTGAGTTTTAGGATAACATAAGTGAGAAGGAATTTGTCGACTTCAGAACATCTGCAATGGAAGAATTTGATATGCCGTTGCAAAATAAGTACGTTGAACTTACCTAACGGCGTATTGGCTAAGAAGGGCTGCTTCGTCCTCGCCTTCCTCCAGTTTCAATATGGCCTAGACAAGAAATTAGACGGCTTCACATAAGATTGACCATCAGACATACTGGATTCCGAAGGGCGAGCCCTTTCAACAACTCCACGTCTTCCGTCATGGTCGCACTCATTAGAAACGATTGATACACCTTCGGAAGGAATCCTCCGTTGAAAATCTGTCGGACATCCTCATCATGCCCGTATGAAAGGATGAGGTCGGCTTCATCGATTACAAGGGACTCCAGAGAAGACAGAGAAAGCACTTTTGATTGCAAAAGGTTATGCGCTCGTGAGGGTGTAGAAATGACGATATCAGGTTTATCTGATAACAGGGTCCTACCAAGAGTTCAGAAGAGAACATGAAAAGACGCGATCAAACGCACCGTTGCAAATGTGAAGTGGTGCCCGATGCCACATTGGAGACGGTAACATCTTTATCGCAATACCCCAGAAGACTCTTCAAATATGTTGATACTTGTTCTGAAAGTTCTCGCGTTGGTACAAGAATCAGGGCACGAGTAACTTGTCTGCTTTCATCTTCTTGTGCTAATGTCTGGATAGAATCTCAGCTTCGTATAGAGCGACATGTACAACAAAACGCACCCACACTTTTAGCGCTCAAGATCTTCTGCACAACCGGAATACAGTATGCGGCTGTCTTTCCGCTTCCTGTGCGTGCGCGAGCGAGGATATCACGACTTTCGAGAGCAAGTGGAATGGCTTTGGCTTGGACAAGGGTAGGACGAGCGAAGCCTGCGTCTGCGAGTGCGCGGAGAATTCGTGCATCAAGGATATGGGAAAGAGAGGCAAAGGTAGCCTTTTTATCAACGAGATGAGGTTCAGCCATTTTAAGAGAGGAAGAGAACAGACGCCAGTCTTGCCGTTCAAGAAAAATAAGTTACATAAGCAGGATTATTAGGCGTGATCTAAAAATACAGTGCTGGTCTACGACTACAGAAGAACGGGCAAAAAACTACATGAAAGTAAGTACAGCATGGTCCGCAACATAGCTAAAATCAATTCACGATCATGTTTATATCCAATCACTGGATACTGCATTTCCACCTCTTCTCAAACAGCTGGCAATCAATGTAATGTTCAGTAACGGCGGTGCCCACATCCCCGCCGTTAGTGGTATCGATCATCAACACCCCACATTTATAGCAAAAATGCCTAGATATTACAGCATTAATATCGCTCAGCGACTTGGATCATTGAAGAAAGATGGCTTACACGTTGCAACCAGGTGTCCCGCACTTCGGACGAAGAATAAGCACACTGTAAAAAGGCGCTTTGAAAAATTACGACTGACCGTCATATGATTACATCCTGTTTCCTTCTGTACGGGTGTTCTGCAGCCAGGACAATACTTCCACCCCTTCCGCTTCATCAGTCGGTCTATATTGCTGTTCTTACAGCGGTGGTGTTGTTGAGAATTTGCTAGCGTTTTGAGGCAACTTTTACACCATTTATGACCACATCTTGGCAGAGGGCAAACTAGAACACTTTCTTGCGCAAATTGTCCGCGATCGACATTCATAACCTCCTTGCATCTAGTGATGATTTGAGCGGTGATTAAGGCAACCACCAGAAAGGGATAATTTACCTTGGACATTGTAAGGTAATACAGTGTAATACCAATTGAAGTTCTGAAGCCGCGTCAACGACTCTTCCGGAATACGCAGCTGTTGGATAACGTCTTCGGAGAGTTCTGTAGATATTTTTTTGTTAATTTCAGTCAAAGGCTGTTGAGAAGAGAGGAAACTGACGCGTTTTAATAGCTCTTGGTCTTTCAGCGACGCATTCTGGGCAGAAAATAGGATAACGACCATCGTCTATTTTCGCCTTCGTGTATGTCGTCAGACATTCCTTGCAGAACATGTGCCCGCAGATCGGAAGGCTTATCTTGACTGCCACATTATGAACTTCGGCACATACACCACACTCGAAGGATTCAAGGACACGAGGCAGCTGGAGAGTGGTAAAGGTCGATGAATTAGTTGGGGTATTGTTCCCTTCGGTACTGGCCGAGCTACTAGCATTGGCTTCTTCTTGCTTGCAATTGCACCGCGAGTTGCCAGTCCATGGCAGCGCCTGCGCGTGTCGAGGTGGAGGATGACGCCAGACGCTCCTCCTCTATACTTCTCTGTAAAGCAACGAGCCAAGCGGTCTCCCTAAATGTATCCCTATATGCGCGATGACGTGAAACTATCATCATGGATAGCTCTTCTTCCTCTTGTAGCTGACGCGCTAGAGCAGCCTCCCACGAATAAGCATGCTCGTAGGTGATAGAGGTTGACGCTGCGGGTTCTAGGACCGTCGGATAGTCTATTGGGACCATAGCCGGAAATTTCTCTTTCATTATCTGTGGTTGTGAGTCCGTTTTCTCTTCCGCTTCCCCCTCCGGAAGCACAGGGTTTGTTTGAGGGTTATCTTGTTGGCTTGGTTCGGCACTTGGTGCCAAGGGTGGATCGTTAATCTCCTCGATGGTATTGCATTCGTGAGTACGGCTGATGAATGGTTTGGCAGGAGGAGTGGGAGCAATGTTTTCCTTGTTATCGACATTGTCGAATGTGTATGTGCTGGGTAGGGCTTAGACTAGGATCGCCCGACAAGGCTGGCTCCAAATTTCGTAATAAAGCTAATTGCCATCCAAATTCGCTATGGCGGCGGGCGCTTATGCTTTGTGAATGATTCAATCCACTTTTAGTGGGGGATGATGAACCACTCGGCACAGGCATGGCCTCCGACTTGTCCTGGCATTCAGTGTGCGAGGGTCCTGCGACTGATTTGACCTGGCTCTTCCTTTGTTCAGCTTGGGCCTGCAGTAGCGCAAGATGGTCGAATGCGAGGGTTTCTGCTGAACGTTTGTGTAGGTGTGAAATACTGTGGGATAATAGCTCTTCCACGTCTAGCAAATGTCCGTAGGGATCCGGGACTATGCAATGAACTGAGAGGTGATGGTATGGATCGGCATTACCCAATGGAATATATTTCCTCCCTTCAGAGAATATGTTGCTAGCTACCGCTATGACATCATCGAGGCATTTGCTCAAGATAAATGCAGGAGCGTGAGGGTGATGAGAGCGAGGATGGCAGTCGAATAGAGCATAGACAGTTGAATCCATCACAGGTATTCGGAGGCAGAGAAGGACTTCACCAGATTGGCTCAAAACGGTTGTTCGAACACTCCGTGATGTTTGAGAGAACCAAGCCCTAAAATATCCGAAATAAATTAGTCAAGGTTGGTCAATAAATCACAAAATACGCAACTCACGAAAGAATTGATTTGAGGTTGTCAATCTCGGGCACATGGCTCAAAGTAGCCGCAGGATCCAATAGTAATGTCTTTTCAAATATTGGAACTGCTAGAGATTCACCGACATCCAAGTAGGTATCTGCGTTAAGTTCTTGTCTGATCTTCATCATGTCCTACACAATATTCCAGGGTATATGAGCAACGAACACGGAATATATCACCGCAAGATCAATCGACGCATTACTACGAGGGACTCACATCAACCATGACTTGCGATATCATGCGCCGAAGAAGCTCTGCATCTGTAATTCCTTCTATCTCCAACTTCCATGCGAGTCGAACGTAATTAAGCGCCGTGAAGCCGCAGGCAGAAAAGTTGCTACTAGATGAAGTCTCTGCATTGTGAGCATGGCAGACAGGCGCTTCATAAACTATTATTTGAGGTTCCAGGAGTCTGCTAGCAGGATCCTGAAATATCGGGTCCTCCCAATCGACGAAAGAGTTGGTAGCCCTGCGGGCTAAGCGGGACGTGCGAATTGGGGAAGGCATCCTGGCTGAGAGAGGTCCCAACCGGCGGAGAGATCGACCCAGCACCCACGGCGGTTTGGAGAGATGACAGAACGGAAGGAGGAGTTAAATACAGACCTCCACCACAACTACACTGATGCAGCAGTAGTGCCTGTCACATCGCATCAATAATCCTACCCAAATGCAACCTAAAATGTAGCGGTCCACTGCACCAATTGCACCGATAAGGGTCTTGCTCCGTGCCATCATCTATGGCGGTGCAAACAATATATGTTTCGATGTAAATGCCTGGCCACCTTCCGAGGACAACACAGATATGTGAGCGGGAAAGTGCGAGTTATTCTGGACATCCAAGCAGCGTGAGCAATTCGGTCTGTTTTCAGCCGTATACCGTCATTGCGGTGGTCATCGAGATGATCATTAGAACTTAGAATGATGGTGCGGCACAAGCAAGGGAGCACGTCAAGGTATACGAGTTTGCGCAGCCTTCCGGGCATGAGGATGGGTGAAATGAAAATGAGGAGCGAGGCATAAGTAGAGATATGTGGTGTTGAACAGAGCCGTCGACTCGCAGTGGAATTCAAAAACATTACGGCCGGGCCGCGGAATGGCCTCTGCCTAGCCTCCAAAAAAATCAAGTTGGCAGCAAGTTGGCAGACAAGACCTCCACTCTAGAACTTATTCGTCCGCCAAGCCTAAACATCGAAAATACAGGCTGAAAAAATACAGGCTAATTTACAGGTTGTACAAAACAGGAATATTGAATAGAGACATAGTCCATTTATTGAATACTGCATCGTAGTCGCCCTAAAGTATGGGTCGAGAGCAATGGATATTGTCTGCAACGTGAATAATGTGCGGTAATAGCTGCGCTCAAGCCATCTGAGCGGTTCAGGGATAGGTCGAATATCTTGTCTCCGCATTTATAGCAGAAATGGCTAATCGATCGATTTCCAATCAGTCTGCGAATGAAGCGAAGGTCAGGCCAATAAGCACGTACACGCGACAACCAGGAGCACCGCACTGAATACAAATTACGTTCAGACTCGGTCACGGCTCCATCACAAAACAGGTGAATTACCGTCATATGATTGCATCCTGCTTCTTTTTGGATTGGTGTGCGGCAGCCTGGTAAATGGCAAGGTAAAAGCAGTGTTTGGCGCGGTGCAACTGAGTTGTAACTCACCAGGACAGTATCTCCATCCCTTCCGACGCATAAGTCGATCAAGTTTCTTGTTCTTACAATGGTGGAGCGCGGATCTGCCATCCATTTCTTTGCCACAATCTCGACACCATCTGTGGCAACATTCTGTAAATGGACATGCCATAATAGGATTATCAAAATAATCCTGGCGATCGACGGTCATTGTTTGCTTGCATCTGCAAAAGTGGTTAAGGATGAGCGATTTTTAATGAGTAAGAAAGCAGCTTACTTTGGGCAAATCACGGTCCTCGAATGAAGTGCTAGCTGTAATTCAACGAGAATTTCAGTTTCTTTTTGTGGAATGCCCAGATTATACAAAATATCATCTTCTAAGTCTGCGAAAAAAGTTATTTCAAGTGAGCCTCTAGGAATTGATAGACTGATGGACAATACATACAATTGTCCATAAGTTGATCTGCGAGACAGCCAGGGCAATTAATCGGGAATTGTCTCTCCCGGATTTTGACCATAACATAAGAGTGAAGACAGTCCTTGCAAAATAGGTGCGTGCAAGTAGGAGTGGACAGGGCTTCAGCTCCGCTGACCACATCGCCACAAACACCACAAACACTGTCGATTACGAAAGACGGTGGCAAAGGCTTGAATGAATCTGGTCCAAAGTCCCACATGCCGCTTGGCATTGGAAAGGATGAACGAGAATCTTCATCCCGCGAAGATGAGCTTGAAGTGGCGGTGATGAGCCCACCGGGAAAGAGGTCGCCCGGCAAGTCCAGTCGTGAAATGCTGGGGTAGGGTGTGGCGGTTCTCATGCCTCCTGCTAATGCGTGGAACGAGTGGTGGAGGCAGAGTTACTGTGGGTATGTATGGGTGCGATGAGGCTTTGTTGTGTGTTGATTTAATATGTGAAGCTTTACAGCCTTCCATTCGGAGTACACGTGTAGTGAAAGAGCCTAGAATAACCATTTGATTAGGACATTGGATGTGTTAGGAAGAGTCACGGTAATCGTAATCGCTCTAATTAGTCGCTGGCTGTAAGCAGGTGTCAATCAGGATCGTTACACAGGAGCCTCATATTTCAAATTGTGTTGCAAATCTAAGGCTTGAAATATGACACAGGACTTCAACAGAAATTATGCGGCCACTCACCTTCGGAAATTTAGATAGAACGCAAAGATGTTTTCTCGTTGGGAATTCCAGTGTGCATTTAGTTAGCGCAGAGAATTTTGGGAACCGCCTACCAGCCAAATACAGGGATACCAGCGAAAGTGAAGCCGATTGACTGTTGCTGATATGTTCTAGTTGCTGACGGGCAAGGCAGTGCAGTCAGGTGAGGGCTGAGTACTGAAGTCTGGATCTCCGGCTGTCCTGTTATCTTCTCCAATCCTGGGGTTTTGGGTAGACGTCGACACGTATATATATATCGAAGGCAGTGCATGCGATTTATAGAGTTCAATGGCATCATACATGCAGGCAGTTGGTATGGGGCCATAGTCCGCGGATCCTGGACGGAATAGAATGACAGACCAACAACAAACTAGTCTTGTTTTTGCGTTTTTGTTGTTGAAGTAGACTCAGTTTTACTCGTGTTGTAGATCATGATCAGGGAATAAGAAAGTTGTGAACAACAACAGGCGCTGTACGGTTACAGTACCGTGCGCACGCGTGACGTAATGTCACGATCATTGATTCGCTGCGCGTGTTTCTTTTCCTCAAACTCAACTCCAACTGCGGGTATGGCATCCGACTCAGCAGTACAGATATCTTCGAACGCAGAGGACTCATCAACAGATAAAGTGACGTGTCGATTGTGCGCCTTCCACGTCTTGTTGACCCTTGCTGCTTGACTCAAATCTGTCAAAGATGTCGACGACAGTTCGCAAAATATACTTGTCCGAAATGCAACATTCCCTACTGTTCTCTCACCTGTTTCAGATCCCAGGTTGGTGGGCCTTTCTAAATGTTACAAATGTATGTTAATGAACACATTTGTCTCTGCAAATTAAACGAAAGGCTCACACTCAATGTTCAGAGGATTTTATAAGAAGGAGATCGAGTCCGACATCCATTCGGGTCCCTCGAAAACTGCGCAAGAACGGCAGCAAATGATGGAGCTGTTAAAGAAATTTGAAGAGAAGCATCCAGCCAGACATATTCCGGATGGAGAGGAAGACGAGAAGAAGATGAGGACGATTCATCGGATTTGGCCAGGAGATTCGAAAGCGTTGATCTCGGTAAGCATTTTCATTTCTATTCATAGGCACTTTTGACGGAAATCCTGCAGAATCTGCATCACCAGAGGCACTTTGGGCCATGCTGACTCCAACCGAACGATCGAAATTCATGAAAGCCTTCGATGATCCGACAAGTGAATTGGCGCAGCAACTCCTGTCAAGCGAACTGCTAGACAAAGATATAGAGGAGCCGTGGTGGGTGATACAAAACGTGATTGTGGCCGAAGACGAAGAACAAGATGGAGACAGTCGCCAAAATATCGATCCCCGCACAGGACGCCGCTATGGCGATCGACCACATTTATGAATATCCCGGCGTCCATGGTGAAGGCTTTTCCGGTGGGCCATCCACTTGTCTATAATATGTGTGCCATTTGGTCAGTGCTGCCGTCTTGTTGAGACAAGAGATCAATTGACCAACCTAATTAGCATTTCATATGCCTATATAACAAGACACCTGGGTACATCACCTCTTTCAAAACTCAAACCTGAGAATTCAGACTACCACGAGGCTCTGCGCCTGCTCACCCAAATGGTACCATTTCTAACCGACCGGAAGTCTACCAAGGTGTATCCCAACCTGTCAGCGGTCATCACCGATATATGGTCGACGTTCGAACTTGTAAGCCTGCGCGGGTACTCGATCGGCGATCGGAGGACTGATTTATGTTCCCAAGGGCGTTATGACAGGCGATCTGTTCGCGCTTCTTCTGCAGGATGCAGCGCATCTATTAAAACCTCTCCATATTACTCAGATAGCACCTGTCTCTGCCACCATGCCGGCATCAGACAGAGTACCTCCAACACATCCCCACAGCATGCCAGTCCTTGTGCTCTCCGACCTGAATGGTCTTTTCTCGGCCACGTCTGAACGGAATGCTTCCCAGGACAATTCAATGCGGCGGAAAGACAATCACATCACACATAAATTGCTGTTCTACGCCGCGCACATCCTATCGACGCCGAGTGTGATATTGGACGCTGTGGCGAATGAGATGCGGGCGCGGGCGGAGGGATATCGTAGCCAAGAGAAGAGGAGGGGCTCGGAAGGACCCCTTGCGGGTGAGGGTGTTGGACGGCGAGTGGTGGAGATGACATAAGTAGCCAATGACATTGCGGTGATTGTCTGACCGCGAGGGTCCTCGAAATATACGCGCACGTGACCGTTAAGCTGCCAGAGAACCCGAGCGGTCGTTCCGCTCGCATCATATAACCCATCTCTTCTTTTCGTCCTCCCCATCTCCTTTCTTGCCCGTCCCAAACATGGACTCTGGAGGGCTCAACTGCGGTTCTGGCGGCGGCTCCGACTCAGATCTCAACCTTCGCGTTGCTGCTATCTTTGTTATCTTGGTGGGCTCCTCTTCCGGTGCCCTATTTCCTGTCCTGGCAAAGCGATCGTCATGGCTCCATGTACCGAAAAGTGTATTCGAGTATGTGCCTCCCTTCTTCATTTCTGCGACTCTCTAACGATGTTATTCGTTTGCTAGTTTTGCAAAATATTTCGGCTCGGGCGTCATCGTGAGTAGAGCTTTCATCCGTTTCAGAGCTAGTTTCACCTGTATGCCGTAGATCGGAACTGCTTTCATCCATCTTCTATCACCAGCACTCGATGCATTATCGAGCCCGTGTCTCGCGGCGCCCTGGCACGAATATGTATGACGACACCACATGCTACCCTCTTCTTGTTTCTGATCGCTTTAATTCAGCCCTACGCCCTCGCTCTCTGCCTTCTGAGCATTTTTGCCATTTTCATCATCGAGCTCATCGCTTTCAGATGGGGAACATCTAAGCTATCAAAAGTAGGGAAAACGCACGGTGAGTTGTTGCTCATACGACGATCATTTTCCTTGACTTATTGAAAAAAAGACGCACACGGCCACAGTCTCGGATCGCACGCTGCGCATGGTCCCGAGGGTGTTATTAACCCTCCTACCAGAATTGAATCAAAGACTCTAGACGATGCAGAAAGCGCAGGAAGTAATCCATCTCAACACGAACACAACCATGGATTTGAAGATAGTATGGCGACACAAATGATTGGTATTGCAATTCTGGAGTTTGGTGTTGTCCTGCATAGGTAAGTCATTAGAGTTTTTGACTTGAGATTATTGTCTTATTCTGTGCTGCCTAGTGTTTTGATCGGCCTTACGCTTGCTGTGGCGCAGAGCTTTAAAGTTCTGTTTGTTGTCATTGTTTTTCATCGTCAGTTATTTTTTATCTATAAATATGCATCGCCTAATAACAAATTCCACAGAAACATTTGAAGGCCTTGGAATTGGCTCCCGTCTGGCTTATCTGGAGCTGCCAAGACGATTCAGATGGGTGCCTATCGGCGGAGCCATCCTATATGGCGTCACCACTCCGGTTGGAATTGCAGCTGGTCTCGGCGTGAGGACAACCTATAATCCAGACAGTACCACTGCCTCAATCGTCAGTGGAGTGCTTGACTCTCTTAGCGCTGGTATCTTGATATACACAGGTCTAGTTGAGGTATTTTAGTTCTTGTCTGTCTTTTGTCGGTAACTCATCAACGACCTTTCTAGCTATTTGCGCACGAATTCCTCTTTAACAAGGAGATGATGAACTCGTCAAACGGCAAACTCGCGTACGCCATTGGCTCGATGTGCCTGGGATGTGCATTGATGGCTCTCCTCGGAAAATGGGCATAAACCGTCTAGATTCGACCCTTGACCCTGCGATACACAACTAATTCACGGATCACCCTCTGAAGACATCACTCATTCCTACTCGACAAACCGCTAACACACACATGATCATTCAACATTGTACATTTATGCAAAACTCTAGATTCCATCACGACTAATCGTTGTATCGTGCTTCTCACGGAGGCTCTCTTAACGCCCTATGGTGTTCGTATCAGACAGACAGGGGAAAAGGCATTAGGAAGAAGTTGATCTGCTTAAATTATATGGTATTTTTGTATTAGTGTAAATTTCATGAAGTTGGAGGATGTACAGTGAAAACACGAACATTGCAATACATTATTGTCCCATATCAATCAACAATATCTGGAAATTAAGGAAGTTTCAATTTAAGACCCTCGAGATCCTGATTACTTTCGTTAGCTTTACACACTGCGACAAAGGGATACCTCTGAAGCCCGAATCAATCACAGCTTCCCATCCGACGGCCCGTCCTTCCACCTCTCATCCACCTTCGCACAATCGAACTTAGTCTTTCCAACTTCTCGTTCACCTCGTTATGCCCGATCACACAACCACCGGCTCAGGGCGACGCGTCCACTGACATCCGGCTTGTGCTTCGCCATGTCCTCCCAAAGTCCTTGGCGCACATCCGCACGGGTAGAGCACGGGCAATGAACCAAGGAGCATCAGCATGTTGGCGCTGCGTGGGCGTGGCTTCTCTGGGTAGTACGCAGCCGTGGTGTGGAGGAACGTCCATGTCGCGCGGCCGAGCTGCTCGCCGTCGGAGGGCACCCTGGTGGCGGTTCGTCGGGACGATATGAGGCACTACTGCTGCCTTGCGCCGAAGGATTGGAAGTCGGAACGGTGGTTGCGCCAGCCAAAGCAGCGAAGCCTGCGAACGTCCCGCTCTGTCCGCGGTTCGTGGTGGTGGCGGGGCCCGCCGATGCCGTACCCGACGCAGGAGCGGGCCACTTCTGGGCAGGCCTGTTGGGATCGTATTGGGCGCTGTTGCTAGTCTTCGCTGGAGACCAGTTGCGGAACGCGGTGCAGATCTTGCAGGGCTTGCCATCGGGGCCCATGACCATTCCCGGAGGCAGGCCACCTTGCGGTGTTACGTTTTGTGGTGCAGGCGGCGTTGGCACTCGTGCTTTCGCCTGCCATTATGCGTCCGTGGATAGCGTCAAACAAAGGGTGTTCAATGTGGTTGAAGCAAGGTTAAAGTGGTTATAGAAGGTTGTCGCAAGTAAGCGGCGCCCTCAGTCAGCACTTTCGTTAGCCGGCCTCGCTCAGTGATCCGTCAGTACTTCAGTACTTTGTTCTCAATATCACTATCTTGACTCCACCAGCGCAAGACCAGCGTCAAAAAATATTGAAATTAATCTTTACTCTGTCATAAGCTGAAAGCACCTCATATGAGGGCTGATCATGAGTCTAAGAGTAATTCAGGAATGACAAAATACATTATACCCTAGATTTATTCCATGACATCATCAAACCAGACCACGGTGCACGATGCAGTTTGTTTGCGAATTCTTTTACTAAGTATGTGCTTCTTCGCAACCGAAAAGAATAGCATGCGCTTCTAGGATACCTGGCTACGTATTATTATTTTCCAAGTTTGTAGATATTTCACTTCTATAAAAGGGAGAAAATGAAAGGGGTATGTATGAGTCGAAGGAATTCACAAGGCAAGAATAATCAAAGCAGCAGCGGCAATCCCACAAATGTGAGGTACCAGTATGCAGCATTATAAATGATATGCGACTGAAGAGGTAATAAGATAGGGAGTCGTTGATCTTCTAAGGCTACAGTAGGATTTCAATTTGGTCAAGAAACGGAGGGCTGAGTGATTACACACTACAATAGATAGAGGTGGCTGGAAGAACTAGTTGAACAGGGCTACTGACACAATTAGCTGATCGCAGGACGAGAACAAGTCAAGAGATTTGGTACGGAGTCAAGAGATGAGATGAAAGACAAAGAAGCAAGTGCATCTAGATGGCACTTATAGTTGCCGTTGAAGCTCATAGGAGAAGCGGTGTTCGTCGCTGTCATGGGCGTGGGCGGCATCGTGATCGCGTTGTCCTGGCGGGCTCTCATAGGGCGGACAAGTCTCAGCTGAGGTTGCCAGCTTCCAAGCGACACATGGTGAATGCTGACGAGGACGAGGTCTTCAAGCTTAATGTCATTGGGTCCATCACCAATTTTCCAGCGCGGGTCGGCGTCTTCCTCCATCGGCAGGTTCTTGCGGTCGAGCATGAACCGCTGAACACACTTGGCCACGTTCTTCGCAAGTTTGGCGAGCGTGATGGGCTGCGGGGGGCTGCGGAAGTCCTTGGTGGGGATCTGGCGACTCCACTGCCTATATCCAGGCCACTAAAAGGAGAAATAACCCCAGTTAGCATTGTAAAGATTACTCGGAAAGGTAATTCTGACCTCGAGGCGGATAGACACGCTGGGTCCGCGTCCTTCGAAGACGACTTGGTCACGGTCGCGAAGCTTCTTGGTGCGAAAGTGCAGCGCATCTTTGAGGAGGATGCCGTACTGTTGCGAATGTTCCGATATGAAGTAGAGAGGAGCCTCCATTAGAACTTCTTCAACGTAGCGCTTGCGGTCGCTGGTAGTGTGAGGCTTGTACATAAGCTGCGGAACGAATGGTCCTGCACCGTCCATTGGGAGGCTTAGCGCATCACGGAATTTGACGAGTTGCTCGCGATGGGTGAAGCCTTGCTTCTCTGACTGTTGATGAAATAAGCATCGATGAGAGAGATTAAATAGTGTAGTACGAACGTTGGGTGATGAATCCTGTTCCAACAACAACATGCTATTCATGCCATTCATGTCACTCATGGTGGGCGAGGCATATAACTTTGAGTCGCGCTTGCAGAGTAGACGGAGAGGGCAGAGGAGAGGAGATGGGGTACAGAGGTGAGAGCGAGAGGTCGGATCCTATAGGAGACGTATGCGGTATGGCCTGTCTTGAGATTGAATAATGGCCCAAATTTGAGTCCGGAGAGAAGTTCGGGGTTAACAAATAGCTAGGGGATGAGGCGGAATCGCTGGAGGATTAAATGTAGTGTAATCACTCCAGTTCCCGGCATATCCAGGAGATGAGGTCAAACGAGACTGTTGGGGGCTTGGTTGCGTTTGCAAATGCAATGCAGGGTAGGAAGAGTGGGAAGAGGTGCTGTCCATTGAGGAAAGTCATGGTGCTCAGTGGTGAAAGTATAGTCGCTCATGAGGTCCTCAGAACCTTGATTCGACTGCGGCTACAAATGAATAGGTCTAAATAAGCTGACATAGATGACTCGAAAGCAGATGCGAGACGTACGAATAAATTGGTGGTGTTTGACATGTCGCGGGCTGCTGTTTGATGCGTAGTTGATTGCTGCGCGTACTGTTGACTCAACCAGTGATCAACCGTATTGATCTTAGAGGGCGTAAGATGTGACTGGGGAGGCCTGAAAAATATGCAAAAAGTAAGAGAGGGAAGATATATAACTTATATATGACTCACTGTTTCGGGGCAGGTGACGAGTCAACAAAGGACGACATCATGTCTTGAGAGAAAAGGATAGAGGTGGCCATGGGCGAGAAAGTTAAGAAAACCCCACAGCTTTGTTGGGATACTTATACGACGGTATTTGGAACGAATTTCCGAAGTTCAGATGGGGAAGCCATTTTCGGATAGAAAAATGAAAAGCATCTGGGTTGACGCTGAATTGACAACAGATTGGGAGGGACAGTTTGCTCAGCCTCTGTGTCGAGAAAGTGCCAATGGAAGAAAACATTCTCTTTGAGGAAGTGGCCCAGCGTGTTGCGGTCGCATGTCAGCTCAATGCGGCAACGATTGACGTCGTTCAGCCGCCGAAGAGCAAGATTGGCTAGAAAGCGCTGCCGGGACGGGGTGTGAGGTGTGCATGGGTCAACAGATATGCGCATTTCGGAAGAATAATGCGCACAGGTGTGCATAGCTTTTGCAGTGGGAATTATCCACAAGGGGAAGCCGCGCACAGCATTAGCAGAGCGCAAAAATGATTTTTTGGCGGGAGCTGCACTGAAAGTCAGTTAAAACAGAGCCGCGAGGCAGCGCAGGTGACACCAGACTGCAGGGGGCAGATTGCAATCAATATCGGGTGGATGGGCAGATGAAGATCAAGCTCAAGGGTGATGATGCTGTGTTTGGCTGTGCGACCCCCTCACGTGCACCGTGCCGCCCTCTTCCACCAGAAATCCATTGGACAGCGTTCATACCATTCTCACTCACAGCGCATCGCTTCAAGGGCAATGTCTAGTCTTGCCGGTGCTTTAGACCTCCCTAATCAGGCCAGACCGTCCACAGGACGCTCCGACGACATCGAAATGATCTCCACACCCCAGTCGTCTGCTCTATCACAGGACGAAGAAGAGGATCAGGATGAGGCCATGTCCGATCTCTTTGGTAATGACAACGACGTCGAGGAACAGCGACGCGCTAGGTCTGTATAGCCATTATTTTTCCCGTCCATTTTCCCAAATTTCTCAGCATCTACACCATACTAACCATACACGTCCCGAACTCAGGCCTGCTCCCGCATCGCCTGATGGGTCCGGGCCTGATTCTGAGCGCTTACCCTCTCCCGAGCGTGAACGTCGGCAGGCCCTGGAATATGAAGAAGAGGAGGTGCCACCAGAAATGGCGATCGAGGTCAAGGAAGCAGAGGTCAAATTTCCAAACCTGCCCGTTCCAAAACCGTCGGACGGCAACGTACGTGTGTTTCATCTCTCGCGGCATAGAATATAGCTCTGATATGGTATGCGTTCATTAAACATTAATAGAACTGGGTCATTCGTGTGCCCAACTACGTGAAAGTGGACTCTAAACCATTTCACCCTGATACCTATGTCGGACCTGAACACGAAGAGGAGGAACTCGGCCATGGCGATTCGGGACGCGAAACAAGCATGAGTATTAAGCTCAAAGTTGAAGAACACGCTCCGGTGGCGTTGGACGAAAGACGCCTATGGACAAGATGTCAGTGCCCAACTACACCCTTTGGCCCTATCCAAACACCATTAATTTTTTTCATGTTCTGCAGGTTAAAGAATCTAACAGTCGCGTAATCCGCTGGTCCGATGGAACCCTCAGCCTGCGTCTCGGAAAAGAACTTTTCGATATCAGCCAGTCCATAGACACTCCGCCAGCATTCCCCGGCAGACGCTCGGCGTTGAGCGCCAATCATCCAAACCCAGACCCAAACCCAGTCTCAATCACAATCCGCATCAGGCATCCCCGCAACCCCGGGCAAGTCCCAGGGCCTCACCTATCTCGTCGCGCAACACAAACGGTCGCAGGTACTCCAGTCCGAGGCCGTCATCACCGGCTACATGAGCCTGCGCCCGACCGGCATGCCAGTCCGAGACGCACCGCATGCTCGTGCGCGCCGTCGAGCAGAAGCACAAACAAATAGCGCGTCTGCGCATTGCGCCGGAGCCCACGGAAGACCCGGAGCGCGCGAAGCTGGAGCTGATAAAGAAGAGCGCGAAGAAGCCCAAGACGAAGAAGGATGACGCGGACGGGCTTCCCGGCGGGCGAAGCGCCGCACGTACCGTCGCGCTGCGGACCACGATGTTATGTGGAGCGACGACGAGGACGAGCGGGGGGATATGTACGGGCGCTGGCTCGGAGGAGGAAGACCTACGAGGGCACGCCCCGCAAGGCGAAGCGGAAAACAGGAGAAGAAAAGGGCGAAGAGGACTACCAGGCCGACGATTTCGTCGTCCCCGATGAGTCAGATGAGGATGCGGACGATACTAGACATCGCCGGAAGCGCGCCAGAGATAGCGATGCGGAGGACGAAACTCGAGCGCATGGAGGCTAATTTGGAGAAACAGGCAGCGGCAGAGAAGAAGGGTCGGGGTCACGAACCTAAAAAATCGAAGAAGGCGGCTCGCGAGGAGGATGAAGAGACGGAGGATGAAGGCGCAGGCGCTATGGACGTGGAAAGCGAGGAGGAGGATGGTGAGGAATTCAGAGTGCGTCGCGTCACGAGCAAACGCGCACTTGCGCTTGAGGAAGAGGATGACGAGTAGTCAATCCCTTCCACATACGATATCCTTGCTTGCTTTGCTTTCGTCTTTGTCGTAGTTTCCAATGTACGTCACGGTTCTCTGTACACATATGTATAATATGAAGATTACAGTATGTCAAATGCAATGTGCATGTACAAATAAGCAGTTTAAATATGGACTAATGTTAATACTACATACATCTACTTCAGCGTGGCTCCTACTTTAGTCTTCAAAGTCCCATCTTCGGCCCACTCTTGGGACGGTTTTACACTGTCCACGAACCTCTGGTTCTCTGGATTATTCTTCAATAAATTATGCAAAGTAAAAATAGCATGCTCGCGCAGATCTAGCACATTGAAACCATAGTCAGTAAAAGGGTGTACAAAGAGAAAAAAAAGCCCACATACATGGATTCCTTTCGTCAATCACACAAAGGTTCATGATCACGGGAAGACCGCCGGCCTCTCTCGTTCGGTCCTGCACGTCTTTCACACCATGTGCTAACACACCCAACAGGCGCACCAGGTCGCGTTTCAGGTAGGTAAAACCGGACCCATCAGCAACAGCAGGCGCGACGGATGACAATTGGTGTGCCATCAGCATTGACGGGTTTTCCGAATTGAATACGGGGTAAAAAGATGTCGAGGAGATGCAGTAACTCTATATAAGTTGACTTTCATTAATTCTGCGTGCAGGAAGGAAAAATGGAATGCGAAGGCTGACCTATTAAATTCTCGATCACACCCACGTCACCGTGTTTCTTCAAAATATAATATCCTTTCATATTGGTGAAGGCTGTGTATGTGGAAGTGCCCTCCTCGAGGCGCGTCTGCTGCTCCTCTGCCTCCAGGCATATTGTGACAATGCATTGTGTAACAAGCACGAGCGCTTCGCAGACCTTCGGTAGCATCACATCTAGTTCCTGTGGGAATGTTGACAATGCTGCTGCTGTTGCAGGGGCTGCCGCATACGTAGGGGGCGAAGGCGAAAGATTTGGTGATTTCTCCGAAGACGAGGAAGAATCAGACGATGTCCTCTCCATTGGAGATCATCCCCGGCAGTGTCAACCTCTTTGCCTTTGGCACCATCCCTAGCGAGCGCTGCATCGCATTCTGCGCATACTCCGACAGACTGAAAAAGCGCTTTGCCAAAAACGAGCCCAACGACTCGTGGGTGCGTAGGATCTCGGGTATCTGCGTGCTCGTGGGGTTTAGCTGATTCGCTTGGAGATACGAGTCGACAAGCTTGAGCAGTGTGGTTTGATGAGGGGTGACGATCTCATTCGGGCTAGATAGATTGTTGATTAGGAGTTGATAGATAGAGCGCGGTTTAACTCCGACGAGACTATATACTCACATGGTAAATTTTTATATAGGTCGTGCACAAAACCCTCTTCGATGAACTGGGTGAAGATGGCGTATCTAGTTGATATTTAGATTTAAATTATGAAATCGACTGTTCATACACTCACCCAACATCGAAAGCTTTGGCTCCTTCACTGCCTTCATCCGCTTCGTGCAACTTGACCATATTATCGAGTAAACCAATGCATATGCGCACTCCAACTTTAGTCTTCGCCAACAGTTGACTAAAAATACAAGTTAAGAAGCATGCTAGCTTATATATCAGTCGTGTACTCACGTTCGCTTCCGACTTCCGTGGATGCAGTTCAGGATGAAGATCAGTGTGGTCAAGAGCGTGCGGGCATCTGGAGATCCCAACAACCGACTAGCTCGTTTCAATCAACAATGAGTTTAGGGGCGCTGTAGAAGGATACGAAAATACCACGGACATTAGGACGACCTGATCCTCTGGGAGGTTCATGTATGTCTCCCACATGCGGGCGACAAGCGTATCATTAGCTGTGACTGTGTTCGAGAGAGCCTGTGTGAGTACGCGCGCCGTAGCAACAGCTATTGATAGAGGGTGAGTAACCTGGATTCCTAGATGCACTGCACTGGCAGAGGGAAGAGAGATGGGGACGTACAATCGCTGTCCTCCATGGCTGACCAAGAGGTGTAGAAATGAAGGAGACGGCGCATATCTGGCTCATTTTCACTGCAAGGGTCGTCAGTGATGGCTGCAACCCTTTTGGGCTTGGAAACGGGCGGCAGAAACCCCGCCATGGAGATTAGATTGCGAAAGCACTCACTATGCGCGCAGCTGATTCGCTGGGACTCCGGCCACTAGGTTTCTGGTAAACTTGGCCAGGGCGGTGCACAGCTCGCGCAGGCCCCCACCCGAGCCCTCGCCGCGCCCGTGCCCCGCGTCTTCGTCCGACTCGTCGTCGTTCTCCCAGAAGGAGAGCTGCGTCCGCGTGAGATCGCGCCAGAGTTTGCGCAGATCGGCCCAGAGCTTGAGGTCAGCGCCAGCTTCGATTCTGTGTGGAGTCGATCAGCGTCTTTCTCCGAGGTGCAGGGATGCAGGCGTTATAATTATACCTGACTGTCTCACTCCGCGCGAGCGAGAGCGCTGTGAGCTCGAGGACGGCAGTGAGCGAGCGGATTTTGCGCTTGTTGTTGATGTTGAAATCTATGCAGGCCTGCCTGAACTGGGTGGCAACGATGGAGTTGGATGAGTGGTCCATGAGGGATGGAACAAGAAGCGGGAGCAAAGTGTTTTAGACGGTTGGGCTTACATATGGCTGGGACGCGAGAGATTGACAAGCATTTGATCTGACGCCTGTCATCATCCGCGCTTGCACTGCGACCAACACGTCCATGTCTCCCTCCGACATTAACATTTCTCTTGAAACCCACCTCATCCGCGCTCTCAAGCCAATCTATCCGCATTTGCCCGCCCAAATAGCACAGACACTCGAACCATATGTCGGCGACTCTCCGCCAGCGCTCATTCCGTACACCACTCTCTTCGAGCTTTCCAAGTGGACACGCACAGAGGAGGGCCACAAAGCCCTCAAGTCAAACGAATGGATCCACATTCATATTCTATGATCTCTCTGCTTGCTGGCTCGACCACATCACCCGACCGCAAGTTCGGCGCTTATGTGCCACCTAAAGACCCAGAAGAAATAGAAGCAGACCGTATACGTGAAAGGAAGACGATTACAGTACTACTTAACGCCCTGTTAAGCATAGGGTGTGTTGGATTCACGGCATGGTGGGCAGCAGACAAGACGGGCTGGAAAGCGGAATGGGTATGTCCTTTCTAGTCTATCTATAACGTCAATTATCTAATTCAATTTAGCGCGCTCTTTTTGCTCTCTTCGCCGCTTCGTTGTGGCCATCGCGAAGCAGGACTCTACATGATCTGGATGTCGCGGCAATCCACATCCCAAACATCCCGGCAAAAACGCGATCTGCGCGTCACAAGAAAATGGATCCTGCCCCAGTAACGGACCATGTCGCCAATGACGATCCCCAAGTCATCACAGACTCTGCAAATGAGGCATTGACATCGGCCACACTGCGGCAGAGACGATCGTAATATACCCGTTCCGTGTTTTCCTCTGGCACTTTCTGCATCCAGGAATATATCTTTCGCTACCGGTAGACTTGCAGTGCTTTCATCAAGAGCGACAGGTACCAGCCTGTTAATCCCCAGACCTCTATCTTCCCATTGACACCAGGCCCACCTCGTCCACTGTTTCTCCCTGTTGCGTGTCACGGCATCCTCTGGGAGGTGTGCTTGCACAAGATCCGTAACATCAACGGCCCAGTATGGTTCACTTCCGCGAAACATGGAAGTTCGAATACGCGTTGGAGATGCAAAGACTTTCAATGGTAAGTGGATCGCAGTGGCAACTTCCGAGGGGGATACCTGCGTGCGGAGAACGTCCATGTCGAGAGAGGAAATGGCTCTTCGGCTGCCATTGCCTGCTGTTCGCCTGGAGAGTGAACGAAGCCCTGTTGACGTGTAATTAAATACAGCTTGTTCGCGTACAAATGTTGACAGACTTACAACGATTGGCCACACTCTCATATCACCCGCAAGTTCATTTCTGGTGGTCCAATTTCACCTAAAATCTCCACGCAGCTCGGGTCGACACCCAATTCCTCTTGAGTTTCGCGCAGTGCGCCATGGGCAAACGATTCATCTATCTGTCAATAGCATGAGATAGAGCGTCCAAAATCGCATAAGGACAGAGGCTTGCATCGTCTATTCGGCCACCCGGAAAGCTAATGATGATCATGTAAACAACTGACAGGCTGAGCATGCGGTCGCGTCCCGCGGGTAATTGGCGAGCTGAGGCCCACCTTATCTCTCCAGAATGGATCGCAGCGTCTTCGCGCGCACTTCGAGCAGGATGCCAGGTTCGCCCCCAACGTTGCAGAAAGGGATCAGAACAGCCGCGTTCCGCCGTTTGGACGCCCCTGATTGATTGGACGCGCTGTCCGAGAGATCCGGGACGCGTTGGAGCGCATTTCGGAGGATGTTTAGCGTCGAGGGAGTGAAAGGCTTTGTGAGGGATATGAGTCCTGCGGAAGAAAGACTCTGGGATGCTCGATGGGAGAAGGACATTGCAAGGTGGAAGCGAACTAGAAATGTGAGCCAGGAGGCTCGGCCGAGTCATTTTGCCGTTGGCACAGCCACATAGAGTACTTATGACATCGTTGACCCTGCTCGGGCCCGTTCTCCTTCACTCTTCCAATGCCATGAAGCGGGATACCAATACGCATCGTCTTGTATCCAGAAACCCAAAACCTTCTCCTCCTCTCCCAAGCTCCGGGACCGTTTGTCCCAGTATCTCTCTTCCAACCACTCCAAACCACTCGCCGAAGCGTCTCTCCGAAGAAACACCCTTTCCCGACGGCCCCAGCTCAAAAAGACTACAGACACGGTCCTATAGCGTTGACTGGATGATTTGGATCATATGGGCACTGTTATACATACTACAAAGGACAAGGGTCGAGGTGCGTGCATGACCCACTACTTCTAGAAATCTGACTTACTGACGGAACAGCATTTATTAGGCCCCGCTGAAGCGACTTTCGTGCCGCATACACGAAAAAAGATGGGTCGACCAATCTCCCTGAAGGCACCGTGCATGTCTTCCGCGATGGCGCCGGCAAACCTACGCCTGAAGAACTCGAAGCCAAAGTCGACGAGATGTCGCTTACTGAAGCGCTTGACGGGGATTCGGATGGAATTATGCTGGGTGTGTTGGCTGTGCCAGCTGGATGACACCTTCCGACTTTCTCGACTTTGTCGCCCGCTGTGGAAGGCATATCGCATCTCCGAATTATCAGGTATGTAAAACAAACTGGAAATGCCTCGCAAAAAGAAAAAGTTCTCATACATGATCTCTGTTTCAGAGATTTTGCCCCGAATCGCTCGATGGTTATTCTGAAATTTATGAATCCAGGCGATGCATCAGAATTCATCGAGGCTTATAATGGAAAGCCATTCAATTCTATGGAAGTTCGTGATATGTTTTATTCCTTGTTTCACCACGAATTCATTCAGGTTGCCGTCTTAGCCAGAAATATGTCATGTCGTCCATGTTTTATCCGTGGTCATCGACGTGGATGACACGCTTTCACAGTCAATGACACGGTTAGCATCGGGGCAGGGCCAAATGTACGAGCTACCAACATGTCCTGTGTGTCTTGAACGCATGGACTCTGCGGTGACTGGCCTTATACTGTGCCTTGCTCGCATACGTTTCATTGCGCATGCTTAGTAAATGGGGCGACAGTCGGTACGTGCATCGACTTTTTTTCAAACGAAACTTACCTTATTTATTCAGATGTCCTGTCTGTCGATATTCCCAGAATCTTCTATCTTCTCATCCGACAACCTCATCTTCGGCGCGGACGATTCCGTTCGCAAATCCCACCTCATCCAGTCAATCATCATGTTCTTCCTGTGCTTCCACCACCAATCTTTGGATATGCCTCATCTGTGGAAATGTTGGCTGTGGACGATACGGCCAAGCCCATGCTCAAGCACATTACCAAGCAACAACACATCTATACGCGCTGGAACTCGAGACACAGCGCGTGTGGGACTACGCAGGCGACGGATACGTGCATCGGCTGATACAGAACAAGGCAGATGGGAAATTGGTCGAGCTTCCCAGCGCGGCGTCGTCGATGGGCGCTACGCCTAGAGAGGGCGGTCTCGGTCCGTCGCAGGCGGACGCATTGACCGCAGAGAAGATCGAAGCCATTGGCATTGAGTACTCGTATCTGCTTACGTCGCAATTAGATTCCCAGCGTGCGTTTTATGACGAGCAGACGATCGAACTGCGCACGCAGGTAGGGGAGCTTAAGTCATTGATGGAGACACTTAGCGGGGAGTTCCAACGGGAACGAATACGAAACAAGGAAGAGGAGGCACGGATACGCAGGGAAGAAGAAGAAAAGCCCCCTCCTAATCAAAGAGAAACAAAAGGCCGAACACCGCGCCGAGAAAGTGGCGGAACTGGCGCGGAGACTGGAGAAAGAGCTGAGGGACGAACGCGCCGTCTCCGAGGGGCTGATGAAGAACCTCGCGAAGCTCAAGGAAAAGGCGGAGCTCGCGGACAAGGAGAAAGAGACCTTCTCGAGCAAGGTGAGGGAGCTCGAGGAGCAGGTCAGGGATGTGATGTTCTTTCTTGAGGCGAAGACCAAGATCGAGCAGGGGGGCGGCGTCGAATCGGAGGCAGCTGGGGGTTCGATTGCTGTGCCCACGCCACCTCCGCCGCCTCCCTCCGCGGTGAATGGAAAGAAAAAGAAGGGCCGGAAACGATAGACCTTCTGGTCCATGGCATTGCACATCCCTCGCTCAGCCTTGCTACTACATAGAGTATTTGCGAGGCAGGGGAAGATTGCATCTTGAACACTACATTGTGTTACGCTCATCCTTCGCACACAGCATGCAATTCCGCCAATTCCGACTCGGAATCAAGTCTTCTAGCACGGCGATTGTGTCTTTGAGTATCGATGCTTTCCATGGAAGTAAACGGAGATTGGCAATATTCTGCTTCTATGCAGCGCGAAAACACTCAGCCTCCATACTCACGCTGCACACCATGTCGAAGACTTATGTGGACTGGAAGGGTTATTCCTGTGTATCGATGAGATGGATCTAACAAGTTATTCACAATCTCGTTGCATACAATAGAGTTGATAAATATGTAGGTCATAGAGTTGATAAATATGTGTGGCAATGCTCAGCGCTCAGGCTGTCATCCGACGAAGCAAGTACATAGCTCCAACTACAGTCCTTAATAGATCCTATACATATTTACGTTTTACACAAATAAGTAAGTAATAAAAAACACTCATTTGCAATTCGAGTATCGCGGAAATTGGCGTGCATAAATAGACCGCTATCTGAAAGAGCGGGCGAAATAATAATTCAGTCCTGTCGAGTCGATCTACGGCTCGGTATTTGTCCTGGAGAATTCAAGGTGCCCAGCAATGAGCCATGCATAGCCTGCCAATACAATCATGTTCACAGCACTCACGATTCGGATCCGCTCCACCAACGGCAAGCTGCCACAGAGAAGAGACTATTGTCCATACCAGGGCTAAGTAATCTTTCTCGAACATCCAGGCTGCGTTGTATATCGTGTACTTCTCGTAGATGCCCAACCAGTACAGCCTGCAGAGCATTCAGTCAATAATGCAAGGCAAACGTAATGGAGTCAAGGGGGTCAAGGGGATCCAGTCGCGCTGTAAACTCCAGGAAGCCCGACCTCGTCGGGAGGATAAGCACCTATAAGCACTCACAGCAAGAAAACGACAACGCCGTACATCCAGTCCAACGTGTTGGGGGCTGTGGACGGCCATTGTAGGACAATCTCGCTTTGGAGAGCCCAAAACTAGCGGTCAGGAAAATGACGAGGAGACGGTATCCCGTTATCTTGGGTATAAAACGATTAACACCTCGCGTGCTGGGCCCGCCCAGCGTCGAGGTTCTGCGTGGTGGCTCTGCTCGCGGGTCGTAGTTTGAGTTGGAAGAGCTGCTGGCCTGGGGTTGCCTGAAGTGATCGGACATGGTATCTTAGCGCCCACGGTCCGAAAGAGCGCGCTAATGCAGTAGATATGCGAAATACGATGGTGTTGTCACCTCTGAAGTGTGCGATGGAAGGTAGAAATTGTAGAAAGCGTGTGCAAAACTAATACTTGACAGGCGCCTATTGCATTATGCTTGTCATGTCAGGATCACAGGATCGGAGTTTAGGCCTTTAGGACCTGAGGCCTGAAAGTTGAAGCTTGAGCTTGAACGTTGAACATCCACCTCGTTCGGACCCGGTAAAGTAGATATTCGCATACTCATTCGTTTTGTAGAAAAGCCTGTGCTCGACGAATTACACTCCCATGTAAAAAGCTTTTCTTATCAGATGATTGTTTAGGACTGGAAGAATTTCAACAACCCAGTGCAGAATTATCAAGCGACCGTAACCAGGGCATTCAATGAATCATGCAAAGAGACATTCAGACACATTGAAAATCGTCGAAGATACGACTGCTTATTCGGTGCAAAAATTTCCAAATGGGTACGATCAAGGCAGCTCATGGATCCCGTTTAAGCAGGAAGAGGACGACAACTCCATGGGCCATAAACGCTGAAGAGACCACATAGCGTAAGGGGTATGCAAATTAGGTTCAGGAATATTACATAGATACACTCAAAGGCCTTCAAAAAGGAAGATCCTGGGCCGATAACCCACCGCTCTGTTCCCATTGGAGGCCGCTACACCATTCCCATTCTGCCGCTGGGAAGCTGGAAACATCGACTGTTGCTTAGGAACGGCATATCCAGCGCTGCCCAAAGACGATGACGGAGGTGAAGAGGGTTGCATGGGGTGGCGTTCATGGGTGGGGAGGGAAATTCCACGTAGGAAGAGGTTTGTTGGCGGCCCCGTTGGAATCGAGAATGCGGCCGGGGATGAACGAGACGCTGTGAGAGATGCGGCAGCCTGTTCTTGCTGGGTCTGCATCGATCCACCACCCCCACTGCTGAAGTAATCTACGTTGGAGGATTTGCTATTTGAGGGCGGGGGCTGCAGTGCCTCTGGAAGGGGTGACGGAGGATTCAACCATCGGCCTCTGGCTGCTGCTGTCTCTAACAAGCTCATTGTACGAGAATGATCGTGTTTGGACACTTTTCGCGTTAGACCGTTGGAAGATTCCTTCGATTTTGCTGCCCCGGTGGGGGGTTTAGCCGATATGGCAGTACGAGCTGTAGATTTAGACGCAAACGATGTCGATTTTGCAGGCGGTTGTGGGGGCGGGGGATCTAAGAAGTCATCGAAGTCACCAAATGCATCAGATGTACTGTTAGCTGGTTGACCAATGGAAATAGGTGGCTTAGGTTGATCTATGTCTCTTGCCGGTGCAGCAAAGTCGTTGAATGGTCTGTATCCTGGATTCGTAGCTTGTGCAGGAGATGAGAGGAAGTCAGAGAAGTCGTCATCGTCATCTATGCTTATAGATTGAGTAGATGGTTGAGTAAGTTGTGGAATGCGAAGTGGTGTGTGAGAACGAGAACCAGGTGGTGGAGGTAAAGGGGATACGACACTACTGGTTCCAGATAACAGATCGAAGTTGGCCGTCGCTCGGTTATTCGCTGAGGGAGGAGGTGGAAGCGCGAATGAAGAAGTCGGCTTGGGGAGCAAGGGTGGTGAAGTCGATGGTGGTCTCGAGGACGACATAATCGGCACGAACGTGCGTTTATTTTGCGGAGGCGGCGGTTTACTCATTGGCGCCGAAGGATAATCAAAGGATGGCCAAGACTGATCTTCACTGCTTCGAATTTGCCGAGGTGCTTGATCCGATGCACGATCAGGACTCCCTATAGTGAGTGTTGGAATACTAGATGGTGGTATGAGGGTAGGCAACGTAGAGGATGAAGGGACTTGGGATAAAATGGGCTTGACAGGTGGCGTGGGCACGGCTGTCAATAATGAAAACGCTGAATCAGGTTGTGATGAACCTTGCGCTGTGTCCCCAAGGGTATCGAAGAAAGACATAAAATCGTCATTTTGTGTGGAACGACTAGGAGGTGGTGGCATCTGTGGAGGTTTGGGGGGCGCCTTTGGAGGTGGTGCAAGTGGTGGGGGTAGCGCGGTAGGAAGAGGCGGAGATTTCAGCATCACGCTCAATGCATCTAATGGTGCAGTTTGGTCCATTTCAGGACTGCTGAAAGAAGGTACATCTGAAAGGAACTCGATATCATCGGAAGAAAGGGCAAGAGAATCCTTCGAGGATGCCTTTGTACGCGACGAAAAGCGACCCAGAAAGCGAGTTACCGCAGACGGTGGGGGCGGTGTCGGATCGCGTATAATCGCGTCCATTGGATCTTGACTTGGGTTTCCGTAGGTCTCCGGCACGGCTTTCAATTCACTCGTCGGATTTGCGCTTGAAACAAAGGTAGCTACGCTGGGCGAGGAAGGCGTCGACCGACCAGCGGTCGCACTTTGCGAAGTGCTTGGGCGACCACTATCAATACTGGCGCGCGGAGAAGCCCCAGTTTTAACAGAAGATACCGCGGAATTACTGACAGGAGACGCAGATCTTTTAACAGTATCCGACGATGTTGTCCCTCTGCGCCCAAAGAATGACAATAGACCACCACTAGATTTTTTCTTTCCATCCTCTGAAGCAGGAGAGCTTTCCTTGTTAGATTCAAGAATTTTCCATCCAGCAGGAGTGATGTCATCCTGAACAATATTGGGTTTTGCCTTGATAGAAGCTTCCCAGGATGTGGACCCTTTTGACGCCATGTAGAGAGCCATAGGACTACTTCGGGTCAAATGAGAATGCCGGGTGAGCTTGAGCGCCTCCGACAATTGTTTTGATGTGAAAGTCTTGGGGAAAGAAACAATGGGAGGCAGGATCAAGTCCTCAGGCACCAGTCTCTGCATGGCCGCGTTTCTGTTAGAGTAGTGGGTCAAATCAAGTTAATATAATCAACGACAGAAAGACTGACAAACCGAGATTCTCCACATCGACAATTCGTTCTTTATCATGCTGATTTTCCGAAGAGGGTTCTCCTTCAGGCCAGAGATCAACAGATAATTCTTTAAACTGGAGAAGTATTGTGCAAGTAATTCTGGCGGCTGTAAATGATCAGGGATTGTTACGGTAGGATCCAGAAGTATACGAACGACATGCTGGTCCTGTTTCTCCTTCTGTTGACGTGCCTTTTCCCATTCGTCGTCGTCATCTGTTGTGTCCGCTATTTCCGCTGAGAATTAGGAGCTTCCCATGGCTCTGCTCCCCAAGCCAGAGCGTCAGCAGAGGGTAATGAAAAGGTAGGCTTCTTTGGTGTCCCCCATTCCTCTGAATCTTCTACAACCGTTTCGAAAGTCCCGAACCCATCGATATCATCTATTGGAGGGAGGGAGAGGGGTGGAACTACAGGTGAACGCGAAGGTGGATTTGGTGAGATTTCCCTTGATTCGGCGCGTGGTGGGGTAATAATGGGGCGTGGCTCTTCTTCGTCAGATACAGAAGACAACGAAGAGACGAAACATCATAATCTTGTCGTTCTTGGAGAGTGGGTTCGACAGAAGTAGCTTCATTTTCCGGTATCGAATCTTTACTGGTCAGTGATATTCTGTCGAAGGTCGATGGGCTGGGTTCCATCCGGCGGATGCGTCGCTACCCCATAATGAGGTTTCAGCAATATCTGGTTCTCCCCAGGACGTCGTGGGCTTTGACGACCATGCCGGAGTTGACAAGTCGTCTTCATGATCGCCTTGGATGACGGAAACAGAAGGAGCACCCCATGAGCTTGCTCCGCCGGTAATCGACGGGGTGGAGTGTTCATGGAGACTGGATTTGGAGGGTTCCCCCCAAGCGTTCGCCCAGGGATCCTCCATGGTAAGCACTGGCGTCGGTGGTTTTGGGAATGAGACTCAAGACATCTCCGATGGGAACTGGGCTAGCGGCGGTGGCTGTGTTGCCGAACGGAGTCTCCAACACGTGCCTGGTCCAGAAATAGACGAAAAGATCATTGGCCGGCTCCGGTGAGGCTGTTGAATGTTGCCATCTTGACCAGCTTTCTCTCAATTACGACCCCATCATTCCCCTTCTCCCTCTCTTCTCCTATACCCCCATTTTCGCCTCGATGGACCTACTGGTTTCCAGCAAGCACCTTCTCGACTGGGAGGAAGCAGACGTTCATCAGTGGTTCTCAGTCCTTGGATTTGCTCACTACGAGCGCCAAATTAGAGGTACGCAAATTGATAGCCTGTTTTATTCATAGGCACTTCCTAACTTGTTACAGAGCACGGAATACGAGGAGATACTCTGTGCCTTCTAGATGCCGAGGCACTCAAGTCGATGGGCGTCGCTTCAGTCGGCCAAAGATTATCCATTCTCAAGGCTATTTATGATCTCAAAATTGCCCTTAATATCCCATTGGGCGAAGATGATTATGTTCCTCCATGTATGTATGAGCCTTTTTGATTATGGAAGCAAATTGTTACTAAATAACAAAAGCCGAAGCCACTGAAATGCTTTCCCTGGACGATATCCATTCGAGCGTAAAGGACCAAGGTGCTTTCATCTTTTCATATTTCCTCAGATAGTTTTGCTCAAGTCTCCTTCGTGATGTAGGACAGCGACTGCGCGTTCTTGAAGAGAACACCCGAACAGTTAATAACGCGATGCGATCATTTCTGGACGAGATCACTAAACTCCGTCTGTCAATGGGGCTCCCTGTGAATAACACTACATTCATTATACTTTCAAGACTAATCACGATTATTTACAGGCTGATGAAAAGATTCGCAAGCAAATCCCTTATCTCCGAAGTGATATCGAAGCGATAGGCAGGGCTGCATTAGGTTCAAATTCAACGACTTCAAACTCACGTCAAGGGAGCCCGACTCAGCCTCCAATCACAATTCCAGCCTCCACAAACGCGCAGACCTCATACCCAACTCCCAAATCTGCCACTAATGATATCTCAGACAGCACGAAAGTGAGCCTCGAAGACCCCACATGGAAGGTCCTTCCAGCAGCCCTTAAAAAGCATCGTATCAAAACCGAGGAGTGGCCCAATTATGCCATGTTCATTGCTTTTGGTCCTCCCAGTGAGTTTCTCATCTTTTGACAATCTAGCAGAGATAAAATAGCTCCTTCCTTTTTACACTAGATAATCGCACAAAGCGAAAATTGGAGCGGACTGAAAAGCCCTTATATCTTTTCAAGAAGCTTAAGGAAGCTAAGAAGAACCCCGCCTTCGTTTTGAAGAACATGAAAGACATTCGGTCGTCCAAAACCGACGACGTTAGCAGTTCTCGAGAGTCTCTGCCTGACACCTCTAGTATAAGCACAAGTTGCACAACTAGCTTGCAAGGCTACCCGACCCCCTCTTCGTCCACCCATTAAACCCTCAAACCTCACCTTAGAATAGACTACGTATACCCTCGCTTACGGTAAGTCACCACTATTTCTCGTCTCTCTAACACAATCTAAAAATTATTTAGGAACATCTTTAACCATTATCTATTGGGATAACTCTACCTTATGGGCGCTTAATTCATGGACCTACCTGCAACCCTTTATTCGCCCTTCTTCATCATGGATGTGATTCCTAGACTTCGGGGCTTCCACCATTTGACACATACGCCTTCTTCTTATATCGCGCCAGTCGTCGGCGCTCAGTTTGGATGGGCGGATGTCTGCCTGGGTCAAACAGGTAAAACCAGCGCCAACGGCACCTATTGTATGACCATCTCCTTTTGTCACTTTATTCGGCCTATTCGGAGGCAACGCCTGCAAAGTCCTTGGCAAGATCAGATACATGCGCTGATGCAAGATTGCCGCCCGCAAATAACAATCGGAGGACTACGAACTTTTTCTCTCATCCTCGCATTGAACCTCTCTGCTCCTGATGCTTTCTCTTTCCATTCTATACCATTCGTTATCATGTTAACTTCGCCTCGGACGCAGTTGCTGGGAACTCTCGGACTACGGAGATGATGGACAGTAAAAAGATATAGGTAAAGCCTTCTACCGTGTACTTGCTTACCCTATCTACCTCATTATCAACCACGCCCTTATGCCACTCCTTTACTGTATGTATGTATGTACTACTTTCTGTACCCATAGTTACCCGCACGACTACAAGTGTTGTGTATATGATCACCGCTATGAATATTTGGAACAATCTGTATCTATCCAATCCACTGTGTCTGCCATCGCTTCAACTATTGAGGTTGAAATCAATATCAAATCTGTCATGAGGCGCGTTAATCCTGTTGAGTTGATTCTTTGTCTAGCTTATTATTCTAACACCTCTGTTCTCAATTCGCCCCATGGCTCGACCGAGCTTGCCGCACTAAGTATGGGTCGAACCTAGAATAAGATAGCTTTCTCCCCAGCGCGGTGCTGGCCTCAGCGTAAGTTGCATACTCTGCCCCGCTCAAGCATGTAGCCTTTAACACTTCCGAGCGGTATTAGAGTCATAGCGCAGAATATGCGAACAGAAAGTCGAAACTTCAAGTTCAAGGATAAATTGGGTGTCACAAGCGGCTTGCACAAGTTGGCAATAATGCACAGCATTCAGAAATAAACTAAGTACATACTTAACATTGAATGTGCTAATATCATACGTATCACACTTCATAAGTCGAGTTGAATCCTCCCCGGACTTGGGTCATTTTGAAGAGACTTTTGATGATTTTCGCCATGACGAGGCAATTTAAATACCTCGTTTCTGAGTGAACGCGGCGCAATGAACGCGACTGCGGGGTGAATGTGTCACGTGTGTAACACCCAATAAAGATGCTTCATTGCTTGAGCTTGTAACCTGTGTTGGCTTGCATCTGAACAGCTTCATTCGTTTCTCTTGGCCCCGATTCCTTTTGTCCACTACTAGTACCCAGCTCCCCAAGCCGCCTACGACACGAAAACAACCGTATCTTCGACGAATCTCCACCTATGGACGGTCTTGCCTCGGACCGACATATCCTCGACTGGGACGAGACGGACGTTCATAATTGGCTTTCGGGTCTTGGCTATTCTCAATATGAAAACCAAATACGGGGTACGAGTCTGCTGCCGGTATCATTGTGCTCTATAATGACGTGTTGCTCGCAGAACACAATGTGAAGGGGGATACACTGTGTGAATTCAAACCGGAAGACCTCAAAGCGTTGGGCGTCAAGACCATTGGCCAACGGCTATCGATTCTGAAGGCCATATACCAAGTGAAGCTCGCCCACAACATCCCAATGGACGAAACACATTACGTTCCTCCCTGTCAGTATTCTTTGCTTGTCCTATTGCACATTGATTTACCAATGGTGTGGCACCAGCTGAGGCCCCCGAACGTGTGGAAAATATCAACATGGAGAAGCTTCATTCCATCGTGAAGGACCAAGGTATTCTTATATTACTGTACAACGTATACCCCTGCTATAAACTTTATATCAGCGCAACGCCTGCGGATGTTGGAAGAAGATAATCGGAATCTGACTGGCACACTACAGTCATTCATGGAAGAGTTCAATAATATCCGATCATCTTCGGGACGGCCAGTAAGTTATTCAGTTCGTCGTTGATTCCCTGTTTAAGTATATTGACCATATGTAGGATGATTCTCCGGCGGGTGGAATCAGAAGGCAACCTTCATTCAAATGGGCACAATTCGTTAAGCCACAAAAGTCGCCGACGAAAACCGATATCGAATCACCGCATCCTTCTCCTTTGCGATTGGAACACAATACTCCCAGCATTTCCCAAAATCAAAATGCTGGCCCTTCAACGCTGCCATCTATTCCCGCTGATAAGTCACGGAACATTCCACCACCACCCGAGACCCCTACTGTCCCCAAAGCCACGAAGCAAGAGAGTTCAGATAATCTCAAGAGTTTCAAAGTTAGCTTGGAGGATCCAACGTGGAAGGTACTCCCTGCTGCACTGAAGAAGTATCGCATCAACAACGATAATTGGCAAAGCTATGCTATGTTCATCTGTTACGGGCCTTCCGGTAAGTCATCGGCCCAAACGTGTTTGAACTTCTAAATTCAAGGTATCTTGATAGGAAATCGAATAGAGCGATGCTTGAGCTACGATGAAAAGCCTCTGCTTCTCTTCCAAAAGCTGAAAGACGCTAAGAAGAACCCTGTCTTCATGCTCAAACACATCAAAGATATCCGCTCACCGATAGCTGTTGCACAACAGAAACAAGCCGCACGTAAAGCATCATCAGTGATATCTCAAGAATCCACCGTTACCACCGCCACGCAAGGTCATCAGAGAACGGCTTCATCAGCGCGCAATCTACACAGGCCACCCAAACTGGAAGTTCAGGACTTGTCTGCACCAACTCCGACCGCTTCAACAGGTTTGAGTCCACAACCGGGGTGGCCTGATAGCAATATGTTATCTCCCGATCCTTCAAGGCAAGATGAAGCACCAGTATCTGCCACAACTCTAACACCACATCTCTCATCATTCACAAACGGCTCCGGAATGAGCGGTTCGACATTGGTCACTCAAACTTCTTTTGGTCAAATCACTTCCAGACCGAAACAAAATGGGGATCCTTCGGAGACATCTACTGTCGGAGGAGGTGTGAGCGCACGAGAGATGCCGCCAGCATCTTCTAATGGTGTCTCATATGCGGTTGCGATATACCCATACATGGCGGAACAAGATGATGAGTTTGATGTGGTCGTGTGAGTACCCATCTGTTAACCCTGCCATTACCTCGCTGATGAATAATCCAGCGGCGATACCTTTGTGATTTTATCTCGGGCTCGAGGCTGGTGGGTTGTACAACGCGATCCAACAGGTTCAGGAGTTGTCGATACCGATATTGTCAAACAAGGCTGGGTTCCTGCTGGGTGTCTTCTTGAAACAAATGTGCCTGTCGCCTCGGCCATTGCTGAAGCAACTGCTGCTAAAAATGGATCACCGTCTACGTCATCACCGGACAGCGCTATCTCAAAAACACCAATCTTACCTCTGAGCATCATTTCGACGAGTTTTCCTGGTATTGCATTGATGGACTACAAGAAGAAGGGCGAAGAAGAACTCGACCTTGTCAAGGATGATGCATTGCGAGTGTTCAAGAGATATAATCACTGGTCATATGTAAGGGGTTCAATACTTCTCATGGGCTTCTTGTTTATCACCTTCCTGCAGGCTGTGAAAGAGGTCGGCGGAGATCGTGGATGGGTTCCTGTAAGTCTACGATATTCTTATCTTTCCTGTTATCTGTTATCTGTTATATTAACGCGGAGCGGTTTTCCTGTTACTGATCTTTCTCGGTATCAGTCATGGTTTATTGGAAAGGTTTCTCCCGCTGGTGGCAGTGCTCCTCCAATCACACCAGGTTCAGCTATACCATCAAATACGTCATCAGGCCTCGAAGATGGTCAAGGCCAGGTCTCGCCAATGTCATCTGCATTTCCTCCAGTTCAATCACGGACACCAATAGTGATCTAATGGTTCATTCTCGTCTCTGGTTTTTGTGCTCTCCTTCCATCCTCAGTCGAACTCATCATCAGCAACATGGACGCAAGCTGCTTGGCCAGCAGTTTTTCCCCTACAGCATGGCTCACTTACTGTACACACTACATTCTGTTCTCGTTATTTATATTCATCTTTGCAAACATGCCCAGCACACTCATTTGTATTCAATAATGATATCCCTGACGCCTTTCTTCTTCTTCGAAATTATCAACATAATTGACGCCGCTGGTCGGAGTGAACCGAATCCCATGGACCTTTCCCTGCGGGCATACCTGGCTTCATTTTTCTCCCGTGCGTCAGCCATTCTTTTGTTTTTCAATCTCCCCATTCTTCCGCAATAATCTGGAAGGCCTTCTCGGCAATTGATTTACGAATCCGTTCTATAATGTAGAATATGTATTGACACTTTTTTCCCTTCTCGGCGGACAGGATGTACTCTATATCCGTACTCAGCTGTATTCTTTGCACAATTTATCACTCGTGGATTTAGTGATATAACGCTATGTGCTTTCTGTGCTTCCGTGCTTATCGATATGAATGTTCATCAGTAGTGGCGGTACGTCTTCCTTTCATTCCCTTGCCTTCGGCTAAAGTGGTTGTTTGCAGTTCATAGAAATTTCTGCTTTCTGAAAATCGTGATATCAGCTTCCACTGTCAATGTTCAAATGGCAAAATTGTCGGAGGTGATTAATACAACGCTACATTGCACAAATAGACTGTCTCTGACCTGAGGGTGAGCGGAAAATAAATCACTTGCCCATTAACTTGGCGCTGACACTTTTACTCAAGAGATTGAATCGATGAATCCTAGATTGGCTATTTCGTTCTCATTTACTCCATGTCCAAGGTCAAAATTAGTGCAAATTACACATGTCATTAAAGTGGGGTACATTCAACAAGTCTGTTGATGCTTTCTGGGGTCGACAACGTTTTTCATGGGCGGTAACTGCAGAAATTAAGCGTCAACTGGCGCACCCACAGTGTGAACCACAAACACATGATGTGTGTGTACCCACATTCATAGGTCCTGATGACTTACCTACTTTCTTATCATGGTTCAGGCTCGAGCTCATCAATTCCCGATTTTAAAAGATAACAGCTCCATCGCTCGCAGCTAGTCGTAACTCCGCGCACTCTCAGCTAATAAAGTCGTCCTCATGCTTTACATGTACACGACTAGACTTCAGGGAATTACGCACTGTCCTGAACGCTCGGCCAACGTGTTCGTCCTTTAATAACCCTATTACCAGGGTCTTCTGAATAACCACGGCGAGCAGGGATGTCGCCGGGACTACCCTGATTCACGTTGAACTTACACCATAGATCCGGTGCACGTTTAGGACCTTGCGATAACAAGTTTGTTATCGTGTGAGTAGCCTAATTGTGAAGTAGAGCATGCCCCTACGGAGGAAGTCACCCTCGGAGTGGCTTGAGTGTCTCAAAAATTTTACAATAAAAACGCCTGCCTGCAGGGCACCACGCGATTATCACTCTACAATAGCCAAGCGAAATAAGTGTTTAATTCGCATATTCATTTCCCAAAGCATATATGAAATACATCAAGATCATAGTCTAAAAAACGGCATACTGACAGTTCAGTAGTTGGTACTAGATACAATTTAAAAGTACAAGTAAGAAAAGAAATATGACACACTGTACGAGAGTAGAGGTTGTCCAAACTTCCGAGAAGTCGGCCAAGAGCAATCAGAAAGCATAAAGAATCACTGACAAGAAGGGAAAGTTGAAAAGAGACAACGTGAAATGAAGAAGATTACGGATCCGAATTGATGACATCTAGACTAAGGCTTAGATTAATGTTGCCAAAATTTCTTCCTGTGCTGCCTCTCTTCGTGTGAGCGAGGATCAGGATCTAGGAAATAAATGAATCTCTATCAGCCTCATGGTTTTCATAAGATGGCTTTATCAGACAGATTTACTCACTGATGTTGGGTACATAGGCATCTAAAAGAAATACCATAGTCAGTCTGAGATCCGAACTGCAGAAGGAAACACTACGTACATTTATCGGAACTTTTGCGAGAACGGCGGGAGTCGCGAGACCTATCTGTTGGAGCTAAATTCGAAAAACATGATACGTCAGGAAGTTGACAGTGATTGCGATCCCAAACACTCACGGATAGCGTCTCGATAGGCCGCGGGGTTTGGTGTGTACGGTGGAGGGGGAGCATGTACTCCGTAGTCCATCCTCGAGGGTGCTATAGGTTGAGAATGCGCAGGGGCCGGCGGTATGTACCGATGCCCCGAAGATTCGGTAACGCGTCTGGACTTCGGCTGATCTATTTGAGGCAAATACTCGTTTGGGGGTTGTTCGATTCCGTTGATAGTGCGGACCTCACGTCCATCGGGCAGAGTGCGAGTGATATGTTCATTACCCTATAAGTTGGCAAATGGATTGTTAGAACAAAGAACATGTACGAGAACTCCACCACGGGGCTTACATTCGAATCAACGCGTTTTCGGACAGTTTGAGTCACCCCATTTACGGTGGAGGATACGACGCTTTCGGAGACCCAGCGGCCACGGCCATTTGGACTCGGAAGACTGGGCATTGCTAACATTGGACCGAACCCAAATCTGGGACCCATACCGCCCATGCTGAAGGGATCCCTGTCGATATCATCCATAAAGCTCTCGATTTCTGCCTGCATTCTGTGCACATGTTCGAAAGGACTCCTGCTGCTGTAGGAGTGGTGCCGAGAGCGAGAAGGCCCGCTTTGGAAAGGAGTGCCCTCGAAGATAGAGTTGAACAAAGTGAAAGGATCAGTGAATTCGAAGCCCGAGAATGGTCTGTGATGGTGGGGGTAGAAGGGGTCAGGGAAGGTTTGGCCTCGAGAGGGGTAATGAGAACGGGGATAATCTCGTTGATGGCTGCCCCCAGGCATACGAGAGCCAATGAATTCTTCTTCGGGAGGAGGCCAGACGCCGTGCAAGTCGTATTCCTATCGGCGTTGTCAGAAACATTTGATAGACGTTGCATATAGGACTCACACTTCTCTTCTTGGAGTCGCTTAAGACCTCATATGCATTGTTAACCTGCAGAGACGTCAGGACCGGGAGATAGATAATGAAGACGATAAGACGACGCACTCTGCGGAATTTCTCGTCAGATTCGGCCTTGTCGGCCGCGGTAGCACCCTGAGGAAGTCTGTCTGGGTGCGTTTGCAGCGCTCGTTTCTTGTACGCTTTGCGGACTGTTGGAGGAAGTTTCAGTACGATGATTAGCGCCAGAATCAAAGCCGAAGTCGAGCAAAAGGGCCATACTTTCTTCTGTGGTTGCATTGCGCGAGATGCCGAGCTCTTCGTAGAGACCAGTGGACATGTTGTGTAGCGAGGAAGGAGGGCAGACGGACAGAAGCTGACGGCTACTTAAAGGCGGATAGGGTCTGAGGCAGAGAGTGCACGCGCCACACATGCATCATTTCATTAATTGGTCACGTGTGCAAATTTATCCCTGGCCTCGAGGGTAAAAGCTAGTTCTCATCCTGCCATGCTGCTTCAGGAAACAATACTCTGTGCAACCGCTCCCACACCAGCCCTCGCCGGCCCCGGGTTGATCGCCATCCACGATGTCCAGACCGGTGCCACACTTGCCTCGTTCAAACAGACCAATGCTGGTCCACATTCCGTTGCCGTTCTAGAATCAAAAAACACGCAAGGCGGCTATATTCTTGCTTCGCAGCCTGAGAAGTCCATCCTAAATGTGTACAACTTTCAAAAAGTGGGTCTCTCATTATCAGACTTGGCGTCAGTGACGCGACTAATACATGGTCCAGGACCAAATCAGTCTAAAAATTGTGCTCCCAGAGAAGCTGACGTCCATAGCCATTGACCGCCGCGGAGAACTATGTGCAGGTGGAACAGCTGCTGGCCGGATCTACCTTTGGGAGGTGCAACTGCTTTTCCCTTTTCGTGAAATCTTGACTAAAGCTCCGATATGTCCAGACAGCGTCTGGCATTCTATACAATTCATGGGATGCGCATTATCGCCAAGTGAACATACTACGTTTCACAAATGACGGCGCTGCCCTGGTTTCTGGAAGTGATGACTCTGGTGTGAGCGTCTGGTCGGTATCTAGGTCAATAAGGCCTCGTCATTTGCTGCTTCCGTTGACTCATATGCTGCGGTTAGATTACTGGACGAAGATATGCAAAATGAACACCTAACGCCCTTTTGTACACTCTCCGATCACACACTTCCTGTCACCGACATAATTTGCGGAATTGGTGTGTTCCCGGACTGCCGCATTTTGACTTCCTCTCTCGATCACACTGTTAAGGTATTCATTTCTGATCTTTCATCTCGCTCATGTTTATTGATTGTGCCGCATTAAAAAGCTCTGGGATCTTTCCTCCAGATCTCTACTGACAACGTTCCATTTCCCTCAACCTATCTCACACCTAGCATGGGATCTGACTGAACGGCTGTTCTTTGCCGCATCATCGGACGGGTCTATACATCAAATGAACTTATTCCGGGAACGCGCGTCTAAAATGGGCGGTACAGTGACCGAGGCCGTTGGAGGAGCGGGCGTCACTGACGTTATTCGTGTCGATGATGAAGAGAGTCGTGAAGCGCGGAAAAAGAGACTCATTTCCGTTGGGTACGCATCCACATTCATTACTTTGGGCAAATTTCATGTTTCTTATGAAACCTTACTCCCCATAGGCACCCAATATCAAGCATCTGTATATCTTTGACCTCGACCATTCTCCTTGTGGGCACAACAGATGGACTCATTCACCTATACGATATTCCTTCACATCAACAACTTCGCACGATATCGACACACAAGGGGATGTCTATTGCTCATCTGCAGACAATGATCAAACCACCAGATTTAATAGGTCATATTAGCCTAGACTTTAGGCCCGGAGGCTCAAGCGATTCGAAGGATATCATTCCTGTAAAACCTGTTATGCCCTTCCAACGGACGCGGGACCCCAAGGCTCGTGAAGCCCATGAAATAACAATCATGCTGCCGAGTACTGGCCGAGTGAGCAATATTCCAATCGTTTTCCGGGAGACTTGTCTCTGATCTAATACATCAGGCGTATAAAGATGAAGCATCATCATATACCACAGAGGAATTGATGCGCGATCATGCATTCTTCGTCCAACCAATGACCACAACAAAAGCGGGAGAAGCCAATCCCATTGCTCTCAACTCCAAAGTAGTAGAGCTAGAGGCAGAGCTAGAGAAACTACGAGACCAACTCGGCAAAGCAAAAGGCGTCAACGACGCCATGTGGGATACTGTGGTGCAGCGATTGGTCACCCAAGTCAAGGACCAAGGGCTATCTACACCAAAAGAAGATGATTCAGGGGAAAGGAGCAGAAAGAGAGGACGTGCAGTCTGAGTTCTGTGTTTTGGGTGTCCACGCGATCTCAGCCGTCGACTTGTAGGTTAGTGGATTCCTGCCTGGCAAATATACACCGCTTATTGATGCAATCGATAGCATCCTGTTATCCTATAGAGCCTCTTTTAGATCTTAACTACCCATGATTTTTGCGTCTTGCGCCTGGGCAAACCTATATTTACGGTAATCTAAACAGCCACATCTATCTGTCCTTGTACACTCTCTTGTGTTTGCCGCCTCAAACAGGAAATCTTGGAAGACAATATCGATGACGGATCCGAAGTTACTGACTAACTCCTGGTTGCGATGATCGTGAGTTTGCCCACCGACTCTCGAGAAGTTGTTGATTCATAAATCATCAATGTTGGATATCGATAATTCCCCGTGGCTCCACAAATTCTTCCTTAGTACTTCTGGGTGCAATTGACTCTCCAAATGATTAGCGATCGGGATCTCACCTGGATATTCATCAAGCTCGGTGACAAAAAGAGAGATTAATCCCGCTATTAGTATTCCTCTTTTCCTGTCTTGGTTTACTTTCTATATATCTTCTGCAAGGTCTCTACTTCTCCGGGTTTATCCAACATATCCAACTTTGCATCATCATCGAAGCAACTATTCAGAATATACCATTTAGGCGCTTTTTCGGTAAAAATAACACAGCATGCACCTCCCGACGGGCTGTATTCTCGCACACATACTCCGGCGGCGCCATCGTCCTGCCAAAGATGCGTCATTCACAGTCAACGGACCCCATGCCATCTTAAACGGTATAGCTCTCTTGCTCGGCACTCAAGCAGCTTGCGACAATAATGCGACCAGTTTACCTACCGACGATGCTGCAATATAAAACTACAGCGGTTGCAATACGAATTCTCTCAGTACTCAAGCAGTTCAGCAGGTTTTTGGTATCATGCAGCTTAACAAATTAGCTCTCCTGGCCTCTTTGGTCACCGCCGCCACGGCCCACACTCGCATCTGGGGCATCTGGGTCAACGATGTCTACCAGGGTCCAGGAGTCAGCACATACGTATGTAGTCTTATTTTGTTTGATTTACTTTCGAATTGTGCTCAGCGTGTCGGATTCTTGGATAGGTTCGTTCGCCTCCGACCAACGACCCCGTCAAGGATCTGACATTGCCTGCAGTCGCATGTAATGTCAATAACACAGGTAGCGCCCATTCGCCCTCCCCAATGTGACTTGTCTCAATACTAGATACAGCTGTGCCGCAGACTATTTCTATACAGGCAGGCGACAAGGTTACCTTCGAATGGTTCCACAATACGTAAGTATTCGTCTGCCTACCATGATCTTGAGTAACGTTACTTACCTCTGAACCTCAGTCGCGGAGATGATATCATTGCAAGCTCTCACAAAGGCCCGAGTAAGCATATTTAACTGACGTCAATCTATCTAAACTAATCACTGGGTTTGTTTTCTAGTTGTTGTTTATGTCGCCCCTACTGTTTCCAATGGCACGGGTCCCGTGTGGACGAAGCTGTTCGAGGCTGGATACAGCAACGGTTTATGGGCAGTTGATAACCTTTTGACTGCCTTAGGAAAGCATAACATCATCGTGCCCGACCTTCCTTCCGGGAACTATTTGTTCCGAGGTATGGGGCCATCTCATTGCTAACGGCCGATCCGGATTTACCTTGATTTCCATCCAGCCGAAATCCTTGCCCTCCACGAGGCGGATGTGGCCTATGTCGACAATCCAGTACGCGGTATTCAGCTGTACATGGACTGCGTCCAGGTTGCAATCACTTCGCTTGGCAGCCTTCCTCTCCCTAGTAATGAGTCGATATTCCCTGGTGAGTATTTCAGCGCGACAAATCTACTCTGATTATTTTACGTTGATGACATTTTCTCAGGAACGTATACACCGACCACGCCAGGAATTGTCTGGAATATATATGACCCGAGCGTCAATCAAAGTGCCTACCCCATCCCAGGGCCCGATGTGTGGTCTGGTGCTGCCGGTGGTTCCATTAGCGCCTGAATGTTGAACATTGAATGAGAATGCTCCCGGTATATGTGGTACATAGAAAGATTACTGAAACTTTTTTGTGCACGATTTCCATTCAATCCCGATATCTTTACCTTGCTGCCAAGTGCCGATGCTGAAGCTTGAAGATTGGACCAATGTACACCCTGCGGCATAATGCAATCTCGCGTGAGAAATGATGTGGTCCGGGGTGTGGGGAAGCGCCCGGACCGTGCCTTAAGTAATAATGCGGGGAAGCGGGAACTCGTGGAGGCGGCATTCCAGACCTGCAGAATCCAGAATCACAAGAACCAGAACCTCTCCTGAAACTTTCCCATTCCACGTCTTCCGTCAACCTTCACGTTCAACTTTCATCTGTACATATCTCATCTCTTTTTTGAACACCCTTGAAACCATGGTTCGTATATTATAACCTGCCTACTTCAGGATGCATCGAACTCATGTGCTTTCTCAGTCTGCTTATCCTGCATATGCTATGGGAGGCCTCTGCATCGTGGGAGGCGTAACTGGATTTGCGAGAACACGCTCGATACCCTCGCTTGTTGCTGGTGTTGGGTACGTGGAGGTCTCTCGATTGATGACTCGCGATTGTTACTTACCCCTCGAACAGTGTAGGTCTACTCTATCTTTGGAGCGCAGACAGCATTCGGAAAGGCACTTCAAATGGATTGGAAGGTGCTCTTGGTGAGGATGAGATACTCGTGTATTCTGGATCATTCAGTACTAATGGTCCTTCGCGATGATCAGGTGCATCTGCTCTGCTACTCCTCTCTTCTCTTCCTCGAGTTGCGAAAGGCCCTGTCCCAGCCATCCTTTCCGTTACTTCAGCAGGCGCGGCATTCTACTACGGGAAGACTGTATATGCTCTCCGAAACCATTAGTTCAAGTTATACCAAATCAATTACATGTGAAATTATCCCTACTCTCGGTTGAAAATGACGCTTGAAATATCTGAAAATGCCAGTTCCTTAAAGCCAATCCTTCTCTTGCTGAGTACTCTTACCATTCTTTATGTGCTCCTAATTGCTTCAGCATGCTTGCCATGGTCCAGGCGGTTCTGGCTGTTAAATCTACGCGGCTATGCCGGAACCGGCAAGTTTGTAAAGCAAGGTTATGCATTCACTCAAGGATAGTAAGAACCGTAACACACTCTCTAAGTGCATTCGCAGTGGTGGATTTAGGACCAATGTTATCAAAATACGAGAATATTAATTAGGCCTGCTCCTCTACCAAAATCATAGTTGCAGAGTCAAGAGAACGAGTCTCAACGGAAGACCCATACCCACTCGGCATTGCCGGTTCTGTCCAGTTATTTTTAGCCATCACCAATCATTGCCAACTGCAGCCAACTGCTCTCAGGCAACACCTGGCAACACATGTCTGAATTGCGCACAGGCCGTTTAAGAACGTAGCCTCTCACAGAATGTATATTAGAATAGCATGGCTCCCTCGGCTCGGAAGGCAAGAGAGTTCCTGGAAAGTAGGAGCTGATCTATCGCAGGCTGTCAGTCACCCATTTACATAAATAAACCAAGTCCAAGTGCTATCTACATAGCTAGAACCCATGATGTTAACTTCCTATCTCTAACCTGAGCACCTACGCCTACCAGCGCACATTTCCTGGTAAGCGAAGACCACAACCAAGGATTAAATGCAGACAAATATGGCAAGCGTGCCACCATCGTCCCTAGACTCGGCAGCGCTCCCGCTCGAGCATCCGCACGCTTCTAATGCCAGTAATGGCTCAGAGCCCAGTACTAAGCATGATCTGGGAAGCGAGCTTCCAACCTACGCTCACGCTCGTGAAGAGCAGCAGCAGCAGCAGCAGCAACAACAACAACAACAGCAGCAGCAGCAGGCCCAGCAAGACGCAAATGCATCATCCCCTCGTCCACCAGCAGTCGCCTCTCGAGTGCGCTCAGCCGCTGCAGGGGGAAGTGGAGTGGGTAATAAGTTGGGAACGGAAGCGCATCGCGCTCTCGAGACGACCAAAGGGAAGAAATGGCTGAATCTGTTCGTGAAGAGTCGGGCAGGAAGTGCAGCGTCGTTGCCGGCGTTCTTTGAAGGCGATGTTATTGCGGGACGGGTAGAACTGGACTTGGATAAGGCAGAAGGGTATAAAGGGGTCACTATTAAGGTGAATACGTCTTGCTTCATGTCATTGGTCATGGTGTGTTAATATATGGAGGACATCCGTTCCATAGATTCAAGGCGGGACCACGTTTGTCGGACAAGAAGAGGAGATTTTTCTCAAGGAAGAGCAGACTCTGTGGACACCATCTGCAACGGAAAGCAAGCTTCGCGGAAAATACTCCTGGCCTTTCTCCTTCACGCTCCCAGCGGAAGTGAGCGTCAAGGACGGCGGACCCGGAAAGAAGGGGACCTTTCGCCTTCCGCCGAGTTTTACAGAGCGCGCGAGTCCGGCGTATATTGATTATAAGATCGTAGTAACGATCAGGCGAGGGTTTTTGAAAGTGAACCAAACGTTAGTTCGTGCTTCTTAGGCGCCCATGGCAATGATAAGCGATAAGCGCTAAGCACTAACGAATTTATTTTGGTAATAGGCTTGTCACGAATATTGCATACTTGCCTACAATTGTCCCCGAGCTTCCTTCTGTTCTCAGGAGGCTAGCTTATTCCGACGGGAGCCTTCTTATAGGGCCAGAAGGAGACCCCGAAGGATGGAAGGTACTTTTACCAGTGAAAATCAAAGGAACTTTATTCAATGCGAAGGAAGTAGAGGTTACTTGCACTGTGAGCATCATATTTTTCTCTTATTCGGAAAGCTTATCCCAATCATTTACATAGTTGGCCGTTGCTAAACCAGTAAGCTCTTCACAATGCCAGTATCGAAGGAAATATCTTGAAAACTTTTGAAGCTTTGCTACGCTGTAGGATCGCCAATACCTCTAGTAATAACATTCACTGGAGAAGATCCTCATGCATTGGACGTCTTAACTGAGCCCAAGGCTATCCAATTGCTGTTGCGCAGATCGATGGCCACAGGGTTGGAGGCCACAGACGATAGTGGCGACAGGCGGTCAGATAATCATTTCTATGAGAATTTAGGAATGGCGTATTTCTGGCCCTCCTGGGAGGCAACTCCAGTTCCCAATAAGCGTGTTCTTCAAGGCGAACTTGAGTTGCTGAGAACTTTGAGACCCAGCTTCAAGTTCCCAAATTTCACCATCCGCGTGCGTACCACTTCGTCTGTGATTCGAAAGCCTAATTCATTGTTGAGAATTTTAGCACACTCTCGATCTCTTCCCCTTCAAGGCAGCAGGATTTACTCCGGCAGCTGGGACGCTGACCGAGGGGAAGTACCCTCTATATCTGTCTGAAACAGTGGCAATTGCTACAAAACAGGCTGAAGGGGTAGTACCACATTCATATGCTCCTCCGGGATATGAGAAGCCGCAGGAAGTGGACTATATCAAGTCGTTGGGCGTATTGGAGAATGGAAATCAGCGATTCCTGGGTCACCATGGCGGCCATGGCCTTTAGTTTGTGCAATGTTTTCGATGTCGGCTGGAATTCTCTGTCAGTATGTGTAATATATCCTTCGAAGGTTTGGTTACTTACCGTCAACATTGTAATCAGTTTGTATTTGTATTAGTCTGAATTCAGCGCCATGAGTAACAGGTTTTCAAATGTGTCGTCTTCTTTGCTTGTGTCTGTACCATGAGCCCCAACTCCCGTAAGTAGTTCTCGATCACATGAGGGTATATCCCAGTTGTAGGACTCCGGTCGACGACGGGCAATAAATAGAAAGGTAGTATCATCGAAATCGGCGCCGAATCGCTTCCACTCTGCCCCTTCGGATTTGGTCCTGACAAGCACCGGACCGAACTCGAACCAAAGCCCAAATGCTGACCAAAACGGAGTCTCTTTCGCTAGGCTTCGAAGTTTATATGAAATATAAATTGATAATCGGTCGCCAGGAGATGTGCTTGATGGCGAGAGGTTGACGAATGGAGGTGAAGAAAGGTGCAATAGAGTACGTAGAAGCGGTCCAAGAAGTTCAGGAAAATAGACCTGTATCTTCTGTCAGGCGGCATTGAACAAAGTCAGCAATTAGCACACAGTTACCAAATCGCTGCATATTATATGGGTTAAAGATCCAAAGGATAATCGATTAGTGGATTCGTTATGAAAAGCAGACGCCAAAGCCAAGATATCTTCATGGCTCCCCCAAGAAACGGGCAAGATTGTAACTCCCGGGCCCCGTACAGAGTTCCCTGAGGTACGAAGCGGCAATATATGTTGTAAATTTGACTCTAGTAATTTACAAACCTATCAAGAATCATATAGAGTCAATAGTTGTCTATGAATAATGATGTTGGAGACTCGGCACTGGGGACTCACATCAGGCAGATCAGTCGCGATGAGATGATCACGCATTGGATCCAGAAGTTTCGCAATTGTAGACGCGACAAGGCCAGATCCTGACCCAAGCTCTACTATGGAGACTCCTCGAGTGCTCGTTGAATCAGATGTGTCAAACGCTGGTGGATCGAATTCCAGGCTCGGAGGCGGGTCAATATACGATGTCATGGCGTATGCAGCTTCCCTGCGGGACAGACTTTCAACGCTTGTTCTAGCCTTTGCGCTGATCCAAGATTTACCAAACTCTCCCCGCTATTCCATACTGTCGTATCGCAAGTTCTTGTGCTGCAGGTCCAAATGCGGCGTCCAATTGATTTGCATCGCTGCTTTGGGTTGGAATTGGGATTGCAGATGGGTAGATATCAAGGTTTACGGGAAAGTTTGGATTGGTTGAGGGATATTCATGGATTTCTGATACCATAACGTGGGCAGATACAATGGATATAGCACAGAAAAGATCAAGAAAGGGTCCAACATGTCCCAGCGCGGCAGCGACAACATCATGTTCTCACGATCTGCACAGCCACTAATTCCGACGTCATATGGTAAAGTCGTCATCCCGGCGGAGGCATGGTCGATATCGGATACCCGGCGGGAGCCAAGCACACACGTCCCACCAGAGGACGCGGAGTCATGGACGTTCACTGGGCCCGCCTTTTGTTTCTGTCCACACCGTACGAAAATCATAATTGAAGCGATCACCAATGCTAACTAATAGTGGTGGTACATAGCGCTGATTATCTATGCCAGCCCATGTGAACAAAATCGCGGAGCAGGTCTTTGGCATTCTAGGTATGTATCTGACCTTAGCGCTGAAACATGAGCTAACGCGTATATTGCTGCAGGGACGATTTGCTGGACGGTGCAGCTCCTGCCCCAGTTGTGGAAGAGCTATCGGGAAAAAAATACACATGGGCTGTCTCAGTGGTTTATGTGAGTAGCAGTTGGCTTGTTATCGCCGAATATCGTATCACTGTTAATATTTGCCTCGTTCCGTCTTTCAGGTATATGTGGGGGATGTCTGGTGCCATTCAAGGAGTTTATGTGGTTCTACAACGGCTGAATATACCACTTATGGTCCAGCCGCAGCTCTTCGGTTTCTTGTCCTTCGTGAGCTGGGGCCAGGTAAGCAACAGATTATCACTGCCCTATAGATTGGATCTCACTCAGTCGAAACCACAGTGCCAATACTACAGCGGCCGACGCTCAAAGAAATCCGCCGTGCTGCTGGCCGTGTGCACGGTGCTCTTCTGGGGCATCTTCGAGCTAATCTTCGTCCTCGCGCTGCGCCCCATGCACGACCGCGGCCAGCACGCTCCTGCAGCTGTCTTTGGCATCGTCAGCTCGGTCACCATATCTGTCGCGCTCTTCCCGCAGTATTGGGAGATCTACAAATACCGCGAGGTCGTCGGTATCTCGGTGCTGTTCATGTTCATCGACATGATGGGCGGCGTGTTCAACGACCTCTCCCTCGCGTTTAAGGAGGAGTTCGATGTCATCGCCGCTGTGACTTATACCATTGTCATCGTACGTTCTTTCAATCACTCGTCCGCAGATAGGGATGTAGACATTGCTCTCTTGCTATAGTTTCTGGATGGGGTGATCGTCGTCGCCGCGTTCATCCTGAATCCTAGAGCACGAAAGCGCAGAAGAAGGGAGGCTGAACGAATAGCATCTGATACCGCAGTGCAAAGTGCCGTGTCGCTGACCCACTCGCTTGGAGACCAAAACGCCTAAGAACTCCCCACTCGAAGAGCTCATACTCATATGTGGGGCATCCACCTCCGACAAATAGATTCGTCCCGATGACTTGCGGGGATTCCAAGGAGGCTGAAGGGACGATATAGAAGCAGCTAGACCAAAAGCATATTACCGCAGCTCCAAATTACACCAAGAGCATTTCATGCTATCATCAGGGCGAAAGTAAACCTTGAAGGGCTATTGACTAGTTTATCGCACCCGGCACGTTGGCAATTAATGCGACGATGGCCGTTTGCCTTTTCCTTGACGAGTGCATCATAGACATTTATGCGCAGCAACAACAGGTTGGGATATCGTGGCCTGCAAAAAGGAGAGACGATTAATCACACCAGCCACTTGTCAGCTCTTGGAGAGACCTCTCACGAACCAGTAGATATAAAGATAGTATAGCTCCTTCGATATGTACGTATTATTAGATTCAATCAGATGTAAATAAAGGAACCCGCAGAGAGAAGGGAAATAGAATAATGCGTGAGTCCCGAGTCCGAAACTACCGTCTCCCTTTGGCGTAATCAGATCCCATTGCCCGCTCTTCGTCGCTATTTGCTGCCGTGGTACTGCTGTCAGTACCGACCTTGGAATGTGCGCGTGATGAATTCGACGCCGCATACGTCGCATCATCTTCGTCAAATAACACGTCCTCCTCTTCGATGTCACGATCCCGTGGTAAACTGACGCTGCCGAATCCCTTCTTGCGAGGGGTACGGCCAGGCGCGCTGACAAAGTCAGCAAAGCTAGTGACGGAGGTGTTGTTGAGGCTGTTCCCGCGACGATGCCCTGATGCCGGCGGTGTGCGGAGGGGTACGCGATAGAAGTCCTCGATCTCTTCGTCTTCTTCATTGGCGAGCGCATCGTAGACGTGGTGTGCTCCAACGTTCGAGGCGACGTGTGCAGAGCGTGAGAGGGGTAGCGAGCGATACGAGCCTTTACGAAGGTGCATCGCGTATGAGTAGATGAGAAGGGCGAAATAGATCTGAAATGCGGGTTAGCGTATACAAAGATGGAAAGTTGGAGGAGAATTGGCGTGCACGAAGATGAATGATGATTTGAAACTTTGCGCGCACGGAGAAGGGCAAACTGGAATCCGGCGCCATTTGTGGGAGGAAACCAACGCACCTTGAACATCCAGGAAACAATAATAACAGCCGCGGCGAGCCCCTTCTCGTGGTTCCAGATGGCCATCGCCGCGGCTTTGCGCTGCTCGGGGGTCAAATGCGGCGCAGACGAATTGCCCAGGTTCAACATCTCCTGCTGCGCGCTCGAGTTGGCCTGTTGCCGGCCATCGTGGGGCGTCCACATCCACCAGACGAGGGCAAAAAACACGGTCCATGACGTGGAGAAGATGTGGTCCGCGAAGAACAGATGGGCGAAGTAGAATGTCTTCTTGGGATCCTCCTAGAGTAGGGGGTAAGCGGGGGTGCACATTTGATGACAGGGAGTGACGTGCAGCTTGGACGACGCGCAGGCCCCAGGCGAGCGCCACGAGGGCGACCACGGAGTAGATGTACAAGCTCAGCTGGGCGAAGGAGCCGCCTGCGCCGGTGAGGACGGCAATGAGGCCGTAGACGCCTGCGACCTTGTTGAGGAGCTAGAAGAACGTCAGAGGGGACTATACAGAGACTAGTGGGGGACGTACGGCAAACAAGAGGGCGATGGTGACGCCTGTCTTGAGGTCAAGGAGGCCGAAGAAGGAGGACAGCGGCCAGAGGCGCCATTCCGGACGCAGCATGAGCTTCATGGAGGACGAGAGCAAGGAGAGGTGCGGCGCTTATGTAAGGCCCATATTTCTTTTCTTCATTTTACCATAACCATGGCCAACTACTTTTCCAACCACTCCGCCTCTCGTTTCCTCGCAAACAGCGCAACCACCGCACAGACCACACAGACACCCCCGCAACCGCAGCCGCCGTCGCCGCCACCCCGCCACCCGCCGCCCCGTCGCGCCCCCGCATCCCGAGCTCAAAGCACTTCTCCACCACCGTCGCCCCCGCCACTCCCGCAGCGTCAAAGGACGTCGCGACCACCTCCGCACCCGCCTCCGCAACAGCAACCCAGGTGCATCCACTACGAAACACGTATGTTCGTATTCTGTCCCGTGTCCGCGATCGCATCCCTCCTGAACTCTGTCGCTTTTCAGATGGGTCTTCTGGTTCCGGCAGCAGCGTACGCCGGGCAATAAAATCATCAGCTATGAGGAGGGCATTAAGAAGATAGCTGCCTTCAGCTCTGTGCGTCTGCGTCTGCCTATTTCCTTTGTTCCCTGGTGTTCATACCTTTTTTGTAGGTCGAATCATTCTGGTCACTCTGGACGCATCTGGCCCCTCCCTCCGCGCTCCAACCCACGACCGACTACCTGCTCTTCCACACGGGGATTCGCCGCCCCGTCTGGGAGGACCCCCTCAACATTCAAGGGGGGAAGTGGATCATCCGCTTCAAAAAGGGCGTCGCGGACCGCTTCTGGGAGGACCTGGTCCTGGCTATCATCGGCGACCAGTTCGACGATTGCCGCGGCCGTGCAGACGACAACCCTCGCGCGAAATCGAGCTCACCCTCCGCGCCCCGGTCAGAGGACGGCAGCGAGAGCTCAACGACGGAGTGGCCTGAGATATGCGGGTGCACGATTAGCGTGCGGCAGAGCGAGGACATTGTGACTATATGGAACAGGGTGGATGGAGATCCTAAGCTTCGCGAGCAGATACGGTGCGGCATTTTCCCTGCTTAAACCTCCTGGGTCCGTCTTCTAAACCGACTAATGACAGGGATACGCTGCGCAAGGTGCTGAATCTGCCACCATCGACTGTCATGGAATACAAGTCCAACAATGGTACGGAGTCCAAATTAACACGTCTATACGCGGTTGCTGACTAGCGCATACTATAGATTCGATGCAGGACAAGTCCAGTTTCCGGCGAACAGTGACAGTCGACAAGACTCCCATTTCCTCGGCCTCTTAACACTTTTTCTCCGTCGCCGGACATCGAGGATGCGAAAGGGGAGACGTAGTCATGGGCAGTGTAATATTGTACCATTTTGGATATGTATTCTTGACGGCCATTCACATTGAAAGATATGTAGACGAGATCTCTTCGGGGGACGCTGCTAATAATACATTCACACCGGGATCACGTGTCCTTTAATTGGATTTCTGACGTCGCCCGTGCTCAAAACCTCAGACGCTGACAGAACATTACACCCCGGGCTTATTGACGCTGCGTGCATATGCTCACAACGAGCACCGCCTTAACGACTGTCGCGCGTATATTAAGCTCACCAAGTGCACTGCGAACCAGACCCCCATTCCACCTCACTTATTACCACCACCCCTTCCCACTAATCACAACAAGTCTGATCACACACCGCAACATGTCCAAAGTTAACAAGACCGATTCAGAGTGGAGGGCCATCCTCTCGCCGGAGCAGGTATGCCGTCGTTCTATGCAGCCGTCGCATTGCGCCTGACGTGCTGTTCCAGTTCCGGATCCTCCGCGAGAAGGGCACAGAGCGCGCGGGCACAGGCGAATACGACAAGCACTCCGCGCCCGGCGTGTACTCCTGCGTTGGCTGCGGCTCGCCGCTCTACAAGAGCACCACCAAATTCAATGTGCGTCTCCCGTTGCGTCTTGCCTTCTTCTGTGGGGCGACTGATCTGAACTGCGTTGTGTTTTTGTTTCGACAGAGTGGTTGTGGCTGGCCTGCGTTCTTCGACGGTGAGCATGCATGTTGGCGTTGTTAGTTTGCGATGTCTGAACTTGGGTCTACTTTCGTTAGCGATCCCCGGTGCCGTAAGCCGACATGAAGATAATGCCTGGGGCATGAAGCGCATCGAGATTACATGCACTAACTGCGGAGGTCACCTCGGACATGTCTTCCAAGGGGAGGGGTACCCCACGCCAAGTGCGTATAATAGTGGTGCACTTCACAGTGCGAGTGCCAACTGATATCTGCCGTTGCAGCTGACGAACGCCATTGCGTCAATTCCGTTTCCCTCAAGTTCCACGATGAGAAGTAAAGAATCACTGTGTTGGCAACTCGATGAAGTAGATTATAATAGTCTTGCGATATAGGCCGAAGTTATGAAAGATTTTTGTTGTATATGTATTCCGCCCTTAGCACTTTCCTCAATGAACTCATTATCTCAGAAATCGTAATCAGATCGCGGGTGCCGAGGCCTGTTTACACCTGCAAGATCTGCTAATAGGGTAATGTCATTCATAAAGAGTTAGATCCAGGAGTATACAAGGACGACGCCGAGGGGGGTGACTAGATAAGGAGAGAGGGATTTGGAAGGTATAATGCATACGGAAAGCATCCAAACGCGACTGTCGAATTGGTATAGTAGACGACTCGATGGCGTTGCTGGATTACAGATCCGACATGCTCTTCTCCAATTCTTCCAGTTCCAGCTGGGACTTCTTGTATTTGGTCTCCAATTGCTGCAAGAGTGTATCAGGATGAGATATCAATGTACAAGATAATGACGATAACGCACCTCGTATTTGGCCTCCCAAGCGTCGCGCTCTTGCTCGGCGCGTTGAACCTGTCTTTCGAAGTGTTCTGCCTTGACATCGACTTGCCTCAGCCTATCAGAACAGCAATGACACACACCCGCGAGGGTGCAGTCACCAAACGTCAGTAATCAATGTAATCGCGAGAGAGCCAAGCCGACAGGGGCCAGAAGACGCAAACGCACTTCTCCACCGTCTCCTTCACGTTCTTCTCCGCCACGTCCAGCTCCTCCTCCAGGAGCTGCACCTTCCGCGTCAGATTCTCCGAAGTGGTCTTGCTCGACTCGCCCTCCAGGCTGGAGCTCTTGTACGAGGTGAGCTGCTCCTCGAGCTTGGCGTTCTCGGCGTCGAGCGTGGCGATCTGGTGCTGGAAGGACGTGATCTGCATGTCGCGGTCGAGCAGCTCCTGCTCGTACTTCTTCAGCTTGGCCTCGGCCTCCTCCGCGCGGAGGACGGCGGCGTCCGCCTCGCCGCGGAGCTGGCTCATTTTCTGTGGGGCGCGCGGGATGCATGGGGGTGACGAGGGATGGGTGATTGGCATGATCAGCGGGGGGTGGGTGGACAGGGGCCGCCACGACGTACCTCTCTGATTCTGTCAGTCATTGTCGGTGCGATGGGGGTGGGAGGGGGTGGTGGTTGGCTGTGGAGGAGACTGCGGTGTGTTGTGTTGCAGGTCGTACGGAATAGGGAGGGTTGGCTTGCCTAAGGACAGCTGTGTTCGGAGATTAGATTATCGCACGTGCAGCAGCTACGCGACTTGTCCCTTCAACGGCTCCATCCTTTCTTTATCCGCTCCCATCACCACCTTGCGTCCCTACTGCTAAGTTCTTACTTTGAAACGCGCTGGGATGTCGTTATAAACTGCTCCAGGTATATCCTGCGCTGTACGGCTATATCTGGTCCAGCTGCATCGATTTACTAGCTAAATCTAAATCCTCGGATCGATGGATAGCCCATCTATGATCAACGCAATGTCCGTTACACCCAGCAGTACAGGGGCCTATTCATAATTATCTACGGCGACGCGATTGCCACTTCCACGGGAGCTAGTTTGGTAAAGTATATTTTATTACTCTAGGTGCGCTTCTGAAAGATCTTCTAGTAATCTAAGACATATTGACATCACTAAAGGGTCGTTAGATGCTCTGCCGATGCGATATTTGGTAAATGGCCCATGCTCGTTGGCGTAAGTACTCGGATATTAGTTGATTGAAAGATTATCCAGCTCCAAGATGAGTTGTTTGTAATTCTTTTTAGATAACTACAGAAATTTTGTGGAAATGAGCAGGTGCTTCGTTCATTTTCGAAGACAAGACCGACCTGGTATTTGGATTCAAAGTCATCCGCTTGCTCATGCAGACCCTTTACTTTTATTTCAAATTCCTTTGACTTTTCATTAACAATGGCGAGTCTGTAGACATGATGTGGGTTAATAGGGTGTCCGTAGCGTAGGCGTAACGGAACGTACTTGTTCTTAGCTTCGTCCAGCTTCTGCAAGGCCTGGAGCAAGTCCTTCATTAATCGATTGCTCGAGCGAGTAAGTTCGGCCCGTTTCTGCAGCTCGTTGGCCTCTTGGGTCTTCGTCTTGAGCAGGGTTTCCTTGGTTTTGGCAGCCGTTTCTGCTTCCGCGGCCCGCTTGGTCGCGCTTGCGAGTGCGGCGCGGCGCGCCTCACTGAGCTGTAAGAAAGGATCTCAGCAAGAGCATCCCCTAAGGAGTCTGTGGTACGCGCCCCCTTGAGCCGGTCCATCGTAGGAGAGGTAGAGTGAGGTGTTTGTGCGTTTTTGGGCCACAGGGGCGAGTTTTATGTAGATTAGATTAGGCAGCGTGGGAATGGGTGGATGGGCGATCGATGGAGTGAGTGGACCGTTCTTGCTCGTCGATCCCTCTTGCCGCCGCTCCCATATAACCCCATGGCACCCGTGCCCCAGGAAGGTCCGCTCCTTCCAGAACAACCCACTGCCCGTTCTGACTTTCTCATCAATAGAACTCCCCATCCTCGAGGCTCTGATTAAGTATGCACCGCATCCTCCCAGCCCACGCCCATCTCATCTCTCTCCTGCCGCAGCATCCGAAACAGGCTCACTGCGCTCAAGAAAGACCGTGGCGAATTCATCAAGGCCGCAGATGTCAACCAGCTCTACCAGGCTGTTGTAAAACAAAGTCCGTCCCTCCGAGGCTGCTCTGCATCTCCGCGTTTCCGGGCTATCTACTGACCCCATTCTGCCAGTCACGAAGCTTAACGATGTCCGCGACGACACGACGCCTATAACAACAGGGTCGACACCACCCTGGCGGATGTCTTTAGCCTGCTCTCGCTCTTCTACCTCACCATCGGCAAGACCAGAGACGCACCCGCGGCGTACTGCCAGATCGCGTCCATGAGGGTCAGTGTCTATATCTTCCCGCTCACTCGACGCGCGTCCTTTCAGATGCCGTCGAGCGAGGGCCTCCTCGCGTCTGAAAGGAACGCCAGGTTGTTTCTCCAGCGCTAAGCGCATGCGGCTGCCACCATACTTACACACTGCTCTTTTTATGGGTTTAACAGCAAATCCTCAACCACATGAACGAATCCGCCGTCTATAACGAAGCCGATCTCGCCCCTTTCCACAAGCGCCTATCAGAGCTGCGCCAAATCGTGCAGCAAGACGGCCCGCTCCAAAGCATCCCAAAGCGCTAACGAAGCTACTCGAACGACAGCTGAACGAATGTGGTGGTCGCAAATTTCTACAATATCGGCTACGATTTCCTGACAAACGTCAAAGACGCCATCGTAAAGCAGCTGCAGGAATCCTTGTCAGTGCTGTCCCCAGAGCTTGTTCCTGTACATCAAAAGCTGGTGACCATACGACGGCAGCTTGTCGCCCTGGGTGCGAGGGAGGGTTCCAAAAGGCCGAGCTCAAGCCCTTGCAAGAAGAACTCCGCCGAATCGATTCGTTGAGTACCTTCCCATTTGACCATGTCTGTTTCCGTTGTTTGCCTGCGGAGCATGGACTCCCGCGTATGACACGCCTTACTGACTACTCATTCCCTCTCCTTTTGTCAGAACACGAGTAGATGGCAAGTTCTTGGGCCAGGAGGGGTCATACCGGCGTCTCAGCGATCTGCTCCTCCCTTCTTGAAGAATGCTTCGATATTGTCCAAGAAATCAAGGCCAACGAAGATTCGAAGAACGTCGCGTCGTCGCTCAACCTATATACGACCGGCTCAGTGAGATCCGATTCGACTCGAGAACCTGGTCATGACCCACCGATGGAGTCTGCGCGAGACGATCTGTGGAATTATTCGCTCAGCCTGCAGGAGATTGATAAGATGCGGGTGGATGGAAAATTTGTGGACTCCGAAGGAATCGGCCGACGGCCAATATGTGTGTCTTCCTCTATTCTCAAACAGGTTTGTTCTCATTTAGACTTTTAGGTCCTACTTTATCTGCTGAGACGATGTTATGGCCTCATCTACCGCCTGCTTTCTTCGAGTGAGCCTGTATCAGAGGAACTAATGCCCGTGGTAAGACCTTCCGCCGCGTACCCTTATCACGCGCTTACGACACACTTTTCATACATACAGGCAAATAAGCTCACGACCGTGAAGAAATGCTTGAATGAAGTTTTGAAATACGGGGCCCTTTCAATCCCCGCGATCTATATCCTGTGCGTCGGCAGTCAATCACTGTCCGTATACGTTATAATACTTATTCCAATGCTTGGATAGTATCAATTGGCTTTGTTCCAGATAGACTCCATGCGCAAAGATGGCCGATTTATCGGCGTGGACGGTTCGATCCCAGAAGGTCAAGGCATCATAAATGCCAACCTGAGTGAATGTCATGAATTAGTGGAAATGGTAAGTCTGGAACCCGGTCCTGCTCGCCATTCAAATAGTTAACACAGTTTTTCTTTGTAGCTCAAGGAGTCCATGGATGAGGGTGAAACTGAAGAAGACGATGAAGATGACTACGTCTATTCTGATAGTGACTCTGAAGACATCGACGGTCCGCAATGAGAAAGGTTTGGGACCAGCGGTAGTAGCGAAAATCATGTTGAACTCCTTTCGCCTTCTTTTCTTTCTCCCGTCCCATCCACGCAGACAAATATCATGGTCACTGCTACTACTGCTTTTGCCAAAATACCTTTATTCCCCCTTTCCCATTCCTTCACCCGTCTTATGTTCTTCCCCGCCATTTCCCTCTTCCAATTGTTTATAGGCGTTGTATGTAATGTTAGAGTGCGAAAAGCACAAGTACAAATTATCCACAATATTAATGGTACCACGATCTCCCCACTCAGACTCGCCCGACATCACTCGAGGTCAGCGGTAGCATTCGTCGTCGTAAAAAGATAATTAGAGTGAGATAAGTACAGCCCATTCCAATAAGTCTAGGGTACTCTAGGGTATCGTCCATTATTATTAGGAATGTCGCTGGTGTGGTGGATGTTCAGATAGAGCAGCTGCCTGCGGGAAATGGCTGGTCAACAAGTCCACGACGTCCCGTTTAGTCACCAGTCCTGTTAGCTTTCCGGCATGCGTGAATAGTATTTGGCGTAGATTCTATCCAAGGTTTTAGGTTAAGATAGATAGCTTATATTTTCCCTAAGAGAATATTACGCACGAGCTTCTGGAACATATTCACCACAAGTTCTGGGGACCTCTTTCCGCAATTGGATGATTGAGTCTTCAAGAGCATCCGACAGGTCTACTCGTTCGTCGGCCTGCACTCGCAGACGATTTTTGGGCGAGAACGTGCATCTTTTGGCAAGATCCACTTCGCTTTGATCGAGTTGCAGGCGTTCTTGATGGTGATAAAGATATTGGTTAAAGCGAGAAAGAATGCAGAAGAAAACGGAAGTCCTCACCAAGGGCCGTTATTAGTTCCTGCTTTGTAGCATATCCCACGAACTCGGTGTGGCTATCGGTAATTGGAAATCCATGGAAGTCATAGGTTTTAAGTAGATCCTGTAGTTCGCCAACGGTGGTAACTCCGTCCTCGATTACGACGACGCGGGATAGTGGCTTCATAAGGCTCGCAGCAGATTCCCCACTGTCACGATAATTCGCAGGCGGCAGCCATGGGTAGCGGCGCATGGCAATCCACACGGTGTAGATACCGTCCTTCCCCAACGCATCGCCGACCCATTTGGAGGTCATAATGGAGATCATGATAGGTAGTACGTGCGACAATGCGCCGGTCAGCTTAAAATTCAAGTTTTGGTCAGCGTATTGTTCAAAATATGTGATCTTTGAATATACCTCAAATAGAATCACAATCAAAGATACTGCAAAGAAAACAGCTATTCAATAATGTCCAGATTCAATGTACTGTGAACATACTTGTCATTCGTGTCACTCCTCCTAGCATTGCCGCTGCTCCAATGACCGCGTAGAAACCGGGCGATATGCATCTCACAGATGGGTCTGGAGGGCAGGACAAAAAGATCCAGGCAGTTGGGTAAGCTCTGTACAAACTTTGCCTATGGAGGAGATCAATGTGGTCCGTGAATAAATTCTTTGGATAACATACATGATCAAGCCCATAGCTCGACCCAGACACGCTCCAATCCCGATAGTTGGAAGGAATATACCAGCCGGTACCTATTGGTGACCATTAACATTGTGTGTGCATAATAAAATGATTTAAAATGCATACCATCATGCCAAATGTCCATGCAGTCAGAACAATCTTGAGAATAGCAGTCAAGCATAAAAGGAAGACATTTTCTAGTGTTGCTGTAGGACTGGACGTATGCATTAATGATAAAGTATAATAGATGATATAATCCGTTGCGTACTTGCAAAGTCCGTGATAGTCGCCTTTAGTGGGGTCACATTCCTGGAACAGGTTAGCGACTAGTTCCGAGGTTTGAACTCTATTAAATATCGCAAAGTGAGAAATTTGTATGAACATGATAGAAACTCATTTACCGAGCAAAAACGATCTGTGTACGCACTTACGGTTAGTATACAGGGCAAGATATATTATAACAAACATACCAGATAACTTATGGCGGCAGTCACAGCGCTGACGCTGACAACTTCTAGGACAGGCCAGTCTCTCAAGATGCTATTTCGTCGGTATAACGCAATCTCAACATTAAGCCTGATCAGAAGAGAACCGAGAACACCCTAGATTGATTGGTGGAGGTCAATATCCAATATCCTGGAAATCGACAACAGACTTACTCCAATAACACCAAGTGTCACCCAAGGGATCTAATAAGTTGAAGTAAGCACGCATAATTCGAAGTAACAGTCCTGAGGTACGTACCAGTTCAAACGCCCGCCATGTATCCGAAACGAAGGTTACCTGGAAAACAATAGTGTTCAACATAGCCTGAATACAGTGATCAAATTAGGAAACATACTTGGAACAGGACCAACTTTGCTGTACCGAAAGGATTGACCCACTGCAAGGAAACGGCAGCAACGGCAGATGCAACAAAGCCTCTCCACATTACGTCTGATTCGTTCGCAAATGTGTCTAGTTCTACAATGGGTGTCAATTGAATATTGATACCAAAATCCAAACATTAAGCTCACCCTCTAATCCAAACAAAACGCCTCCAGAGGGCTACCGAAAGCCACGGACACGCCCGCTGCTGCAGCAGCAGCCAGAACTCTGCGTTTTTGGGCTGATCACGACAAACACAATGAATAGAGCTCCGCAAAATAATCAATTTCGAATGACATACATTCATTGTGACGAAACTCTTTAATATTCGAGTTAGAAGGTATGCCATGCAACAAGCGACATGCACCAAGGGCCCTACATAATTTTCTTGAGCAAATAAATGAAATCGAATGTCTACGACCTACCTCTTTCCCAAGAGAGAGACCTGAAGCTACGGCAAGGGCCAATCCAAGTGCTTTAATAATAAGCGTCCAAGGTGTTAGAAACGAGTCGAAAACATAGCCTCCCAGAATCTAAAACAAATTTATAAGATTAAGGCATAATGGCAAAGAATAATGGCGTACAGCTTTAATCTCAGGAACTGGAGGTTCATCATAATGAATTAACATAGTGGTTCGTCAGAGCAAAAGGAAGAGACTGACTCCCTGTGTGGAAGGCGCTTAAGAATGAGAGATATTAGAGATACGTCTGCGATAATTTTAGAACAACTTACTGTGGTGCGTATGTTACAACTAGCAATGCAGAGCTTCCGGCAAAAACGACCTGTATAAATAAACGCAGCCTGAATATAAATACGCGCGCTAGGATGCGAAATACGTACGGCAAGAATGACATAGATGGAAGATTGCAGTAAGGAATTCCCGAGTATGGATTTGATGTGGAAATAATCGCCCCATCTTTGCCACTCTTGACATACCTCTCCCGCTGAGAAACATAGATCAGAGTCATGTAGGAAATACGTAAAGATCAGACATACGGTCAAGACCTGGCAGCACGCATTTGAGTTGTAGAAGAAACCATAAGAGCATCGTCCCTCCGTAGATCACCCAGCCTAATTGTTGGTTCAGTAAGGACTCGAAAGAGGGTAATCAGACCACGCACCATTTCACGAGAACATCTAGCCATGCCCCTGCAATGCCAATCCCCATTCCGGTCATGATGACGATGAACCACATGCGACTAGACTCTAGCGCTGGCAGAAGAACCCCTCGAATTCCGGCCTGCGACTGCAGCGCATGATTTCGTTCACGTTCGATGCCCTCTTCATGCAGCCAGTCAATAGTGTTTCCGTCCTGGTATTTTGCCGTCCGTCGGTACGGTATGGGTATGCGACCATCTTCTGTGAGCTCGAATTCATCTTCTGGGTAGATCACGTCGTCCCTAACATGTCGGTATCCAGTGGGCATTTCAGAAAGTCATAAGTATAGAGCAAGATGGGCGCAGTCACCAGTCTGTTAATTTACAGGAGGCCAGGCACCAATTGTAGGTACACCACGCGAGCTGTTTGGCTTGCTACTGCTTGCCAAACAGTGGCTGTCAAATCTGTCCGTCAATGTTCCTTGAATGCCAATTCCTCTCTCCGAAGCGAATGCATTACGTTCTTTCTCTGCCTTTGTTATATACTGACCGTCAAGAGAAACTTACATGGACTAACTACGCCGTCGTCGATATCAGCTCAGACCTTCATTACCACGACTCGATCTGAAGTGATGTCGCAGCGTTTCAGGCAAACCCCTGCTCCTGCAGCTCCCGTGCCTTCTGCAATCGTACAGGAAGATGTAGACTCTATGTCTGCCATTCTTCTGGCACCATTGAACGAACTCCAAGCTCTATCCCAGACTCTGTTCCTCTCACTTTCTCCACCCCAATCCAAACCTCCAATGCCGCCCTCATTTTCTTCCATATTGGAATGCGACAAAGCTCTTGCATCAGCCATTAACCTCGCTCATCTACACCAAATAAAACAACGCAAAATTGACGCGTTGGAGGCTGAAATCTTAGATCTGGATGCACAATGGCGCGAAATATGTGTTGAACTCTCAACAGGCAAGGCAGAATTGGAAGAACTTATAGAGGAAGGGGACCAGCGTATAAAGGCTATAGATGAGGCTAAAAAAGGTGAGTTATTCAAGATGATATAGCGTCCTTCCACTGATACGCTTCCAAGCGTCAATACCCTATCCCGAACTCCTTGCCTATGCTCAAAGCCTTAGCGCCTTCACATCTGCCCCTCCCAATATGCCTGATCTCACTCTTCCCGGGCAACCACCCCACCACTCTTTTTCCCGCCTTTTCCCAATGAAGAGAAGATGCGCCGTGGTCGACTTAATGCGGAAGCGCCCCTTGGATTACTGGGGGAAACACACTCAGTTGGACGGCGTATGTTCCTCTACATTTTTTGTTTGTTCTTTGTTCACTTACATACCGTCTGTATAGCGCCTACCGTCTCTCCGAAAGCCGAAGCAGGTCCACACATTGCAGGCGCCAATCCATATCGACAAGATCTCCGCGCACCTCATCCTCAGTTTTTCGACTTGGATTTGGACTTGAACCCAGATCTATAACCTCGTGGTCTCCAGACACTACATGGGACATACTCTTTTCCGATATATATCCTACTCTTCCTTCGCTCACTTCTCGGACTGACGTCCGAAATACCGAACTCAATTCTGGCTGAACATGGTGGCCAATGTTTGCAGGCAACACTCATAATACGAGCTACGAATCTGGTATTTATTTCTGTATTTTTATTGTTGAACAAATATTTAGCATAGACTAAAATTCTTGAAATGCAAAGACCGAAAACCGAATGACCACATAGAAGTATCGAATCCGGAACGCGTCCTATGATCCCTTGCCTACAGAGCTATCCTTCAATCTTCGGATCCGAGCTGCTATTCCGAGTCCACCAGTCAGCTTCAAAATGTCGGGTAAAACAAGCGGTTTGGGCTTGAGCTTGACATATTGGACGGAGTATTGTGCTAATTGTCTTCTGAATCCGCATTGGGCAGACAATGCCACGAATAGATTGGACATGTGCTATGACTCGGCAGCAGTCTTGTCGTTGTTGCGACAATGTATGCGCATACCACAGTGCACTTCTGCTGATGCCCTGCAAGCAATGCACCTAGTTGATGTCAAGGAAAGAGCACAATACTGAATGCTGAGTCTAGGGATGAAGCTTGCATGACTTACAAGGACTTTATTGGTCTCGTTTTCTTCAATGCTTGTATTATAAAAGTTGTCGTCTGGTCAAGGTACTGCAGAAGATCGGCATCTGACTGATCAACTATGCGTACGTGCAGCATTCGATCGCGTTCAATTATGGCTGGAATGGTGGGCGTGAAATCCACGACACTTATAACATGTGTGATTCCGTGCATAGCGAGCTTCTCAGCATCACTCGCAGTAAAATAATCGGAAAGATAGAGCCGGGGGTGATCCTGCTGGCGAGGCGACCGAAGCCAGAGTTACGTGCAGCGGCGGGTGATGGCTTCATAACTGCTCTGGCCTTTTCCCAGTTCGCTGCAGGGAACGACAACATGGTTGATATTGCTTCGGAGTGCTGGGTAGAGATGGTGGCACAGTACAAGGACGGATGTGCCAGATAGTCCATGATGCACAGTCAGAATAGGTCAGAATGAATACTTGATGAATACTTGGCCCACTAGAGCCGAGCCTCACTGCGTGCGTGCGAATGATGTTGGCTGCTATATTTAGTGATCTATCCCCTCTTTCAAGTTTCAATTCCTACACCAATCTCTCTGGCAGAAACTGCGCTATAGCCTACATATACCCAATGATCTGTGTTGCAGCCTTCGCGCTCCTTATACATGAGTCATGATCATGTATCGTCTTGTAGCTGGATTAATGAGGGTTTGCACGACATCGGGATGGGTGGTATGCCTGGAGGCTGTCATTCAAGGCTTCGTTCTGTGTATTATCGCGTACGTTCTCTCGACATAGAAACCTTTTAACTCCCTGATGATAACATTTATAGATTTGGCTGGTATCTATCGGTATTTCATATCGGAGGTACATATACATTTTCGTCAATCATCACAAGCAAACTCACTACTTGCCCAGTTGATTGGCTCATACGTCGTCAAGAGATATATACCTTAGGAGGTGTGTTACTCTATCATCGCGTCCGCACCTGGTACTTATTTGTCTATCAGCAATTTACCTTCTCATATCAATGGACTCATCGCCTCTGTGGCCGGACTATATGTATACCTCTCATCGGGGCGACATACACACAGTGTTGCTAATTACCCACTTCCCGAAAAAAGTCTGTTGATTGAGCCATATATATGCTTGAACGAGACGGGGGACCTTTCTGTGTGCAATAAAGGAAAATGCAACGGCAAATGGAAACCACCACGGACCCACCACTGCTCTACATGTGGTGTTTGTCGACTACAGTTTGACCACCATTGCCCATGGGTGCGATTTTTACCTGTCATTCGAAAATTGTTCCCTACTCATACCATTTTCAGGTCGGAAATTGCATCACACTATCCAACCTCAAAGCATTTTGCTGCATGTTATTTCTTCTTCCTGTAACATTTACAATCGCAGTGTTACCGGTCTTCCGTATTCTTCTCTCCCATATTGTTTTGGCATTAGAGTTATCAAGACAGAGCGAATGGGCGAGGAGGATCTGGTGGAGCTGGCCTGGCTCTTGGATTCTGTGTGCAGGCCCCTTCGGGCGATGGATAGTTGGCGCAATCCTTGGATTTGTGATACTCAAGAACGACCGCCAGGAAAGCCGACAAGGCTTACCTGGATATCTCATTGAAGAGCCTCACCTTCGGGTTATTCTTACAGCCGGTTTTGTTATGCTTCTCTCCCTTTTTACGATTGTAGGTCAAACTAGATTCACATTCTTCACAATCTAATATGTTTTCTAGTTTCTTGCTCTTAGTTCCATGAAGATGATTTTACAAGGAGTAACAACTCTCGAAACACTACGGCATTCAGCAAACTTCATCTGTATTCCGCAGCAGAGCTCCACGGAGCAAGCTATCCTTGTTCCTGTTCCTCCAAATGAAAGGCCTTACGACCTGGGAGTTGCCTCCAATTGGAATTCATTTATCACAAACCCCTTGATGTCTAGATCACTCCCAAGGTATGTTGAAAGGGATATGTATAACTTGACAGTCTTCTTACGAATTCTTGAAACAGGGCCTATATTTGGCCGAAGCTCAATCCGACGATGGTCCAGAGAATGCGATCGTCATTTCAACCAAACACTTAGAAATTTAGAATCCTTCGCTTTGAGCACTATCCGTTATATAATGTCCCATTTTTCTGCCCAGCACCGATTTAACTTGGAGCGGTACCTTGGGATATCGAAATCTGTATCAGCACATGTCAAATACCCCTCAGTTCAAAGACAGCCCACCTTGGTTTCCGCATCCAACAGCCGGCCAGTTAGCGGCTGTTTCGCCTGAGAGGCAAGCTCCATTCCAGAGTTGGCCTCCATCAGATCCGCTCCATTGGCTGCAGGAGACTTCAGTGAATGTTCCAGTCAGAGCACCGTGGCCAGATGGGAAGAATTGCGCCGATCCTCCAGTGTCTTCGCAAATATCGAAGCTATTGAAGATGAGCATAGGCTATGAAAATAATGAATGACATGCGCGGTTGGCGTACTGGAAAGGCATCCCATGCTGGTTCTTTGCGTTGGATTGCGTCTGTCCGCAAAATTCCTACGAAGATGGAAAAAAAAACATAAACAATGTTTTGCTAGACGCCCAAGACATCGGGCTCTTACTTGGTTTCCTTGGGCTGGGCTGAAGGAATATTCAGCAAGCAACCTTAGCTATGCTAAACGAGATATTTACCAGAGATCCGTGACTTTCACGACGATAGACTTGCCAAAAGGACCAGTGTACGCCGGAGAATAGGGATCCGCTGATCCCGTCAAGGCGAAGCAGCGTCCGCAGGCATCACCCGGCCCAAGGCCAGCTGCCGATCCGAATGCTAATTGGTTTATGGCTGCGGTGTATCCAGAAGCCGACTTTCCACAAGCTGAACGCCAAGTAATTTTAATGTCTCGTCATAGTTCATCGTTATGGCCGAATCATACCTGGGCTCCCGCATCCCGAATACATGGTGAATGATGACTGACCGGAGGCACTTTGGACATAGCCCCCAGTAGCGCGTTCCTCGATAACACCGCGTTGGCCACGAGCAAAGCCTGAGAACAGTAACAGTTGAGAACAACATGGTGGTGTTCAAGTTGGAAGGATAGTGATCGTCCGCGAAGCGCATTTTATGTTGTAGCGCTTAATCCTCGGAAGCTTACTGCTATGTCTTTGCTCCGCAAAAAATAGCGAGGTGTGATTTTGAATTTCGTAGAGTGCTGGTATATTTTTACCTTGCCCAAACTTTGCCATAGTTTTTCCTGAAGTAGTTCCACCGACGTCATGGGACCTGTCTTGGGTCGAGAGGACGTGCTCAAAAATATTGGCACCAATTCCAGAGCCGGGAAAAAACATTGAAAACAAAGCTGACTGTTTGAACTGTCGAAAAACACCGAAGCTTCGTCGTGTTAAGTCATCAGCCATCGGCCTTGATCAATATCATCGTAAGAGCAATGGGTCCAATATCCATACATAATATGGCCGGCGAAGTGAAAAGGGACTGTTGTTTGGTCTAGGTTTGATGAACGACAGATGCGCTGTGGACAGAGGAGATCTTGAACAAAAAGTTTGTAACAGTGGTCGTCATCGCTTGCGGTGCCATGTCGCAAACTCGTAACCCTAGCGTATTCAGCCAAGACATGTTATGAATTCGACAGACGCATTGTATTTCTGGGTCTGTTCGCAAGGTGTTGTTAAATCTATACCTTGCGTAGAATATCACCTTTTCCGATATCGAGACCGCAGTAAGCATTTAATAGTGGAGGAGGATAAAAAAAACTGTTGTTATTTTCAATGGAATATAACACTTTATGAGCTGGTCTCTTCCGGCTTAACTCCATATTTCGCGGGATCGGTACCATGATGGTTGTGGTTAACGAGATTGAACCTGTATGAAGTGATCAGTTAAAGATTCTGGACCAAATGCACTCAACTTACATCGGGAAAGTGGCTAAACAAAGATATATAAGCAAAATTATAAAGCAACGGGAGACAAAATAATCCACATACAGAATTTGAGCTGCGACCATTGCGAATTGGTAAATGCAGCGTATTGAACCCATCCAGGTTGGGGAGACTCGCCATACAGAGGCTTTCCTTCCCGGGCGCGTTGGCTAAGCTCCTGTAAATCCCTCTCCTCCTCTCGCTTGTTTTCCGTCCATCCCCAGAAACGCACTGAAATGATGAATTAGGGCTACGTTTGCGGAGAGCGTAAAATGGTGCGCACAACTCGACCTCTGATAGGCCATGAGGAAACCGGCAGTGAACCCGAGAATGCCTCCCAGTTTCAGATGAACCCTTTGTCGTGCAGTATGAGGATCCGCCATTTCTGAATCCATTGTTAAAGGAGACAATAGACTAAGATAAGAGGGTCGCACCCATGAAGTGTAGCGCTGCGGGGAATGCAGCAGTTGCGGCTGCCCACACGGCATAGTCGGAAGGCCTGAAGTAGCGGACTACGCGGGAGGCATGGGGGTCCGCGTCAATCAGAGGGTACTTGGTCTCAACGACCTTTGCGGGCATGGCTATTGTGGTTTCTTGGACTCTCAACGGACGACGGATGGAGGCGGTTGGCAAATTCCATCACATGACTCAGAACAATGGCCTACCCTAAGCAATGGATTGTTGGCTAGTGGCAGTGGCACTCTAAATAATACAAGGGCCTCGTTGCAGCTGTGACTCGCAACTTTGTATTCCCCCACTCCTTCGCCAACTTTTCATGATGAGCGCCGTTCGAAATAATACGAACCGGGCGGAATCTCGCAGGCAAAGGGCTCTGCCCTACGGACGTTCTATAGTGAGGCTATTTTCTGGCAGAACAGCCTCTTTATTTTCGTGATTTTTGTGCTAAAACAATAATATTCCTTCGCAGATGAAGAGTTTTCTTCGAGTTCTCGGATATAGGCAGGAAGAAGATCAGCCTGAACTCCCTGTAAACACCCAATCACCCAATCGACCTACGATAAATAGAATTGTACGTCCTGCATACAAATTTTGTGCAATTTCTCGTCTTATATCCCTTGGCAGACTTTGAATACTCCTGCACGGTCTCAAGATCATGCATTTCAAGGGCCCTCTAATCAATCTACGTTCAGCAATCGTCAACCATTAGCGCAGGTCGACTATTCCAACCTCTCGGTGAGGAGAGCCATGGATCCACCGCCATCATCCGTTGTCCCGGATGCTAGAAGCGTCGCAAACTATTTCACCCAGAAGACTGGCACTCCGATTGATACAAACTTTGTGGAATCCATGGTCGCAGACCTACAAACGACGCGTGTGTATATTTTCCAAGCGCTATTATCCGTTGGCTGACTGTTGTTACATAGCCGAAAAAAATCAAAAGTTCAGGTTTACATTTACCACTCCAGGTCCAGAATCTTCTCCATTCTCTTCAAATACTACCTTTTCTCCCAGTGCCGCGCAAAGCACGCCTTCTCCATCATCATCAAAGAAACTATCAAGGAATCCTAATGGTACCTATCGGTGGGAAGGCGCAGGAAGTGCTAAGCATGCGCGACCACGGAACAGATACGCCTCACCTGCATTTGGCGCCTCTCCATCGAAATCAGAACGATTGGTAATGAAGGAAACTAGTGGAGCAGGAGAAACAGAACATAAACGACGGAGAGTTGACGAAACAACCCCCTCGACTTCACGCCCTGCAGCAGTGGAATCATCGGCTCCTTCAATGCTGCCATTTCCTCTCACTGCTTCCCCAACAACCCCGCGCGTCAATGCCACTCCTGCTAGGCAAACGACGGTTTCCTCAAGCTCACGCTTGCGCACTCCTGCCAAACCCACGGCTCCGGTGGTTCCTTCGCCTTTACGACAAGCTTGGTCCGATGCCTCACCGCCCGCTTCTCGTGAGGAGCCGAAGCGAAGCCCCACACAACAACCCAAACCGACGAAGACCGCTAATTTCATGGCGGAATTGATCAAAGAAACGACCCCTCCTAAAAGGCCGGACTTGACTAATCCATACCAAGCTGCTAGTCCAGTCGGTAAAGTTGGACCTCCCAGACGTGCAAAGCGGACGAGAGCAACAGGTCGCCCAGCCGTACCAAACAAAGAAGATCAGGTTGAAGAAGAGAAACGCAAACAGGAAGAAAAGAAGCAGAAGGACAAAGAAAAACTTGAGGAGTACTCTCCTCAAGCAATCATTGAGGCTACTGTCCCCAAAGTAAGTTTAACTATTCACAAAAAAAAAGATCATGTTAACTGACGATATCTAGGGAAGCAAACGTTCCCGCCCTCCTGCTCACTTTGAGAAACCAGCTTCTGAGCCAAGCGAATCTCCACTACTTCCTGCCGATGGCGACAAGAAATATTTAGTTGAAGAACCGGAAGATGAGGAGTCAAATAGGTTCGCAAAGAGGCCTAAACCCAGCCTTAACGGAAACGGCCGTCCGTCCACTTTCACCGGGAAAGTGTTGTCTCCATCTCCACCTCCGGATTCAGATATAAGGATCGAAGAGATCGACGAAGTGGTTGATGAATCAAATAAGGATCAAGAAAAGACCAAACTCACCAATGGCAATGGCAATGTTTTTGCGGCAGCAGTAGCCAACACCAATGGCTCAACATCCCGATCTTCTTTTTCTGCTTTGAGATCCATACCAAAGGAACCAAGCAAGTTGCGATTCAGTATCTACGCAGACTCGCCTTTATCGCCTGCTGTTGCCCCAGCGCCATTGCCCCAACCAACGACTGCCGCCACTCCAAAGCCGTTCACCCCTCCATCTGGCGACTTCAACTTCTCGTTCAAGTCCAGTGATAAAGAGAATGCGAAGACACCAGAAAAGGTCGTAGAACTGCAGAAGGACACACGTGAAGCGAAGCCTTTGACCACGGAAGAAATCAAGTTGCAAGTCAGCGCCATGGGCGCGGACTCTCTTCCTATCTTCACCTTCAGTTTCACTGGAGCTTCTGTGCTTTCAAGTGACGCAAACCATATCCGCACTCGTAGCGATGTCAAAGTCTTGCCTCCATCATCTCTACCCACTTTCGATTTCGCGAAACATAATCTGGATTCTCCATCGGGTTTCAAGTTTGAGCTGGGTCCATCCAAACCCTCACCCGCCTATCACGATACCCCCAAACCCTCTCGCTCCGATCTTCCAGTCAAGAGTTTCGATTTTGCTGCTGCAGGAATGAAGCCCGAGCCTAAGAAGGACCTATGGAGTTGCTCAGTTTGTTACGTGGCGAACCCCAATTCTAAAACTCAGTGCATTGCCTGCGAGAATCCCGCTCCGCCCAGTGTTATCGCTGCTCTCAAACCAGCAGCCGCCGCTCCGGCTGTGAAAGGCTTTGATTTCGCAGCTGCCGGTTTCAAGATGCCTACCGCTAACAAGGACACTTGGAGTTGCTCGGAGTGTTTCGTGTCCAATTCCAACTCTGCGGTCAAGTGCATTGCATGTGAAACGGACAGGAAGTGATTTCTTGCTTGCGATTTCTTCTCTACACTGTCACTCGATATCCTCCTCAAGCTTCAAGATTGATCAACATTAGCCCTTCCTGTTTCTGCTTGTCTTCCTGAACACTTGAACATACATACACCTTGCATTATACGAATCCGCTCGAACCGCATATCACTCAACCCGATCCCAAGGCATTTCCCGCAATATGTTACCCTATCGTTCTACTGCTTTCCATAACCATTTGTATTTGTAAATTTCCCTTGCCTTTCTTGTCTTCTTCTTCATCTTTTAAGTTTAAGTATTGAAAAGTACAGCGCCCAATAATGACATTGATGTTGAGGGCGACTAAAAACGAACTCTGAGGGTCCCTATCCGAGAAGTGCTATGTAGCAGGGGTATGCTTAGAGAAATCTAACCGCCGCGCAATTGACCGACCTCTGCCTCAACCTCGTCTGGCGTGGTAAGTTTGCGCTTGAGACTACGAGCTTTGACGCCTGGCCCTGTTGTGTTCATCTCTACATTTCCATCGACTTCTTCTAGAGGTCCTGCGGGAAATTGTGTGCTGCATTTAGGGAGTTCGATGGGAAGGTCGGATTTGGTAGAGCAAAGAAGTAGGGGTGCGTTAAGCCTTGTGGTGTTCGTCAGAAAAGGGATTAAAAGTAGCAAGTCATAAGCATGCATACCTCTCGGGCAGTGATCCGCTTCCGGGGTTCATAAATGAGACATTTGCTCAACAAATTCAGCGTGTCTGCGCTGGCTGCAGTAAAGAGGTCTCTCATAGCTGGCTTCGGGAATTGGCCAACGGGGACGTAATCAGGCAGCTTAGTATGTCCCTGTCAAATTAAGATACTTAATGGGATGCCCATAGAAGAAAATGATATTGTAACTTGCCGGCCATTCCTCCTCTGTTGGTGTGCCAAGGGCTCGAAATATCGTCTTCAGTTGGTCCATATCGCTCTCACCCGGCAAGTATGGGATGCGAAGCATCAGTTCGGCAAAGATACATCCAACTGACCAGATATCCACGGCGGAACTATAATAGCGACTGCCGAACAAAAGTTCTGGAGGGCGATACCATCTGTCAGAGTGAGAACAAAGGGAGTGATCAATAGGGATGGAATTTTAGACAGTCTTGTGAACGGCTCACCGAGTGATTACTTGGCAGGTCATTTTGTATCCTGGGTCTGCGTAGTCTCTTGCAAGACCAAAATCTGCAATTTTGAGCACACCATTTGAAGCAATGAGCAAGTTGTTGGGTTTCAGATCCTGATTCATTCAAGGTTTGGCGGTGCGCATTAATAGAGACGATAATTGCAGTACTTACACGATGTAAAACAAAATTCCGATGGCAAAACTCTAGTCCTCTGAAGGTCATTGCCATCCAGCTCTTAATATCGGCTGGTAGAAAGACGAGTGATCTGTCTTTTATGATCATTTCCAAATCAGAGTCCAAAAATTCGAGCACAAGGTTCAGGTTTGTCTTCGACGAAAAGACATCAAGTAGCTTGCGTTGAAAGAAAGTATGAAGAGGGATGCAAGGGTGAGAAGGATGCAACACACACCTCTATGACGTTCTCGTGCTTCAGCTCCCTCAAGTATTTTACTTCACGAATGGCTGACATGTCTAAACCATCCTTGAATTGTCCCACTTTATTTTCTTGATGGCGACCTTCCTTCCCGTTGAAGCTTCTCTTCCTGAGTAATTATAAGAGCATTAGATGAGGTGGGTCGGATGAATGAGATGTGGGACAGACCTTGATATACTACAGCTATGCTCCCTCTCCCACTTTCTTATCTTTCACCCTGCAAGATATAAGTCAACTTGTTTGCTAGTCGAGATTGAAAGTCACTGTACCATCGTCGTTGCCGCTCAGTATTTGCCTTTTCGACAGCGTCCATCGTAATTGTATTGTACAAGATGCGGTGAGATTAAGATTATTAGGCCAAGGTCCAGAAGAATAATTTTGCGAAGAAGGGGGTTACGCCGTAAATGCCGTTCCAATCCCAAGAAATGAAAGTAGGTGAGGGCTAAGTTCTACAAGGCCATGCGATCGTCTGCAGCGTGCAAGCAGGATGCAGGCGGCTGGAGAGGATATGATGGCCTTCCTAAACAAGCCACATCCTTCAGGTACACGTGGAAACAGAAGCCCTTGCCAAGCACATTAGCCCAGTTTGGATGCGAAGTCATCATGTGATTAGCTCGCGCGGCGCATCATGAATCATGATCATGTTCGGATTTGGACGAGTCGCCAACTGCGCAAGTTCAACTTGTATTCTTCACACTTCCGCCTGCAGCCCCACGCGTTATACATGCATTTGCATGCAAGCTATACTCTTTGTGCTATCCCCTCATAACATCCTTTACTTTGCTTGTTAAATCTACCTACTCTCATTTATTAGTCGAGCTAATATGCCGTCTGTTTGTTCAAGAACCTGTATGCCGAGCTAGGAATCGAACCGAATGCTTCTTCCGACGATGGTGAGTAAATTTTGTAGTCTTCTTAACGAATACAACGCGACTAGAATTCTATCTCGCGCAGTCCGAAGAGCGTATCGCAAACGAGCGCTAGAGACGCACCCAGACAAGCTCGATCCTGGGGCGAATGATAAAGAGAAGGAGGAAGCTGAGCGGCAGTTTCATAGGGTAACAAACCCTATTGTTTATGAAATTCCTAGGCAGATTCTCAGCGGCGACGATAAATTTTACAGGTCCATGAGGCGTTTGAAGTCCTTACGGATCCCGTGAAGCGCAAGGTATTGTTACTCCTATGCTTTGATATCATCAACGCACTCAATATATTCAATCAATAGGCTTATGATTCCCGTATGAACGCCAGAACTGATCCTTCTCTGTTATCTGAAGAAGCTAAGCGACGGATAAGGGAGAGAGAGGAATGGGCTCGACGGCAGCGAGAAGAAAGCGAAAAACGCATGGCCGCATTCAAGGCGGAACTCGAACGAGAGAAACGAGAAAAGCAGGAGGCACTCGAGAAGATGGCGAAGGAAGCTGCTATGGTCTCCGAGATGGTGCAGGACATGTATCAACTAAATCCCGAGTTTGCTGCCAGAAGGCAGGCTATGCTTCAGGTCTGTCTCTGTTTTTGATATGATCCCTAGCACCTGTTGACATCTATTATTTCATAGCGAAGGGCAGAACGAGAACGAGCCAAAGCTACCAAGCTTCACAAACATCCAATGCAGCGACCCATTCATTCGTAGCATGTAGAATTATATTCGTTCCCGAATTCTGAATTGTGGACATTTGAATACCGCCGGATAGGTTTCGCTTTCAACTTGCTTTCTGTGTGTAGGTAGTAAAGTAAATTTATGTCCTGTACGATCACAACACCCACCTTGTCTCCCCTCTGATGTCAATGCGCGATATTCAGTTCACCGTCAAAGTCCTCAGCCGACTCTTGGCTATGCGTCCGATATCGCATATGGCTCGATCCAACTCGATTCGCCAATCTTCGCTCGCAAATTCAATAGGCAGGATGCTTTCTAACGCTGGTTCGTCTATGGCAAGTGAATGAGCGAGATTCAGCTTGTCTTCCATTTCTTCAGCAATAATCGCGCGACTCCTGCCATTCACAAACGTGATGTACCGCAGCCCAGGATATTTAATTTCGTAGCAGGCATTAAGGTGAGCTAGTCGCGCAAGGACCTCAGGAGGCGTCGGCTTGACTGCTTGTGCCCCTTGCTCATTTGCGCTGAGTGTCGAAAGGTTCTTGCTCTCTCCAATGCGTGGATGGCCTGAGATGAATTCGGCCTTAGCCTGAATATCCCATTTAGCAATCTCAGAGAGAGCAATATCAACAAGTTCTGCGTAGGATTCCAGCTGCGCCGACGACTTCAGAGCGACGCCGATTTGAGGTTCGAGCACGTTGATAAGAACTGGAGAGTGTTCGAAAAGTAATTCGAGTGCGACGGCAAGTGGTGACTCAGGACTTGATGGTAAACTTTGGATTCCGGCTAGAGAGGGCAGGGTGGCCATTGTGATCGTTGGCTCCAAGTAAGGCGGTGAAATTGGGAAAATGAAATTATGACACTTGCAAGTCCTGCCATGAAGATCGATGTTGGATAAGAGACAGGATCCGTCAGATAGGAGGCTCGCGGATTCATCTCCGGCCCGGAGAATCAGGCGCGATCTGCGGTCAGATTTGGAGAAGGGTTCCCATTCCCCACATGCACACAACGTCACTGGCATGTACAAACCAAAAGCTTTGCGGAGCCTATCCTTGATTCTTACCCTCACGACATATCAATGGCTGAAATCGTACCGCTCACTTACCGTTGGGGGATTATCTCGACAGGGCGGATAGCTGAATGCTTCGTTAAGGTGCTTATTCTCATGAACCACCCTTAATCCAGAGAACTGAACCCCAGGTCTTATGATCATCCTTTCAGGACCTCTTAGTTGACCCCCAGACGTAGGTCTGGATCGGAATTTCCGTTATAAGAAGTATAATAATCTTTACCCTGAAGGCGAGGCGTCCACGATGTTGTCCACCACGTTGCTGCTGTCGGCTCCCGCTCGGTAGAGAAAGCGCAGGAATTCATAGATCGCGTCGCTGGAGGAAACAAATCCACCAAAGCATATGGGTCATATGATGAAGTATATGCCGATAAGGTATGTAACTTATTATATCTCCGACTGCTTCTTATTGACACTTCCTGACTGTTTATCCAGGACGTGGATGGCGTCTACATAGGTACGTCCGTTTGACTGAAACATCATGACATTCACGCTGACTGTCTATACCTGACAAAAGGGACTCCTCACACCCACCATTATGAAAACGCACTAAAAGCTATCAAAGCCGGAAAACACGTTCTCTGCGAAAAGCCTGTCACTTGCAATGCCGCAGAACTACGCTCGCTCATTGCCGCGGCTAAAGAGCACAACGTGTTCCTTATGGAGGCAATGTGGACCAGGTTCCAGCCACTCAGCCTTGAAGTGAAAAAGATTGCAGAAGAAGGAACGCTTGGTCTACCTGCTTTGCTACATGCCGATCTTTCTGGGAATTTCGATATCCACAGTAAGTGTTTTGCGGCATCTGAGGGAAGATATTAAGCTGAACATTTTGACCATTCCAATTTCAGATATCCCCGTAACTCACAGAATTCTGGACCCTGACCTTGGAGGGGGCGCTTTACTTGATATGTCAGTCTGGTATTTTATATATCCTAGTACCCTTATTAATACTGAATTGTTGCAGCGGTCCTTATCCTCTTTTTTGGGTAAATAAATATGCCCTTATCTTTAATATATACCTTATAACCGACATTACACAGGCAATCCTAGCGCTTTACGAGAATCCAGCGAACAATCTCTCAGCGCCTACAAATGTCACAGGTTCCATGCTCAAAACGCCCATCACTCCGGTAGACAGTAGCACCGTGTTTAGCCTCACGTTCTCCGCCGCTAAGCTAGCCGCTCAAGCAGCGCTGAGCTGCAGTATCACACTCAACGCCCTAGAGCCTGGCGTCACTATCCGTTTCGAGCGTGGATCCATCCTTATTTCAGCGCCTATTTATTGCCCAAAGGAGTATAAAGTGCAATATCTGGGAAAAGATGGTAAGGTTGAACGAGAGGAGAAGAAAGTATTCAAATATACCGGCGGAGGTTGGCACTTCCAAGCCGATGAGGTCGCGAGATGCGTGAGGGATGGAAAGAACGAGAGTGCGCTTTGGGGACATGATAAGAGCCTCTTGGAAATGACTATCTTTGACGAGGTATGGGAGAGCTATGTTTTCATTCATAATTTTTGGGCATTGATAAAATTTTGTCGATGTGAGTATAGGTTCGCCGTCAAGGTGGATACAGCTTCCCTCCAGGCGTCGAAAAGATCACCGATTAAACTCAAGGGAGTGTTCTTTGAGAATTGAAACTCAGTGTATTGATCAAGAAATCGCATATACGAATGTATCAATATGTAGATTGTCGAAGGTTGTCAAGAATTTGCCAGGATTTTTGTGCATTCTAAGTCGTGGCACTTTCCTCTATCAACATTCGAGATATATCGGACCGAGCTTTGATTGTGCACCGAAAAGAATGGACGTGGCTATGATAACGAAAGTAGACGCAAATTCAATAAGTCATGTTTTATAGCTAAATTAAAAATGCGCTCGGGTGCAAACATACCTGATTAACGCATCTGTATAATCCCCACTGATTGGAGCGATGTTTCCATATTTATCCTGTATAGGTTGGAAATCGAAAACGGACAAAAGGGACGCCATGGCCGCCCAGAGGGTCGATTCTGCTGCGTGGCGTCCGATACATATCCTATATTCATATCAGTCATCTACAATTAATATCATTACTACATAGACATTTGCCTTACCTCCTTCCGAAGCCGAAAGTCAAAACAGTGTCATCGTCATTGAGCCTACCCTCACGGGTCAGGAAGCGTTCTGGTTTAAACAAGTGGGGATCGCTGTATTTGGCCGGATCATGCGTCATTGCCCTAGAGAAAAATGAACATTCCGAATCCGTAGGATTGACCAAGGCATTTCTCCTCACCATATATTGCTCATGATTGCTGCGCCTATATCCATGTTGAATTGTATTCAGCTGCAATTTCGGTTGAGACTGAGCTGAAACTGACCTTTGGGTATCAGATATCCTTCATATTCGTCATCTTGTATCACGGAATGAGCAACGCCCATAGGCGTCGCTGGCCTCCATCTCATTACTTCGCGGTATATTGCATCGAGATAAGGAAGGTGCTCCCGGTCTTCATATCCCGGCAACCTTTGACCACCCGTGACAGTATCTATCTGCTCTTGGGCACGCTTACAGACTTCCGGATGTGTTGCTGCCGCAAGAAAAAACGTTCCAAGCGCGCATGCAACCTGGATCCAAGGTGGCGTTAAAGCTAAAACTCCGTTGATAGAGGACCGTGACAAACCGTATCCGCCCCGGCTGGAGCGATGATCGATGGCAAAGTCAGATAAACTCATGTCTGTCCATTTTGGGAAATGTTCATACCCGAATAAGAAGTGGCGCCAAGCCCTTTGATAATTTCTTCATCTTCAGCTGACCCACCTTTCAAGTAGTTGGCCTGTATGAGATTAGACGTAATTGATGGCACTTCTGTTCCTTTCTCCTAATACGCTCATGAAATAGAAGATTAGAAATAGATTAGCATCTCTTTCGGGTTCACGCACCATATTCTTTTTTACGAAGTCAAAGGGAAGGTCCAACATCTCTCTTGTAAGTCGCCGACACTCTTCGGCTTGTTGCTGGAATCGGCTCCCAGGGGCCCAGGAAGGAAGATATTTTAAGAAAGGTATCGAGTTGATGAGTGAAGCGCCCGGAAACATCGAGTTGGTCATGATGGTAATGGCTCTGTCACCATTGTCGATGAAAGGGTCATTCCTTGGTGCGCTTTGGTACCCATACACCGTGGACATAATTATAGAAGCGGCCATACTAAAGAGAATTATCAATATTTCTTGCGTTTTATCCCAGGATGCTCGCTTACTATTTGTAGTGGTCCTCAAAGTTATCTGGATCGTGAAGTATATTCTGCAACAATTCCTGGATTTTTGCGAGCTGAATAGGTCGATAAGCGAGTGCTGCAACAGGTCTATACTTTTGATGTAGAGCGCGGCGATGATCCCTCCATTCACTACCATATCTCAACAATCCTACGACGAATTTCCATCCTAGACTGCATAGCTGTTAACAAAGAGAATTTTCATAAAATGGGGATTTATACGAACATATCTCGCATAGGAAGTAATGGCCTATCCGAATACAAATGCGATCGGCTCTCAAACAAATCCTGAACCGCTTTGTGGGAGTTTAAAATTATAACTTGTTGCCCAAGCGATCGACAGTACACAATATCCCCTGTAGGGCAAGTTATAATCGCATATTTAAATATGAATCAGAAAGTGTATGCACCATATTTCTGCTTCCATTCCGTATAAGTAATCCAGGGCTTTACTATTGGAAAATCGAACAGGTTTCCGATGATAGGCGATGGGGAAGGCCCAGGGGGAAAAGATGGTCGTCCTTTGCGCCCTCGAGGCCGAATACAGAGCACAATCACGACACAAAAGAGTACGAATGCATAAATATGTTGCATCGTCAAGTCAGACATTGAAGGCAATGTGTTATGCGAGTACTTAGGAAGGATGACTTGTCGCCAGGCGTAGAAACGACTTAAATCCCTTGAAGTTGACAGCGCCAATTATATAAGCGTATTCAGCGGTCACTGGTCGCTGCTATTCAAGTAGCCAAAAATGTCCTTCATGTTTCCTTCCCTGGGACTGGCTCAATACTAGACTCGCTCCCAAGCCACTGAACAGCAGTTTCAACCGAATGAGGTGTTAGAGGGTGTTAGTCGGCTCACTAAGCTGCCGCTTTAACGGAGCATTGAGTCTTGACATCATAGATGGATTCCAAACAGCGGAAGGAGCCATCGGCCTGGTCCTAAAAGACAGTCAAGAATCCTTTCAAAGGAGGGCTAGGTACTGGAACAAACACGTGTATGTAAATTTGCAGTATGCGCACATGGTCAGGTCCAGTCAGGTCCCTTTAATCCCTTCTATGGGATCGTATTTCCAAAACAAAAAAACAACTTTATATATCTCCGTAAACGCTGGGCTAAACCAATGCCTATAAGTACCAAAATTCTACCCCGTTAACCAAAATAAATTTAAATAATGAACGACAGCTTGATGGAAATACGGATAAACCTATCTGGGCTGCTTTATCATTGTCCCCATCATACATGGATAGGGCCGTGTTTTATTCCATATGTCATGATTTATAGGCGCTTTGAAAGTCTAGAGTTCATGGGGCCTACAACGTAATTTTTTTTCTAAAAAAACGATGCCGTAACAATGAGCGTTTGTTTGCCCTCGTGGGCAATGGTGTGAGTACGACCCTTGACACCCACAACTGAGCCGATGCGTAATCGAATCTTTGATCATGAGAGGACGTAAACTCATCTAAGCGGTCGATAAGCTTGTATTTCGCTTGTTTTCTTATGGAGATGACAGCAATTTTCGGACATAATGATCAGAACATGAGATAGAAGGTATTTGGATCTAACCCCAGCTGTATACCTCCTCCTATATTCCACGGAAATTAACAGCCATGTTGCAGCAGGTTGCAGCCATGCACGCTCCACATTGGTTAAGCGGAAGAACAAAGGTTTAGCCCACAGTTCTAATCACCGACAGGTAGATAAAACTATTTAACTTGCCGTTCGTACTGATCATATCCCTACTACCTCTCTCACCCCGAGTCTGGCAGATCTACCCTCTCATCGAACAGATACCAATGGCCCCAATTCTATCCACTGTCATCGACACCTCCCGCGTCCCCGCGTACTTCTCCTACCTTCCGGTACGCATCCACAACAACACCAAGGCGATCGACGCTGCTACATGGCACGCCATCGAGGCATGCGCCGCTCCCGGTACTAAGGAGCGCAGCCAGGCGGTGTACCGCCATACGAACCCGTACGGCAACCCATACGCATTGTGCCACTGCGAGTGCGACATCCGGAAGCTCGAGTACTTCGTCAAGGTGGTGGAAATGATCTGGATTGATGACGGTACGTGCCTGCGCCACCGGATCCGGGCCATATATGATAGGCGCCCATATTCAGACGTTTAATTGATCCCGGCCTTCGTTTCCATACAGATGTCACAGAAGAGCTTCCGCACGCCGAAGCGCTCGAGGAGCACGAACTCCTCCGACAGGGCCTGCATCACGAATTCGATGATAACCACGACACGGGACGCACCGTCGGCGTCAAGAAAGATTATCTTCGCGCGGCGCGCAACGCCATGCTCGCGCTGGACCCCATAGGGACGCCGGCCGTGCTGGCCACGCTCGACCAGTACTTGCAGGACTACGATAAAAGCGACGAGGATTACCTGACGATGGAAGAGTATCTGCCATACCGGACCACGAACGCGGGGTACTTGTGAGTTCTTCCTAGCTGTACCACACGGTGTTATGACGGGACGCTGATCTTGTGTATATATAGCGTGTGCGCACACTTCACGCGTTGGGCGATGGATATCCAGCTGACGGACGAAGAAGTGCGCGATGTCGCCGACTTCGAGCGGACCCTTGGCTGTGTGCTCGCTTTGACCAACGATTACTTCTCCTGGCGCAAAGAAAAGCACCAGTCGACCGACAGAATGCGCAATGGCGTTCCCATTCTGATGCGTCAATACAAACTTCCGGAGTCGCAGGCGCGAATGCTACTGAAGGGTATCATCGTCGAGGAGGAGGAGAAGGCTAAGCGGCTGCGGTTGAAACTCGAGAGTAGACCTGATCTTTCGCCGGATTTCAAGAGGTACCTCGAAGCATTGGAGTTGTATTGTGGGGCGAACTGTTATTGGAGCGCGACCTGCCCGCGATACAACAAACCCCAGGAGGAGCCAACGGAGGCCCAGGAGGAGCCAGCGGAGGCCCAGGAGCAGCCAGCGGAGGCCCAGAAGCAGCCAGCGGAGGTCCAGGAGCAGCCAGCGGAGGTCCAGGAGAAGAAAGGCAAAGTGGAGGCTGTCCTGGAGGCTCTTAATTGATTTTTGCATCCTTGAAGAAATTTTTCCAATACCTCGAACTGCGTAATGTTGTGTAAATGTCTTTGTTATCGAAATGTATTTTGTCCGACAAATGGACTGTGTTGTCCTTCATAGAATATGCTTCGGTGGTTTCCAGCCTGAAGACTACAATAGGAACAACTCGTAAAGGAGCCACTGATGCCATAGCCAATTACGAAGGGATAAGGATAACAGATACCGCAAACATAGTGCCCGCCTGGTGCCCGAGACCAAGAATATGGAAATCTGGCTTCCCTGATTCCGGAGTTTTGAGTATGCGTGGTCGGCGGCGCTTGGTTTCAATAGATAGCAGATACCCTGAACGCAGAATGCAGAACCGCCATATGGATATAAGCCAGACATCGGACAGGTCGTTCGAGTTGCAACATTCAACTCCCATTACTCGAGGCTCTTTGGTTATTGCGACACAGATAAACATCTGGCGGTTCCGAGCGGCAACCGATAGAGACTGTCAGGTGAGAACAACTTGATATATGCACATTCTTCCCCGGTAGACGCTAGTCTCGATACCAGACGTTCGTTCCGTCTGGTATCGAGACTAGGTAGACGCAGAATCTGGAAGGAGAGGGCTTTACCGTGGGATCTGCTGGTTGCTAGCTGCTATTTACCATAGTGGTAAGTAAGCTGGTTTTGCCGACTCGCTGAGGATGAGAATACAGTGTCGGACTCGATGGTGCTCCGTGAGGTGTACCTCTATCACCGTGACAGGGTATATGATAGAGATCGAACACTTGACCATCAAGAACCTTAAGTCGTGCCACTGGATTGGATTGTATATGCGATATACACTGTTTTTGGGAGTTCCGTCGTGAGATCACCCACACCCAGTGTTATATGATTGCTTCCGCAAAAATTTCTTCAGATGAGGTCAAACGATCCCGGCACCAGGAGGAAAAACTTTTGAAGGAAGCAAGTGGGCGCTACATTGCACAAACCTGCGGCAGTTGCGGTGCGGATGTCATGTGGTGACATAATTTTGGATGACGCGCGCAGCGGCCAGTATTCCAGAGTGGGTTTTTGGTGGCTGTCCTAGATTTATAAACGCAGATTGACGTCTGCATAGCGTGTAGGGTGAACTGGAACGGGTTAGGTATTGGAGGTTTCGATGTTCAAGAACGCCATAATTTGGCTGTTGGGTGGGGAGTTCGACTCTCGAAAAATTGAGGGGCAATAGGCGATACGCCTCGGTGATTCCGTATTTGAATAGAGTATGAGAATACGACGGTGGTGGGCAGATTATACCCGAGGCCTGAAGTACTGAAGTGAGAATGGATAAAGGAGTATGTAGTGGTAGAAAGGAAAGAAATGACGACAGTCAAGTGATCTGTGATGCGCCGTCGCCTGCTCGGCGTTGCTCTTTTCTGTACTCCATGGACAAACCACTGGGCCCCCGCCAGCCCGACAAACGCCACGCGGCCTACGAGTCCATCTTTGGCCGCCCGGGTCCCCCCAATGGCCTCCAAGGCCCCTCCAACATCCCCCAAGGCCCCTCGCCCAACGTCTACCAACCGTATTACCCTCCCCAGCCAACTTATCCGCACCCAGACCGCTTTCCTCAACCACAACAGCACAACAGACAATCTTACTATCCGCCACAGCACCATGTCGCCCGTATCCTTCCTTTTCTCCTGGCCTAGCACCGCCCCATAACCCCGCACTCGCCAGGGCACGATCCATCAACTCATATCACTCAGATAGCCCTGGGGCTCCATATCCTGGTCCTGCGCTTACTCCAGCCCAAGCATATCAAGCGCAAGTCTACATGAACGTACCCACCCAGAGTCCGCAACCTCAACCGTGGAACGCCCCGCGAGTCTCCCCTGCCCCTTCCGATCGCCAAATCCCCGCCCAGCGCAACAGCCACACCTCAGGCTTCTCTTCAGAGCTCCCCAAGCTGGGTATAAGCCTCGAGCACGATGACGGTCGATTGGGGCTTGATTTCGCGGGTCCCAGCAACAGTGTCTCCAACGATCTCGGTACAGATGAAGGCAGCAGCGAGCTGCCATGGGCTCATTCAGAGCCGGCGAGTATGTTTCATTCGTTTCTTGTTTTCACGCACATCCCTCTCATCTAATTTAGTTGTTAATTCGCGCCAAGTCGCGCCATCTTACCCACATCAACGGCAGTCCTCTGCGTCTGATCCAGTACACTCCGTTCGTTTCTGCTTCTCGTTTCATCTAACTGCATCTAACCTTATCTTTCCATTCAAGGTCCACCCTCTTCATGTAGACACCGTCGTCGCTCATTCGATTCGGTCCTCTGTCCTCAATTCCTCACCCTCGCCTTCGTCCAACGCAGAGCATTCCTCAGCCGCGTCAACAACCCTCGCTGATCACACTCCTAACGACGCCCGTCACTCCTCCGATTCTGTACGCACTATGCCCAAATTCCCTGCCAGCCAACGACGCGACCGAGCCTCCCAGGACCGCTCCATGTCCATGTCCAGTGCGCCCAATCCTACCATCCAATCTGCCCTCAACCAACATAAGCGCGGCTCGCGCCCAAACATGGCCTCTCTCCTCGAGGGTCGTGCATCTCCCAACTCCCTGCGTGGCGGCCCTGTCGTACGGAAAACGCCTATCGTTTATCCTGCCCTCCTATCTCGTGTGGCGGAGGCCTTTCGCGAGCGCATTCCCATTACCGATCGCATCAAAGACGGGCTCACCTACAAAGATGCATTTGATGGGCGGGAGGCTGTGGACAAAATCGCATACATCATCAAGACGACGGACCGAAATCTCGCCCTGCTGCTTGGTCGGGCGCTGGACGCGCAAAAGTTTTTCCACGACGTTACTTATGATCATCGTCTGAGGGACAGTGCGAACGAGCTGTACCAGTTTCGGACAAAGCTGCCGAGTCCATTCGTTAGTGGGGAGCTTGGCGAGAATGGTCAACCGCAGGGGAACGCTGTGGGAGGTGTTCTCAACGGATCGAACTCGCATGCTTTCTTCGAGGTGAGATACATCCCTGCGTGAAATATTTACACTCTAACGCAAATAATTTAGGGTGGAACCCCGGAGACGACTCCAGGAGGCATTTCGCCAGTCCCATCGCCCGCATCCCCCCCAACACAGACACGACAGCGGCGGGACTCGGACGCAGTATCGGCGGACGAGGTGCCGCTACCCTCTGGCGTGTTCACACTGTTGACGGACTGCTACTCGCCGACGTGCTCGCGGGACCAGCTCTGCTACAGCATAGCTTGCCCGCGACGGCTCGAGCAGCAGGCGCGGTTGAACATGAAGCCGCAGCCGGGGCTGTCGAAGCAGATCAGCAAGGACAGTTTGAATGACGTGCCTGTGAGTGTTATTGTCTTCGGATTTCATGTGCCCGCTATTGCTATCAAGCTTAGCGCTTTTATGCGGGCTACTTCAAGTGTTGCTGCTATTAAGCATAGCGTTGTGGTCTGCAGAGACTATGATGGTCATAATGCTGACAATTTGCTTGTTTTTTCAATGTATCTGCGGACCTCATAGGACGATGGCACATTGTGGATCCATTCAGTGCCGCCTGAAATTGTGAACAGCGTATCAGACACAGAAAAGAAGCGCCAGGAGGCAATCAATGAGGTCATCTATACGGAGCGCGACTTTGTGCGCGATATGGAGTATTTGCGGGATGTGAGTATTCTATTTTTGTTTTGTGTGTTTTTTTTGCGAAGAGACAACCTTGTGGAAGTAGACATTCAAGTCTCAGGCTTTAGCCGCACAGCAGAAGAGAGACGAGAGAATATCAGATGCTCAAGTTTAATTTTACAGGCCTGGATCAATCGTCTCAAAGATTCGGAGATCATCCCCGCGGCGCGGCGCACAGACTTTCTTGCGCAGGTCTTCTGGAACGTGCACGACATCATCAGTGTGAATACACGTCTGCGCGACGCACTTTCCAAGCGGCAAAAGCAGTATGCCGTCGTCGACCGCATCGGTGACATTTTTCTCGACGTCGTGCCGCACTTCGGTCCATTCGTTTCATATGGTGCACACCAGCTGTACGGAAAGTACGAGTTCGAGAAGGAGAAAGCGGCGAATCCGGTATTCGCTGCGTTCGTTGAGGCTACGGAGCGCCTGCCCGAGAGTAGAAAGCTGGAACTCAATGCGTATCTGACAAAACCGACGACAAGGTTGGCGAGGTACCCGCTGCTACTGGAGGCGGTGCTGAAGCACACACCGAGCGATTCAAGTGATAAGGCGGCGCTGACCCAGGTGGTGGCGCTCGTAAGAGAATTTTTGGGCAAGGTGAATACGGAGACGGGGAAGTCGGAGAACCGATTCAATCTGCTGCAATTGGACCAGCAGTTGGTGTTCAAGCCGGGAGAAGAAGTGGTCAGTGATTTCATTTCCTCTGTGTTCTTCCTTCTATAATTTGATCCTTGTAGAATCTGCGATTGCGTGACGAAGGGCGGGAGATGGTTTACAAGGGAATTCTGAACAAGCGTGATGGTGAAATCCAGGTATACCTGTTTGACCATGCGCTGCTGTTTACGAAGCTGGTCAAGACGAAGCAACACGAACAGTACAAGGTTTATCGACGGGTGCGTTATCTTTATCTATCAAATGGTCAATTTATGATGAATACTGATTGTATGGACTACATATAGCCAATACCGCTCGAGCTACTTCTCATCGCTGCGCAACCAGATGAATCCAATGGCACTATACGCTCACAGCAGCGCAAGACCCAAGCACTCGTGCGCCGGTCGTCATTCGAGAAAGACAGGCCACGGTCGTCAATGCCTTCCGTCGTGTCCACAATTAAGAACTCCGATCATAAGGCCCAGCACTCTATCACCTTCATCCATCTTGGGCGGAAATATTACAACCTCATGCTCTGGGCGACGTCGCCGCTCAGCCAGAAGAAATGGCTGGAAGTAATCTGGAAGCAGCAGCAGATAATGCGCGAACGGAACGTGATATTCGATACGGTAGGATTGAGTGAAGGTTTTTTTGCCGGCCCGAATAAGGTCAATTGTGCAGCACCATACAGTGCGTCTCTTTTATTTATCCATCTATTTTTCGATTGAGTTTTTGGGGGTGTGGCAAGCTAATCAATTCTGGGGGTTTTTTCAGGTGGCGGGCGCCGAGTGGTGTACGGTACTGATGATGGGGTGTACCTATCCGACTTACGCGAGCCAAACCAAAACCCAGTCAAGGTTCTCGCACTCCTCGATGTGCTGCAAGTTGACGTATTAGAGGACTACCAACTTCTCATCGTGCTCTCAGGTTGGTGTCCTCGCAGGCTTTCAGTAAATTCGCTTAATTTCTATATCTTTATGAAATGTTTAGAACGGCAAGTAATTACTTTCCCGCTCGACGCGCTAGACCCACACGACCCTATGGCGGGGCTGAAGCGTGCAAAGCGCATCTCGTCGCACACATCATTCTTCAAGGCAGGATTCTGTCTGGGCAAAGTGCTCGTGTGCATCGTTAAATCAAGTCAACTGTCGAGCACATTCAAGACACTCGAACCTATCGACACCAACGTACGCGGCCGCGCGAAGCCCACGTTTAAGAAGCTGTTGCAGGGTGGGAATGATACGCTCAAGTTATTCAGGGTACGTCTCTCTCCCCCCCTCTTCCTCTCGGGATGCGAGAACGTAAGTGCTGACGAAGAGTATCGTCGTAATTCGCTGCTGTACCCACGCGTTCGCGTACTTGCGTGGCGTATCTAGGAGTTTTACATCCCTGTCGAGTCGACGTCGATACATTATCTCAAGACGAAGATGTGCGTGGGATGCTCGAGGGGTTTTGAGATAGTGGACCTGGAAAGCCTCGATACACAGGGATTGCTAGATCCGAATGACGAGTCGCTCGAGTTCGTGAGGAAGAGAGAGAACCTCCGGCCAATGGCTATCTACCGAATACATAACGACTTCCTGCTATGTTACGACGGTGAGTGCAAGCCGTGTTTTTAATGTGCCTCCTTTGCAATCGGACTGAACAAGGGTCGCCTTCGGTTCTGTTTTCGGTTCTAGAATTTGCCTTCTATGTCAACAAGAGCGGACGACGGTCGCGCAAGGAGTTCATGGTCCATTGGGAAGGCATGCCAACAGGTTTTGGTTAGTGCTTCTACAATCTTTCCACGTGGCTAACCAGAATACTGAGTATTATTTTCATATCAGCCCTTCACGAACCTTATGTGCTCGCGTTTGAGCCATCATTTGTTGAAATCCGGCATATCGAGACAGGCCTAATGTCGCAGGTTATCCAAGGCGCGAACCTGCGGCTGCTGTTTGCAGACACACCGCCCTCCGTGACCAATAATTCCACAGTACACAACCCATACCAGCACAACTCATACCAACATGGGTTAGTTGCTATTTTTCTTTTAAATATTTTTTTAAAATAAAATAAAAACTTACCTTTTCTTTTCAGCCCGCCTGGCGCTTACAACCCTTATGGACCACATCCCGGCGTGCTGCCACCGCACCAACAATACCCGGACCAATACCCACGGCATCCTCAGGGAGTGGGACGGGATGAGATCCTGATAGTTTCGGACGACCGAGTGCTGGCGCTGCGCCCTCGGGGAGGGCAGGGACCGCAGCATTATATGTCAGATAATGTCTCGATGGCGTCTACAGCTCGATGACGAGTGAAGACATCTATGTACGATGTACAATATTGCTGTCCTCCGTTCCAGGCTCCTCCGCCTCCTGGCCGCTACGCCCCCTATTGTTCATCCACATTTCCTTTCTTCTCCTGTAGTAGTCTGTCTGTATTCCTTTTATCTTTTGTCTTTTTCTCTCTGTATTGTCGAATTGTTGTTTGAGTATCTATCTACATACATCATCACATTTTCTGGGCCGGGTGCCAGCCCTCCGATGATCACTCACTGCAAGTCAAAGTGCTCAATTGATGTCAATAGTGATAGTCGCAGGATAACATCTGGGCAACAATTGAGGCTGCCACATGGAATGATTCATGGCTCAGGAACCCTGGACGTCAATTTGCCCAAACACCTATTCAGTTTCTTTTTGGTAAATTTCATGGGCAGGAGAAATATCTTCAAATTTAACTCAGCGCGTGTATCCTGACCTCCTGGACTATTTTCAAGAGTCATGTTGGCCCCGCAATACGGTACATAATATTGACCTTGGATAGAGCGCCTAAGCAGCGCCTTATGCTAAAGCCGTAGCTGTCGGGCGTTCGGTGACCATAGAACGGCGTGTGAATGGAGTTAGTCTGGGCGTGGGTCGGCATGTGGGCGGCAGCACAGATATTGATGCGTTTGTTGATGGCTGCCGAGTATTTGGAGGGCGTGTTGGCAGTCGTCCTTGCTCGCTCTCTTTCTTTCTCTCCGCTTTTTCTCCTCGACTTCACCAGTCCACCGCGTCGCGGCCCCACCCTCGTTTCCCCTCACAATCATGAAATTAAACGCGTTCCTTCTACTTTCTGTCCTCGAGCTTGGCATCGTCCAAGCAGAACGGCTTAACCTAAGGCATGTTGCCAAGAGGCAGGCAGGAGCTGTACCGGGTCTGGGTCTCTCCTGGCAGCACCACCGCTACGCCCGTCGTCACCACCACTTCGCCGACACAAAGTACGACTTCCTCCCCCCACCCCCTGTGGCACAGTCAACATCGTCCTCTTCTACTTCTTCTGCTCCTACCACCTCACCTCCAGCCCCTCCTCCACCTGCTCCAGCGCCATCAGCTCCAGTTTCAGGCACGGCCAACACTACGGCTTCGGCGTTGCCTGGCGCGGTGGTGACCGCGGCCCCTGGGGCCCCCCACCCCTGGCAACCTATACTGGGGTGCCTCCTTTGGCTAACATCTCCCTGGGCATGCCCACGCGTCCCGCTTTGCCTGCTGAAACCACTATCGCCGCTGGTGCTACACCCCCAATCAAAGGAGCACCATCTATTCCTTCCCCCGACCCCAGCGCATGTATGTACTAAAAATCTTGAATGATTCAAGGGAATCGTTGCCTGAATCAATTCTATTATTGTAGACGTTTTGTCTTCTTGGCCCGCTCAGGACAAAATTCCTCCGACTGGTAGGTAAGATGGTATGCACAAGCAACTTGCGTTTTAACGTTATCATTGGCAGATTCTACGGAAGTCCAGGCATGGTTGAAGGAGTTGGACGGCTGGAATATTCCTGACCTCTCGCTCACTGTCAACGGATCGTGTGCCGCCTCTCCTGCCCAGGCTTCGGATGCTGCTAACCGCGGATGGTGGACATGTGGTGGTTATGTTCGTGATACTGGTGAGTGTTGTATTTTGTTTAATGCATGTCGATTCTATTCCAGCTTATCATTCTGAATGTAGATATCGTTGCATGCCCTACTAAATATGATTGGGGTGTCAGGTATGCCGTCGTTTCAAGTTATTTATGGCCCAAGTGTGTTTAACTTCATTTTATAGCTTCGATGATGGCCCTTCCGGTTACAGTATGTGGAATTTTAGGAATGTTATTTGTATACTGATCATCAACATTTACATTTACATTTTCTCTTTATAGCGCAGTGAGTATTTCCTTGAAATATTTGATAGACACTAATCTTTCCCATCAGATATCTCCTCGACTTCCTCAAAACAAAGGATCTCAATGCTACCTTCTTCGTTGTTGGCTCGCGTGTCATTGAAAGGCCTCAAATTCTGCTCGAAGAGTACATGGCCGGGCATGAAGTCAGTGTCCACACCTGGTCCCATAGTGTGAGTATTTTTTTATAACCCGGTCATTCTGAATATCTTACGTTGCCTGTCATCTTAATTTCAGGCCTTGACGAACTTGACCAATGAACAAATTGTAGCCGAATTGGGCTGGACTCGCAAAGCAATCAAGACCTTCCTTGGTGTTACCCCAACCACTATGCGTCCTCCTTACGGTGATATCGATGATCGTGTCCGTGCTATTGCTATGGCCATGGGTATGATCCCCATCATGTGGACCAGGTCTCCCACCGGTGCTCAATTCGACACTAACGGTGCGTGATTTGCGAGTTTAGCTTGAAATAAGATCTCATGTTTCCTTTCAGACTGGCAAGTCGCTGGCGGAAATGTCCTTGGAAATGACTCTTTCAACACCTTCGAGCAAATTTTGGGTAACGCAACTGAAATTTCGACAGGGTTAGTTATCACTTGTCAAACTGTGTGCATACATTGATTGTATCATCTACTCGCAGTTTCATTGTCTTGCAGCACGACCTTTTCGAGATCACTGTGGACCTCGCAGTGGGCTACACTCTGGATGCAGCTCTTTCCCACAATCCCCCATTCAACTTGAAGTCCATCGGCTCATGTCAAGGATTCCCTGAGGGTAACCTTTACCTGGAGACAAATACCAACAAGACCTTCCCATTCAGCAATAGTACTAACCCCGATGTCAACGGAGACGGTACCTCAGACACAACATCTGGAAATGGCTCCAACACAAACAGCGCCGGACTCATCAACGCCGTTCCCTTCATCACATCGATGGGTGTTGGCTTCGCCGTGCTGAGTTTCCTGCTCTGATCTGATCTTATGTTGTGTTGTTTATGTTTTTGCTTCCCCGTTATGTTATGATTGCACCTTCAACCATAGTACTTATCACGATAACGACGCTGCTTAAAGCTAATGGGGGGGAGGCATCATTCCCCTTGTGTTGGACTTTTTCTTCTGAATAATTGGTTGCTTTCCAGTCGCTTACTACTTGCAGGCGAGACTCTTGATATAGTGAGTGTATCATTATGAAAGCCGGATATCTGCCTTTTTTATCGACTTCGATGGACGTTCGCATACATACTATTGATAGTAGCATAATTAGATCTTGTCTTGTTTATAATGCACACGATATACTGCATCGCACATGGATGCTTTCTCTCAATGGAACTTTATTATGTGCACCTTGTTTGCAAGCAAGGTATATCCTTTTACGATCGAATTTTATTATTTGAAGTCTCTCGCCCGTGCGCCATGACATGCATATGAATTTGATTCAGCGTCGAAAAGCACTTTGTAATTGATTTCGACGGACTCGCGAAAGTGTCTTTTCTAACCCGAGATCATCGTGTTTCCTTTGAGTCAACTCCGAGTGAACGAAATGTGCAACACGGCCGCTTCCCAACTCACACCAGGCTTCATCCGATGAATATTATTTTTAGGTTGAACTTGGGTTGAATACGCTCTCATGATTCCGAATGCTTTCGGTCAGGGGTCGCCGGTCACCTTGTGCCGTGATCGGCACATCACTATAAACAAGTTAACATGACGCGCGCAGGCGCCAAAATGCGGTCTGAATCATTTTTAGCGCCCATTTTATTCTTAAGGTCTAGTCCCTTGTAGAAGTGGCTGAAATCCCGCAGCGCATCCATCCATATTGGAAAACAAATGTTGGAGCCAGCTCGCCGTTGTATCCCGTTGCTACATAGTTGATCAGGGTCTTGGAGTCTTGGCATTGTGATGCCGTGGCAAAGTCAAGCCAGAGTATGCTCAGCCAGCGAATCAGCCAGCCACTCAAATATTCGTTTATTTAGATTTTCTGGTAGACAGTTCCATATCAACTTACTCGGCCTTGTCCTCCGTCCTGTCGTTTCATTGCTACCTTTCTCCCTTACATCATGAAGCTCTCCACCTCTTCACTGCTGGTGTCGTCGCTGCAGCTTGCGGTCTTCGTTGAGGCCCATCTGGATAGCGCATACCATGCGCGCCACGCCCATGTCAAGAGGGCGGACGCGACGACGACAACAGGAACTCCTGCGCCGACGACGACTGGTAAGCTGTGTATTTTGCCCATTCATGAGTTCACAGTTGAATTTCTGACAATATGTGACTCGCTCTCTCTTTCGTCTCTGCTCTCAAAAAGGACCCCCAGCTCAAGCAACATATACCACTATACCCCCGCTATCAGAGATCACTTTTGGCATGCCCACGAGGGCTATTACTGCGTTTGTGGCCACTCATACGCCTGGAGAGACGCCCCCTATTTCTGGCGCGCCGGTCTTGCCTACTGCTTGTAAGTCCTTGACCTTTCAAATTATCTACCAAGCGGCAGGTATTTATTCCATCTAGTGTCTCTTGCAGGATATCCCCCACAGGATAAGATACCCCCTACTGGTGCAGCTTTATTTTATTTATTTCATGCGATATGAGAGATTTATTAAGTAGTACAGATTCGCCCCAAGTGAAGAATGGATGAAGGAGCTTGAGGGATTTTATATCCCGAATATTTCTCCGACGAAGGATTCGACGTGTGCTGGAGATCCCGCCGCCGCTGCACAGGCGCAGACCGTGGGTGGTGGACATGTGGAGGTCATACGCGAAGCACTGGTGCGTTGGGGGAAAAATATGCGAATGCCGCTTGACTGACCCAAATATTTTAGATATCGTGTCTTGCCCACCAAGTTTGACTGGGGTATCAGGTAGGCGGATACTTGTTGGTGAATTTAATGTCCTGACAATTTTATCAAGCTTCGATGATGGCCCTTCTCCTCAAAGTACGTTTCTTTGTTACCTCATCTTATCTGACTTGTCTAACGTAGCTTTTATTTCAGCTCCGTTAGTTTCTTGTCTATCAGAGACTCCTCGATAATTATGCTGAATTGACTTGCTAGGATTTTACTCAACAAACTCAAGCAAGAAAAAATACATGCTACCTTCTTCGTTGTTGGTCTCGTGTTATAGAACGGCCGGGGATGCTCATTGAAGAATATATGAGCGGTCATGAGATCAGCGTCCACACCTGGTCCCACAACGTAGGCTTTATTTGTGCCTGATCAAACTACCCTTATTGAATGTATTCATAATATAGACCTTGACTAAATTAACGAACGAACAAATCGTTGCAGAGTTGGGATGGACTCGCAAAGCGATCAGAGACGCTCTTGGCGTTACGCCCACTACGATGCGTCCTCCTCAGGGTGACATTGGTCAGTTAAATTCATTTGGAATGGAATGTATCAGGCATTGACATATCGCAACCATTCAGATGACCGTGTTCGTGCGATTTCCCTGGCAATGGGAATGGTCCCTATTATCTGGACCTCGACTCCAGATGGTGGCAAATTCGACTCTAATGGTATATTTTCCCAAAATCGTTATAGACAAAGTATTAATTGGTTATCTAGATTGGAGAGTTGCTGGCGGCCTCATCACTGGAGTTCAGGCTTACGATATTTTCAACACAATCCTGGCCAATGGCAGTACCATTAACACCGGGTATGTTATCCGATATTCTCTCTTCATGTGGCTGACCACGATGAATAGATTTATTTCCCTCCAACACGATCTATTCGAGATTACAGTCGATCTTGCAGTCGGTTATTTCCTTGACACTGCCTTGAACCATACCCCTAAATTTAATGTAAGGTTCCTGTTAATATATGCCCTTCAAAATGACTGAACATCCTAATTCACAGCTGCAATCTATTGGTGAATGCCTGGATTATCCTGCGGGTAATTTATACCGCGAGACTACTGCAAACAAAACTTTCCCTTATACCAACCTCACTGCGGGAGGCGTTGATATCGATGGAGACGGTGTGGTGGATTTACGTTCAAACGGTGTTAAACGTTCTGGTTCCATGGTCTCTGTTGCACTCGTTAGCCTTGCCATTACTCTCGTTGGCTTTTCGTTGGCTTAGCTTTGCTTGGACGAAACAAATGCACAAGGAGGAAGGAAGATGGACTATTTGAACTATTCTTACGTATTTAATATTCCAAGGATTGTGGTGCATAGAGTCCCTGTGTGCAAATAGCACCAGGACAGCACTGTCGTCGCTCGCTATTTCGAATATAAGCGCTTAATAATTCCATGTCAAGTAAGAGCCGCATCGAGATAAGATTGGCTGTTGCCGGAATTAGCCGCCTCTGGTGATCATGGAGATCAGTGGCAGCTAGCTGAGCTAGGAGCTATTACGAACAACTTGTTGGCTCGCGGGCCACCGCATACATTTGCTTGTTGACCTCACTCCATCGTCCAGGATGGCCTCTCTCATTACACTTGTGCGCAACAGTACGCCTCCGTCGCTTAGTTCCCTGTGACCGATACTCAACCGCTCTGCAGAGTTCTTAGAGGCGTTGCGATCCGTCAAACCGCCCTCGGGATGGAAGATTCTCGTGGTCGACGCACACTCGCAGGCGCTCTTGGGCGCCGTCCTCAAGCAGTTTGATATCCTCGCTGAACATGTCACTTGTGCGTCAGTCGCCAGCCTAGGGGTGTCTTTACTCATAGTTGGCTATATCTTCCCCCAGTGATCGAATCCATTTCTAATTACCGAGAGGCTCAGCCTGACTTCGAGGCCATGTATATGCTCATGCCCACGACCCAGAACGTGGAACGTGTCATCGCCGACTTCACGAACCGCAAACAGTACGCTGCGGCCCATTTATTCTTCCTTGAGGGTGATTTCATGTGGTCATGATACCCTTTTGAATGCTGTCTGATCATTGTGTTTTGCTAAGGCCTCCCGGAACAGCTCTTCGAGCGTTTGACGTCATCTCCTGCAGAACCACATCTGCAAGCTCTAAAAGAATTGTTCTTGAATTTCAATGGTATTTCTCAAAATTTATGCCCATGAACCGTTCCCCTCAACCCTGTTGCCATAGCCATCGAGGCGCAGGCGTTCTCCTTGCAGGAACCAAGTTATTTCTTCAGTATGTACAGTCCACCTCGAACGGAAGCAGCATATAAGCTCGCGCGTGTCCGGTTAGAAGAGGATCTGCGCTTTACTAGTAGGACGGTATGCTTCCTTCGGTCGTCAAGCCTTAATTCGTTGCTAATATTCTATTCCAAGATTGTCAACATATGCGTTTCCCTAAACGAATTCCCATATATCCGTTACTACATGCCTTCTACACATCTCCCTCTCGGGCCATTGAAGCCTGTCGCTCAGAACCGCCCTCCGCCGCCACCAGAGGGATCCAGCCGATGGCGAACAAACCTTGCCCGCGGCGCCGATGCACGAGCATACGAATCTGTTGAGACTGATTTCGTGACCAAACTTCTAGCATTTATGGTCCAGAGCGGTTTGGAAGAATATAAGAAGGCAAATCCTGATTTCGGAGTATGTGCCTCTGCAATTCACGAAATACACGCATCTAAGTATACTCTTCAGAAAGTCGACCCGGCACGTCCAAGAGCCACTCTGTTGATAACTGATAGGTCCATGGATTTGCAAGCCCCCTTTATCCATGAGTTTACCTATCAAGCAATGGCAATGACCTTTTGCCCATCGAGGATGGATCGCGATACTCGTTCGTCATCAATTCTTTCTTCAAGCAGCGATACTCACGATCTTGGGCAGATATAAATTTCAATCATCTTTGGGCGCGTATGAAGACAAGACCGCCATATTGTCAGATGCAGATACTGTGTGGACTGCCGTCCGACACCTTCATATGCGCGAAGCTATCGACAAGTTGATGCTCGACTTCAATAAATTCTTAGAAGAAAACGCCGTTTTCAAGGGGTGAATCCTCATTTCCACTCGCCCTCTGAATCATTATCTGACCAATAATTTGATGGATAGCGAAGGTGCAGCTAATCTTAACGATATGAAAGACATGCTGGCCAGTCTCCCGCAATATCAAGAGCAACGAGAGAAGGTGCGCTATTATAGATGAAAATACTCAGGCTTATTTATTTTATCGGCAGTTCTCGCTACACCTCAGTATGGCACAAGATTGTATGGAATTGTTTGAGAAGGCGAAGCTTTCTGATCTGGCATCCGTCGAACAGGTATGGATCCCATCCATTTACTCAGTTTCTTATGTTAAAACGTGGCTGTAAAGTGTTGTGCAACTGGCCTAACGGCCGAAGGGAAAACGCCAAAGGGTCTTGTAGAAGAAATGGTTCCCCTCCTTGATAGTAGGGACGTTCTGTAAGTTACGATCATTAACAGAACATAACGATTTCACTAACCTTTCATCTTCTGGAAGGAACATGCGCAAAGTTCGAATCATCGCGTTGTATATCCAATATCGCGATGGAGTTCCAGACGAAGATCGCCGCGACTGTATCAACATGCAAGATTAACACTTGCTGAACAAGACGCTGTTAACGCGCTTGTGCACTTTGGTGTCCGGATTAGCAGAGTGCGTAATACTGTATCTTACAATAAACCCTATCTTACCTTTCAACAGGGCCCAACGACAAAGACACCAAGAAGAAGATAAAGCAGAAAGTGAATCCAGACGAATACGAACTTTCACGCTTTAAGCCTGCCATAAAGACCATTGTCGAAGTGATCGCGCCTTAAATGCAGCCATGAATGATTTGCTGACAACATGTCTACAGGAGCAAATTGCCGAAAAATTAGATGCTACACTCTTCCCATATGTCAAAGAGGCGCCTTCAGCAATGCCTCTTTCTCCACGCTCTCCTCCGCCGCAGACAACATCACTTCGCAGCCAGAAACCAGCATGGCATAGGGCACCTAAAGTCAATGCTGCCGCTGATAATCGCCAACGATTATTAGTATTTGTGGCTGGTGGCATGACCTATTCGGAGATGCGAGAAACTTATCAGCTATCAAACTCCTTGCAAAAAGACATTTATATTGGTGAGCTTATTGGACAGGAGTATAGCTGAATCATGGTTTACGATCAAAACAGGATCAACACACGTCATTACTCCCAAAGGATTTATCGACGACCTCAAAGTCCTCGACCTTGGAGGCGCAGGATCGAAGGCGATACCTAATGGTCTGAGAGATATGCGAGGAGAGCCCAAGTCAGCCCAAGAATTGTACGATGAGAAATACTATGTCAAAGATGCTCCTCCGCCTCAGCGACAACCACCACCATCGAAGAATCTTGCTCCTCGTGCAGAGAAACTGCTCCCATTCAGTTATCGCCCGCCAACTCTTATCAAGGTTCTGTAATTCGACGACGCCTTCCGCTAAAGAGGATAAGAAGAAGAAGCGTGGGCTTTTCCGTTTTGGTTAAAGTTGCCTTAGCATATCCGAGATGTAATTATTATAGTTGGATTCTGATGTAATGTGGTTGATCATATACCTTTCACCTTTGGGATGGATTTTGTTTTGTGACCGCTGGCTGATGCTTGACAAGTTGCCCATGAAGAAAATATACAAATAACGGGAAAGGGTATGTACAGAATGACAGCTAAACCTATGTCGAATATTCCATCTTGGCTGTGAGGGGAGCAAAGATCAGATCTTCCATTGCAGTACTTAGTCATGAGCGAGAGTACTGACTTTCGTGCTTCTTGGCTTCGCCACCTTACGAGCAGCTTTCGTTAGATCCTCTTGGTTGATGTATTCTCGGTCGTCCCGGATGGCGAACATGCCAGCCTCAGTCACAACATTACGCAAATCAGCACCGTTGAATCCGTCAGACAGCTGCGTTTCGAGAAGATCAGTGGCTGAGACAGTAGAGTAATATGATACTAACTTTGACAATGGCCTCATAATCAATGTCACCGCCTTTGTTGACAGGAGCGGCATGAATTTTGAGAATTTCCAGGCGCGCTTGCTCATTTGGTAGGGGGACCTCGATTTTACGATCCAAGCGACCAGGGCGAAGGAGAGCAGGATCAAGTGTGTCGGGACGATTCGTAGCCATGATGAGTTTGGTTCTTCCTAGAGAATCAAATCCATCCATTTGATTCAATAGCTACATGGAACAAATAAATGAATAAAAAAAGAGTCAGAAAGGAAGCTAGGTATGCTTTAGAATATTAACATACCTCCATCAATGTACGTTGAATTTCACGATCAGCACTGGTACCCTCAGAAAAGCGGCGACCACCGATAGCATCAATCTCATCCATGAAAATGACACACGGCTCGTGGTCCCGCGCATATCCAAACATTTCTCGCACTACTCGTGCACTCTCTCCGATATACTTATCGACGATGGCTGACGAAACGACCTTCAAGAAATTGGTTTGTAGCGTTGCTGCTACTGCACGAGCCAACAGCGTTTTGCCCGTTCCCGGAGGTCCATACAGAAGAACGCCCTTGGGTGGTTTGATTCCAACACGAACGAAGAGTTCTGGATTCATCAGGGGGAGTTCAATGATCTAATCAAGGTCAGCGTAATGTATGGCATCCCAGTCTTGAGTGGAACATACCTCTCTTAGTTCTCGAACTTGTTCACCCAGTCCTCCAATTCCAGCAAATGATGCACCTCCAGGATCTTCTAGACTCATTTTGTATACCAAGGGATCAACTTCGCGGGGTAAATTCGCATGATCGTCAATGTCGTCATGTCAAGGGAAACGCGCGTTCCGGTCTTCAGCTTTGCTGCAGGAAGAGTGGGTCGATAGGAGACCACGTAGCGTGGTCCTGAAGATGCCTTCACGATGACTGATAATGAATGTTAGAATAGTCAACAAACCACGTAAGACTATCGTACATACACCGATCTGAGTCCAGCTGTTTCATGACCTCTCCAATAATCTGGCCAACGGATTGAACGGCCTTGATATCATCTTCTGTCTTTTCGTATGCCTTCTCCAGATCTTTGATTGAGAACCTGACTAGAGAAAATAAGATGTTGAGTTGGGGAATATCATTGATACCAGAGTAACACCAACGCTTTTTCAGGCTTTCGCTGCTTGTTTCGTGGTTGCGTAGTTTCTAGAACATTGTAAGTAAGGAAAAAAGGAGCTTGCAGAAATATCACCTACCTCTCTGTATGTCTTGAGAGCGTCCTTCTTTCGTTGATCCATAGCTCCTGAAGATGTTGAAGGTTGAACGTCCATGGTGAAATGAAGGAAGTGCTAAGCGATTGAGTTTGGACGCGTAAGTGCCATCTGACGCGTTCTCTTCCAAAACGGGTTGCCGCCATGTGCAGCGTATCAACTAAATCAAGCTGACTTTAATTTCATCGGCCTGATGGTCTAGTAGTATGATTCCTTGTTAGGGTGCATCCGCACACAATTCGAGGAGGTCCCGGGTTCAATTCCCGGTCAGGCCCTGAAAACGGAGTGTCGTTTTTTCATTTTTGAACTCTCAAAGTACGTTTTGAATTTTGAACTTTGAAGTGTTACTATCTAGGCCAGCTTTGATGCCCAAATCTAATAACCTATGAGGTCATCTATCTAGTACATAGATAGATCAACAGAGAATGTTGCGGTATCTTGTTGACGAAGAACGCCTTGTCAAATACGTAAGTATACATTCAACAAACAAAAAAGACCAACGATCATATATATTACAACATGGCCTATGTTATTCCTGCTGTTGGCCATCAATTGGGAACAGAAGACAACACAAGGTGTGAATGGTACAAAGGGAAGCAGGGCAAAACCAGTGAGTGGGTGCGATAGTTTTGTTGTACAGCAGATGGTAAGGTGATTGGGTTGCGATGAAGGGAAAACTGGAGGGTATGATATGATATGATATGATATCGAAAGGCTGTAGTGGGTATGGGTAATGGCGCGGCTTCCATAATAGTACATGCATGAGACAAGGTTATCAAGGGTATTATAGGTATAAAATGTAAAACAGTGCGAAAGAAAGCATAGGCGACATAGATAGGGATAAAAGATAGAAGCTATAAAGAAAAGACGAGGAGGTAATTTTTGGGGGGTGGAGGTTGGCAAAGAAACCAAAGGTCATGGTATCAATTTTGGGTTTGTCGCTGCTTGTTCATACTATGTGCGATTGTCGTGATTCATCAGGTGGCGGTAACAGTGAATCATCCAGCAAGTCAATAGGGGACGTAAAGTTTATTAGCTATAAAGTGGAAATTTAGAGTCGACCCATCAGCTATGAAATAAATTGTTCACTGTCGTTAAGAGTATGCTTACATATGGATGGAGGTGTGAAGGCATGCTTTCGCGGTGTGGATTGCTTGGCCCATGCCTTATATGACTTTGAGTATGCGCATCCTCAGACGTTGCTCTGCTCGCACTGCTTTCGGCACCTGGGACAGTGGAAATTACAACACCTTGATTGTTGTAAACAAACAGGGCATCGGAGTGCGGCCGCCGTCTCATAGCTGAAGACGACGATGGCATGAGCTCCAAATGACCATGTGCCGTACTCGGAGAGGGGAAGTCTTCTGGAGGTTCCCATACCGTGTCGTCGGAGCGCCCACCTGAATTTGGTCGTGACGGCGCTGCGGGCAATCCGTCTTGCCTGGGAGGCACAATTTATGATGGAAAGGCAATGTTGGTGAAGGCGCCATACCAAAGCTCTCTCCATCTGAGTCGCATCCAGGAGACATTTCACCCTCGGTCTCTCCTGAATGGCGCCGTCGCGCAGGACCCGAGTCCACAGTGTACATGGCGTGCTCTGGACTAATCTCGGGCGGGTCACCGGGAAAACGAAGTGCGTTCATGGACATCGCCGCCTCGGCTGATGTGCTAGGTGCTATGTTATAATAGCCTCGTTTAGGCGACGAGGGCTCCTGCTCGGGGTCAAAGTAATGTTGGGATGGTGAGATAACAGCAGCGGGAGCTTTGTCAATATTGGACGGAGGCGCAATAACCTTGGCTCTGTAGCCCGATTCTGTGATGATAGAACGAGGGAAAAAAATCTGAAAATGACGGTGTGAGCCAAGAACAACCGCTTTGCACAAGCAGATAGAAATGAGAACACGAACGAAAAGTGTGATAGCGGAGGAGATAAAGCATCCAATGCCTCCCATCATCAAAAGAAAATCTACCACCAAAGTCTCAGCATTGGTTCGGTCGAAAGATGATGCGACACATACCCACAGCAAATCTATCCGCGGTCAATAACAAATCAATCATGAGTTAGTGCTAGTTAGTGCAAAATCTTGAATGTATGACTTACGGATTTGCAATGATCGGATAGGGCTCATTGAGAGCGTCAATACCAATCATCAGGAGTGGGATCGTGAAGAGAAAGCGGAACATCACGCGAATACGCTGAAAACGTGCGACATGGAACCAACACCTTTGAATTCGGTGCTCAGCTTGAACCAGATAGAAGTTACTCACATTCAGCTGGTAGAAAGTTGACAACCGAACCACAACGTCAGGCTCCGCGCCACCTTCTTTGACGTAGACAATGAACCCCGGAAAGCGCGCGAGAACATAAAGGAAGAAGACTGTTGTTGTTGTTCCTGCAGATGCCCCTGCGAGAAAAATCCAGGACAATACCTACGTGCAAATGGATCATTCAGGGAAAACTTATCATGCATAAGTTCAGAATGCAGCTCACCCGGTCGATATCCCTCCTAGTAACCAGCGTAACCAATGGCATACCCAGCACTGCAACCATGCTCCCTGAATGAACAGTGAATTGGTGGACCATGGGTGAAAACCGGAACGGGCGTACCCAGATACCAAACCCTGAATTCCCAGCTCTCAAACCACTCCCGCTTTCCTGGGCCTTGATGCAGAAGGAACAGCCAGAAAGCAAGTTCTATTCCATTCAAATCAGTCGCTAGTTGATTGCAACGCGGATTCATCTAAAATACCTTCCAAGTGTGTTACTCTAGTCCCAGTATAATCGTATGAGCCTGGAAAGCTTATGGATAATCATAGAGGACTTACAATTCCAACGACCAACCAGCACTGAGCACAAAGTAAAGAGGGAGCAGCCAGCGCCTGTCGGGGAGCGCCCAGGCGCTTAATGGACGTGGAATAACTATGGTTTATTCAGTACATATTCCAAGCACAAGTCTCTTGAACTGACTTGAGCCATCTTCAAGTACGACAAAACCTGCGATATTTGGTTAAAAAGGGGATCACCAACAGTTTGCTCGAATGTATACCTGCTCTGAACTTGAAAACAGTCATCGCCACACCAAAAACGACGAGAAGGGGAAGAGTTCCTATATACGAGTACCTAATGGGTAGCACATGAATCAATGAGAATGCAGCATGCGGGTTGTCGGGACCTCATGGTTCGCAGATGGAAGAGTGGACATACGTCATAACTCGCTTGAAGGCCCCTGGCTGTCTCCCCGAATCCCATTTCAAACATTTGAATCGATCATATGCCCAGAGATGGAAAAGCAAGAAGGTAAAGAACTGTGGAGAAAGGACAGCAAGGTAGTAGAATGCGCAGGATGAGTTGATGTTGATCAAGCATGTTAGGGATCTCCAGGACTCACGATAGAGGACAGAATAGCCCAGAGCAGGAAGGCCGTAGGGGAACCGTTGCTCATGAAGAACCCAGAAGTTGCCAACGTCGAGGCGCGGCGGAGGGGATTGCGAAAGCCAGTAAAGAGACGACTAATAGTGAGAGCTAAAACTCGGCCGTTGCCACCATCAACCACTCTAATCCCCCACCCTGCCCCCACCCCTAATTGATTGTCAATTTGTCCGTCTCGTTTTAGAAATCTCTTCATTGCACCCGCAGAAGTGTTACACAGTGAATAAGTACAATCGTAAATTAACGTAAGGTTATCTAGGTCTGCAGCACTCGTCAAGAGCACTCAGATATGCAGGTAAATAAATGGGTATATATCGTGATGTCATACTATCCTGAGCGATACAAAGTTCAATGAAAGCCACAGCAACCGAAAGTAAACCTGACTTAAAATAAAAAAGCGTACGAATGATGATGGGTATCCGACACCTAGTTGGCATCTCGTTTGAAGTACGTGGGTTCTGCATGAGCGATGAAGGTTTTCCAAGCAGAGCGTGTAGCGGCTGGGAAGAGGTAAGTGGACTGAGTGGCACCCCCACCGCCGTTTCCGTAGTATATCGGGTCCGGTCCAGGTATTATGCCCGATAAAGATTGGTTTTCGCCACCAACAACAGAGACTGCACCAGTCCTACTAGTCACCAATGACCCAGTTGGATTGTTTCCAAGGACAAATTCACGCATAAATGTGAACGCCTGTATGAAAAAATTAGCAGAATAATGCTCCCAACTTTGGAGAGTCCTTACCGAGATTGGGGCATCCTGACCTACTAAATGCCCGGCATTGAGGAATAGTACATATTGCCAACCTCGTTCTTGATGAACAACACCTGCAAGTTTCCCTGCATCGTTGCTCCAAGGGGTAGATGGTTTGCGTGTAAATCCTTGGATGCCACCAAAAGTGGTATTTTGGATGGCGACTGATGGAAGAAAATAAGTTCAATAAAGAAGCCATCACGGAGCATTTATGGCCTTACGCTCTGTGCCTCGATGGGGGATAAGAGCATCATCGTTCCCAGAGAATAACATGATACCGACTCCTTTCTTAGTGGCATTGGCGGCAAGGTCATTGAAGATGTTGATTGACCTAGAGACAGTCAGCATTACAATCATAGAGCAACACTAAATAAGTGAGACACACATTGGGCCTTTATAACGTTGACGGGAAAGAAAACAACAAGTTCAGATTTACAAAATGGGTCATAACAGACAAGACGTACTGCCATCATTAGGATCTACATATCAGAGGCTTAGACAATGTGCATATTTAGGAAAGATACAAGGCGTACCAGCTCCGAAAGGGAAGTCGAACTGCATTTCCCAATCCTTCACTGTTGGCGCGTGGAAAGCAGCGCGTACGCGAGGATCTGGTCAAGAATGTAAATTTGAGACTAAGAGAGAAGCGGACATGAATCTTACCGTTCATAAAGACGCTGGCGTCTCTTGTCACCTTGGGGTTCAGTGCGTCCGGGATATCGTAGACCTATGGACAGAGTAAGATTAAGGCGGGCTAAGGGCGGTAGCAAAGAATGGGGCTAACGTTGAAGGATAGGCCAGGTTGATCGGTAAGATCTATAAGAAAGTTAGACTTAGGCCAAAGATTGCTGGTTCGTGGAGATACGTACTCCATGGGAAGGTATAGTTGAGGGCATAATCGATGAACATGTCCAACAGGAAACAACCGTACTGGAGCAAAAATGAGCAATGCATATCAGCATCAGCGGCAATATTCTTACCCAGGGATCAATGGTGCCATTGGCTCGCAGGGAAAGATCGCGCTTCCATATCTCTTTCTCGTACTCCCGATCCTCGCGTTTCCTTAGTGAGATTGATGAAGATTCGTCTGCAATGCGACGAGTGAGCTCTGTCCTGAAGGACTTGCGCTTCAGTTTTTGTTGCCAGGGAATGAAGCGTTGGGTAGGAAAGGTGAAGTTCACGTCCGGGATGGTTCCGTGTTGCGGGTAAGTAAGAGTAATGTTGAAACCACAAAGATCCGTCCTATTACAGAGAATAAAAAATTCGCTGAGCCTATATGGAGAACAATTTGCTTACTGTTCCTTGAAGTAATTATAAACATCTTGGTCGTAACCAATGATTTGGGGATATGTGGTAAGTACGCTCAGCTACAGAGATGGTTGAGTGAGTCTTTGCGCCTCGTATCGGGTATTCAAAACATACTGCAGGGAGAAGCTCGAAGATCTGTTCAGACGAATAAGTTCCATCTCCCATAGCGATCTTTGCCACTTTAACGGGAGGATTGGGCATATCAAAGTAAGCCTTCAAGATATATGGCTATCGGCAAAGCAATGTTAGACAATCCAATCAATGCAAGAAGTCAATATTTTTCGCATACAATATATTGTCCAGCATAACTCTCTCCAGTAATATGAAGTGGACGAGTTGCAAGGCTAGGGAATACCTTGACAAGATTGCTCAAGAATCCCATCTAAAATCTTACTCAACGAATGTGAAGAGATATTTGTAAATTTTACTCACAAAGTCTTTGCCAATTTGGTCTTCGTCAGGCGCTATGGAGAAATAGAAGGATTAGCATCAGCGTCTGGCATCTTACAAGATTTCGTGTACCATAGCCAGTCGCGTCGGATGTCGAGTAACCAACGCCGCTTTAAATGCAGAAGATGAGGCGCACAGCTCAAGGAGTCAGATCCATACATACACTGGTTGATCAATCCAAAAGTAATCCGCCAAATTATTCCAACTATATGGATTGGGTTTTGCGGAGTAATCGCTTTGGAGTTGAATTGGTCCGTTCTGTTGTGGACGTGCGTGAGCGCAAGAAAAATGCGTTGGATGGACATATATACCTCAAAGAACATGCCATACATGCTCGAAGAGCCGGACTGTAGATTTTGTGTTTAACATTACGCATGACGTTCGATGATAACATAACTTACCCTCCATTCAACCAAATTCCCCATGGTTGTTGATTACTTGGACTCAGAGGTGCTGTTAAAGAGCCCTGCGATTTTTCGAAGCCAAGAAAGAAAGGGTATTGTTTGGGTGGCCTGCCGTTGTACTGGAAGGTTTCCAGCGAAACTCCTTTCCGCTTCCATGTAATGTTGGGTAGTTTTTGCGTCACTTCGAAATCTAGGGAAGAACAAGATGTCAGGCTTGAGGAGTTTCCTTAGAAGCGCGAACCACATACAGCTTTGCCATTCTGGACTATAATCGCCAGACGGCTGACCAGGATAAAAGTGAGGCCAGGTACTCGGGAGGTCGGTTGGATCTTGGGACGCGACGAAAGGCGCGTAAGCAAGCAGAGCGAGAGCATAAAAGCAGGCAAATGGAAGACAAGACATCGTTAATAGTCGTGTGGAGGACTGTACAAAGTAAGTAAGTCGTCCTGCGTCAGCCGCTGAATGGGTCGCTAGCAGTCGCTAGCTGAGTGGCAACTCCGGGAGCACGATGTTTATATACGGATGAGCGTTGATGCCGAAATCGTAGCCACATGAGATAGCCCTGAGGACAATTGGTGGACCTGGCGTATTTATGGCAGAGCCTGCGCGCCTCTGCGCGCCTCCGTGCAGGATGTGTACGTCGCACCTGTTGAATGAAGCAAAATAACATAGACAGACCTTATTGTTAGTCTATTGTTCAAACCAGAGGTGCCGATAGTGAGTCTGACATGATCCGCGCAGGAACATCGGCGGCAACAGAAGATAACTGGCATCAGATTCTTGGAAGACAATAATGCAACGTCGCGTAACTCAACCTCATGATAAGCAGAGACACTGGCCTCCGGCAAAGGCGGTCCGCTCCCAAACAGGTTTTCCCTCCCCGAGACTCTTCCTGTCTGACACTGATAACAACACTCATATCGACCTTGGTCCGAGCAAAGTCCCTTGCTTTCCTTATTGTTTAGCTGTCCTCACAGTATGTCAATCAGAAGCTTTCGATGACATATGATGCGATACACGTCCCTGTTCTCCACGAATGACTAGGTTTTGAAGCAGCGCGAAGATGGGCCATCTGATAACTTTGGCTACGTAGGAAGCACAGTTCTTGTCCAGATATGTTTACTAATGCTCATTATTATATAGCTGGTCAATATGTCACATCTTGACATATTAGAGAAATGTTGACGTTTGTTCTAGCTCTCTCAATCAATGGGCACTCGACTTCCAAGTTGGTCTGTCCGTTATCTATGGACTGATTTATTGAAATATAATTCCCAAGGGAAACTATGAGCGGATTGTTGAAAGTATTGAGATTGCCAAAGCTCGTGGTGCAACCTTGCGTGTTGGCCCAGAACTGGAAATACCGTAAATCATAAATAATTATCTCGGGTTTTAGCTTTCATATATTCGTTGGCAGAGGTTATGGGTGTATGGATCACTTCCTCGAAGGTATGGATTGTTTTTGATGCTAATTGATCTTCAAATACATGATATTGCAGGCGATACAGTCTTCATTCCTGGGAAGTACTCGCGAAGATCTTTCATCGGAGCTGACTATGGGCATTGTCTGCGATGTTGGAATGTATGAGGCATAATGTTATGATTCAGCTCAGACTCACTCTTATTATCAATAGGCCTGTTGTTCACAAGAACGTGATTTACAACTGCAGATATTCTCCATGACAGAAAAATTCTCCTCATCCGGCCCAAAATGTGGCTAGCCAATGATGGCAACTATCGCGAATTGCGGTTCTTTACACCTTGGCAAAAGCATCGCAATGGGAGGACCACTACCTGCCTCGAATTATCCAGGCGGTCACCAAGCAAGTCAGTCACTCTTACACTGAAGATTTGATATCAGAAAGTTTCAACATCAGGTTCCTCTAGTTAAGGTCCCGTTCGGAGATGCAGTTGTCAGTACGGTCGATACTTGTATTGGCGTGGAATTATGTGAGGAACTGTTCACACCTGCCAGGTACATACTATGTTTTCCTAGATGCTTCAAAGTATTGATCATCCCTTTAGCCCTCACATATTGATGGGTCTTGACGGTGTGGAAATTTTTACCAACTCAAGCGGTAGCCACCATGAACTCCGTAAACTCTATAGACGCGTAGAATTGATAAAAGAGGCCACTCTTAAGGTACTCCGTCTGCCTTGATTTTACATGATTCAGCTATTTGACGATTACATTCTTAGCTAGGCGGTATTTATCTCTATGCTAACCAACAGGGATGCGATGGTGATCGTCTCTACTATGACGGATGTGCTATGATTGCGGTCAATGGCAGAATCGTTGCTCAAGGGTCCAGTTCTCTCTGAATGACGTCGAAGTTGTGACAGCCACTATTGATATCGAAGATGTTCGAGCACATCGTGCTGTTTCCAGCAGGAGCATGCAGGCGGCGGCGGCGGAGAGATATCACAGAGTAGAAGTGGACTTTGCTTTGTCTAGCGGCAAATTTCAAGAGCTCAGTGAAGAAGACACAGTTGGAATCATCGGTACTAAGTCCATTCCAATCCGATATCATATTCCAGAGGAAGAAATCGCGTACGTAAAACGGCTATCGTTTATGGAACAATATCGCTCACATTCATCGTCTGTTAGGCTAGGTCCTGCTTGCTGGCTTTGGGACTATCTTCGACGGTCCCGGACACAAGGATACTTTATTCCTTTGAGCGGAGGCATCGATAGTTGTGCTACTGCCGTTATTGTATATTCTATGTGCCGCTGGTGGCACAAGCAGCTGCAAGAGGCGGTACGATTTTGAGTCATCGTCTCTTAAACTTTACTCAGACCCCAACAGATCAGCAGATAATCGCAGATGCAAGACGTATCGCAGGCGAACCTGAAGATTCGGACTATTCTCCAACTGACCCAAAGAATTTTCCAATAGGATCTTTCATACATGTTATATGGGTACCGAAAACTCTAGCGCTGAAACTCGCCGGAGGGCCAAACAATTGGCAGAGGCAATTGGAAGGTGAATCGTAGTCTTTCAAAAGATGTAATTGTCGCTGATACACCACTGCTTAGCTATCATACGGATCTGAATATGGATACGGTTGTACAGCAGTCCGAAACTTATTTGGCTTTGTTACAGGCGTGCGCCCTCGATTTCGATCCCATGGAGGCACCGGCGCCGAAAACCTTGCCTTGCAAAACATTCAGGTAGGGATTTGCAGATATATCAATAAAATTGAATCATACCTGATGGGTCTGGATTTAGGCGAGACTGAGAATGGTGCTTGCATACATGTTCGCGCAGCTTCTTCCATGGGTCAGAGGACGTAATGGAGGCCTCCTTGTTCTTGGAAGCGCTAACGTTGATGAAAGGTTGTCTAATTCTCGTTGACGCTAAACAAAAGGACTGATGAACATGACATACAGTCTCCGAGGCTATCTTACCAAGTATGATTGTTCATCTGGTATGTAACACCAGCATAGTAAATGGAGGCCTGGATTAAAAAAATTGTTAGCGGATATCAACCCGATCGGTAGTATCAGCAAAACAGATCTCAAGAAGTTTATCGCATATGCTGAAGGCGCTTTCGAGCTTCCTATCCTACAAAGGTAAGTCAATTTTGTTCAACGTTAGAACCTGATTAATTTTTTGGAATCAGCTTCTTGGATGCTGTTCCAACCGCTGAATTAGAACCGATTACCGAAACTTATGTGCAGTCAGACGAGGTATGGATTTTTGCTGATTCATATGCAGAGCTATGCTGAGCCCGAGTCACAGGCGGACATGGGCATGACCTACGATGAATTATCAGTCTTTGGTCGGCTTCGCAAGATTGAAAAATGTGGCCCGTACAGCACTTTCACCAAACTCGTTCATGAATGGGGATCTTTCTTGTCACCTATCCAGGTCATTACTTCTGCGAGCTTCGATTGCTGTTCTATTCTGAAGCAAAGAATCTAGATTGCAGAGAAAGTGAAATTATTCTTCTTCGAACACGCCAGGAATAGACACAAGATGACAACACTGACGCCTTCATACCATGCAGTAAGTTCTCTTGTTTTGTATCCTATTGTGTTCTGCTGAACTCCTTTCGATAGGAATCTTATAGTCCTGATGATAACAGTAAGTTCATGCTAGATGATCAATCATAATGAGCTAATTCGCCCATAGGATTCGATTTGCGGCCATTCCTCTATCCTTCTCGCTTTCCATGGCAGTTCAAGAAAATAGACGCGGTCGCAGCTGCCCTTCCAGACCGATCAACCAGGTTACAATTGATAAAACAAAGACTGAGTAAGCAGTTACAAGCAAATAACAATGCTAAAAACATAAATGCGGGATGTGGATAAGTAAAGGGAGCACCGTGATGTAATATACAAATGGGGTTGAGTCCGAGGAATAAGAGAAACAGCGAATTACGATGTACTATCATTTATGTCCGAAGGAATCTAGTGAATGCATTTTGCACATTAACCTTCTTCATAATCGTTGGCTCAGGCGCTAAAAAATCAATTTAGTCAGATTGAGAGAAACACTAAAGAAATACACTTACGATCCGTCAATCCTTCATCCTTGACTTTCCGCTTTATACTATCCATGATATCACTGACAGTTGAACGATCGAAATCGCTTCGCGACTTCATCAAACCCTCCACAAATGCGATGTTGGGTCCGTGTACCTTTGCGAATGACCAGAACGAAAGGAAGGCAATATCTTTGGACGCTTCAAGCATAGAAAGGATCATCTCGAGGACTTGGAATCGAGCCTCAACGTCGGCAGCAGGGCCAAAGTAACGAAAAAGGCGTAAGCTTCGGTGATGTCCTCTTTGAAACGTTCTGCCGCTGCGGGCATCTTGAGTTTCGGAGCATTGGCAAGTGCATTGAGGTAGGTGAGAAGAAAGTTGTCCATAAGGTCTTCTACGAGCAAGTCGAGTAAACTGAGTTGAGATAGCTTTGGTAGTCGTTCATGTAGTCCCGCATTGTTTCTACAATTTGGCGCATAATGCCATCGTACCAAGGAGGTTGAAAAAGGTTCTTCGTTGCAGGTTTGAGATCGTTGAAGATAGTGTCTATGAGCGTTTGCATACACTTCTTGGCAATATCCAAATAACCATCGATAGCATTGTTGAGGCGTTCATTGATCTGTCCTTGGTATTTCGCTGAGACCAAAGGTTCTACACGGGCCAGCAGTGCTTCGCCGAAATCGGCAGACTTAATCTGATCGTTGGCGAGAGCGATGCAGTATTCCACAAGACCACCTGTGGCCTCTTCTGGCTTTTCGATCTGCTTTTTGAATTCCGCATCCACGACTTTCGCCCACTGATCCTGGATACCTCGCATAACACGATTGGTTTCGCTCACAACACGAGCCAAAATCGCTCCTTGTCCACTCTCTGTCGCCAGGTCAATTTGTTGATTAACCATTTGGAACAGAATGACACCTCCTTGTGTGCCATAGAGACCGTCACTGTCGATCTCTGGAGGTTGCTCGCGTTTGATGAATTCCGCGACCTCGGTTTTCATGAGGTTAGCGGACCATTCATCTAATTTCTGGATAATGAGTTTAACATAGTCTTCGATGAGTGCCTGCTCTTTTCCATCCAGTAAAGGCGGTTCAAGTAGCTCCGGAGGAACATCGAGCTCCTTCATGCTGCGTTTATATTCTTTCAACCACTCGAAAAGGGACAGAAGGACGCTCGCGTCCGACTTCATGCCGGCTATTGTCTTGACCACAGAATTGAGCGCTTTGTGGTATTCGCGGAGATATAGTGAATATATTTCGTAGTCGGCTGGAAAACATGGGACGACATCGGTCTCAACGCGATAAATGTCTTGTAAAAGCCATTTCATTAGATCTCCAAGGAAGGCGACAGGATTATCTTCTGAGCGTTTGTATGCGTCTTGAACCTTTTCGTGAATAGACTGAGTAATGGCCTTGATGATCTTAGAGCGGTAGTGTTTAAGGACTCGAGCATCCGCTTGTAAAGACTTGAATTTGAGCGCAGCATCTAGCTTCGCCGCTTTCTTCACAAATCGCATGACGACCGTCTACAGAAGTAACACAGCGTATGTCAGTGCATGTCCAAGTATCATTTGAATGCACGTACCTTTTCATCTTCCTTTCCTTCGACCTCAGCTACTTTGAGCATTCTAACGACGACGTCGGCATACCCTCCACGAATGAGATTCAAGACGTTCGAAGCAAGTTTGAGTATGTATTCGTCGAACTCAGCTATGAGCTTGTTTAGACGCTCAAACCATCTCGTCAAGGTGGCCTGAGAGCTTGGAGATGCCTTCTTAGCTTGATGCATCGTGGTGTTCCTGAAGCGCTCCAGCTGATTGAGCTGGAAATGGATAACCAGAAGATTAGGCGCCGGGCCAATAATATCTCTGCTATCTGCAGCGAGCATTTGTTCCAGATCATCCAATTGGGATGCCATATCCAAGAGATTATTGACCATCTCTTCTGTCGATTCGAAGTTGCGGTGGACTAGGGAACCTATAAAGCCTTCGGTATGCTGACGTGAGGGCGACATCTGAGTGCTTACCCTACTGATCTGGTCGAACGTCGCAACACGAACGGACGGATCGTCGCATTCTTTCTCGATAGACATCATTTCGTCCTTGATAGCTTGTACATTATCCCGAGTGCTCAGAAACTTTCTGAGTCCTAGTCTTGTAGCTTGTAATTGTTCTTTAACGCCGTTGTTTAACCTTGTGTCTATCGACGCTTTCTCCTTCTCGAGTTTCTTTCGGAATGCAGAGACTTTAACGAGATCATCCGGCGACTGTAAGTATTCACCAATAGCCTGTGCTGCAGACACAGGACCGACAGGAGCTGCCATGAGCAGTCTAGGAGAGAAGAGTCAGACTGAGAGTAAGTAGGAGTTGAGCAACAGCCGCGGCTTCAGAATCAGTGCTATGGCCCAGGCGCTTGACACAACAAAGCTACAGGCACGTGTCCATCGTTAAGGTGCGGTCGCTCAATGTCCTTGACCGCGACCTCCATAAAAGCCAGTCGCGCTGGCCTGAATATCCTTAAATACTCGATTACTGCTCGCAGAAGAAGAAGATACTCGACTGATGCCACTTCCGACACTCTAGAAAGCGATGTCGTCATTGTAGGGGGTGGACCGGCAGGACTCGCCCTTGCGAGCGCGTTAGGTATGGTTCTCGTACAAACTGCAGAAACAATATTGAACAGGTAATAGGATCATCTCCATATCTAAGGGAAAACATCAGCATCACCCTCATTGAAGGTGGCGATTTGAGCAAGCTCAAAGCTTGGACCCCAGCACCGGGAACATTTTCCAATCGTGTGGTCTCTCTCACCAATGCATCGCAGGCTTTCCTAAGAGGTAGCAAGGACTTATTAAAGGTTAAATTACCCCTCACTCTTTTGCAGATATCGGGGCATGGTCGTATGTCGATGAAGGGCGGACTTGTGGAGTGGAGCAAATGCAAGTAAGCACCATATGTATTTGAGTGCAGAGCCAAATCTGATTATTACTACAGGTATGGGATGGCGTATCAGATGCACGTATAGAATTCTCTGCTGCTGAACTGGGACCGCAAGTAGAACATTCAGGGATGTCTCGCCTGACAGAAAACTTCAACTTGCAAAGAGCACTGTTACGACAACTGGATTCCATTCCCGAAGTCAATCTTCTACACCAGACAAAGGTTGTTTCCATCACAAACGACTCAGAAGAGAGAGGAGGCTGGCCTTTAGTTCATCTGGACAATAGCAAAACTATTAGAGCGAGGTTGCTGGTAAGACCAAAACGTTATTTCATTGTAAACTTATTGGCTTATATGCTCCCTAGGTTGGCGCCGATGGCTTTAATTCTCCCGTTCGGTCGTTTGCCAAAATACCATCATATGGTTGGGCATACAATACTCAAGCAATTGTAGCCACCATGAACCATCCTCCACGCGGTGCTTTCCAGGGCCCAAATACAACAGCATATCAACGCTTTTTACCAACAGGTCCAATTGCGTTTCTCCCTCTTTCCTCCACTTCTTCTTCCCTTGTCTGGTCAACGAAGCCCCAGCTCGCTGTTGCTCTTCTCGCCTGTGATCCTGACGTCCTTGCCAGTATGATCAATGCTGCATTCCGGCTTCCTGACGTTTCAATGAAATTCTTGCATAAACTGATTCTCGACCGCCACACAAGCGGATCACCTATCTCACCCAGCGAAATTCGTGAAGAAATTAGTTGGCGCGAGCAAGCCCATGCGATCGACCAGAACTCAGCATATGCTTCAGCTTTGGTCAAATCCACCCAAGTTGGAATTCCACCTGCAGACTCCGAATCCGTTCCTCCTCTGGTCACTGAAATTCAGCCTAAATCGGCGGCATCATTTCCTTTACGCTTTAATCATGCTGAAGCTTATATCGGCGAAGGCACTGGCGCACGAACGGTCCTCGTAGGCGATGCCGCTCATACTGTCCATCCCTTAGCTGGTCAAGGTTTGAATCTTGGCCTAGCTGATGCGGAATGCCTTGCGAAATGCATTGAAGACAGCTTGCTTACAGGTGGCGATATTGGCGAGTCTTATAGGTTGACAGTCCCACAGTCGATGCTAACATCTTTATTTCGGTTGCCGTAGGCTCTTACACTGCGCTCCTGCCGTATACCCAAGAACGATACCTTGCAAATCATACTCTCATGTCCGCATTCGACAAACTTCACAAACTCTATTCGACTGATAGTCAGCCTATTGTCTGGGCTCGATCAGTCGGCCTAGAGGTTTTGAACGAGCTTGATGCAGTCAAAGCAGGTATTATGATGACGGCGGGTGCTCAGACTACAAGAAAGGCTTCTCCAGGATCTACAGGATGGATTTTTGCGGGAAACGCTGCCCAGACGCTAGCATCCACAGTACATACAGCTGGAATCATGAAGGGGGCGATTGGGAATGTCGTTGGTTCGGCTATGAGGACTTTGATCGAGAAAGCGAGATAAATAATATGCATCAATTTATCCTTCCCTCCCTCGAAGCTATCAGTATTAGGTCAACGCAGAGATTGATCTATATAAGCAATGTCATGCGTAAAGAATCTGAGAGGCATCGACAACGCATCGATAAACGGGTCCCGTATGTACTATGTTTGCCAAGACAAGTCACACCATCGTGACAGAAGTCACGTGAAGCGTTTGCCGACGCGTTTTTCTGGCAGAGCTGATTTCCGAAGTAGACTTGAAGTAAACCCACATCGTCCAGACTCCAGACTGCAGCCTCTAATTTCCAAACTGCGTCAACGTTCAACGTTCAATCTGGACAGCGAAGGCTGAAACATATATTGCAAATATCGGGCGTCGGCGCAACTTTTCATCGGGACCACCCACTGCGCTCTCTTCCGAGTCAGACTTGCCTCAGACGAAGTTTTAACGACGTCTTTGGAATTCTGCTGGCCTTTCTTACCTTATAGTCCTTGACTTACAAATATCTTGCCAACTTAATCTTCTGATGGCAACGTTCCTTGGTATATCTTGTTAACACGCCACAACTTCAACTTTCCTTGCAGCGGCGCATCTAAATGTCAGATTAAAACGAACTGAAACCATATGGCAGCGATACCTACGTAACGTGCGTATAGGACGGGATAGCAAGAATGTGAGTATTAATATCGGCAGAGACAGAAGTAGGTAACATTATTTACTAATAGTCACTGCCAGGTAATCAAAATATGCGATTTGATACCCATATACGATGATCCAAACCCATCGGAGACGACTGTCATTCGACTTTCCGATTCATATATGATTACCATTCAGGCTCTGTTGAAGGCGGGATATCCACTCTTTACTTCGCAGCCCCATGGATACCCGACTACAACCATGGTACAGAATCTCGTCCGTGGACTCGTATTCTAAATTCAAGTGCCTCGATGGACGTGATGCACATGTTACCGTGGTTCATTGGTACAGATTGGTACGCACATGATTTTTGCCGTTCAATCATACTTTTGTCGTTATCCTTCTAATCGGTAGCGCGATTTTTTTTGGCTCTATCATGCCTTCAGAAGCCTGGTGCAAGAGACCGAGACTGATGTAGAATGATGAACATATTTCTGGGGCCTGCTCTCCTCCGACGATTAATCTCACATTCACTTGCCGCCTGATATAGGCTTGGGCTACCGCACGAATTGTATTCTTGGCAGCTTGTCATTTACACCCTAACCCCTTCAACTATGTAATTTTGGCACCATAGTATCCTCGAGGCTTGATGCATTCTGAATAGCGAATCAAGGATCACCGGCCTTCAAAGTCATGATACGGCGACCCCCATTTGTTGTCATCTCCTGTGAGTGCAAGCAAGTGCACGCTCAGGCAGGCTCTTGTCGCCTAAACTATAGCACATTATTCGCGTTTGAGCCTGTGAAGTTCAGGCCATCTTCCGGTGCGCATTCTTATACAACAAATGCAAAAGCAATGGAACCACCGTGTATTTTTGGAACGCTTATTTCTCAACAACTCCCAGACAGTGTATGACCATGGTCAATGATGGTTCTGATATGTCACCAATGGAAATCGTACTTCGCCTAAGTATTCTTGGACGCTACTCCATGGACATTCTCCGACTGGATAACCGTTTTTTTTGTAGGAATCTATGGATTGCGAGGATGAAGAGAGATTGGCTAAGCGGAACATGCCTACGCTGAGTATTTACGAATAATGATGACTCTGTGGCTCACAGGTGCATCTCCATGCATACTCAGTATTCACGTCACATTGGAACTCTCAAACAGCTCGCGTGCGAGACTGTTTTGCCCAATGATCGAAGAAGCCCAGTGATACCTAAAGAGAGGCTGCAGCCCCGTTTTTTCACCCGCACTCGATGCGACAAAGGTAACTTCGATTCCAGTATGCTATTTTATGATCAAGCTCGACAGCTGTTCATTAAATTTCTCACTACGCATCGGGTCTTCCGCCGCCGCCGCCGCCGGCTAAAGCGGGCAGAGTCTAAAGGACTTCTGCGTTGTGTGGCTGGCTCCGCGTATAACACCTGGTCGTGAATAGGTTCTGCACTGCGGCACGTCCATTGACACTAGTGCAATCTTTGCTGGCCTCGAAGAATGATTTTGGAAGTGCATTAACTACCAACCTTCGAACCAGCTCACGATTTCGCACTTTACTGCGTTGCAAGCTGAAGCACCAAAAATGCTCAGACCCTATGTGCTCTTAAAATGCGATCCTAATCTCTGGAGGAGTCTCAAGCGCGGGCTGAGAGGCTTTCCGCTACCTTCTGAAGCAATACATATGGTACATAATTTCGTATGCGATCTGTGAATGATTCTGAAATGATGGAGTTTTACATGCTTACCACGGTAAGTGTTCAAGCTTCCCGACTCCTGATTTCTCTAATTACATAGCTTCTTTTCTAGCTACCTCGAGTTTCTCAAGCCAGGCCTACTTACTCGGCAGCGATCTAACTGATCGACACTTCGATGCTTCCATGTCGCTGCAAAATAGGAGTGATGATTAAGTATCTTGGTATTTTGGATAATGCTATGATCCATTAGCTTGAAATCGGGAAGACCTACGCACTATGGGACCTTGCTTTCACCGCATCCCATGCTCTTTGATATCCCGGTGATTCTTAGCGGAGTAGATGCGGTGTAGTCCTTAGTGATGAAGATGGCTGGTGATCGTGGTCAATGACCGCGGTGTATAAGCGGCGTCTGATCACGATTTTCAACACGCGACTTGACTGGGGCACTACTGCAGATTTCTAATGTGAACGTAGGACGTCACAAGCTGAAGCTTAGTTTCAAATGTTGCAAACCCTTGATTTGAAGAAACCTCTGGTAGATATTTAGATTTAGCAGTCGCCTTCTATCTTGATTCCAAATCATCACCAATTGATCACCAACAACAGATGTATCAATGCTAGAATCAACCTATACAAGATTGAGACTCACTTGCATTCAAATTATGTCTCTTATGAATTTGACAATCAGTGATCAAGAGCGGTCTAAGATTATATGACCACAGTAAAAAGCCTTATGAAAAAGTCTCCAGAGTCTCAGAGTTATTGCAAACTTCCAAACCTCCAAAATACCATCGCCTTCATGTGGGCATCTAATTACCGATATATTATAAACATGGAAACTCAGATAAAATTTCATGCTCATGATATGTTACAGCATTGGGTGTGCATGAGAGCAATCTATAGATGACCTCCAGTGCTATGCGAATCAAGGTCAACATACCATCGAATCCTGAGGCCTGATCCATCAATCTAAATTCCCTAGGCGCGCCCAAGGCGCGCCAAAAAAGCCACAAACACACACAAGAGAGCTCGACCCTAAGTTCTCCGCTGCGAGCCGCTGCGCCACAAAATCTCCACCGGCGTGATGCCCACGTACCAAAGAGGAATACTCCCAAATCCAGCCTCGAGACGGTGCCGCGTATCACGTCCTGATCTTCTCCCTCGGGAAGCGGGTGGGTAGTGTATGCACATGTATATTTATGGACAAAAGGTGGTGGGAATCTGGGACAGTTTGGGTGGATTTAATTGGCGTGCGCAGCGCATGCGGCCATCTCTGTGGTCTCGGAGGGGCAAATACGAGCATTCATTGTTCGAGATACCCTGTAAGCATCCAAGTCAATATGATACACTTCGAGCTCCGGATTTTCGTCTCCATTTGCCTCCGGGTAGTAGAGGTGCCGACGGCGAGACTCGACAGTACTTGCTCCACGGACACTGACCAGTGACACACGCACAAATATATTGCACAATTAAACATGCGCGACGCCGAGCGCTCATGTTTTCTGTCCAATGTCAGGCGTACTTACAATTCAAGTTGACAAAGCTTGTGATACTGAGCCGCCCAGCATCGCGGCTCAAGCACCCGCCCACACTGTTTAACATGCGCATCGCTCAAGTTTTAAAAATTTACAGCTGGCACAATATCTCGCCCACATAGTAACCAGTGCGTTCGCGCTATTATTCCGCGGCGACATTGGGCGCTGTTGTATGTTCGAGTTGGATTGCCTGATATGGTAAGTATGTTCAACGTAGATCATGTCGATTGATCATCGGCATCATTAGAACTCTAAATAATAAATCGGTGAATCGCCCTTGGGTAATGCTTAACTATCGGAGGTTACTTCTGCGCCTAGATCAAACTTTTTGTGTGTTCATCCTGTTGAGCACATTACCGTAAGCCCTATAGACTAGATTACTTGACCACATCAATGATCAGGTCACTTTTAGGCCCTAATTGTGTTGGAATTGTGTCAATGGTGTGCTAGGCTATGCTCCGCTATCAAACGTTCGCCGGGATTTGGTACAGGCAAGCCAAACTCCTTTCGCTACAATAAGGCCTATGGAATCAAAAGATGACAGTAAGTATAGGTGAGGAGCCGCAGCGCCAACGGAGAGCTTAACCCTCTGCCGTCATGGCAGGCGACCGAGACTCGAGAGAATGCAGCGCAAATATAGAGCGGCTTGCGCATGGCAAGGCCGGGGGAAGAGGCCATCTCGGGCTGGGGAGATGCAGGCCCTTGCATGACCTTTGGGCCTGGCAACCTACAACTATGCATTTGTTCTCAGTACGGTGGACTCTATAGCACTGCTGCAACAAATGCGTAGGCTAATATCAGACCTAAAGCTTGAGATATGTATTGTATCAAAGTTAAATCTTCCGGTCTCCCATTGTCTCCCCGCTACTTAGATAAACTTTCTGATATCGATCATCTCATTCCAGCCAATGGGGAATTTTTCGCCCAGACTTGAGTGCTACCGTCTCGCAACAGCAAGTTGCGCGCAACATCCGAGTCCAACACAACAACAACAAAAAAGATGCCCACAGAAGAACAAAAAGGCAAGACAGAATATCATGCCACATATTTAATTATTCTTGCACACCGTGTCATCCATCGCCCACACGCACTGCACGACGGCGACGACACCATCAGTTCTATTCTAATCCTGGCTGTGGCATGCCAACGCACGCACACAGTACATTGTCCGATTCGCCTTCTAAGAACAGGATCATCAGAAGCCGTCAACTGTAGCTCTCGAACATACATACATAAACTTTCACGCATCCTCAAGGTAAAATTGGAACATGATAGTGGTCATGCATATGTTAGAAGCACCGACACACTTCATTAATCATCAGAAGCTGCGTTTAAGGAAGTAAATCGTTCGAATTTTTCCAGTGGGCGATCGTCTGGGATGCGATGAGTCGGTCAATGTGGGTGCGTGGACGCTATCAGACCTTGAGGCAGGAGCGTGTGCGTGCAACCGCAGCTCTGGCGCCGCCAAGGAGCGCATTAACGCGCAAGTTCACGCGCGTATGTGCTTCTCGCAGACCTTCCATTGCAACCCCGCGCACATGGTGAACATTATGAATCGACTCATCAGCAACCATCGGAATTATTGACACGAGACTAGGTGAGCATTCAAGTCGTCGCTTATGTGTAAGGCGTGTTGTGCAAGTTTTCCAGTCCGCATTCACACCAAAGATTGTTGTTTTGCAACAAAAAAATATTTTCTATTCTTTTTGTTCGCGCTGGCCAACAGCGCGCAGTACTGTATATAAGTATGTGTACGGGGAGGAGGGCACTAAGGGTTCGTCGACGATATGGATAACAATAATGGAGGAGCCCCAATGGACTCGCAGAGGGGTAAGGCTTTTAGGTGTACAAAGGAAGGGATGTTAAAGAGTGATATAATAGGGATGAAGTAGTACAAGCATTGGGATTGACTGTGATGGAGGATGAAAGAAAGGAGGATATAGGAAGAGGAATCGTACGCCGCAGCATGGATGTTTTCGTAGCAATGTATGAGACGTGGAATGGTGATGTGTACAAGAATGAAGTGGGAGAGAAAGACGAGTGTCGAGTGCGAGACGGAGGTATAACAACAAACAAACGAAGGGAAAATGCTAGTAGACAAACGATGAGGATGACGGATGACGATGGATTTGGAACAGAGAGGAGAGGAGACAAAGCCAGAGGAGACGGACGGAATATGGTGCAATTATTCGAGAGAGAGCATATCGTATCGATAGAATGCAAAGGTGCAATATAAATGTTGTATGGCACAAGAATGATTGGGATGGAACAAAGCCAAGATGCCCATACCAGTGGCCTTTTAAAGCCAAGGCAGCGCAGGAAAAAGCCACACCTGTCAGGGACAGGCAAGCAGCTATATGCGCGGAGGCGCCGACAAATTTCGTCGTCGCAATTCAACGGGATGAGCCGTCGACCTATGAGAAAAAAAACCAGAGCCGTTGGAGTTGATTCGAATGCGTCTACGACACATTCGCCACCTCAATGAAGCTGCGCCAGATCCATCTGCGACCGCTGCTGCTACTCCTGCTGTCTCTGCCCTTGGACGGACTCGTTCTGCGACTGTGCGTCATACACGCGCCGCCTGCCCTCTACACGTAGCGCATCGGCGCCGCGTTCCAGACTACTCCCACTGGTGCTGGTCCTGGGTAGTGGTGGGCTAGAAGCAGTCGCAGCAGCACCGCTGGTATCAGCTTTGAGGTCGATAAAGCTCTTCAGCGGGAACCAGTCCCTCGCCGCACCACTGACATCCGCTGCCGTCGACAATCTGCTCGTCGCAGTGCGGCGCGGAGCCGCAAGAAACGGTGAATGCGGGCTGCGTGGAGGCAGAGGGGCGGAGCGCGGCGCTTCGAGGAAGGCGAGGTCGGGGGAGACAGCGGTGGGAGGACCATGTCCTCCGGTTCCATTCGCGGATCGAGGAGGGCCACGTCTGGAAAGTCGAGGCTGTCGAGGTCGGACAGATCGTCCTCGACGTTGTCACCGTCCGCGTCCGAGTCGTCATCGGAGGTGTCTTCGTCGTCGCTCATGCTCATAAAGTTGCGCTTGAGTACCGAAGAAGAGGATGATATCGAGGAGGTGGTGGCTGTGGGGATGGTGGGCAGGGGCCGGGAGTGGAAGCGGGATGGAGGTGGGAGTGGGGCGGTGGCAGGCTGGGAGCGGCCTTCGAGACGGGCGAGGGCCTCGGAGCGGTTGTACCTGCGTGCGCGGGTGGAGACAGTGGAGGACGAGGCCTTGGTGGCGACGGACACGCGGTGGGTCCTGTTCGAGTTCAAGTTGAGGTTCAAACGCAGGCGCGCGACGTCACGAGCCGGAGCGGGGTTCTTGTGACAAGACTTGGGATTGGGCGGGAAGGAGAGGTCGAGAGCCGGTGTGAGCTGGATGGAAGGCAGACGCGGGGGCTCTTGGGCGACCTTGGGGAGTTCAGGCAGGGTAATGGAGGGCGCGGGCTTGGGAGAAGGAATGGTACGCAAGGAGTCGCGCGAGAAGCGCATACGCAGCTGGCCTGGTGCGGAGACGGGCGTGGGTAAAGGCACCTCGGAGATGCGTCTGCACAAAGGGTGAGCACAAACGGGCAAAACACAAAGAGACGGCTGCATACGGAAAGCGAAATAGCTTCTCGCTGGGCTTTGACAGGGTGCGGGTGGAGCGGGCGGCGCGCCCATTGGTGCTGGCGGACGCCTTGCGCTTGAGGCTGGCAGAGCGCATGGACTGGGACTCGGCGAGGTCGAGGGAGAGGAAGGAGCGGAACTCATCCTCGTCGCGACGCGCCTGCAGCGTAAAGTAGAAGGCGGACACGTCCTCGGTGGCGGCGTCGCGGGAGGCGGGGGTGTCTGTGGGGAGACTGCCGCGGCGGGGGCTGGTGGGGACGTCTTGGGCGCGGGCGGAGAAGAGGCCGGATGTGAAGAAGGGGGAGTAGGGGGAGTGTGTGTGGAACATGGTGAAAGGGACGTCCATGTTGGGTGCAGACCAGGACTTGAACGGCGCTCTTATATTATTCTTGTTCTCAATTAGGGTTCCTGGATCGGCGGATCTGGATCGGGCAGATCTCGATTCGGTCGTCAACGTCCTGTTCGCCCAATCTCCACCTTTGTCCCCGCCCGCAGCCCCACGAGGCCTCTCTGAGCCCCATTCCCTCTCCCTCTTGCATATCCCACTTGACGTCACGTCTAGCCCTCCCACACTCACACACTCATACCAGACCCAGGTCGTCTCGAGGACGCGCCCACGCTTACCACCATCGGCCCATCCATCCATCCACCACGACTGGTTATACTCTCCCATGCTCCTCCGTCCTCATCGTACCGTACAGAGTAACACCAACGGCACAGCATTTAATTTAAATTATATCAAAAAGGGCGCTTGATATGTATGTTCGCCCAGGTCATGTCACAAAACAGGCCCCATGATTTGCGTTCCCGTATTTGCCCTAATACAGCGCATTTGCACATTTCTGGAAAATCCACCTCTTGAATGCCGCTCGACCCCTGCTGAGCCAAACTGCTACTATTACTCTTGCAACACCAGCACTGGCAGAGACTGGCAGAGCAGGAAAGAGCACCAGCATTATGGGAAGCTTGATCTCTTTCGCTAACCAAAAGCCCGGCTCAGATGTCCATATCACCACATACATATCTCCGCGCGAACGCCATGGTCTTACCACTGCACAAGTCTCCCGGGCATGCCTCTTCCTCGAGGCGCCGCTCCCTCGCAACCGCATGCAAATACCCGCTGCCTGAGCCTCTCTTATGTTAACATCACCCTCGAGGCCTCAAGTAACGTATGTTCTGACTACAGAGAATCCACGGATATGGGAATTTGCCATAACTTGAAACCGCAAATTAATGACAGACGTCGGTTCCACGGACCACGGCCCATATCACCCTCGCACTCTGCCTCGCTCTTGTTCGCGTAGCGCTCTGCATCAATGGTCTGTGTACACGCCCGACCACACGCGATCCCCGGTCGCCGCCTAGCGAGTTTGACGCGCTCTGACCCGACTGGAGTTGGCGCATCATTATGCATCCAACCCTGATCTAACCTGTACATACTTTGTCGCCATCGTCTATACGCATGTGACATAAAGCTGCATTTTTCGGGAGCGCATCAAAGCTAGCGCGGCGCTTATCCTCCACATTGAAACAACGTTGAAATGTTGAATGCAAGCTAGCGAAAGGAATGATCGTCTTATGACGACATCGGCCATCCTCCTGCCTCCATTCACCATGATTTGTCCTTAGGTTACATACGTACCTATCCATAGGTTACCTGGCAACATTGGCAATTGGATCCAATGGACGACCCCGTGGTGCGAAACACTCGTATGTAGAGCTGAGGATGACCAGTAGCTCTGACGTCGCACATCGTCCCAAAGCGCCCACAAATTGCATTGGAGTTCAAATCTGGCCGCGATCTAAATTGGCAGCGCATTAATCTGGCGCGCCCGGTCTATCAATGAAGTATCGAAGCCCGAAGCTCGAAGCCCGAAGCAACAACGGACTTCGACCAGATTCGTGCGCAATGCGCTCGCAAAAAGGCATCTCAAGACGACGAAGGCTCATGATGGGCTTCGACTTCTTGAAAGGATCCCGCGCGCTTCTTAATATTCCTTTCTTCGTCGTCTCCCTTGCCTCCGCAATGACTCTGCTGGACAGCCTCCATTGTTTCGAATCCCGTTCTTTCTGGATTGGTAGGCTTCGTTGCCCTACCCACTCGGATACTCATCTGCACCGCGCAGCCAGGACTCGGCATTCTATCGAACATAGGGCTTTCTTCTCGCGCAGGAACTTGTTCAGCACATAAAGAGGATACCGAGGTCAGCATCGTAACTACGTCTCGGATATAGGTATGTAAAAGTGTATCCACTTACTCCTTCTCTCTGACTCGAGCCTTGTTGCTGCAGCTTCAATTTGATCAACTTATGTGATTCGCATATCCGCTGAGCCCGAGCAGCTATTGTCTGGTTCTCGAACATAGGGCCAAGGTAGCGGGTGCGCTCACCACCACCTCGAGGCAGGCCTCCATCAGCAACCGGCGAAAGCACCCAAACCAAGTCCTGCGTTGGACAAAGACATCGCTTAAGGAGGGAATTTCCCAATACTGTGTACACGTCTGCCACGACCGTGTTCCATCCCTCCCTCGAATTTCTCTCATGCGTTAGATTTTCTTTGTTCTCTGGGATCCACAAGCGCAAAGCGCCATCAGCGCATCAAATCTGGCGCCCCCACACCAGTGCGCCGGTGTAGATGGCTTTGTTTTTTGTCTCCCGCACGCGCCTTCTCCTTTGTTCGCAAAAGCTTGATACGTATTAGACTGTGGGTCCAAACTCCGCACGCTCCTTTCGCAGGGAGCGAGGAGTCAGACGGCGGTCCAACGCAACTTACGAGCCAAACCAAGTCATCTCTGCATCGAAGCTGTATGTATCATGATACTTCTCCCAGGCGTTATTGTCCAATTCATTGTCCTCGTCCCGCCTTCTCTCGCGTATCGCGGGTCTCCACCACATATCACGCCCGATCCTAATTACTTTACATCACAGGTAGGACCCTGCACAACTGCGCACACCACACGCGGATGATGGCCGAGTCATTCCAGCAGGCTTTTAGAGCTGGCTTCATGTTCGCACGCAACGCCTGTGCGCATGCATATTCCCTATTATTGTTCTCTCCGAGATGAATGGAAAGTCTAAACCTAACCCTCGTGCTCCATCCAGGTGGGCTTCGCGTATCGAATCAGTTGGGCACTCGGGACGGTATTGGAACAAATATTGGTAATAGCCGCGTTAGGCTGCTTCCCCGCCTGGGTTCGTGAATTGGATATGCGGGGGCATGTTCGTGTCCAAGTATGAATATTGTATATAGTAGTGTCCAGGGAGCACTGGATACTATCAGGCCGACTTTAGAGGGGATACATGCACCATCTGCAGGCGCCGTGTGCCAAGGCCAAGCCCTCGGACGTGACGGCTTGTCTTCAGAGGAGATGGCCCTGGCCCCTGTGGCATGGATACTTAATGATCATCTTGTCCATTCTTGTCGCCCGCGTGCGAACGTTGCGATAACTTGCGGTGCGTGCCAATTATTCATATCTAAGCGAAGATAACAAGAGATAACACTTGCATGAAGGTTTCTTTATGGAGGAATATTTCCATCCATCAATTATACGGCGTCGGACGCGCCGTGGCAAACACGGTAAATAAACCGGGGAGTACAGCTCAAACCGTAAATGTTCTGAGTAAGTCCATGTTACTTGCTTAGTTTTCTACCTTTTTTCTGTCAACGGGTTCATCTTCCACTCATGCACCGAAATAGATGCGCCCGCAGGAATGCAAATCGCATCCCCGAGTCGGTGACCGGTCGTGCTGCGACTCGTGCAGGGCGGCAGGATTGTCATGAACGGCAAGATCATCTGCAATTACACATGTCTGCCTCGAGGCAGCGACGATGATGATGGGCGCTCGTTTGTAGGCAATTGACATGCAGACTTGATCCAGGTTGCACTCATCTGGTCGACGCGCCATATCTGGATTGTGTCGAGACTTTGGTAAGACGGAGGAATATAGTTTATTGATCTATAATATTTGACTCCAATGGGGTCAGCCCATCTCATCCGAAGGCAGCGCACAGGGACGCGCAGGTGCGCTCGAGCACTCTCGAGCACTCGACGTCGCGTCAGACGTGTTTAGGCGACTGCTCAATTCAGCTACGGCGTAGTTACAGGCTGCCTGCGTTATGCTCTGCTGTTCTACAGCGCGCAGCGGGTGCCGAGTGATTAGAGCGCAGCTCTTCCCTACGCGTTCACGCAAAAAAGCTTTCAGATGAGTCTGCATAAGTATTTGTCAAAGATTATGAACCCTCGGAACCATCGTTGATGCGATGGGAGTCTTCAGCGCCTTATGGCTACACTATATAGTACGTTGTGTCATGAACAAATATTTACCTCGCGTCGTCCTTCCTCTCCATGGACTACTTATTTCTTGAGCGCTCGAGTCGGGTTGATGTTCGCTTTGACGACGCTCCTTGAAACTAAGTAGATACTCGCCCTTAAAATGGCCGTAAAATCCCTCGCTAGACGAGCGTTGCATGTTAGGAATCTCATGTTTAATTTCTTTAGGAATAAATGCGAATGTCCGATAATACGAGAACCATTATAAATGAATGGTACTCAGCGCAATTGTCAAATCTTTATGATGTACTTCAAGTTAGCTACTAGAATATTACTGTTCGCGATCCCACTTGATATCGGCGGTCGAGCTTCGAGTTCTTCAATACTTGCATCAACGTCCTGTCAATCCTATCCCGCGCTTCTCCAAACGCTGCAATCTGCCTGACCGCTGCATAATCTCGCCGGATCTTTGGCTTGTCGCTCGGAAGTGCATGAGGACGAGCTCACCGATGCTCACTTTGGACAGGCGGTACCTATATTTGTGCCTCTCGCTGCCAGCCGAAGCGCACACAGTTGTAAATGCACTTTGAGACGTCCTGGAATTTCGGGGATCCTCGATAGCGCAATCTAAATGCATCTGGAATACAGGCGCAGTGGATCTTGGGAGCCTTTTTCTTGCTCGGAAGTGGGAGTGGGCGCTATCATGGGTTCGCTTTCAGACGTTTGATTGATATTTCGTCATCGGTATGTTGATGTCCGGCATTGACCTGTCGTTCTACATCTTATCTCGACGTTAGCCTAGATAGTGAAAGATCCCATTAGTGGCGCAAACAGTTCTCATTCGAGTCTGGACAGGGTTTTGAACTGTGATGATTTTTATCCATGACTGAAAGGGGCCTGGGGGAGCATGCGCGCCACTTCGCGGTGGCGTCAACGCGATCTAAAATTAGACCGCGACCTGAATGCACGTGTACAGTGTGGACTCTAATTAATCTTGTTTACCGCTCGCTGATTCACCGTGACCGTAGGCGAGATTTATTGCAGCAGCAGCAGATTCACCGAGCTTGTCGTACAGGAAAGCATGAGGCCCTCCCGCCTTCTCAAGAAGCGCACTAGTTGGATGTTGGTTGTCTGCGCGCTGTCATCACTATGGCTGCTTCTTTCCTTAGAACTCGGTGATCCTCGAGAGATCGTCTTGCACTATAGCTCGTTAAAGGTAGATTTGTTCCTTGCATGGATCTTGGAATTTTTTTTAAATACATACACTCGGACGCGTCGGGCTTCGAATGACGCGTCGATTCCTGGTAAATACATCACAGAGATACCTAAGTACTGTCGACTGTGGCCTTTCCTCCTACAAGTGCACCGCATTCAACACTGGAACATCGGTCTATCTCTGGCAACCTCCTACGCAATTCTGACCTTGAATGATTCTCGCCATGAAGACATGTAACTCAATATTCATACCAATGCAGATGATTGTAGTAGCTACAGATTCCGCTTCTCGAGCCAATCTCAATTCGCATTATCGACCTACAGAATGTCTAATATTGCTTGGTCAACTACACTGACGAGCTAGGCTGAAATATAGATATCGATTTCTCTTACACCACTAATCATGTAGTAGTAGCATCTGGGCAGCATTTAAGTACTTGAAAATAAATTGACAGGGCAGGCGCGATGCACTATTGAGGATGTCTATGTACGCATATATGCCTAAGATATCGCTTGTGAGTCTCCTATGCCTAAGTAGTATCGCACACATGACGATAAAAATAAAGGACCTGTTCCTTACTATTAGTGACACATTTTGAGGTCCCGAACTACATGGAACCGGTGACTAAAACATGTGAGCACTGAGCAGGGCCTCTGGGCATCTCCTGGCATCTCGCATATAATATACATTGATTTGATTCTGGACACAAGCATCAGGCATCTTATTTTCCAGTACGTCACACCCGTGCGCGTCTAAGTTGGGTTAGCGCGCAAGCGTGTTGTGGCTTTGTTAGATTCCGCAAGCAAGGTTTGATGCGTATCGGCGCTAGGATTGCAAATGCATCGGTATCCAGGCAAAGATAGAAAGGCTATGTGTTATGCATGATTTGAAAGCTATCTAATGGACATATACGGGTTTCAAAGTTGGCTGATTAGGATAGACCGACTTTTGTGGCGAAGTATGAAAAGGATTCACAACAATTAAACTCTTAGTCACTTTACCGTCGGGTCATAACGAGAAGTTGTGGAAAAATATGCGAATTTGAAGGCAATTCACGCGCCTAGTAATTCGACATTCTACTAGATTCAAATTCTACAGAAGCAGGAGCTGATGAAAAGATTCATTTTTGACATCATAACCTCGTCGTCACTCGCACAGCTGAAATTTGAATGCGGCGTGAGAGAATATAATGCTGGAATAACATAGAATACCATCCGGACGATATTCTGCGAAATATGGATTGAGATATGAAGGATTTGTGAAGGATAGCGAGCGCCGCTTGAGTGCCGCGCATCAAACATGACGTCGAAAACTCGGGCACAAATGAGCGCTTTTGATTGGCTTTTGATGCGCCGTATTTTAAGTAACCGACTTTGGCTCTCTTTGGCTGGCATGGCAAGTGAGAATCCTTATGTCAGCCTTGAGTTTCCCCATTTCTCTAACTCCATCCAAATCGCAATCAAATCCACCTGCCATACCCAGCTGTTTGGTCTTATTAGACGGGAACAGAACGTCCCTGTTCGTGTCTAAATTGACCCAAGACGTACCTCCACCCGCTAGGGGCAATAACTACCCAATAATTACCTTCAATTCCCCCCAAGTCCTGTCCCACGCGGTAACCCGGTAACCGTGGAGCGGGACTATTCCCACAATCCCTTCCGGGCGTGTATCCGGCATCAACGCCCCCTCGCGCGCGCGCATTGCCTATTTTGGGTGCGCGCATCACCCGCTGATGCCACCGTCGCGTCCCGCCCTCTTGCCCGCTGGTGCAGAGAATGGGCTCTAGCTCAGTCCATTTCCCTTCGTTCCTTTCGCTTTTTGGCATATAGGTAGATATAGTATATAGGAGTTAGTATATAGTGTTTTAATGTGAATATATATGCTATTATCCATCAAAATAGAGATATCTCATACAGGGGAAGGAGGACGACTGCCAGGTATATGCCTGGAACATATGGGAGGCTATATATCAAGCTGGGGATACTATCTACACTATAATGGGGGGTATTATACTGAGTTAGAGCTTCCCAAGTGTTGCCAGAAGTGACCCATGGGGAGATCTAGAGGGAGGGTGTCATAGGGCAAGAAAGTAACATGTTCCAATGCTCTCAGTATCAATTCAATAGCTGTACATGGTGTATTCTACCTATATAGCTTCATATCTGCAGCCAGATGTGCCACAGACACAGTCAGCCCTCTACTATTGACTCATCTACCTGGTGATACATTGGATCATATCTCAGCACCAGGGAGAGATATCCTCCTAATCTCTTTGGATTAGGGCTCCCCCAGGTTATATCTATCTATCCCTATCGCAATAATATAGCTAAGAAGGTTGGAACATATGGATAATGGTACCTGAAAAGGGCCTACATGCAGGTACCCATATATAGGGTATAGAAAATTATTTGGGCATATATCACAATGTAGAGGGGTACTATACCATACCTACATTGATTCCATGGAGTAATAATGATACCTTGCAGGTGGAACTGGGTCATGAGGAGGTGAGACATGCCAAACACGTCTAAAGGACGTATTCGGCCTATAGCATTACAAGTAGGCGGTCTAAAATTCTGTAAAGCTAGGGTATGATAGCTCTAATGAATTCCTACAGAATGAGATAGGCCGGAAGGTAATCGAAACAGTGGGTAGAAAGATATGTTGGAAACATTGGTTAGAATATCGGTCTAGATCAAGCATAGCTGGGGCAGTTATGTGCCTATGATTGGATCAGTGTTAAAAATGATGTCCTTTACAATGTTTCCAGCATATCTTCTCACTCGCTCATTCGATTATCTTCCGGCCTATTTCATTCTGTAGGAATTCATTAGAGCTATCATACCCTAGCTTTACAGAATTTTAGACCGCCTACTTGTAATGCTATAGGCCGAATACGTCCTTTAGACGTGTTTGGCATGTCTCACCTCCTCATGACCCAGTTCCACCTGCAAGGTATCATTATTACTCCATGGAATCAATGTAGGTATGGTATAGTACCCCTCTACATTGTGATATATGCCCAAATAATTTTCTATACCCTATATATGGGTACCTGCATGTAGGCCCTTTTCAGGTACCATTATCCATATGTTCCAACCTTCTTAGCTATATTATTGCGATAGGGATAGATAGATATAACCTGGGGGAGCCCTAATCCAAAGAGATTAGGAGGATATCTCTCCCTGGTGCTGAGATATGATCCAATGTATCACCAGGTAGATGAGTCAATAGTAGAGGGCTGACTGTGTCTGTGGCACATCTGGCTGCAGATATGAAGCTATATAGGTAGAATACACCATGTACAGCTATTGAATTGATACTGAGAGCATTGGAACATGTTACTTTCTTGCCCTATGACACCCTCCCTCTAGATCTCCCCATGGGTCACTTCTGGCAACACTTGGGAAGCTCTAACTCAGTATAATACCCCCCATTACAGTGTAGATAGTATCCCCAGCTTGATATATAGCCTCCCATATGTTCCAGGCATATACCTGGCAGTCCTCCTCCTTCCCCTGTATGAGATATCTCTATTTTGATGGATAATAGCATATATATTCACATTAAAACACTATATACTAACTCCTATATACTATATCTACCTATATGCCAAAAAGCGAAAGGAACGAAGGGAAATGGACTGAGCTAGAGCCCATTCTCTGCACCAGCGGGCAAGAGGGCGGGACGCGACGGTGGCATCAGATGGTGATGCGCGCACCCAAAATAGGCAATGCGCGTGCGCGAGGGGGCGTTGATGCCGGATACACGCACGGATGGGACTGTTCCCACAGTCCTCTCCGCTGTCACCGCGTGGCACGGGACTTGGGGGAATTAGAGGATAGTTAATGGGTCGCTATTGGGCCTAGCAGGGGAAACGCCTAGTTGCGTCAAATTAGAAGGGAACAGGGCTTTCTGTTCCTGTCTAACATGACCAAACAGCTGGGATTGGCAGGTGATCAAATCGCAATGCAGCTTTCTTTCGTTCTGAATCAAAATGTGGGTCCGGTACTACTGCATCTCAGGATCTATGTAGCTGACCATTGACAAAAGGGTTCATATACCCATTCATGATATCCTGTGTTGTTGCTGGTCTTATATTTTCCGCGTTCTGTTGGCTCTCTGGTCTTTGCTCAAATGCAAATTTGACTCTGGACTCGACAACATCTGGGCAGAATTCGTAGCTTAAACAGCAGCTGGACAGTGTTTGCTCACTTCCCTCTATTCAACTACCCGACTTGAGCGGGATGTTCATGCAGTCGACTTATTCCAGTCGATATATAGGACAAGAACCGGCCGTGACCAATACCTGTTGGCAGCCTTAACCTGCCGCCTCCTGACAGTTCTCCATGTCATTCCCTTTTCTTGCCTATCATCAAGTCTTTTGATATCTGTGTTGTTCATCTTTAGCTCTAGGTGGTCTCTTTCACAGATACTGGCATTACAACACCAATGTCCTGGTGAAATTTATCCACTGTGTCAATGCTGGCGACAAATATCTACACTTTCCCTTTCAACGTCAAACAAATAGACAAACTCTGTGACAACACCAACATATATCAGACCGCTACAATCGTCATCCGAATGGAGTGGCCGTTGGCGCTTTTAGCTTCATATCGGCGTTTGGAAGGACATTGGTCGCTGTATTCAGACTTGACCGCAACGGCTGGCAACGGCGACATCTACTTCCTTGGGCACAAGCGGAGCCATCTTGGTGTCGGAATAACATCGGCCACCCTTTTTTCGGTGCCTTGAATGTCTTAGCATTTCAGTCGACGCTGTTTGGCTGCACTGTAAAGACTGGCTGGGTTGAGCTGGGTTGCATGCCCAAAATAATCGCTTACAACGGTGTGACAAATTGAATGCCAACTTGACATGTCGTGCCTAACATTAATGGGCATTTGTCTAGCCTTTAACACTGACAGTGAATTGCATTCGAGAGTTATCGGGCCAAAGTAACATATCTGTTTACTAGGTTGGATCATCCATCTTGACTAGTGACTCTTATTCTGGGAAGGGCCACCATCAACACGTATCTCAGCATCGAGAGCACTATATGACACGTAACTTCGAAACCTGTGAACGCGTGCGACTAGTCAATTAAGGCGCATATCTCGCCTTTTGGAAAACTGCTATTATCACCCTTCCCCCAGAAGCAGTAGATCTAGTATTCCATTACTTGTTTTGCACCGAGCCCTGTCTTTTCCGACATACTTCGTAAAAGCCAGGATTCTGGCGATTGAACGCCAAATCGTCTGAACATGAAGTTGAAAAACAAGCGGTTCCGTCTTACTCCTGCGCCGTTGTTCCTGTTCCTTGCAGAGATCGTCTATTCTATCGACACCTCACAAACGTCAAGGAAACTCGCGATTCCACCGGTTTTGTATTTTCAGAATGTGACAGCGTCGGCATCGTACTTACCTGATGTTTGATTTACTTGAAACGCAGTTGATCTACTTCCTCGATATTAATTAACTCTTTCGATCCCTCAGTGTCTCTGTTTCATATTCTAAAGTGAAATCATTCTAAAAGTTCAAGATTGCAATGCACGGAAAACAGGAGATATATGCGTTCTGCGTCCTCGAGGCTCGAGCAGCATCTTGATTCGTAATACTTACGTCCGGGAGAGGGCATCCACTATATCCTTCCAATTGGCTTATATTTCTGCTTTGGCACCATCTCTCATACAGGCCTAGTAAGACGGATTGACGTGATATACATACTAAAGTATCAACTGCTGGCGTAAACGTACAGCGAGCGCCTCCTAGTGGAACGAGTCTCGCTTTGCATCAGTAACAACCAACATCTTCGGGCATTTAATTAATCAAGGATATACTATGCCTTTTTTGCTCTCATATACTCCAACTAGTAGAGTTCAAGTTTGGATTCCCTAGGAACTACTAACTATATACACATTGAGATAATGCTGATTAAAAAGCCTGGTTGTCGCAATCATGCAGATGCAGTAGTATTTGTGATATTCACCTAAAGCATGTGGGATACATATAGCAAGGCAGCCAGGAATCGGCGCAGATTAGCGGCGATTGAGCTTCTGGAGTTAGCGTCTTGGTGCAATCGTGGAAGTTCGCGTAAACGGGTACGCGGGTACGGCGGGCAACGGTTGCGAACCGTCAAAGACAAGACTTGCGCCAAAAACAACGATGTCCGGGCAAGGAAGAAAGGACGTGTCCTTTGTGTTCAGTCTCCAGTCCATCCGAGCCTTCTAAGGTCCTTTAGGCATTCGTCTGTTTCTTGTTGGACTTTGGTCCAGTCGTTGATGATTTGCTGATATCCATTTTGCCACCATCCACCAATTGCATTAGGGATTCGTATTCCTGTAGCTGGCGATCCAGTGATTGGTTCTGCATTTTCATCTCCTTCTCGTCCTTCTTGAGAGACGAATACGCGGCCTCAATTGCCTTCGCTATATTAACATCTTCATCCAATGTAATATTGGTTTGTGGTTGATGATTATATAAAGCTCTTTCCACGCGATTCGAGTGAGGGAAAGCTTGATCAGAGATGTTTCGATAGTGGCTGCCAGAAGATCTATTGAGGAAGTCCGAGTAGCATCGTGCGCAGGGAGTGTGATTGAAACTGCTCGGTGTAGTTCACGATCAAGATCTTCACGAGTCTCATCGGAGCAAAGGGCAGCCATTTCAATCCACCTGGGAAGTAGTATTTAAGCAAGAAACATGACTCACTTGATTAATCCTATCCATTAATTCTGCAACACGATGAGATGATAAACTTGCTTCTTGTTTCTTATCTTCTAGTCCTATTTTGTATTTTTGGATGATTTCTGGCAACCTGTCAGGACATCGGTTTCTTTGTTAGAGATTGAGTCATGATCTACAAAGGCAGTCGAAATCAGAATCATTAATTGGGAAGAGGGTGAATTATGAAGAACCTCCACGGAAGAATTCCGCGATTGAACTAGAGTGTCCTGGATTTCTTCCAACATTCGCTGTCTTGTGGATAGATCAACTTCGTTGCACCAAATTCCCGTCAGTGTGTAAAGGAACATAGCGCAGTGGGGAAATTACATGATGTCGAACAGGTGCCATTCCGAAAGTTAACAATTCGGTTTCACGAAGCGCGCCACATATGGCTGGTCGAGAGCTTTCGGATGGGTCTGAATCTACATTCTCGGTACCAGAGGAAGATAAGTCGCTCAAACGAGATATTTCAGCCATTTGGTACCCAAAGTTAGTTCGTCCATGACATCCTATAAGAAGCGAATTTATTCTGCTAATACCGGATGTGTTTCTTCAATCACTAACCGGAAAAGATGGGTTCTCCAGAGCGAGTGATTGGATTAGGTCGACATAAAGCTTAAGCTTTAGCTCTGAGAGCTCCATATTTGCAATGTATGAAGGCGACTGCGGTTGATCAATGTCAATCATAGATCGAAGGTCTCTCGAAGTAGAAGGCTTGGAAGACGCGACTGAACGCGTTGCGGTGGCACGAGCTGCAGAAGATAGTCGCACGGGAATCCAGAGATATATGTTCTCAAAGACAAAGAGGAAGTTGTTCCACGAACGAGGCTCCGTTCTCCGCTGAGGTTTGTGAGCAGGGTTTGGACGATGTTCAATGTCGTGGGCAGGTTCAACAAAAGTTCGCGGAGATCTAGGGAAAAGCGGCACTGCGGACCGGGTCATCAGAAATGGCACAAATCAAAGGTTTTGCAGTCTCCATGGTGCGAAATACTAAAAGTTTCGTTAAAACTGCGGTAGACAAACTTCATACTTCACTAGTGATCTGGAACTGGATAGATAATTTGACGATTTACAAATTGACGACGGAAATTCGCTTGTAACCTACATTTCATACAACAGAAAAGACCTAATTCAAACAACGTAAATAAAAAGACGTGGAATAAATAGCCAGCAACTACACCATAAAAAAATTATTACAGAGACATGATCGAAGCCCTACCAGAATCAAAAAGACTGGAGACAATGAAGAACTAATCAACGCCTATGCGTTAGCTTGTCCATTAAACCTTGCACCACATCGAGGCACCTTGACCCAACAAGCCAGTTCCGTTGGGTGGTTTAGACCCAGATGATGTGGATGGCGATTGATTGGCATTCACCGGCTGGGTTGATATATCGGAGGATGAGATGGAAGAGGTCCTGGTGGAGCGTCCCAAGAGGGGGGTGGAAAGCTCGAACTAGGTCCAGCATAGGGAGGCGAAATGACCGCAGGTGAATGTCGAGCATACGAGTCATGTTGATCTCCGTAAGGCGGTCCACCAAAATTGGGTATGTGAGGTTGAGGGAAGGCTGGTGGCCCCGGAACGGAAAGAGGTGTGTTGGTGGAGCTGAAGGAGTGAGACGTAGGTTTTTTGTTCGGGGGAGGAGCGGCATATATCGCTGGATTGCTAAGTTGGGACGGAGAGGGCGAAGGTTGATTCGGATGGACTTGATGAGCGCGTACACGGGGATTGGGTGAAGAATTTTGATTTTGCCGATGTAGTTGTTATTGAAAGCTTTGGATGGAGGTGTTGGAGATGTAGGCGTCGAAAGTATTGGTGGTTGTGGTGCTGGAGACGCAGACTTACTTGTAAAAGCTACATATAATTACAAATGCGAAAGTGGGAGAGGGATGCAATCAATGATTAAATCACATTGACATGGGGTTACCACCAACCCTTTCTATCTTCCTTCTTTTTGGAATCTTTCGTCGACTTCTCTTTCACATGTCCTTTAGGTTGCAATTCAGGCAAAGGAATTTTGCTCAAATGGACCGTCAGGTTCTTAGGAGGAGCATATTTATTCTTGGGATCATCGTCTAGATTGATTCGCTGGGACCCTTCTTTTGCTCCTGGGTATCGTATAGAACGTATTGATGCAGTTCTTCTTCATCCGATAAGCCTATTGGATGGTCAAGTAAGGAAAATCACTGTTGTTGTGAGTTGAAATGTGGATGTACCTGCTTTATATCGTATTCGCTTGGTCTCCTCAACCACCTGGAGGACCTTTGGTACATGTTCCGCTTCAGCCGATTTTACGGTGATAAAAAGCATCGCGTCATCCTGATCCTCGTTAGTCTAGACTAGGGTTGAAAGACAGAGATTGCTGACCTGCAGTAAAGTGTTGCAATATTCACCGTACTCGGGAACACTTCCTTCACCGCTAACGACGATTTCATTGTATTCTCCTTGATTGGCTTGCAATTCTGCAATTCTGTCTAATCCTGTCCTCGGAGCCGGCTTCGGAGGAGGCGGGGGAGGTGGGGGTCCGTCACTGAGAGGAGGTGCAGGAGTTTTGACCAAGGAAGATGCGGCTCTTGCTATGGGATTGTTGGTCGAAGCCGAAGGTTCTGGGGTATGATGGGCTTCGTTGGCATCTTGGAACGTCATCAATGCAATCAAAACTACGATTTCTAAACCTTTACGATCATCAATGTCGAAGCTATTATTCAATGAGTGTGGTTTATCGCGACGATTTTGGACATTATTTACCGGTTCAAGTTATAATCCAGTATTTGTACAGATGTTGTTTTCAAGCGTCCTGCAGGTTCCTTGGTGATAGCAATGATTACTGGTGGGTCTGGTTTGCGAATCATGAAGCATTCTTCTCGTTTCCATTCAAATTCATGCCTGATTAGCGTTTATGTATGTGAGATTTAAGCGCTAACTGAAAGTCGTAGCATCACTGACTCTTCCCATTTAAAAGTCCAGCGGAACGAAAGGGTTCCAGTAAACTTCAACTCCACGACTGATGTAGGATTGTAAAGCTCTATAGTTTTGACTTTGTTGGTCGCCGCTGGTGCGGTTGCAGTAGCAAGTAGAGATTCGGACATTGGGTCTAAGGAATGTATCAGTAGAGCGATAGAGCGATATTGACAAAAGTACATACCATATACCTCGATCTTGTACTCTGAAGTCGGCATTCTTTGTTTGCGGTAATGCACTGTCCCAGATGGATCGACAAGGTCGATGACATTCTGATTGTCTTTGTGAGGCGTAAAGAAAAGGGTAAACAGGTTCTTATCCAAGCTCATAGTATGTTGTTGGGTCGACTAGGTGGGTATAATTGGAAGAGAGATGTGAAGAGTCGCCGCAGAGCTTGAAATGTAGAGAGTCCTGCATAGCCCTGGCCGCGCAGCAAAGTGTCAGTTGTACGCGACGCCGGCTGGAATCAGTTTTGTCACAGGCAGCGTGATTTACCACAGCTTCAAGTACCGCCACCTCTTTCCATCACTGCTACCAACCAGCCACAGCTCTCCTTGAACTGCTTTATCATGCCCGAAATCACTTCGATCATATGCAATCGATTAGCCAATGATTGGGATGCTGACTGACGTCGCAAGGCGACTTATACTTGGATTTGCGGGAGTCCAGGATCTCCAGAATCATGTCCACGAAGAGAGCCGCCAAAGCTTATTGAACAAGCATATGATCTCATATGACCTGATCCTTTTTCTAACGACTCGCGCGCACAAGGAGTTAGAAACTATGTAGATGGGCCAGAGTTTCTAGATACCGGTAACTGGCTGAGCAGTTGGGAATGTGAGTAGTCCACCGCTTCTTTTTTTACCCATTCTAAGCAAGTAATTCTCTTCGAAGGCTATTGGACGCTCATCCAGATGGATGTGCGTGTGTACCGCACCATCCTAAGTTGCGACCTTGTTGCGACCGCATGATGAAATCTCTAAGTGCTCCAATTGAACGCCCCGTAATTTGTATCTACTTAGTTTGGATCGTAGACCAGGTACATACGTCAAGTGAATGGCAAAAGTGCACGTAATCCGGTCTTACTGGTCCATCCCTTACCAGACGCCAAGATCCGTCGTCCCTCGATCCGGAAATGAGAAATTGTCTCCCTGCAACCTCCGCATTGGTTCGACTCTATATATATTTCTATATTTTGATTAGTGGGCCGAGATACATGTACGAACCTTGAGTTTATGCATGTATAAAGGCCTAGGCTCGCAAGATCCCCTTTTCTTTCTGTTCTCCACTCCTTCCTTATAACCATAGGTAAGGCGACTTCCTGGCTATGGAGTTTGGCTTACTTACTATATTACCTCTCAGGACTTGCCAAGTACAAATGCCCCTCGACAGCTGGGTAGAGTCCCTTTTTTCATCTTCGTCAGAGCAGATTGGACGCATGACGAGAAAAAACACGATCGAGATTATTCCTCCTGAGGTACTCCTTCTCGTCTTCGAGGAATATTGTCGCAAATCCCCACAATTTGGGTCATCGACGCCTTTAGAGTTCCATCTCACGCATGTTTGCCAATATTGGCGCTCGCTTGCACTCGGTATTTCCACTTTGTGGACGAAACTTTCCATTGCATCCAATACTCCTCTTCCTATTGCTTTAGCATATCTCCATCGTTCACAAAGTCTTCCCTTGGACCTCGACGTTGATTTACGCCATGATGCGGCAGATGAAAAAGAGCGACAACACATCCTCGAATTATGGGGGACTATCAAATTAAACTCACATCGTTGGCGTCGGCTAACTGTTCGCACTGGACCTCATGGTACGACGTCCTTTTCAGAGGAGCTACCAGATCTCGAAACACCGCTTCTCGAGGACCTTTGCATTCTTTCAGATTCTATCATGGCAGAGTCGATGAAGCCTTTGGATATGGCACCTTCTTTGAAGTTAGTGCGGCTGGAAGGGATATCTATCCTTCCATTTACCCCTTCGCTTGGCCAAATAACTCGTCTTCATTTGATGGGACATACTCCTATGCCTATCTCAATTTTCCGAGAGGTTATGTCGCAAATGGCCCAACTCGAAGAACTCACACTGCGCGACAGTGTAGTCCAAGGGTGGCCTAGGTATCCTTCCACAGAAGATATCGTAACCTTGCCTGCCCTGGCGGTTCTCAAGCTTTCTGATCGCCGGTGGCCGTTGTTTGTTCCTCTTCTATCCATAAACGCGCCCACTCTCCGTTCGCTCGCTCTGTACGACCTCGTGAGTCACGATCTTCCGGAACCCCCCATAGAAAGCCAAATCTCAGCACAATATCCCTCTATTCGCAACTTGACAATCACGGGGAAATCGTCCTTTATCGATGATGTCTCTCTCGCCCAACTTGCGCGCATGTTTTACACGGTCGATCACTTTGCACTTCTCGACGTCGATTCCACTTTCGTCCTTGAATCCTGCCAGAATTTGCACGAACCGTCGCTGTGGCCCATGTTGCAGACACTCAGCATGATCCCGGCAGTAGCTGAAAATATTCTTTGCAGCCTGATTTCGATGCGTAGGCCGACTGCGAAGGAAGTGGGACTAAAAGACTTATTGTGCCTGCCCCTACCCAATTCAACAGAAAGGAGTGGATCAGCGAACGCATTCAAATAGAACACTGTTGTGATTCCACTTGAAGCTTTCGTAGTTGATGAATGAGTGTCTTGTTTTGAAACCTGCACCTTCTTGTCTCCCTCCTTGACTTTGTCCCTTCGCATGGTACTTATTCTCATAGATACTCCGCCCCTTCAAACATATACCATGCCTTCGTGTGTTTTAGTATCCACTTCTGTTAGTGTTTTTCTTTTGTCTAGTAATATGCATCCAAGTGAGTATCTATTTCCAGGATCGACAAACTCCGGTTGTTTTCCCGCGTCTGTAATCCGATGTTCCATTTCCAAGAATCCCACAACTAAGTATGTATGACTATTGAAAACCAACCTTCGCTTGCGTCATACCTGCTTCTCGGGCACACAGTCCACAATTCCGAGGGACTATTTGTGAACAGTAGACGATTGAATTGTGAAATGGCTCTTCTGTGCGCCAAATCATGACATACTGTAGCATACTGTCCAATCTGAACATAGCGAGTTGATATCTACTTTGCATTCGCACTACTCTAATAATTCTCTCTTGAGTAGCATTCTGTAATATAGAACAGAGTTGGAACTCTCCAGATCTCGGCAAATAATCTAAGCGTCTCAATCCTGATGCTTCATCATCCACAACCATGACGAACGAATACGAGATATTAAACTTTCTTCATGACCGTGATATCCTTGCAACGTCCGCTTCGCACATGGTATTTCTCGTCAGCTGACATCGATGACAGATGTTCTTGTGTTCTTATCCATATCAATAGCGCCGCTGTGAATGACAAAAATATATACAGGTGTGAACATGAAAGCCCAAATTTAAAGCTGCTTAGATTGGCCCAAGAACTGTCATTGGTTTAGAAAACCTATCTCCAAGACCAGTCCAAGGCTCCAATGAGCTTTCGCGCGATGGCGTGAAAAAGTCCAAAAAGGCGCTAGGCCATTGACAGCTACACCACGCATCTTGGGTCCTGCACAAGTCCTGCAAGTGCAGCAGCAGCAAAAAAACACCCACTCACCCATCCAATTAATATTCCGCTGGGTTGACCGTGACTGACATCAGAGAGCCGTTATCATTACGGTGCAAGACATGCTTCACGCCTTGGGCCTGTTGGATATGCGTTTTGATCGTCAGTACCGTGAGCTGGGGGCAGGCGTTGGCGATAGGCACGAAGTCGTCCGCAGACAGGGCGCCGTCTGTACGCATAGCGTCCAGGGTTGTGTACGGAAGGTGTGCGCATTTGATAAGATTGTAAGGGGCCAACGCCTCAGCAAGGGACCACTGCAATTAAAAACAATCGCAGTATGTCATCAGTAATAGTATCGCATGGATTGTACATATTTAAATCAATCAAATACGTACCGGCGAAACGACACCCAGGTGCCCTGACCAGGTAAGCACTGCAGGGAAGTACGCCCCTAGCTTCTGCACCCACTGCACCGCACAGGACCCAATCTCGTCAAACGCCCCGCTGAAATACACCCCAAGCTCCTGCACGAACGGGAAGCCCGCTGAGCCCCCCAGCGCCATCAGCAGCTCGACGACCGCGCCCTCGCCTCGCCCTGGCCGCGCTCGCAGTAGTACGCGAGCGTCAGCCGCGTGAGCCTCTGCAGCGCGCGCACGCCCTGCGCGAGCATCATCGCCACGTTCGCGGGGTGCGTCTCGAGGCTGCGCAGCGCGGGGAGGAAGCCTGGCGCGACGCGCGCGCCGCTGCCGCTGATGCCCTCGTACAGGCGCGCGAACTTGGTGCTCGACTCGAGCGCGACGTGCGTGAGCTGCGGATGCGCGGTGAGGAAGTCGGTGAGCGCCCGCTTGGTGTCGCGGTGCCGGACGTTGATGCGCTCGGGGTAGAGCAGGCCGATGTTGCAGGAGGTGAGGTTGGGAAAGTGGAGGCCGAGAATGGTCATCCAGGTATCCATGTCGTTGAGCTTTTTTATGATGGGATATCCGGGACAAGTGGGAAAGGAAAGGGTGGTTAGAGTGTTTGCGGAGGCCACCAGAAGCGAGAGGCATTGGGGTTCAGGAGAGGAGGCTTCACAAAAAATCTCAGAGTCAAAGGGAGCACAATAGGGAGAGATAAAGTTTCAACGCACATATGTAATGCGGCCAAGAGACACTCTCCAATCCTCGGATGTCAAACGAAGGACCAGGGAACGCAGTAGGATAATGTGGGACATAGGTGAACCCTTTAAGAGCACGAGAGCACTGCCCAATTATCTCAACGAACTTCATCTGCTCTTCCTGGAGTATAAACGGGCACCCAATAAACGTCAGTGAGCGCAAGTTCGTAAAGCGTGCAAACACATCGAAATCCAGCCACGTCGTCGTGGGCACCCCAGGCATCCATGGTGTCCAGGCAGTGAAAAAAGTAGCATGTCTAACAGAGCTCGCTAGGCCGTTGATATGTTTAAGCACATTGAGGGTATATGGATAGGTCTGGTTATCGTTGCGCAGAGTCAGAGAGCGATAGATAGTAGAACGACATATTGGGAGGAAGGTCGTCGAGACACGAGCGGTGCGTGTTAGGTCTCCAGAGGAGAGGTAGGAGAAGACAAGAGCCCAGATCTCGAATGGCAAGCGACGCTGATGCGCGTTCTGGTCAACATTCGCCAGCACCCTCGCCTTGCCCTTTCCCTTTCTTCCCAGTCGACTGGAAGAATCCATGGCTGACATGGTCGCTGGCTACTAAAAATTTACCACACTTTTCGCTCAACAACAGTTACTTATTTTGATCTATAGGTCATACCATGAGAAACGGCATTCAAACCCACCCGGCCATCATATGGCGTTAACTCACGAGGGTCCCCTTGAATCTTTCAAGTTGCAAGAGATTATTACTGAAAATGTCTCCCAATCTATATACAGGGAAAACACAAAAAGAGGATAGGCAGCAACATGTAATCTAGCGTCCTTTTTAACACAATAAGCGTGCGTCGTCGTTGGTCGTTCAAGCCAAGAATCTATTCATCAAGTCAAACAATGCGACAGGAAAGAAAACGAGTCGGCAACTTACAAATACTAATGGGATATATCGTAGACAACCGTTTACTTTCCACCAGTAGTGCCCATGCCCATGGCGCTCTTGAACGAGTCGTAGATCCACCATTGGAAGCCAGTGAGAGTACCGATCATGAGAACCCTGGTGCCGAGACCCTTGGTAGCAATGTTGGCGACACCAACCTCGCCAATGATTGCACCGAGCGACTTGCCCTTGTTGGAAACCTTGCCGAGTTGCGAAACGAGGGAATCAGCGGGGTGGGAGACGATGGCACAAACAACACCAGCGAGGTAACCAGAGGCGAAGGTGACACCGAGTTGAGTTCCCTTGCCGTAGGATTCCTTGGGTTCAGTGAAGACCTTGGTGTAGAAGAGCTGGACAATCTTCTCGAAGAAGAAGAACTTGGCCATGGTGTAGGGGATCTGGTGGAGCATTGCGTGAGTATGAATGTTTATGATGCAACTAGATAGAGATATATACCTGGCGCGACCATAGAGGAACGAGAGAGCCGAAAGGGAAGCGGGTTTCGATCTTGGTGCGGGACATTTGGCTGAGAGCAGCGCCGAAAGCAGTGGGGAAGGTACCGGTGGGGGAAGTTTGGATCTTGACCTTGGTCATTTCGAAGGGGCAAAGAGCGACATCGGCGAAGACCTCGGCGGAAGCAGAACCAGCGAGCCAGATGAGGGGCTTGTACTTGTTGGAGAGCTCTTCACCAGCAAGGTTCATGTATTCATCCTTGAAGACCTCGTAGAGGCCGTACTTGAACATTCCCTGGAGCGAGTAACCGACGAATGTGGGGCCGACACCTTTCCAGATACCCACTGCTCCCTCCTCAGCGATGAGAGTCTTCAGGGAAGCCCCGAGACCTTTGTATTTGACCGGGTCGACCTGTTGAAAGAAGCACGATAAGAAAAGAGAGTGACGCGACGAGAATACCAACGAACCTGCATGTTGCACTTTGCGACATCGAGGGGGGTGATACCTGCGTGTGTAACACCGCAGGCGAGGACACCACCGAGCATGCACTTGGCATAGTAAGAGACGTCATGGGGCACAGGCCCAAGATATCTGTTGCACAACGCACGAGCGGCTGTCAGGACGGAGAGCAGAGACAAGAAGGCGAGCCATGCATACCTAGCATCCCATTTGGTTGGAACAGACATTCTAGGAGATATATGGCCAATAGACAAGTCTAGAAGGCAAGGGGTGGCCTGTGTCGGAGGAGGAGAGAGAGGTGGTTTGAGCGTGCCAGCTGGCCCCGAAATACAAAAACTTGTGTTAACCGGCTCCTTCCGTGTTGAGCCGACCCAATCCCGTGGCGCACGTACAGCCGGCCCGCTCCCCGCGCACCACTGACGATGCCGCACTGACTCATGAGTAAATATACCATCCACCATTCCCAGATGCCTACACCACGGATCCAGAGCACCAGCAGCCCCGTCGGTACTGGCAATGCACAGACGACACGGAACTTTGTCAGCCAGAGCTTCGGCTTACTTGGAACCGTCATGTCACGGAATTTGCAAGATCACTTGCTTGATCACGGTTTTTATAAATCTCCCACCCGGAAATGCTCAAGTCACTCTCATCCACATCTCCTTCTCAGCCCTCACTAGCACTCCCAATGGCTCCTGTCGCCATCGCCTCTTCGCCCATGTCCCATTCATCTGCGCCGACGAACGGCATCAGCAAGCCCGCACAGACATCGACATGGCGGCCCACCCAGGTCGCGAATCCACCGGCACGCACGGCCTTTGCATTCGACACCATGGAAGATGCACTCGCCGCCTTTGCCGCAGGAGAGTTCCTTGTCGTAATGGATGACGAGAATCGAGAGAACGAGGGCGATCTTATCATTTCTGGCTCGCAATGCACGACGGAGAAGATGGCTTGGATGATCAAACATACTAGGTATGTTTCTCATCTTGTGGCCCTCCACGTTGGGCATCCATGTCGCTCGATCCTCCATATCACCATAAATGACCCTGGTCTACTTGCTACTTTTACTCGGCGCTACTCCATTAACTATATGTGTTGAGATGACAAGTTTGCTGACATGTGAATTCTTACGCGCCCCTTTCCTTTTCTGTCCCTCCACCAGCGGCTACATCTGCATCGCACTACCCACAGAGCGCATTGAAGCCTCGACATCCCAATGATGGTCCCCGACAACCAGAACGACACCGCACAGCGTACACAGTCACCGTAGACTACAAACATGGTGCGTGCTCCATTCCGAGATTCCCGCTCTGCCTACGCAATCGCCACATCTTATCTCACCAACCTTATAATATTGATAGGCACCACCACCGGAATCTCCGCGCATGACCGCAGCTTAACCGCCCGCGCACTCGCCTCGCCCACCGCCACCGCCGACGACTTCACAAGACCAGGCCATATGGTCCCCTTGCGCGCACGCGAAGGCGGCGTCCTAACACGGAAGGGCCACACAGAAAGCGGTGTCGACCTATGTCTCCTGACGGCCAGCCCCCCGCGGGTGTGCTCTGCGAGCTCGTCAACGACGACGCGCAGGGCACGATGGCGCGGCGCGACGATTGCCGTGCGTTCGCAGACAGGTGGGGGTTGAAGATGATTAGCGTGGAAATGCTGGCGCAGTACAAGCGACTCCATTCACAACCTTCATAACTTGGGTGATACAGCCATGATTTGTTTCAACAACATAAAACTCTAGCAAGGGACATCTGAAGGTTAGCTCCAACCCAGAATGCATGATATCACTTATTTATTTCGGCAACGGTGGATGTAACAAATTATCTCTTTATATTATATATGTGTCCGTAAATCATACATTGTTGTATACATTGATATAGCCTCAGTTTGTTGGCATTCTTCCGATAGAATATCCGACCTGGAAAAAGGAATTCAAGGAATAAATTCAGCATAAATACACCAAGATCAAATTCCAACGCACCTTGAGAAGCGTTTCGATAGGATGCTGCGAGTTGGAGACTAGATCCTCATCAAATCTACCAGAGATCGACGACATTGAACACAGAAATGGATATGACCCAAAAAAATAGGATCACGCACTCTACGAGGCCTTTAGGGAACACACGACAATCGTGCTTCCTCCATAAGCAAAGTGTCTAACCGCAGGTGTAAGCCGAAACATCACATCACTCGAGACAAATGATTCCATACCCGAGTTCATCTCCTCTCTTCAGGACGTACCTTTCTCCTTCCCTCCCGTCCACTGAATGCTTCCAACAAGAAGGCGCCAATAGCGACAAACGCGACCTCCTGGCCGGTCAGTATATGCTTGAGATAGAGAATGGACCGCCTGTTGGCAGTAAAGACATCAAAACCTGGATAATTAACAGCCTGGGGGTTTACTATGCAGAACGTCGCGATTGATTAAATGAATGAGCGTTGACAGAGAATAGTGACGGACCGGTATAGAAATTCCCATCAACATTCTCATATCCCCAACTTCGCAATCAATAGGGCTATGGAATCGATGGTAGTCCGCCGGCGCCAGGCGGAAGATGGCGATACTTGCATCCTTGAAAAGCTCCAGCTTGGGAGACCCCTCTGGGAGATTAAGCAATTCGGGATGTTGAAATTCTGTCCTTTAACCCTGGAATTAATATCATGAGCAACGTTTGCACAAGGACTTGGATTAGCAACAGAGAGAAATGCACACCAGATGGCTTGGCCATGTCGACAGACTTGTATACCGTCAGACGCGAATCGGCGGCGCTGCAAATACTCATTTCGTCTTCGGCGTTCTGAATGGGCGTGCGCCGGGTCTTAGCTTCCTACAAGCTCAAGTTTTTGAGCATCCACAACTCTAATAATAAATCTCAAATACCTGTAGAAAAATTCGTTGAAGTTCCCATATTTCGTGATATCAGGCTCTAGAGTTCATCTGTCTGAATGGAATAGGTCTCCACAAAATAGGGTATAGAGTCTACTGATTTGGATCATCGTAGATACGTCCTTGCTGAAAACAACGACATCGATAAAGACCATTTAATTACGACATGATGAATGTACCTTGATCGACTCCTCGCGGAGCAGCGCTTCCACTCTGCGAGTCTCAAGAATCTTGGTTTGTTCCTTGCCATAGAATAAGAGATGCATCCGAGTCTGTTTACGACACTGTATTAGCCACCCTATCATAAAGCCAAAGTAGTAACCCCTTACCTAGCATAAAGGGGCATCGTTTCAAAGAACGGTCGTTCGTGCCTCGGACGACGACGTAGTTCCGCAATGATATTCCACGGCTAGCTTCTCTATGCCAGGGATGAGATGGTGCACCCAAGCAGCTTGGCGAGCGAATGCATTGGGGCATGGATATGGTGTCCCACTTCCGGACTTTCGGCGGATTGGGCCACAGCAGACGAGAGTCCCTTCGCACGTCGTCGTGGCTTGCATCCGGAAAGCTGTCGATGTTCATTTTCTCGACAGGCTTGTCGACATCTTTGGGGTGAAGGGAGACCATTCTGGAGTATCAGAAAGTATCAGTAGTATCGTTCGATCGCAGACTACGCAGTGGAGTGTGGTGATAAGATGATGGAATATTCGCGTTTGAATTTGGACGCATGGCGGCACCCATGTTTAAGAATAGCACTGAGCCAGTCATATGATATTGGTCAAACAAAATCCGTATTCACAAAAGAGGCCAAGAATCAAGATGCTGAACGAACGAACAGCGTAGTTGGTTTATAGCTGGAGGTGACTCTCCATTAAAATGATATACATTTGGAAGGTGTCAAACTCTCGATACGACGCACTGAATTCTACACATGCCCATTCCCATCCTGCTGTGCTGGAGAGCGGCCGTCAATCCTTCCCCATAGCCAAATGCGACGAAGTCCTCTTCGTATGAACGATCGCCTCTGCTTCTTGGGGGTGTACAGAAAGGCCAATTGCGCTTAAATAACGCGACGTGATGCTTGGGGTCACCGTTCCTTGGTCATAGCCTTGAGAACAGTGCGCAGTTTAGGGTCGACCTCCTTGAAGACAATCTTCTTCAACTGAGGCTCCAAGCGGAGGTTTTCGGGCCATGTCTCGCCAGCCTCCTCCTTTTTCTTGAACAACAGGTCCATAGTGGTGGGTTGTTTCCTGTCCTCAGTTTGGGGTCGGGGACGATTGTAAATTTTTGCATCGTTCACATTGAGCAACTTCCGCGGAACCACCCGTACGAGGCGGCTTGCAGTTGGACGCATCTCTCTATGTAGCACAGCGTAGAGTTAAAGGAGATAGAAAATAATCAAGATATTACTCACCTCCAGATCGTTTGTCAAGCTTTGAATGACCTGACGCAACTTGCTTTGCGGATGGTTTTAGGAGAAAAGCTTGCGAAATAAGCAACTCCAAATATCAGGGTGGTGCCCTGGCGGAGTGTAAAAAGTAAGCGCTTCAAAGCTTGTTGGAAGCTCTCTGTCTGGGAGTCGAACCCAGCTTTCGCGCGTGACAGGCGCGTGTACTAACCGATATACTAACAGAGAATTGAAACGTGACCGAAATGCACTACTTGATATGAGAAATAACCTTTCGACCTCCATGTCGAAATTTCGAGATTCACAGTTCAAACACATTATATCCATACGCTGTGCGTAGACAATTCATGCTAGGTACAATTTATAATGTACATATTATATACTAAATGTTCGTGGGATGCGGGGGAAGGTATCATTTAAGTGTAGTGATGGTTCCGAGAAGTCGAAATTATAGTGGGGTAAAGGTCTCCGGCATTGAGGACAAATGTTCTGAAATCAGAAGAGTCAGCACATGAAATTAAGGTAGAAATATACTTTACTTTGATAGCAAGCCACTATTTTTTTTTTGAGTGATTAGTACAACAATCAAAGTCAACCAGGATAGAAAGACGACGCACCCTCTCCAGGCACTCCGTATGCTTCATTGGAAACCGAGGGTGAGTCCTAGTCCACTTGGAACAGCTCGAATGAACTTACGAAAAGGTGGGAGCAGGGAGCAAGGCTGTAATTCTTCCTTGCGTTTGTGGCATCAACATTTTTCTGCATAGCGTTCAGCATGCCGCCGACACCCTTCCCCTTCTTGACATTCGCCAGGACCGATGCGCCTTTCTCATCCCATTCCTCTCGGGTATCGAACTTGGAATGCTGGCGCAGTGATGGATCGAGTATGATAGCATCCATGCAAATGGCGCAGTCGCCAAGAGACTGCTCTGGTGATTCAGAATCTGGTAATGGCATGGGTGGATGGTAGTCATATGCTTTCACATGCGTGAACTGTATAATTGATGTTAGCTCTATTCCATAAGAGAATTCCTAGAGGAGACAAACTCGTGCAGGTAAGAAGAATGCAGGCCCCAAGTTGTCTTGCATAATGACGATGAACGCCTGGAGTATGACGAATACTGCAAGCAACCAAACCCATCCTGCAAAATTTATGAGAAAAGAATTTTGAAGAGATGGGTAGAAGGCTTACGGCGAGGTTCAACTTCCAGCACGTTCTTAGGACAAGCTAAGAAATCTACAAAGTGGGGTTTGAGCCACCTTTACGCTCATCGGAGGGAAGGGAGTATCTCACAAAGTGCGCTGAAGAGACGACAAATCGTGGTGCCAATGATATATTCTTTAGAGAATCCACTGCTACGCCCTCGGCGAACGGACCTCACGATTTGGGGAAGCCACATTGAAGAATAGGTGACAGCGACAAAAAGGACGGAAAGCAAAGGTGAAAGAATAACACGGACAATGAGCGTCAGAAAAATGACCAGTGCCAGCCCTACAAGTAGAAAGTTAGTTTAGGAACATTCAAATAAAAACTGGTCCCTACATAGCCTTGCTTGAGGATCTGTGCGTACATGGTGGATGAAAAATGCTAAAAATGACATCGGCGCATTGGTATTAGCAGCTTGGAAAATTGTCGTCGTTGTTGGTGGGGTGAGGGTAGGATTAGGTGTAGCTTGAGCAGGCGTCGGGGAATGAAGTGGTAGAAGAGGCTCTTGAGTAGGGTTGGTCACATTTGTAGTCGGTGAAGTAGGAGTAGCCGGTGATGGAGGAGGCGGTGGTGTATAATTTTCAGGACCTTGGATTTGATGAATAAGTGCAGAGAATTGCTATATAGTTCATGAGAATGAGCTACGAGTTTGGCTTCGATCATGGAGAGACTACTAACTGCTTCCTGAACAAAGACCAGACATGCGAGAAAGGCAGGAGCAACTAGAGAAATCGATGGCCTGCCCTCAGCGAGAATGGCAAATGTTATGTGGCCCGCAAAAGACACAGAATCCATCGTCGCTTGTGCCAAGAAGGTCCAGCGCGATACGCGGGAAATTCCAGAGGGCGTACGGCTTCTTTCAGCTTGTCGCGAGAATAGAATCAATATCGCGAGATATGCGAAAGCACTGAGCCCAGCATCTGGATGAATGCAAATTAATTAAAAGGTACCGGCATTATCCATGAGGGACTAACATGTTGTCACTTTCCGGAAAAACATGCTCGATCTGCCAACGTTCAGAAAAGTTAGTGCTAGGTAGAATTGAGACAAAAATTGCATGCCTGAGGCCTTCGGTATTCGTGAGCTCGTACAAGATGCCACATTCCTTACTTAGTAGAACGCCTGTGACGGACAATTTCGGAGGGGGCACAGTCCAGATACCGGTCGGGCTTTGTATTTCACTCTCTAATTCTGCCATAAGGCGCTCTGGAACATGCGTTGAATGTATTTGTGCTTGGAAAATGAATGGACAAGCCGTCTTGGGAGCTTCATCTATATTATTTTTCAGTCTTTGGTGTCCTTCAGACGAATAAGACAAATACCGTTTCCAGAGGAATCCGAATCGATAACCCCAGCGTCGATTAGGCCTTTCAATTTGTTTATTCTGGCCTGGAGCTCTGGTACAATTGCTTGGGAAGTCTCATTTCTAACATCTTCCGGGACTAGTGATGGTAGTAGGCGTGTGTCGATGTATCTTGTCGGAAAGATTAAATATTATCCATGTATTCAGTTATATTTAAGCTCACTTTGTTGATTCAGCAAAGCCATATATTGTCCCTTTGGCGACGAAGTGTACGCCTTCAAATTGGAGTCGGAGGTTCTCATCATCAGAAGTATCCGTCAATTCAATTCTTCCCTGTGATAAAGGATGAGAGACAGAAGACAATATGATTCAAAAATGGAAACGTACGTGTATAAGATTAATAGGACCACTGGGTGATGAAGATAGGCCACTTCCAGGAGGACTCTTTTCCAAGACACTAATCGCCACTTGCGTTGACTCGTGCCAATGCCAAGATCCAAGCTTGTCCGTTATATTGGTTGTGTTGACCCCCGTCATCAGATTTATGGCCTCCTTCCTCCATGAGACAGCTTCATCAAGTCCATTTAATGGAAGTGTGATATTATTGAAGGTTGCATCCCCATGAATGAATCCAGTGATGTTGGAATAATACGAATCCACTTCCAGATCCAATGCACGGCCTTGAACGTGGAAGGCATCCATTATGGGTTTGACTGTTGGGTCGCTTTCGGGCTACGACACACCATTCGAATCAATAAAAATACCAAATTGATCCATGCTCTGGACTCACCATTGTGAAATTCGAAGCGGTCCCGTTCAGCCAAGAAGTATAATTCGAAAGCTCGTATGTCCAGTTTTGCAATACATCTTGATATTGATGTCTAGCTAGGAATTCATCTCCATTGTGGCTCGTGAGCATGAAGAGCATGAAGCTTAGGAACAGAAACGAGGGGACTGAGCTACGAGGCCTTTGAGGCCGCGCGTTGGTAGGTAGACCGGCTTCCTCATCGCGGACGGCGGGGTCCATAAAAAATGTCGATATTCTGTGCTCAAGGCAAGCTTGAAGCACCGGGTGATTCACCTGGTCGCAGAAGCGGCAGGTGTACTTTGTGAACAACCTCCGTCAGAATCCCGGCCTGTGTATGGGGCATCACGTCACGTCACTAGGTCACGTCATTTACCAGCGACGCGGTCAGCGACTCGGACGCGACTTGGAGCATACCATGTTCAGCAATCAGTCAGGCAGCAGGCGCTGGACACATTTTCATTCAGCACTCCAGTTAGCAATCCAGCGCTCTTCACATAAATGGACGTGCGTATCCAGTCAACCCCTCCTAGTTCTGATATTGACTTTCAACTGCGACGCGCTATTAGGTTCGAAGACTTCGCTGAATGTTTCCCCCTCTACGTTGAATCCGATAAGAACGGCTCTTCTGCAACCTTCAACAGCATATCAGAGTATATTGAAGCGCAGAACTTTGTACGTCCTGGTTCCTCGGTATCTGTTCGCCGCTGAGCAAATGCATTGTAGCGAGATCTCGATAAATTATTCAACGACTACAACATCCAAGAAAGCATCGACACTCTCCACAAAGTTGTGAATGACGCCAAAGATAGGAAAGCTCGTGGAGATGCAGGAAAGGATACTTGGAAAGACAACCTTGATCCTAAAGTTGCTGTCTGCGCACGCACTGTGCCTGTCTTGAATTCTGAAGCTGCCAGGTTGCGCACTTTGATCTCTCAGGTGCGTTTCTCATTGCCTTCGAGGAACATTTCATTCTTATGCGCTATTAGATGGAAGAAGAGAATCGCCAGTTGGAATCTGAACTACAGGAGAAAGTCAAAGCAACGGAAAACGCCAACGAGCGCGTATTGGAACTCCTTGACAAGCTTGATGCTGTAAGTTATTAGCTATTCTGTCCGACATTTCTCCCCGCTGAACCCATCCGGTAGGTATTTGAAAAATGGGAAGAGCTTCCTCGAGATGAGATTGAAGCTTGGACAGTGCAAATGGCAGAGTCTCTCAAACCCACGTTATGATCTTGACGGCATGTATCTTGGTCTCCGATCTTCTTGTATTGATAAATACCCTGTTGTACTCATTGCTAATGTATTCATATTTTATTTTATTTTTTGCGGAAATACCAGTAGATTTTTCTCAATTAAGAAATCTTGGATGGTTTCCTGCAAAACGTTGATCGGCTCTGTGTGGGACGGTGATACTCAGCATTCTTTCTCTCGAGGATTATCAAAACTGGGTTGCAGACTTCAACACTCAACGCCGATGCAGTCATTTTATTTTATCTTAGACAGGCACTCGATTAACACATCCACATCCCACTTGGTCCAGCGTCTATCCTTATGTGTGGGCCCCGAACTTTCTCTCATCGTGAGCCAGCTCGCCCCTTCTCGTTTGCCCCGTCATTTCCGCCACCGTCTTCATTTTAGTCCTTCAGTCCCTTCATGTCAAACTATGGGTGCCGAGATGCATAGCGGACACTAGCAGACACCGCTTTGTCTGCTTTATTGGTTCTTTGTGACAAAGGGTGAGAGACAGATGTCGGACTTCGCAAGCTCTGTTCCGCTCTTTGAAGCTTTCCATGACTACCTTACATATCGGATCCACCACAGAACAGGACTAGGATATATCATATACGTATTTATTTACAAGCGGCTGGAACCTCATCTGAGAGACTGAGAAGGAGAACTAGGAGCCAAACCTAATATCCAGTCGCTCACCTCGTAAATCCAATCATCCGCGAAAACCGTTGATTTCAGCATCAGGAAATTGTCCAGATATTCAGAGCATTCATAATTTCCAATTATCAAACGGCGGTACGCCCCCATTTTTGAACCTCGCTACCCGTCAGTCATTTGTACATCTCCATCTCCTCCACTAGCAACATCCACGTCCGACCTCGCTCTCTTCGTCTCAGGCCCGTCCTCATCCTGTCCAAGCGCCTCCGATTTCCTCGCGCCCTCCTTCCCATCGCCGCCCTCAATCTCCATCGCCTTGGCTAGAACAGCTTGCTTCGTCTTGATCCTGCCGAGCTCCTTCTTGCTCAGCTCGGCCTTGGCCTTGCCTTTGGCCTTGGCGGTTTCGGATGCCGATATCTCGGGGGCGCCGATGGGCATGACTGGGCCGCCTTCTGCGGCGTCGTCCTCCGGATCCGCGTATTTGGGCATGGAGATGAGGTCTGAGTAGAGGGCGAGGCGTTTCAGGGATTCGCCAGTAGCTGTGAAGCGAGGTCAATAGAGGAGAAAAGATAACAGGATTGTTATTGAACAATGAGAGGCGTGAAGACCGTGAAATACGAACCTGGTAACAGTGCCGTTGAATTGAGCGCGTCAACCAACGATTTCAGTGTCTCTGTGTCCTCGCGAAACTATCGGTACACCGAAATAAATTCAGAATTTAAAAAACCCTCCCAATAGATAAAACATACCTCGCCCCCAGAAAGTTTCAGGACCTTGACCATAGGACTGAGAGTGGTATCATTTCCAGTCTCCGCAGAGGCATCCGACGCCCATGCACCGTCTAATTGGACGATAACTCTGGCATCATCTCCCACTGAAAAGTCCAGAACGGGCTTTCCGAAGTCAAAGAAGTGAATATCACTTGGTGCAACATCTTCCTTGTAAGGAAATGAAAAGAGAGCCGTTGTTCTAGAACGATATCCAATTTTCAATAAGGTTAGAGCAAGACGGAGTAAAAGCCCTCACCCAACAGCCGAGAAGACGACATGTAAACCAGACTCTGTCTCAACGCTCTCAATACGACGTATCACAAGCACTTTCTCGAGTTTGGGTTCTTCTTCTTTCTTCTCCTCGCCTTCCGCTCCAGGCGTAGCTGCCTCCTCGCTGACCGCCTCCTCTGGAGGAGGCACGCCCTTCTTGCCTTTCTTTCGTCGGCCTTTGCCTTTATTGCCACTTCCCTCAGCCGCATCCTCGTCATCCTCGTCGCCAAAGCCAGATCCGCGTTTCCTTTTCGACGCCCGCACTGCGATGAAGGGCTCGATAACTTCCAGAACTGGCAGCTCATGTTTCAGCGCGCCTGTCATCCAATCCCAGATTTTCAGCACAGGATCGCCGCCCCCAGATATTAAGGTCGAAGGATCGGACTTGAGGATGTGAATCGCAGAAACGAATCTGATATCAGGATATGAAACTTGTTCGGTGAAGAAGATGGGGTGAACGCACTTGAGATGCCCCAGGCAATACATCTCGATGTTGTAGCCCTTAGGATACCAACTAACCCGAATATGTTCGTCACGGTCAGCTGTAATAATGAACTTTTCGTCGGGGGTGAGGGTAATGCGTTGAGAGGAGAAGCATGCCCCAGAATTAATTGGCCACCGGAGGGATTTTCATGGGATGATAGGGCGTCTTTCGACCTTTCCTTTTCTTTTAATTTTAGTTCGTCGACAGTTGGTGGGGTGTATGTAAATGGATAGCTGTAGAAAGAGATGTCCGTGGAGGTGGGGAATTACTGCACATCAGTCAATTGGGTACGAGACGGACTGCTAGGTGGGCTATTTACCTGAAGATATCACCAAATTTGTCAGAGACAACAATAGTTTCGGCATGGCGGTGAAGGCTAGCGCAGTTGGCTTTTTAGGAAGTTCTCTGTGGTTATGTGGAGGTCAAATCGGTCCAAAAAGCTATTGTACTGGAGAACAGACCGTTCATTGAGAAGTTTTAATCCGTCTATTCCCAAAGCTTCAGTATCTTGTCTTCTCCCGACGTGATCAGGTACTTCAGTTCACGATCTACCGCTGCGCATCTTATGGGCCCGGATTTCAGAACACGCTCCTTATGTTCGCAGAGAAGTTTGCGGACGACGAGAGCACATTCCCAGTTCTATTCATGCCACGGTAGACATTAGCTACGTAAAACCATTGGGGAGAGACCAGAATGGAGACGTACAGATTGTCAAGGACCTGGATATGAGGGCCGACGATGTCAACTGTCTTGGATGGTCCGACGAATAATCGGAATGAGGAAAGAAAGACATGTAGAGGTTGGATTACTTGCCAACTTTTTGCCTGCATAATCTTATCGACTCGGCCGGCTCGGTTTGGTTCCAAGACGCGTGTTGTCACTAGTGTGACAGTCATCAGTCGCGTCCGAGTCCTCGCGTTCAGCTTGTTGGACTGACATCCCCACATCCGTGGCCCAATTTTTCCAAGAAGAATAACTCAAGAATATTCCCCGGACCTCAAGCACTTGGCCTGTAAGTTTCTATGCATATTTCTCGGATACCGCTGAAATTCTGAACAGAACTTGGACAGAACTTTGAATAGAAATTGACCAAGACTTTCACATAGCCACGCGAAGCGAGCCAAGCTCTGGCTACTGCATGCTGTCTTTGCATCTCCTCACTTTTCCACCCCTCCACCAAGCGCTTCGCACTGGTCTCCTTAGACACGCCAACATCTAAACTGGTGTGTAGTCGTGAACTCACAATGCTCTTCGACGTCATGGAAGTGGAAGCCAGTTTTGTTCAAATTTCAATGTCGGTGCACATATGTCGACTCTATGATTTATGGAAAGATACTCATCTGATACGCCGCAGTACGCCGCAGTCTGTGCGTTGGACTGAATGCGGTAAATGAACTTCAAGTCGACAGCTATAACACATCATGTCTTGCTTTCGTATGGAAAGAACGCAGCAACTGACTATATGCGTAGCATGGGTCGACGCTAGCGCTCAGAACCGATCTAAGGTTGCAGAAGCACGACGCTTTGACAACTGAGCTGGATCTATCTGGATTCTGAGCCCTGATACTCGGATCTGGCCCTAATTTACTCCTATTCGATATCTGTGGCAGTGGGGAGTTCGACGATGTTATACCGCAATGTACCAGTGACCTACAATTTGGTTTCTCTGAAATTCGAAGAAGCGACACCGGAGTGTCCAAGGGCGACAATTGAAATATCATTGATAAGTGATGATCGATGAATTGGAGCTGGATGGGAGATCCGGAGACGCGAGCCTGGAGCATGACCGGAACGAGGATTCCATGCAGACTCGGACAACGAAATAGATCGAGAAGATACGTGCAAAGTACGTAAATGGACGCTGTCTGAGGTGATGGAAGTTGCAGAGAGAGTCATGGGATGCGCATAGCGGTCTCAGAGGCGCGTATGAAGTCACGGGTCATGTGCGGGATATAAAGGATGGGTTCAGGACTCTGTGGTGTTCGCACCAACATGCAGACCTCCACCCGCCGCCTCACTGCCGTCGTGGTTCCGTCACCGCCCCTGACCCCTTTGGCGTCCACACAACCGTCAACCTCGACCCCAACCGCACTTCCAGTAGCACCCTCACCATTGTCCGCATTCAGCCCGCGACACCGGCCCCAGTTCCACCCGCGCTCAATGAACCGCCCGCGTCCCCTGTCCTCAGTTCCCGCCGTCTCCACCGCCGCATCTCCCAGACCCCCAGCAGCGGTCCCGCCCCCGCCGAGCCGCCTAGCACCCGCGTCAGCTTCGCTTTCTCTTCCTTTGGTTCCAGCGGCGGGCCTCGCCCTTCGTCTCCGAGCGGCAGCCATCCGCCAAGCCCCTCGTCATCGCCCCGCCTCCGCCCCTCGTCTCCACACCTTGGTGCATCATCTTTCGGTGGCGGCAAGCCCCGTCTGACACCTGATCAACTTGTGGATCTTGCGCGTCAAGCGACGATTCCGCGTCCCCATATCACATCGCCCAATGAAATCCCTACTCCCGCGACATTCACACCCCTTCCAGATGATATTTTCCTTCCCTTTATCGATCGCCCTACAGAGGTTGCTGCTCTCATCTCTTCCCCGCCCGATGTCAAGCTCTTCACTCTACTAGCGCAGACCTTCGCAAAGCTTCATTCGTCCCCTGCCGATCAAGCGTCGAAGCAAGCCCCTGTAGATCTCCCGCGCGATCCCGTGCAGTGGACTTATCCCCAGCTTGTTCACCACCTCACCAAGATCGATCGTGACATCGCATCCGACTTTATCTGGACCATCGCGGCCCGGAAGTGCATCTTCTCTCATTCCGAGCTCATCTGGGAGCGTATCAAAGGCGCACTTGGTGTCCCACCCGAGCTTGATGTAGACTACGATTTCTTAAACGATGATCAGGACAGTCCCGATACCAGCGACATCTCGGACGATGAAGGGCGCGCAGCCAAAGGCCACTGGTCCGATTGGGACGACGTCATGGACTCGCCGCAATATGGGCGCAACCCGAAGCGCCTTAGTGACTCGCCCGCGGCAAGCATGTACCTTGCGGCGGCAAAGCGCGAGGAGGAGGCACATTTTCGTGCGCAGATGGACGACCGCCTCCAGGGGCTTCAGGACACCACCTATAACGTATCTCCTCGCGCGGAGCCGGACACGCTAGCTGCTGAGAGTGCAGGCGAGGCTACGATCGTGCCCACCCCGCATGTGCGTAGCCCGCCAGACCAGGAACAGAGCGGCATCGTCTTTGGTATGTTCAGCCCCCCGCTTATCACCCACCGCGAGCCGACTTTGGAGAAAAGCCCGGAGTATATATCGATTGAACCGCTCCTCGCGACCACGTCCCCACCGTCGAACTTCAGCGGCTCTGGAACAAATCCAAGCGATGGACTTGGCGATATTGCTGAGGGCGCGGAGGAGGAAGAGGATATCACCGCCGCCTCTGTTGAGGCGGCGACCGGCACAAGTTCGAGTCCGCACGACTATCTCAGCGCCGGCTCCAAAGTCGCCTCCCCTGGAGGCGATGGCCTGGTCTCACCATCACAAATTCAGGGCCTCCGCATCTCGACCTCGCCACTTCCACCTACTGGCGCATCAACCTCATCAACCTCGCCGCTCCCGCTTGGCGCGTCCACCTCAATCGACACCCCACCTGTGCTCTCCCCTATTTCGCCCCTTCCGCCGTACCCATCGCAGCCAGTGCAGCCTCGTCCTCCGCGAGCTCGATCAACAACGGCTCAACGGGCGCAGGCAGCCAAACAATCCCCGCGTCGGGCTCGCATGGGTCGCGGTCGCATTCACGCGCGTCGTCGTTCTCGTCAATTGGCCCGTTCCAGCGATCGGAATCGACAGGAAATCTAGCCGCGTCGTGGACCATGATGGCGGCGAGCGCCGCTGCCGCGGGTGGGTCTCAATATGCGGGATCGGTGTTTGGGAGCGAGGCAGGGGATAGCAGCGGGTATATGAGCGATGGGACCGTGGGCCTGGCCAGCCGCTCTTCCCCAGTAATTTTGCGAGGCTGGCGGGTGGGCCGACGATGAGGGCGAAGTGAGTTTTTGTGTCTTTTATATTTTTCGATTGTCCAGACTACATACTGCGGTGTGCTGACATTTTTCCTTTTCTGGTTTGGCTTTGTAGTAATCCTGCGACGCGAGGCACTAGCACGGTGCCACACACGCGGTATAAGGCTAGCGGGGTTCGCGCAATGGCGGGAAAACAAGTGCGTCGGCGCGTTCCGCAGCAAGCCCTGGTGCAGGCCCGAACGCGGGCTTGAGCGCGGCGGAGAAGAGGTTGAGTTGGGGCGCGGGCTCGGTGTCGTCCGCGAGCGCGGTATGAGTACGCTAGTTGACCATGACAGATGAGAAAAATGGATCGCTTGCAGACCGCGAATGCGACGCGGAGATCCACCAGCATGAAACCAACACGAACAAGATACTTTTGGCGATGATTCTCGGAAAATACCTACCCATTCGGGCATCATGGGTGTCCATGACCTGCACAACAATTTTGCTAGCACATGCACATGTCCCCTACCATTCACACACTCGGCCTGGCGTTACACAAGTATTGCACACTTTATCAATTTCTCATATCCTCGCCTTCCTTTTTTTTGTACTTTGTTTCTGGTTGTCTTCTTGGGACTTTGGATGTTGTTGTCACGGTCAAGTCAGTGGGTAATACTGGTACGATTAGATTATGGATTAGATGGTATGTATAGTAACAGATATTGTATGGGGTGTACGTGTAGTCTAGAGTTAGAGGCAGAAGAAAAAGTTGAGAAGAATGTCCAGAAATAAACAATTGGCAGTAAGGGCATAGATTGTGTTGTGTAGAGTAATATGTGAGGTGAAGAAGCGGCAAAACAACAGTTAGGATTAATGACAGATAGGCGACGGAGTTATACATTTGCTATGACAGAAATGACCACACGCCAGCTGTTTCTCTCGCCTTTAAATGTCCTTGTCTTACGTACATCGAAGGCAGGTCCACTGTTTGATTGATCGCGAGAGGCTGAGGACTCTGCAACCCAGGAGAGCCATACTGAAAAGAGGATCGGAATCGTCCACAACATTTCGAGCGAAGGACGGTGGAAGTTCCAACATAATAATTTAAGAAGGTTGAAGGAGAGACTGAAGGTGGGTGACTGAAAAGACGAAACACAAGGAAAGCCTTGGGCAAATAGTAAAACGCCCCAGGCCCCCAGCGCTGCCGCCGCTGCGATGCAAAATCCGGAGTGTGGCAAGCGAAATAACACTTGCTATTCGGTCAAGTTCGGTCACCGGTGTTATGTTGCTCAGATATGGAAGGCGCTGCCATGTGGAGATGTTTGTTTTGTGCAATTCTGAGCATATGTGCATCAACCTGACTATCTCCGAAAACAGACATCTTTGATGATGACTTTCAGATTGGCGGCGCTTAGATACCAACTGATAAGTACCAAGGACCTGCTGTTGCAGATGAATGTGTATATTTCCGCATATTGAAATCGATACTACCACTAGGCGAAATATCATTGTACTTTATGTTGTGCGCTACACGAAGCGACACTAAATTAGGCGCCCAAAGAAGATCGTACTATGTAAAGCTCGTGATCCCGAAGTCTGCGGACGACCTTTCCAAAAATAGATTCATACTTGACATTTCATGGAACATTGAAGAGCGATATTTGACGGCGGTATGCATGACGGAAGCAGATGGAAGCACATGCAATGATTTATTATCCTGTAAAAGTATATATCTTGATTCTTGAAAATTTTTCAATAAGTATGGAGGCAATGTGAGGTAGATGTAGGAGGATCATAAGTAAGTAATATTAGCGCTCAACAGGCAAGTACATACTCGAAATATAAGGACCGCTGGGTTGAGAACAAGAGGAAGGATAGTAAGTATTACTATCACAAGGCACCGTCTTGCTCATAATCACGGTATTGCTTCATAACAGGGCCACCACCACCGTTTTGCCGGCGTCGCTTAACTAGGAAGAAAACGAGAAGTGCGAGTAATAGAACGACAACGCCGCCAACTACACCTCCAGCGATTGGTCCAGTATGACTTTTGTGAGCGGGGAGTGGAGTAACCGTTGGGCTGCCAGTCGTGTCAGATCCAACGCCTTTGGTGGTAGTGCCCCCGCCTATAACGGTGCTACTAGTGGGGGCCCCAGTAGGAAAAGTGGTATTCGATACAAAAAAGTAATCGAGAACAAGAGGCATGGAAATGTTATTGCCTTGGTGCGTTACGACAAGAGTGTGCGGGCCTAGTGTAAGGTCGGGTGTCTTGAAAAATATGGAATTCCCATAGCTGCCTGTGTTGGTCGGGAGCGCGAAAGATACCGGGGAGCCGTTGTCGATGGAGTAGGTAGCTGAGGAAGACACATTCGCATAACCAGCGAAAATGTAGCCGACCCATGTAAGAGATTTTCCTACGTGTTCATATGCATCAGCATTGAAAGTTGAGGGAAATTGAACATCGGAGAAAGAAAACATACCGACGAAATCGAATGTTGCTGTTGCTCCGTTCGTTTGCGTGAGTTTAACACCATATGTACTCGTTACGAAGTCAGATCCGCTGAATTTGATGTTGGGATCGGTGTTGTAGACTTTGAGGGTGGCATTTGAGAAGTCGGCGTTAGCTGAAGGGGTGAATTGAATGCCATCTACCCAGAAAGGTGAGACTGCGTTCGTCGTTATTTTAACCACCAGCTCATGTGGCCCATCTGCCAAGACGCTTTGGCATATCCCAATGTTATTCTGCGGGAAAGTGATACTAGGGTCGATGCTAAGGACTCCCAGAGAGTTTCCATCGATGATGCACTCCCACTCCGGAAATTTTTGGACGACGTTTTTAATTAAAACAGGCGATACGGAGGAAGAGACAACAAAATCAGATCCTGTGGAAAGTATTTAGATAGTTATTATAATTAGATATAATTCGTAGTACTGCTGACCACTGAAGTTTACTGTGAAGCTCGTGTTTGCCCCTGTACTGTGCAAGGTTTGATCGAAAGCTGGACCACTGTTGACTGTAGCATCGCGGGCGGCCGATGATTGCTCTGTCCACGAGGCTGCGTATTGAAACGATGGGTCTGTATCGTCGACGACCTGTCTTCGAAAAGATGCTGGCAGAGGGGCAGTCATACTCAGCGGGGTCTGAGGGAGGTCGGCAGTTTTGTGAGATCAAACCTCTTCAATCACAAAAGCATTCCCTATATAAAGGCTAACGGCATGGGAGCTGTTGGGCATTGCTTGTCCAGATATTGGCGGTCCAATGGAGAATGGAATGAGGCGACAATCCCATCACAGGCTTTCCCTGTCCAGGTAAGGCGCTACTTATTTAGCCCCATATGTAAGGTCCATTGAGTTTAGAAACAAAGAATAATTCTGGAAACAAGAATACGAAACCAATACGAAACGGTATGTAATACTAGTAATTGATACTGCCTGATGGACCAGCAGCTGTTGAGAGTATCGTTCACTTCTTATAGATAGATAGATAGATACAAAATCTCGAGAGGATAGTTGGAGGAAAGTTATAGTCCATGGATTCGGAATGTCGGTTGAGAGTCTGGGGAATGGGCAGGGAACGGGCGTCAATGACTCGGATCTTCTTGCTATTTGATGGCTATTGTTTTATAATCTTAGCAAAAGCGAAGGCGGACCGGATCGACGTTTCAAACCATGTCGTAAGTTCACCTTGCAATCCGCTTGAAAATAGTGTTCAACGTCAATTAGCTTTATTGCACTTATCAGTCCTAAGCCCGTGTAAAAAAAAACTGCTAACAGTGTGGCAAGTCAGCAAGGCATGATGCTTTTCTATTTCATCGCAAAAATTAGGTGGGTAAAACTATCATGGAACGAAAATTAGCAGGACATCGGAATAGTCCAATCCTTCTCAAATCAAAGCAACCTTCCTCTCCTACTTCCATTTCTCCTCATTTTCTGCCTCCATACCCTTCTTTGCGAGCTTCGCCACGCGCATCGACATGTCCACGGCCATGATTAAAGGGATGAGGAAAAATGGCACATAGCTCGAAAGCAGTAGCAAACGTTGCTCTTGGGTTATGCCAGCAGCTCCTTTCACAAACACCTCGGTCGAAAGATTTGGTGTTTGGAGCACAGTTGTAAGGCAGGCGAGAGTAGTCGTGGCGGAAGAGGCACCATATACAGCAAGAAGGGGGTAGATTGACCTGGAACCTAAGAGCAAGAAGGGATTAGGACGCAATTATTGGTATAACTGATTATTTCAAAATTGCCTTTTTGCAATGCTCGAAGACCAAGAATGAACACGGGTATTTGAAATACACTATGTCATAAAAAAGAGCATAAATTGGGGTTAGATGAGGTATCCTTAAATATGGAACATACGCTTCGAGCACGATGAATGTTTTGAACCAGCCTAGATGAGTATTGTTCCAAAAGCTCCGGCGAGACCGCCGATGAGTGGGTCCCGCGATATCAATATAGAAATCAAGCAGGCCGGGCAAGAAGGAAGGGACGAGTTGCGGTGGATAGATCCATTGCAAATCGATAATAAGGAGGCTGGGAGATGGATCTATCATGCGCCGACATTTTATAAGAGGCAGATGAGTTTGAATGAAGGGTATAGAGCAGTTGGGACAAATTAAGTGGCAGATATGCAAGAAAGGATACAAATCAGGATGCAAGAGACTTTTCAGAGTGAAAGGTACTCACAGCAAAGAACAAAAAGTAGAGAAGATCCAAAGGCCGGGCAGTGAGTGGCAGCTGGGCGTATTTTTTGTAAACTCCGTTTTGCTTCTCGTAGTTAACCAACATAGTAGAATAAGCGGTAGTGCGGAGAAACTAATCAATGAGTCGGTGAGTATTTATCTAGCGAGTTTTTCGCGTAAGAGCACGTTGCAAGACGTGTAGAAAGTCGCAGCTCAAATGAACATACGTGGAGGGTTGGTGCTGGTTGGGGCAAGGGTCAATTTCAACCTTCGCAGCCGAGCCAGACGCGCTCATCACGTGAATTTAAGATAAGATAAGATTTAGCGCTCAACCAGCGCTTAGCGTCTACATATAACTACACCCACTAATAAGACACTAATAGGACCAATGGCAGACCGATCCAACTACATAAACGCAGGTTTTTTTTAATTTTAAATATGTACTGCCAAAACAATATAATTAGAACATCTTTTGGGTCTAATTTCAGTAATGCATTTGCAACGCATGACAACAGATCCTATGCCATGGACTATCGTAAGACTCTACCTCACAGTACATAACTGCTCTTGGGTCGACTCCCGAGGCCAGCCTAAATTTCTGTTAGCTTGTTTTTGCACTGCATTAATATTTACCCTGCATCGACTTACCTTGGCATACACCTTCTCAATCCATTCCATCGTCTGCACCGAGTCCTCCTTCGTAAGCCAAGTCTCTGGCTCGCGGCCCCGAATCTTATCCACTATCGCCTCCAACTGATGCCGGTATGTGAGCCACCACTCTTCGCCTTTCCCATCCGAAGCCTTGTACACCTTCTCCACCCGCGTGTGTCCACCCTTGATCTTCACCGTTATAGAATGGTAGAAAGTTGGCACGATGTGGTTGAACATCGTTAAGCTTCCCAGTTCGCAATCTACCTCGAATCCGAATTTGGGGAGTTTGGGGATAAACCCGAGTTTAAGAGGCTCTGCTAAGTCGAGGTTAAGCGTTGCGGTGATGTCTTTTGGCAAACCCAGTGTTGCTTGCATACGACGATCTACGTTGTGTACGTAGTCGGCTGGGGCCTCCTTAGGCTCAAACGCCACATGAGACGTCGCCACCACCTCTGTCGGCTCAGAGGAAGTTATGTACCTCACGAAGTTCATCGCATAACCTACCACCGAATTCAGCATGTGCGAAGTAGCAGAGTCAAAAAATATGCCACTGACATCCAAGATCCATCAAGGCGCCTCCACCCAACGCATAGTCAAACCGAATGTCGTTCGCTGGGATCATACCACCAGGTATGATCATATTTACCGTGATGTTTTTCACCGCACCAAGCTCGCCGCTTTCAAGGATAGCCTTCGCTCTCTTTAGTGCGGGATGGAAGCTGTCATAGAAACAATTTCGATGAGCATAAGGTTGAATACCAAATGGGGCGCATTGTTCTATTCTGTTCTTACCGATAATGGTACGCATCCAACAATACCAGCCCCTTCTTTTCCGCAAACTCGAACATGGCGCGTGTCTCCTCTGCAGTATCGGCAGACGGCTTCTCGTTGAGTACATGTTTCCCTGCAGCGAGTGCTTTCATCGTCCACTCATAATGAAGAGCATTGGGTAGCTATATGATTGGTCAATGATTATGCCGGCAGAGCCGCAGCAGGAAATGCACAAATGCAGACGCACCGGGTTATACACCACGTCCACCTCCGGGTCGTCTAAGAGCGCTTGATACCCCTCATATGCTCTGGGTATGCCATACTTGTTCGCATACTTCTGCGCCTTGCCCAGGCTTCGCGCAGCGACCGCGTGCACGATGACCTCTGAGTGAGAACGCGCGGGGATGATGAGCGCTATAGGCGCAATGTTGGCAGCACCGAGGATACCGAATTTGAGGGGCTTTATAGCGTCTGTGGAAGAGAGCTTGGGCGGTGTTTGGGGATAGAATACCTAGGCATTTCAGTTGGCTGAGTAGTAAAAATAGGTAGATGTGGGAGAGCAAACGTTGTAGAGCCGCTTTACGAGGCCTATCGCAGACGCCATTGTCAAGTACTGTTGGAAGAGATTGTGTTCAATATGCGCGGCAATAGGCTTATATATGATACTCACCCGCCACGTTAGCAAGGTAATAAATAGGGCGTGGGCGCTGAACTTGGGATGTGCGAGGACATGTGAAAGTTATAACAGAGCATCTAATCTTATCTACAACTTGACGTGTCCTTTATTTAGATTCAAGTTCCGATCGATACCAATTTACAGCGTTATTGTCTCGATCTGGTCTCGATACGGACCAACCTCTCTCTAGCCATATCTCTCCATATCTTGCTTGTCACACTGGAAATGCAAGATTATCTAGAACAAGAAGCCTGCTGTTGAGTTGTCTTCCGCAAAGCCTTGAGCTTATACCGTGGTTACGGTTTACCTTAAGTCTAAACATCCTGATTCCTGAAGGTTACTGCTTCGAACTTCCTGCACCCGGACGTGTTCTCAACAGAGGGCCTGCTCCTCTTCCATTAACTGGTTTCCTTCGTCTAGTGAGGCAATTTCATTAAAAACTCAGTATCATATTGTGACAATTGACCCAAACTTTGAATTAGAATTCTAGACGCGTCTCAGCACAGACAGACATACCTGAACAGCTGCGACTATCTTTGTGCACAAGCCTGCATTTTTGAGAGATCAAGGGTGAAACCCATATTTGTGCCCTCCTGCTTCATCCAATCTTCACCACCTCAGCCCATTGCTGGCAGCAGCAGGAAGATCCCTATGTCCAATCCTTCATCCAAAACCATCCGCGCCAACAACACCAATACAAGACCTATCATTCCCACTGCCCGCAAACGCCCTGTCCCTAGCTTGCCCAGACACAAACCTCAGCCTGAGCCTATAAACGTCGACACAGAGTATGAACGGAAGTACGAAATCCATTCGGATGACGTGATTATACCAATTGACATTTCGACGTTCCGCCAGAATGTCAGGGACAGGAGTAAAAGCAAAGGAAAGGAGCGCCAACGGAGTGAGTTGGATGAAAGGGAGAGGGCAATAGAGGATAAAGGACCTCAACCCTTATTGCTAACAGCTGACCCAGAGGTCAACAGCCAAGGGCTCATCGAAGCTCTTCCCAAGATCAACACCACTGCCCATGCCGCAATGTCAATGCTGCCAACCTCTTCAAAAACAAATATCTCGAATTTTCCTTCACAAATTGGACCTGCAATTGCAGAGATGCGAAGGGTGAGTATAACCTTTTCCTTCCTTCCTATTTTGGTCTTTGTCTTATTGTTTTCCTTTAGAACCGATCTATGGCTCCTCAGCAGCAGTCAGCATCCACGTCGACCGCGCATAAACGGCGGAAGATCGATTCATCAACGCCCACGGCAACGGCAACTCAAGCAACTGGAACATCCCAGTCCGCGACTACTTCTTCCAGCAAACACACGCAACAAGAACAACAACAACAACAACAACAACAACAGCCAGTCCCAGGTCCCAGCCGATCCCATCCAACCTCTAACGCAGTTGCAGGGCCCTCTCATCATCCGGCAACACAGCGCAAACGCAAACCTGTGGAAAATTACGATGGAGTTGACGACCTTGAGGTTATGGTTCTTTCAGATTCAAGTCCAGGATCTATGCGCAAGCGCCCTAAAATTGCAGCCACACCTGCTACATCGGGTACACGGCCTTCCTCCGCGTCGAGCCGGGTGCAAACGCCAGTGCATAAACCAATGTCCCTGCAGACACTCGCGCGCGCGAAGAGACTGTATGAAGTTATTGAGCTCTCTAGCGATGACGAGGTGGATAGATTATCACCTCAGAAAGTAAGCGATGTACTTCTGACTGTTTTTTCTCTCTTTCTTTTTGTTAATTCGCAGCTAAATTTAATTCTTAGAAACCCAAGGTTGCAAGGCCTCCGCCTCCCGGCCATCCTCAGGATAGCAATCCAATTGAGATTTCGTCCGACTCAGAGCACGATTTCGCCTTCGATTTCGGTGTAAACTTCGACCCAGTTGATACACATATCCTTTCGCCCGTCTCGAAGCCAAAAATCAAGCCAGAGTTGCATGATGACGACGAGGACGATGAGTGGATTCCACCTGGCTTCGATCTAAATGATCCTGACACGGTAAGAATATCCCACCGTTGCCTGTAATAACTCTCAGAATGATATCTGTTAGTGGATACCATTGAACTCCGATAATGCATTTTTGGAAAATACTCTCACCAATACCCTCGAGCAACTCAATATCGGCGATTCGAAAGCTGCCGTTGGACCGATCCCGATATATTACATCCCACCAGACACATCGAAGTTTGACCCACGGCCTCGGCGACGGAAACACGTCGGAGAGCCTGTACATATCTGGGATAAGGTAAGTAATAGCTAACTTAATCTCTCAATGGGAGAATTCATTGTATGGTTGTCAGCTTGCACAGACGACCAATGCGCGCGTACCACCACGCCCCCGGCCGGCTGCATTTCAATTGGCTAGGCCATACATGCCGCCATGGAAGGAAGATTTCGATCTCTATAGGCTGAAACGCGCTTTCTATGATCCAAATGGGTTTTATGAGTTGAAGAAAGCACCAGGATGTGAGTTTATTTGCAAAGCTCCATGTACAATGCCCTATATATGTTGTCCAATGTAGCCATCAATAGGGTCGTGCAGAAGGGTAGTTGGACGGTTATTGCTAGTGGGTGCTTGGGTGGCCTACCAGACGAGGAAGATGGTGTGTGCAGAATTTTCTTTTTTCCCTTTCAGCAAAGATAACTCATGGCACTGAACAGAGGAACCGAATCCTCACAACCGCGAAGGATCGCTCATGACTTTACGCCACGAACTCGACATCCCGAAGGGGCATGAAGTCAAAAAGTTCCAGCCTCCATGTACCAAGTATTACGCTGTGAATGATATCCAATTTGACCCGTTGAGGTATGTATACCGCGCTCATTTAAACCTTTTTGTGATTGATTTTCACACAGGAAAGCATTTGCCTCTACTGGTGCCGATTGTCGATTGCGTTTGTGGAGTCTGCAGGATGACGATGAGGATGATGAGGAGGAGGATCCCAATAATTTAGAGCAAGACTTGCCTCCCAGGCGGCCGAGATGGACGAGCAGAACGCTGAAGCCATACAAAAATGTTCCCCATGATTTGGCTTTCAAACCTTATTCATCACTTTTGGCTGTAGCCGAAAAGTGAGTGCTTGCTTCCTATGTTTATTTCCGCCAGTCCGAAGCTGTTGACATTTGAATATTGGTTTTTATTAGGCAAGTCCGTCTATATTCTCTTTCCCAAACAGTCCCGAAGCTCTAGGAGCCTTCCCGCTCCATCCAGTTGAAGCCCCTCACATTGTCGGGGCTATGGCCTGGGGATCAAATCCGACATCCACTCATCTCTTCGCATCATCTGAGCCTTTAGATTCAAATTCAACCTTTGAAGGTGTCCATAAAGCTTACGATGTGCAAGAAAAAAAATCATTATACTCATTCGATGCCAAGGAAGCCGGAGATACCCTCTGTATAGGGCCAACGGGTAAGATTCCACCCTTCCTGATACATTCGCTCAAACCCTAATTTGATAGGGAGCAACCTCGCTTTGTCCACCAGAGGGGCAGGAAGTAGGCCTATACTCCGCCTGTATGACATCGCCCGCCGCGATGGAAAAGCAACGTCCACCGTTGACCTTGAGCCATTCCTGTTCGGTACCCGGGTTTTGATGGCGAAGTGAACAGCTCCATGTTCAGCCCCGATGGCCTCTTCCTCGCCCTGGCGCGGAACGACAACCAAACGCACGTCTACGATATGCGGTATATCCATCGAGGGCCGCTTTACCGGTATGAGCATATTGGAGAATGTCAGGCATCGGACAAAGAGTGCCTGTATGGGATCGTCAAGGCGCAATGGATCCAGTCAGCGCGCTCGAGACGCATTGCGCTCGTCACTGGTGGAGAGGATGGTATGGACTCTCCAGTTATCCCTGCTCAAGGCGGTTCTTTGCTATGATCATGGTCTTTCTGACGTCCAATTTTTTCCCCTTCTGTGTTTGTTATTTCTCTTATTCTCACAGGTTGTGTGCGAGTTTGGGATCCAACTTGTCTGCGACAGATCCAAAGAATGGTACGGCGATTGTCCAGGTCAACTCCGACATCGGTCATTTCTCACTTGGTGATCCGTTCGCGGGTGAACATCGGCTCGTTGTGTGAGTTCTCGTTGGGTATTATCCATGACGCAATACTTAATCCCCTATAGTGGCGATTGCAGTGGAGAGATCTCTGTTTTTGATAATATCATTTAATCTCTGAACACATCTAGCATACAGGATGTCATGATGGACTAAACTTGAAATAAGTTATGATGGAAAGCTGGCCGATTCTATTGTACATATGGTTTAAATGCAATGATTTCAGAATAAATAAGATGACGTCAGAATAGTATGAGATTATCTATAGAAACGGACAGCCTGGGTGAGTTGTAGGACGGTGGCAACATCTAACAAGAGTTTTTGCGTACCAGTGTTGCCGATCGATATAGCATCCCAAGAGATATGAAGATATTGGTATAATGTACGATCAAAAGCCCAAGTCAAATGAAAAGCCCAAGCGCAATGAAAGGGACGTCAACATTTCCGGGGAAACCCTCTTGGATAATGTTTCCAATATGTGTTGCCATTCGCCACTGGCTGATGAGAGTTAGGCTCCAATGCTCTGATCCATGAATGACCGTCTGCTGCTCACCTGATTTACGGTGTTGCTTATATCTAGAGATCGCGATAGATAAGTGAGCATAATACTCATTGGGACGAAAGTGGGCTATACTCACGGGATTGCATACACTCGAACGCCGCCACTCCTACGGAGTCACCGAGCTTGAAGGCTACTCGATCTCCAGGAAGGTATTGTACACCGCGTTTCCATTCACTGGATAAGGCGTCCATGGTATGGGGAGTAGTGGGGTCGAAACGGTGAACCGACGCGGAGCTTTGGGTATGGAATAGGATGGCGACGAGTGGGGGTGAGAATGAATGAGGACTTATATATATAGTGCGATGACATCAACGTGAAGAGGAAGGGCAGGACAGATGGGCGTTGACGTATCCGCGGCTGCAGATAATCGTATATCAATCAGGACAATGGGCCATGGCTAATGTTATGGTCCATTGATGACGTCGTGCTGAGCACCATATTGAGTGGGGTCTCGTAAAGAAACGGACCCGGTAATTGCGGAAAGGGAAGCCATGCTCGGTGGCCTAGGAAACGGATACCTTGATACGTCCGATGAGCGACGCGCGGGACCTAGTGGGCCACTGGGACTACTAGCAGCTACTAGCTGCTTTCAGAATGGAGAATTAGTCGATATATTCAGTGTTAACATTACTATAAACATACCGAGTGAAGAGGTCAGCATAGCCTTTTGACAGTTTACGTTTGGGCTTTGAATTGACTTTTACACTCACACTACGTCATGGGACAGACTGTGCAGATTATCGTAAACTCGTGGTGGCAGAACAAAAGAATTATATAGTGGCAAGCTCGTCGACAGCTCATCGGCCCTCCTACCGGACAGATTCCGGCTTCGCCATGTGCTTGCAGGCTTTGGGAGGCCGGGTTCCGAAGCCCTTTGTCCACTGCCCGCCCATGCCGCCGACTCAACATTTATCCATCAGACCACTCCGACGATATCTTCGACGTTCTTCTGTGCCTTCAATCCCTTGATCACATCTTTCAGCTCAAGTTCCAACACCGACTCCAAGTGGACTTCGTCATCAAATTCTCATCCAAGTAGCATCGGGGGGTGAGGCTTGGAGCGACCGGGCAGTGTATCTTGATGCTTCCTTGGTGCCATGATCTATGCCGGTGAGTGAATATTCTTCACAGGACGAAGTATCCCCTTTGACTTGTGGAAAGTTTCCCTGAGCCAATGCTTTCAAATCCAATTCTAAAGAAATTTTTCACTGCCTCTGGGTTCCGTCGATTCGAGGTCTTGTGATTGAGGAATGAATGCAAGGTCCGTTAACCTGCCGTTAACCGCCTGCGGACCGCTATCGGACTATCATCGCGGTAATAAGCGACCCTGGTACGCATAGAAAATCTATGCAGAGAGGGGGATCCGTGCCAGAACTTGATATCTAACTTCCATGGCGCCGACATCCTCCAGACCGCTTTTTCTTGGGCTTGACTTATCGACGCAGCAGCTCAAGGCGGTGCTGCTGGATGAAGACTCTCAGGTCATCCACGAGGCGGCGGTGCACTTCGATCGCGATCTGCCACACCATGGAACCACCAGTGGTGCAATCAGGGGCACAGCTGAAGGAGAGGTGACTTCGCCGGTCAAGCTGTGGTTGGAAGCTATCGACTTGCTCTGTCAAAGATTGAAGGACAACAGGATTGATTTCAGTGCCATCGCGGCAGTTTCTGGAGCTGGACAGGTACCGTTGTCTTTGAGTTTAGTGCTACCACCACCTTATCTGACGTGTATGACAGCAACATGGATCAGTCTATTGGTCCAAAGATGCGACAGCTCTTCTTTCAGGTCTGAATCCAAAGCAAAACCTGGCTGAACAGCTCTCCCCAGGAGCGTTTTCGTATCCAAAAGCCCCTATTTGGCAGGATTCCTCCACTACAGAAGATTGCAAGCGGCTTGAAGCCGAGTTCGGAGGTGCACAAGCGCTCGCAGACATTTCAGGCAGTAGGGCATATGAACGATTCACAGGGAATCAAATATCAAGGGTAATAAATATTCCATTTCAAGTGAAAAAGAATTTATCTGACCTAGTTTTCAAGATACGGCGCCTCTTTCCAGAGATATATGAGGCAACAACCTATATCTCTTTGGTATCGTCATTCATCGCCTCTTTGTTCATTGGCCAGATTGCGCCGATCGACATTTCGGATGCTAGTGGCATGAATCTAATGGATGTTCTGACGAATAAGTGGGACGACAAACTTCTTGAAATATGTGGCGGCCCAACTCTGCGAGAAAAATTAGCTTTGGAACCTGTTCTTGGAGGTGTTTCTCTGGGAAATGTGCATGATTGGTGGGTTAAGCGATGGGGGTTTAGTCCAGGTAATTTTTATTTGCGCGACTGTCAGCTTCAAATTTTAATGAAATTCCCTGTAGATTGTATCGTCGCGCCCTTCACGGGCGACAATCCTGCAACTGTTGTGTCTCTTTCCGCACCAGGTGACGCTTTGCTCTCGCTTGGAACATCGACGACCTTCCTTCTTTCTGTCCCTCCGGCTTCTACTCCACCCAAACGCTTCACCACTTCACATTTGCTTTCTCACCCCACCTCTTTCGATGGAAAGATTGCCATGCTTTGCTATAAAAATGGCGCTTTAGCGCGCGAGCATGTCCGCGACCAATACGCCAGTGGCCAATGGGACATCTTCAACGAGCTTGTTGAGAAGACTCCGCCAGGGTGCAACGGAATTATGGGCTTCTACTTCCCTCTTCCGGAGATTATCCCCCCAAATGTAGTTGGTGAATATTTCTTCACCACGGAGCTGATCAAGACGACTGTGAAGCCACCAATCGTCGCCGAGAATCCCCCTCCATTGATCCATCCAAGGGCCATCCTCGAGTCTCAATTCTGTCCATCAGGTCAAGGATAGATCGTATTCTCCCTGCAAACTCTCCCCACCTCAAGCGTCTTGTGATCAGCGGAGGTTCTTCCGCGAATGTTGTCATAAGGCAAACTATAGCTGTAAGTGTATCTTCATATTATAACAGGATGGGAACTGACGAAATAAGCAGGATATCTTTGATATGGACGTGTATGTTTCAGCTACCAAGGAAGCTGCAGGCTCAGGCGGGCCCTTCTCGCAAATATGCGTGGTGGAAACGCTCTCATCCCGAGGGTTCGTTCATAGACATGACCAACGGAGATGCAATGGGTCTTGAATGTGTTGCGAAACCTCGAAAAGAGATATCTGCAATTTACGGCGGTCTGGTCGGCGCGTACGATGAATGCGAAGCCCGAGTTGTGCAGACCTGGGCCGCAAAATCCGAGGCGGAAAAGGCGTGAGGTGTGAAGAGGTCAACATTGCGCTATACGGACTATAGATTTTTTTTCCATTCATATTATCTATGTATTATTTTAGAGGCCTGGAGTACAGGAGGTGGAGGTTACCAATATACCATTTCTATTCCTCTTTCGAAGTTGTTTCGAAGTTGTTGAAAGCTTTTGAGGTAACTCGATTTCTCGGGCCGGCATTGCCGATCAAAGTGAATTTCTCGATCCGGTGGACTGTTGCTCTTAACTCGACCATAAGGCTCGTTACACCGAAGTGGTCTTCTGAACCGCCTGATAGGAAGAGGTCAGTCAGTACTGGATATCTTACTTTGGGCTTAATTGAAGGATTTCCTCTATGGAAGGTAGTATATGACAACCTTGTCAAGGTTGTTCGGCCTCAAATCACGTCTGCTTCCAATATTTACACCGTTAAGGCGTCCGTCACACGATATCTTTGTGCAGACTAGACTTAGGTCTTTCTCATCTTTTCCGACGATGTCAGAGAATGTAGAAATCAACGCGACAGCCGAGAAACGGAGAGGCGATAGCCCGTCGGTCGACCTTCCAGCTTTCGAACCTAAACGCGCGCGATTGGACGAGGAGCCCATTGCCTCTAGTAGTGCACTTGGAGATTCCAATACAGCGGCGGAAAATGCTCCACAGGGAGAAGCTTCGATGGATGTCGACACAGATAAAGCAGGGGAAACGACGAAGAAACAAGAATCCAAGTCGAAGCGGCCAGACAGACGAAACCAACCGAAGGACAAAAATCGTGGACGTGGCGGTCGTCGAACGAGGAACGAAGAAGATGCAGCGAAGGAGGTGCGATTGACTCCTGAAGGAGATCCTATTCCCAAGGCTCCTCGGTATCCCAAGCGACAGTGCTCTTTGCTTATTGGATTCTGCGGTTCAGGGTATAGTGGGATGCAAATGTACGTCAAGACGCGTCTCAGTATGTGTGCCCTTCACGACTAATTTTATATACTTGCAGACAACCAGATCATACTCGTACGATTGAAGGAGTGTTATTTAACGCCTTAGTAAAAGTTGGAGCGGTTTCGCAGGATAATGCTGACAACCCACTAAAGTAAGCTTTTGGAAAAATTCAATCTATCTCCTTGCTAACATTGCGCTAGGTCTCACTCGCAAGAGCAGCGCGTACAGATGCAGGCGTCCACGCTGCCGGCAATATCGTCTCTCTCAAAATGATTGTGACGATACCGGGAGTCAAAGATCTCGTCGCACGTATTAACGAAGAACTACCTCCCGAGATTCGCCTTTGGGGATACGTGGGTCACATTTATCCGTTCTTGATATCGTTCATTCTGAATTCACATATAGGGTAGAACACAAAATTCATTCAATGCTCGATTGTCAGTTCACTTCCTCTAATATTTTTATGGACACGATTTGAATACGGCGTTCCTCTAGGTCTTGTGACAGTCGCAAGTACACCTATTTCTTCCCTACTTACTTACTGATCCCTCCGAAACCGGGATCTGGTCTGCACCGCGTATGGGCAGAGCATGCCGCCAAATTCCCAGATGCACTTTCGAAATCACCCGTATCCTACGACTTCTGGGAAGGCAAGGAGTCCGGCAGTCAAGAAGAGGACATGGCTCGCAAACGCGCTTGGAGAATCAACACCGAGCAGGTGGAAACGCTGCGAACGCTGGCCAAAAAATATGAAGGGACTCATAACTTCCACAACTTCACGGTCAGCCGTGATTTTGCGGACCGTAGCAACAATCGGTTCATGAAAAAGATTGAGGTGAGTTAATTCGGCTTGGGAATCAGCTATCTTTCGCTCATGCATCTGGTCAGGTGGCCGATCCTGTAGTCTATGGTGATACAGAGTGGATCAGTGTTCTTTTCCATGGACAGAGTTTCATGCTACATCAAGTATGTACTGGCCTTCTCATACATGGCTTCTCGGTACTAACCAGATATTGCAGATTGTGAGGTGACCTCTTGGAAAATTGAGCACTTTTAACACATCTCTCGCAGCGCAAAATGATGGCCATCCTGGTTTAGGATGCCGAATGGGAACTTCGCCTCGTATCATCAGTGAAGTAGGCAGATAACTTCGCTTCCATTTCGTATGCCTTCTGATGTTGAGTTCACCCTTCAAGTTATATGGACAGCGCAGTGTCTTTGTCCCTAAAATGCCTTCCCTGGGGCTTCTCCTCGAAGAACCTCTCTTTAATTCATAAACGAGAAGATCACCGCCATCAACGCAAAACTTAAACCTGAGGACCCTGAATATCGACCACTGATTGACTTTGACGTCCATCGTGAAAAAATGAACGCATTCAAGGAAGTCTTCATCTATAAGAACATGCGCGAAGTCGAAGATCGCGATGGCTTGTATGAATTCCTGCCCTTTTGAATTTATGGATGTCTCGCTGATGCACGAATAGATTTGACGCATGGGTTCGCATGATCGACGCATATGCTGGCAATGATCTTCTCTATTTGAACCCAACCGGAGCCGTCCCCGAAGCTGCTGTCATCAAGCAAGGCGAAAAGCGAGCAAATCCTTTCAGAGAGAAGAGGATCTTCGATACGACCAGCTTCCCAGCTGAAGGAATCAAGAAGAAGCTTCAAGAAGAGGTCGTGGAGTCGGACGAAGAGGAAGTGGTTCTTGATAAACGCCAGCTTGAAGAGGCAGAAGGCTAGGGTATCAGAAGTAAAATATATATCATACAATTATTGAATATATATAGAAATACAACTGCAGGGAGCCCGATATCCTCTTTATTATGTCTGGAACTTCCGCATTGTCTGGATTTCGTCAAGCAAGGCCTGTAGCCTATCGTCGTCAATCTTCACGAGACTGAAGAAGAGGTAGCTGATAAGGAAAGATGGCAGTTGAAAAAAGAAGCTGTGTCACTCACCTAGGGATGATGCTTTTGCTTCCTCGCATCAGCGGGGCAAAGGTTTGCGATCTGGGCAGTCTCAAACTGCGTAAGCTGTGGTTCACGACGGAGTGTCCTAGAAAGGGTATCAGAGCGGAGCTGTTCGCCAATAGCATTACGAAACTGACTCTCGAACTGCACTGGCAGAATCCGTCGTGTTGAATTTCGCGAAAGTCTTCACGTATTCTAGCGTTTTATTGTACACACTTATAGCTCCAATAAGCCCAGAGACACAAGGACATATGAGAAGGAGCGTACGCAGTATCCGGAGCATCCTTATCGCGATTTTCGAGGAGATACTTGACCTCTGAAATCAGCAAACAACCCGCGTTGTTGAACTCTACCGACAACAGGTCCAGTTCAGCTACTCGTGCTTGAGCATGAAAGGAGCGACATACCAGGTCCTAGCTTTAATGCCGACGCATCTTCCTCCTCGACGTTGGGCCGATGTCGTAGTTTAGCAGACATGGACCACACAGTTCAAATGTGAAGTATGGAAATAGTGGCAGGCAGCTAGGCTCGTGACCAGCCGTTTCTTTCAATCTCCGCAGGCTACGATCAGAAACGGCTGGGTAGGCTCGTGACCAGCCGTTACCTTTCGAACTCCGAGAGCATCTCCAGGTATCCGGAGCCTGCGCTGCGCGTACTGGAGGACAGGGAGGGCGGCAACGGTAAGAACGTCAAGAAGAACGTCAAGGGCAGCGTCCTCGTCAAAGGCGTTGGCGGCGGATGACGGCTCGGTCGACATCATCGACTAGCGTAAATTTGTCGATGGCGTCGAGGTGGCCCAGAAGTGCAGCGAGGCAAATGTACTGGGCAAAGCTGTCGAGATCCGTCTGGCTTCGGCCTGCTTCCTATCACTTCAGAGCACGAAGAGCACAGTTCTACCGGCAGCTCTCGAACAGCGACATGGCGCGTATCGGCCGCGAGAGCATGCTACCGGACGGCCTCGACCAGTAGCCAGACGAGGAATACACCAGCGCCCAGCACCCGCCGCCGCGCCTCGTCAGCGCCGCTACAGCAACTACGCCCCTGCTTGGCAAGCGCGAGGTATCGCCGCACCCATCGTTCGAAGAACCGACCTTCCACCGCGTCGCAGAGCACTTCTGGCTGGTTCAAACACTCAAAATAGGCAGTAATATGTATGACTAGAATGAATAAAATTTTTATTCGGATGTATCTTAATGACTAGGTTATGGTAAGGCTGTAACAACGAAGAACCATTGAGGAATGAGCGATGTGGAAGGAATTGAGAGTGTTTTGGCGAAGCAACGATGCGCAAAACACGTTTTTTTCTAAGTCCATTGTCACGCAGGGGGGGGTCGGTTAAAATGCGTCCGTTGCTCCCAGTCCTTGGGTGGTGATCCTCCTTTTCAACTTCCGCTTGATGTTTGCCACAACAACATTGCCACAACACGGGACAAACAACGAGCTCCCCGGATCACCACCCAAGGACTGGTCGCGAGTCTAACGGCTGGGCTAAACGAATCGAGTTTTGTCGAGGTCACGGTTTGTCACACGGGACTTAGTGAAATATCGCGAAGTTCGTACTACGTCAACTACACATCTTCCTTCAACGCCTCCCACTCCTGTCCATCCACCCACCCTTTGTCACTTGCTTCACTCCTCTTCGTCGACAGCATAACCCTCTTCCACATCGGCAGGTTGATCGACCTCGAAAACGCGTTGGGCGCCGTGGTTTGACAGGTACGGTGACGAACTTCTTGAGCTATTTCGACATTGGACATTGCGCCCAAGCAAGCCAAGGCGCCGAAAACTCGCGTGCCACGGGCGCTAAACCGGACGGTTGAGAAGGCGCAGGGCGAGCTGGTGATGGGAGTAGTGGGAGTGCACGGGCGTCGAAACAAACGATCGAGGTGGCGCTTGGCTGCCTCAGGCTCTATCTAGTATCGACACCTATCGACACCTTCCACACCGTTTCGACAGCTCGTTCCGCAAATGTATCAATATGCCCAACCTACGCCAGCAAACTACTCGAGCCCACTGGCACATAATCCGTATGCCGCGCTTGCAACACCTCCCTTGCACGGCTTTTACACTTCTCAAACACCATATTTACACTTTCCATCTCCTTATTCTCATTATTATCAACCTAACATGTCGTCTTCACCATCCCCACAAGTACCTGATAGATATAACATTCCTTTCCACTATCAAGATTACCTCCAATGCCTCCCCTTCCCCCTCCCCCTCCCGATACTTAATTATGTACCCAAGTCCGATGTTTTGGTCAAAAACTTTTTTTTTTCAAGGCTATTCTAATCTGATTATTTTGTTGAATACATTCGTTCTAAAGAGGTATGGAAAAAACAATTTTTTTGAAGTGTTGTGTGAGTGTGGCCAGTTGCTCGACGCAAAAACCGCGAAATTTCATTAAGTCCCGTGTCACACTTCGGGACCTCGACAAAACCGGCTCCGTTTTGCCCAGTCCTTCTAGGTCCTTCTGAGGTGTTCGCCCCTTTCAGAGTCCGCTTGATGTTTGACCTACACAACATGCACAACATCGAACCAAACACTTTGTCATTTCACATCACGTAGAACACCTCAGAAGGAACTGGTAGCGAGTCTAGCAGGCAGCTAGATTTGGCAAGCTGATGTTGGCTGTATACTCCGGAGGCTTTCGACAAGCAAGACCAACCTGTACCGGGCCGATACTATAGATCGGGCAATCGGGCTTTTACATAGTGGATTGAATGAGATCGATGACGTAGAGCAATTTTCAACAACGTCCTCGAGGCTCAAAATGGTTTATTGGAGGCTCGGTCGCGTTGGAGAGTAACGGAAGACTCGACAGCCATTCATATCTCATTTTTATAAGGTGATTTCGAACAATGAACAACATAAAACTCTATATGAAGTACATATTTATCTCCATCTATATTTGTGGACTTAGCAGTCTTCTGAAGGAAAGATTCCAAAGAAGAGCGCAAATGCCCACACCCAACCCCTCTATCCAGCAAACGCCAAACGCCGTGTACTCTGCAAAGCATTACGAGAACGGATGGGGAAGGAATATAACGACGACAGAGAGATCCCAAATCAGAGAGCTAGAGAAAACCATTACAAAAGACAAATATATATAAGTATCATGCAACATGTTCAACAAAAGAACTGAATATAACCAACGGTAAAGATGAAAAAGAGACTCAAACAGAGATGAAAGACCGACAAACAAGATTTAAAACAGCAGGACCACGGCACTAAGTATACTGTACTTGTACAACGTGAAAACTTTTACATCGACGGCGATGCTGCATCCGCTGACGATTCCTTTTCGCGGGGAGGTGTCGCCGGTGCAGCGGATGTGGCGCTGACCGCGTCGTGGTTGGCGGCGGCGGGGGCGTCTGCGCCATTTTCGTCCCCCAGAGACAGGCCTTCCGCCTGTCCAGCCAACGCAATGCTAACGACTGTATCGCTCTTCGCCGCCGCCGCCACTTCCTTGGTCTTGTCTCCCGGCGCTCGCTGATGTGATTGGCCATTGACAGCAGGAGCCCGTTTCATAAGCTTAGGATTGAAGATCTCTCCGGCCTGCATGAGAAGAAAAGACAAATACAAAATTAACATTCATTTCACAAAAGTCGATCAATCAAACCAAATCAGACCTTGGGAGACGGCCTTTCAACCGCATTTTCTTCTTGTCTAGCAATTGGAGTATGGTGTGCAGATGCACCTCCAGAAGCACCGGCAGTTCCATTAGTGGAAGGAGAAAGGATAGGCCGCGAATTGCCCCAGGCGCCCGTCGCAACCGGCGTCTTCTTCTCCTGAGGCGTGCCCCCAGAGGTCAGAGGTGGGAAATCTGTAGCCTGCAATGATACAGGCGGTGCATGAGAGGAAGACGACGACGACGACGATGGTTGCCTAGGCGAACTCTCGTTCGGCATCGGCGAGTTGTGACCATTCGACCGAGAAGGCGAAATGGGTGACATGGTCCGTGAGTTCGTGAGCGATATGTCGTGATGCCGCCCGCCAGCCAAGGTAGGTTGTGCTTTCAGACCGACAGCCCAGTCAGGGCGTGGAGGCAAAGGGTGCTGGGATGAGGTAGTCGATGTAAATGTTCGCCGTGACGAGGACGATGTTGTAGAAGAAGACTAGGAGAAAACATGATCAATAAAATTATCCACAATGTTAGAATCGCAAAAAAAAATGACAATCTTACAGTAGAAGAAACATCGTCGTTAGTGGACGAAGCACGACTGTTACCTCCAGAGCTGCTATTTCCAGAAGGACGGCGATTCGTAGTATTGAACCGCGGCCCAACAGAGTCGTTCGCGCCAGGAATAACAGGAGCGGTGTACCCGCCCATGCCCACTCCAGGACCGTAGCTCCAAGCCGTACGATGAGGCGGAGGCGCCTGCGCACGATTCTTTGCCCCATTCGCGCCCATGGGAGGTCCTCCTAACCCAGCGCCGTTCCGCGAGGTCGAGCGCCCATTGTTATTGGGTGCAATGACGCCATTTCCGAGCCCATTCCGCACTGCATTCGGGTTATGATGGTTAACGGGCCCGCTGGGAGGGTGTCCCATCTGATTTCCATTCAGATTGCCTCGGGGCATGTCATAGCTGGGCTGCTGCTGCTGATGGTGGTTGTTGTTGTTGTTTTGCTGCTGATGCTGTGGTTGCTGGTGCTGCGGCTGGAGTTGGTGCTGCTGCTGCTGAGGCTGATGTAATTGATGCTGCTGCTGTTGCTGAGGCGGCTGCATATTCATATGTGTTTGAGGCGGCGGTGGTCCCTGCTGGCCAGGGGCCGGAGGAGGCGGTTGATAATACCCATTCATAGGATAGCTATATGCATGGCTGGGATGCATGAAGGGCTGGTACTGAGGCGAATGGGCTGGTGGAGGCGGAATGCCAACGGGATGCGTATTTTGTGGGGGTTGCTGCGGCGGTGAGAGGGGCATCTGCATTGAATGCGAGGGAGACTGCAAGGGCTGTTGCTGCGGGTGCGGAGGCCATCCGTAGTGCGCTCCGTAGCTGATCTGATGCGGAGGCGAGTATGGCTCGGGACCTGAAGGTGCGCCGGGATCGGAAGCGTTATGCTGAGGCATGGGAGGTGGTGGTGAATATGGGTTGTACTGTTGCGGGTAATATGGGTATGGAGCGAGGAAAGGAGGATTGGGACCGGGACCAGGAGAAGAGTAGGGATACGCATACTGATTTGCATAATATCCTTGACTGGCACCGTGCGGCTGAGAAGGGTCATAAATTTGACCCATAGGAGAATCGTGCAGAGAGGCATAACTGAACGACGAAGGGGACGGCGCCCGCGAATTACGAGAGCTGCCGCCCGAACCATTGCCGTGGAATGAACTTCCGTTACGGATAGAGCGTGTGGACGACGCAGATGCACTGCCAGGACCTCCGCGTCTACTATCCTTCTTGTTGTCGCGTGAGTTGGACCCAGATGGCACGGACCACTCGCTTTCTGTGCCAGGCGAGCTTACGGCATCATCGGTATCGCCAACGCTGCTTCTACCGCCTGCGCTGGTAGAAGCAGAGCCGTTCAGAGAAAGAGTGGAGGAGCTTGCGCTGAGGTCCTTGTCTTTCCCCTTCTCTTCAAAGTCCATGAAGATGCGGGATCTGGCTTCGTTGTAGGCCGCTTCTCGCTCTTCGATTGTCATGCGTTTTTTGTTGCTTGAGCTGGTGATGTTGCTTCTTCCACCTAGACTACCTGATTCTGACTGTTCGACATCTGAAAGCTCTTGATCTTCGCCACCGACCGAGCCTGCATGGGAATTGGGCTTGTTGCGACGGTCTATGACCGACCGACGCATTATTTTGAAGGCGGGCTGAGCGGTTGATTCAGCAGGCACCAGTTCGGAAATGCGTCGTTCAGGACTACATAGAATATCATCATCAATATGAAATCCAAAAAAAATGACAGTGACCACGCAGCGCACATTCGACTGTCGGCAGTCATCAGAACAAAGATGCCCTTCGTGACAGGGTCGTTTTCTGGGGCCAATCTGTAGTACGCTGAGCAACGGTGGACAAGCAGACGTTGATATGAGGTGGCAGGGGAGAGTTCAACGCGTTGCCTGTAGATAGACTGGTGTCAGTTAAGCAGAACACAGCATTTAGCGGCAGGCGGACGATCTCCACCCAGGCCGGGCAACGCAATGGGGGCAAACCAAGGAGGAAAGAAGACTCGCCTTCGTTCCATGATGAGCGTTTCGAAGGTCTCGCCGAGCTTCAAGACGTAGATTCGATCCTTGCTCCTCAGGGCCTCCAGGATCTGAGGGTCGACGTCGGGGGTTTGGGCACCACTGCTCGCTGGGGTGCTGTCTCCCTCGTTAGAGGGGGACCCAGTGCTCTCTGGAAGGGGCGACGAGAATGGCTGGGCGATTATCGTGTCATCTTGGCTGGTGGGATCCATGTAAGACGAGTCGGATACGGAACTGGCGATGGTGGGCGAGGTCGACGAGGTCGACGAGGGGGGGATGGTGAAGGCGTGTGTTGAGTCTGGGTAGCCTGGTTGGAAGTTGTAGTCGAGGGGACGACTGCGGGGTCTGATTGGGGAGCGACGAGAGCGGGATCTGGATATCGAGGGGGAGGGGGTGGAGATGAGGGCGATGGAGGCAGGCTAAGACACACGGGGACGTACCTAGCGCCATGTCGCAGACTGGGGGGCTGGTGGGAGGCGTGGGCGGTGGTGGTGGTGGCGGGGCAGGGCAGGATTGTGCGGGGAACGCAGAGTCAAGGCATGGGTGGAGGCAACGGTCAACCTGAAAATCTGACAGCATCCTCCTCAGATCATCCCAGTAACACCGTGGGTAAATTCATCATATCCAAATATTATTCATTCTAGCTACAATATCTAATGCCCCGGGCTCCCTCCCTGTGCAACCTGATATATATTGAAACCCAAGCTGTTTTTCTATATTATTCCTCGGTCTTGTCCGCAAAACGTGTTCACGCACCAAAATACGAATACACACATCCCATAAACCATCAGCGCAAAAGCGCCATAGTTCATTCTCCTGCTTACACTGGGATCGTCGCGGGTCAACTGCGAGCCGTCGTACTTAATACCCCGTAATAATAATAGGAAGAGAAAAATTTACCTTCCAGTAAAACAGTCCCGGCAAAATAAAGGAAATCGTCGTGGAACCAGTGGCTCCGACAAACGACAAAACTAGAAATATAATCAGAAAACGACCACAAATATTCAGACCTCGAGCTGACCTATCTGTAGATCATCGACAAGATACGCAATGGTAAATCCACTGATGATAATTGCAGCAGTCAAGGCATTATGCTTAAAGGAAGACATTTCCGTATGTGCGCCGTGTCCATCATCATGTACAGATTCATTGTCGTCCTCATCTTCTGCACTGACGACTTTGGGCCGTGGTTCCGCACTTTGCGAGGGATGAAACACCTTGTCCAGGCAATTCCTGCAGGGATGCACCTGCAAGGGATATGAAAATAAAACTAATACCACAATCGCCAGCTGGCCGACGGCAATGAAGAGCGACGTCGATGGGTACATAGCAATGATATTGGGTCCAACCTGCCACACAAGGATATTATTCGGTGAAACCCAAAAAGCCACCGACTACGATAACTGACCTTGGACCCAAAAGTGAGGTAGCCAAAACTGCAATAACTTCGTACACGAGAGTAGCAGAGCCAATGGAGCCACCAATAACAGTGTTCATTCGAGCTTGAGAGTTGGTCTTCAGCTCGTTATACATTGGAAATAGCTGCAAGTACAGTTTACTCAGCCCACGCCGACAAAGAGATATTAGATAGTGACCCACGTTTTGTGCGCACGTAAACGCGAATACTTGAACAGGAAAACTTGATACGAAGTTAGGGGTGAAATGGATAAGTCGAATTTCGCCAGGCTCAGGCATGCCTTTGAGGGGCCAGATATAGCATGTAATCACGATAGTCACCAGATATGCTTTTGATTGCAGAAGCCTAAAGGTCAACGAGGTTTCAGCACAAACTAGACAAAGAGCTCACCGACAGAGAAGAGAGCAACATAGCTCGTGTGCCGCAGACTGTGTATATGTCTCAAAAAGCATAGTGGGACGAGAACAAGAGTGAAAATCGTAATCCAGATGTTGCCATTCTGCGTCCATTCGGGAGGATTCGTCGTTTCCGACGTCAGATCGTGATACAAGGACGCGACAACCTTGGGCATGAGCCCTTTGATGATGATCAAATAGCTAAGATAAAGAGGAAGCGAAGGATATCCCAGATTAGCACCGCACTAGATTTAGCAGAAACGGCTCAGCAGCGCAGCCGCAGAACCACAGGCGCGACCCGCACCTGATAGACACACCAAAGCACTTCGCAGCAATGGCCGCATCAAAGAAGACCGCCGCCCTGGGGAAGGTCAACTGCGATACGGCGTGAAATGACGCGTGTCGGCCCTGCGTCTTCGCTGCACATAAGGAAAGCAAGTACAGCCCGAATGACGCTACCGACCCAGACAGCACGCAGGTGATCATCCCGGGGATTAGCCCACTTGACGCCATTGCCTATTAATGGTCGTTCATTAATTCGGACGCCCATGGGAGGCGATAACGCGATACGCACCAGAGGAAATGTAAGCATTCCTAATGCCAATGTTTTCAATCTGTCAGAACACAAATTTGGTTCATGTATTACCCAAAAAGAACACGCACCACTTCCAATGATAGTATTCGATAAATTACTGATGCAGCTGAGGAGACTGGCGCGCCCGTCTGGGGCATTATAGCACTGTGTTGTGGCTTGCTCGCACGACCACCTAAGAGGGCACGCGACTCGTCGGCCTCCAGCGTCGTCGAGATGCTGGGCTCTGCAGAGTCCTCAGCCGCCACGCCGTATGTATGCGTCATCTCGTACGCTTCGTCGTCGTATTCGGTTTCGTATTCCTTGTTTGCAGGGGAGGTATCCCTGGACTTATTCCACTCGGTCGCCGAAAGGGAGGAGAGGGTGAGAGAGGGTAGGGTCGGTATCTTCAAGAATGTAGAGTGAGAGCCAAACAGCTAGTCGCCTGCTTGCCTCTTACAAATGCAACGGTTAGAGAGGTGGTGGGAGCCTTTCGCCTCGGGGCCTGTGCCGATAAGGATAAGGGGATAAGGATCAATATGGTTCAACAACGGAGTGGGTGGTCCTGAAGCCTTGCGCCTTGTGAGAAATTATGTTAATCGTGCTCGACTGCCTCTCCGGATCATCGAAGTCGGTCGTTGCACTTGCTGGACAACTTGACACGAGATGCTATTTCTCCGCCAAGCTCAAACATATGCATGCCACGTGATGCATGATGATAGACGCGTCGCGTCGCGCGACGCGGGCGCTCGAATTTTGACTCAAATTGACGCGAGGAAAGCAACGTTCACAAAACAATTTCTTTTGTTCGAGAGTCCAAATTTGAATAACCTTCAAGTGTGCGTATAATATTCAACTTACATAAAATGAACGTCTAGCGCGAGTTTACTATTAGTCCTCCAGATAGCGTCTCCAGATCAATTCACTTAGTCACTAGTATGGCCGTCTAAGTAATATAACAGGCTTGACTTTACTACTCCAAAGATTGTTCCTTGATATCCGGAGTTCAAACTTAGAAACGTTAAAACTGCGGGCTATAGCCAAGTCCACCAATTGAAGGCTACTATAGGGAGAAGGCTGTAGCCCTCACACCCTAAAGCTATTTATTAGACTCTAATGTGTCCTCGTGGTCACACAAAAGAAGTCGTTTGAATTCATCACCGCAGCATCACACGGGCCTTACACAAGTATCCCAAATTTGGACATGGGCGCCTAAATCATCATTCGAGTACTTGGGGTATATAAACCTTTCCCCACTTGTATCAATCTACGTTCGGCATCATTCAAGCATGGACTTTATATCAGGCCTGGTCTCCTTTTTTCCTCTTAAGAGCTCCGCTGCTACGGAGGAAGATATCATCCCAATTTCCGTCAATTACTTTCCGCACAGGTGTGTTCACCGCTGGCTGTCAAACCTCTACGCAACGCCGACGCTGACCACACTACAAGGCAATGTAATTACAGTTGTCAATTCTGTTTCCACACGTCGACGAATCTCTCGATTCTACCGTGGAGGAAGCTAAGCGAGGTCTCCGTATGCTCGCGGACGCAGGATGAAGAAATTGAATATCAGTGGCGGGGAGCCGTTTCTCAAGCCTGCCTTCATAGGCGAAATATTCCGCTTCTGCAAGGAAGAGCTCCACCTAGAGTCTTGCTCTGTGGTAAACAATGGTTCAAAAGTCACAGAGAAATGGCTAGACACCTACGGCCAATATCTCGACGTCATGGCCATATCTTGTGATAGCTTCGACGCCGAAACAAATACTCGCATTGGACGATCGGATAAGGCACGCAAAGGAGATCATATTTCTCGCGTTTTTGAGGTCGCTGGATGTGCCGCCAGAGGGGAATCCAGGTCAAAATAAATACAGTCGTTAACAAGTAAGCTTCAAATTCTGTATTAATTTGGAGTCCTCTTACTTAGTAATGTTACTCCTTAGACATAACTGGCAAGAAGATATGAATGACAACATTGCGTCTTTAGGGCCGAGTCGATGGAAGGTATGGATCCAGACTTTTCAAGATCGACATAATCTGATTTTTGGCGCAGGTTTTCCAAGTCCTGCTCCTCGATGGAGAAAACACAGGCGATAAATCAAACTCTCTCCGAGATGGAAGAGATCTCGTCATCACAGATGAGCAATTTCAGGCATTTTTGGATAGGCACAAAGCTCAAAAAAGCCTAGTCCCAGAGGACAACGAGGCCATGAAAGACTCTTATTTAAACCTTGATGAAGAAATGAGGTTAGTTCAATTGTAACGAGCCACTCGTCTATAGGGTCACTCACTAACGAGGATTCATTTAGGTTCTTAAATTGCGAGACCGGAGGAAAGGTTCCAGGTCAATCCTTGCTCAAAGCTGGTGTCCAAAACGCACTCAAGGACGCTGGTTGGGATAAGAAAGCCTTTGAAGATCGCGGTGGTATTTTTGATTGGAGTCGCGCCAGAGGGGACCTTGACAGATCTAACAATTTGGATTGGTGAATGCAGGCTTCCTTTGTACTTTGTCGTTTTCAAATTCTTCAAGTAAGCTATTGAAATTATACAGATTTACGATGTCAAGTGCCAGTGTGACTTTCTGTCGGAATGAAATAAGTAGTGCTCACCATCTAAACTGATTTTGGGGGTGGATTTTCAGCCTTCCTGCACGATAAGTACCATTCATATGTCATCTGTTACCGAGAGTTGGAACTCTCGATTAAAAGGAAGAACTCAGAGGACTGAGTTGGTCGCAGCTGAAAGACCTGGCACGGCTATTGGTCGGAGTCCGTGCACGATTGATCGAAATGGAATCTTTTTTTATGCGCGTGACCATTGGGCAGCGCTTAGAAATATATTAAGATTCCTTCGCCCATGCACTCGTCGTTCGAGCCACAATGAACTTTATATCAAGCGTCGTCTCTATTTTACCTCTCAAGAACACAGCAGCTAAGGAGGAGAGAAAGATCCCCATTTCTGTGAATTATTTTCCGCATAGGTGTGTCCACTCTCTACTACTTACACTCAGGTGCACTGCGCGCCAGAATTATCATTAGGATCCAATTCTAACACGGGTACTGGGTATTTTTGAAAGACAATGCAATTACAGCTGCCAGTTTTGCTTTCATACATCAACGAATCTCTCGATTCTGCCACTGGAGGAAGCTAAGCGAGGTCTCCGTATGCTCGCGGACGCAGGAATGAAGAAATTGAATATCAGCGGCGGGGAGCCGTTTCTCAAGCCTACCTTTATAGGCGAAATATTCCGCTTCTGCAAGGAAGAACTCAAACTCGAGTCCTGCTCTATTGTGAACAACGGGTCGAAGGTCACAGAGAAATGGTTTGACACTTACGGGCAATACCTCGACATGATGGCAATTTCCTGCGATAGCTTTGATCCAGAAACAAATGCTCTGATCGGAAGATCTGACAAAGCGCGCAAAGGAGACCACATATCTCGAGTTTTCGAGGTAGCTGAGTGGTGTCGCCAAAGGGGAATCCAAGTCAAGATAAATACAGTCGTTAACAAGTAAGCTTTGAACTCTGGATTTATTCCGAGTCCTTGAGCGCCTTCCACTAAGTTATGTCGCTCTTAGACACAACTGGCAAGAAGATATGAATGACAACATTGCGTCTTTAGCGCCGAGTCGATGGAAGGTATGGATCCAGACTGTTCAAGATTGGGATATTCTGATTTTTGGCGCAGGTTTTCCAAGTCTTGCTCCTCGATGGAGAAAACACAGGCGATAAATCAAACTCTCTCCGAGATGGAAGAGATCTCGTCATCACAGATGAGCAATTTCAGGCATTTTTGGATAGGCACAAAGCTCAAAAAAGCCTAGTACCAGAGGACAACGAGGCCATGAAAGACTCTTATTTGCTTCTTGACGAAGAAATGAGGTGATTCCGCGCGTTACTCTTCCAGGTCCTTAGCCATTTAAACAAAATCTAGGTTCTTGAATTGCGAGTCCGGAGGCAAGGTTCCAGGTCGATCTTTGCTTGAAGTTGGCGTTCAAACTGCACTCGATGATGCTGGCTGGGATGAGAAAGCTTTCAAAGACCGCGGCGGCATTTTTGATTGGAGTCGCCCAGCGGAGAATAGCGATAAGTCTAAAGATCTGGAATGGTGATGCGTTTATTTAAATTGTATTATCAATACTCGTGACGTCCTGGCGACCTCCACGATAAAAAAATACTATACATTTTACATTTTCTCTGTTTTGTCTACTCGGGAAACGCTTGGGCGCGCACTGCTTTAATCCAGGCTGCGGCAGCATCAGGGAACTAAATTTGAAATCGAATAAGTAATAAGAGCGGCAATAAACTCTAAGCTCCAGACTAACCTCCCATACCATGACACCCGCATCTGCAAATATGAAAGGACAGGAAAGGACATAGAGATCATTGAGTTAATTTAAGCAAAATAGAATTTTAAAACTCACTCCAGCCTTGGTTTTTAGCTTGCTCAACGCATCCGGCTAAAATCGAGGTCGATATAAATCCGTTACTGGCATCGCTCGCAATACCCGGCTTGCCAATGACGAGCTTAGAGAGAGGGACACCGCTGTTTGCGATCTGGAAAAGAGCCGATTGTGGCCATGTACTGGACGAGGTCGTCAACAGGCCGGCGCAGGTTGTATATTCGCTTGTTCCCTCTGTTTGGTACAATCATGAGCTAGGTGCACATGGCGACATACGATAGCACTCACGATTATAGAACTGTAAAGCTTTGGTAAGTATCAAATTAGAAAATTCGAAGTGACATGCCTTACCTGCACGTTGTACCAATCAATCAAACTTCCTACTTTAGAGTTTACGGTCAGGTATGCGCCACCTCCAAATTTACCGGGTGAGAACCTAACGTGATCGGTAAGAACTTTGAAAAGTCAAAAGGTGTAAAATATTTTTACCATGGAGCCACAGCTAAGGGAATACAAGGACATGTGAATACTGAGTATTAAGATTAAGAGGTGATATCGAATACTTACGGGCATGCGTTAGAATGGCTCCTGCAGGGAGCTGATTGCGCAATTGAGTTGTGAAAGACACCAACCAAGCCTTCATACACGAACGATGTAAGCACCCCACAAGAATTAATGGTCTTCAGTGATGCCGTACCTCTGCCTTGCCATCTCCGGCATTGATTGCGTCGAAATCCTGATAAAATTACGTTAGTCTGATGGTTTAAACTGGATTTAAAGGTTACAATGATCCGTTTATACATACTTCATAATCAACATCTGCGCCATCCAGATCGAATTCTTTGATCCAAGCCGCCATAGTGTTAGCAGTAGCTACAGGATCTTTTCCCTCGGTGGTGGGTTCCTCCGTTGACCCAAACAAGGATACAATGAGCTTTATTCCGGCAGCGGCATATTGTGACTTGACGGTAGAACGCTGCGCAGAAGATAACTGCGTCCACTCCAAAGCCTGGTAGAAAATGATTTAGCTCAATGAATTGCTCAAATGACCGATGCCTACCTTATCAAAAGCTCCATTGGTTAAGAGGAAGGATAGGGCGCTTAATTTCCTTCATAAACGACGATCCTCAAAAAAGGAAATATGCCAGATACGCACAAAACGTTAAAGCCCTGCACGATCATGGAGTCAGTTTTTATAGATATTGGAAGGTGAGAAGATCAAACCTGGATCTCAGAAACGGGCGGGGGCCAGTCTCTCCAGACACCGGAGCATCGCTGTAAATAACAAAACGTGGAGCAGCTGGAGCAGCCAATTTGGCGTGAGTTGCCAAATTGGAAGCATTTCTACCGTGCGCCACTTCCACAGGAGAGGAGATGACGATCTGAAGACCTATCAAGCTCGAAAGAAGTGAGAACGCCAGGGCCCTTTTGAAGATGAACATGGTGAGGACGGTGAAGCAAATGGTGTAACACACTTTGCTGCGTTCCATGAATACTGCTGCAGTTTAAATATCCCTCCCTGACCTTTCTCACCCTCAAAAAAACGCCTGAGTCTTCTAGGAGACTTTTAGGTTGTAGATGCACACGCGGAACATGAAATACCATGTGGATTCACCAAAGAATATTCTTTAACAGAGAGATGCTATCTTCGTTAATTTTGACCACGCAGCGAAGAAGTGAGTGCTCACACATGCAATTGTTTGGCACAAGATGAAGAATTGATATGTAAACCCTTGGCTTTCGCACACAAAGAAACAGAAATGCGGATGGATGAATGTATCAGGAATGTAAGAGCATTTCGCCGAGTCGGCGCTAGTCACGAATCTCATCAGGCGACCAATGCAAAGCATTGTAAAGTAAGTGTCGAGTCTTCGAATTCTCTCGGATCGGACATCCCATCCGGATGTTTCGAGAGATGTCTTATCTGTACAAATGAGGGGTTGACAGGCCTTAGATAAAGGAGGAAGCTCTGGAAAGCTTCAGAGATATGGTATGTAGCCGAGGAAGTATCGTTTTGGCATCGTTTGGCTATTTCACTTGAGGAACCAGCTGAGGCCGAGTACGGCACCTTGAGTTCAGACACAAGTATACTGCCAATTGGATAATTGAGAACTAGTACGTGAACGAGTGAAGCATGGAGAAGAGCCGCAGCATAAGGTGGCACACCGGTAAGGAAAAAGAGAAAGAGCAGCAGAAGCATCGGATGCTCCACAGATTGGCATGATTTGGCGCCGCTGGCCGGCGATGGCAAGGAAACTCGTACCGGTCCTCAGCCGGTCCCTCTGAACACTTAATAGTACTTATTGAATATTGAATGCCCAATTATAGGACATGTATTCTCTTGCTGTTAGCCTGTTGCAATGTTGGGAACATAATCTTAAGCCCAACCACTTTTAGATTTTAAATATACCAAAGAAGACCGCAAACTCTTGCACCTTGCACATCCATGCGCGACAATCGCAACGAGAGTCTTTGTTTGTTTGAGAAAATTTGTGATTGAATGGAGCACGATTTTGAGAAACGAAGCTTTCATTATGGAGAGGCAGCGCGGCCACCACCTTCAGTTGGCCAACTTTCTGATTTTAATGACTTAGTCGTTCTTGTTTGAAGTATAACAATTGTAACCCTTTCCGACGAAGAAAAACATACAAATACAATGAAAATGGATAGCTTCTTGTTCCCGTAATTTTTTTCTATCACCACGTTGCACTTCAGCCTTCGCTCTAAACAGGCCACGAGGATGCGCGAACGGCAGTTATCCAGGAAGACGGTGCTTGGTTCCACTAAAGACAAGAAGAAATCAGCTATTTTTTCATTCTTAATTCCACGGAGCCAACCTACCTGCCAGACCATGGCGCCCCCGTCTACAATAGGTTTTCGTCAGTCGATCATGATCATGAGAACGATGCCACGCGAAACACTTACTCCATCCCTTGGCTTGGGCTTGTTGTAGGCAGCTGGCCAAAGTAGACGTGGACATGAAACCGTTGCTAGCTTCACTCGTAGTCGCCGGTTTACCGATTACAATTTTGCTCATCGGCACACCGCTCGAGGCAATTTGGAAAACGGCAGTCTGTGGCCATGTGCTGGAAGATGCAGTAAGAAGGTTTGCGCATGTGGTATACTCTGATGCACCCTCTAGATTAGGTTGATCCATGCATCAGCTAAATATACATTATTAGGAAAAACATCGTTGACTTACGATTATAGAACTAGGCATATGATAAGGTTTATTTTAGCTGTAATCTAGTTTGAAATCAAAGACAAAAGGCTCGGCATACCTGGACGTTGTACCAGTCGATCAGGCTTCCGACAGTGTTATGGACTTTAAGATAGCCTCCGCCTCCCCATACGCTTGGTGAAAACCTTGATATCGGAATGAAACAAATGAAGACAGAAGATAGAACGCTGGATTTACCATGGGGCCACAGCTGGATAAGAAAATTTTGTCAGATACATTTTTTAAGTGTGCGATGGGTGCCATACGAGCGTGAGTCAGGAGGTATGTTCCTTGAGGAAGCTTGGTGCGAAGTTGTTGCGTGAAAGAAATCAGCCAGGCCTAATGAAGAATGTAGTTAAGTTTACATGGATATGGCGGCGACATAGGAAAGAACGGTATATCAGCTTACCTCGGCCTTTCCGTCTCCAGCATCAAATGCATTGAAATCCTTTCCAAAAGTCAATGTATACTCAGAAGAAATATCGAAGAAAATCCACCTCGTAATCAACGTCAATGCCATCGAGGTCGTATTGTATGACCCATGCAGCCATTGTATTTGCGGTTGCGATGGGGTCGGCACCACTCGAGGTCGGAACATCGGTAGATCCAAAAACAGACACAACGAGTTTGATACCTGCGGCGGCATACTGCGACTTGATGGAAGACCGTTGGCTGGCAGTCAACGTGGTCCACTCCTCTGCCTATTTATGATTAGATTATCTGGAGAAACTGAATGGCGGAGATAAAAACACAGTACCTTGTCCCAGGCACCTTCAATAAGAAGGAAAGATAGAGCACTAATAGGGCATTTAAAAAAGGTGCACCTTAATTAAACTGATTTAGATTGTACTCACAAGACATTATAGCCCTATCATAGAAAAGAAGCATGAGCGACAATAGACAGTAACTAACGGCCGAAGACTTTACCGTCAATGAAGATGCGCTCGGAGGACCAGTCGTCCCATCGTATGCATCAGCATAGACAACAAAATGGGGAGCAACTGGCGTTGCTCGTGCTAATATTTCACGAGCATCGTGATCCAGTGTGTCGTGTGATGCGGTAAGATTTAGAGGAGAGCCAGAGACGCAAAGCCTTCCGAGAATGGAGGCAACGTATACACCAAGGGCAAGAAACTTCATTGTCAATGCTGCTTCAAGTCTGAAGATGCAGAAAAAGTTCCAGGAAAGCCACAGTAGCTGATCCTACATTCCTAGTATCGTATGCCTTTTATCTTCCTCTGTAAACCCGCGCGTCCAGCAGATTCACGTCCTGAAGATCCAAAGCGGCAATCCCATAAATCCTCCATCTGCACAGAATTCTGAGAATCATGCAGTCCTGGGTAATGTGATTCGTCGAGTCGTATGCAAGTATGAGGCTTACGATAAGAATCGACAAAAAGGTGAGAGGTCAGCAATCGATAGAGAGCCAGATTAGTACTGCTTGAACATGGAAGTCCATGTATTGTATGATAACCGCGCGGCGCAAACGAAAGAAGTTCTGATGCAGAGGTCAGGTAAGGTCGTATCGCGGATGTTAGCAAGATATCTCGAGGAGGTGAACGCACGCACCGCGCCGCCTGAGGTTGTCGCGGAAAAATATGCGATCTTGTGCCACATGCCAGGTTCTTCTTTCCAATACCATTCCGACTCTCTGCATTCGCTTGAAGACAGAGCAGTGGCATAACGGCAGCGTGATAGCGCTTCCGATTATTCAGGAGCGAAAGGTCGCAATAGAGCTCAAAGTGATTTTTGTTGTCCTTAAGTTGGCTTCCACAAGAGACATCTTGATAACGCATTCTTGATCAAGAACGTTAGCGGCCTCGATAGGATCTGCAAGTTTTTGATAAGCTCTATTCCATAAGAAAAAACAGGAATGCCTACTTGATAGCAATGATCGAAGGAGTCTGGTGGGCGGATGGTGGGCGGACAGTACATCAGAGTGGGAAGATATGTTAGTGTCTCAAGGATAACGGCCCTTCGGATTGTGTGCAGTCTTTGTGGTGCATAGGTTGAATTCATCGTACGGCCGATCTGCTTTGTCGATAGAGATGAAACCATCACATTCGCCAAATTTAACAGTCCGTTCTGTATCGCCAATGAAAGAGCCGCCTGCATCTTGCTCAACAGAAGAGTCTTGTCAACGAAAGTTGCACTCATGATGATGAATGCCTGCCAAAAGTCATGCATCGCACACAAAGTGTATAATTCTCTATCGTGACGAGGGCGAAGGTTCCTTAAAAAGCAAGGTATGGACTGGGTGTTGAAATCCCGAATTGACCGTGGCCAATTCCGAGACGGGAATGAGGATCGCGAGTCAATGAATGATCAACAATCCGCATGTGTTTTTTTGACTTGGCAATCATATTCAACCATCCACCAGCGGCCCGTTGCAGCTACATAAGTAGCTGAATAGAGTAATCAGCAGGAGTTCTCTGGTTGAGCGTTGCGGAGTGTCTATAGAGTTGCTGTATGTGTTGAATGTCCATGCTTTCCTTGAGCTACAAACTGTATCGAAGTCTCTTCAAACTAAAAATCAGGTCCAATTGCAGACAGACACGCACCTGAGTTGAGAGTCGGGCAGAACTTCCAAATGTCCAAGGATTCGGGACATAGTTGAGCGACAGTCTCGGAGTATTTGGCATGGAAATTTCAAGAACACGATAGAATCATTATTCTGGTTGCAGACGGCGGAGATGTGTGCAGGTGCCTGGGCCATATGGCAAAAACACGAGGCGGAGTCTACGAGTGCCATCTCATTGAGCCTTGCAGCCTCCGCCTCCGTCCCCGATGGTACAGCCTGGCAGACCGACGACATTTTCGGTGTGACGTTTGATTTAAAGAGCTTTCTGACAGAGTAAGCCATACAAGGAAGACCGCTTTCTTTTATTTGGGAACATTCATGTCATTCTATTTCGAGGAACGCGGCCGAAAATGAGGTGGCCGTTGGTATCAATAGATATTAGATCCACAGAAAAGTTTCTGAGCATGAAGGTATGTCGTTGTGAACATGAAAGAATATGGTAGCGGATATGGAGGAAGTCGCTGGTCGTGAGTCGGCCGAGAGCACACGTGAATTCGATCAGAAATTCATTTTGGACGACTGCCCTTGCACTTCGCGAGTTACTTATGTAAAGTCCATCCATAAAACCCCTGACCTCTTCTCTTCTACTCCTTCGGTCTCCTTTCTTTCGTTCCTTTTCGTTTGAATGTCCTCCAGCAGGCCCCATATTTCTCAAGAGCGACCCAATCAGCTTCAGGAAGCCCCTGGAATCCTTCGATTATCATTTCCACAGCGTTCGTGTTCTTCCTCATCACTCGTTCACAGACCTAATTCACCCTGTTAGGAAGATCGAAAGGGCATTGACCAACGCTTATAAGAAGAATTTACAGACAGAACAGCTATTGAAAGACCTGGAGGTGCGTTGCAAGCGAAAGGGTTCAGGTTCAGTCTTAGACTCGCATTAACATTCGTGCTATTTTATCTTTCAGTCCCGATTATCTGACGATTTAAGCAATTTCCGAGCAATTGATAGCATTCTGAAGGACTCTTTCAGTGGTTTACAGGTGAATTTTTACTCAGCCATCAAGAAAGTCTAGGAAACTATGATGTCTTTCATATTTAGCGTACTCACAAACGAGCCGAAAGATCCCTACAGCGACAGATCCCTAATATTAAAATGGAACTAGAGGAATCCTGGATACACTGGAGGATCTTGCAGAAAACCTGCCTACAATACAGAGTCAAGTTCAGACTATTGGAGAGATATACGAGTCGGGTCAGCAAAAGGTCTGTCCGCTTTCAGTTTGAATTCTACTAGGATCGAAGAGACTGATTTTTCCAAATTTATAGGCGAAAGCACTTGTTGCAGATCTTACATGGCTAAATACAGAGTTTTATGAACGTTGGCGAACGATCATCTTCACCTCATCGAGTCCTGTATCAAGACGCTGGAAGGTATACATGCGTTCAATATTCGTCGTATCCTTCATCGTTTGCTCTTGGCTATTCTGGATCGCTCTCAAAGGGGCCTACCGTGCACACCGACATCGACTCGTTTGGGGTGAGAAGCTCATGTCATGATGTGGCGCTTCAAAGTGGGAATCCCAGCTTGTTTCTTCAAAATCACATCTATCCATTTCCTCATCTCTTCCTCGCTGTCTTAGATCCCACACTCTTACTCACATTCGTTCCTGCTTTCGGTCTCTCTGCTTTTGCACTACCATTCTCAGGTTTCTCTCTTTGTTTTACTAATCCTTGCATATTATTATCTACTCATCGTGAATGTTGCTTACACACGTCTCAGCATCTTGGATATTTTGAATACCTGTGTTTGTAAACTATCAATTATTTTTTATTGTAAAAGTAGACCTCAATAAATATGAATTCCATGCCTTTCAGCTGTAGTCATTTCTAGACCAGTGAAAGCAATAGATCATTAGGGGCATGCTTGGATGGGGTACCGCCCCGAAATAGCAACCGGGATCAATTTCTGTCAACGCGTCAGAAACTGAATGCAGCAAACTTGTTCCGTACCATGGACGGCTTCGACGATCTACTCAATCCCTCACGACATGCCTTAGAAGACAATCCTTTTGCAGACCCATTTCTTAAGCGCCCCAGCTCTCCGGATCCATGGGCAACGCCATTCGCGTCCACAGATACCTCTGGTGGATTTGGAAGCACTTCTGATCATTTCGGCGCAGAATCGACCTATCAGACCACCTCTCATGAGGTTTCGTTGAGTTCTACAGAAGAAGAACATCCCATACCCGATCCACTGGACTCCGCGGCGCGGAACGAGGAAGATGAGGAGGATAACAAACCTTTAGGGAACTTACGCTCCCCAGGTTTCCGCGAGAGCGTTCCACCGCCTGCCCCGTTCTCTGAAACGGCAACTATTCGACCGACTAACGAGGAGGGAGTCCATACACATGCGGAATCATTTTCAGTATCACTCCGTACACCGACCCAAGTCATAAGCACGCCAGCACAAGGCCTAACTTCTATTTCTGCAACCTCCTCAACTGCTGCAGCCCAGCCACCGGCTCCTTCGCGCACTAGCTCTGGATTTGCTTCTCCGCCACAATCAGCGACAGAATCAAACTACAAGTCCCCTTTGGAACCTTTCGGTGCGCTTGAACACTCGATTGCTGGGATTTCATTGGGCGGAGAAGCTGCTGGAGGATGGCAGGCTGAAGAAACTCCCTGGCAAACGGAAACCTTGTCCCCTCCCCGTCCAACCCCGCAGGCTGAAGAAGATAGCGATGACGATAAACCTATCCTTCAAACTGTCAGTAAACAACACGGTGACGTCAATTCGGTATGTGTTCTACTTCCGATGCACCATTATACCTATCTAATATTTCTGGATTTCAGACTGCCACACGAAATGACGCTGGACTGCAACCTGTTTTTGTGATCACCGTTGACGACCCACAGAAAGTTGGAGATCCTATTCGCTCTTTTACCATGTATACCGTTCATACGCGAGTGAGCCGTGATAATTATACCTAAACTATCATTTGGGTTTCTGACATTTGCTCAACTAGACCACCTCCCCATTGTTCCAAAAATCAGCTTTCTCGGTACTGAGACGTTATTCCGACTTCCTTTGGCTTTATGAAACGTTATCGAACAATAACCCAGGTGTGGTTGTCCCACCTGTCCCGGATAAGAATCCGTTCGGCCGCTTTGACGACCAATTCGTGCGACAACGGCGTTTGGCACTGGAAAAATGCATACAGAAAACCGCAAACCATCCGGTGCTTGGGAAGGACCCTGACCTGAGGCTGTTTTTGGAGAGTGATAGTTTTGCCCTTGATGTTGGTTTTTCTGCAAATTCTGCCGACGGGTGTTTTACTGAATACCTAAATTAGATCAAGCATAGAAAGGCGGAGATTGCGCACGAGCGGGGTGGCCTCCTTTCCAGCATCGGCCAATCTATTACGGGCCCACGATTCTATGAGACCGATGAGGTATGTTTTTTCCGTTCTATTTTTGTTGAAATTGGTACTAATCATTCCATAGTGGTTTGACAGGCAAAAGGCATATCTTGATAGCCTTGAGCAGCAGCTACGAGGACTCGCCAAAGCTATTGATACTGTCTCGAAACACCGCCAAGGTCCGCATCCGTAATGCCCTATCATAACGCTCACTGACACATTTTTGTTATCGACTTAGAGGTGGCAGTGGCTACGGGAGAGTTTGCACAGAATGTCAGCGATCTAGCTTCTTCCGATGTCGGCAAGCAGTTAGCGCAATCTTTGAATGGGCTGGCGGACGTGGAACGGATTTCTCAAGATATCCACAACATCCAAGCGGAGCAGGACATCACGACGTTGATGGCGACAGGTATTTTGGGTTATTCTTCGTCTTCGATTTACTCTAATGACACTCTTCGAAGTTGACGAATATGCGCGTTTGATTAACTCAGTCCGAGTATGCAACGTTTGATTTCTACTATCTATGCCACTTCGCTCACAAGAAGGATAGCTCGCATTCAGTTCACGTATTCGAGTATACCACGCTTGGAAAAATCAGGAAAATGAACTTCTACGTACGAAGCAAACGCACGAGAAGAACAGAGCACAAGGACGTATACCCACTGATCGATTAGGGTTCTCGCTAAGCCAAATTGCAGAGGTGAGTGATGCACACATACAATCCTATATCCCTCCATGCTGATTCAATTCTGTTTTCCAGGCGGAACGTAGAGCTTCGGACGCAAAAATGGAATATGAACAGGTATCTAAGCTTGTCAAGCAAGAAACTGCAAGGTTTGAGCAGGAGAGAATCGAAGATTTCAAAGACTCCCTGCATGCCTTCCTTGAGGGGATGATTTCACGGCAGAAAGAGGTTCGTAGTGTTCCATTGAATGGGTTGATATATCCCTGATGTTCCCTCGACTGTAGTTAATCGCCGCCTGGGAGAAATATCAGCAGACGCTCCTGAAGAAGGTCGGTGGCGGAGCGGCTGCAGGAGCCCAAGCTGCTGGTTCTTCAATTATCGTATAGAATATTTTGGATTCTCTCTTTTATTCACTCTGAATGCGGCCGTCACTGTGAATGTGTAATATTATTTATTCATGCATGGAATGGAGTACAGGAAATAATGATAGTATGCTATATGAGACTTTGATACGCTATATAAAGTCCTCGCAACGCTCTTTTACCCTTTGCTTAGAAAAATTAAATCACCTATTCCCAATACCTAGGAACTTTACTTCCATCTGGCGCCGTAGTCTCAAAAAAGTCCGACGGTCGTTCGCGTTTGAGATTCCTCCTCCTGTTGTTGATTGGTAGACGTTGATAGGCCGAATCACCTTGCTGTTGCTGACCTGCATATTGATTCCAACTCATTTGCTGCTGAAAACCACCCATAGCAGGGAATCCCATGTTTGCGACGCTCTGAGCCGCCGCCGCCTGCTGCTGCTGCTGCTGCTGGAAAGACGCCACGGCGAGAGCCGCAGAAAGCGCCTGCGCTTGCGAGAGCTGGATCTGCAATTGCTGGTGTTGCATTTCCGTTTGGCGACGGACATGGGTGGGGAGATTGGGGTTTTGGAGTGCTTGCGAGATCTGAGAGATTTGGGCCTGTAATTGGGGTATTTGATCGACGAGCATTTGGGACATGTCCATATTGAGGTCGGGTTGTTGATCTGAATAGATATCTTGGTCGACAGTGGCTTCCGGAGTACCAGACTGCCATAAAACAATTAGCAAGTGAGCCCGGCTGTTAGACAAGGGAAACAATTCTCTTACCTTTGATGGCGCTGCACTGTCAGACTTTAGAACAGATCCTTCCTCACCGGCGCCCTCTTTCTTGCTTTCCTCAATGGCTTTCTCAATGTAATCCGCAACTTTTGTCCGTGTGGGCTTGTCTATCGATAGCTTATCCAAGGACAAGATCTTTTTCCCACAATTGGGACAGATAAAATCTCTCTCAAGCAGGTGGGTCTGTATGCATTCCTCGCAGTACGCTTTATTACAACAGGGCGTCCTTACCGCTTCGCGGAAGAGTTTGTTGTCTATTGGACATGTTAGCGAGGGGTCGGTTGGCACCTTCTCGCGAACCTCCGCTGCTGTGAGGCCCTTTGAACGTGCTACTTGTTTCTGCCATGACGCCCTGGGAAAATATTAGGGTTAGCTCCTGGATGTTGGGCGGGCTTAAGAAAATAGGCTTACAAATCGGGTTGAGCAACAACATAGCCTCCTTCGGTGTGACCATTACTCCTTGTGTCAGCTCAGAGCTATTGGGGTTCTCTACAGCTTTCAGCATGCTTCTTGGGATACCTGTTGTCCGTTTGATGCGGGGACGGTTATCAAATTCGCGGTCATTATTCGTTGGGCAATCCTGAATCCAATGGCCTTGAAAGAGTAAAAGGTTAATATTTATAGAACATCCAATCGTTCAGCACGGCGAACCTTTTTGGCCACATCGATAGCAAACATAACTAGGAGGAAGAGGCTTATCATTATGAGGTTGGTGGGCTTGTTGGAATGGCTTGCCGCCACGGTTGAAACCTGTACCTCGGGGATTGCTATAGATACGCTGCGAGCTGTAAATGCACAGCACAAATGCAACAAAAAAGCAAACAATGTTCATTAGACATGAAACTACTACATAGATAGAAACCCGCGAAGGGCAACACCAACTGAGACATCTTTTCTTGAGTTTCTTCCCAGTTTTGTGTCTGGGCTTGGAACATGGCAGCCATAGCTGCTGCCTCATCATCCTTAGTGATGACGTGCTTGGCTGGGGCCGGGGTCTATATGTCGTGTGAGGTCAATAGTTCCGAATTATGTGATGTGGAATGGCCTACTGGAGTTGATTGTTTGGTAGAGGGAGTAGAAGAGGTAGGCTCTTCTTTGCCGTCGAAGCGCTTCGACATGGCGCCCTTGTGCCATGTTGGTACGGTGGGTGGTTGACCGTTACGCAACACGGGTTCTGAAGTGGGCGTAGACGAAGCACTAGTACCGCTGATATACATTGAGGCCTTGCCTCTTCCTGGACGAGCAGCAGGGAGGCGCTTCACAATTACGGACGATGAACGGGGAATGATCTGTGAGTCATCTTTGAACTCTGCACTCGGTGGCATGGGCATTAACGGGGCTGGACGAAAGTGAAACCAGAATGCACTCACCTTGCTTGGATGTAGCATCGAACACATGGAGGTCAAAGTCGTTCGCCTTACCCATATTGTTGGCAAGAATGATTTCACGCTTCAAATCGAAGACAGATATACCGGTGCCATCGAACGAAACTCGGGACTCGTCCTTCCTGGAACTAAACTTGTAAAAAACAGAAGATGCCATATGTATTGAATGACAAGGCAGATGCTAATATAACTAGAGAGGTGGAGGGAGGCCTGCGATGGTCAACGTGCGCAGGAGTATATGACGGTCGAGGGTTAAGAACGAAATTTGTAACACCTGTCACATTCCTCCAAGGTCACCACCGGTGGCCTGCCGGCCCGGTTTGTGTCCTTACCGAATGCGGTAAGTCTAATTTTGAAATAAAGTCGTTCGACAACATTTTCCGACGCGCATCTTCCCTCGTACTCACCATGGCCAATGGGTCCAGCCACACCACGGCAGTCGCTTCAGGTGATCTGCGACAGCGAAAAGCCAACGGCTCTGCCTCCAAAGTTGTCGTTACCGACGCGGGACGCGAGGTCGACAAGCGACTTGACTCGCACGAAAAGTAGGCTTCCGTATTCGCTGGCGCGCTAACCTCAACTCACGCGTTTTTTCCATAGTTATGAATTCGGAGGACCATGGGGAGTGGTTGCCATTATGACGGGTTCCCTATCCTCATGTATTATCTCTGGATATGCCTTTGGTTTTATGATGGCAAGCTGGTTTCCCCTGCCTCTGTCGAGGATATTAAGCCATTCCTATGGCGTATGTGGGGGCATGTTGCGAAGGTATGGTTCCCCCCTTCCATATTCAAGAAAATGCATAAAATATATGTGCCAGGACGCCAGCCCAAATGCATACGCGTGGAAGGTTTACTCGGGCAACTTTTTCTTCCAGCTCTTCATCGCATGGGTTCTTCCTGGTTACCAACAAGAAGGTCTCCCAGTTCCGTCGCTGAACTACAAGACCCTTATGTACAACTGTAACGCCTTGATCTGCCTTTATACCACACTCGTCACCGCGGCAGCTCTCCACTACTACAATATCTTCCGCCTCACTGAAATCATCGACAACTATGGTCACTTGATGTCTGTTTCAATGATCTTCGGCTTTGGTGTCTCCTTGATCACCTATTTGTACGCTGTCTTGACTGGCACCAAATCCGCATGTCTGGAAACTTTTTCTATGATTATTTCATGGGTGCTTGCCTCAACCCTCGTCTTGGATCCATTGACCTTAAAATGTGGGCCGAAGTCCGTATTCCTTGGGTTATCGTGTTCTTCCTCTCTGTATCTGGAGCTTGCAAGCAATATGAGACTTATGGATACGTTACACCGGTATTTATTTTCTTTCACATTTATAGAAGATGAGTGCTGACTGCTCCGTAGAATATGGCGTTCATGATCTTGGCTACAGGATTCTATATCAATGCATGGTATGCTCTGAATTCTTTCTTGGATCCTACCTACATCACTCTAATGATACTTAATTTAGCGCCAAGGGCGAGGAATGTATTCCTCAAACGTGGGATATGTTCCATGAAAAATGGGGATTCATGGTGATCTTCTGGAATTTCTCTGGTGTACCTTTCGTAAGCTTTCATCACAACTCCTTCCTACTATGTCCAAGATTATTAATAAGGGCTATCCAAGTCATATGTCTACTCCGTCGTCTACATGGCATCACACGACCCCGAGACCTATCGCTTCACCACCGCCGGTTATGTCTTCATCTACACCGTCCTTTGCACGGCCTATTATATGTTCGTTTTTCCCAAAGCTGCATCCCCATTTTTTTCTCATCTGAGTTGGATGTAGCTGGGATACTGCCATGGCACAGAAGAGTCACTTCAAGATGCAAACTCAAGGCATTACCAAGTTCCGCAAGACCTTCCCTCAACTTCCTGGTGCGTTGTCGAAAACCCTACTTTCATTCAAACTGCACATGGGTAAGAGATCGATTTCTACGCCAATTCCTTCTTGGGAACTGATAATCTTGTTATTTTGCAGCAACCGTCTCCTGACCAGCGGTTGGTGGGCATATTCCCGCAAGCCCAATTACGTTGCCGACTGGACTATGAGCTTGACCTGGGGCGCTATTATCGGCACTACCACCATTATCCCCTACTTCTACTCGATGTTCTTCATCACTGTCCTTCTACACCGATGCACCCGCGACTTTGAACGGTAAGCCTGTTTTTACATCTCTTTCAGGTTGTAATTGACGATTGAAACGCTACTGCGTAGGTGCTCTATTAAATATGGAAAGGATTGGGACCGCTATTGCGAAGTCGTGAAGTACAAGTATATCCCTTGGGTTTACTAAAAAGACATTCGACGAAGTCAACTCCCTAATGTATTGAGCTATTTTATCGCATAGAACATATACTCTAATATAAACCACCCGAGGTTGGCTTGCCTGCTCATTGTGTCCATATGTGAAGTATCATCTATTGTTAGCCAAAAGTGCACTACATATTCCCAACTTCGAAGACCATTCTGAACTGGTTTTTAATTGGCAGGCATCTTTAAGCAAGTCGTCCTCAGACCATCCCCACCCCATTTAGCGACATCAATGAGTAAATCCTTCTTTTTCTCAAAGCCAGTCGTAGAACGCAGTTCGTAGAGTGTGGCTAAGCATCAAAATTAGAAGGCACTACGAGGTTTGCAACCACAACAGAGGTACTTACAAAGATTGAAGAGGAAGGGTTCGGCGACCACAACGCTCGATGGCGATGCGTGAAGAGCCTTTTCAAGAACTTCAATGGCCTAGAGAGAAATCAATATCTTGTCGTTCTCAAGAAATAGTTACTTACCTCCTTCAAGTTGCCTTGGCTCAGTAATGCAACTGATAAATTATTGACGGCCTATTAACCTCCGTCAGTAAACATTCAACGAGCGGGTGTTGAAACGTTGAAAACGCACTGCATAACTATCTGCGTCCTGTTCTAAGATGCCTTTAAACCTCTCGCTCGCTTCCATCCAGTCTCCCTCTGCAGACGCGAGCAGCGCGGCATTCATCATCTTCAATGTAAGCGGCGCACTGGCATCAGCCTCGACGACGCCAAAGTGGCGCGCGGCCGCCTGCACGTTCCCGCCTTGCAGGTAGATGCGGCCACGGAGGAGCGCAGCGCAGGACTCGAAATGCCGTCCTGGTGGCAGAGGGGCTCGAGAAGTTTCGCAGCAGCGGTTATTTCCTGCACCATAAACATCAGCGCCTCTTCATTAATGCACTCGGGATACCAACCGCACCTTCATCTCAACCATCTGCGACGCAATCATCAACGCACCCGCGCCCCGCGCTCCTTCCACATCGGCACAAGCGTCGGGTCACCCCGCGCCTGGCGGCACTTGGTGCGGCATTTCTTCAGCAGCGCATTCAACGTGTCGAGGTATCCCATGTGGTCGCCGTCCAGTACTTCAGCCGCGTCTGCATCACCTCGAGCTCAAACGGCAGGATGCGCTCGAAGACGTACACGCGCGTCTCCATAGGCTCGATCCCGTTGAGCACGGTGAACAGGTTCGTCGTTTCTGCGGAGGTCTGGTTGAAGAGCCGCAGGCGGGCGAGACAGGACAGGCGAAGGTGCCAGAGCTGATGTATAGGATATTAATAAATGAAGGACTGTGTATTGGGTCACTTACACCTAGGACGAGGGTTAGATCAGACGGGTCTGATGTTACAAGACGGTCTCTCGCCATTCGCGCCAGTGCGCGCCAGCTATTTGTCATCTACGACATGGGCAACGGATCCAGTGCTTAAATCTGCTGAAAACTCACAACCAACGTATGAAAGTCACTGCGCTGCCAGTCGCCGGTCAGATCTCGCATGGGGCGCCTTTCAGGTGGATAAATATATTTGTTGAGGAGCGTAGTCAACGGATCGGTCTAATACACGTAGTATACATTAAATTTCGGGACAACCACCATGTCAGAAGATTCGAGCGGAACGGGTGGCGTACATTTGGATAGGCAAAACATGGTGGGTGCGACCAGCGCAGGTACATAGATATCGGGCACTTCTTCCTCCTCCTCGCTCTCAGATGCGGAGGCGGAGGAACGTCTTTGTTGACGTTGGGACGAGGCGAGGCAGGCGGTTGTGGCTTGTCTGATTCAGGCAGATCGAGAGGGACGTTCTGGGCGGGTGAGACCGTGTACTGCGAACTGCGGCTGAAGAATCCTGCTTCTCGTCACCCACAGAGAGCGCATCACCCTCATCGTCGATGAGGAATGGGTCAGGCGCCTCTGCTTCAACGTACACCGTCGGGGGACTGGTGAACATGGGCTCGGAGTGCAAGATCGTTCGTCGTCGTCTGCTGATACAGGCGGCTCTGGAAGAGGGTTCTGGGGTCGTTCCTCGGCCATCTCTTGGGCGGTGTCCACGGAAATAGCTGGAAGAGCGGTAGGAAGCTGATGGTCTTCGGCGGTGCTAGAGCTAGCCTTGTCGAAGCTGTGTAGTGTATCTACTTCGCGGAGATACTTCTCGTTCCAAGTACTGCGGGTGCGGGACGAGGTGGGGGAAGGAGGGGCGAGGACGTGGTGAGAAGGAAGGACTGCGTGCGCTCTCGCATCCCATCGTGTTTGGTGTGCGTCACGTGGTGAAGCGCCTCGTCGAGCCGCCACAGCTGGCGCTTGACCTTCTTCGCAAATCTACCAGAGAGTGTGCGCACAGGCGACTTGGGCGGGCGATCCTCTTGGCCCTCTACCTCCTTGATTTCGCCTTGATCTTCGTCTTCGATGGCGATAGCGAAAATACGGGCATGATGGTGAATGAATGGTGCTTATGTTTGGTGGAGGTGAGTCAAGAGACTGGGGAGAATTTGCCTGGCGCTCCTTATAAAGGATCGGAGAGCCAGTGGCACTGGCCCAGTGCTGTTCCGAATCAATCTGCTTCCGCAGACGCTTGAAGGCGAGCATTGCCTCAGAACACAAAGGGGAATGAAAGTGGCACATGTCTCGTTTGTCCCTTTCCAGTCGCCGTTCTGAGCGTTCTCGTCTGCGCCAGAAGCTGATCTAGACATCCAGACGTATTCGAGCCTGGCTTCATTACTCCTATAGTGACTTTCTACTCAATCTATGTATCATCTTCAATGGTCCTCACAGAGCTTCGCATCCGACTCTATCCGACCTTGGTGTGTTTTCTCCACCCAGCATAATGCTCGGATAGTTGAGCTATTCTTGTCAAGCATCATCCGCATCAAGATCAACATGCCGCAGATAACCACCTCGATAAGTCCATCTATCTGTTTTATCAACGCATGTTCTCTGCATGTTCAGGATATAGATCAGGTCACGACACTTTTTCCACCTTGCTGTTCAAACACATGTCTTTTCATCAGGCATTTTATTTCATTTAGGCGGGACAACGACCTGCCGTCGTCGGGTCCACCGCCGACAAAGCCTCGAGGCTTCAGGCTTCCCAACAACATGCCAGCAGCCGTTCATAACCATGTAACCGAAGAAATGGTGCGCTCTTGGTGTGCAAATGCAATATAATCTAATAGCCATTACGAAGTAGCGGAACGTTCAATAAGACGACCTTTCAACAGGGCGGCGGCGTCGAATGGGATTGGCCAAAGAACAATCACCGCTATGACCGTCGGCTTTGTTTATTATCCTTTTGTTCTCATTGTTCTCTACAGGTCGACTATTCGCTGAACGCACGTAACGGTGCTAAGTGGCAGCTGCAATGCCGTCTACAGAACATGAGGTCGTCTCCAAGGTGTCAAATGCAGATAAAATCATTTCTATTTCCATTTTATATTCGGATTTTGGTCAATGTTTTTCAGAATCTTGCATGCTTCTTCCCGTTAATTCACCAGTAGTATTGTGATAATTGATTGCTCACAAACTATGTACGTATTTTGTGGAGTCGATACAGCATGGGGTCTAGGGCTCCATCCTCCTCTTATTCAAATATGTTGACGTACTTATCCGCTGGGGTGTAGCACTGCACAATTGTTAACCTGCAATTCGATAGGTATTTGCGATTTTGAACTGCGAATAGTCATGGCCATCAACCTTACATATTTACTTTATACTTTACGTCTGACCTCCAGTTGAACTTCCAGTTGATTTGCTTCTCTTACGGTCTTGGCTTTGTTGCAATAGTATCATTGACACCGCTATCGCAAGCTTATAGCTTTAAATTTTCTATCTTGCCACAGTGTGACTTTATGTCTGTTAGTCTTATAATTAAAGGTGAGGGTACATATTGCCGCTTGCGCCTAAGGGTATCAATTATCCATAGAAGCGCTTTGGTAGAAATTGTGGCACGCCTCAAAAATAGTCACATAGTCTGTGTTTTGTATATGTACTTGAGTATAGTCTCATAGATGTACTTGACCACTTGTGAGTTTCTGAGTATCTAGTGGCCCGATATACTACAGGAATCGAGGATTTTTCTCGGGAATACTTCGGAAGTAGCCGTATTCCTTTTTTAGTATTTTTATTTACGTATATATCCAATGGGACGCACTATTCTTTACTCCTCCCAACGCCACAGAATTTATCGGTTTACCGTAAGGTTTCCGTCGTATATGCTAAAGGAAATCGTATGCTTTATAATCTATACCACACCGCTCTTCTCAATCAATTGCTCGGACTTCGATAATTCAAACTATATTTACTATGCCCACTCCGCAGTAGGAGTCTTCTCATCGTTTCAATATAATATAGTAGCATTTAGGAAGCGATAGGTATCCTTTCCTTGCATTACCATGTACCCCATATGCTCTCCTTACTTTTAGTAGGCTTGCTATAGCGTCCCAGTAAGCAAATTCGTCTTATTTAGTATACTGACACCATCTGACATTATTGATGGTTATTAGAACGCAGTCGCCTCGCATTTCGAGTATCAATCTCTTTCTACGAGGACATTTTTGCATGGACCCGCTGCTGGTTGGACTTACCTCGGGTGCTACACGTAAGTCCACACGCCCAATCGTTATACATTTTCCGACATTGAATCTACTATTGCCCACAGCGATGTAGCATCTTCCAGAACCCTTTTGGAAACAAGTTCTGTCAGTGCTCAAATGCGCCTAATTTATGCACCACCTTTGTCAGGGCGCTAACAGCTCGGCGCTTACTGGCATAACTTTGCAGGCGTGGAATACGCCAAGGAATGTTGTACGTTCTGATTCTTTTAAAGTCGGCTTTGGCCCAGTCACCTCACAATCGCGAATCTCGATTGCCAGTTTGCGATTTCAACATCCAAGGTACTGCCAAGAAGGTCAACGACACTCAATGCAACTCCCCTTGCACCGGAGATGGCTCATATATTTGCGGAGGCACCGGATATATTAGCATCTATCAGGATAAGGGTCATAATGGCGTACTTCCAACGAACAGAAACAAACTTGGGAACTGGACTTTCGAGGGTTGCTACAAGTGCGTTGCACAGGTTCTCAATCAGCCCCGAATAATATTTGGATTGCTGACCTACCATAAATCCACAAATTTGGCAGGGATAATACGAATGTCAACAAAACGGTCAAGCGAACGCTTTCGCAAAGGGTCGAGATATCAACTGGAGTAACCGTCGAAAAGTGTACTGCTCAATGCGCGGTGAAGGGATTCCATATCTCTGGATTAGAATTCGGCCAGGAATGTTGTGCGTAACTACTTACTATCTTCCATATGTGGCGCATAAAATAATCCTAACCACGACCTTTACCATTATCTTTTCTTCGCGATATAGGGTGTGGCTCCAACTTTCTTGTTGCTAATATAACGGCTCCATTAGGTGATTGCTCACAGGCATGTAAAGCCAACCATACAGAACTCTGTGGCGCCGCGAATAGACTCTCCATCTACACAAGCGCCATATCTGCATAAATTGGGTTTATAGTGAGGGAGAAAAGACGGGTGAAGTGAAGCTCGGTGGGTATGAATGCTTCCTAGGACCGCACAAGGCCCACACATATATATGGCAGGTGTACAGATTGTCGGAATATAAGAGAAGCTCAGAGTGGCTTGCACATCTGGGCCGGCTATGGCCTGCAACTGTAATGACCTCGAATTTTCCACGACTTTGTTGATAGTGGGGTACAACAGAACTGACAGCATGATCGTGTACTTGATCCATCTAGTAGATTATATAACCAATACTTCTCCTGCCTTGATCGATGATCCAGCCTTGATCTCAGTTTCCAGCCGTGTCGCGGCGCCTGTTCTTCCTTTTGCGTGATGGTGCTGCATGGGTGTATATGTTACGGGCAAGATTTCGTCGCATATCAAGCTGATACTTACCAGCATAGGTGATCACACTGTGATCATTACCCACCCCACTAATAGTCGTATTGGAAATATTCCCTGAGTTAACGTTGTTGACATAGTTCCCATATCCAAACATATTCGGCGGTGTGTGATATCCAGAGTTAGGATGTCCAGCCGCTGGGCCCATTGGAGGTGATCCAGGAAATGGTGTATAAGACTGAGAAGGCGATGGATTGTAATGTTGAAATCCTGGAAGATGCGGAAAGTAGGGGTTGTAGGGCGGATAAGGGAACTGAGGATTTGGTGGTGGGGATTGAAACATTGGTGGGCCTTGAAACCCCGGCATTGAGGAATGGATATTGCCCACCGATGTACTCATGTTCCCCATTGACGCGTTCATATTTCCCATGGAGGCACGCATGCCTTCCATCGACGTACTCGTGTTTCCCATTGCCCCTTTGCTATTCGGAAGGTCCGCCTCTGTGGCAAGCGTCGATTTGGGACTGCGTGATCTTTTCTTTGCAGTCTTTGGCGGTAACTTTCGCTTTTGGCCCTTCTTGTCCAATTCGATAGAATCCTCCGAATCAGGCGCACTCTGCCAGTCGTCTTCAACTGCAGTCTCAGCATCGTCCATTTCTTCGTCGGTTTCAACAGTGGTTCTGCGATACGAGTTTGAGCCAGTTCCGTGATCTCTTATTTTCCCGGGCAGCTTTCCTGCCAAAACTTTCCGTTCTTCAGCTTTATATCGTTCTGCTGCGGCCACAAATAAATCAAGGTCAATGTTGGATGGTTCCTCGCTGGAAATTGCGACTTCAGCATGGACAGGACGATTCGCAGGATCGCTCTGTTGCGTTGAAGTAGCATCTCGGGGAACGGAGGAAAAATCTGAATGATTAGGACTAGGATCGTCGATCTTCAAGGTTTTGATTCGTTCAATGATTCTTTCCGTATCCGTTCGCTCCACCACGATTCCTCTCTCTGCAAGCTGTGCAAGGATCTGGCTTTGACCGCTCAAAAGCTGCTGTACAGCATTTGCAATGGTTAAATGGGAAGAGATCTTGCTTTTTTGGATTAGCTCCTACCAGCAAGATTGGTTTACAAACGAATGCCTACCTCGAATTTATGCACTGCATGTCGCAGTTTTTCGCGATATTCCTCTATCTTCGCACCATCTGCCATGCTTTGAACCCAGCGCACAGCAGTACCACGCTCCAACTTGTTCCTCACATATTCGTTGATAGAAGCTAGAGTCCTGGAGGATAGTGTTCAGCTTAATTTAAAGTCATCCTACGTCCCTTGATTACTCACATGACAAGATCCTCAATAGCCGATGCAAGTTCTGCAGGTGGCCAAGTCTCTTGGGATGGCGAGGTCTGGTATGAGCGCCAGACCACAGCAATGAGGGCAGTGGCCTCATCCCCGAGAAGCCGGAAAGCTGATTTGTTGTCCTTGACCGCCTACAGGCGTATGAATATTGGTTGTCGTGTAGTGATAAAAAAATATGTATCCATACCTGTATGATGGCTAAAATTTGCAACGTAGTCCCAGCAGCCTGCTTTAACCCAGGCACTGGGGCGAAGTCTGCTGCTTCTTTAACTAGCGCCAGCGTAACCGACGCCCCTTGCCGGACAAAGTCAGCCCAGTCAAGCCCATCGGTCTCTCGGTCGTCCTTCGATTTTCTCTTCTTGCCAAAAAGTCTTCCAGCCATGTAGCCCCGAGAGAAGGATAAGAAAGGGATTGGCTCAGATGGAAACCGATAACATGCTATATGTACAAGCGCCTGTCATGAGGCATGCACACCATCCTAAGAAAAGACTGTCAGAAACTTTCCCACATGCCAGCTCGAAAGCAAAGAAAAAAGCCCTTCTTCTAACATTTGTTCATCAATAAAGTAAACCTTGTTCAAAGCTCTTGTTCTCTGTTCCTAGCTAATGTGCCACTGTTAGAAAGTACCAGGATTCAAATTTTGAGAAGGCAAAGTACTCAAAGGTAATTTTGGCAAATGGGACCGGGGTACAGGCGTATTCATCCGCCTGAACCAATTTCGAGAGAATAAGCTCAAGCACGTTGCAAACGCGGCTGCTGCTGGCCCTATTCATGAAGATATTGGAACGAGTAGAGTATGAGCCAGAAAGAAAATGCTGAATCGCAACAAAGACTTACCAAGAAAAGAAAAAAAAGGCTTTACAGATCTCACAGATCTCAAGCTTGGGAAATAACGTCACGCAAATGAATTCGCAACACAAGGACTGGATCTGACGAGCGCAATAACGACTTAGGGGCAACATAGTGATAATACGACATAATGATGGAAGAGGGACGCAGTGATTGAGGTAGACAATCGTAATGTTTGAATGGTTGCAAGGCAATGAGGATGAAAGAACGGTGACGCGACGGAATGGCCTGATATGTGACGGGGACTGTATGCGGTGAATGTGATGGGTACGATGAAAGGACAGGATAACAGCAACGATGGACAACATAAATTGGATAAATGAGTGTAAAGTTACAACTAATGTAATGAGTAAAAAGGACAAAACAAAATATGACTATACCATGGTGAAAAAAATATTATTGTATGCGCAAAGGAAAGCTTCTTGTATGCGTGACTAGTATTGTATTGACCTGTTCATTCGAGCGGCACGAGTCAAAAGGGCGATAGAAGTATTGGGAAGATGGCTAGAGTTTGGACACAACCATGATTTATGCTTGATCTTCACAAGCCTGCTTGTCGATTGAGTATGTAGTGGCTGAGATCCTGCCAACCTAAAACGAAAGACATTCTATGAGAATACCTAGCATAAAAGGTCAAATTACCCACCTCCTCCAACGCGGCACATAACCTTCTTCGTCGTCGCGTCACCACCAGTCTTCCCGGACCTCATCATTGTGTCAATCGACACGTGACAACCTTGCGACTCAGTGCGTTTGAAAATGCATACTGTGCCTTCATCTCTTCACCCTCCTTGGGGATCTGAGTCTTCCTGAGATGCGGGTCCACACGCTCAACAAGTAACCCATGTGCAATTGAGTTGACCACAGCAGCGACCTCGACATCTAGAGGGTCAAAGTTGCTGCCTGGGATATACTCGTGCAACGGGAGCTGATCCATTGAGGGGGTGTATGCACCCGCCCGTGATCCAGGGCGCGACGGCGCGCGACTGCCTGAACCATCTCTGAAGCTCGATGGAGGCATCTTTGTGCTAGCCCCCGCCTTAGGGCGACCAACCGAGCCTTGGAACACGGGTACCTGCTGCGCCCGCGCGCGAAGCGCATGTTCAGGTGTCTGCGCACGCAGCGCCTGGTTCCTGAAAGTTCGCATTGTCGGGCTTTCTGAGCGGCTAAATTGTGACATCGCTGAAGCCGGTCGTGATGGCGTATGCAGGTGCACGCTAGGAATAGGAATCATTGATCTGCTAGGGGGCCGTGGGGGATGTGTCCTGGGAGGAGAGGCGTTGCTTTGTGCAGATGTGGAGTATGTGGGGGAGTGAGGTTGGTTGAAAACACCGTCTTCGTCGTCCCAGCCACCAACAGATCGCGCGCCGGATATTGAGCCTTTTGCTGGAGCTGATATGTGGCTAGGCGTCTTGGAACGGGTCCGTGGAGTGGTGGCAAAGCTTGGTGTAATAGCTCGCGAAGGGTTTTGCGATCGAGAAGGCGTTCTCAAAGTGCTTGATAGTACAGGTGGCTGGAAAAGGGAGGATGAATAAGTGGTAGAATTTGAGGAGGTAATCGGAGACCAAGGCCGCGAAGATGCCATGGACACTCGCGATAAACTTCTTCTCTGTGGAGTTGCAATTGGCGGAACAGGAGGAATGTCATCATAATGAGAACCATAATATCCAGTTGACGATGGAGGTCTTCTTGGGGTGCCTTTGATGGTTGTGTTACGGTCTTCTTGCGCAGTGGTTTCCACCTTCGTCGAACTATTCCATCGCTGTTTCAGGGAAAGGACAGGGCGTGATGAAGTAGATACCGAGTTGTCAACTTTCTGAGGTGAAGAATCAGGCGTATAACTCATACTGTGTTTGTGCACAGGTCTCTCAGGCGTCAACGGCGTGGCCGCATCATTGGTGCGTACGGAACCAAATAACGAAATTCTTTGACGACGCAGAGCACTTGTCGAAGGAGGAGGCTCAGAGGATACGCTTTTCTTAGTAACCGCAAGAGGCGATACAGAAGGCGCAGTTGTTGTCGGAGTGGTAGGTTTCGAGTTTCCTGTGATCTTTCGAGCAAATTTACGGAAAGGAGACATGGACCCAGAGGCTGCGCTACCCCCGCTCGACACCCTTGACATACGTGATCCGCTTGCAGGGGTTGCTAGGTATCCGTTCCTCGTTGAAGTGGTTCCAGATGTTGTGGATTCATGGTCAGATTCTCCACCTAAGAAGACCTTGCGGGTAGCCTCCATCTCGGAGTCTGTACGTGATATTCGTTCGCGCAGGTTTTTCCATCTCTGGGCCGATTCCGCATGCCTCCGCAAGGTCTCCCCATTCTTTGTGACACGATCACGAACACCTTTATCAATAATAGACAGAACTTTAGATGTTGCAGGCATGTAGTGCCTAATCATAATTCGGGATAAGAACACAGGGAAAAAGCAAATTGTTATGCTTACTTCTTCTTCGCCTCATAAGAGTCCAGAAGCGATGTGAACACTTCGAGGTTCAGAGACAATTTATCACCGCGACCAGATGGAAGAGCAGCATTGGACTGAAAGTCGTCCATACCACGCCGATGAACTTGCCAGATAAATTCCTGGGAATCAAATGAGAACATAAGAACAAACTATAGGCTGTGAAATTGTTAATCACGTACTTGACAGCGGTTTACCGCCTTTTCCAAACTGGACATCATCCCATCGGCCTGGTCAGTGACCGTTCTAAAGACAGTAAGCCACTTGTCTTCCTTCAGCTCCTCCCTCAAAACCTCGCTTTCGTCTTGAACAGACTCCCACTCCGATATTAATGTGGCGTGTTTCCGAAGCAAAGCTGCGTTCTCGCTCCCTGTGCCAGTTTCAGACGCAGTCGGAGTTGCGGCGGTGCGTAAGAGAGGTTCCAAAGTATCATTCACAGTCTTGATGCCCTTCTCAACTGATTCCAAACGTTCATCCAAAGTCATGAGTGATTGATCGATAATAGTGGTTGTGTTCGCATCTGCATTGTCTCCTGAAGATTGAGATTTATGGCGGAGTTCCTGGATTTCTACGATGATTGTTATTATTTGGATCGAACAATCACTTCATCGACACTGCGTACCAAAAATGCGGGTTTGAATATCAGATATCGCGTAAGAAAGCTCCGTCATATGCGTAGAAATTGCTAAGAGACGTATATCCCTATGTAATAGCGATGAGGGTAAGGCAAAGAACAAATATTGTCGTGACGCACTCTTGACTCTTTTGTCTGCCCAACTTCGACATGTTCTGATTGACAGTTATGGTGACGTTCTCTGTATCGTGGAATATAAGCGCAAAGAAAATGACGCGTAAGATTGAAAATGCGAACCGTCGTCCTCCAGATCGAATGACACCTTGGATGATGAAGCTGAACCGTTGGTCAAAATTGAGGAAGGCGTGGGCGGAACATAGTCCTTCAGACTTGACTGCGATGCCGAGCTATAGATGGAGCTCCGCGACGAGACGACGCTGGAAGTTGACATATTGCAAGAGAAATCGCGAGAGAAAGAGAGAGAGAGACACGGCGAGAAGGAGACCGGGATAAAGAGTGTTTGATTGGAGAGTCGCTAAGGAAAAGGGCCGGCGGCAGCCTAGGGATGAGTTACACGTCGCCGGTGGGTATAAATGTCGAACGCGGATGTCGACAGATCCTCTGCAGCCTGGCGGGAAGGAAGAAGAGGACGGATGGGCTTGCCACGACGCTGAGCGGGTTGGCTCCAGTCCAAGGCAGAGCTGTGGTCAAGTGGCGATCATCTTCTTGTCACAAGTCACTCCTAAACCATGTTGCCTAAATGGATGCAATAAATTGACTATAAACACATCAAAGCTACGCTAAAGTAAGTATTCGAATTTATGCGTATATATCATCTACATCCATAGCATCTACATCGTCCGCGTGTTGATTATTGGCGTCGACTTCCTGTCGTTCGGCCAATCTAGCTTGTTGATAGCTCTTCAGCTCTGACGTCGCCTCCTTGTCCGCATCTTTCAGCATCAGCAATCGACTCTTCTTGTAGCGAACAGGATCAACTGAGTTGAAATATCCACCTGATAGACCTTCAAGAGCCCAAAGATTATTGCTTTCTTCTATGGCTGCTTGATTCATAGCCTGTTTAACTATGGGGACCATCTTAGGATGTGACAGGAGCCGAGGATAATAGCGGCCACTGATCAGACTCATGGCTCCGACAAATTCATAGCCTGCCTCAAGAATAGGGCGGAACTTATATCCTTCTGGAGCAGGGGGCAGAGTAATAGCAGGAGGAGGACCAGAGGTCGTCGATTGGGCGACTACTCCATTGCTAGCTTTGGAGAACAGGCCATTTTGTGGTGTGGAATCGGGCTGCGTAGAGGGACCCGAAGGTGGTGTTGGTGTTGGTGTTGGTTGAGGAGCAGTGGTAGCGGCAGAGGTACCATTCGCAACAGGCGATTCGTTGGGTTCGACCCAATCTTCGTCCGCAAGCTCGTATAACATGCCACAAACTCTTGCTTCCGGTTTCATGCCAGTGCTGGTCAGAACATTCACTGCCACGATACCGTCTAGCCGCAAAAAGACGCCTCGCATACCAGCCCCAAGCTCCGTGGTATCGCGACTTGTTGTGAGCCATGTTTCTAAGCTGACTTTTCCGGGGCCAGAAGGTGGGAGGATATGGTTGCCGCCGTTCGGTGCCAAACTGCGACGGGGAACTTTTAGGCGGATGAAGTCATCAACCCAGATTCTTTCTGCACCCCACCAGAGGCCTTGGAACCGTGTTTGTGCGAGCTGGTCGGGTGGAGGTGGATTTCCAAGAACGCGACTCGCAGTTTTATTGAGAGCAACTCCAGATGTTTCTGCGTTGATCGCTGAAACACTTTCGTAGTTAGATGTCTTGGTGGTTTTTGCAATTTGTGCGTTATGTCGACTGGCCGCTTCGATAACCTCCTGTAAAGTTTGAGGAGCAGGGGGCTGTGACAAAGATGAATTGAGAGTAGAGGATGGTTGAGGCAGCTGAGGTTGGGGTTTAGGGGTCGGTGGTATTGAGTACCTGAGTTCATAGTCGTCTGTAAGACACCAATATGAAGATAATGTGGACCCTATTTGGAGCGCAAATGCATAGGCAGGGACTGAGTCCGCAAAAGAAGGAGGAACAGGTCCGGGACATGGATTAAACTTCGACAACGATTCCTTATCAAAATTTAGTTTTTCAACGGGGAAGGTTGCCAACAGCTGCATAACCTCGTTAGTTGGCATATATGCCTGATAGGGGAGAACATTGTCGTTGTCAACAACGATTGAATGGGAGATACCCAAAAGTTGAACCTTGTAGCGCATGAATTGGTGGATTGTCCAAGGTGGAGGTTCATCTGAAAGGTCAATCATAGGTCCTCTTTCGCTTTCATCCGCTTCGAAACCGAGCTGCACGGCTGATGTACTGGCTCGCGGAGATGATGTCTGCGAGAAGCCGGCGTTCTCATTAGAACTTCGCGGGACTGATTTCGATTTGAGTTTGACCTCCTCAACGATGGCAGGCCAATATTCAATCGCAGCGGCACCTTTTTCTGTTCCGGAACGTATAGGGAGATCAAGAGCGCACCAAACTACCTCTCCTTCTCTAAACCACCTCGGAACTGAGATGGATGCCTTAGAATAAAGCCCTCTCAGGTCGTTGCTCCGTTCCACAAGCATGGGCTGTTTCAAGACATGGGCAGAAGCTTTCATAGGTTGAACAGTTCTTTGGACAGCTGCATAAGCCTTGGTATCGCGTTGCCGGGCCTCCTTCAGGCGATTAGCCGGGTCGCGACCTTTTCCTTTTTCCTTTGGGCCTCTAATCCTTGAAGGCATTGGAGATTGGGTAGGGGTCGTGCGCAAGATGGTGCTCATGGATGCCGTTATCTCTCTTTGAGACTTTTTGGCACAATATTTACATTCACAGTCGGTTGAGGGGCTGCCCATAAGCCAGATGGCATGTGGTATGAATTCATTCATGGAGCGAAATCGCTTCTTCATGGGTCCTGAATATCATTAGCTTATAGAAGTAAAACGCAAACGAATGCATACCAAAAAGATACAAATCGTGTCTAGGTGAATCAGCTGGACCTTTATTATGGTCATATAAACGATATCCTTCCGGAAAATTCCTTAAAACATAGTTAGGCCCGTCTGTAGTAAAAATTATTATCGCGTATGTTTCGTCATGCAAGGTGCGCGCTTACCAGGCATCTTCAGTTTTCTAGACACGGCGTCTCCGACGGTGGCTCTCCATTTTTTGTTTTGGTAGTGCTCCATATCACAATGGGCGTAGAAGTTAACATGTCCATCCTGGTCTACAATTCGTGTTGTATTTGTGGGCCATGTGCTAACACTGCCGTCCGTCCTTGGAAAATCAATATAGCTCGGGTTGGTTATAGTAAATGATGCTGAATCCGCGACGCGTCGTGCGGACATTTCGAAAGAAATTGGTTTTAGGGTGGCCTATAGTCTCCCAGAGAAGTAGCAAGCCAATAGATGAGGAAGAAATCAAAATTGAGAGAATATTGGCTGGGTTCAGGCTGTGTTCAAACTTAGTCCAAGAAGTTGAAGTCCTAATCAGTATACTTGCACGCGAAAGGCCTGGGATCATAACAATAATCAATAACCCAAGCTACCTATAAAATTCCGCCGAACCGTCTTTTCTCTCTTCCATGCTTCAATCTAATACTTTTACTTATGCTTTCTTGCAAGTCCCTCGATTCTCGGAACATCCTTCACAAAATAACTCGATTCTGTGAATCATCTGATTCAGCTTGTATATATTAAACCACGTCAGCCGCGTATATCTACGACTTGCACGAGAATGCACCACATGCTTGTCGTTAAACAACGCCGCAAGAATAACTTATTACTCTGCAGAACGTCTACCTTCGATTACCTCCGGGAAGATGTTTTGAATGGGTCGAACAATTTCAAAAGTGTGTAAATACATATTTATTTCATGAAATATAAAAACTTTGCCCATGATATACTTGCGAATTCTGAGAACAGATTTATACCCACTACAAAGATGAAGAATGTCGAGCTACTTTGTCCGTTCCACATCTACGCTATTTGCTAGTATCAAATGCGTTAATCTGTAACATGTCGCGTTTTTCCAAGCCGGGACTGTCCAAAACGACATCCTTCAAGAACCGCGGTGCTACCCCAAACCCAATCGGGTTTTCCAGCATGAATTCCAGCTTCACATTTTTCAAATTTTCATAGGCGGAAGCGACCTCGAAATCCGCCCCCGAGCCCATTCCGGATAGAATCGCGTCAACTTCACTCCACGCATCGAATATCGCGGTGTTGATGGATCTGTCCATGTAGGGTGCTGGCAAGTAAAGCGAATATACGACCCATATGCTTTCGATTGCATTCGGCCTCTTTGGATGTATGGAGTCGATCCCTGTTTGCAAGACGCTGCTTAGCCAAGGTAAGGGATCGTCCCCTTTCTGAAATACGTCAATGTAAACTTTGAGAGTTCGTAGATTTGGGACCTGAACAAGATCGAATTGCTGTGATGGCGGTATCTTCCAATACTGCTTCAAATCGACTATAAGGCTTCAGCAAGATCTCTATAACAAAAAAAGATTGGGGTCACATACGATCGTTCATGAGTACCAATTCTAGGTTCTCGACAGACAATGAAGCATGCAGCAACTTCGCGAATTCGGCAAAGTTTCCTGATATTGACAGGGTCAAATTGCGTACTGTTGTGACTGTCGCTGTCGAAAGTGGGTGGAGAAGATACGAGATCACTGCCGTCGACGTCCTCGGTCCAATAACGAGCGTATCCAATGGCGCAACCTCGCCCTTCTCTCCTTCCTCCAAATACGCTACACTTTCATCCGTGAAGAATAGGTGATTGACTTCTAGCACCCTCAATTGCTTGCACGCGCTCAACATCTTCTTCAAATCCCCAAGGTTATCCAACAACAAACTGCCCAACTTTAACTCCTGCAGCGCTGATGAATGCAGCACATGTTCTTGTACAGCGCTGAGCAGCGACCGTGGCAACTCGCCCCATGGGATACGCACGGATGCGGACCGACTAATCTCGAACCTGCGGAGATTGACGAGCTCGCGGAGGAGATGCGGCAGCGTCGGCTCGTGCGCGAGCCATGCGCGAGCGAGCATGCCCTCGCAGAGATGAAGCTCGCGAATGTACGGCGCTATCGAGCCGAGTCGCCCGTCGCGCGACGACGCCAGTGTGACGAAGAGCCTCTGGCATGGCGAGGATTCGCGCGTGCGGATGAAAAAGCTGATTTTGGTCCGTTTGATCGGCGGGTTCAGGTCGACGCGGTAAAAGAGGTGCGCGCGTGCAGAATAGAGCCAGAATGGGGAGACGAGGGCACAAGCCTGTAGAGACTGGATATCGTCGTGGAAATGGTTGATAATGTCGTCGAATATCTCCTGCGGAAGGGTTGGTTGACTCTCAGAGGCTGACATTGTGCATCTAGTCAAACTTTGGGGATGGAAGAGATATCACAACCCGACTTAGACTGTTAATCAGTACTAGTTATTATGATTGGGGCCCGGTAAACGAAGACAGTCATTGGGTGTGAGCCTTTCCACGATCCACAAGGCACCGAGTATGAGCACCAATGTCCTAAAAGTACGACTCGGCCCAATCGGTGACCGCCAGAGTGTTACTCGTCTCCGATAGTTGAGCATAGTTGAGCATGATTGTATTCCGAAGTCAATTTTATCAGATATCTTGCAGATCCTGTAGATATATATTGGAATCAGAAATGTACACACAAATCTCAGACACTAGATTATAGTAGGTAGGGTATTAAAAGGACATTACAAGGGTCAGAGAAATATCAAGTAAGGGTATGGTTCTACAAATCACGTACTAATATCTAAGTCTATGCAAAAAGAGAAAAGATTACCGTATCTCACAAACGTCGACCTCTAAAACCCCTTTTCTATCGAGGTTGGGTAGCTGCTTGATGTATTCATTCGAAAGTTGCTGTAGGGTTTCATCGCCAATCGGATTATCAAGCGCAAAATCTAGTCTGAAACGCTTTAATGCCGAAAACGTGGACTGCGAAAGCAGGTCATCGAACGCCCGCCATCCCGCCAACGAGTTGTCGAAGGTCTGAATCGTAAGATCTGGAGGGGGTTTGTCTATGATGCAAGTAATCGACACATCGGCAAGAGTATTGCCCGGAGAGATGGTAGAGAAGGAGGGAATTATCCAAGGCATTGGGTCTGTTCGAGCAAGGAGAAGGCTGACTTGCAGGGACAATCTCCGCAGAGAAGGCATCGAATGTAAATCTATAATGCCGTTATTATCTAAATGTGTTCCATAATCGACTAAGTTTGGGGTTAACTTGGTAAGCATGTCGTTTAGTGATTCGGAAAATAGCAGGACATACACATGGTTTCTATTTCAAGCTCCAGATTTTCTAGCTTCGGGGTGATTTTAAGAAGTTCGAGGACATTTCCGAAGTTTTCGGATGTAATGTTGATTATCAAGGACGTAAGGTTGGAGAGGTCTAGGGGAGATCGATTATGGAGCAGGATTGGAATGAGGAGGGAGAACTGTTGGATCTCAGCAACAGGCGTTCTAGATTCGCCGGCTTCTCGTGTTCATAGGTACGCGCTGGCGAAGGAATTTGTAGATCGAGGACGTGTTCTAATGCAGAGACAGACAGATGGCTAGCGGTGGTGATATCCACACCGTCCATTTGCAGGGTCTTGAGGTTCTTCCAGGAATCGAGAACTTTGATAAAGTCGCCAATGTGCTGAACGCGAATTGGCGGAGAGTAAAAGATTCGAGGGCCAGGAAGGTCATTGCGTCGCTAATATCTTTGAAGACCATGGTAGACCAGGCTGTCTTGGGGTCAGAGCTGCCTGGAATGGGAAAGTTGAACTCGAGCTCCTTCAGGGAGGCCAATTTCTGGAGAAGGGACGGGAACATGATCTCGGCGCTGACCCATCTATAATTCGCTGGTTGATCGATGCGTGTCTCATTGACGGAGAGCTTGTTGATGTATCCTGCGAGGTGCGGAGAGGATAAGAGAGTTCCGTATATGCGGCGACACGAAGTGTTCGGCAACCAGCCTGACCCAGGCTTGGCGCAAGGACATCCAGTGAGCTTCAAGTGGTCGAAAAGATGGACACGGCTGGCAGGGACCCAGGAGCGGCAAACAAGGGAGCACGCGCGCAAAGAGACCTCATCGTCGTGGAGGAAATCGATGATATAATCGCAGAGTTCCGATATAGCCTCTCGCTGACATGGAGGCTGCGGGACTTGTGGGTGGGGAGCCTATTGGTGCCAGCCGACGGGGGAACTGGTTGAAAAGAGTTACTCAGCGCCGAAAAGTAGGTAAATCCGAACTACAGATCAACAGCGGTTGTCAACAAACATATATGCATAGACCCTCATCGCGATAAGTCGGAGACGGAGTCGGAGTAAAAGGATATAGCATCAATGGCAACATTTGAGTTATCAAATGGCATTAGACACACTGTCTATTTGTGAACATGAGGCAGCATGAGGCGTTAATGACGGAGGCAAGTGCTCCCCGCCTGCATCCCGAGTTGCCACGACATACCGCTCCGGGGTGACTCCTGGTGTCTGAATCTCCCTGTCATACACAGTGCTCTTGCAAGCCGATGATTTGGCGAAGATAAGAAGGATGTGGTGATAAGGCAAATAGCTGCCTGCAACACGGGTCCACCCGTGTTGTAGCTGTTCGTAGGGAAATCTAGGAAGGCCTGGAACTAAGAGTCATAAATATGGGGGCGGCATCCGAGCTGATGCAAGCATGACGTAATGCCCATGTCTCTCCGCGCATCATGAGCACTGGCCAGCGCTTGAGCCGGCAGTGCCCATCCCAGTGCCACCCTCCACTGGCACGAATCTCCCCCCTTCCAATGTCGGCGACAGCGACAGCGCGTGCTAAGACACCCACGTACAAAGCCAGCGGCGGCTTCGAGACGTCTAATGGCACTCTCTACGTGTCAAAACCATATCGTTCAAAGACCTCAAAGAAGCTGCGCGCACTGATCACGTTCGCTCCTCGAAGTTCAACTTTCGACATCAACAATGATCGCTCGTCCTCAAACGAATTTCGTGTATGTTCACTGATAGCCTAGAAGTCTAGTCCGTCTGACTTTGGGGCAATTATAGGGATTTTTCTCGCTATTTTGGATATCAATTTTATCTTTTCTATCCAAACATATGTCCGCAGTATCGAGACCAGCGGCCGCCCTCTCAATCTAGACTTTGCTACCATGTTCTCACAAGATGCTATTACTCTCGCTCTCAGTGACGCGTTTCTGGTCCTATGCACCGGCATATGCGTTCCATTTGCTCTGGCGATGAAGAATGGGTGGATACGTTACTACTGGACAGGTGTGGTTTTACAACACCTGCTACAAATGTCGATTCTATTTGGTGCTATCAGTTGGACTTTCAACAGGTATTACTATATCACGTTCGAGATGTTTTCAGACTCTAAACCATATCCAGAAACTGGCCATGGGTACAATCTGGTTACTTGACATTACATTCACTTGTGCGTTCCATCTGTCAAAAATATCTGCTTTCGACTTACTTTCTGTGATAGGTAATGGTCATGAAAATGCACTCGTACATTACAGTCAACGGGCAACTGCAGACTGTCTCTACACATGCTGAGAAGCTCATGCGCGACCTTCGAAAGGCAACGGAATCTGTAGGCGGGTGGGAAAAGGCTATCGTGGTTGCCCAAGCCAGGCTGGCCGAAATAGACGCCCAAAGTTTATCTGGGGTTTCCACCCCTCCCAACGGCTCCATCAACAGCAGTACACATGAGCCCACGCCCATCGGTACCCCTCCTGTACCAGAAGGATCATCAACCTCGTACGTAGACGTAAAGACGGCAAATGCTCTGCGAAAGCGACTCACTGCCGTCGCGGCTCAGAACAACAATAAGAACACCGAACGCGTCAATGTGCGTGCATCCACAAAACGCAGTCGAAGGAGTCATTAGAACCGTCGGAAACCAAATTTATCTGGAAGAGGACCTCCCTGAAGGTCTCGTGCCTCACCCGCTGGTGGCACATCCGGACTCTCAAATATCTGCCATGGCCAGCGATATCTCTGAATTGCAGAGTGAACTCGTTAGTAGAGGCCCGACTTACGTGAAATGGCCGGAGACGATTACCTGGAAGAATTTCGCCGTGTATCAATTGATTCCAACACTGGTGTACGAGCTCGAATATCCACGAACTGACCGGTATGAAATTTTTGCCGCATCCTCGTAAAAATCTTCGCTCAGCATATGGCTCAATAGTATAAGGCCATTGTATGTTTTCGAGAAAACTGTGAGTTGGACTTATAGGCGCTTGACTTCGTTGGATTCTCAACTGTTTATTTGCAGGTCGCTACTTTCGGGACTTTCGCCCTCCTCTACACCGTCACAGAGAGCTTTATCCTCCCATATACACCAACGGCCGACCAATCTTTCCTGCGTTCTTTGCTTGATCTCGCACTGCCCTTTATGATGGCATATCTATTACTATTTTATATCATTTTTGGTACGCCAATTCTTCATATCTTTTCTTTCACTGCTCTAATATTTTGGTTTAGAGTGTATCTGCAATGCTTTTGCTGAACTGTCCTAGTGAGCAGATAGAGTTTTTTTTTTGGGCCAGATACTGTGAATGTTACTAATTTTTGCCATGAAGCTTTGCGGATCGACAATTTTATGAAGATTGGGTATGTTTTTGATTTTCTTCAAACTTAAAGTCCACTAACGTCAGTTAACAGTACGCGTCATTCTAAATTCTTCTGTAATCTGTTTAAAGATTTGTATGGATGGTAGGTGGAATTCGACATCCTGGGATGAATTCTCCCGGAAATGGAACAAGCCAGTGCACACCTTCCTTCTCAGACATGTGTACGCTGCGACGATCCTCAGCTATCGCTTGTCCAAAACAAGCGCGATGTTCGTTACCTTCCTGCTCAGCGCAGGCGCGCACGAACTTGTAATGATGGTAGTAACGCGCAAAATCAGGATGTACCTCTTCATTCTGCAGGTCAGTAACAGTTGTCCTCCTCTTCGACTTTCCTCCTTACTTACATGGCATGCGGTTAGTTGATCCAAATACCACTCATCATGATCGGCCGCATCCCTGCGATCAAGCAGAATAAGCTAATGGGTAATGTTGTTTTCTGGCTGGGTCTATACGCTGGCTTCCCTCTACTTTGCGTCGCCTATGTTGCATATTGAGCACAATATGTGAATGCTTGACTAATTTCCTAATACACGCACAGAAGGGGGTGGCGACATATGACGCCTTCTTCACCCCTTTTACTAGAATACTTACCGAATGCATCAAAATGACCCACGTAGAGATAAGTGAATAGCGTGCCATACTATGCACACATTTTGCCATATATTTAACACGTAGTGAAATAATCTGGAACATCTTGCGTACATAATACATACATCTGGATTTCTTTCGTCTGCAAGCTCCTTTCTATCTGTAATCCCATCCACCGCTTTCTATGATGCATATGATCGAACTTTAGAGAACCAGAACGGTCTCTCGTGTTTGAGCGCAACAGGGTAGACATCGCCTGTGTCCAGGTTTACAGAGTTGTAAGACTGAATGTCCATCCTGTTCCACCGCCCCAGGGGGCGCGAGCGAAGATCGAGCGTCATGGAAAATACATAGCGCATGCGTGCGCCTGAGGTACCTGGTGCTGGCGTGATGGTTGCCGACGACAAATCTGAAGCCGCATCGTCAGCGTCGGGCATAGCGTATCGGCCGCTGGCATCAACGAGGTTGGATATGGTGACCATGGTTCCATTCAATTGCCACTGGCCAAGGAAGAGACCCTAGAGCAAGAACACATGTATATTAGCATGAGCATAGTATGCAAATAACATAAATGCTGACCTTCATCCTAAAGGTTGGTTTGAGGAGTGATATAACTTGTTGTGGCGGATGTTCCTCGTTTGCCAGGAGGGATAAAACTTGGCCATTGGGGAAGAACCGTCTGCAAAATCATATGAGTACTTGGAAAATACCGAGATCGGCTAAAACATTACAGGTAGCGATGGTATGTTATGAGATGGCTGATCTATACGTTTTTTAAAGTTGCTTCAGTTGCTGGAGTTTATGATTGAGAACGCAAACTTACATTAACCCAGTGGTTCTCACTGAGACCGGGGCGACTGTTTGTACGATAGGCATAAGAAGGAATTTCGGAAGCACATAGAGAGAAGCTTACACATAATGGCAGGTCGCAATGTAGACCCCATCCAAGCGTAAACGCGGCTGCTCAATGAAAACTCGTCGGTAATCAGACAAGCGAGTCTCAATGGCAGTCAGCAGTGTGTCAATGTCAGGTATTTGAGGAGGATGATATGTCTTTTGAACGAGAGCTCTATCGGTTTGTGAATAGACAATAAATGTCGAAAATGATTTGGGAAATTACCTCCATATCCCAGGCTCCAGAGTCAACATCCTCGCTTTCTTGCTAACGAGTGCGAATCGTTCCACGGAAGTAGGGTCCAGTTTCATGATAATCATGACCAACAATTCCTCAGGAAGCATATTCAATAGGAGCGGTTCGTTCTCGTTCTCTGGTTCAAATTTGAGATCGGGTGCGTAGTCCTTGATGATAGTGGCCAGAGAACCCGTCACAACAACTTCAGCTTTATTAATGGTGCGCGGCTTGAGAGTGACAATACTCTCGAAGCTTGCTGAGAGATTTTCAATCTCGTCCGAGGGTCCATTCTTTAATTCTTTTTGGTCCTTCAAGATGGATTGAGCATCTGTTCGCGTTGATATGCACGGTCAACGTTGTCGTGCTGGCCATGGTGATGATTAAGCTGACAATCATAGGGTAAACAAGTCGCGAGACACACCAATCGGAAAGCCTGGCGGTAGAGTCGGAGAGCTTCATCTAATTCTCCCCGTTGCTCATGCTCAATGGCCTGACGGTAGACTTCTAGAGCCCTTTCAAAGACATGGAACTGTTTAGTGGCAATCCCGCCATTGGTTACAGCTGGATGGGAGGCGGGAAGAGTCCGAGTCGGAATAGTCTGCTTGGGAGCATCCGCAGAGAGTGCAAGAGGGCCGGGAGAAGGTGCTGAGAGTGCCTGTGTTACGGGGTGTTGAGAGTTGCTGGCGAGTAGTGGCTCGCCTGAGCCTGCGGCACCCAAAGGCGATTTAGGTTGCGCCGCAGCGCTGGTATTCACCAGTGCCTTGCCCTGTCTTCGAAGCTCTGCCAGCCATTCCTCTCGAAATCTGGCGAGCTCGGGATTTTCTTCTTCAACCTTGATTTTGGCCTTGGCTGGGGCAGCAGCCGGAGTCGATGTTGACATTCGAGAAGAAATAGAGAGAAATACGACTCATCGTCCTTCGTGAATAATCCATCGCGGCCCGGGTTATCTGCTAAGTCGGCCAGGGGATACGTGTGCCTTATAAGGCAGTCTGACAAATTAATCATTTCATTACATACCCGTTCCACGTCCTATTCGATCTCAAACTCCCAACCCCACGCTTGTCCACCACTCAGTGCAGTTCCCATTTTACGGGGCCATCTCTTCCCTGAAATGGAGGGAAACAAGGACGAAGCGCTAAGATGCCTTGCCATCTCCCAGAAGCACTACAACGCTGACAATCTCCCCTCGGCACGCAAGTTCTGTCAGAAGTCCATCGCGCTCTACGAGACTCCGGAAGCCACCAAACTACTAGTTGCCATAAACAAAGCCGCTGCGTCATCGTCGGAAAAGGAGAATGAAACACCCAAGGATCAGCTGGGTCGCAAACGGAGGAGCACCCTTCCGCTGCTGGCATCAAGCACCGCCAACAACCCAAGGCGAACGGAGGGAATGGTACCGCTGGTGGAATGGGCGGGGAGAAGAGAGAATATACTCAGGAACAAGTCAACATCGTCAAGAGAGTACGGTCATGTAAGGTCACCGAGTACTATCAGATTCTGGCGGTCAAGAAAGACTGCGACGACGCCGAAATCAAGAAGGCCTACCGAAAGGTCAGCATTAATATGTATTTTGTCATAAGCTTTCGTTCTGATGCTTTTGTACCTCTCAAGCTTGCTTTAGCTTTACATCCGGACAAAAATGGTGCCCCGGGAGCAGATGAAGCTTTCAAATGTGCGTTGCTCATATTCATCCAAATACCGTTGTCCAATACCTGAATCATTTTAGTGGTATCGAAAGCATTCCAGGTGCTATCAGGTATGAATTTCCGGACCTCAAGACTTGACGTAGTATTGATCTCCTTTTCAAGATCCTCAAAAGCGAGCCACATTCGATAGCGGTACGGACCCAGAGGATCGATATGGTGGCATGTCTTCAGGGGCTTCGTCATTCGCGGGAGAGGAGGAGGAGCTCGCTTTGATGGAGAACTAAGTCCAGAGGATTTATTCAATATGTTCTTTGGTGGTGGTGGCGGCGGTGGCTTTGGACCCGGTTTCGCGACAAGTTTCGGAGGTGGACCCAGTGCGTTGAGACCATCGTTTAATATTGTTCGCCATTGCTCATACGATCCAATGTTTAGCGGTCTTCACCTTTGGTGGGAATGGCTTCCGAACACAGACTTTCGCGCGAGGACCTGCAGCTGGTGGCCAAGGCCAAAATGCAGAACCGCGATCACTGCTTGTGCAACTCCTCCCACTCATTTTGCTCTTCGGTTTCTCACTGCTCTCATCATTACCTGGTCTCTTCTCATCACCCCCAACACCTGATCCTCGATTTGCTTTCACTGCGACTGCAAAATACAACACCGAAATGGAAACCGGTGGACTCGGGGTTCATTATTTTGTGAATAGAGCCGAGTTCACCAACCACCCGGTAATAGGCGCGGAAATGGCGAAAGAAGGCACGAAAATAGGCCGAGTACTCGAAGAAATAATAACGGAGAAGAATACACCAATGGACACACCAAAAGAAGACACAGCATCGAAACGGACGCCGAAGACGCGACAAGTTGTTCGGGGTAAAGGAAAGAAACGCGGGCCGGCACTCAAGAAGTTCGAAGATACCGTGGATCGGATATACACTCAAGACCTCTACGCCGACTGTCGCACCAATGCAGACAGAAAAGAGCGACGAAAGAGGCTGAAGTGGGTATCTTTGGAATTGGGACAGATTGGGAGAAAGTGAAGAAGATTGAAAGCGAAGTCATTGCGAGTTGTGAGGAGCTGCGGCGCCTAGGGTATCTTAAGCAGTGATGTAACGCGACTTAACTTATTTTCGTCTGGATTATGCCCTGGATATATCACGTAGTGTAGATTTCTTTGCTTGTTTCACGATACATAATGTTGGATGATTTAACACGTTCTGTTTGGTCTGGGCTGGTCTAGAATTCCAACAAGGTGGCTGAATATGCGGTATGGCGCTACGTAGCTGCCCACAATCCTTCGTGCAGCGGGCTCCTAAGCATTCCGTGCCTTCTCCTTCTCGAGCTTGACGTAGTAGTTCTCCTGGCGTTCCACTTCAAAAGATTGATCAAAATGTATCCAAACGCGGTTTGGTCGAGGTAAATGTGCGCGTTTACTCACGGGCTTTCAAGTGGTATCCATACCTGCAGGAGTCGTCAACAAAACGTGTAAAGGAGAGAGGAACAAGACGCACCAGTAGGCGTATCCTCCGCTCACGCCAAGGGCGAGGGCACAGCCAATGTCGAGCCAGAAGCGCTTCCTGAGTTGTCCGGTAATGGGGGCGATGGCCATGGTTGTTTTGGTGGTGAGTGAAAGGGAGATGTCGGGTTGCGCCAAACAGCGCTGGGGCCACCAAATAATTACATCAGCGGGGGTCACGATTGTGTCACATCGAGGTGTTGTCCTCGCATTGCACACGCCTCGTCCAATCTTGGCTCTCTCCTCTGCACCCCCTGCCCATCGCACCCGCCCCACTGTCCGTCGCGTCAGTCCACCGCCAGCCCCAGAAATTCCCTTTGCAAACGACAAGTATCGTCCCAATCCACGCCTCCCTCCTACTCCCCGCGTGACACATCAAGATCTATCATGGAAGACCCCTCAGGCTCTGGAGGCTGGCGCTTTGCCCAGTGCTTTGGTGACAAGGGCGATGTCGACGATATCACAGAGGGTGAGGCTGCGCGCATGCTATTTGGGGCGTGCAGCAGCGCTGTCGCCCACCTTGCTGGCTGCCATGTGTCCTTACTAATTAATGTTTCCCTATCGCAGCTGATATCATATCCACCGTCGAGTTCGATTCAACAGGAAACTACCTCGCCACCGGAGATAAAGGTGGACGCGTCGTTCTGTTTGAGCGAAATGAAATGGTTCGTTGTCCCCATCCAATTATGCCACCCCCAGATCTCGGTGGCTCCAACAAAACAGACCACTTTCTGGAACCGTTTCGTTCTTGTCAACTTGCGATCTGCTGGCTTACTTTTCTGCACATAGAAAAAAGGTTGCGAATACAAATTTTATACTGAATTCCAATCGCACGAACCAGAATTTGATTATCTCAAATCACTTGAAATCGAAGAGAAGATCAATAAGATCAAATGGTGCAGACGACAAAATGCCGCTCACTTCCTATTATCGACGAATGGTACCCCTATCAAATTATAATTCAAATATACCAATATTGATGTTGTTCCTTCGCAGACAAGACGATAAAGCTTTGGAAGGTCTTCGAGAAATCACTACGAGTGGTGTCAGAGTCGAATCACTTCGATGGACAGCGCCCTATATCAGCACCCTCAAACCCCAGCCATTTGAGGCTGCCTCGTATGACCCAGCAAGACAACATTATCGCAGCTGTACCCCGGAAAGTCTACTCCAACGCACACGCATACCACATCCACTCCATCTCTGTCAACTCTGACCAAGAAACATATATTTCTGCTGACGACCTACGAATCAATCTTTGGAATCTCAATACCAGCGACCAAAGCTTTAGTAAGTGTTTTCTACCCTGTACTCATACGCGCGCTCGGCGTTGATTACTAATGACTTGTGTCATTCCCTATTAGACATTGTCGATATCAAGCCTGTGAATATGGAGGAATTGACAGAGGTTATCACCGCCACCGAATTCCACCCAACACAGTGTAACCTTTTCATGTACTCGAGCTCGAAAAGCAACATCAAGCTTGCGGACATGCGAGACTCAGCCCTTTGCGACAGGCATGCAAAATGTATATTCCTTCTTTTTGATTGAGAGGTTCCATTTACTCAGTTTTTTTCTAGGTTTTGAAGAGGAGGAGGATCCAAGTACCCGCTCATTTTTCTCCGAGATCATATCGTCCATATCAGATGTTAAATTCAGTCACGATGGCCGCTACATTTTGTCCCGTGATTATTTATCGCTGAAAATCTGGGACATTAACATGGAATCGCGACCCGTGAAGACCATTCCGATCCATGATCATCTGAGAGGAAAGCTCTGCGATCTCTACGAGAACGACTGCATTTTCGACAAATTCGAATGCATCTGGGGAGGTGATGACAAGTACGTATATATTATTCTTATCCTTTAGATTTTCACTCTTTTGGTTGTTCGACGACGTCACTGTCCTACTTTCGCCTGTGCTGTACTAATCGCTACCTCATCCATAGACATGTGCTCACGGGATCGTACCACAACTACTTCCGGATATACGACACCGATACTCTGAACGACGTGGTATTACAGGCTGATAAATCCGCTTTCAAAGCCAAGAAGATTGGAGGACCATTGCCAGGCTCAAAACCTGGTATCAAGAACGGCCAAGGGGAGGTGGGCTAAGAGACGCGATGCAATTGGAAACGCTCGATTTCAACAAGAAGATTCTACACGCGAGTTGGCATCCTCGGGAAAATACTATTGCAGTATGTGCCGTTTTTTTATGATATTTACCCACAGATTAACCTTTTTTCCAGATCGCTGCGACAAACAATTTGTTCTTGTATAGTGCGGCTTGAAGGCCCAATAATTCGACACAACTTTGACCACACTATCACTCACACAACTTTCTCTCTTGTTTCTCGGATCCCTGCCTTTGTGCCTGAGAGACTACATCGATTGCTTGCACGATAGACGAATTGTGAAGTTGCTATGCAAAGTGTTCAACTTGGATATTGATCGGACCTTGAGCCACATGTATTCCAAGGGTTATGTCGTATATTGGGGGGCTGCATTCCTCGCCATCCATACAACCTCGTTCTTCGGACTGGCACGTTCACGAATCTACACACACCACCCATCTTTTTAATTCCACTGCCCTGTTCTCAGCGTACTTACTTACCTTTCTATACCATCCGCTCTCCATTTTTTCTGCTGTTTTGCGCAATACTTTCCACCTTGCATGAATACCGGCATTTCTAGCTTCATATTTTCCAAAATCTCCAAACTTCAGTCTCGACCCAAGTGCGATTCCCCTCTTTTGCGCCACAGTCCTTCCACTCTTTCATTATTTATCTGGTTTTCTGTTTCTGATGGTCTCTCAATCATCTTTTTTGCATCTTTCTCTTATAGGGGAGTAGAGAGAAAGTGAATATTAGGCGCGTGCTATTTTATTGTCTTCTATATGTTAGCGAGGCCTCATATCATTCCGAATTTGTAGGCCAAGGAAAATGATGACTACCAAGAACAAGTTGAACAATGTCTAACGAAATACAAGTGAAATAAATGGGTATCTGCTTTTGTATCATAATACGCTACATATACAATTTCTTTGCAATTTCTTTGCTTCTGCCTTGTTTTGCATGAGAGAATGCCGTTAGAGCAGAAGGAAAAATGATAATAAAACATCCAAACAGATGGCAAATAATGCAGTCTATGTATTCGTTCAGATTTCCCCAGAATCATGATCAAACGGAAGCAAATTGCGGGGCAGCGGAAGATAGTACGTCCTGGAACCTCCGAAATAAGCAGATACAAACAATGTAATAGAACCAATGCCAAGCCCGTTTGCTAGTGCTGCTCACCACTACGAGTCACCGCCTGGCCGCTGTTCACCGTTGTCTACCACAATTAACCGTATACCATCCAACTCACCTTGTGGACCGCTTGGAAGAAATTGTCTTCCTATTAAAGAAATTCTCGACAAACGCCATTTGAATAATTAATGGATCAGGTTCGGCGCAACGAAACTCGAGATCTATTCAACTATTGATGTTTTGATATACAGGATTCCTTCAGACAACTTCTGCAAACACCTCGAACAACTACTCCGTCAGTTCTCGGGGGTGGCTCGCGTCCGAGAATATCCTTAGCTCCGCCGCCGCCGAAAAAGTAGGTTCGTTGCCGCATTACTTTGACGGAATGCATATCTAATTATTTGTGAAGGAAGGCTGTGGATGCATCTCAGCCCGCTTTTAAACCAAGAAATGTGAAGAAGACACAGGAATCGAAGTATCGCGACCGTGCATCTGAGCGAAGGGTCGGCGATGGAAATGATTATGCACAGGTGCGTTGTATTTATTTGCCTTGGGCTCAAATTCACACCTCCGTTCTTATAACATGTTGTCTCCTCAGGTTGAAGCCGTTCTCGAGGACTTCGAGAGAAAGAATGCGGGCGAGGATAAGGATAAGGTAATATATTCTACGATGCAAAAACTCCTTACAATGTATTCATTCATTGCCATAGGTAGAAGCACAACGCAAATACCTAGGCGGTGACAGTGAACATTCTATCCTCGTCAAAGGTCTTGATTTTGCCCTGCTTGAACAAAATAAAGCGCGGGCAGTGCTAACCAACGAAGACGTCGATGCTTTGGACGAGGCTTATATAGAAGCGTCATCTACCAGCCATCAGCAAGTTCCTAAGAAGCGTACCCGCGAGGACATTATCAGAGAGTTGAAGGAGGCGAGAGGTTCAAAAAAGCTAGAAAATGGAGCGGCGGCACCCAAAACTGCTGAGGAAGAAGCGCGGCTACTAGAAGAAGCCAAGCAAAAGGGGAAGTTCAAACCTATAGGATTTAAACCGATAGGCTCTGCATCGGAGGGCAAGAAAAGGAAAACTAAAACGAACGATGCTGGTGCAGAGCAAAAGAAAAAGAAGAAAAGAAAAATAGAGGCTGAAGATGGATTAGAGAATAAGGATACTGTGGCTAGCACTTCAATGCTTCCACCCTCAGTTCCGGTGAAATCTAATGAAGCTCCTCAAGAAATCGAAGAACCATTCAACGATGACTTTGACATCTTCGCCGACGCAGGAGAGTATGAAGGCCTTAATTTCGACGACGATGATAAGGACGAAGCAGCCGCACCAAAACCTTCAAGTCGTGATCTCCAAGCACTAGATGAACCACCATCTTTAACTGCGCCCCGACGTTGGATACCCACCGATGACGAGCCTCTTCAAGCACCCCAACACCTGACAGCTGTATCATCGTCATCTACCGCACACTCTGAAAAATCTCGACTGTCGCCTCCCAAAGAATCTCTCACCAGTGATGACGAGGACATGGAGGACGAACAACCCACTCGCCTTGTCCCTCTTTCTAGTTCTGCAATACCATCAATAAAGGAGCTGTTAGCCATGGACAAAGCTGCCGGCTCACATGCGAAAAACAAGAAACGAAAAGATAAAAAGAAGGCAGGTGAAGGTGATCATGATGAGGAGCCAAAAAAGAAAAGCACAGAGGAGAAGGTCGATCGTGATTATAAAAGGTTGGTTTTACATACTAACTCTACCTCCCTCTGGCAACTAATTAATGGTACCTTCCAGGTTGAAGACATACACAGAAAAGAAAGCCGCTGCGGAAAACAAATAAATTAGTTAACAATCTGCTTTGTCATTGCTTATCATATGTTTTCATCTTTTCCGATTTGCAACGTATTGAATTAGACATAATCCAGAGGCAAAAGCAACTAAGGAGATGTAGCAGATCGTTGACCAAGCACTTTGTTTATCGTGTTTGTCCGTAGTGGTGTATCCGCAAAGAGAGCCCGGAGAATGTTAACTATTTCGTCCACTTGGAAATCAACTAGGGCACCCTGCTCAAACAAGTATGTAATGTCTGCCAGTGAAGCCTCCTAAAAAATGTGAGTGTCATTCGTAAGTTGTTTTTATAAATGGTGGAGATCACGAACCAAGAGCTCGGAAAGATATGAAAACTTTAGCCAGCTTGGTACATAAGCAACAACAAATGAGGGCTATAAAGTGCATGGCAATTCGTCAAATACAAATATAACTTCAGAAAAAAACGGTACCAACTTCATTGGGATCCTCGCTGAAAAGACCTTCCATAGAGTTCAAAATTCGACACAGTTCGCTAAGCCTGTGGGACTCTATTTCTGGGATATCTGGCAAGGCCAATATATCGCGGAGAATCCGCGACAAAGCTGCTTCCGCTACAGTTCCAATTGCGGTGTAGTACTTGGTCTTCGTAAGGATACCCTAAAGAATGAAGTTTAGTGATACATGGGAAAGAAGGATCAAAAAATAAATTAGATATACCTTGAGCCGCTGTGCCAGTCGTTTTATGTGTTTCAGAGCTTCGTTGACTGCCATTTCACATTCATCGTAGCGGTCTTGGTCTCCAGTATAAGCGAAACCTTGCGCGCCATTAGCAAGGATTGTGTCGACTTCCATGCATTGTCGTTCCTAAACCAGACAATCAGTAACATGATAAATAAAATTAGTGAACGGCCTCACCATTGTGTCTTCATACCAACTTTCCCCTAAAACCTGTAACCGGTGCCGACATTCCGTCAACTTTTCTTTCAAGGTCGGCTGTCCATAAATTGTATCTTCGACGCGCTGAACGCGCCTGCCATATATACACAACTGTTAGAAAATAGCATGGCCCTTTCAGGAGACTTAAGCTCCTCTGCAAACTTGGTAGGATACACGGCTTGATAAAGGTCCAATATCGAAGATGCTGCTTGCAATAATATTGTCCCAGGTGCAGATATTTGATCGTTCGAGGGCGAGCCAAATAAGTTTGAGGCGAAGAAGAGCTTGCTCTCGTCGATGACAATTTCCACCATCTTGATAATGCGTTTGCTTCTCTTGGGGACTCTGTACATTTCCTTGGGCGCTATTGTGGTCATTACAGCCGCTGGTCGTTTTCCTGGATTGAGACGACTTGATTTTGGAGGAGGATTGTGTTCGGGTTGGTGGGGCGACGCTGGTGTAAAAGTGACATGGGGTTCAAGAGGTGGCGGAAGAGGAGATGGAGCGGGGGAATTTGAAACGGAGGAGTTACCATTGGCATGTCTCTTGTTCTTGGAAGCAAGTTTTTCTAACCGAGTAGCAGCTTTTGGGGACATTATGTTAGCAGGCGGAGAATGCGGAGTAGGTTCAGGTTCAGGGATTGGTTCGGTGTCTGGAGGATCTGACCACGGATCATCCCAAGCGCTTGTTTCTGGTATATCGTTCGCTGGAAGATCTTCCTCTTCATTCCAACCCCATGCATCAGTCGGGTCAGGCTCCGCATCCGTCGGTGTGTCTTTCTGTCAGTAGCTTTCGAGTCCGTTGGTGTTTGCACCTCGACCTCTGGCTCTGGCTCCAGTTCATCATCGAACCCCCAGCCGTCTGCGGATTCATCTTCGGCAGCTGATGTTGCCGGTTCGTCTAAGCCCCAACCATCTGCAGAGCTATTCGTAACATCCGCCGTCATTGGCTCATCCAAGCCCCATGCATCTTCTTGGACTCCTCAGCGTCCGCCTGGAAGGGAATAACGCTCGGCAGAGATGTTTCCGGTCCACCTTCACTGAAAGCCTCGAAGGTGTCATTTGGATCCTCTGCTTCCATTATCTCCTTCCGAGCAAGTTCGAGGATTTCAATTCGCCGTCGGCGTTCGTAATGTCCAGAAACACCGTCTGACCAAGCTTTGATAGAGCCCTCATTCCGATCGCTTTCCAGTAATTTACTGACATCCTTTTCTTCAAACACCACGGCGCATTTCAGTAGGTTGAGATACGAGGGCAAAAGACCAAAGGAAGAAGGCAACGCAGGTATGAGCAGGTTGTTCAGGACGCTAGTTGTGATGGGCTTGCTGAGAGAACGCGTAAGGTGAGTAGCATCGTTAGGTGGTAGATGTGGAAATATTTGCGAGTACAAAAATTCCAAGATCGTCGAAATATTGTTCAAACGCGAGCTCAAGTCTTCGTTGTTCGGAGGTGCCGGAATGAGGGAAAGTTTGGCTTCATGAGTCAGTGAAGATTCAATGAAAACAGCGTATGGTTGCTTGAGCACGTGGTCCACAAAATAGGCCAGTACGTCTCTTCGAAAGGTGGAGAGATGATTTGATAATGAAGGAGGAGACAGGGAATGTAGAACAGAAGGAAGTCGGAGCATTGTTTGGGATTGGCGAACTAACAAGCACTTCAGTCCGACAATCGATATCCAGAACCTTAAGAAAAGTTGCACACCTTGAACGGTATTGTATATTCGAATCTCCGTTGGCGAAATGATGATACTTCTTGAGAAAGCATCACTAAGTTGATCTTGTACCCATGCCTTGGTAGAATTGAATTTATTCTGCAAGACGACATTGATTCTGAGTATCCTTCACTTGCAAGTATGCAAGAGGCATACCATACCTTGTAATCCAATGCTACATTCGTCTGTCGGAGAAATTGTGGCATTTTCTCAAGCAATCCTTCGATGCCTCGAATGGCAGTGACTGCATCCGGTAAATCGCCTTCTTGAACGAGCGCGACGAGTGATGTGTATTCTTTTCTACACCGTGACAGATAGTCAAGACCTTCGTATATAGCTTCTGTATCAGAGGCTTCTTGAAGCAGAGCCGAATGCCTCTTCAAGGTGTTTAATAGAGTTGGGACGAGCCCTGTCTAAAATGTTTACTTTCAAGTAGTGATCAATTATATTTGGCGTGTTACGCACCTCTGAATCGGATATTGTAGTGTCAAGTTCATTCACTCGGAACGTAAGTGATTCCATACGGCTCTGCACAGATTTCGAAACTTCGAGTTGACGACTGAATGTTGGAAGGTCGGTTTGTATACGGTCATGTATGCGTTGCTATATCATTAAACGAGGCGTATTAATCTAATGTCAGTAGCTCAGCTCAATCAGGGACCAGCCAGACGCACTTTGGTTGCTTGAATAGATTCGTCTAACTCACGAATCCAAGAAGCCGCTAAAGATGAGTTCAGCGTATCCTTTGTGGCTGCATCCACTTTGTACAAGATCTTGGACGAGACATCCACTGGTATAGCCCGCTTAGGAAGATGATCTGGTACGGGAAAGGCCATTTTAGCACTGCAGCATAGGCAGAAAGTCTGGGAGAATGTGGTGGTTTGGAGGCAACAGGATCGGAGTGTTAACTCACAGTGGGCGTGGCTTGACCAGGTAATAACCACGTGGACGCGTAGCAGAGGCGACGTCACTGTCAATGTTACTTCTGACACTCAACCACATCTAATAATCCATGCTGGGACGTATATTCCTCCTCCTGGCCACCCTAGGCATCTTTCACGGTACGTTTCTATTCCTTCAGGCTTACAATGCAATCTGACGCTCATTTGTAGCCGCGTATTCAACATACGAACGTGCGCGCACCCAATGCTGACCCTCTGGTCCATCACCTAACTCGTTGCATTGAACAGATCTTTCCTATCTCAAGGCCCTTGAGCGACCAGAAGGGCCCATTCCCCAAGAGGTCAGTATGACGATGATACTTGTAGAATCATATGCTAATTAGTTTACCGTTCAGATTGTTTTGGAAACCTTCCTTTCGCTATTCTTGGGGATTCTTGGCGCCTGCCTGAACACTCCAGCATTGAAAGAGATAACATGGTCCAGTGAAATGAGAAAGCAGTACGAATATTTTTTTCCCATATTATAACCATTCTCACTTCGGCTTGTAGTAAAATAGATGAAATGGACTCCAGGCTCGGTTTCGCCACCTATGTCAATCGAGGAAAGCAAATATTATCCAAGCCAAAAAGCTAAACTTCCCAATATCATTTTTATTCACTTCTTTGTTGTGCATTGAATTTTGGCAACTGCTCTGCATCGCTGTATCCTCGGCTGATCTCAAAATATCAAAAGATATTATGAACCCTCTATTTTTATGGCTAAAACTATCCGCGTCGAATGTCACCAAGTGTTCTATCCCCAGCCAGATTTTCTTCCAAAATGGACCCCTTGAAGCAGTGTGTTTTTCTTCGGCTGCGATCGTCGCGGCGGTTGGTGGAGAACGAACGACAAGGGTACAAGTACTCCAACCCCCAAACATCTGATACTTACATCCATATATACGAAGAAGTAGGGATTCCCTTGGGTCTTTACGAAGTATACATATGGGCCCTTGAAATCTTATCGAAGACATGTTTTCGAATTCGATTAGATCGGAAGGGTATCCTCCCTCGCATTACAATTGTAAAACCGGTTGACTTGTTTTTGGTCGGAAGAAGTACTAGTAGTACAGGCTAGAGGCATGGTCTGTCAGAATAACCCCTTGCAATGCTCGCAAATCGTCCATCTTGTGTTAGTAAGGGAAATCAGTAATCAGTAATGTCTCGAAAGTGTGCTTGAAGCGTGCCAGCCGTCAGCGGCGTGTACAGCGCGGCTGCATTTTTAGCGTGTAAAAAATAAGCTCTGCCGCAGTGCATCAAGGCGCCTGGAGCGTGGCGACTTCCATACATCTTAGCAAATTCTGCCCCGCCGGCTCTTGACTAAACTACTATCTGGATTTCACTTTCTTTGCATCAGGACCCCATTTGACACAATTAACTGCTTTCTCTCTCTGATGAAGAACACGACAAAGTTAGGAATTGTACTCGCGATTAGTATCGCGTTCTTCGGCGCCGAAATAGCAGGTAGGAAGTTGGCTGCGTCATGATGGTGGCCCTTTCCGCCCTTTTCCGCCTTTGCTCCGACTGTCTATCGAGCAAGAGATGCTGATTTGAAAGCTTGAATTACAGTCGGCTTCAAGACGAAGAGCCTTGCTCTCATTGCAGACGCAGTTCGTCATTATCCATTCATTTCCGGGATGATCAGAGACTAATGCACATGGGTGCTTTTTCTACAAAGTTCCATTATCTCAATGTAAGCCAAATTTATTCCACTCCATACATCCCATTAACGATAACGCTCTCATAGGACATCGTGGCATAGTACATTCGTTCATATATTTCTCGTTGGATAAGCAATGATTGAAATTTTTATTTCAAACCAGTGCAATTGCATTTACTGCAGCCTACGTACGTCTGACGTCTCATACCGACTTCCTCGCTGTTGATACATGTTACATTTAAACAGCTTCAGGAACGTGGTCAACATGTAAGTAGACTACGCATGAACCGCGTGTTTCTGTCGGTTTTGACTTTCGTGTTCCTTCAGACGCATAGCTTCACATACGCTTTTCATCGCGCCGAGCTCGTCGGTATGAATTTTAAAATTCCAGGCAGTGAATTTATGCCCTGAATCATATTGAAACGTTGCGTAGGCGCCTTTTTCAACGGCGTGTTTCTTTTGGCATTGGCACTGTCAATATGTCTCCAGTCGCTTGAGCGATTCGTCCATGTGCAAGTCGTGGATTCACCCAAACTAGTGCTCATAATTGGTTCGATCGGCTTGCTCCTGAATATCATCAGCGCCTTCGTAGTACACGGTAAGTGTTCATGGATGAATAATGTGGATAAAGATGACAGAACAAATTACTTCCCTCGCAGACCACCATGGACACGGACACGGCCATGGTCATGCGGATGTGGTAAATGATGCTATAGAATTAACATCGAATCCCCAAAGGGACTTAATTGTAAAGATATCATTACTCTGCATTCAAATGTTTTCTGAAATATCTGACTCCAGCACGCGACTCACAACCATAGAGTAGACCCGCCGGTCACTACAGCGCAGCACAATCTCGGCCTTGTTGGTGTGCTTGTACACCTTCTTGGTGATGCCATGAATAGTATGTTAACTTCCATTTTGACACTGCACATCAATGGTATTCAAGTCCGCTACTACCCTCAGATATTGGTGTTATTGTTGCTGCTGTGATTTTCATCAAACTAACGTCCCCAAAACGTTTCTACGCAGACCCTGCGGTCTCATTAGCAATTAGTTTTGTCATATTCGCAAGCGCAATTCCAATGAGTGAGCAACCTCTTTTTCTATTCTAGAACAAGTCATCAATTTTTGCTTCTGTAGCTCTGAAGTCGGGCAGAATTTTGCTTGAAGCTTCTCCGATCTACTTGGATCTCGCGAAAGTGAAAGAGGACCTTTTGTCGGTCTGTAAATTCACACCTTATCGACTGTGGCCAGCTATAATTAACCACCGCAGATCCCAAATGTACTTGCTGTCCATGATCTGCATGTATGGCATCTATCGCAATCGTAAGTGGACCACCCTCGATCTCTGACACGATAACGGTTATTCCGCAAAAGAAAAAGTGCAATGTATTTAACATCGATTTAGGGTTATTCTAGGTTCTCTTCACGTCTGTGTTCCGCTTGGAACATCAATGGAACAATGGGAAAAGACTGAGCGCTCTCTGCAACATTGTTTCGAAGAATACGGCGTCAGCCATGTTACAATTTCGCCGGAAACATACAGGGACTTCCAGACCCTTAGCGCTTCTTCTATGGAAGACATGAAAACTGGGTGTCGGCTACCTTCTAATGACGACTTTGGTTGTGCCGTCAGTGATTTAAAGAAAAGAAGTGTTCCAACCTCTACCTCTAACGCTTGACATGGGCGTTCATGGTTCACTGCTCGGGAAGTCAAGGTCTCTGATAGATGACAAACCCATTTTATAGCTCATGATCAGGCTGGAATCTGTATGTATGAATTGGGACCATTGTATTCAGGTGTATCTTCGTCGCGTCCTTAACCCGTGTATACATAGTTCCTAGATAGGCTATATATGACATACTCAAGAGTTGTTGATGACTTTCAAACCTTCCGGTACTCTGGGGTGACGTGCTATCAGAATTGTGTGGTGGAACCGATTGTCAATTTAAAGTATCTGTCTCTAAGAGGGAATGTGTATGTATGGTACAAATCTTCTTATTGTGATAACTAAATTCGCTTATAGCAAAGAATGGAGGGACTAGCACCATACGACACTCGCCACTAATCCAACCCCTGATCACATAGTTCTTGTGCGTAAGTTGTCAAATGTCAAATGATACAGACAACGAATACACTTTTAGGATTGAGGGTTGCGGTCGTTATGACAAGGAAGAAGATTCTGTTCGCTGCCGGATCACAGAAGATAAGTGGCCAGCGCTGGCGGTGGTCAGAAGGACCTTAAGTATCCCCAGCGGCCAGCGTGGGTTCCGGTGGAGAACATTATATGAACGTGGGCGATATGGACGCGGAGAATGCCACGCGAGGAGAGAGGTCGCATTTTTTCTCGAATTTGAGGACGGAGGATTGGCTGCGAGGGAAAAGGCGAAAAGCGCCGTTGTGACTTCGGACGGAGGAACCTCGTTCAACGAGGCTGATACAGCTCTTCCTAGCTGTTTTCCTGATGTCACGGCTTGCCCATTTCGGAACATCTCTCTTGGAATGGGGATACTATTCCGAGATACTCAGGATAACGCCATGATCGGCACCGTTTGATAGCGTCTTAAGTCTGTCAAAGGAAATGGGAAGGACACGCAGTGTGGGGTAGAATCTCGTGAAGGAACTGCGCAATCAATCGCAAGGCGAAAATATAGGACCTGGTAACAAGTGGTCCCTCGATAGAAGTCACCAGAGTTAGTAAGTTAGAATGAAGATCTGACACAAGATGAAATCAGAACCCTGAATGAAGCCGAAGGAGATCGTGCTGGTGACAATTGGGCCCTATGGTTCCTTCTTCTCTCAGCAATGGAGGTTTTTGGGCAGCAACATCGCCGAAGAGGTGTATTGCAGCTGAGCCTAGACGCGAATGTGTACCCACGGCGTATTTTCATTCCGAGAGATGGCTTGGAAATTCGGATAGTTGACGAGATACCGACTAAGAGGAAAGGGAGGGGAGATCTAATAAGAATGTCGAATTTCCGACGGTTCATTTGGCTGCTGTAGCTCGAGGACCCGTTGGGGTAGTGGGACCATCCACCCCGATAAGAAACTCGATTTCAAACCATTCGCCATCGATTCGTTTCGATATTACCGAGTTTAGGAAGCAGTTTGATACGTGGCTATGCCAACTCCCGATCTTGGTGTACGTTGCAAAAATTTTAGTAAGAAACTTGAGATGGATTCAGTCGGTCCTCCTAGTCGTGCCGGTCCATTGCGTTAGGCTTACGAGATGAAATGCTGCACCAGTTGGAGAATTAATATAATGTTGAACACAATGGTAATAATAGACGACAAGCGGCTTTTGGAGTGCATAAGCGCACGCGGATGAGCATTCTGCATATCACCTCCGATGATTTTGGGGAGTGACTTGCAAACGGAGTGGGGGAGGTATAGTCGGAGAGTCGCGAAAGGCTGTGGAGAGGGGGAGGCTATGGCGGACATGAGGCAATCGCAGCAAGGTTGTAATGTATCTGTACGACCTCGAGGCAGAGACCAAGGTCTTTTGGTGCAACGTGTTGGGTCACGCGTTGGGGAGACCAGGCCAACATGTGGCATACGCGGTCCCAGAATCTGAGCGAAATGAGAGCGGATGTCAATTAGTGGGTCTCCGAGACCTCGTTTGGGTGACCTTACTGGTCTTCAACGGGCAAAATCGAATGGATCCTGACTGATCCGGGGGGGAAAAAAACTATGAATTCGAGAAAAATGAGATATGTCAAGTAATTAAAATTGGTATTACGCACATATCTTAGCATTCAGTATTCATGACAGTCAAGTTCTCGGCATCGATTGTTTAGTATGAGGCAATTAAACCTTTTGCTTGAGTCATAGAGGAGAATCGTATGACCTGCACTTGCAACGAAAACGATGCTGCGCGAGAGGAAGGTGTAAAACCCGGCAGAACCGGAAGATTCCCCGAGTCAAAAATTTACTAGGATTGCGGTATGTTTTTAGCCGCCACGCAAAATTCCGCATAGAATACTGTAGAAATGTCGACATTGGCAGGCAAACTCGAAGCGTTCGCTTTCAGATTTAGGTTTCGAGTTTGGGTTGGGTCGAAGCGCGTATGAGGTTGCAAGGCAAGCTCCGGCTGATTACGGCTGATAAAAGTGAGTGGGTATCTGGGTAATTTGACGGTCATAGCAAGGATAGCCACGAGGGTTTGGGCCTCGGCAATGAGAGGGGAATGAGGACCATTTGCGGTAATATGTTTCATGTCGCGAACAATAGTATTTTGGCAAGGGTTATCGGACGGCGCCCTGTGGTGCGGGCGCGGGTGGGAGCAACGAGGGAGGCGTCGGAAATGAGAAAAAGAGGAGGGCCGACAGAGCACTGCTATGTTGTGGCACGTGACCGGATCCGGTAATTGGATACGCGCCCGATTTGGAAGGGTGGATCTGGGATTGGGAAGCTGTGCCCGATCGTGTTCTCGAGTACTCCTTTGACAAACCACCGCTGCCCAACCTCCGAGCCCTATAAAATGCCTCTCTTGCATTCTGTTCCTTGCCCAATTGATCCGTCCAGGCGCCCTCTTTTCTCTTCACGTCCTGGCGATGATATCCGATACCCCCAAGGGCTCGAAGTCCACTAACACCAAGGCCATCCGTCCCCTCAAACGCGGCAAAGCATGTATGAGCTGCAGGTCTGTAGTCCTCTTCGCTTCGTTTCCAATTTCTGACTCATTTTCCAGATTTCTCAAGATTGTATGTCCCTTTTTTTCCGCGTTGTGCGGTTTCACTGACCGGTTTCCAGAAATGCGACGGCGAGAAGCCCATCTGCGGGCCTTGCAAGACACACCCGAGGGACGACGAGTGCGAGTACGCCGATGGGCCGGGGAGGTCGAGAACAAAAGTATTGGAGGATACCGTCTCACGGCTAGAGGCACGTTTGCTGGAACTAGAAAACCCAGAGAACACAACACCCTCCGTCGTCCTGCACCACCCATACCACCCATATAACGTTCCGGCCAAGTCACCTCCCCAGCACGTACTAGAATCTCCAGCTCTACTCGCTCCTCTCTCCCCTTTTTCACCAACATCGACGTCGTCGAGCCTCCCTTCTGGTATGCCCCAGCAACTGTCGCTACCAAAGGAACACAATACTGAATTCTCAGGATCGAGCGGATCCTCTACTTCACCAGTACGATTTTCAATACCTATGCCTTACCTTGGAGCTGAGGTACGCCTCCATTATTCCATTGTTTGAATCGTGAATAACCTATTTCTATCTACTTAGGAACCCTCAACGGGTGTTCTTCAGGCATCGTACGTTGCATTTTCTGCGCATGATTTTTTGTGCTATAACTTTCTTTTTAGTCTTGACCAGTTCTTCCCTCATGCCCAGCAATTTGGTTTCTTTATGCACATACCTACATTTCGACGTTCTGCTCTCCTGGCATATCCTTTGGGACACGAAGCGCGGCCTACACCCGGACTTCTCTGCGCGGTCCATCTCATGGGTGTTCACTTGTCCCAGCCAGAATCCTTCCATGCCCTTGAACTCCCATTGTTGACAAAGGCTGTCCAGAATGTTGCTGTTGACTTGTTCAGCCAACATCCCAACAAGGTCATGAATACTCTCCAAGCCGAGATCCTTCTAGCCTATTACTTCCTGCGCACTGGCTTGTTACTTGAAGCGAAGTGCCGCGTCGGTACAGCCGTTGCCCTTGCTCTCGGCGCGGGCCTCCACAAGCTTCGCTCTGCAAACATTACCGCTCCATCGACTGTAGGTCTCCGTAATGACCAACCTTACGCGTTGCCTGTCCCTCAAGACACAGTACAAGAGGCTGAGCGAATAAACGGCTTTTGGACCGTGCTTGCACTCCACAAGTTTATTACTGTGGCTTTGGAGCCGCCTGCACACGTCTGTGGGGCGCTTGAAGCACCTGGGATGCAAATAGATGCGCCATGGCCAATTGACATGGACCTTGACCGTTTTGACGAGGTAAGTCTTCAGTACGCCTCGCGGAGGTGTCATTTCTTACGAAACTTACGAAACGATGTAGGTCCTCCGACCCGAATTGCGGGGGAATTCGACAGTTCGCGCTTTTCTCAATGGATATGTTGGGGACAATGACTCGTCGATTACCTTGGTAACGAAGGCAGCCATCCTATTCCATCGCGCTGCTCACCTCACAGGCCAGTGGTCACCAAGTTAGTGTACTTTGTTCATGTTATATTATAGCCGACTGACATCACCCTTTTTTAGACATGACGCCGAGGGATCAAGCGGCGTATGATGCAGCGGCCAAGTCCGTCAATGTTCTCATCGAGTCCTTCCGTGCCACCCTCGTGCCAATACCCACTTACGATACCCGCAATCCAAACATCCGTAATATCCTGCTGACGCATGCACTGGTAGACACTGCGTCAATAAAGCTTCATTGGATTTTTGCCTATGCGTATGCTGCATCCAAACAGATTTGCCTGACTGCAGCCAGGAACATGGTCAACTACGGGGATCTCAATCTGCAGGAAATAGGCCATATAAATCCTGTTATGGGTGTATGTCCATTTACCTTTTTTATTATCTTATCCATTTTACTGATCAATTTTTTAGAACCTCTGGATGACGGCCTGCCTAGTCTTCGTCGACGAAATTTCGCGCACGCGTCAGATGAAATCCCATTGGTCCGGAACTTCTACTCTCGAAGACGAACTCATGGAAAGCTATCGCAATGGCTTGAAGGCTCTAAGCTTATTTTCGCAAGACAGCCCTCTGATGCGTGCGTAAATTAGTCGCTAACCGATATATTCGCGTCATCGTTAACGTTTTATGTAGGCTACCAATTGACTAAGGTTCAAGAAGCATTCGAGGCCATCTGATTTGCAGCTTTGACTCGTCCTCTCCACCTGTTTCGGACATCTTATCGCATGGACCATTTCTCGTGCTTCCTCTCTTCATCACTAGCATCACCAGCACCAATACTACCCATACACATGCAGTTTTGGAAATCATCAGTTCCGGTTTCACCTCCAGCATACCCTGTATCACGCCCTTTACCCACATCTGTGATACCACATCCGACATACCATATTTCGCCTGCATCATGAACCTTGTCACCACATTCGTTGTCACTGCTAGCTTGTTACCCTTAGTGTACACCATTGCCTCTCATCATCTTCCGTCACTCCTCTTCTTCGGCCTTCTCTGTACCCCTTTTGGCTTCGTAGTTTCGTTCCATATAGCATCCCTTTTCCGTAAATCTGCCACACCTACCCTCCAGCATCTTCTCGAAGATTCTCCCACTACAGTAGTATCACTTACAACCCTCCGCAGCATTGTAATCTTAGTCAACCATCTGACTCCTCAAATTGTAGCCTTTGTAGCCCGTAAAGTCATCTCTGACTCGACTCGTTTGTATTTTTGTGTTAGTTCCGTCTATCTAGCTTGCATTAGTCAGTCAATAGAGTAGTAGTACGCAGTTCAACTTCGTTTCCATTTCAGCCACTGGAAGCTTAATAATACTTTTCTTAAACATGACTTGCAAGCCCGAGTCAAGGGTTGAATACAAGGTTGATCATCCCAATCTATGCGGTTCGAGTAGATACAATTTCTGAAGTGAATCAGTTGTACTCTTTTGTACCGTTGTACATAATCCCTGAACCAGTTAAGGAATTTTAACCCAAATGGGGTGGTGATCATATTGAGCAAGTCAGCCCCGAGCCCTTGAACCCATATCCTAGATCACCGGGCCTTCTTGTCGAAAACATTATAGCTTATTATATACATAGTCCTTTTATGGTTGTGAAAGGAGGTACCCTGAGGTACCTCCGTCGAGTTCGGAGAAAGTTACTAGAAAAAGCATTGTTGCACCCTTACACACCCCGAATTTGTGGCATCTGTCCAGCCAACATCTTTCATTGTTCATATGATCGGGGGATAGCGATCACGATCGATGAGAAGCATTCCCAGAAAGGAGAAAACAAACGCAGAGTTTGGTACCTACAGACGCTGCTCTATTTAATCAAAGTGGCCCATCCACTCTTCGGAGTCGGGCCAGTGGTGCCACACGAACTGAGTGGCCTTTTGGGCCCAAAGGACCAGTTTTGTCACAAATTCTGCCTATATCGGTACATTTTGGTTTATAGACCGAGAAAACAACGAAAGAACATATTTTGTTGCCAGAAACGAGATGCTGAAAAGCGGAATCAAAGATGATACGAGTTGGGCTAGTAAAGGTCATACTTCTAAGCTGATAATTCGACAGCGTTCTTGAAGGCGCCAAGTAGTGCAGTTAGCTGCATTTTCTCGCTCCCACCCGTGGATAACCGATGCCTGTTGCAGTTATGTTAATATCTCAATGAGAAGAAGCGGAACTTATATACTTACTCTGCGGTAGCTAGATGGTCGAGGAGATATATTCTCGCACGAGGTTTCAGTTCGAGGGTATCCAGATATTCATATGCACCAGTAAGAAGATCTTGAAGGGCCAATCCACGTTCTGTTTTGAGTTTGGTTATCACTACGAGATAGGAATGAGATCCGAGGAATGAAGAATTGATATGGGTTGAGAGACTTACTTTGATACGAAGTAGTGAATTCATCTGAAAGCATTGAATTGACTATTGTTTCGATATCTGAAGGGTGTGGATTTCCAGTACAGTTGTAGATTTCAGTCTCTCCAACCATGTCGTATGCAGCATGGCAAGCTTGTAATACGTTCAGAGCTCGTCTCATATCGCCTTTCGAAAGTTTGAGAAGAGCCTTCTTGCCATCATTAGTTAAATTAACGCTGAATGATGTTATAAATTAGATAAAATCAAGAGCTGAAGTGCACACACTTTTCGGTCTCCACAACTGTCGATAGTCTTTTCTCAACCTCTGTTATCGGGAGAGGCGAGAATCTGAAACGTGTGCATCGACTTTGGATGGCAGGGATGATCTTGTTGACGTAGTTGCAAATAATGCAAAAGCGAACGTTCTTGGTATATTGTTCAATGACACGACGAAGAGCTGCTTGCGCTTGTTGGGTCATCATGTCGGCCTCATCCAAAATAATGAGTTTGAAGCCTTTGGAAAATAAGGTGCGAGTCTCTGCAAATTGTTTGACTTGTTCACGAACGACGTCGATACCACGTTCATCGGATGCATTGAGCTAAATATACGTTGGTCAAGGGTGTATAGCCTTAATGAGGTACAAAAACAAACCTCAAGAATTTGCTTCCGATAATCTGCACCGTAGATCCGCCGAGCAACCGCAAGAATGGTTGATGTTTTCCCAGTTCCAGGAGGTCCGTAGAATAAGAGATGAGGAAGTCTATTCTTCTCGATGAACCTTTCGACTTGTGGCACATGAATAAGATTTCAACAAGGTAAACAAGACAAACACAGACTCACTAGTTGTTATGATATCTTTATGGGATACTACATCATCCAAATTGACTGGTCTGTATTTCTCTACCCTGTATAATGAATGAGTGGAACTGTAGACCAGTGAGCAGCCTCAACTACCATGGTAGATTGTCGTTGTCGGCTGGGTGATCGATTTGTACAGCTTTGCCTTTGCCTTTTGAGACAGACGACGTAAAGTCGAGGTCAGCCATTTGTGTATCGTCGTCTGAGGACATGATTGACGCGTATGTACTTAGAAGAGACGAATAGTAGGAATCAAGACGCGTCTGGACACACGAAGCGCGTCAATGAAAGAATTGCTTGGCACTATTTGGATTGCACGTGAGCGGTAACATGCGGGAGCTTAGTCAGCGTAAACCTTATTCTGCTGACGCACGGGCCATACACAGATGACAAATCCATCATGTATATAAGCCGCGGTTAAATTTCCGATTTCCCTCATCGCCAGGCTCTTGCTTTTGTCAAAGACTCCATCGTTTGTGTCGTTGGACAGACCGAAGCGTCCTTCATCATGCAGATCTTCGTAAAGACGTGCGTTCACTTGATTTTGCACACTGTATCCGCTTGATTAACACTTCCTCAGCCTCACGGGCAAAACCATCACCTTGGAGGTGGAGTCTTCGGACACCATCGACAATGTCAAGGCCAAAATCCAAGACAAGGAGGGGTGCGTATTCTAGATCTAATCGCCAATCGCTGTACTCATATGTCATTTTAGCATCCCTCCCGATCAGCAACGTCTGATCTTCGCCGGTAAACAACTCGAGGATGGTCGCACTCTCAGCGACTACAACATCCAGAAGGAGTCTACCCTCCATCTTGTGCTCCGCCTCCGTGGTGGTGCCAAGAAGAGGAAGAAGAAGACCTACAACGTGCGTCATCCATATCACAAGCCATTGACAATGTATCTGACATTCTTTTTCTGTCCCAGACTCCCAAGAAGATCAAGCACAAGCGTAAGAAGGTCAAGATGGCCATTCTTAAGTACTACAAGGTGGACTCCGACGGCAAGATCAAGCGTCTCCGTCGTGAATGCCCCAGCGCCGAGTGCGGTGCCGGTATCTTCGTATGTCTCAATTTTTTTTCCAATTCCAAAACAGACAAACTTACACCCCGTTTAGATGGCATTCCACAAGGACCGTCAATACTGCGGCAAGTGCGGTTTGACCTACACCTTCCAGCCCGGCACCAAGCCCCCCGTTGTTTAGACCATTCACGATGCTTGACGCCGCATTAGCCTTTCTCGTTGATCGACCGACCGTTATGTTGTACCTGTACATAGCTTGCTTAAAACGATGACGCAAACGCGACACGAAGTATCCCCATAAGAGTTGAGTCAGTTGTGCGGCGAAAGCCTTTTCTGCTTCGCGTAGATATTGAAACTTGATAGCGTGCACGTTAAAATGTAGGCATGAATCTCCGATGCATACGCATGATAGAATCATGAGCTATCTATCCTTCACGTTTGAACCGCAACTAAGAAACATCGTTTATACACGTCTTGGATTGTGCTGCATAGAATGAAAATAATGAGCCAACAGAAATATATTGGAGGTAAACAAACTAATAAAGTGCTGTATGCATTCTATCGAACTACACGAGAAACGCGGCAGTTCTATAGTAGTGGATGATACTATGTAATGATACATCAAGTACATCTAAGAAGGTATATAAATTGGAATCTAAACTCTAGATCGGGAAACATATCAAGGCGCTCTAGCATCTAAGGAAGTCTAGAAAAGACATCTAAAAGGTAGCATATCTATAACAAGAGTGTTCCTAATGAACGAGAGTCTGCAAGGTGCTTACAGTGTCGGTCCATACCTGACTATGTCACAGGGGCTTTCAAGATTTCTAAGGAAAGGGAATAAGCGATGTAGGTACCGCGCAAATTCCGCGGGTTCTGACGTTTCCAGGCGTGTGATTGTCAAACTTTGAAGGTCGCAATATTTTGTTATCGGCGCAACGTCAGGTGTAAGGGGAAGCGGATCGTTGATGACGAGAGGTAAAATCAAGCTCTTGAGTTTGGGCACCTGATTGGAGAAAAAAGAGAGGCAAGCCAAGGTCATATGGGATGATTTAACAGCTTCGAACTCATCGGGTAGGAGAGATGATCCCAATTCAAAATGCTGGAGGTCTGGCCACCAAGTGAGAACTTTTTTGAGATCTTGATCATTTAGGTATGGCGGAAGGGTGACATCGCAGGAGAAATGTTGAAGGTGTTTAAGGTTGTGCAAACGTTCCATAGTTCGGAAAGATATGCCGGAAATTTCTGGACCGCCGGGCGTTTGGGAAGTTATGTCCAGATTGGAAGACGAGAATGTATCTATAATCTCGAAATGATGATTTAGAGAAAGATGGCGCAAGGTATGGGTGGCTTTTTCGGAGATGGAGGCAAAGCTGGTATCCCAAAAAGTCATACAAGATGAGGAATCATCTAATTCTATGGTGAGATGCTGAAGGGTATTTGGCTGGATATAATGTAGAATTTTCTCTACGAGGGCAGCCTTTGCCCGAATGCGTAATTTCCTTAGCAAAGGAAATATAATGTAGTCATGTTGCGTATATGTGTCATGTATGTCATGGATGTCGTTCAGTTCTATGTGTCCGGCATGGATTTCCAATTCTAAAAGTTCACGGAAGTGTATGATAGCATCAAGGGTTCGAGGCAGTAACGACAATCCAAGTCGAAGCGATATAGATTCGAGATGAGGCACATTCGAAATGATTTCGTTTAGGCGTTCTGATGCATGACCTCGGAGGCTGAGATGCCGAAGTTCAGAGCAGTGTTTGCTAGCTTGCTCGAGATATCCGCAAAAGCATCGTTCAGTGAGTATGAAGTTGCTTTGAATCCGAGGTCGATTTCGAGTCGGACGAGATTTGGTGAGAAGTTTAACGACATCAAGCAGACTGCCGACTTTGGAAGGGAGATATAAGCGGTTGAAAGATTCGGAAGGGCGCTGTTCCCAGTATTAGTTGAAAGAGAAGACATGACAACGCTTGGATGAATCTTCAGTTCGTGTCGGTTGCTAACATGCTTGATTCTTCGGGCATATGCATTAAATCTATGCCAGTCCTTCTCGGAAGGTTCTGCCGTGAGGATCTTTTAAGAATGTCAGTTATTGGAGCGCTCAGACAAGATACAAAAAGTGGACATACATATTCTCCATCTACCTTGGAAAAGGTCGGGAGAAGGTGAAGCAGCGGCTTGAAGGACGAAAGTCGATCCCAAATGAAATCTAGAGCGGGATCCTTCCAGGCTTTGCAAGCCTGTGCAGCAGCGACGAGAGAAGGTCGATCATCTTCGAAACAAAATAGAAAAACGTGTCGCAATATTTCGTCTATGAGTAAGGCTGGGTGCATTACTGGGAGGCCAAGGGAACGGCCTTGGCGTAGGATGAAGTTGGTAGGATTCTCGCTTTTTGATTCTAATGTTGGTGTCTAAAAGATAGTGTAAGGAATCTGTCGTCGGGATTGCTTGTATTAGTACGCACATATGGCTTTGCTGACGCTTGGCAGAGTTTATTCGTCCCAGAACCCGTTATGTATGAAGCAATGTCAAGCAATGTTGTCGGAGGAAGAAAAATATGTAGATGATGATGATTGGTTCGCTGTCAAAGCTTGAAGCGGAGGGTGTCAGCAAACAATGATCGGCGGATCAAATTGAGGTCCTTTTGTCCCGTCTGAGTCTGCCAACCACAAGCCTTCATTTAATAGCTGCATACCTTGCTGAAGCTCACAAATAATTGCAATATAATCGTACGAATGAGGATAATTCAGGCTTGATTGCTCTCTAAATTGAAATGGGCAAGTTTCAGCAGTTATTTTTTTGTCATGAAGTAATCTCAAAGAACGATACTCCGGAGAGTGATATATGAATCCCTTGACCAAAGCGAAATTTTGTTCCATCACCAGTATAGCAATTATTGAACACTGAAATCCATGTAAAAGAGACGGAGTTAGTCCAAAATCGAAAACTACTTTTGTTGGCTTCGCACCATTCAAATACTTGGGGCGAGTGTTACTAGAACTCGGCCCATTCGATAAACAAGGCGGCCTAGTTAGCTAATGTTCTCTTGATGTGCCCCAGTTGGTGCTGCAGGCAACACATTTTCAAATGGAAAGGACAACGGTGTTTCAAAGTTCCGGGGTTCGATGTGCATTTCCCCAATATCTCCCTTCCGAGAGGATTTCTGCTTCAGCCGCGTATCTTTGAAAAGCACGGAAGTCATGTTTTCCGTGGACATTTGATGTACGTAGATTATCGGAGCAATAGGTTGGATCTATCAGGAGCCTAGAACAAAGCCAGAAGTGAAATACATCTTAAAAACCTAAAGTATATCATTCAGTTTAGGATCAAGCAGCGATAATTCATAGAAACTGACGTGCTATGTATCATTGGCTAAAGTTAGAGACTTTTCCACAGCCTGTACACGCTCATAGAGTTCGCGTTTCCTCTGTGAGGCTTCAAGTTCTTCTTGTCTCTGTCTCATCTTTTCGCGCCGACGTTCATCATCTCGCAGCACGCCTTTATACATTGTCTATTTTGGCAGGGTTAATCGAGTAAATCATGGGAAGAATGTTAAGAGCCGCACACTTCGTTCTTGATGTTGTTGGAAATGAACGGCGAATATAGTTAATGTACAAAATATAACGGCACCAGCAAGGGTTGCTTTCGCCCGGCGATCCGCCATTTATCTAGTGGGGAGATACGCTGGATGGTGGCTGCTGAGCGGGGTCGGAAGTCAAGCACCCGGATCGGTGAGGCACGGTGCACAGGCCCAAGTGATCAACCGATGCCACCAACACGCGCAAATAACTCTTCCTCACTCACCAACCACCATACGTTGTCATATCCCCTCTTCAACATACCTTTTGACTTGATATTTAACATTCCAGATAATCCTCGGCGATGTCGATATCGGAGGTAGGTCGTAAGTCATTCTGCACGCCAGATATCTAAGTCACAGTGCTGCAGTTCGAGGGACTTCTCAAGGAAGTTGTCAATGCAAAACGGCTTTCAGCCTCCAAAATGACGAATCTGACAGATCTTGCCATGAAGAATATGGAGGTAAGTAGACGTTGTTCTATATTTCAGTAAAATTTGACTCATAAGTTATATTCAGCATGATACCAGTCTTGTTTCCATTCTCTATCGGACGCACAAGACGTTGTCCAGCACCACTGCAAAAGTGTTTAGTCTTTATATCTTCGATGCACTGTCAAGAGCGGCCAAGCATCATTCCACAAAAAATGGACTGTCAGGCGATGCCTTTACTCATCCAGGCAATTCGGCTTCATTTCTGTCCAAGATCGGTGGAGTCGTTGAGGGTTTATTTCAAGACCTAGTAACATCTGGTTCCCCAGAAGCTAAGGTCAGTACAAATCTTTCAAATACTTTTTCCATATGTTTGTTTTCTACACGTCAATATGGATTTTATGCGAGGTGATTCTGAACTACGTCACCAGCGCGGCATCGCCTTTGCGTCTTCGCGTTTGGTTCAGAATCATGTTCAATGCCCTCTGTACATTTTAAGGCCTTTTGATTGCATGTCGATTAATTCGCTGTGCTATATTGACGTTTTCGACTCCAAAAAAAGCTTTCGACAGTCCTGACTTCGTCCTGTTTTTGTAGGAAAAAACAAAGAAGATCTTGGATATCTGGACAAAGGGAAACACATTCCCTCCCGTTATTTTGTCCCAGTTAGCGGATGTATTGAAGGATACTCAAAAAGGTACATATCATAATATCCATGTACACGCTAAGTATTTTCTCGCGTGGTGCAATTCAATGTGTTGCTTCTTCACAATTTCGTCTTATATCAGTGACTGAAATGTTGAATGGTCTGTTTCGTTATTAGTACCCGACACACCAACTCCCGTGACTCCAGCTGCCCAGTCGCAATCAACTCCTTCTGTTGACCCTCGGGCTGCTCCAACGATCCCAACCCCACCAGCTGCTTCCATAACTCCTCTTCAAGGCCTCGATCAACACGCAGCCCTGCTTGCATTGCTTACGCAAGCAGCGGCGAGCTCTGCGAATCCGCCTTTTCAGTAAGCATGTCAACTTCTATCTTCCGTGACGCCTTTCTCACTCAGATTCGTTATCTTTCTCATTAGACAAGTTCCAACACCCGCCGCGGTTTCTCCTCCTCAGTTAGATGCTGCTCAACTGGCTGTTATACAACAGTTAGCTCATACGGCCGCTTCTGTACCGTCTGTTCCGCAATACTTACCCCCTCCCGACCTTGTAAATGTGCAGAAATTTCCTTCATCTTCTGGTGTTAATGGTAGTTCGCACTCTCTACCGTCCTATCCAAATGAGCCTCGCTTAATGGTCAGCAGCGAACAAAGACATAACGGATATCATAGTCCGGGAAGCGAGCCGCATCCCAATCCTCATTTTGACGAACGAGACAATATGAGAGGAAGGTATAGAGCGAACTTCGAAATCGAGGCCGAGGTGAAAGATTTGGACGCGCCTGGGATCCTCGTGACCGTGACCATCATAGAGCAGACAGAGATCAGAGCCCTGTTCGTTCTGGCAGTGGTAGAGGAGGTCGAAGCCGATCTAGAAGCCCTGGTCCCTCGAGTAGATACAACGGCAGGAAGGAATCCAGGTATCCTAGTCCTCCAAGACCATCAGTTGTCTCTCCAACTAGACGCAATAATGAGCCTGCAAAGGACGAGTTTGGCAGAGACATTCGACCCGAATCATCCAGATCACCTCCATCAGTCAAGTCCCGTTCGCCCATCCCTGTTGCACATGCTCCCAAATCACCGATACCCGCAGAACAACCCAATAATTCCAGAGCTCCGCTAGCAGCCACAACTAACCACGAAACTAGTCACGGCTCGAATCCTGTATCATCATTGTTGGTAAATGCGAATACATCTTCCGCGCAACCACCTAGTACGCCACTAGTCACAAATATAAAGGAAATGGGAATGGAAAATTTCGATCCTGCAACATTTAATTTCACCTCCCCAGGCGACTGGGAGGCACTTGGAAAAATGTGGCAGGTTACCAATGGATATCTCCCATCGACTGAAGAGCTCATGCAGTTCGTCATGACTTCTACAATCAGTCAAGCGATGCCGGATCCTAACATGTCAAGTCAAGACTTTCAACCGAACAGTTTCACATCTGGGGCAGGACGGGGTAGAGGAGGGGGTCGAGGTGGTTTTCCGGGAGGAAGAGCAGCATACGGCAATGGCCGAGGCATGCATCGGAAGGAGGGTCAGTGTATGGTTACGCCAATCAGACTCAAAATACGGATGCCATCGTGTTGGGAGAAGAAACGCCACTCAACCGCGACATTTCTCATACCTCAAGCAACGGAAAGGAACAGTGGGACTCAAACCATGGGCCAATTGACGCTAACTCTACCTCAGCGGGAGGACGGATGCAAAGGATTGGGGATAAGTGGGTATTTGTACGTGCCACGGCTGCCACCACCATGGACGTTGGGTCATAGCATGTCCTTGTGACACATACCACCGTGGTATTTATTCCGTTCCATATATTAGTCTCTAGACATCTACTTTCTTTAGTTGCCTACCCCTTCCAGATCGAAATCAGTTGCTCTTGTACCAACATATTCTGTTTCTTTATATATCCAACGAGGTTGTCCGTATACTTCATGGTGAAAGCTGGCCACCGAGAAAGGGTTTGGCCAAAAGATGACGTAGCATAGCAGTGCACAAACAATGCCGATGAAGCTACCAGCAATAACATCTTCTTTGTGATGACGCTAAATCAATTTCATGGAGTAAGTTACCCAATTTAAACAGAGAAAAAAAAGACCACAAACATGGTCTTGCAAACGGGTGATGGCGACATGGGTGGCCCAGAACAAAGGAAGAATGGTAACAAAAAACGCTACCATGCGACTTGATCTGAAATTGCGCGGGGATTTTGGGACACTAAAGCACCATGCTGCTGTCTGGCCAGCTATTATAAGTGATAAAAAGACCATGCCAGAAAAGGCCGTTGAAGAATGTCCGGACGGAAACGACTTTCGACCATTGCTAATGGCTGAAGAAGTTCTAATTGTAAAATTATCATTAGAAACTGGCGGAGGAGGATATCATATTTAAAGAGCTCGTACGCACCCAGTACAATGCCCTAATACCTTGTCCCATTGACATCTAGAGAGAAAATCGGGCCTCAATCGACCTAGAAGACAATGTCAGAAATAATTCTAGCTTTGTAAGATTATCAAGACTAGCCAACACTGTGTTTTAACACTTCTGTAATGAGTTCGGCCAAACCTCTATGCAATTCTATAAGCATTCTGAGCATTACTCGCAAGTTAGAAACTTGCATACCGTGTAGCAAAGATTCCTATGGCGCCATGATGGATTATCATAAGTGAATGTTGCAATAATCCAACGATGGAAACGAAGACCAGAGGTCCGAAGAGTGCTGTCGTATTATTGAAAAAAGCAGACACTCTATACATGCATTAATTTGATCATAATTCATTGATTGTGAGCTATGTCACTCACTGGTCTTCTCCCTGAGGAAAGCTGATGGTTGGATCATTGATATCGACGCGGCGCTCGTAGACTGGAGAAGCTTTGACTGCTCCTGTTAATAACCACAGAATAGTGACTATTGCCCTATAAAGTTGACAGAGCCAGTTAGAAAAATGCTGATGTTATGTGTTGACGGGTAGAAGATGCGTACCAATCGGCAATATATGACCTGTCGAACCATTCGAAAGAATCAGCGCCGAAGTAGCGGTCAATGTGGCTCTTGAGCTGCGACATGATAGTCAGCGAAAGGGTGAGGTTGTGAGAGTCCACTCATAATGTGCTTATCATTGTTGCCAAATTGAAAGGGAACTATTTTTGATTGATTTTTGATGAGCCGAACATTGACTAATTCAACATGATGTGACCAAATGTGACTGTTCGCGTTTAGTGTCACATATTTCCTAATTTGTCATCCTGTTTGTCTCCTTCACTCAAGATGGCCAAAGAAAAGGGGACGAAAGCGCGTCCGCAAGGCCAACAAACCCTCAAGGCTTTCTTTGGGGGCTCTACCAAAAAGACAGAAAAGGTTCAGAACGTCGAAGAAACCGATGCAGAAACCGGCGCAGAGACCACAAATGAAACCCAAGCAGAAGACGAGATTGAGGATGATGCGGATGCGGCTCAAGACTCAGACGTAGACATGGACGCGTCGAACGAGACGAGCAAAAAAGCTGCGAAGTCGTCTGCTCCTGACGCCTCTGGCCTTCCTCCTATCAGCGATATACCCGCCATTTTTGACGACCTCGTCAGCCATATACCCGGAATCAAGGACGTAGCGGAACACGTAGCGGGTCGAAAACTACGTGTCGCAACTATGTGTTCTGGGACAGAATCGCCGTTGCTCGCCCTTGAACTAATCCAGAAATCGATTCTCGAGCAACACGGCGTCACCTTTGAAACAGAGCACGTCTTCTCTTGCGAAATCGAGCCTTTCAAGCAGGCATACATTGAGCGCAACTTCCACCCTCCTCTTCTGTTTCGGGACGTCTGTGAGTTGGGGGATTTAGAAGCGTGCGTCATCATTTCGATTGTATCGATAATTTTCCTGATCTGAGCTTTCGCTTGTTTAGCCATACTGCGTATGGATCGCTGGCACCAGTTCCGGGTGATGTCGATCTTTTGATCGCAGGCACTTCTTGTGTCGATTATTCAAATCTCAATACCCAGAAACAAGACATAGATGCGAACGGAGAATCTGGTCGGACTTTTCGAGGCATGATGTCCTGGGTCACGACTCATCGGCCGCCACTGGTTATTCTTGAAAATGTTTGCTCGGCTCCTTGGGATAGGGTGAAAGAGTATTTCGAGCAAAATGGCTATAGCGCCGAGTTCTGTCGCGTGGATACCAAATCCTACTATATTCCTCACACCAGAACTAGAGTTTACCTTGTCGCAGTAAACAAGAAGGGTTCGAGCATACCCAAAACTTGGAAGGGGTGGGTAACTTCAGATCTGAAGCGCCCAGCATCTTCGACTTTAGATGCCTTCCTGTTGCCATCTGATGATCCGCGCATCCATCAAGCGCGTCAGAAACTTGTGCAAGAGAGTTACAATGCTCTTGATAGAAGGACGGGCAGAACCGACTGGGGTCGATGCGAGTCTCGACACCAGAGGGCCCGCCTTGAAGAAGCCCTCGGATCCAAGAGGCCTCTCACGAGTTGGGACGAAGGCGAGCCCATTGCTGATTCGTAATGTTTCTGCTTTTCTTATGTTCCTTCAGGTGGTTATTGTAAGCTCCCCGACTTCGCATGGAATGATTGGGGCGTGGGCCAAGTCGAACGGGTCTGGGATTTGATGGATATAAGCCTATTGCGATCGGCCACGAAAGGTGTAGATCCGTCGTATAAAACGTAAGTCTTTCGCTTTCTATCTATCTTCGTTTTCTTGATTTCCGACTGGTTGTAGGCAAGTTTGGAATCTTTCGCAAAATGTCGATCGAACCATTGGCTCAAACAAGGTCGGCATATGTCCTTGCCTCACGCCATCAATGATACCGTACATCACCAATCGTGGTGGTCCCATGGTCGGCCTCGAAGCGTTATCCATGCAAGGTCTTCCTGTCGACAAGTTGCTTCTTACTCGCGAAACGGAAGATAACCTGGCAGACTTAGCTGGCAATGCCATGTCGACCACGGTTGTTGGCGCCTGCATTTTGGCGGCGCTGGTCTCGGGAAAGAAGCTGCTGAAAGCCGGAAACGATTCGCAAACATACGAGTCGAAACATGACGACGGCGACGACACGGAGAGTCATTCTATGGAGGTCGACGCCAGCCCTATCGTAAAAGTTCTCGGAAGTCAAAGTCAAATTGTCGGTGAAGAGCAACTAGTGCAAAAGCCCCTCGATCTCTCCATTACCCACACGTGTTCGTTCTCGGACTTACTTCTCGAAGCCGAGAAGAGTCGACGTCTTTGCTCGTGCGAGGGACGCATAGACATGACAACGCGCCCTCTTTTCCACTGTCAGGATTGCGGAAACACCTTCTGCAAGAAATGCGGTGGTCGACCAGAACATAATCCAGAACCAATCGACCTTGTTCAGTCCCCTCGTGTTCCGCCTTTTGATTTTGCGAAAACCCTCAAATTGACGCTGCCAATGTGCATTTCCCTCACCGATGTTAACCAGAGCCTTTTAGACGGCCTGCGCCAGAAGGAAAGCCTCAAAATTCCTGACTCGCGTTGGAAGTCATGGTCCGCAGCCGTTTTGCGCGCCGCGAGCTCGGAGCTTCGCTTCGTCGAATTGAAGAGACAGGAAATATGGAGCGCCGTATATCAGTCTCCTTTGGGGACTCTCGAACTTTCCCTCCACACAAAGCAACCAGAGTGGCGTCTTTATGCTATGCCCGAGGCGCATGAACCGGCCAACGCTGAGATTCGCCAAATACTTGAATTTCCCGTAGGACGCTTTGCTTGCGATGGCGATCTACTGAAAGGGAGCTGGCAATTTGCTCTTCCATGTGCATCATCAATATCGGTCAAGGTTCAAGGAATGGGCGATCTGGTACCTTGTTGGGAATCACGCTTGGGCCTCATTGGGGTCCACGAGGAATTCAAGAACAAAATGGTTTATTCCAAGGTTAAAGTATCTGTTGGTCCCACCGATATAGGAAGATTGGATCGCGATATCTCTGGGATCTATGAACTCCTCGAGAAATGTGGAACGGCTAACGGGGCGTTGCACAAGAAGGTCGAAATCGAAGATACCAACCTTCCTCCTCTCTTCATGCTCTTTGATCCTCATCGAACCAACGATGCTGAAGATTGTTTTGTATTTTCCATCAGCACTCGCCGACTTGAGTACAAGGAGTGTCGGCCCATCGTTTGCAAACTTGACCCTAGTTGGCGACAATCATCCAAAGAAGCCGAAGAGATTGTGTCGTGCCATCTCCCATTCAAATGGGCGGTTGCTGATGTCGTAAAGCTGACAGTAAGAGCATTCGTTCTCTTGGTTATGCGTTATTCAACCATTTATTTATATAGCCGTCCATTAAACAAAATGCCGAGTTCGGAATACCCGAAAAAGCTCTCGATATCAAAGCAACCCAAGATGCTTGTCAGGACGCCCATGCCCTTCTGACTTGCCATGTTTCTTTGCGAGGCCAAGCTGGACCAGAGTGGCCACAAGGGAAGTGGGCCGACGTCGACAAAATCCACGAACGAGGTACCTTTAAATCACTCGCGTGGCTGTTAGAACGTATTCGGCACGTCGACGACAACGTGCGATCGTGGCAGCAAATCGAGGAGCTTGAGGACCATTCCAATTGTGAACGGTGTGCCCCTACAGCACCCCAACTACGGTGGATACAAGTCAAGGGTAAGACTGTACCTGTCGAAGACTCTATTCAAGCTGGCGAATACGAGCGACGACTGAAAAGCCGGCCTAGCCCCTTTGTGACGCAATTGAAGCTGGATGAGAACGGTGTAGGGTCCGTCAGAGTGGCCATCAATGTCCCGTCACTGCTGCATCGTGCAGCCTCTCGTTTGCCAACGAAGAAACACACTGGAAAGCTATTGCTTTCTTGGCGCCTCGATACTAGCTTCACCCCCGCGGCTATCCTCCAACTCCCCAAATTTACCATCATGAGTAACAAGCTTGACAAGGAACATGCGCAACCCCCGCACTTCGAGATCCCTCTACGAAAAGAGCAATTGAGATCGCTCGAATGGATGATCCGTCAAGAATCGTCCGAGGCGCCTCCTTTCGTCGAGGAAGAAATTTCCGAAGCGATCCTTGATCCTCTTGGATGGCGGGCGGAAGGTAGAGCCCAACGCCCGATGCATATTCGAGGAGGCGTCCTTGCAGACCAAGTTGGTTATGGGAAAACCGCTATCACCTTAGGTTTAATTGACTGCACTGCGAAGAGCGTGGCGAAGGACTTCAAGAAACAAAGTCAGATCCCGGGCAAGATCCACGTTAAGGGTACTCTCATCATCGTTCCTCCTCATCTAACGAGGCAGTGGGGTTCCGAGGTGAAGAAATTCACGGGTAATCATTTCAAGGTGCACATCATTTCGACCGCGTCAGACCTCAACCGCACCAAGATCGAGGATGTCCAGGACGCTGACATGATCGTCGTCGCGTCTAATATCTTCAAAAGTGGTGTATACCTCGATAATCTTCAGCTTCTCGGAGGTGCAGGAGAACTCCCATCAAAGGATGGTCGTCATTTCAACGCACAGTTGGAGAAGACGTTGGGCGCTCTCAAAAAGCAAGTCGACCTTTTGCAAGAAAAAGGATCCTTGGCAGTGTTGAGCGAAATCAAGGCCGCTCAAAAGAGACGTAGGCGTCTGATACTCTGACTGTAGACGATCACTAACAATCTATAGTCGAAGAAGAGGTTGCCGCTGCCGCTGCTCTGGTGGCATCGAAAAGGCTGAAAGGAAAGTCATATCGTGAGAAGGCAGAAGCAGAAGAGAAACGCAAGGCAACAGCTGAGAAACCCGTGGACAAGGCTAAGGCACAAAAGCCCAAGGTAGAAAACCGACAGCGAAACCGAAAGAGACAGTCGACACCAAATCAACCGCGAAAGCCACTCCCTCGGGTCTCATCATGGAGGTCTTGCTCCCTGCGCCCACCAGGACTGTATCGCTCAAAAGCGGTCCCAGCTCTTCGGCGTCTTCACCCGCTCCGGAGGCAGATATTACAGATTCAGAGGAAGGCCCAACGCGCAAGCGGAAGCGACGCGCTGCAGCGACGAAAGCATCTATCGTCGTTATTGACAGTGACGACGACGATGCTGTAGTTAGTGAAGCCGCTAGCAAAGCGTCCTCAAGCAAACATTCCAGAGCTTCGACTACCATCTCGAAGAAACGCCGCATCATGAAGCGCGGGTCGCCTTCTTCTGATTATCATGGTAGCTCATCTGAGGACGAGAAATTCAACGATGACAATTCCGACGTTTCGATGGCTTCAGACGTTGAAGACGACGATTCCAGCCCCAAGGACAAGAAGAAAGGCAAAGGAAAGGCAAAAGCAATACCCAAGCCAAAAGGAAAGACTTCTGGTAAGGCCGCGAAGGCCGGACGGACACAGATGACACCGGCGCTGAGGATGCTATGGACGTGGACTCGGAGCCAGGCAAAAGGCGACCAAGAAGAAGGCAGTAAACGCAAGGCCCCAGAGGATCGTCCCGTTAAGAAAACGAAACGTGCTGATAGCGATCCTTGGAAACTCGGATCAAGAGCTGTGCAAAGCGACTGGATGCTCATGCAAGCACCACCCTTTGAAATGTTCCATTTCGCTCGTGTGGTCGTCGACGAGTACACCTACCTCGATGGCAAGATACACGCCCTCATCACCAATCTGACGGCAGAACGACAATGGGTGCTCTCTGGAACGCCCCCCATTCATGACTTCGGCGCGTTGAAGACCATCGCCGCCTTCCTGAATATTCATCTCGGTGTTGACGATGATGGTGAAGGTCAGTCAGCTGAAGTTAAGAAGCGTAAGAGAGAACAGACAGGTAATTTCTCATTCATCATCAACTTATTTCGATTTGGATAACTTTGGTCCTGCTAGCTGTTGAACGATTCCACTCCTTCCGTGAGGTTCATACCTTGCAGTGGCATGCTCATCGCCATAGCATTGGCCAAGCTTTCCTCAATCAATTCGTGCGCCAGGTATGTTGGATTTTCTTCATTGCGATTCTCTAACTCATGCGTCGATTGTAGAATATTGCGGAAATTGACGAGATACCGTGGAATGCAAAGGTTGAGGAAATTGTTCTTCCAGCGGCGGAGCGCGCCATTTATCTGGAACTCGAGCATTACCTGCGCTCGCTCGACATGACGATCAAGCGTGGAAAGAAGACCGAGAGTGACAGAGAAAGGCGTCTAAACAAAGCATTGGGCGACAGCAAGTACGTTGGGTTGACAGTCACGGCGTACATGATTTTGCCGCTGACAAGATATGATTTTCTTAGGTCTGCAGAGGAAGCATTGCTCAAACGATGCTCTCATTTCGACCTTGAGACCTCCAATGAGAATGCGATGAAGGCCTGCGATGTGATCGTTCGAGAGCGACAAAATCAACTCGACGAATGCAAGAAAGAGCTCTTGAAGGCCATCAAAGATGGGTTGAAGCGAGAAAAGGAGCTTGGCAACGTTGGTCAAGAGTCTATGTTCATCGAATACGTCAGGGTCACGCGGACGGAAGGTGTCGACGACAAGGATTCTACCGACATGGTCGTCGCTCTCCTCGACGAGGCAGGGGTTGGAGTGCCCAAGGCCAAGACCAAGCCGCAGGACGTTCAGCTCTCCGAGAAACTTAAGGCTCGTGTATGGGAGCATCGTGAAAAGACCCACGAGATTAGGCGTATCACCAAGGAGCTCGTGGGTCGCGTTCGATCTTTGCGCTACTTCAGCGTGGTTCGTGACTTGCAAAAGCAAACGGACACTCCGCTCAGCGTTTCGTGCCCAAGCTGCAACCGCTCCGATATCCCGATTGACGAAGTCGCCGTACTTTCGTCCTGTGGCCACATGGGTTGTTTGCCGTGTGTCAAGGCTTGCGCGGAGAAAGAGGAATGCGTCTACGCCTCTTTGGGTCATTGTAAATCTGCGGCTCGCGTACTCAACGTCGTCAAAGCGGACACCTTAGGAGTCGATGATGAGGAGCGCCATGGGAAAGGACGTCATTTCGGTCTGAAGCTCGAAAAGGTGGTAAGCTTGATCAAGTAAGTGCTAATTGTCTATTTACGAACAAATAAGCTGATGATATGATGTTTTTAGCAAACGTCTTCCAAAAGACGAACGTGTGCTCGTCTTTGTGCAATTCCCCGATTTGATGAAGAAGGTGACTGAGGCTTTCGATGCCCACAAAATAAAATATCTCGAAATCAAGGGCTCGGCATCGGCGAAGAGTAAAGCACTGGAACAGTTCCAAAACAATAGTAAGGAAAGGGTCCTTTTGCTAAATGTCATGGATGAAAGTGCTAGCGGTGCCAACTTGACATCGGCGAACCACGCGATCTTCCTATCCCCACTTCTGGCCCCTTCACAAGAGATTTACACTGCTTGTGAGACCCAGGCTGTCGGTAGGCTGGTGCGGTATGGGCAGACGAAGCACGTCACTGTTTGGAGGTTCTTGACTAAAGATACGATCGATGAGGAAATTTATGAGCAGAGGAAGATGGCTCTAGCCCATGCTGTGTAGAGATTTATGTCGGACAGTTTATTTCTTGGATTGTTTTGCTTTAGCTTTCGATATCATGTTATCTGTTTTTGAACGTACACATACTGTTATAATCGTACAAGTCGCTTATCACTCGTATCTCATTCCCATTGTGAGAGTCCGGGCTAAAACGTGGAGAGATGAAGTGCAGCATATATTGCGTGATATGTTGCAGGGATCCAGTACTACAGAAGCAGTCCAATGATCAATGATAGGTTCTTAAGTGTCTGGTGGGCTACTAGTACTACATCTTATAGGGAATACATTTCATGAGGTCTTGTGTAGATATGTTGTGCCGTATATGTGAGGCGTGCTATTCAAAGCGAAGTGAATTTGAGATCTTGGGAGTTGTATTGCCCGCAATGCGGTTGAAATCTACATCCATCTCGGACAAGTACAGGACCAGCAACGGAGAGAGAATTGGGAAACCCTTTGACTGGTCCCAGCTTCAAAGATTGGACTTTCACGGCTGTCTTCCGTGAGGCTCGATCCGGGGGCTCCACCGAAAAATCCGAGGCTCCAACCTGTTCATGGCTTCAAGCAAAAAGACTGTGCAGATTTCCGTATTAGAAATTCGAACAAGCTGACCGACAGAGCCACGAGTACGCGGCTATCAAGCAGATAGAAGGGTTTGTCACCGGCAATTTTTTTTTGGTTCGAGGTTTCAAGATTGTAGGCAGGATGAAGCGCCCGGACACTGTGAACGAAGTCTCCGGTAATCTTTGGTATGTCCGCCAAACTAGATTTATGGTTGGGTCATCCGCGGAATCCATCGCTCGGAGCCCAAGAGCTGGTATGAGACTGATATTTTTGGTTCGCCCAGTAACCCATGCTCGATGAAGTCGACGCTCTCGCCATCATTCTTCAATCCATTGACGTCGCCGATGCACAACCAGATCCGCCCACCGCAACGGAGAAGAATGGCGATAGGATCTTGAACGAATAGCAGAAGACAGGGGCTGATAGCACTGTTGTCGACGTTATGACTCTTCGATGAACAGGCGCTAAAGTGGCGCTCAATTTCTTTCGGTTGAGCTGGTCGCTGCTCGTGCTCGATACTTGGTGCATAAACAATATAAAATATCTCGAAATCAAGGGCTCGGCGTCGGCGAAGAGCAAAAGCAGTGGAAAAGTTTCAAAACAATAGCAAGGAACGGGTCCTGTTGCTAAACGTCATGGATGAGAGTGTGAGCGGTGCCAACTTGACATCAGCGAGCCACGCGATCTTCCTATCCCCACTTCTGGCTCCTTCACAAGAGATCTACAAGGTCTGTGAGACCCAGGCTGTCGGTAGGTTGGCGCGGTAGGTTGGCGCGGTATGGGCAGACGAAACACGTCATTGTTTGGAGGTTCTTGACCGAAGACACAATCGAGGAGGAAATTTAAGAGTAGAGGAAGATGGCTCCAGCCCATGCTGTGTAGAAATTTATGTCGGACAATTTATTTCTTGAATTGTTTTGCTTTAGCTTTCGGTATCATGTTATCTGTTTTCGGACGTACACATACTATTATAATCGTACAAGTCGTTTATCACTCGTATCTCATTCCCATTGTGAGAGTCCGGACTAAAACGTGGAGAGATGAAGTGCAGCATATATCGCGTGGTATGATGTTGCCAACCCATGAGATGTGCATGGTTACTTGCTCGACATCACATAACCAGATGTGTCCAAGATCTGCTTGCCGCATATTGAACACAGGCCTTTCTTGTATGCACAACCTAGGACGATAGCTTAAATGTTGCGCCAGAACCAGTTCACAGATCGACATACCATGACAATACTTGGCTTTGTTCTGGGTGACGGGTTGCTTGCAGTCTTTACACTTCCCCTGATACGGCTTTTGTGAACGTCGGTTAGGTACAGTGATTGCGTCAAAGAAGACAGTGACTTGCCTGGAAACGATTTTTGGAGCTCCCGGGACGAGATAAAAGCTTGTTCTCGCCGACTTTCCTCGAGCCTTCCTTGATGCTTGTTGAACTTGAGGTGAAAGGGTCAGGAGCGGCGACTTTAGATAGTTTCTATGGATATGATGAGTCTAGGTGGCTGTGGGCAAAGAACAAAAGGACGGACTGATTCGCATTTCTTGCACACCATGATGAGTCGGAGCGGAGTAGGGCGCCTAACGGACGAGTGGAAACCAAAGGTGACCCGATCGCTGACTAAGCGAGTCGTCGATCTGGTTGATCTGGGTCCTGCCAAACGGAGAGGATGCGTTCGTTCTCGTTGCGTCCTATAACAATCAAATATTCCTCTATTCTTCACTCTTATCCCCCTAACACACCTCTCCCGCCCCTTGGGTCGCTCTTGCCTGATGGGTATTCTACTACTTGGGCAGCTCTTTCCCCGCCGTCTGGCTCTTATTGTTGAATCTATCGCGCTTCTCTCGCCCACCCGACGTAACATTCCCCTCATCACTGAACTCTCTACTCGAGAGCGCAAACTCAAATCCGTTGACATGGCACCGTTTACAAGAATATGTGAGACGCGACGTTCCGTTACAAAAGACTCTGGCCACACACAATATGCTTCACCTGCCGACGACGCGCTTTCCAACCGTTTCCTGGTGTTTCAATCGCGATGAAGATAATACGAACTCTGTCAATCTGGTTTAACAAAGATGTGCTCCGCCCACTGGCTGGCTCAGCAACCGTTTTTTTTTCTCCTTTTTCTTCTTTTTTTTTCTCCGTTGACGAGCGGAACGGGTATAAAATGTTCGAGGACGAAAGGCTGAGGACATCAATTCAAGATGCCCCATAAAGTGACAACTCTAAGGCGCTTCAGAATCTCCAACGATGTCTTGATGTTGATCTTGGAGAGGTTAACCCCCGTTGCATTATACAAGACTTGTCAGGTAAGTAAAGCTCTCGGTCAACTTTTCTTAACGCTGACTTCCATTCTCTGCTTTTTTACAGGCCTTCCAGAGAGTCTGGATGCTCGTCATGGAGTTCCAACACCTCCGTTACAAATTTGAATTGGCTGTGGTTGGGATGAAAGACGGGCCGGCTTCGTATTCAATCCGCTCGCCTTTACTTCGCCTTCAACTTTTGACGGCCTATAAAAAGGACTGGCCCCGACTCATGTGGAATGACGAGCTGAAAGTTAGGGTCCCTTCAGACGCTACCCAGCTTAACTTGGCCAGTCACTTTTTGTACTACACTGGGAACCAGAGCTTGGACCTAGTGGAGCTCCCTTCTTGTCGTACTGGTCGTCCTCCCTCGCAGACGCACCACCTCAAGTATATCACCTCTCATGCTGACTGTGTCGCAGTTGATCCGTTTCAATCGCTGATCGTCGCCAGCAGCTTGATTGGGTACGTCCGCTATTAGTTTTCGTGTAACAAAAAATTTGCTGAAGGTATATATATAGAGCTGCAAACGGGCAAATCGTCTTGCGTTTGAGGATTCGGGATCTATGGACCTTCGATAAGCATGCGAGAGCATCCTCTGCAAATTACGAATGCTCCACCCACATCGCACAGCCCATTTCTAATGTGTCTATTGCTATCTCTGGTACCCGTATGGTGGTGACCCTTGACTTCCTCGGCGGCCTAACCAGGCATCTTCTTATGGATTGGTGTACGTTCCAAGCCATGGTAAATTTATGTCCCAATTTATTCGATTTCTCAGACTGATGAGGCTTTTTTTAGTGGCTCGAAGAACAGGACGTGGTCCTTCTGAACTCCCACTATCTCCTCGGTGTTAGAAAGGACGCCGGCCACTCGGCCCTTTATCTTTACAATATTTCTGATATGCGCACCGTTGCAATCGAGCGCGAATACGAATTGCCGCCCATCTGGGCGAAATCCGCCATTCGCTTTGGACGCAACACTGCGCCGGCCAACGACCACTCCACACCCTCCACTGCGCTTTTTTATGCGGATCCCGCCGCCCGCATCCTGCTTCTCACGGCGAAGCAAACGGGACCAAATGCGAACGGGATGCACTGGATGTTCATTCCCGAGCCTTTTTTTAGGCCCACGACGCATCCCGAGAGGCGCATTGTTCCCTGGATTTACTGGAGCCAATTTTGTCTTATCAGGGAACTACAGATTAACCAGGTTATTGGTAACCCTCAAGTCGTCGGTAGCCGCGTCGTCTACCTCGAAAAGAATGGCACAAGGTCCAGCCGGGGTCATGAGCGCACCCACTTGAGCGTCATCGACTTTTCTCCGTACGCCGAGATTGCAACTCCCCCACCGGCGAAGCTCTGGACACTTATCGGCAAACAGGCCATCCTCAAGCCCAGCGAGACTCTTCGTGATATCCCTTCTACTACTACCAATGGACTTTCTGTGGAGAACATTCACGTCACTGAAGATAACATAGTTCTTGTCTTCGTATGTCCTCTTTCTGTCAAATCGTCTCGTAATTTCATGTTATTGATGAGATTTTTCCATTAGGAGACTCACGGTGACTTCAAACCGGTCAACATTCTCACTTTCGGTGTCCCCGCTACTCGCCCAGCCCGAATCCACGATATGCAATACCACACTGCTCTCTAAAAAAGAAGAAATAATAAACAATAAGGCTTTCATTTATTGCTAACATGTATTTCCTATCCAGAATGCCGACTCGACAGTCTTCCTTGTAGAATAGTGGTGTGCCATATGCTGTCATCAGAATTTCGACTCCCTTTTTATGGACACCTCAGTTTTTGTTTTTTATTTACATTCTCGCGGATTTTAAATCCCTAACACTCCTTATATCTATATAGCCAAGACAGTTACTAGCCCTACGATCCAAAAAAAAAAAAAAAAAAAACCCATACCCATTCTTTCACATTATCCCCGATAAAAACCCAAAAACATCTCCTTACTCCTCTAGCGCTGTCGTAGTCCATTTCAGTTGTATCCATATTATCCAATTTCTTCTTTCCTTATCGTCCTCCTCTCTATCAATATCCCAATCTCTATCCAAAGATCCGGTAAGCTGCCTTTCTCTAGCGCTTTTCACATCGAATCCCGATTTGGACACACGTCTCAGAAAAGACCCAATTGTATATCGGCCGGTGTGTAGTCCAACGACTAGGTGTATTCGAGAAGCAGCTGCCTTTTTCAAGGTCGATTTCAACGCATCGATGAAGATTTCGTGCAAGTCAGGATTCCATAAGGTATCAGCTGCGATAACGACGTCGAATTTCTCGTGTCCTTCATGGAGGATAGGCGTTGGATCAGTCCCCCACCCAAATGGAAAGACGCTGCATGTCTGCGCCACATTGTTTCGCTGGACATTTTCGGATAGGGTTTGAATAAGAGCGTCATCTGGATAGTCAGTTGCTGTAACCGCGATCTCAGGATGCAGCTTCGCTATTAATATACTGGGAAGCCCTGCGGAAGCGCCTAGTTCCAGTACACGGAAGACCTTCCCCGAAGATCTTGTCTGCACCTGGTCATGGAGATGGAGATCGGAAAGATGGTCAGCGAGGTACGTCGAAGAAGCCCATATCGACGAGGCTTGCAGTGCCCAGTTGGCCGCAGCGGTATCGGGGGTGCGAAGCGATATTGTGATAGGTTTTCCGCATTCTGAATTGTGGGCATGATTCCGAACGCACGCGTGACTCCAGGTGTACTTGAATGGCGCGCCCGGAGTAGTTAGAATAATTGGTTGATAGTCATATAGTGTCTGGAGGGAATCAGATAGGAGATCTTCTGGATCTAGTGGTAGTGTATGCACACTATCGCACTCTATTGCTTCGTCAGGCATCGTCGATCGATTCTAGTGCTAGTACGTAGCGGAGTCCTTGAGTCTTTCATCTAAGAATTGATCTTCATCGCCTGATTTTGACAGATCATGTTCACTCACAGCTTGACTTGAATCGAATTCTCTGGAATAGATAATTGCCAAAGATGGCGTTTTCATAGGGCGCCTATCGAGTCTTCAGGGTCAGAATCTCTGATCAGGGCAAGATCAGGGTCGAAACGAAGCGAATCTGGTATCCAGCAATCGGTCGCGAATGGAGAGAGATGGAGAGCGTGGTTATGTTGCTAAGAGTGGAAAATAATGACGTCGCCAAATAGATTTGCGGTCGAAAGAGGAAGTTCCTAATTTGATTTGTGGGTCCTCAAGACAATGATAATGAATCCAGGTCCATGTTTTCATACATAAAGTAATCTACTGTAGCAATTTGGGGGCGGGTGCAAATTTGAATCTCAGATTCTCGTCAATTAATTATGAGGAAAGGTTACCGTAAGTACTACATAGACAAGTCAATGTCTTCAAGATTTAATGTAGAAGAACCTAATAAAATACAATTGGATTCTCGGTGGCAATACAGAGGTCCTACGGCCGGAAAACGTTCAATCTTCCGTCCCACCCACAACTTGCAAGAACACCTTCCTCGTACAAAGACCAGCTAACGCCAACGACGAATTCAGTGTGAGGATCATGTATATGGAGTAACTGGGGCCTGCCATGGGCCGGTGTGGTGGTCCATCTAAGGAGAAACAATTAGAACAGCACTTCATGAGGAACACGTATACTTACACCCTGCATGTCATATCGTAGCTGGCTGTTGCTAAGATGTCTGGGCGATGCGGACTCCATTGAACTTTACGGACGGCGTATTCATGTCCTAACAGTTGGGTTTCACAGATTCCTCCAACCTGAGATGTGTCTCCGGGTTTGATCATACGGCAATCCCAAACTTTGACGCTCTTATCGACACCAGCGCTTGCCAGAACCATGGGACGATATTTATTCCAATCTATGGAAAGGACTTCTGTAGCAGAAGCGGGTACAGTCAAGGCCGCGGCTGAGATGGGATTTGTGAAAGTATTGACATTTGGACCAGTGGTTACATAGGCAGGAGCACGAAGGTCAAATATTTTGAGGGTGCCATCCGTTGAACAGGTCGCAAGAATATCCGGTTGATGTGGAGAGAATAACGCCTGATAAACGCAAGAATGATGGGCTTGCAAGGTTGTAACAGATCTAGGTCTGTCGGGCGTCCACTGTTGGGTATATTAATCAAGATAAGATGCAAGCAAATGGAATCTCACAATCTTTACGGTCCCATCCCAAGATGACGAAGCGAAAGTATCTTTCTTCACATTCGACCAATCCACGCAGAAGACCTCGCGAGTGTGTTCTTGCCATGCTCGAATCGGCAGATCCTTTGGAGGTCATGTCATCAAGAAATATCTGATAATAATAACAAAATTTTGCATACATTCAGCATAACATCCCATAGCCGTATTGAACCATCTCCTGAGGCAGATACAAGCTGGTTCTCGTGAATTTCTGACCAAGCTATGTCGTAGAGTCCATCTTGGGTTTCATATCTGACGCCTTGAACATTCAGCTGGAATGCGAGACAAACAAGGTACTGTCGCACTGTTTATCAAGAGTTAATCGCGGTGGGCCTCCAGGACTTGGGTTAGAAGACACAAGATGGAGCCGTCCGTTACCAACGAGCCCAAAGTTAGCTGCAGAAGCAACAGCTAATCTTGCTGTGTGGAATGGTGACCAAGCGACCGAATAGTGCGCAAAGCCAGGTGTCTGGATTGTACCAGGTTGTTGTGGAGGAAGGTTCATTACAGCGGGTGGTGGGTTTGAGATAAAGTGATAATGCGCCGGGCGACGTTGTTGGGACTGGCGAACGGCTGCAATTACCGGTCTCTGCTCCTTACAGTCACATGCGAGTTTCTGTGCCCGGCATTCCGCAGGCCATCCTCAACGCACCTCCCTCGTTTTCGCTGAAGGCGATTCCAGAGGCAATACGCCGTCTAGCTGATTTTATAGGACATGGAAACGTCACTGTTCTGACTGGCGCAGGCGTTAGTGTCGACTCTGGAATCCGCGCATACCGTGGTGAAGATGGCAGATATATGAATCCCAACTACAAGTAGATAATGTGAAATTTCGTGTCCCTTCTTTTCGCTAACGAACGCGCGAAGGCCTATCTTTTATCACGAATTGACGGATCCTACTCAGAAAGGTTATGCTTTTAGGTAAAAAAGATCCCTCACTCCCAATGTCACCCTCGCTCATCGAAATACGCTTAACAGACAACGATACTGGTAAATTTATGATCTTCTCTCTAATAACGGTCAAGAAGAGAACTAAGGATATCTAGGCTTCGCTCGTATTTGGGATATCCACCAGTTCGTGATGCTCAACCGAATACCACGCATTTCGCACTAGCCGCCTTGCAATATACTTCACACCTCTCTGGCATCATAACCCAGGTGATTTTCCAAGCTGATTCATGGAATGTTTGAGCGAGAGTTTAATATATTCTTGAGAATGTTGATGGTCTTCATCATAAGGCTCTTCGAAACACTGCTGGAATAAACTGGACTTCTGATCGCATCCGAAAATCTATACTGGAACTCCATGGCACTCTCCATGTAATATCATTGCCTATTACATGAAGAAAAAAAGTCTTCTAATGCCATTACAAGTATGTTCACTGTAGCAGGGGACACACCGTCGACCGTGATACTTTTCAAGAACGGCTTTCCTCGGCAAATCCGAAATGGCATGAATATGCGGAAGGGCTCGAACGTACAGGAAACCAGCCGAGAACAAATCCCGATGGTGATGTTAGTCGGCTGGTTTATTTTATTTAGATCTCTAATAATGTGTCCCAATAATTCTAGGTTGCGGTGGAGCAGTTAGGAATTTCATACGACGACTTTGTGGTCCCAGAATGTCTTGACTGCTTGATGGAAGATCATAGAAATTCAGTGGTAAGAATCCATTAATTTGTGTTTTCTTGAAATATTAATTTTCTGCTAGTACAAGCCCCAGGTCATATTCTTTGGGGAGTCTATACCACAGTCAGTGAAAGAAAAATCGTAAGTTAACCAATAATGGGTGTTATATACATATCTTGCTTGAACTTTCTTCCCCAAAGATACCAAGACGTTGAGAAGTGCGACAGGCTTCTCCTAATGGGCACTACTCTTGCGACATACTCGGCTTTCAGGCATGGGCATCTTCTTCCTACTACACCGTCACTTCTTATTGATTGTCTACGTAGATTGCTAAAACATGCCGTTGAGCTGAAAAAACCGGTAATGCTTTTGAATGTCGGCCCTACGCGTGCCGATGGCATGCCAAGTGTCGAAAAAATCGATATCCCTAGCGGAGCAGTCATGAGAGACGTGGTGAAAGCTATCGTGTAAGTCTTCTGCTCTGGCTAATTTATATCACCCTTACTGGAGTTTGACCTTGGCCTCCTGGTTCTTAGCGGCAGTCGAACAGAAGATGATCCTGTGATCATGGAGATGCTGACAAGTGGAATTGTCAAACCACCTTCTCCGGATGATGATGATCGCTCCCCGAGGGCAGCTGGTTAAGTCGCTCTGGGACCGAAAGTGTGGCACGAAGTGTACCAGATACAGTAGAGCCGCCTCAGTCTTCCAAATCTAGCCTCAGTTGCTATGTTGCTATGAGACTTCAGTAGGAAGCGCATTTGGGTAGATTACCATTCTATTAATATTTAGATAAGTAGGACGTGAAACGCATAGATCGCTGCTGTGGACGAGCCAGAACATATATGTAGTGCATATTGTACATGTTAGTGACAGTGTGAGCAAGACAAGATAGTGATGTGTACATAGAAGAATACATGCCCTTGAAATGGCGGGTACATGATACAATACAAAAGCAGAAGCATGTTGGGTTTATATCGTACAGAAAGCTCAGAAATGTGGTTGCGATGGTAAAACGAGGATGAGAATATCACAAAAGGTGAAAAGAACTTGGAGAAAGAAATGTGCACTTGGGGTGAGAGAACGTGAGGGCCATAATGCAGAGGGGAATGAAATTGTATCAGCGGGACTGAAAGAGCATAGAGAGAGTGCGGGCAGCGTCTCGCTCCCGCTCGAGCTCGTTGGTGGCAATGACGACGCCTCGGTCCAGTGAGGATGCCACTGAACTGCCTTCGTCTTCCTCGCCATCATCACCGTCGTCATAGTATGCAGGGGCTGTAAAGTGGGGCTGTTTGAGTTGCGACCAGCTCCAATTACGCCCATGGTCCCCTGAAGAGATACCTTGCCAAGAATGCACACATTCAGGGTGTGATCGAAGCATGTATTCCTCAATGCTGGTATCCGCAACAGCGACACACGCCCTTACTGGAGGGGACGGATGCTGAGCGAGGTTCGTTAGCGCCGGCGGAGAATGCGCCTCCGCAAATGGCTCAGAGCGCCGGTCATCGTCACTGTCAGACACGAGGGGCGGTGTGGGCGTTTTTCGACGTTTCGCCTTCTGCAAAGACCGCTGAAGGCTGGCGGCTTTAGAAAGTGAAGGGGAATGTAATGGCCGCTTCTAAGAGGGGAGTTGGTAAGCGAATAATAAGGATGTGAACAAGGTAGGCAGGTCGGTTTACCGTAGCCAATTCGGCGCTTTTGGTTTTCTTCTTCGTTGCCTTCAGGCAGCGCGTGCGGTGGTTTCTCCAATGAAATGTGTCGTAAGCGCTCTTCGACGAAAGCTTGATTTTTTTCAGGCATTGCTTGCACTGAACGCTGGAAGGGCCAAGCACCCGGGCATATGGGTCATCCAGGAGAGATTGTTCTCGTTCCCTTTCCGCAGGGGTCTTTATCAGTTCCACCTTGAAGTCGATGCTGGACAAACTGGACATATTATCTGCTATAGATGAAAGTGGTGGCAATGAGATACTTTACAGGAAGCAAGGTGTACTGTATGTGGCGTGCCATGTGCCCGTCCATTTTTGTCCTATGCTTCACCGCCACTACGGGCGTAGGCTCCTGCAAGCAGGGCAATACTGCGATCAATAATACACATTCGCTTCCAACTGCGGGGGAAAGGGGGAAAGATCCGAATCAGTGTACTGGGAGAAGGAAGGGTCTCGTAAGCATGATAACAGACGCGTCTTCGTTGGAAACATATTGGCAAGAAACAATTCCTCGGCATTTGTCGCTCTGACTCGACCCAAGCCCGGGAGCGCCTGAAATATCTGATTTAGATGAAATGAATACACACGGATCGGAAATAGAGAAGCAAAATGTAACGCACCGCTTGCGGACAGCCAATGGTACGGCATTGTGTACACCATATTGAATCGATGTTACTCAAGGGTGTCAGTAATATCACCACCTCCTATGAATCCTACAGCGCTGTGGAGATCAGTGGAGAAAGGCGCAATAGACAAAGTCTAACTGGATGGAAGGTGCTCAGATCTGCATTCCTTCCTTCGGTATACAAAACTTGGCCGTGTCTCCAGTTGGTGCGTTCGCCGCCCGTAAGCCGCATGTTCCATCGGAATGTTTCGCCTTCATGACTGATCAAACCTCCGTGCTGACCCTGCATACCGAGCGGTGAAAGACCAACATTTCTGTCCTTGAGAAATAACTTGAAAGTGAACAATTTAGCGCATCTTCAATTGGGCACAAAAACCAAGCGAAACTCAACAAGAAATCAAATCAATATGAATATGAATTAAAGATATAAAAAGAAAATAAAAAACAAAAAAGGTCGACAAGAAACTTTACACGCATAAAACAAATGTCCAAACAAATAGACATCCGAACCTGACCGTTCTTGCTTCAAGACCTGTCCTTCAAACTCTCCTTGAAGCCACGAACGAATGAATGGAATGGAAGCATGAACCAGCCGATCAAGCTATTGGGGGGCTCGACCTGTGGTGGCAGATACCCTGCCGTCCTCGGGCGTGCGGCAGGGCGTGCATCTTCTGTAGATACTTCATCAGGTTCTTCGCGGGAACGCTTCACACCAGGTGACAGACGCGAAGCCGCAGCTTCTATAACAAGTGTATCGGTAGTCGAGGCCGAACTCGAAAATGGAGGTACTCTTGGGGATTGAGAGGGAAAGGCGACAGTATTGAGGGCTTCAGTCCTAGGAGTTGGAACATATCTAATAGTTTGTTGATGATCAGAAAGATATATTCGGAGGGGTTGAGGCTGACTCACTTGGTGCATTGATCTTTGTGGGCTTCCCAAGCGGTTAAATTATAGTCACCTTCGCCTTTGAGGTCCACAGAAGTACTACATTTCTTGCAGACTACTTTACGAGCAGTGAAAGATTTAACTTGGTTATCGTTAACCAACAATAATTTCCGTTTCGCAGCAGCGACACGATTACTGGGGCTATAGACTAATGTTAACCAAATAGGTTCAAGGGTCAGATCAAAAACATACATGACATCAATGCATTTAGCCTTATGCTTCATCCAATTCCCGGAGGCATAGGCATTGGCTTCCGAAAGGGCAATCCATTGGTCACATTTAGCACATAGAGCACGATTCTTGTCGAGCTGCTTGATCTGTTTCTCGGCTTCTAAGAAAGACTTTCGTTCTTCTTCTGAAGGGCGACGAGCGGGAGTACGGTGGGAGGAAGATGCGACAATAACAGGAGACTCTTCAATGGTGCCAGAAGGAGATCCTTCAGTGTCAGCCGTAGGCGACTCCGGTACAATGATAGACGGAGATTCTTCATGGGAAGAGGGGTAGAGCTAATGGTATATGAGATATGATCAGAAAAGCCAAGGTAAATATGCGCTGAAAGTACTTACTGAACATCTACAGCTGGTTTTTGATCGCAACGGATTCTATGAAGCTCCCATGGACGAACAGCGTATGTTTGCCTGCGACCCAAGTTGATCGTCTTCTTGCATCGAAGGCATTGTGCAGCATGAGGTTCGAGGATGCCACATTCAGGCTGGTTCCTATAATATTCGATGCGTTCTGTCTCGCTACGACGAGTTCTGGTAACACTGATGGTAGAATCGGCAACGGATGCATTATCGTCGAAATCTTCATCTCCAGCAACAGATCTTCTGCGAAGGAAATGAGATCAAGGAATACATATTGTAGAGGAACTCACGCTCTGGACTTTGACTTATGTGATGATATGGATGCCGGTTTGTGAGACAAAGTCGATTCGGTTTCTTTGATTCTGCTTTCCTGCCCACAGAAGGCGAGTCTGCCACACTCTGCGCGACTTGCTTCAATGAGGCAATAGAAGACGCGCCACGAACGTGACCCTTCTTGCTTTGGGTGGCTCGACGGACTCATCGGAATCGCGCCGAGCACGTTTGATTGGAGACGGACCAGGGAGGCTGGATAACAATGTGTTAAAGATCCATAGTAGGAGTGCATTAAGAACTCACTTTACGTCTACCTTCTTGGGACCCCTGCTTGTAGGAGTCTAGGATGGCCCAGTTAGACAAACCTCGACGCGTCGCAAGAGTAGATGCCTCCCACCTTGTTGGTGGCTTTCTTCGGGCTAGGGTAGACTTCATGGGAGATTGAACAGACTTGACGGACTTTAGAGAAGAGCTGGAATCGGAATCGGAGCTAAAAACTGTGGTCGGCATGAATGTTGGAGGTGAATGAGCGGAAGAGACAAACTCTACTTGTGGATTGGAAAAACACGTTTGCCGGCTGTGCAACACGATGATCAACAATGTACAAATAAGAATCAAGAACGCGTCGACGTGCCTTCTTCCTATCCAAATATGTGGCCTTGCGACTAACAAACTCGGTAGTACTACGAACAATGCAAATTGGTTCAGCCATTGGTGGAAGCCTAATTGGTGAGTGCATTTACCGATCCTCCAGCGGGGACAATGGCGATTCCATGATGCGAAGACGGACAAAAACACAGTAAAGACTGTAGGTTAATAGAGTGAGTAGTGAAGGAGACTGGTTCAGAAAGCGTTCCACGCGGTCGTCGTCGACGCCAAACGATCAATGTACAAACTCTGATCACAACACCGCCAAATAACGCGCACGCAACGTTCAACATTGACGCGTTTGATCGCGACGCGACTGATTGGTGTTGGATCAAATGAACTTTGAGCGCTTGAGCTTCGAATTATTCTAATTAAAACTGAATCAGCTACAAAGTCTTTGATTTTACACTAACAAATCTTCGTGATAAACTATAAAGCACTACCCAGAAGATCTTCGAGGCGCAGGAAAAGCCTCCGAAACATCCGATGATACGTTAGCACTGGACGGCGCATAGACACGCGAGCGCCCATCGTCATTATTATTATCATAGTAGTAGTTGAATTGCGAAACTGCTGCTGAGAAAGGCGGTGGATGTGCAGGCGGCGGGAAATGAGGTTGCGTTGAGTGGTATGCTTGCTGGGTCGGAGGGAAGTAATACTGCGCCTGTGGCATCATGGCAGGATACGTTGTGTCTTGCAATGGGTGTGCATGGGGTCCAGGAGCATAGGATTCCCATTGGGGGCGCGGATGCCCATTAACCACGACCGCGGTCGACCGAAGTGTGTGAAAGTGTCCTGATGACCTATAATCGTCCCTTTTAGGTGGTGGGACTAGTATAGTGACAAAAGATACTTCTTATGATAGTTGATCAAAATGTTAGTTATACACATACCTTCAACCTCCAATGGCGCAGCCTCTGGAAAGGTTTTTTTATGGGTGCATTCAGAGGCTGTATCACTTTCAACACACGCTTGACACGGTCTTTCAACACATTCACATCCTTTCTTGACGCAGGAAGCGCATGGTCTATAAATTGACATGAAATGAAAGCCTCGCTGCATGATTGCAAAAGCTAGCTACCTGTCGCCATTGCATCGAATTTTATCGCGCCTAAATGGAAGCGTTGAGCAAAGCACATTTCTCAAAGACCAACAACCAAATACCTGCAAGAAACACAAGCCTAAAGACATCCCATTTTCTTTATTAACACAATCGAGAAAGAGCAGACTAAAAATATATGGGACTTACGGTTTTCACCCTCGTGCCGTGCCCTCTCCCTTTCCTAGCCGCAGTGACACATATTTTCCCGGCATCGCTGCAGTAGCCACAAGGCCTCGTTTCCTCGCAGCGCTTGTTGTCCATCCTACACCCCTCGCATCGGAGTTTTATGAGTTTCGGACCACGAGGCAGGTGTACACATTCTTCAGAACGCGCGATGCATCGCGAACAGGGACGCTGGTCATCGCACTATCATGGGGTAAAGCAGCACAAAGCAAAGTATGTTCAATAGGGACCGCCAGTCAATGGAACCGTGATGCTTTAAAAGACGTATCGGATGCGCACCTTTTTGTTATCCTTTCGACAGTTGGAGCATGCAAGTTTGGCGCGTTCGCCTCCGCGGGGCATTGCTGTTTTTCCAGATGTTGAGGCTGATTGGGTTTGCCCTTGAATGGCAAAGAAGACCCGGACGTGGGGGCAGTACTCTGGGTGTACGGCACTGCTGGGGAGTCTACGGAGCACTCGAAGCCCATCTCAACGCATCGGCGACACGGTTTGCCTTCTTCGCACCTTACACGGGCATGCCTACAGGCTTCGCACCCGTCCGTACATTGATCGGCGGCGTATCCTTTCTTCTTGCACCCACTACAAGGCCTGCGATGTAAGAGTGATTAAGCACTAGATTCACACATGCAGTCGCATAAGAAGCGGGAGCCGACTGACCTTGATCCGTCGCATCGAATCTTATCGCGCCTAGTATTCAACAGATCATCAATACCGTCAACTGTGATTTCCCGCCGAAGCTGGCCCCGCCCGACCAAAGAAACGTACCTGCAGCTTGCACAGGCCTGTAATCGGATAAGTATCACATCCGCAGGTCAGTGAGAACTCCTATGATTAATAAAGAGCCGAACCTTCGATGCCCTTCTCGGCCACGAAGGGACGGCGCCAGTTAAGGTACCAGCGGAAATGGGGTGGGCGGGGTGCGAGCTCATCTCCACACCCGGGCTTGGTGGTTTCAAGAGACGAATCGCTCGGCTTTCCCCGTAATCCGCCTCTGCTACTTACATAAATGGAATACATATACCTCGAGGCAGGACGCGAGGCGTATTGGAAAACATTGGCGAGAGCCCTTGGCAAGAGTTCTAGAATAAAGTAGAATCATGTATTGCCTATTATACAAGGAATGACATGTATGATATCTATTAAGGAACGTGAGCGCGCATAAGTAAACCACATGCAGAGAAATACAATTGCAGAGAACAACTTGAAGCCAATACATCCCTCGAGAGCCGAGCAAAACCTAAAAAATACATATCTAAAATCATGAAATCACAGAGAAATTGACGCCGATTCAGCTTGAAGGGTCGTAGACAGCGATGTAATTGATCTGCCATTTGGCAACTGGAAAGATACGTCAGTGTCGTATCAAGACCGAAATTGAGTACCAGGAGGGCAAGGAACTCACAATCAAAGTTAGTGGAATTCGCTACAGCTTGCGCACATGTGCCTGGGCACCCCGAAGTCGCATAGGTAGGACCGCCGAAGTCTCCGCAAATGGTGGTGTCTATCACCAGTGTATGGTCGAAGAAATGAGATGCCATATCGCAGTTGGTCGCGGGGAAGAATGCAGCAGGATGCCCCAGGTAGAGGGATCGGGAGTCTTTGCTGTGATGTCGGCAGGGATCGAAGGCCTGGGGAACCGCCAGATTTTGATTCCCGGTGCTATCCCAGAGATGGGCGTAAACACCACCAGCAAGGAGGTTGAATTGGTGACCATACGTCTGATCATCGGGGTCGAGAAAGCCACAGCCGCGATTATCCGTTCCGCTGCTCGCACACTGATCGTTGAGGATGCTCGACAAGGCGGTGGTCTTTCCAACAGTAGGACCTATCTCACAACCCGTCGATGTGTGCAATGTGTACTGATTCGCCTTCTGGTCATGTACGCCTTCGAGCACATCAATTTCACCTAAAAATAGACTCAGCACACATTTCATCAAACGCACGAGTAATGGCATTGTCCTACCTCCTGCAGGCCAATTGGGTCCCACCGACCAGTACGCAGGCCAAACGCTACAGCCATGTGGCATGGAAAGAAGTCCGCGATGAATAAGCCACCATTGTACGTCTTCTGTGTGCTGATACGGACGCTGATGGTTGCAATGCAATTAGAACAATGGTGTGAGGCCACACAATGTATCGTTACTCACGAATCCCTATTGCCACCCACACCCACGTTGGAGAAATTGTCTACCTTCAGGACAGTAGTTCCATCCGCCTGAACAAAAGCAAGACCCTTCTGGATAGCGTTATCCCGTGTCTGGTAGTTGACATTTCCATGGGTTGGATCTTCATCGGAAAAGAAATCCCAGTCGCTGGTAATAATTAGTTGTGTGGCCTAGGATATGGGACTCAGATAAATTTCTGACGTACTTTAAGAACGATTGTCCCTGATAAAGGTCGGTCAACGTGAATTTGGGGGATCCAGTGTTGTTGCGAGCTTGGATGGAACGAGCATGTCGCGGGTGTCGAGAGCGAGGAGATTCGTGAAACTTGCCTGCAAGCACAGAAAGAGGGAAGAAGGGCAGAACTAGAACGGCCGACCAACGCATGTCGACTCGTGAATAAGTATAATAAGGGAGTGAAAGTTCTAGAGAGAGTCTATAGGGAAAGGGAAAGGGGCGAATGAGGAGGTAGGGGAGAGCACCTCCAGGATCAGTCCTCACTTAAATAGAAATTGCGGCAGCTACGAAATTTTTGGGCCGGCTCATTGAGATCGGTGGCAGTGGCCCAACAGTGGCCCGCAGAACTTCAAGCGACTCCAAGCCACGGTTGGCTTTAAGAAGGCGCGTGGGCCGCATCTCCATTCCACTCCATTGTCACTGGCCACAGGCAATCCTTTTGGCATTTGTTACCAAGTTAGCATCCCCATGTCATTTTGAATAACACATAGATTAGCTGCCGAAATTCGTTTTCTTGGTGGACTGCGAAGAGACTAGCAGAGAAAGGGGCTTTGTGCTCTTGGGTGCATAAGGCAAGGAGTATGTTATTATTAAACAGTGACATGGAAACAAGCAATGTATTACACGTTCCCCATGGGTCACAATAGACAATGTCTCGAGGTTGGCACGATAATAGGCCAAGATACCACGAAAAATACAACATTTCGCCATAAGCACAAGCCACGAGCACATCTATTAAGCGCCCAGGGGTTGAAAGCAATCGTCAAGGATGTGGAGCCGCTCCGCGGCTCCGAGATGCGGCACATCTAAATTGCACCCGACGAATTTCCCGATCTGGAGGTGCTACGCGTCATTGACATCAACAAGCACTGCACCGACACCTTGCTTTACGCTTTGACCTCCTGTTGTCTCAACAATACACGATGGCCGTTTCCCGTACCATTATGGAACAAGTGAAGAAGCTGATTCCACCGTTAGACGGTACACTCCACAAGGGCCAGTCTGGTCAGTCAAATGGGTGACGCAATGCGGAAACCCAATAACTCGAAGGTTGATGCTAGTCTAAATTGTAGGCCGTGTGGGTGTTCTGGGAGGTGCATTAGAGTGCGTCCTAATCGATAAATGCTGTTATATCTGTTGCATCCTCATGTCAAGAGATCTATAGCTATACAGGGGCACCCTTTTTTGCAGCTATGTCTGCTTTGCGATTTGTACTGTCCACCGCTTTATCAGGCCTCGAGTCTTGGTTTAACTGATTTTTAGGGTGCGGATTTGTCCCATGTTATCTGCTCGCCTACGGCGTCCAGTGCTATCAAATCATACTCGCCCGACCTCATCGTCCATCCAATTCTAAACGAAAACCAGTACGTCTCATTTCCATCACATAATATCGACCGGCCACTACATCTTCTCCTGCTACCATCAGTTCCTCCGAACGCGTAAAACCAGAACTCCAATCGATTCTATCACGTCTGCACGTCCTTATTGTTGGACCTGGCCTGGGTAGGGAGGACTACATGCAGTCTTTCGCCAAAATGGCCATATCCATAGCGCGCGATCGCGGGATGTTCATTGTCCTCGATGCAGACGGGCTATTTATGGTTGGTCAAGACATCAACATCATCAAGGGCTACCGCCGCGCAGTGGTTACTCCCAACGTCGTCGAATTCAAGAGGCTGAGTGAGGCAATTGGCGTCGATCCCAAGACACCCGCCGATCAGCGTGCATCATTGGTCTCACGGAAACTGGGCGGCGTCACTGTGCTACAAAAAGGTGCCATAGATATCATTGCGACAGATTCGACTGGCGAAGAGGCGGACCTCGCTGCGAGTCATATGAGTGGTTCTGATATAGAATTCGAAAAGGCAAAGGAGATAGTACATGTGGATATTGAAGGTGGTCTCAAGCGGTGTGGAGGGCAGGGTGATGTGCTTAGTGGGTCTGTTGGCACTTTCATGGCTTGGGGAAGATGTTACGAGGAAGGGGCATTTGGGTAAGAGCAGCTTCATTGCCAAATATAAAAGTTTGGTGACCTAAATTGTTCTGGTTTTGCAGAGATCATGCAATACCAGCATCGCGCATCCCTCTTCTCGCTTCAATAGGAGGAAGCATGGTGACTCGTACTGCCAGTCGTATTGCATTCGGCCAGAAAGGCAGAAGCGTCGTAACTCAAGATATGCTTCCTGTGCTCGGCGAAGCCTTTACAGAAATATTTGGAGATCACAAATCAGCGGGAAAGCTCTAAATCTTAGAAAAAGAAATTGTCAAATCTGTAAGAAATAATGAGTTGGTGTTGTTGTGGCGCAATGTAGTTATTTAGATGGGTAGTTTCATTGGATCTCTCTTTTTATTCTAGCTCTGACTGATCCTTCTTCACAGATATGTAAGTGTATAAATATATTGCGATGGTAGAATACATGCAGCGAAATTATGCTGCTAAAAATGCAAGTTATAAGTATCTACTGTATATATGAATAGCGTATAAAAGAGAAAGAGAAACCTAAGCCATGAGATCCTATAAAATAAAAGAATTAGCCCAATGTCTAATAACACTCTCCCCTTGGCGATGTATCTCGAAGCGCTTCACATCACGAGAAATGATTATTGCATGTGCATTCCTTATGGCCGGGAAAAATGCAAGCTCTTTATTGATAGGAAGCTTATTTAACCAGCTTGCAATGATCTTGTGTGTCGGGCTGATAATGGGATGCGCCTTGGACACAGATGGGGGTTGATACATTGGAGAGGGATTGGGTCGTCGATAAGGTCCACAACAGCCTCTTCCATTTCCATTTCAAGTTGATCGACGAGGTTGAGAAGTGTTTTGCGGCCACCGCCTTGGACTTCTGCTTCGAGCACCTTTATTCTTGCCCGTGAAGAGCGGGTGGCGAGAGAAAAGCGGAGGACCATTAGCGAGAGAAACAGGGTATGAGAACAGGCAACAAGGTATAAAAAAGCTAGAATATCAGTGTAGCATTCAGAACAGGTCTGCCTGGATTTTTTGAGGTACTTACAATATTGATGGGGAAGCGGAATTGGAGGAATGGAGGTAAGAGAGGTCTACTAGGGGCTAGTCCTTTGAACCAGTCGGGACTCAGAACGGTAGGTGATGGAAGCTTTGCCGGGGGGACTGTTGGCAGGGAATACTGGCTGATCACATGAGCATATTTCTCCTGGAATTCGCTGTTGAAAAGAGATATAAATTAGATTTCTCGTCGCGTTTGCAACATCGCCGACGTACACTTCAAGACCATTTGTTCATGATCGATAAAGGGATCTGATGTTTCAATTGCCGCTGTTACATAGGGGACTGTCATATCGTTGACTCTAGAAAGTAAATGTCAATGAGGATGGATTGTACACTTGTTGTTTCCAGGTAAAACATACGCATTGCATATATTCTGATGTGCTTGAATTTAGCCAAAGCCTGGTAGAAAATGCGATCTGTCACAGACATGATAAACCACAGTATTGGAGGCAGCGAGAATTCTGACATACCAGGATCCGCCAGGACAATAAGCAACGGTCGTCCTTTCGGAGACCATTTATCAACGGAGAAGAACTGTTCCCCGGTTCTCGATAAGAGTTTTGGCCCTAGAGACGACGTAATGAGGACAGTAAGGATTTGTATCGAGGCAATCCGCAATGAGGGTGGCGATGGTGTTGAAATTTATAGGTTCAACATTTTCGAAGAAACCTTGCTGATCCAGAACTCTGCAGTGACGTACTTGATTAACTTCAGAAATTACTGAGCGACACCTATAATACGTACCCAAGGCAGTATCGAGCAATCAATCCGCCCAGACTATATCCTGTCGCGGAGAAGCGGATAACCATGTCGCCCTCACTTTCTAAATCTTTGACAGTTTCCACGACCTTCAGAACGAAAGATAGTTAATTGCCATTCGTCGAAGGGATAATTAAGGTTCATCAATCCTGCTACACACCTCTTTCGCAACCCGTTCACCGCACCAGTCGACACCATCATATGTTGAATCTTCTTGTGTCGTCTCTGCCACTAATAGATGGAGTCGCGTGCCGTCAGTGCTTGGGCTGGAGTGGGTCTCACGAGCAATGCGGGCAAGCTCGGCGAGATGGCTTGGGTTCCCCCACATTCCATGAATCAGTACGAGAAGATGGACTGGAGCCATTTCTGGAGGGAAGGTCGCTGGTAGCTAATTTCCGGCGAGAGAAAAGGGAGTAGGGACCTTGCTGCAGTCGTAGATTCGAAAGATGATATAGAGAACTAGCTGCACAGCCACAGTCCATTTATGATCGTAATAGTGCACACATTATGACAACACTTGCGTGGCAATGCGGCCATCGACTTGCGTCACAACACCGGCTGCTGCCCGTTCTTGCTGCCGCGATCTGTCAAAGTGCATGACGGTATATAAAGCAAGTACTAGAGTCTAGCAAGACGATTCCGTTACCAGCATTCTATGTAACTGCACCTTAGATTCTCTGGAAAGGTGGAACCGATCTGTAAACTGTCCCGTTCCAACCTCGTGGACACTGGGCTAAAACCACGAAGATTTATACGTAGGCCATAGTACTAATCAATGGACTGCGATTACCACCGTAAACGACATCCATTAATAAGTCTCTGACACGCAAAGGAGTCGTTCCGCAGTATCAATCGCACATTATCTCCGTTCTCTTAGGTAGACTAAAGGCATAAATCGAGCCGAGAGTTGACTTTGAGCAAGATAGGGATCTCCTTCACATCTTCGTCCAGTCAACATCCAGTAAGTACATGAGATGATGGGTTGTGAAAAATAGGAGCTGCGCTGAGGCGATGCGTTCGTAGCCAAACAACATACACAATTCTTGCAAGATATGGTCGAAGACTTTGTTGGTATGCATATGCCGTTTTTTCAGATCTCAACGAACCATTTATGAATGCAACAAGATCGACATTAATCACCTATTCTCACCGCTCATCCACTTGATAATGCAAGAAAGAAGCTCATCATTACAATTCTCTTGAATCCCGATATTTGCGCGGCCAGGTCAACTTGATTATTGCGAAAATTCTGTTGTAAAGAATGAAATAGCTGCAATGAATTGAGTTTTCAGGTGCCTTTGGTTTCAAAGTGGAAAAAAATTGGGTTCCTGCATTGAATGGATCTAAAGTACCAGTGTTCATAAATCATGAGAAAGCAGAAGATTTCCCAAGTTAGACGCGGGCACACTATATCACCCAGTCACTAGTCATCGTATGCACCACTGGATGCGTTGGACCAGGGCTGTAGATTGCTTCGTAAATGCCATTGTTCCAGTGTACGACAGAATCTATATTCGAATGCACTGCCTAGATTTTTCTTAATTTGTATGGTGCATGGCGCTTTCGCGAAGGATTGGAATGGTGGAATAGTGGTATACCGGCAGCAGCCGATCGCAAAAGATTCCCTTGGTTTGCCCGAGGATACCGCACTGCATAGAATGTATATTGGGGACCGAGGAATCAGGATTTTGTTATCGTGATTCCTCGTGTTGACATCGGGGAAAGGGGAAATGTTCAGATGGGTGATGAACAAGTAGTTTTGTGCGAACGTGTGTCGGTGACCATTATGGACTGCCAGGTAGATTTCTTTTCCATAGTGAAAGATTCATGCCGGCCTTCCTCTAAGTGTCATTAATCCCTTGTGATATTCCAGCATCATGAAGTCGCTTTTGAGCGGCCATAGAATTTCCAGGTAATAACAGACAGATAGGTACCCTTTAGACAGAACAGCGTCGGAAAAATGAATGCCAACTGTAGAAACGTCGCAAAAAAAAATGCAGGCGGTCAAAACAGGAACGATCACGTGATACATTGACATCATAAATTAGAATCGATACAGGGGAAGCCACAAGCTTCGACCCCATTTCCAAACCCCCGCTTCTTGAACTACAACCGCCATGTCCGCTCAAGTCCAAGAAATCTCTACTAAGCCCTTCGATGGCCAGAAACCCGGTACCTCTGGTCTTAGGAAACGGTGAGGACTTGTACTTGTCTGACATCTAGGCATCGCGTACTGACAGGGGCACCAGAGTCAAGGTTTTCCAACAACCAGTAAGAATCATCGCGATCATGGTATCTATTACCTCTTACCACTTATCAGCACTACACCGAAAATTTTATCCAATCTATCTTTGACTCTATCGCGGTCAAAGGTTCGACGTTGGTCATTGGCGGAGATGGCCGGTATTTCTCTCCAGAGACGGTCCAGACTATTCTCAAGATCGGGTCTGCGAATGGCGTTGAAAAGCTCATCATTGGAAAGGATGCGATTCTATCCACGCCCGCTGCCTCAAATATTATCAGGAAATACAAGGCCACCGGTGGAATCCTCCTAACTGCAAGCCATAACCCTGGTGGTCCCGATGCCGATTTTGGTATCAAGTACAACGTTTCCAACGGAGGTCCTGCTCCTGAAAATGTCACCAATGAGATCTACGAGAAGACCAAGACGATCAAAAGCTACAAAGTTATTGACTTGCCCCCAGTAAGCCCCCTGAATCATGAAAATCGACGAAATTGACGAAATTGATTAGCTTGATCTTTCTAAAATCGGCGAATTCACGTATGGTCCCACCAAAGTGTCCATCATCGACTCAGTCGCCGATTACATCACGTTGCTCGAGTCCATCTTCGATTTCCCTCTCATCAAGAAATTCTTGGACGAGCACGAGTCCGATTTCCGTGTACTTTTCGACGGATTGAATGGCGTTACTGGCCCCTATGCCCGGGCGCTCCTTGTCGACGCATTTGGCTTGCCAGAATCCTCTATTCAAAACTGTGTTCCTCTTCCCGATTTTGGCGGAGGCCATCCCGATCCCAACTTGACATACGCTCATACTCTGGTAGAAGCAGTCGAGAAGAACGGCATCCAGTTCGGCGCTGCTAGCGATGGTGACGGCGATCGAAACATGATCTACGGAAAGGGCGCGTTCGTCACTCCATCTGATTCGGTGGCTATCATTGCTCACTGGGCTGATGAAATTCCATACTTCAAGAAGGGAGGTGTTAAGGGATTGGCTAGGAGTATGCCTACCAGCAAGGCCATCGATCTTGTGGCGCAAAAGAAAGGCCTCGAGTACTTCGAAGTTCCAACAGGTTCGTGTCCAGTTCCTCATAGAGTGCGCGTCCACTGAAGCGATACAACCAGGCTGGAAATTCTTTGGAAACCTCATGGATGCTGGCCGGTTGTCTATCTGTGGTGAAGAGTCATTCGGGACAGGGTCTGATCACATTCGCGAGAAGGACGGTCTTTGGGCTGTTATTGGTATGTCCCAAACGTTCTGTATTAACAAACTTGCTAATAATTTGTTAGCCTGGTTGAACATCATCGCCGCAGTGAACAAGAAATCACCTAACAAGGTGGTCGGAATCAATGATCTCCTCCAAGAATTTTATTCCATCTACGGACGCTCGTTTTTCAGCCGCTATGATTACGAGGAAGTCTCTTCAGAAGGCGCGCACGCTCTGGTCGCTCATCTAAACGAGGCTCTGAAGAGTGGATCATTGAACAACACTGTCCATACCGCCACTTCTTCTTCTACGGCCTTCACCGTCTCTGGCCTATATGACTTCGAATACAAGGACCCTATCGACCATTCGGTCTCCAAGAACCAGGGTCAGGTCATCACCTTCACAGATGGCTCGCGTGTCGTCTTTAGGCTTAGTGGAACCGGAAGCCAGGGCGCTACTGTCCGCATGTATGTTGAGCGATATGTTCCTGCAGATGCAGGCGCTGCTGCGCTCGGCAAATCTGCTGCAGAAGGCCTTCAGAGCTTAATCGAAGTTGCCTTGGACATCAGCAAATTGAAGGAATTCTTAGGCAGGGACGAGCCAACCGTTATCACTGTAAGTGTCTAAACTCTACTCATAACAGTTCAAAAGCCTGATCATTATTTTTTCAGTAAATTTTACGAACATATAGAGAGAATGATATTCAAACAACATGTAATGTATCGCTAGATTATGCAGAATGACCATACTCGGTTCACTGGTTTCTAGCTTGGAAGTTCACAGTGACTCAACTCATTACACAATGATACTTCAAACGCCTTGGATTCACTAACTCACTGACTGCGATTGGCTCGTAAAGCTTCACGTAAAGATCTTCCTTGGTATCAGGATTGAACAAAAGGGACGAAGGAGATATGTATCGGGCCTAAATGGCCTGGAGAAAGCTGTTGCCTGTTGGAAACGACTCTTTTTGTGGACGCCTGACGACACGTGATGGAATTCTCAACGTTTGACATTGACAAATGACACTGACAGGTCACAGCTTGTTTAACTTTGACTAAATCGACAACGACGACATTGACAAGCAGTTCAATTTAGGTTCAACCCAGGCATGCTTCAACAATACCCTTTGTTACCCCTTGTTGAACCCCGATATTAAGCTGGCTGAACATGAGGCGATTATTTCATATATATATATTGCTTGTGGGTGAATAAAAGCAGCGTTTTCATCCCCAACTCTGACCAGAATTCTTGTCAGTGCATCTTTCGCCAGTGACCAACCCTCTTGCACCGATTACTTCCATTCAGACCTTGTCCACTGGTATCTGTCTGAGCCTCGTCATCGTCTCGTCAGTCCTTGAATCGCCGGCCGATTTAGTTGTTGTCTCTAGCAATTCTCGTACAAGGGTCATAGCAAAGTCCAGCGCCTTAATATTTCACTCCAATGCCTTGCCAACGTACAGTAAACATCAAGTCGAGTTCCAAGGCATTGAAGGAGGTGGATCATCCAAACTCTGTGTTTGCCTTGGACTTTGATTTCTATTCAGATGGGAAGCCTACTTATTTGGCACGTGCGTTAGGTCATTGGGCTTTATTTATCACAGATTTCTAATAAATTTGTCTTCTCTGCTACCAGGGGTGTTGACCAGCCTCTTCGTCATTTTAAATATGCACGGCGAAGAGGAGCTTGGTAGGGAGATCTCAATTCAGCATGATCTCATCACTCATGGTAAATAATTCTCTTTCAACCCATGACACCGTGTCAGATAAATATCTAATTTACTACTATGTCTCTGAAGTCCAATTGCAAGCCGACAAAAACCAGGAGGAACTCGGCAAAAGGATGATTGCTTACATTGACATCTCTTTACATCGATTAGTAAGTCGCCGTTTTCTATGTGGAATTTCAAATCAGCTTCAACTCTGTTATCAGTACACGAATCATTATATCTCTTATGTCCTTCGCAGGGATGAGAATGTCCGAATTACAACAACTGAAAGCTTGCAGAAAATGTGAATTCCTACTACTCGTATTTGCTATGAGGACTCCCTAACAATCACACATCATACCCATTACAGATTCAAGAAACTTAAGGATCGAGTGATAGTTTCCAATAAATTTAATTCTCTCACCGAGCTCAGCTTCAAAGAGCATAGGGCACTTTGCAATTCCTTCCACACTCTGATGAAAAGAAAGACTATGGCAATTGAAAAGGCTCGTACACGAAAACAAGTAGGTGTAGATACTATCCTCCTTCCATTCTTCTCTAAGCTTATCTTTGCTTTTCAGCTGCTTGAGGAAAATTTGGTGCTCAGAAGGGACTTGGAAGAAGCCTTAGCTGGCCAAATTACAGGGCAATCTAATCCTCTACCGCATACATCTTCTATCGATTCAAGTTCCTCTTCGGGAACTATGTCCACAGATTCATTTGTTATTTCTGATTCATTGCAATCTACGAGTTTAAAGTATGCCTATTTAATATTTCAATTTCCTGCACAACCCAATTTAAAACAAAACCTTTTTGCAGACAAATTTTGGAGACACCAATTCGCAAAAAACCTATGCTTGATATCCCGGGTGCTTACCCCACTCCTGAATCGCTACCAAGACGACTGGGGACAGACACTCATGCACAAACCATTTCGCCTCCCGGTACGCCCACGTATGGTTATCACACCGACGGACAGGAAAGCCAAGATATGGATGTGGGTATTGCCACATCATTGGCTGCTAACTCTCTTCAACACCTGCTTCCTATCTCTGAGATTTTTGGCCCGAACTGGACTTCTGTAGGTTTCCTTTCGACGCTGGATATGAAGTTTTTCTGACAGCCCCGTTTCTTACCCAGGAATACGTCAAATCTTCCCTTTCTGCAGTTGGGCTTTCAACGAACAACCAAGAATGGATCTGTTCATTGATTTCTAGATGTAGAGTAACGGAAGAGGCGAGTGTTGTACTGCAAAGTATTTGTCGAGTCCTTTCTAATGGTCAACAACCTTACAGGAGTCAGGAGAGCACAAGACCGAGGTGAGTATATTGCTTTTATTTTACCGAATGGTCCTAGGATGCTCAACTATTTTATCAGGCTCATTTTCTCAAATCCCGGCTGCTACGTCGAATGTTGCGCGGTCGTGTATCCGAAGTTATAAATGAAAACAAATGGAAACGGAAATATGAGGCTTTGAAAACAGGTTTTCAAGCTCACCGCACTATCAGCAAAGCCAAGGTTGAGTTCTACACGCAGTGTTTCCAGACTATGGGAGCAATTGCATCTCATGCGCAAAGTTTCAATTTTCCTACTCTATAAATTTATCTCATATGCTGCCCATGGCACTTTGACTATGTAGTACTGTGTACAATTTTCTATTGCCTACATCTTGCATTAAACCCTCGTACCAATGATATTGGATACGTATTCTCCCTCATGTTTTCCCAACAAATGGTATTTTCAATCATCATGGAATAAAATTGATGATAATTATCGAGCAAAACCCGAAGAAAATATAATGGGTTGTAATCAACTCGGAATCTTGCGTCGCTTTGCGACGATGGGAACTGAAGTCGAAGACGGATAGGTATTGGAAAAGAGGTGTCAAATGCCATAGGACGATCTTTCCAGAGTGTTGGCTCGCAGGTCAGAAGGATATCAAGATCTGACCTGGAAAAGTTGGAATAGATAATCACAAGTATGTGACAAAGTAGTTCTAGTGGAGGAACAAACAAACATGAGTGGTGATTATTGCAATCCGAAAGCAGGAATTAGTATGCAGTATATCGTGGTCTATGTAGCGATGCAATAAAGATAGGTATCGGGTTGTACTTTTAGAGATATGCTCGAGCGCTTCTCCGAGCCATCTGAAAACATACATTAGTCGATATGAATTTTCATTGCTTATGCGTGAAGACTTGCCTCGATGACTTTCCACCCGCCTGTGAGCTCGTCATCCAGCTCTTCAGGAATACGAGTGACCGCGGCGACATAAGTACATTGCTCGACTTTATTCTCAGCACCGACAACAATTTCTGCAGTCTTTGCGTTTCTGAACAGCAACATTTCCTGAGTGGAGAACGAAACTAGGAACACGGGAACATCATTTTCCAAGATTTTAGCATCAGACACCTTTTGAAAAAGAGATTAGGAGGATGTTGCTATAATCGAAAGAAAGACACGCACATCAACTTGACGAATATCAAGGACTTTGCTGTCACTGATTAAGCCTTGGCGCAGGAAATGTTCCATGGTGGCCCAAAGGACATTGTATGTCTGTTCACAAATGGTAAATGAATACGGGTTGTAGTAGAATCCTAAAAAAGACTTACAGCTTCGCCACACCATGCTTTCAGAGCTGCTTGGTCCGCGGATAGGTAAGCGTCGACGATCTCTGGGACAATATATTCCCTCAATTCTCGCTCGAAGTTTTCCCGGTTGAAGTCGGGATCCATGGCCTTCATGAGACGCATTACCTGGGCAGTCTCGTTCTCGTCGAACCACGACCCAATAGTTTCGGTCACTGCACGCATAGAAGAGACGACCGGGTTCTCAGACTCGTCGTAGGATTGTCGCAGCTCAGTGAGCTTTCTTAGCACGGGATTCGTCTCCTTCATCTTATTCCACGCCTCTTGCTTCGGCGAGTCTTTGTGAAGAACCATCGCTTGTCCCGCTCTGCAGGAGATGGTTAAAACATGATGGAAAATACCATGCGACAATGTGCGTACTCTGGATTCGCGACGATGCGATTTGGTCCCAGACCCGAAGCACGGCCTGCTTTGGCCAGTCGCTTTTGTCTTCGAAGTCGACGAGCTTCCTTCTCCTCAAATCCCGCATGTTTTGCGCTGCCACTGTCGTCAAGTGCGTCGACGAGAGTTTCAGCAAGGGTTTTGTAAGCTGCAGTTTTACGAATAGGTTCTGTGGATTTTTCGACAGCAGATGATACTGCCGAAGTGGCTCGCGAAATCTGCAGGACATAATTTAATTAGATTGTGGACGTCAGGGCAGGACGATACGCACCGCGCGCATAACTTCGCTCTCCTCCATGCCCTTCAAGGCTTCAGCGACGGCGTCTCCAACTTTCACCCCTGTCTTCTTGAGTTCTTCCGCAGCAGCGCGTAATTTTGGGTTCTCTTTGATGCTCGAAGTCAACTAAATCCACAGGTCAAACGCAAGCAGGGTGTACAGAAAAAGTGAAACGGACTCGTGCGCGCTCATATGCCGCCCTCGCCTGTTTCATTGCCTCGGAGTCCTGGAACTTTTCAACATCTCCCTGAAGCTGCTTGACATTGTCTTGAAGTTCTCTGTTCTTTCGCAATTCATCCTTTAAGACGTCGACGAAGGTCTGAAATGGGGATTTGGGGACTTCATTTTGTCGCCGCGATGACGAATGAAAAGCAAGAGCCTGTGAGGCAGTGGTTATCCGGAAAGGCGGCGGATGTGCAAATTGACGCGATGCCTGAGCACGACTTCGGTTGGCTGCACGAGCGGCGAGACTTTGCAGATTCCGTGGCAGCATGGCAGTGGCGGTAGACGAAGGTATGTTTTAGCGGTCTGTCCAAATTTCGACTCGTCCCGATCACGGGGTAATTCTCAGCATCACGTGATACTCGTCCTTCGTCGTTCGATCGTGATCAATGCCATTAGGGCCTGCGTCTGCTACTGAGCTAATACCACAGATCCATAACGTTGGAACGCTTATGGTTGAGCTGAGCTTGCCAATCATCCCGCAAATGCGCATTGATATTTGTCGCACGCTTATACTTACAATGTTACATTTGACCTGCCTCGTGCCAGTACTTATACTTAGTCACATCTGGCATGCCGTGAATCTTTGCAGTTGAGATTCTTCATCGGCCTTATGGTCTAGTAGTATGATTCCTCCTTTGGGTGTCCACCTGACAGTGGCTTACGTACTCCATGGAGGAGGTCTAGGGTTCAATTCCCTATGAGGCCCTCTTTTTTATACAGCATTCAGACTCCAGAGCATTCCTTATTAAAGAACCCTTCTTGTTTTTGAAATTTTGAGGTAAGTGGTTGACAATTGAATTTTAACTTTTGACTTGTTGTTAACAAAATTAACAATTTAATTGAGGTTTGGAATTTGAAGAGCGTTGAGAGGCATATTAATAGCTTTGCTTCGAACAGGACACCACCCTTAATTTCTGATTACTTAGGCCTTTGAATTTTGCTACCTCTTCTTAACATAGCTTAGCTTATGCAATTGAGGGCATTCAAAATTTAAGCTTTAAAATTCAAGTCATGGAGTTGCGACAGGAAAATAAGGGCCTAGTCGACACCTACTGGTCCGGACGGACATGTTGGGCGCCTAATTTCAGCGGCCTGATGGTCTAGTAGTATGATTCCTTGTTAGGGTGCGAATCAGCGCCGAGTTCGAGGAGGTCCCGGGTTCAATTCCCGGTTAGGCCCTGCTGTTGTACCTTTTGACAAATTTATGGCTTTTGCAGCTGTCCACGGTAAACTAACTTGTGAGTAACTTGAGAATGACTATCAAAATCTCAACTTTTGAGTTCTAATTCCTGGACTCAGAAGTTTTACTATCCTTGTAAAACTGTAAATTGTTAGCTCTAATTACATAGCCTACTTATCCTAAAAAATTCATTATCTGAATAGCTTTCTTCGTCTTACGGCCGCGGCTCTCCAGCGGGCGCTTATTTTTGTCGGCCTGATGGTCTAGTAGTATGATTCCTTGTTAGGGTGTAAAGGCGCTTAACTCGAGGAGGTCCCGTTTTTTCCCCTTCACTCTCTAGAGCACGTATTAATTTTGAAAACAGACTTGGAACTTGTGACTTGGAAGTCGGATCTGACTCAAATCCTAATAGAAATTAAGGTACTCATTGTGTATTATTAGCCCTACAATATTGTCTGTCTAGGTCATGCAATACTGATCTATTGCGTAGAGCAGAGTTACAATATTGAATTAACAACAACCCTATTACTATTGTGTTATTCGGAATATTGAGTCTTTCCTTATGAATAATGAGAAATAAACCAAAAATAAACAGTATGTATGGGCGCTAATTTTGCTATAAACATCTCGCAGTCTAGTACGGACCTGATCGTCGAAATAAACATTCATCGGCCTGATGGTCTAGTAGTATGATTCCTTGTTAGGGTGCTTCGGTACACAAGTCGAGGAGGTCCCGGGTTCAATTCCCGGTTAGGCCCTATTTTTTGTTTCTTCTCAAGGTTTGAATGATTGCCGGTCGGCGGTGGCTGGCGGTGGGGACGTTGCCCCAGCGGCCAGCTGGCAGCCAGCCGCCGTGAGCACTGCCTCGCGCACCGCGTTCTGGTCTGTTACTTATTCATATCATGCTTGACGATAGATTTCTACCAGTGCGGTCGCGTGATGAACGGTGACAGCCCTATTAAACGATATTGAACGGTGAACTCGCGCTCACGCTCAACTCAGTTTTTCTCTCCGAGTCCTGCTGCCCTTTCTGTTTGTCTGGACGGACAACCTGCCACACTGCTGTGCTACCTGCGGTTTCATCTGGAATACTATTTCGTGTCAAGGGTCTGTCTCTGAAACCAAACCTTCCCCGCCTCTGGTCAATCTAACGACTGCGCATTTACAACCGATCCTGCGCTATTCCGATTCAGAAGCTGCAGGATTGACATAAGTATTGCGCCGCAGCCTGATAGCCATCCGACCTCACCTTCTATCTCTCCCCTCTGAAAAAGATATTCCAGCCGCAGCGACGATGATTGTTGAATCCTCCGCGCAATCCTCTCTCTCATACTCTGACCTGCTCGAAAAAGACAAAGTTGCGCCCATGGTCAATAAAGCAGCACCTATGGACAATCCCCCTGCTTATAGCGACTTGGGCAGCGAGATAGGGCACAGTGGTTCCGCCAGTCGTGGTCCGAGTCGCGGTCGTCGCGGTCATCGTGGGCATCCAGGACACAACCAACAGTGCGGTCACAATCCACAAGCCTTTGCTAATAGTTCCCCCTCTCCGACGGTCGATCAGGTGCATATCTACGACCGAAAACATAATATTGAAGGTATGGACATTTCACTTTTAGAGTGTATCATCAAAATTGCAACTCTTTCAGGTACTTTCTATATCGACCCAATGGTGCCTACGCTTGACCCAAGTCGTCGGCACAAATCAAAATCAGACGAGACATTACCTCATGCCTCCTTCCGCACTCGTCATAACACTATCGATCTGAATATTGGCACGACTGGGGACGTTCACAAAGCCGCCAAAGTCAACGTTAACGTTGCCAGTAGGGATGGATTCATCAAGGTCACCATGGTATGTAACACTTTCCTTGTTATTTTTATTCTCTAAAGCAAAATGTTAGCTTCCAATCCCTCCATCCAGACCGCGCATGGGTCTGAATGTTTCTTCCCGTCATGGTCGGTCATTATATACTATAATGAATACAACTTGAAATGCTAACGCTACTGCTCCTTTAGGAACCGTTGCTGTTTTTATTCCGGAAGACTTCGTCGGGATGGTCCAGCTTACATCAAGAAAAGGCGCCTTGAAGGTGTTGCCCATTCTGGCTGGTCGCACGAAAACAATCAAGGCCTCTGATCGCGAGATGATCTTTATAATTGGAAACGCCAGCTATGACTTCGATGGTTCGCGGGAGGCATCATTTTGCGACCTTTCAACGCGCAGCGGCGACATCGTTGTCGGGCTCAGCGGTCGAGACCAATATGTACCTCCGGTTGGGTTTTGGCAAAAGCTTGGTGGGATGCTGAAAGGCTAGAATGGCCTCTATTATACCATGCGATACATATCGTCATGGACTCTACATATACTTACCTCTCAGGTCAACATACTCTCGAATGAGTGTTCCGGATACCGACATCTCAAACATTTGTTGTCATGCTTATCAGTACCTATCCTGTATTACTTACTAGTCATCGAACCTTTTACGTATCCTCTACTTACTTATATTCGAGTCGTTACTCCTATGATCGCTATGGTACTCCTTCTCTGCGAACTCGAATGACTGCTTCTAAATTCTGACTACACTGGGTAGATAATAATACCAGTCAATTACCAGTATTGGGCGGGTGGGTAAGTGAAGTTGCTGATTAGGTGCAGTATTCTCTAATTCAAACGAAATGCAGAGCGACAGCTGACCTGAGAAACCGAACTTACCGGAGGCCCACCATAGACTTTTGGGATCGGGAACAGGCTCACGCTTCAACTTCAAGAGATCAAATTATAACGCCAGCGTGGATCTCATAGTAGCCCAGATCTACCAGCTGAGATTCACTAAAAATGATCGTCCGCCCAATGCTGCATCTCGTCCGGGTTTGTAGCGACGAATATCCCCACTGTCTTCCTCCCTTCCTCTCTCATGGACCATCCCGACAGCAAAGTGGGGTGTTTTGGCGGTTTCTTTGCCAAAAGACGTCGAAGGGCTACTGAAATAGACGAGCAAAGCTCTTCTCGAGCTACGCAAGACCTCCTGCCCCAGATTCCCCACGAAAAGTCTTCGGATCTTAAGCGCGTTGTAGAGGAAAAAAAGGTCAGCACTTTTTCATAAGGATTGCTACACTTTTAATGAAATTAAGCAACAGGAATTTCGTACTTCAGCCCATTCTGTGACTATTCCTACGGCAAACAGGATGATTGGTGGATCGTTGGGCAAGACCAACTTCCATGTTATTCCCCCGAAGCCGACGTATACAACGTCGATATTTGCAACGTCGTTGAGCAGACTTTGGACAAATACAATTCACAGCTTCGTCAGCTCAGTCTGCAAATTCATGGTTTGATTATTTTGCTAATGGCTCAATTTGTACCATCCCTGAGTACTGAAATTACTGCCAGATCACCCGGAAACGATGTTCGAGGAAAAGTAAAGTTTCCTGTAGTGATCTTCAACTCCTGAAAATTAACCAACTATTTTACAGGTTCGCCCATGATCTCTTGACTGATTTTATGGCCAAGCAAGGCTTCAAAGTCACTAAGCACTACCTAGGCCTCGAGACTGCGTGGAGAGCAGAATACTCGCAAGGCTCAGGCGGGCGTGTCATTGGCATCAATTCTGAAATGGACGCCCTCGAAGGATTGGGCCACGCCTGTGGGCACAATCTCATTGCTATCAGCGGAGTAGGCGTGGCAATCGCTCTCAAAGCCGCACTTGAAGCTCGTCGTCAAGTCTCTGGCAAAATCGTGCTTCTTGGGACACCAGGTAAATGCTGGACTGTATATTTGCGAAGGCGTAACTTAATAATTATTTGATACTTACTTATTTAGCCGAGGAAGGGGGAGGAGGCAAGGTTATCCTGCTCGAACGAGGAGGATATGACGGAATGGATGCATGCGTGATGTACAACCAATATCAAGCTCTTTGATTTCGAAGCATTCTCAATTAACCGTTCATGTCCTCTCCAGGTGTCATCCCTCTGCTGGTATTGCACATTCAACTAGCATTGGAAGTACTACAGCCATGCAAGCCATTTCCGTCGAATATTTTGGTCATAGGTGTGCACCTGGACCTTCTTTTGAGGGCGTACTTGAAGGCTTAATTGGCTTCGATCTAGTGCTCATGCAGGAAATGCTCCATGGTAAGCAATGAATATTAAATGCTTTGTCGTCTTCCGAACAAGCTAATGTAATTTTAATGCAGGGAAGGCACAAATGCTCTAGACGCCGCCTTTCTTGCGTACTCCAGCATATCTATGCTACGACAACAAATGAAACCGGACCATCGGCTGCATGGCATTGTTGAAGGCAAAAATTGGCTGCCGAATGGTACGCAACATCCCTTCCTTTTCGGACATGCACCCCTCAAATATCTAAAACACGGACGCGCATAGTAATTCCGGATTATTCAAAAATGAAGTGGATAGCCAGAGCGCCGACTTCTGTAGAGTTGGAGGCCCTTGTCAAGCGTGTGCTCAATTGTCTACAGTGAGTTGAAAAAAGAGGATGTGAATGATGCTCTTCTTGAGAATGCTCACATTCAACTTGGAATTTTTTTAAGGGCGGCAGCGATTGCGACTGAATGTGAAATCGACATACAGATTGAAACCGCGTATTTTGATCTCCATCAGAACTCTGTATTGGGTGAGCCTGAGCCCGCATCCACATTGAATTTTCATGCTGAATAGGGGAATGTCACTGTAGCCCAAGACTACACCGACATTGTCGGAAATCGCTATGGCTTGGTGACCCTTCAGGCTGGAAGTTCCGCTTCCACTGATTTCGTTAGTAATACATTACTCGCGCCATGTTACTATCGCAGCTGATATTATTCGCTACTATAGGGAAACGTTTCATATGGTGGGACCTCTTTTATGAACATATTTTGTTAGCCATGCTGACCACCATCGGCCGGCTTCATTAGCGTTCCCTGCTCTTCATCCAGCATTTGGTAATAATCGCCATCTATTTCCCCTTAAAGTACCGTTTTGATCACTTCCTTTGACTTTAGCCATCCCGACCGTGCCTAACGGCGGGAATCATACGGCGGGATTTACACAGGCATCAAGGACTCAAGAGGCCCACAATGCCACAATGGCGGTTACTAAAGGATTATCTTTGACGGGCTATCGAGTGCTCACCGATGACGACTTCTTCTCCAAGGTGCGCCAACCACATGGATATCTGACTCTTTGCTGTGTCCAGACCATTCATTGCAATCTTAGGTTAAAGCAGCGTTTGAGCATCAGAAAAACGCAAAAACTATTTATCCCGCAGCTTGACCCGGTTTCGAACTATTTCGAATAAGTTAGGAATTTTTGAGATATTCTTATTTATTTACTTGTACGCCAATAGTAGTCTATATTTAAGTTCTTGTCGATGCCACTTTTCGTCCTATTTATTTCGGGTCAGATGAATGGGAATAGACTGAGGCATGACTTGTGTGTGTACCCACAACTAAAGGCGATGTCCTGAAAAATAGAAGGCAATGGTCGCGAAAGGTATATGTTCTACTAAATATGTAGGCCAGATAGATTGGAATGGCAGGTATGGATTGTAAAATATGTACGGAATGGATTAGTGTAAGTATGAGAAATTTACCAGGGCGTAAGTAAGACACTTGAGCTTGCGGGAAAGAGATGACGAAGATAGAGGAGAAATTAGGAAGTGGAAAGAGAAAAGGAAGCACTGGAACGCGGATACTAGTTCTAGTAAGCACAGCTTTATGCTTTGCCGTCTCCGGTCTGCTTGTCCTTGTTCTCCTTCTCTTTTTCGGCTTTGAGCATTTCTTCTCGCTTTGCCTTGGCTGCATTCGTCGCTGGCTTCTTGCTCTTGGGTTGAGCAGCTTCGTGTACCATTCTATCGGCGAGCAAACGTAATTTATCATCAGAGAAGGGCAATAATAACAGAACTCCAAGGCAACTTACCGCTCAAGCTCCCGACGCTCTTCGTCAGATTCATCAGGTACAGCAGCTTTAAAAATAGCGCCAGTTAGAAGTAAAGCCTATATGAATAGCGTTATTCAATGATCGTTACGTAGAAGCCTATATAATAATCACCTTAGCCCTGTTGATAAGGACCGTCTCAGATACTCCAGGCTCTTTGAGGACATTCTCCACTACCTGGATAGGCCAAGAAGTCAGTCCACAGGCACAACAAAGGGACATGTACGCAGTATCAACATACCCCCGAAGAACCTGGATGACTTCCAACCGTGCACCACGCCATGAAGCAAGCATGATCTAAAAGCGCAAACAAGAAGGAGCCAAATGAATACCCTGTTTCCAAGCGCAACAAAAGGCAACGGTGACAAACCTTCCCAGTAACGTCCATCTCAAGCGCACGCAGTTGATCCTCGGCTATCTCGCCCTTGGCCTGTGCCTTCTCCATTTCCTATAAGCGCACAGGTGTGATGTCATTTACATGAACGCAGCAGTCCATGAGCGAATCAAGCTCACCAGCATCAGATCACGGACACTCAACCTAGGATAGGAATAAGAAATGATTCCGAGAGAGGATAGGAGAAGTAGACTGACGCGCTGCCAATAACACCCCAGACATCTTTGGCTAAAGTGCCTTTTTCCTTGAGCCTCGAGAAAAATCCGGGACTGCGAGTAATGTCTAATTAGACGAAATGAACCTTTTGCTGCAGGATACGCTACTTACATTCCCAAGAACTTGCGAGACTTCATGAACGACGATGCTTTCATGATATACACCCCGCCAATTGTGTGCAAAAGCTATCCAATTGGACCGAGAAAGAAAAGCGGAAATCAGAGATCTCACCCAGATAAAAAAAGGAATATCGCGCACCTCAACGCCAAAGCTCTCCAACTTGAGATCTTCCACCTCTCTCCGCATCTTCGCCTCAAACGCCAACGTCTCCGGGTCATCCTTACCGCCCGGATCCTTCGCCTCGACGAACGGCCGAATTCGCTCAATCATCTTCTGCGTGAGCATCGACACGCGCGCCTCCATCGCCTCCCGCCGCGCCTTCTCGTGCTCGCGCAGCTTCTCCCTCTGCTCTGCCTTGCGCTTTGCCGCCTCGCGCCTCTCTGCTTCGCGCGCCTCCCGCTCCGAGGCCGCGTTCGACGCCATGGAGGTGCTGGTGCCCGCGGCAGTCGCGCCGCCGACGTGGGGCACGAGATGCGAGCCGCCACTGGCTGCGGAAGATGTTCCCGGGACGGTGGTGGGGGTGACAACGGCGGGCGCGGGGGTGGCGGCAGAGACGCCGTTGGTGGGCCGCGGCTCGGCGTGGGCGGCAGGAGCGGGAGGAGCGTGTGCGGTCGAGGGACCCGCTGCGGATGTCGATCCAAAGGCGCCATCCTGCACCGTCGACGTCGACGGTCCGCCTGCATTCATCTGCTTCTCGATCTCCGCTTTTTCTTCTTCTGTCATCATCGTGGTAGCCACGGAAGTCATGTCTTTCATGATCGAAATCTCGCCAATCTAATGGTTATAGAATATACGATTGCAGCAGTCATGGTCAGTGACATGTGGTTGCTTGCAGTAGAGGATGAGATAGAAGTGGACACGACATACATAATCGACGAAACGTTCTCCTCCGAACACGTTGGCGAAAAAGCCTGCAGCATCCTCCATGTTCACCGGACCCTCTTTATCGACCTATAGAAAACACCATGATTAATCATCGCGGCCCAATTTCATATGTCTTCAGATAAGGCATACCATCTTCTTGCCATTTTTGTCGTAAACAGCACGCAGGTTCTACAGACAGAAAACCAGAATGTGAGGAAGCAAGTTCTTTTATATCATCCCAATTGAATGAACGGTACGCGAGCAACCTACAGGATCAGACAACACTTGATACGCTTTGCTACAATGACGATCCGGCACGCCACATCAGCGATAGCTCGGCGCAGTGAACATTAAAGAAACAGCTCACCTGATATCCTTGAACTTCTCTTCCGCATCTGCAGATGGATTCTTGTCGGGGTGATACTGATCAAATGGTGATGAAATAGCGCAAGTAACACAGCATTAGGATTAAATTTCCGCAATTGAGAGACGCAGGGACAGGAACAATGAGGGCCGACGGACCTTCATAGCTTGCTTCCGATACGCTTTCTTCAACACCGTATCATCCGCATCGACTGGGACATCCAGCTGATCAATTCAGCAGTGCCAGCAAGAAGGGGCGGAACAGGAAACATCTGACGTTAGTCCACATTGCAGAGGATGTTATTTGGCCAGCACGCACCAGATCATAGTATTCAGTCTCAACGGGGGCCATGGTTTCGATGTTCCACCGTTATCGTGAAGATGTATAGGTAGTAAGAATATAGCGTATGCGAGCTTTTTCTTGTGCTAAGCGACGGCGATGGGGTAATGATGAACGCAGGGCAAGACAGAGCAGAGCAGAGCAGGGCTAGACGGTGTGAAGGGTGGCGTTCAAATGTGGGCCAGGAAGTGCGGACAAGACGTCAAGTGTTCAGTTGATGCTAACAAGGCGCCCACAACAAAGGCTGTGACTGGGAGGATGGAAGATGCCGTGCAGCCCGACAGTGTTCGCAGTCCACAGTAGCAGTAGGTCGTGGTTGGAGAGGAGACTCGTCGACTTCAAAACTTACAGCACCGCTCGAGTCGCTCGGCACTCGTCTGTGCAAAATCTCGTGACTCTGCCGAAGTCAAGCAAATCAAGTGTAAATTGCTACTTACAGCGCTTATTCTCGCGTGAACGGCTGTTGGCACACATCCACGTATACTACACATGCAAGGCTTGTCGCTGATAAGAGGGTGACTACAAAAGTCTTTGCGGCGATAATTAATGATTGCACAGTGTTCAGGTTGAGTAGTAATGATGATGACAGGAATGCGCAAACAATGATAATGAAGTGTATATACAGCGGCCGAATGTGATGCTACATACATGACAGGGTGTCGAAAGAAAAATGATGATACGATAAAATGCAATGGCGTGGCGTGAAGGTGGTGTAAAAAATGCGGTCTCCAGAGCGTAAAGAGGGTTGGCGCAAGAGGGAGTAAGAATATGGTGAAAGATGCTCTCGAGATGGATACAACGAATTACTGAATAATGATAGAGCGAAGGAGCAAACGGCCCAGAGCAGAAACTGCGGTGTATATCAATCCCCGTCCCGCACCTCCTCAGCCGAGAATCTCACCGCCTTCTTGGGCTGCAAGTCTGATGTGCTGCCGCGGGGAGAAATCGGAGGCGACGACATCAGCGGAGGCGCCGAGGCCCCCGACCGACTATGTGGCAAGAACCGCGCCATCCGAACTTTTATCGCTGCAAAGGAGCGTGGCGCATGGGACGACGACGGCGTCATAGACGTTACCGTCGTCGTCGACCCTGAGGCGCTTGAGAACGGGGGGCTGACCGCCGGACTGCTTGAGGATGACGTGACCGTCGTTGCCGACGGCTTTTTGAGTGATGAGCGTGTGGGCGGTGGGGGCAGGGTGATGGGTGTCGTGCGGTGGTGGGGGTGGGCTTCGTATGGGTTCGCTGAGTGCGGCGCCGAGTTGCGCTGTGAGAAGGCATATGGGGAGGGTGCGAGCGGGCGCAGGTGCGGAGTGCGCGAGAGATGCAGGCCCATGGCGATCTGCTCTATCGTCGGGCGCGAGGATGATGGATCTGGGTCTCTGAATTGCTGCCGCTGCTGTGGAATGGACGACGAAGACTCAGCGATGGTTGAGTACTTGGCAGATTTCTAAACAACGCAGAGCGTGGTGAGTGATAGGTGGCAGACAAGCAGCGAAAACGGGGGTGCGCACTGAGTACTGCGAGTGATGCGGCTTCTTCGTCGCTGATGCGGGCGTGAGCGTGCGCTTGACGGAATGGATAAGGCGCGACGCTGCCTTGGGGCGGGGGGAGGATGAGGAGTTGTCTGGGGGCGGCATCTGGGTCTGCGTCGCTGGGCGGGGTATGACGGTTGTGTCGCGGGCGCGGTGGGGGCTACGCGCTGGGTGGGTAGCGCGAGGATGGGGCAGCCTCTGGGGCTCTGTGGAGGACATGCAGACAAGAACATGTACGGGTAGTAAACAGTCCAGACACGCGACCATATCCGCAGACGGTGGCAGTGCCGCTTACTACAACGGGCCATGTCACCAAGGTCTCACAGCCGCATCCGCAGATTACACAAAACATGTCATTCAAAATCAACGAAACACATACGCAAATTACATATTCACTTCAAGATCAGCCATCTCAGAATCAGACAAGTCCTCAACCTCGTCCTCCTCCTCGTTTTCATTTCCATCCTCGTCTTCCTCCTCCGACTCGGACTCCTCTTCCTCGCTGTCGCTTTCCTTAAAGGTCAGTGAAATAAACTCATCCCCAAGCTGCCCATCCTCGGCCGTCAGCATACGTGCATCGTCCGGCACATCACCAGCAGGTCCCTGTTTCTCACCGCCAATCGGATCGGCAGCAACAGACAGAGCCCCACTGGCAGAGGCACCCGCAGACACCGCAGCCGCTGCAGCCTTCCTCTTCTGATTCGCCCGAATCACATGAGGCAGCTTGCACCCTTTCGTCCCACATGTTCCCTTCTCCGCAAAGTCAGGGCACTCCCTGACATGTTGGCGGTCGCACTCCAGCCCCTTTTCACAGTACCCTAGCACTGCAAAGTCGCGACACACACCCTCCCGCTTGCCCACATTTACATGCGGATACGGACACCTCTCTCGCGTGCATCGTCCCTTGTTCAGGAAGTGCACACAGAGCGGCGTCCTCTCCGGCGTAGGATCGTGAGATAGGTTGCAGGTCTCCGCGGTGTTAGGACAGTTGCCTTGTAGGAAGGGCCAGCATATCGCAATCTTCGCCGGATCGTGTTGATACATGCATGTTAGCCCCCGACTGCAGGTACCTAGAAATAGTTGTTCGTAGACGTAGAACACAAGAAAAAAGCAGAGAATGCAATGTAAACATTGTATAGAGAAAAGATGCAAGCCCGACTCCCCAAGACCATAGAATCATTTTGTAGTGACCAGGCCTTGAGGAGTTGGGTCGTAAAGAGCGGGGCGCACCTGTAGTCGTGAAGCGTGGACAAGGCTTGTCTACATACTTGTTCTGTCGTTTATTTGAAGTCTTTCGCGATGATCTACCAAAACACATCATAACTGCATCTCGAAGAGAGAGAAAAGCCATCACATACGGATATGGTCGCCTTGTATTATTCAAAGTCATATTCCTGCCTCGCCGCGCCTTCAACTTGAAAGCACGACCAGGCGGGACATGACCCGGCTTGCGAATGTACTGTCGTTGGAGTTTTGTTGGTGTCGGTGTCGGTTTTCCAATAGATACTGGTTTTGTTGCCTTGGGTACTAGAGAGAAATTAAAAAAGCCAAACCCACAGCCCCGACCACGAAAAAGAAACGCACGATCTTTCCTAACGAGCGAGCGCCCCGAGGATTCAAACGCTACCCCGCCGAGAACTATCTCTTTCTTCTGGGTTCCTACACTAGATACTGGCTTACTACTAAAAGGAGGCGCGGTAGAAGGGGCGGCCGTTGACGAAGGTCCTGGGGTCGCTGGTGCTGATGTTGCTGGGGTTGTCGGTCTCGAATCCGGCCGTGATGGGCCAGCTGCATTCAGGCCAGGGCGGACATACTTGTTTGAAGGAGGCTTGTACCCTGGGTTGACGTAGCTGTTACTCCTACCCGTAGGATACGGCGCGTAATAATTGCTTGCAGGCTTGTGTCCGTAGTTGTTCCATTGATTGCTGCTCTGAGTCGCCTTGTGTTGATTGATAGTTGCTACACAAAAATAAATAAAAAAGGTCAGGAAGGGGCGTATAATGCCACAACCGCCGATACAATAACTTTACCTGTTAACCGTTCGATCTCGCTTTTAATCTGCGCTTCCGTCGCTGCCGCTGAGGATGTCATAACCGCTAAAAGAAAAGTCGTATCCTATAGCTAGATTCCGCGTCTTGATGAATGTCTTGAGGCCTTGGGTATGTTCTGGTATGCTGTATGTCTGGAAAGGTTGTGGTGGTTGGATAACAAGAGTCAGGATTGGTCAGCAGATAATGTTCGCCTCCCTTTATGTGCCCGAAATGGAAACAGGCCCCGCAACGTCCCGATATATTTTTGGCCTTTATTGGTCCACTTGCCCGCCGCCGTTACAAATAATACTGAACTACGGCCGGTAGGAGAAAAAAAAATACAGGCCATAGCACCGCTGATCTGCATAGATGACCTCTGGGAACTTAAGCATTTATAAATAATGCTACGGCAGGTGTAAACAGGTTTAAACCAGCACTATGTAAGGTCACAGAGCGATACTTGATCAGAAGACTGAGAAGTTATAGTCGGCCTTCTAAACACCAACATTTATTTGGATCTGGTACGCAAAGTCGATTGCCATTAACCACGAGGAAGCTGTATGCTGTTGGAAATTTCACCTCGCCCCTGACGCCGTTTCCACCAAACCCGATTTCTTGACCACACCAGCCAATATGTTATCAACATCCGTCAGGCTTGTCTCTTTCCTAAAGACCTCCAAAAATACGGCGCCGTCCGTACTTGCAGCTGTGGGATCGATCGTCGATTTCCCTAGGCTGCGCTTAGCGATATGCCAATGTTGAGGATTTTGCCCTCTGGAAAAGACCTCCAAAATATCGGGATCCCTGTTGGAGAGACAGTCGGAATTAGAAATTGGATAAAAATGAAATCCAATTTGCCACTTACTTGTCTAAAATAGCTTTTGCATTGAAAAGATGAGTTGATGTCGAGGTGAAATCGGGACTACTGTGTGTAAATTGTCCGGTAGAGATGATGTATCGGTCTTGGGATTGAAGGATTTTCGATGCTGAGGGCAGAGAGTCAGAGACACTAGGGAAATGAATTAGTATTGTCAGAAGTTGGTAGAGTTTAAAGCGACAGAAAGGTACCAACTTTTTGAGATCAGCATTGTATATACCCGATTCAATGTCATCGAAGAGCTTCAGTGCCTCTTCTGCGGCAGCTTGAATATCAATTGTGTGCTGACTTTCGTCCGATTCATCTCTAGTATCTATCAGTGCTAACATGAGACCATTCCTCTGAAAATAGACAAAAAATTAGGCGCCATCAAAGAACAACAATGATGAAAAGCTTACGATTAAGTAGTGTATGGTTACTCTTCCGGTCGCAGTTGGATCTTGATAAGGCGCAATGTGCACTTTCGTCATAGTAAATTCGAGAAGCGGAGGCGGCGATGGAGGGGGCGTTTCTTCAGTAGGTTCATTGAAAAGGCCCGCTAAAGATGAAGATGTCGAAGCTGATGATTCTAAAACAAGTTCCCGTGGAACATCCTCTATATTTGTAGAGCCATCCGGGTCAGAATTTTCTGGGAGGGAAGGGGCATCGTTATCGACTCGGGCGTTTCTGTCTTTCGACAATATTGACATAGAATCGGAAGAGATGGCATCTTCTAAAGCCTCGGTGTTTACCTCTACCTCCAGCTGTTTGGCGGTCTCGGGATGAGGAGGGTCTTCAGGCAACGGGACTTCATCCCCCTTCTTCTCTTTTACATCCCTCTCGCCTGCATTCTTTGGAGGCTGTCCCTTTCCAAACGTCAAATACCCCCAATTCCATTTTCGCATGTCCATGTTCATATTTAAGGTCGGCATATTATTCAAGAAGTTTATCCCTCCTTCAGGATTGGAACGACTTGATGAACCTTTGACATAGGCATTTGAGATTTGCTTTCCACGGATAGTATCTACCGAGGAAGCAAGCGTATTAAGAGTGTCTGAGCTGTGCGATGGGTCTATCGGTGGCGGAATTAGGGAAGACAGATGTTCAGCCAGCGCTGGGCTGTAGTGGTTTTCAATATATCGCTGAGAGGGTATGATGTGGCGGCGTGCCAGCACCGCAGGTGTCAGATCGCTTGAGAGGTTTGTAGAGAATTCATCGACAATGGGTATTAAAGTAGAAAAATGAGGATGTAGAAGCGGACCTGTGATGCCTTAGGGACCAACTTGGAGAATTATAGATTGTACTCACCAAAATCCTCTCCAAGCGCAGGTCGATCTTCTAAATCCCAAGACCACGCCCACACCGTCCAAAATCTTTCCAATTGTAACTCTAGCGCCTGTTGGCCCAGATTTACTAAGATCGACGCGAAGGACCCATGGGTAAGCTAGAGGAAATCACGACATAGGTTTGTACTGGCAGAATGTACAAGAGACCAGAACGTACCTTGAATCTTTCATATCCCTTGAGAATATGTGCGCGTATAGCCCCATCATGCACCGAACCATCCTCATAATCATAGGTAGGCACTGGGTCTGGCGCTTTTCCTTTCTGGACTGCCTTTCCTTTTTGCTTTGCTTTGGCCTTGGGATCTACAGTTCTTGAGATCTTTGCGACTTCTATTCCCTGAATTCTCTGTTAAAGTGGGCCAGGCAGATGACGCCCAAGACTGACTGCGTGGATCCAGAAACCAGGCTCTGGGGATACCATGATCATCCGTCTCGATTGTGAGTGAACATTGTCGCATGAATTATCGGCGTTGAACAATCTATTTCGTGAAGATGCTGATGAATGGAGAATTCTTGCAAAGATCAGATGTACCCGTACTCAGCGAAGTTAATGAGCGCTTTTGCTAATCCTATCTGCCTCAGCATTCGATCTCTAGACACCGCCCGTTCTTTCGATGTATAGAAGAGGATATGTGCTTGTTCTTCCGCATCTTCGTTATCATCTTCAATAGGTCCACTCGGTTGAAGAGTTGGATTGTAGATTGTAAGATATAAGAGACTTGGGGGAGTACGGTTCATGGAGTCACGGTCATTGTTGCGAGTTACAGCGGATCAAGACATAACACTGTTGCATCGGCACAATCATAACATCATCAGAGCAAACATGTGCGCAGCATGTCATTTTGTAATTATGAGCGCAAATTTTGCAATAAATAAAATGCATCGAATCAAGATTCATGAGTGTAATTACAGATGTTAATACAATAACTAATGGCTATAATACCAGCAATGCGGCGTAGAGCAAGTGGGGAGAATATATCGGGTGTGTGTGTAATGACCATCTCCGAGTGTATCTAAGTTGTCTTTTGAGAAGTTTCATATTTCGTGTCCATCGTTTTCGGGTCGTCCTTCTGAACATTCGCGTCATTGAATGGGTCTGAATCCGAAGACTGGGAATAAGAGGGTGAGGCATGATTACTCACTTCATCCCAGTCGGACGGCCTAGCCTCATTTACTTCGACGGTGAAATTGTTCAGAGAGTTCTCCCACTCAGCATCATGGTCCAGATCCGTGTCCAGTTCAACTTCGTTTGAGGAGGTAGGCGATGCTTTATTGGAGGGATCTGGAAAGTCGTATCGTTGCGCGGAGAGAAGGAGAGGGTCATTAGGGTAGGACGCGGGATAGTCATAGAAATCAGGCGGGTCATCTGTCGGAGGAGATGGGACGGAAGATCCAGCATTTGAATCGCTGGATCGTAGGTTCCATGGTCACTTTCGTGTAATGTTATGTCTGAAGATATTTCAGAGAAAAAAGGGAGTCTATCGCCGTTCGTAAAATCAGATGGTTCATTCGGAGGAGTTGGAAGTTGCGTGCCGATGACTACTTCCTGGCGCACCTGGGGCTCTATTTTAGGCTGTAATTTGGCTTCCTGAGTCTTCTGAAAAGATTTCCCTCCAAGGTGGGAGCTGGTACGACGCCTATAAAATAATAGATATGCATTGGCGTTCTATAAGAGTAGCGTAAACAAAAGTCAGTTCAGAAGGCTCAAAAGACAGCAATTGATACGAACCACAGAGTCGGAAGGCTGCGCAGTAGTAACGTAAGAGTCATCGAAATGGTACCACTTGTCGGTAAGATGGTTGTGAGCATAAGCGCGATAATGTCCGCCTCCTAAGCCCCCAAGATGTTCGTCGACGCCAAAAAGATCGTAAGTAAGAGGCTCATTTAGATTGCCGAGGTTGAGATTTTCAATATCAACGCCTTGCGCTAAAAGTCTCTTGGCTACATTTCTTTCACCGGCCATATCGCCAAGATCCAAGCCTTCGATTGGGAATTCGACGTGAGCATCAATTTTATCGCGCAGAGAGCGATTGTTGCTAAACCTCTTCAAATGGACAACAAGGATGTCGGGCACCTTCCATAGATCGAACTTCTTGGTCGCTTGTTGATGTTTCTTACACTGTGGGCAATACCACAAGTCGTCTTCGCCAAGCTGCTCTTCCTTTGTAAATTCATCTAGACAATCCTGCAACGAAATGCCCTTGTGACGCTTCGCTGCATTGGCTTTTTGGCTTTCCTTGAATTCGGGATGAGTTAAGGTGTCGAAGTCATTCCAACGAGCATGTTCAAATTTGGGGCTATCGCCGAAGAAGTATGCTTTCTTGTCCTCATCGAATTCACAGTAGAGAGCATCGTGTTCGCGTAGAAGGCCAAGATGAGCGTCAGCATCCTTGATGCGGCTCTCCCAAGATTCAAAGCGGTTGTTCGCCTGATACCCAGCCGCTGTTCCAAGATCCTTTTGGTTGATTTGCAACCGAAGGCTAAACACATCCTTCTTTGCACCGATCTTGCGTAGAGGACGATGACCGCCCACAACTTCTTCCTCGTCCACTACCATTCGTTTTTCGTCGACGATATCTCCCTCGGGCGGAGGTGTCGCCTGCACGGTGACGACTTTGCCGTCCTCGGTGAATTCGGTGATTGACTCGATGGGAGGGAATGCATTGATGTGAATTGGCACTTCAGTAATTTCTGAATCATCGTCGACTTCCCAAGCGAATAAATCTCTCGCATTGGCGGTCCACCGCTGCAAACGTTCCGTTACGAACTCATACAGATTGTTTAAATCTGATGCTTGTTCTTCGTTGACTGCTATAACCATAGGGTACCCGAATGGTGTTGTGTTGTTAAGTCGAGACGAGAAGTAATTACCACCAGGTGCAGGTGAAGGCTTAGCATCCCACAGGAAGACTGGCACGATTATAGGGTCACCGGGTTGTTGCTTGTATGTCCTGCTTTGGCGAGCGTTGCACGGAAGTTCAAAGCAAACAACGGTGTCGTTGTCTCCCATGTCGCCTACTGGTACCGAATCATCGAGGTTCTTGTAGAAACGGTGGTTAAAAACTTCCATAGTAAGTAGCTGAAAGAATAAGAAAATTAGGTTTATGGAATGAAAGATGTAAAGCTACAAACATTTTCTGGAGGAGCTCCCATCCATCGTCCAATAAGCGCCTTGAGGTCCTTGAAAGAGGCATCTCTATTAATTTCGACGGAGATCTATATTGACAAGTTTAGTAAAGGCGCCTGGATAACATAAAGTAAAATAATACTGACTTTGAGATGGTGTTTGTCTAGATCCCATGGGATATAAAAGATAGTATGTGTCCACTTCTTTTGGATGGGAAGTGGAAGCGTAAGATACATGAAAGGATCAAAAGTAATGGAGACCTGTCGAAGAGAGGAAAGGTTAAAAAAGTCTGCAGTCATATTCTCAAAAACAATCCCCACCTTCTGACATTCAGGGCATACGAGCGTGCTCCGGTATTGACCTTGGAACAGATCGACAATGACGCTATCATTACGAAGCATATAACCTTCCCAAGATTTTTGCGCCAGTTTCACGAGTTCCAAATCACCCCCGCCCTCCCAATCAGGCTTCTCGACATAGGGCTTTTTGAGGACGCGATTTAAGTCTTCATGTAAACCATCAAGCAAAAAGGCGACGAGCTCTTGTGAATCATGTTGCTGGTAGCCATTAAATTGAGGCGCAAATCTCTGCAGCTGTGTCTTGAACTCCCGAGGGGAATACGACGTCGCCGTCCCAGTTGTAGACCAGATTCGCTGGAGGAGTGCACCGAATGCTTCTGCAATGGCTCCACCCATACCAAGTGGGTTGTCCTTGTTAAGTTCCTCACTATAAACCCCAGCTTCAAGGAACATCAGAAAAGCTTGTAATTTTTTGAGCAAAAAACATACTTAAAAAATATTCGGTGAGCTCCTGGTTATGGGCAAGGCATTGAAGAGCTGAGTTCATGAAACAGGTATTTCCCCTATCGAAATGTTAGTTAATACGTCTAAAGGTGTGAAGGTTGTCAAGCAACTTGCATGTTACCCAAGCCCAACGTGCCTACTTCTATTGCCTTTGCTGTTGTTTTGCTTGCCAGTGTTAGTGCCGTTGACGTCGTTTTTGATATAGTGCTTGTCAGGCCGTCGTAGAAATTGGGTTTATGTGTCTCTGTGGATGTAGTGACTGGTAAAAGAGTTGTCGACATTTTGTTGAAGAAGCCATCGTTGGAATTGAACAAGGGACGAAAACTTTCGGTGACAGTCAGTTTTGAAGCTGCTTTCGGCGCCTGGGCAATCCACCCGTCTGCTTGCTTGAATTCTACAACAAATCCATCGTCTGACTCTATTCCTTCCTCTTCAAGAGTTTTCGAGCTCTCTTCCACTATTTTTCCGTCGGACACTGAGAGCTGAGAACCAAGGAAGTCAGTTTCACCCTGGTCCTCAGAAACTTCGGCCAGTCTCCAGACGCGGTAAGGACTCCGAGTTTCTGCACCTGGTGAAATAGCGTCTGCAAGTTTGGTGCAAAGAGCACTGATAGTCTCGCCAGCAGAAATCTCGACCCATGGATGTGGTGGATTATAAGCGGATGTGAAGGTTTTGACTAATCTGAAAACTTTTAATCGTAGGGGTCGAAGTTCCAACGAAGGCAACCTAGCAGCTCCCCTGGCAATGACGCGACGGGGTAGTACATGGTTGGGGGTGCCGTACCTAATGGAACAACCTCAACAGTAGATATCGTATTGAACGGAAGGAGACGTACCATTCAATAAGCTGATTCCACACTTCTTGTGGCACATATTCCACATCTACACCTTCTGCCAGAGAGTGCAAAAGATGGCCGTAAGAATCTAACAGTGACGAATTGTTTACAGGACCAAGGTCTTCTTCATTAACGGGCCCTGCCTTGTCGATCTCTCCAGTACAGGCTTTTACGAATCGCTTATACCAACCAGTGGACACCAAATACCAAGTCTCCCCAATTTGCATCTTTCTTCCTTTCCCAGTTTGGACTCGAGAAAGTTTATCTTCACGAGATACCATTGGGGCAGTGGGAGAAGCTTGGGGAAGAGAAGGAGGAGCCATGAATGGAGGAATCTGTGCTTCGCCCTGCTCTGCCATGTAGGCGTCGATATCTTGATTGAGATCAGTGGGAGTTAGAGAAGACGGTTGATCGGGACGTGGACTCCGAATTTGGCTTTCGTTGGCTGAATTATCTGCCACGGACCGCTTAACAGAGGAACTGGATGCACCGGAATCGGATTGCATAGACTGACTTCGCAATCTTTTTCGACCGACTTGTGTAACGGGTTCTGGAGAGGCCTTGAATGAGTTGTTAGACGATGGATCTGGGACGGGGACGGGCATAAGTGAGATGGGAAGAGGAAGGAAATAAAGAACGATGGGCCACTCTTTATAGCAGGAAACCACAAAACAGAGAAAACACAAAGCAGCCTTCCTATTTCTAGTGACAGGAGCGAACGCCCATCGACGCGTGCACGCCACACAAGTCACATGTCACATCCAACACATGTAACGCCGTGTCTCATGATATCCAATCTCCCCCTGAGCACCCACACATTGTGTATATATTCCACACAAATGCTTTCACCCTCCATTCTTCTTCCCCATGTCTGTCCAAAGTCCGATAAGCTTCGCTTGATCTTCTAGCATTCACGTCTGACCCACCCTTAGATAAACATCTTCTCAACGATCCGTCGACTCTCGCGCTTGACTCGCTCAAGGGACTTTGTGCCATAAACCCCCAGCTTGCTCTCGACGCTGCGAATAAAAGTAAATACTGAAAGGCAGAGATACGCCATTTATTTACAATTCTTTCTAGTTGTCTATGCCAAGTCCCACGATCGCTCAAAGGTCGCCCTCATGTGCGGAGGTGGTTCTGGCCACGAGCCTGCGCATGCCGGCTTCGTAGGTCAGTTGTAAAAAACCTGGATTCCCCGACAGTTTTTCCTACTCATCCACACTGCGTTTCAAGGGAAGGGTATGCTGACAGGTCTGTGCTATCCCTGTTCGCCTTACCATACTGCCATTTAAAATGAGCACCATCAGGGGCCGTCGCCGGCAATGTTTTCGCTTCTCCCAATGCTAGCCAGGTCGGACGCGGAATCGAGTTGTTGGAAAACGATAAGGGGTGTGTTTGCTATCCCTGCGTATGTCATTTTCTTCTTTGGTTTTGCTCATCTGTCATTTAGAACCGTCATTATCGTTAAGTGCGTTTCCCATGATGTGACGTCATGGTCGAGATTAAATAGATGCGACCATCAGGAACTATACTGGCGACGTGCTCAATTTCGGACTGGCAAAGGAACAGTATGCTGCGCGACACCCTGAAAAGTCCAAGTATATCAAGTTTGTCATTGTTGGTGATGATGTAGCCGTGGGTAGAGAACAAGGCAAAATCGTTGGAAGACGGTAAGACATCTAATACTAGGCAAGGGAAGTATTCATCTTGATACCATTGACTGTATAGGGGCCTCGCGGGGACTGTCCTAGTATACAAGATTGCTGGAGCATTGGCTGACAGAGGCGGCGGTCTAGACGAGGTATACTCTATATCTACATGGATCGCTGGTCGCGTTGCTACTATCGGCGTCAGCCTTGGACATACCCACGTAAATTTTGACTCTTGCCCCAAAGTGAAGTCATCGTTGAACTACTTTTCGTGCTTTTAGGTTCCAGGTACCGCTTCCTCCACTTCCGATCTTGTTTCCTCCGAGATTGAGATTGGAATGGGCATTCATAACGAGAGTGGACATAACAGACTTTCACCTATCCCGAAGCTCTCAGAACTTGTCCCAAAACTTCTGGATTATCTTACTTCAACTTCTGATCCAGATCGCTCCTTCGTACCTTTCAAAGGCAAAGATAACGTCGTGGTTCTAGTGAACAATCTGGGAGGAATCAGTGAGCTCGAATTGGGCGGCATCGTTGCTGAGGTCCGAAAGGAGTTAGACGCCCGTGGTTTCAACACTCATCGGATTCTGGCGGGAACTTTCATGGTATGTAGGGACTGAAATATTTTGAAGTGATAAACTTAACCATCCTTCAGACAAGCCTGAATATGTCTGGCTTCTCCCTCACTCTGTTATTGCTCCCTACAGCCGATGAAAAGGACGCGCCTCGTCTTGACACCATTCTGTCTCTGTTGGATGATAAACCTGAGGTTCCAGGTTGGAAATGGTCTGCCGGAACAGCGCCTTTGCCTGTGTCTAAGCAAAGTGCACCCCTTGGAGACGAAAAGCCCATCAGAACCGGCGTTGAACGAATCGTCGCGCATGATCCAAAAGCTTTTGTCGACAGTATCAAACACGCTGCACATGCCTTAGTCAAGGCAGAACCGGAGATCACGAGAATGGACTCGATCGCAGGTGATGGAGATTGTGGTCTTACCTTGAAGGTAAGCTACGTGACATTGCCAATTAACTATTTAACCAACTCATCTGCCTTCTTTCTAACCAGGCCGGCTCCGAAGGTAAGAATGCGATGATCATTTCTCAACTTCATAAAATCAAACTAATTCGCGCAACAGGTGTTCTTGCCAAGATATCCACCGGCGAAATATCCGGCGATGATATAGTTCGCTCCATCATCACTGTTTCCCAGGTCGCAGAAGAAGCAATGGGAGGTACCAGCGGCGCATTATATTCGTATGTTTTGTTTGCATCCTTTGGATGGAACACTCCGAATCATGCTCAATACTCACTTCCTTACAGCATATTTTTCTCTGGTCTTGCTCAAGGTCTTCAGGATAGTCTACCAAAGGGCGGAGAAATTACCCCACAAGCTTGGAGCCATGCTTTGACTTCTGCCCTTGCAAACCTCTATACATATACTCGTGCCCGGCCACCTTCGCGCACGCTCGTAGACCCTCTTTCCGCCTTCATAGAAGCCTTTGCGAAAGCAAATGATGGGTTTGCAGCTGCGGTTAATGCAGCTGCGAAGGCCGCAGAAGCTACCAAAGATGTGACTGCCAAGGCTGGCAGGAGTGCATATGTAGAGGGCAATCGGTTACAGAAGGAGCAAATTCCAGACCCAGGTGCATGGGGAGTCAAGATCATTCTGGAAAACCTTGTAGCTTGAATGTCTGGTGATTATGGCGGGCCTTGTTTTTCACCTTAAGATTGTTTATCGTCACTTTACTTATGTCCCTGTGTCCTTCCCTGGCGTTTTCTTTGTGCGACAATTACTGCCATGTACAAATAGTATCATCAGTCAATGCCAAATTTCTGACGGACTTAACTGCCATAACACCTGCTGAATTCTGTGTCCTTGGGACTCTGGAGTGGACCCACAACTACAAACCCAAGCTTAACTTCAACGCTGACGCGAACGGTTGTTGTGACATACGACCGGCCCTAACTCGTATTCACATAATCACGTGACGCGGCCAAAGGCCCGACGCTCCCCGCCAGTCCGTAAATTGTAATTTGGAAAGTTACAGCGGTCATCTACGGCTTGCATACACCTCCTTACCGATTCTCTGTGGCTTTACTTTCTTTTACATATTCATCTTGGACAACTATGGGCCAGACTTCCTCCCAAATTACTCATAATCAAGATATTCAAAAACCAAGCTCTGGTTGTCCTATTCCTCATGACCAACGAACGACAACCCATGCCAATCCCGCTCACCAGAATACCTCTTCTGAAAAAGGACAATGTCCAATAGATCATTCAAAACCTGCGCAATGCCCCATCGACCACGACTCCATAAACCCTCTAAACCAGATGCCGTCTCTGGCACAAACGCCTGCCCAAAATCAAAGTGTCCAACTGCCTACACAGCGAACTGAATCTTCTATTCCTCGTGACCAATCCGCAAAATGGGAATATCCATCTCCCCAACAGTTCTATAATGCGCTCGTACGGAAAGGATGGGAGACTCCCGAAGAGCATGTAGAAACCATGGTAGAAATACACAATTTCTTGAACGAGGAAGCTTGGGGGGAAGTTTTGAAATGGGAAAGAAGGCATGATAGGTGCGTTCCAATATTTGCAAATGTTCTTCGTGTTGATTTTCTCTTTAATTGTCTAGTGCTGAAGACCTAGCACTCACACGGTTCAAGGGACGCCCCGGAGAACTATCTCCCAAGGCACGCTTGTGGATGTTCGCTGGATGGCTTTTACCATCTCGGTTCAAGTGAATGTCCTCTTTTCTTGCATTCAAATAGGTTCTAACCCCAATTTCGAATTAATAGCACTGAACCACCTTTCGACCGTCATGATTGGATTGTCCGTCGGTCAAAAACCGGCGAGGAAGTTAGATATGTTATTGACTATTATTCGGCGCCCCCCGAGCCTGATGGGTCACCCGTTTTCTCCCTCGACGTTCGCCCAGCGATAGACAGCTTTTCAAGCGTGAAGGATCGAATCGCAGTAGCAACTGAAGAGGTGTGGGCTAGTTTCCGTGATAACAGTAAACGCCCTCCTGGAGCAAGTGCTCAGTGATAAACCTCCATTGACGCTTTGATGTTCTTCCTCTATTATTAATATATCCTCGCTCACCGTTATATTAGATTTTTCTAAAACCTCTTTTGAGGTTATTTGACGGAGTTGTTAATACGTTATAACGCGGGGACCTTTATTAGAACCTGCTTCTACCCTTGTGTCGCCATATAATTAGGTGTGTACTCATATGTAATTCACCACACTACCTTCAAGAACTTGCGCGAGTGCAACCCACATCTTCAAAGAAAGGTGAATATATGATGGTACTTGTTGGGTACTTGTGTCCAACTATCGCTACAAAACTGTTTAGCACTGCGTGTTACGGTTTTGCTTTCAAGGCGAAGACAAATTGGGGGGCCTCTTCTGATCAGGCGCCATGAACGGGGATGATCCATGTGCATTTTACAGTGGGTGCCTGGTGGGTGCACTGCTCATCCACGTTACCACTTGTCCTATGTTTGAGCGACGAGTGTTATAACCAGTTCAATCAAGTTCAATTGTAATTAAGCAATGACTGTAAGATTGCTAAAGAAATAGGCCAAATAAGTTATCTGCTTATTACCCATCAATTCAATGATTTTATGTGAATGTATGGCAGGACATCGTACTTAAGTATTATGGGTTGCTGGCTGTGCAAGTGCAGTGCGGAGAAATACTGGCGCCGGGCCGGGTGTAAATGACGGCTACGGCACCGGATGTAAGCAGAACCAAATAATGACTGGGACTTGGCACTACGCTGGGAAGCTCGTCTTACTAACTTGCCTCTGTTGCGCGTTCAACAACTTCTGTCTCCACCATGGCCTCGGTGGCACAGTCGACGCAAACTGATCGCATGAATCAGATATTCAATGGCCTGAAGAATAGAAGCCTCGAGGTCAGGTTGCAGTCAGCAGAGGAGCTCCGGCGATTCGTATGTGCTTTACCAGAACATGGCCATCTCTGGTCTAATATTGTGTGCTTGTTAGGTGTCGCTGACAATTGCGGAAATGACCTCTGATGCCGCTGCCAAACTATGGGATGATAATATTAATCGAAGACTGTTTGAGTTGACCCACAGCCAAAATGTTATCGACGCATCTGGGGGTCTACTTGCAATAGGCGCGTGTTCAATCTGTATGCCAGCATGAAGGCGAACTTACGAAACACTTATTTACAGAGAAGTTGATGGATATTGATTCAGAAGAAACCATAGAATCCAAACGAAATCTCTTTCGCTTCTACAACTATGTCAAGCACCTCTTGCCCAATCATGATATGAATCTCATGCTGGAAGCCTCAAAGACCTTGGGTCGAATTGCGGAAATTGGAGGATCCGCATTTGGCGAACGATTTATGGATTTTGAGGTTCCAGCTGCAGTCGAACTAATGCAACCGGACAAGCAGGAGTCACCACGATACGCCGGGGTCTTGATTCTCAAGGAACTTGCACGGAATAGCCCCACGTATTTCCATTCCCACATTGGAATCGTCTTCGATAATATTTTAGTTCCTCTCCGAGATCAGCGCGTCATTGTCAGGGAGGGAGCTGCTGAATTGCTTGCAGCCTGTCTCGAAATTGTTACCCAACGAGAACGCCAACCGCGTACCCCTTACTTGTCCAAAATTCTTCAAGATGCGCAACTGGGGCTGAAGCAAAACCAGCCCGAGGTTATTCATGGGTCCTTGCTCACATATAGGGAGCTTCTACTTCACGCTGGCATGGTATGCTTTCAATTTCTCATCCTCCATATTTGGCCTGACGCTCGTGTTGATAGTTTATGAAGGAGAACTTCCTTGATACGGCCGATCAAATCCTTCGATTTAGATCTCATCGTGACCTTCTCGTTCGTAAAATGGTTATAACTATGATCCCATCTCTAGCGGCCTACGATACACAAACTTTCACGGAACACTTCCTTCACAAAGCTATGGCCCATCTTCTGACACAACTCGAGAAACCTAATGAACGCTCTTATGGTGCGATAATACGCGCTCTTTCCATTTGAATTTTTACTTATCTTTGCGTAGCTTTTATTGCCATTGGACATACCGCAACCGCCGTTGGAAGCGATATGAAACCGTTCTTGGATTCCATAATGATGCAAATAAAGATAGGATTACAAGGCCGAGGGTGAGCGCCATGTTTCTTTGCTACCTGGCAATCTCTCTCTCTGACATTCCACCCAGCCGTAAGAACGCTCCTTCTGAAGAACCCATCTTCCAATGTGTGGGCATGCTGGCAACCGCGGTGGGGCCCAATCTGACGAAGTTACTACATGATCAACTTGATCTTATGATTGCATGTGGCCTCAGCGAGCCACTCGTACAAGCTCTTGTCTCGATTGCGAAATATATTCCACCGCTTTTGAAAACCATACAAGGTAAGTTGTAACTATTTTGCTGCACCAACGAAGACTAAGGTATCTTTGCAGATCGATTATTGGATTTGTTGTCCAACATTCTGAGTGGTCAACCTTATAGGCCTTTGGGCGCACCACCTTCCCTAGCAAGAAATGAAATGACTACTGCCACTAGAGATTTAAATCCGACGCAGGTGTGTTAACTATGAACATGTTTTTCGCACGGTATTGTCATTTAAATCAATCATAGATAAACGGAGTTGATAAAAATCCGGAAATAATCACCTTAGCGCTTAATACGCTGGGCTCTTTTGATTTCAGTGGTAATTTATAATTCCTTCTTGATAACTTCTTTTGATTGTGTTGATATTTATCTATATCTTAGGGCATGTTTTGAACGAATTTGTGCGCAACTGTGCGCTTCCTTATTTGGAGGACGACAATCCTGAGGTAAGAAGGGCCTCAGCATTAACTTGCTGTCGACTATTCGTCAAGGATCCTATTTGTTACCAAGCGAGCAGCCATGCCATAGAAGTTATCAGCGACGTCTTGGACAAGTTGTTGACAGTTGGGATCGCCGATCCTGGTAGGACATAATATCGCTCCCTAAAGATTTGACTAACGGATTGTATCGTCAGATGCAACCATACGTCAAACTGTTCTTCAATCCCTTCACGAACGTTTCGACAAACATCTTGCTCAAGCAGAAAATGTCCGATCCCTATTCATCGCATTGAACGATGAGGTTTTCGAGAATCGCGTCGCTGCCGTAGCATTGATAGGCCGCCTTGCGAAACACAACCCAGCCTATGTTATGCCCTCCCTGCGCAAGGCTTTAATCCAACTCCTTACAGAGCTAGAGTACTCCACAGTAATGTATGCCTATAAATATCTTTCATCGTTTGTCCACTGACATGTTTCTGTAGGCGAAATAGAGAAGAGTGCACCCGCCTGCTTACTCTTCTGGTTAGTGCTACCCAACGCCTGATCAAACCTTATGCGCTTCCCATGCTACGCGTCCTTTTGCAAAAAGCCAACGATGGAAATCCGACAGTGGCGGCAAATGTCCTTATGTGTCTCGGCGAATTGACCTGTGTCGGAGGAGAAGAAGCTTTACCTCATGTTCCCGAGTTGATGCAAGTTATCATACAGAGACTTTCTGACCCATCGCTGATTAAGCGTGATGCGGCCCTACACACGTTGGGTCAAGTGTGCTCTAGCACCGGTTATGTCATTACACCTTTAGTGGACCATCCTCAGCTTCTACCTTTACTAGGGCGAATTCTCAAAACGGAGAGTAATCAACCCGTTCGACGTGAAGTAGTAAAGGTTCTGGGTATCCTGGGTGCTTTGGACCCTTACCGACGCAAGGTATGTTACGGTTATACATTCAAGCCCTTTTTTATCTCATCGTTATGTAGACCCGACCGGAGGATGACACAAGCGAAACAGCTGTAGCCGCTGTTAACCAAGTTCCCGTCGCTCAACACATAGCGACATCTGCCTCTGATGATTACTTTCAAACTGTTGTCATCAAGTCTCTGCTTGACATACTAAAAGATCAAGCACTGAGCAGCCATCACCATACAGTGATCGAAGCAGTCATGTCGATCTTCAAAACCCAAGGTTTGAAGTGTGTAACCTTTTTGCCTCAGGTATGGCTTTGCAAATCTCTTATCTTGTTGGATCTCATACCAAATTATTCTTTGGTATGCTTAGATTATACCCGCTTTTGCTGCTGTCACGACAAGCTCAGCTGCAAGGTTGCAGGAGTTTCATTTGCAACAGCTCGCTATTCTCATCGGAATTATCAAGCAACATGTGCGCAACTACATGCCCGACATATTCAACTTGATCACCGAGCTGTGGGATAATGTTGCCCTCCAACTCCCCATTGTCTCATTGATCGAAGCTTTGGGGAAAGCATTGGACGCCGAATTCAAACCATTCCTTCCTTCCATTCTCCCGCTCATTCTCAAAGTATTTGATGGAGAGTTGACAGAAAAACGGATTACCACCCAAATCAAAGTGTTTGATGCCTTTTTGACCTTTGGCGCAAATATTGAAGAGTATCTACATCTGGTCATCCCCATTATTGTCAAATCCTACGAACGCTCGGATGTCGTGGAAAGAGCCGATTCCTTGATCGCTTTGCGCAAAAGAGCTATCCAGACCATCAACGGCTTGTCCAGAAGAGTCAATTTTTCTGACCACGCTTCGCGCATTATTCATCCCCTTGTCCGTGTCCTCGAGGGAGGTAACAATGAATTGCGCATGGCTGTAATGGATACGCTATGTTCTCTCGTCATCCAATTGGGGTCCGATTTTGCAATTTTCGTCCCAACTATCAACAAGGCAAGTCTTTATTCCAACCACTCCGGACATTGCATTAATTTTATCATCTAGTGCTTGGTCAGAAATCGAATCCCTCATCTGAAGTACGAGAGCTTGATTTCTAAGCTTCTGAATGGAGAAAGACTCCCTCAAGAAGCAGGCGTATTGGAACTATTGTTCGTACAAGCATTCTATTAAACAGGCTATTACTGAATGTTATATAGGTTAAGCGAAAACTCCAAAGCTCCGGAATTCTCGGCCCCTGCAGAAGCCACGAAGATGAATGTCAACCAGCAACATCTCAAGCAAGCTTGGGACACTTCTCAGGTTTCAACGAGAGATGATTGGATCGAATGGATGCATAGAATTGGTGTTGAATTCATGAAGGAATCTCCCTCACATGCACTTCGCGCTTGCATGAGCCTCGTTGACATTCATCCGCCTTTGGCTAAGGAATTGTTCAACGCTGCTTTTCTGTCATGTTGGGGTGAACTTTATGACCAATACCAGGTATGGTGTCACTTTTTCTTCTTCCAAAAGTTGTGCATTCACATCCTCGTAGGAGGACCTTGTAAGAGCAATCGAGATGGCTATAACTTCTTCAACAGCCCCTTCTGAAGTCATACATCGTCTTTTGGATCTTGCCGAATTTATGGAACATGAAGAGAAACCTTTACCCATTGAGCATCGTACTCTGGGCGAATATTCCATGAAGTACATGGCTTACGCCAAGGCTCTTCATTACAAAGAATTGGAATTCTATTCAGAGTCCTCGCCGGCTGTCATCGAGGCCTTGATCTCAATCAATACTCGATTACAACAACACGACGCAGCTTGGGGCACCCTTCTCACCGCTCGAGAGCAATATGATGTCACCAAGCATGAAGAGTGGTACGAACGATTAGGCCGCTGGCAGGAAGCTCTTGTGGCATATGAACGCAAAGCTGAGCTGGACCCAAGTGCTCCAGATATTCAGATTGGACGGATGAAGTGTCTACATGCGCTGGGAGAATGGGACCAATTGGCTGCGCAAGTTGATGAAAATTGGGCCAATGCTAATCATGAAGATCGTCGAGAAATCGCCCCCATGGCTGCTGCGGCCGCTTGGTCATTGAACGAATGGGATCAAATGGACGATTATATTGCCACTATGAAACCAGATTCCCCGGACCGTGCCTTTTACCGCGCTATACTATCTGTACACCAGAATCAATTCCCTAAAGCACTTGTGCACATTGCCAAAGCTCGGGATTTACTGGATCCAGAATTAACTTCTTTCGTTGGCGAAGGTTACGGGCGATCATACAAGTGAGTTTTTCTATGACTTTGCAATGTTCTATTCCTTATGTTCTTGGTCTAGCGTGATGGTCCGTGCACAAATGCTCTCAGAGCTGGAAGAAATCATTGCTTTCAAGCAATATGCAGATCAACCGGAGCGTCAGCAAACCATGCGTAAGACTTGGATGAAGAGGTATGTTTCAAATCAGATATTTGGACATCTTGTTGAATGTTGTTTAGACTTCAAGGCTGCCAGCCTGACGTAGAAGTTTGGCAAAGGATACTGCAAGTGCGAACTCTAGTACTGAACCCAGAAGATGATCCCTTAATGTGGATCAAATTTGCGAACTTGTGCCGCAAAAATGAACGCATGATTTTGGCTGAGAAAACAATCAATTCTCTTCTATCTCCTGACAGAGTAAGCCCCTCAACCCTAACATGATCTCCAAAGCGCATTATCTGACGGCTTTAAACAGAACCAACGCAGCCATGATCATCATCATGTCAAAGCTCCTCCCAATGTAGTCTATGCGCAATTAAAGTATATGTGGGCAACTGGAGCAAAGGACGAAAGTCTCAATTTTTTGCGTCAATTTACCGACAATCTCGCCCATGACGTCAAAGCGAAAGCAGTCTGCAGTCGCCGCGTCCAGGTGTATCGAAGCAAAAGATAGCAGAACTCTCCAAGCTGATTGCCCGCTGCTATTACAAACAAGGCGAATGGGAAACAGAATCACACGATGAATGGAAATCGGTTAGTTATCATTCAATTATAACTCTGTCATAGGATTGACTATTTGTTCCAGAGAAATGTCGAAAATATTTTGTTTGCGTATTCAAGAGCAACCCATTATGATCCTGGATGGTACAAAGCTTGGCATACATGGGCCTTGACAAATTTCGATGTCATCGCTTACATGGAGAGCCAAACAGAGGGCAAGGCCAATGATGCCGCAGGAGAAAGGATGGCTATTCATGTCGTTCAAGCAGTTGAAGGTGTGTTTCAATATCTATTAAGATAGGGCCCGACTAATTGGCATCTTAGGCTTCTTCCGGTCCATTTCCCTTCGAAATCAGGATGCATTACAAGATACTTTACGTCTCCTGACGCTTTGGTTCAAATATGGAGCTCACGACGAAGTTAGCCATTCAATGGCTAGTGGTTTCTCGAGCGTAGAAGTGGACACATGGCTAGAAGTTATCCCTCAGGTATCTACCTCCCCTCTTTCCCATTCTGACCAGCAATTTTAACTTCATGCACAGATCATCGCTCGTATTCAAACACCCCATGCGAACATTCGTAGAAATATCAATAATCTACTGACCGAAGTTGGAAAACATCATCCTCAAGCTCTTATATACCCCTTGACTGTTGCCTCCAAATCGTCTAGCGCTGCTCGTCGCAATGCAGCAAGTGCTATCATGGAAAGGATGCGCGAACATAGCCCCACTATTGTTTCTCAGGTTCTTTTTTTTTTACTTTCGCTTATCGTCGACTTCATTTCACTGACTGAGCTGCAGGCTTTGATTGTGAGCCGAGAGCTAATTCGTGTCGCTATTTTATGGCATGAATTATGGCATGAGGGTTTAGAGGAGGCATCGCGCTTGTTCTTCTCAGAGAAAAATGCTCCTGGGATGATCGCTGTCTTGGAGCCATTGCACGAAATGCTTGAAGCGGCAAGTCCACTTCATCATTGGTACACTACCAGTATCTCACTGCAATTTTTAGGGCCCAACAACTGCAAGAGAGACATCTTTTGTTCAAGTGTTCGGCCGGGAGCTTCATGAAGCTCGCGAAGCTTGTCGCCGTTATCGTGCATTTGGTGACACGGCTGAATTGGATAAAGCATGGGACATCTACTATGGGGTATTATTTCCTTGTTGGACCACATGTTGTTTGTTATTGAAAAATTTCGCCAGGTTTTCAAAAGGGTTGAAAAGCAACTTCCCCAACTAACAACTTTGGATTTACAATACGTGTCTCCTAGCTTGTTGAAAGCCCGAAATCTCGAACTTGCAGTTCCTGGTGTGTATTTCTTCTCGAATACGTCTCTCTCACATTACAATATTGTGTATAGGTACATATCAGGCTGGTCGGCCAATCATCAAGATCGCAAGTTTTGCCACAAAACTGTCAGTTATTGTTTCAAAACAGCGTCCAAGGCGACTTTCCCTCAAAGGAGATGACGGACGAGATTATCAATACGTCTTGAAAGGTAAACTCATCCATTGTGGCGATCTAAATATAATGTGAACTTTTTCTCAGGGCACGAGGACCTCCGTCAAGACGAGCGAGTGATGCAATTATTCGGCCTTGTAAACACGTTACTTTCCGTCGACACCAATAGTTTCAAGCGTCGCCTTCACATCCAAAGATATCCAGTTATTCCATTGGCGCCGAACGCAGGATTGCTAGGATGGGTCCAAGACAGCGATACCCTGCATGTTTTAATCAGAGATTATCGCGAATCCAGAAAGGTGCTCTTGAATATTGAATATCGGTTGATGCTTCAGGTACGCTGCCATTTAGCTCTTATTTGATGCTTGCAGTTCTCAGCGCCTGCAATAGATGGCTCCGGATTATGAAAGCCTTTGCCTTTTGCAAAAGATTGAAGTCTTCGAATATGCACTCGAAAACACTACCGGACAAGATCTATATCGCGTTTTGTGGTTAAAGAGTCGGAATTCGGAACATTGGCTGGAGAGGCGAGCCACATATACCCGTTCATTGGCAGTAAACAGCATGGTCGGCCATATCTTGGGTCTTGGTGATAGGCATCCTTCAAACGTCCTTCTTGAGCGAAGCACAGGCAAGGTTGTTCATATCGACTTTGGTGATTGCTTTGAGGTCGCTATGCATCGCGAAAAGTTCCCTGAAAAGGTTCCTTTCCGGCTTACCAGAATGCTTACACATGCTATGGAGGTAAGGCCTGCCTATAAACGTTGAAATTGTTTATTTGACATTATGTGATATTCCAGGTCAGCGGTATAGAAGGCAGCTTTAGGAACACTTGCGATATTACCATGCAAGTCTTGCGCGACAACAAAGAATCCCTAATGGCTGTTCTCGAAGCATTCGTATATGATCCACTCATCAACTGGAGACTTATGCAAACGACCGAAGTTGAAGTCCGTCGGCCTGAAGGTGAGTTATGCATTCATGATCTTCACATGAACAACTGTTTATAATCTTTCAACAGATCCAGTCATAGATCCAGAACGCATGGCTGATAGGGTCACTGGCCATCCTCAAGGTCCTATGAGGAAATTGAAGGCAGATGAGAATGACATTTTCAACGGTATGTAATCGAACTTACAAGAATACTTGTTGTACTGAACCAACATCTATAGATGAAGGCCAACCTGGTGGTGCACAGGAAGTCCGAAACGAACGAGCACTGTTCGTATATAATCGCGTTCAAAACAAGATCACAGGTCTGTTCGAGATACAACGTTGGTATTTACAATATATGCTGATGAGTTATATATAGGGAGAGATTTTAATCCTGAAATCGCTTTATCGGTTAAGGATCAAGTGGGCAAGCTGATCGAACAAGCAACCGCGTTGGAAAATCTCTGTCAATGTTTCTCTGGATGGTGTGCATTCTGGTAGTTCTCGATTTGCAATTTCTCTTGGCGTTATTTATACCATGCTCGTAATATACACCCTTCTGTATCAATTATGTATATTAGATTGGACATCACGTATGTTTCTTTATCAACACTTTCCTATACGCATTCTGGACGTCGCTAGATCAATGGTTGAAACTGTTAAGAATTTCAAAGACAATTATGTACGAGCTTCAACAATCGCGAGACACCATAAACGTCTATAAGTATATCATGCTCTTGTTTATATTCTGATTCACATCTAGACAGCCTAGATGGCTAATTCATAAACGAAGGCAACTCCGATCTTAGCAAATTCCAGTGAATGAGCCCAAGAGAATCCGCTGACGCTAGTGGTATCGGCAGGGGAGTGTACATTAGGGTTATCATTACCGGTGATAGCTTCATAGGGGAAGCTCGTCGGAAAGCCGGCTTTGGACCAGCTGGCGTGATCAGAACAAGCATATCCGCACTGAAAAAGGGTTAGAACATTAGGAGATCAAACGGCAATGTCTCACAGGAGTATCCATTGCCCAAGGAATACGCGAATATTGGGTGATGAGAGCTTTGAGGAATGTGTTCAATGACGAGTTAATGTAATCCGCTTGGAGGGCCATGACTTCAGTAGTTCCCGGCTTAAAGCTGAAGAAAATGTGAGATATGTTTTGTCAGGGCAGGAAATAAATTACGGGTAAATTCGACTTACTATCCAGACATGTCTAACTCCATGAATGCCTTGACATTAACTCCAGCGGACTTGTATGCGCTAGCAATCGCTTGGGAACCGAGGAGGCCGACTTCCTCTGCAGCATACCAGTGGAATTCGACAGGCGTAGTGGGGCGGAAGCCAGATGCGAGCAAAACTCTAAAAGCTTCGATGAGGTTTACAGTCCCCGTACCATCATCGTCCGCTCCAGGAGCCTGTCCACTTGTAGGGTTGTGCCAGTTGATAGAATCCATATGAGCGCCGATGATAGTAACAGCGCCAGCGGTATTTGTCCCAGGGATTTTTGCGATGATTGACGACTGCGGGAAACTGTGGCTATAGAGACTAACAGATACATCCGATCGGTTGTAAATAGTGATATACTAAGTCGTATAAAATATTAGAATGAAAGCACATCCTGAAATTTGAGGCTCACCGAAGCAATCTTCTCTTTAATCCAAATGCTAGCAGCCAAACCGGTTGGAGCTTTATAATACCGATTGTTGTAAGCAGTCAATGTCACTATATTGGCCTGCATATTGGACGTAGAGATTGTATCAAGTACCGGCTTGAGCACACTTGAGTGAAACGTCGTAGGGTCTAGAAGTCACATATTGAAGTCGAGTTGAGAAGGGAGAAATAAAACCGTACAAGTGACGGCTGCAGTCTTGGACTTCGGACTCGAGGCATTCTGATTCTGCTCGAATTTATAAACCTCAGTGACGTCAAACTTAAGGAAAATAAGCATGTAGATTAATCATTAGATCATAAGATAGGTATGAAAATGCTCACGAAATGGTTCTTTTGGCTAATCAAAGCAAAAACGTCAGCCTCTGTTTTCCAAACCGGTTCTACGCCCTCCGCAAAGCTGATCAGTCGTAGCCCTTTCGCAGAGTTATTCGCTATCTCTGAGGAGGTTATTGGCCTGGCTGTTACAAGACAAACGGCCGAAAGGGTAAGAGATAGTAACAAAGAGATATGCATCTTGGCATGCGGATATCTGTCGCCGGAAAAACAGGCTGGACCAGACAAGAATGCTATAAATACGTTCAGCAGAGCAAATACATATGACATCCTGGTACCGCGTCCAAGACCCGAGATAACAACTTTCATTCGATTCTTCGACGACCATGTAATTTTGAAATGGAAGAGATGCTACCATTTAGTGGCTGCAGGTTAACTTTTGACGATATCGTAATCCAGCACACGAGACCACAAGGTCTGCTCCCGCCCGTTCATTCTCAACCAAGAAGACGAGTGAAGCATATTATTACACAGGCCACATTGTCGATCGACAGCCGGTTAAAGATGTCGGTTTGGTCAAGGGTTTGGTGTAGCAGTAACGATGAGGATCCATGTGGCGAAGTTTAGCCACGAACGTTGGTCAATTAATCTTGTGTTTCGAGCATTCGATAGCATCTCGAAGACTGAGGCCTGAGGCCTGAGGCGAGTTAGTTATACCATTGCTTCTTGTATGACTGCAGGTCATATTCCGGGAGAAAGAGTCAACAAGAAATTCATAAATATTAATGGTTGCTGCTCAAGTTGCTGCTATTGTTTGCGCATGTGTTGTTCTTGCCTTGGCATGGCAAAGAGTTCAACGTTACATCCTTTTGGTATCCTCCTTCATATTGTCTGAATGCATCTCATATCTTCTACACGTTCTTCCTGAATCTTCATGTGAACGAGCGCATCTGTAGTGGCTTGAACACTGAACCTATCTTTTTGCATTATGACAACGGCAAGGGGGGTGAGATTGGGCTCGAGTCGCTGGACACAATTTGAATGATGGATGCCAGGGCTTTGCACAAATGGCGACTTCAACTTGGTGAAGTACATTTTGTCAAACGGCCTGTGTTCCACCTCAGGCTCTATTGGAACTGGCGCACAAATGCTACAACGTTACTGTCAGCCTCATTTGAGGGAGTTCATTTGAAAGAAGTTTGTTTTCGAATTCAGGCTCTTGCGGCGTTCCTGACATGGAGGCCTCCTCCCTTGGTCATAGGAAGTTTTCTCCGAGAATCTCAGCATGCTTATCTATGAGCTCCTTGGACGAGACGCTGGCGACACGCGCCAATCTCCTGCAATCACTGCTCTCGGAATCGGTCACATTGGATTCACTTTCCATCAGATCTAGCGACACCTTACCTAGTTTTCCTCTTCGCAAACTTCCAAATTTCTCGTTAATCGGGCTCGGCGATCGTCTCAAGCTCTTTTCTGCAACATTGCTGCCGTCGAAAGAAAGCTCTACGAAATCTCGGGCCAAGCCAGTATCCGTGACCATTGGTGCTCCCACTGCTCCTCGTCTGAAAAATATGCTCAAAGAATGTTTAAGCATCAATAAATGGGCGGTGAGCCAATCCTCCTTTTTCCAAACGAACCGCATCTCTAATGATTTCTGAAGGAAACTTCAGCGGGGTGGCAAGCGCCTGGTCATGTTCCTTGGGAGAGTATCCAGGAGGGTAGTGCGCAATATTGGATTCCCGAAGGCTCATATTTTTCTCCCGAATACTTCTCTCTTGCTCTTCGGAAAGCCCGGAAACGCTTTGACTCTGCGCAACCAGTTTCATTATCCGTATCGACTTCCAGCCCATCAAGAAAGAGTACTTCAACCGTGGAAGAAGGATTACACGACGCGCCCTCGACAGATTTCTATGACATGATCCTAGAACTCGATAGCGTCAAATCATTCTTCCAGGACATCCCAGAAGATTATACTTTCGTCAAGAATTCAGATTCCGTTCAATCAGCAGGAAAGCTTTCTATACCATCCCTGGTAGTATCAAACTCGCATTTCACGTTTCAGATCGCTTTGGAATCCTCGTCTACCCTTGCCCAGTCCAGGTCGGACACGCTAGCACATCGCAGGGGTAAGATGACCCCTACCGCTCTAGTCGTCGAGAAGCAAATGCCTGCGTTTGATATTCCTTATCCCGACGTTCCTACAGCATTCTTGGGCCAACCATCAGAAGCTTCTATCCCTGTAGAATGCTCTGAGTCGGATACCAGGCAAACCCTACGCTTCGAGGAAATGATTAAGAACCTTCGTCTACAATGCTCAACCATGGAGCTACATAATCTACCAGCGGATACGTCCTGGAACTCGCGCACTCCTGTCACACCACTGGCACTTGGTCATGGTGATCCAATAGAGGATAAACCAAGGGAAATTGTCAGTAGGGATTTGCCACTCACTGATACTGATATGGTCGGAAAGCCCAAATCTCCTACTGTTCCTCCACTTCAAAAGCCCATGCATCAAAATTTGGCTGTTCAACGATCCGAGGCTGTTCTTTTGTCCAATGAGAAACCATCGAGACCACTGGTAAAGTCACCCGTCTCGCGACCTCTGCGTTCAGCGATAGCAAAGGCATTGATGGTACCAACAAAGCCTGTTCCGAAAACCGTCCGTTTTGCTCTTACACGTCATGATCTGGAGAAAGAAATTTCGCTATCCCGCACGGCTACAGTGATAAAGAGTACACCTCAACAGGCAGTCATCCCTGCTAAACCCCAAACCGTCAACAATCAAAATACCGCAGGCATTACCGATTTTCCTGTAACCGCAAATCGAAAGTTGCTCCAACGTTCGAGATCCTGTACGCAACGACCATCATGGAAGAGTATATCACAGACCAAGAAAACGCCTCGAACTCAGGCTCGCTCGCATTCCTTGATCATAGGTTCTATGTCGCCTAAGGGCGAAAGTTTTACTGGATCCGAAGATAACGACAGCAGTGTGGAGCTTTTCAACCGCAACATGAGTAACTCTGTATGCTCTACACAGTCGCTAGGAAGACACTCCCTGAGCCGTATCATCAAAGGGCCAATTTTCTCCGGCAGGGATAGCAAGCGTGCAACCTTCTCCTTGGGTGCTCACGGGTTTGATGAAAATGCCATAAGGCGGGACTCTTCGGAAAATCCTTCCCTCTCGCATTCTCTGCAAAAGAAGAGTCGGATGCCCATTCCCCTTCGGAATATATTAACTCGCTTCAAATAGCCCCATTCTTCTCTATTGCGAATTGTGACAAGTATGTTTTCGGAAGCACACGTCGAAAGTGGAGCTTGGAAGAATACCTACAAATACATATGTCTACTCTATGCACAGTCTCCCTCTCAATCAAACGTGTACTTATTTGACATACACATGGACTTTTCTATTCTTCTCGAAGTCGTCGTTGATTAGAGCTTGAGTGTTGGGCAGTATAGATCACCAGATCAATTGGGCGCTTACTGATTTTCATGTTTCCGCTCTAAGTACATACTGATTCAAGCCTAGATTTCTCAGCAGCGAAGTAAACAAGGGAGGGAACTCTTCTGGAACTCGGTGTAATTTGCAAGCTCAAGGTGTCCTTCGGTGCGCCAAGAAACATAATTTTCATTTTGGCCTGATTATATATAGGCCTGATGGTCTAGTAGTATGATTCCTTGTTAGGGTGCATTTGCACGTATCGAGGAGGTCCCGGGTTCAATTCCCGGTCAGGCCCAATGGATATTCTTTTTTGGGATCTCGTCCTCGGGCCATTTTTTTTTGTGCTAAAACATTACCTGAAGACTGGCAGCTTTGAAAGTTTGTCAGACTTTGAGTTTGAATACATATGTCAGGATTTTCAGCAATACACCCCTAACCATCACGCCTAAAATGACTGTATAGCGTCACAATCTACAGGATGTTATCCCATTTTGGATTTCTAATCATAAGTTTAACAGTCCATTGAAGTACAATATACAGGGATACGACTCTCAAAATACCGACGGAATACAGTTCAGAAAGAGATCCTAGACAAACCAACTAAAGCACTACTATCACTACAATTTCCATGATAGTTCAAATCATCAAGATGATGGAGGTGGCAGCCCGCCGTGAAATCCACCTCGGCCAGGATAGCCTAGGCGATGTATCCCATGGGTTGGAATGATAGAAGGTGTTTCCCATCTCGACCGTGCAGGAGATCGAGAAGGCTCTGGTATGTCGCTGGGAACATTTTCGACGAGTTCGTCTTCGTCATCTTCCTGCTAATATTAGCAATGGAATCAGCATTCGCCTGGGAAAAAAAATGAACGAGAAGATGTAGATAGGCAACACACTAACCTGCAGGTCAATTACTAGCGCTCCGGTATGCCATCCCGCTGCTGTGACAGAAAAACAGAACCGCTCCCGGGGTTTCTTGCTACTGTGGTCAAATCTGACTTCAGTGGGGACGCTGACAGCTGGGGGTTCTGGCACGCGCATTCGGGACTGAGCTGCGGCAAGATCTCTATCGTTCGCAAATGCGCCTGGTGTGCCCGGCTCTAGTTTTACAGGGTCTCCGAGACCCAGCCCACCGTTTGAATATGCTCCCCAAGTCAATAGCTTTCCAGTCGCAGTCAAGGCGGCATTATGATAGTCGCCCACCACAACAGAGATAACAGACTTGTGCTGCAATTCCGGGATTATTTTTGGCTCGGTAGTCGGAGTAGCATTTGTATCGCCAATGAGAACAATCGAAGACGAGTCGGTCGAATAAGCGACAAAATGTAGGAAATTGGCAGATATCTGTTGGTTGTTAAAACATATAATACCGATAAACATCTCAGGAAGGAAGAAAAGAAGCATGACAACCGACATGAGTAATTTGCATGGTTTGAGGAGCATCAGGCTTCGAAGAATCGTCTGTACTTGAGAAAGCCGGATGTTCTCTGATCCTTTCGACTTCGCTAAATAACGGAAGCTGGAAAGATATGAGCAATGCATGCACACGTTGTTTATGTGAAGAGAGCAGAAGAGAGCTCACATATTCCCATCGTCCATTAGGAGCGGCCGTGTCGTCGTGGAGCCCCCCGTATTTCAAAACATGGCCACGGTTAGTGAGTCCAATGATATGTTGGTCAAATGCGGCGATTTGGATAAGCTCAATATTTTGGGATTTTGACACTTCCGTGTCCGTATCGGATAGCTCAGGAAGGTCAGGGATTGCAGGCAGTCTGATCGGCATTATATCCAAATCCCAAGTGACACAGGGAATTACACCATCTTTGGATGGAAGAGCTCTCTTACCCCCTTCGCTATCCATATCTCTCATTTTTTGTTGAATCGCCCGGCCCATAGTTCCATCGAACGGCCACCAGACGAACACCTCGCCCGACCTTGTGAGCATAGAAGAGAATCCCCACCCGCATTCGATTTGTTTAGGTGTATAATCAGGATCTTCCAGAATGGTTGCAGACAGCTTAAACGGTCGGCCCCAGTTCGTAAACGTCCAGACCTTATTTTCGCCATCCAAGCAAGAAGAATGCAGACGACCACAGCTATGGAGATTATGACAAAGTGAGCGAGACCTTTCTATATTCATTGATGGTTTACTCACCTGATACTGCGGATCGGCGAGGGTAAACTAAGTGTATGCGGTGTTCTCGCTTGTTGTGCTGGTGAAGAAAATCCGTGTCTTTCCGCAGCAAATTGGCCGAAACCACCATTCAAAGTTCCTTTGATATCTATAAATAAGTCTCCTATTAAAGATCAAGGAAAACATACCCCAGACATGAACTCTTCCCTCGGAATCCAGAGCATGAAATGACCTATGAACGAAATATTTTGAGCAACCCAACAGTGGAAAATTGATATCGGAAAACAAGATATTACATTCCGCCAGCTACCAGGCTGACTACCCGTACGCCCTGAAATTCAAGCTGGATTGGATATGGAACGCCTGGTACGACTGCCTTCGGAATATGTTGTAGCCCAAGCCGTCCATTAGCTTTCTCACTGAAAAAGACTGTCAGTAAAGCGTCATATGCAAACAAATTAGAGTTCTAACCCCCAGACGAAGACTAAAATAGATGAGCCTTATTGCTCTCTCGAATTTGGGTAATGATTTATCCACTTACCTCGTGGTTTGAACAGACCCTTATAGATGAACTTCCAACCGCTAGTCCTTGCAGTACCTTGCCCGGAAAAGTTGAAGTCTTCCAAAACTTTACGCTTCCAAATGGTTTCGTCCGCGCAAAGAACGGAAAATAGCTGAATATACAAAGTAAATTTCGGCTGACATCATAAAGATAGTTAATAATTGCCTTATTACATTGCGCCAGTTGGGAGAGATCTGGGGCGGGTACAAAAGGGAGGACATTATCAAGAAGTACCTCGATAGGTAAATTCGTCAGATTCAGAGGCTGATCGCGAAGTAGCGCCATCATGGACAGATGCAATATTGATATAATTGAGTTGGTGGACTGTGAGCGCCTGGCACGTTGAAACCTGCACTGATAGGTTGTCATGCAGATTAGTGTACTGGTAAATTAGAAGGTACATCCAGACATACAAACGTTGACTGTTGCCTCTGCTGGTCCCGATCTTCCACCTGATGCTGGGCGACTTGGTAAACTCGACGCGTGGCGGTCCTACTTCAAATGACGAATCCGGTCTAGCAAAGATGGGGGGATGGAGGATCAGCTTCCGACTAAGCCTAAGACAATTTCAGCAAATCTTCGTATATATCTTGCTCAATGCGCAGCCTTCGCTGAAGGTTTGTAAGTGAAAGGTGATGGTCAGTGGAAGACTTGAGTTGACAGTGGCGCAGCACGGCATCGGTGGCGGTGCCGCAGTCGATCATCTCATAAGCATTGGCGGCGGGCCGGTTTATTCTCCTTATATGGCAATGCTTCGCTATCAAACGACGGACTACTAAGTTGTTTGCAGACTGGCACACCGCCGCACACGAAGAGCAGTAAGTCTCTTCTAATTAATCTTGTCTGGTTTCAGTCATCTTATGAACTGAAGGACCACAATACTCATTGCCAGGTCTAGACGTCCAGCAGCTGTATAGACCGATGTGAATACCTTGTTAGTCAATGTTAAAACGTTTGCATTAAGCTTCTTGCGGCTCGCTTAACTGTGAGTACTGGTTACTGAGGCAATTTTGTAACCACGAATCCTCATTTACCGAAGTGCTAGTCTAATTTCTATGAGAATTCAGCGTATGAATATGTGCATACTTCATAATGGCTCCCATTGTGTGTCTTCGGATAAAGAATCATCACATCTATAGTTTGTGGTACACAATCTCCATTCGAGAGTCTCGTTTTGAAGTCACACTGAAGTCAAGCACACTGCGGTATTTTCAGACCCGAAAGCCAACTTCAATCGAAGAACATAAAGATTCTACAGTATCAATCAATTAAAGTGATGTCCGTCTCTTCCGGTGGCTCTAGTACTTTATTCAAGACCTCATATCCGGCTAAATGATATTGTGGCTGCTGTAATGGTGCTGTTACAACAAAATCCATAAGCTTGCCCTTTCTCGGAGGATCCAACTACCACAGAGGAATGAGAATAGATCATCGACCCAAGAAATGCGGTCAAACGGGGATTATGACTTGTCAATGCTCTTAACTATGCTGGGCATGGGTTCTCTCATATCAATGCGGTTTTACCAATAAACAACAATTTTCGAATGGTATCTTGTAAACAGCGAATGGAATCATTTTTAGAATAAGATAATCATTTATTAACGGGGAAATCCTCAGCAGAGTTAAATGTGAATCCTAATCACTCACTAAATATCTTCTGTTCCAATGGTGAATGAAGATGGTGCCCAATATCAGTGACAAAGTAAACTGTTAACATGGGTTAGCGCTCAAACAGTTATAGCTATTTATATTTTCTTCCTCTTTCAGAACTGATGCAGGATGCATAGACAATGTCGATGATAATGAAAAGGACTGCATTCTGAGAAGCCGGGTCATAAGCAATTGGTCCTCTTTAATACTAGCTCATTCTACACGAACTGTGAACACTTCATTAGATGGTTATTTATAGTAGTCTCAATTTCGTACGGAGGATATTCTGGGCAACCTTCGCCTCGACCATGTCTCGACTCTCTTCCGAATGGCCTGGAAAAAGAAGCGAGCATAGCGCTCTCTCGCGATTCCTTTGCGCGCGGTGACATCACCCGCCATCAGCGCGTTATTCGGCCCATCAACTTATGTTTACAATATTCATGTATATGAGGTTTCATTCAACGGCTTCGATTTCGAAGACGGAAAAGACAAGTTGATCATAACAAATCAACATCGGGAGATTGAGTGTGGGCTTCTTTCTTCTCAGCACATGAGAGGTTTAACGCCACCGTTTGATATTGTCGACAAATCAACATTTGCGCCCGATAGCTGGATAGCCCGGCATATATCCATACATGGGCTTTCCTTCCCGATTCCTTTATCATCATCACCAAGTATCGGGCCTCCATGTTGACAGGCGATTGGCTCTTCTAAGCGCAACCGACCATTGGCTTAGCATGGCAGTCTGGGATTGCCGGGGTAGCTTGTTTTTGCTGATTGTTGGCCCGCTCGAAGTCCCCTTCTCTCAAAGAAGGCTTCTGGACAGGCAGCTTTGAGCGCTTGAAGGGTTTTGACAAGAATTCAGGCAGAGTGGTAGTTGGAAGACTATCAACACTTTCAAACAAGCTTGCGTGCTGGTCCCGGCCTTCTGGGACCAGAGAATTATGACATGAGGGTGCGAACAGAAGCACTCAGCCACCAGATGCGGATTGACGTACTGCTTCTTCAAGTCCATAAAGATGCGCCGTAGGTCAATTGACAAGCCCAAACACGTTTCTTGGAATCCGAAGCGCGGTAGGTTTATGAACAAGAACTTTACATGGCAACCCGCGACACTCAACTGATGTCTCTTTTTTAAGATTCAGTTGGCGATTGACTCTTTAAGCGGTGTATGTACGGACATATCTGAAGACATGCAGGGAAGTGCAGGGATTGAGTAGGTGCGATAGCAACTTGAAGAAGAAAATCTGAATCTGGCACTATGTCAGCGCAGAACATATCTTCCCCACCATCAGCGTATTTCCTCCTATGCTTCGCAACAATGTCAAATTGTCAAACGAAAGTTTTCCTTCCAGCGGCTGCTATTGGCTGAAATATTAATGGGTGCTGGCTCAGATATGGTTACGTTAATGAGTGACGAATATAGACTTTTATGTCATACTTAATACCGGAAGGCCGGAGCCCAGTGAAGCGAGCGAGCGCCGTCATCGGCTTTTGCGTGCGTTAGAGTTACCTCAGCATGCATACATACGCACGTCAGTTTGTCCAGCAGAGGCAATCTGAAAGACCTTCGCATAATTCAGAATCTGATTTAATCATACCAAATCGTCTCCGACTCCCCAGGGATATGCGAGTGTACTAAATTACCGTCCGGCGTCCTGCGAAGCGCGCTCAGTCGCGTTCGCGTCTATGGGCTTCACAATACCGACTCTCCTGTTCGAACAGACTTTGGCTTGGAATCGATTACCGACGGGAGGGCCGAAGGCTTCCGAAGCTTGGGGTGGGGGGGGTCAATTTAAATTAGCCAATCACCTGGCACTATCTTATCACCCGAGATAATTCACATTGTTGGGCGATGTTATGTCATTTTATTAACTTGGGTTCTTTGACCAGAGCTCGTCACTCGCTTGACATACAAATAAAAAAATAGAAGCCTGGAAGCGTTTATCATTTTCCATTGAAATCAGCAGATGCAATAGAATAACGCGATGTACAGAAATAGTGATCGATGAAATGTTACAGCTTGTGGGGATTCCAATACTCAGCAGGTTCTAGGTGAAAGGGTGTGAGGGATGTACCAGTACACTGCAGATCAAAGGAGCTTTGTGATGGAGGTAAAATAAGGTGGATAATGTAGAGGGGGACAGCAGTTGATGAAGGGACATGAATAGGAGGCGCCATATAGGGTAGTAGGCAAAGCGTAAGTGCTGAATAACAGGCGGGGCTAGGAGAATAATGCGTATAAACCGGTGTACAATACATGAGCGAGTTAATTTTTGCTGGGCAAACGAAGGGATGAATGAATGAATGAAATTAAAAAGGAAAGGAAGACTGTCCAAGGAAGGTTTGAATTGGGGAAGCGAAATGGAAAATGTGTGTGCCGCTCGCGAGTCACTATAGACTGGGAGCAAATATAATAAATTAGGGAATAGTAAATTGATGTGTAATTCAGACCGAACGGACGAGAAGAGGGATATCGTAGGAAGCAGTTGGGTTATATGAAGGGTGGTTCGACAGCAATAAAACAACAGTGATGAAAACGAGATGACTGGAACGAAGTAAACGGGAATAATAAGAAGGGATAATAAACGAGGCAAGAAAGATCTCGGAATTGAGAGATGATGGAACGGTGAAATGATGGGCGGATGTCTATGCATACTAAGCAGGGGACGGATTTTGTGCTTACACAAAGGGGGAAGAGGGTGGTATCACGAGGGATGCCGGCGGTGGCACGGGGAGTAAGCCACCTCGCGCTGCGACGTCCTGCATCGGTAAGTGGGTATAATCCCAGGTCGGTAGCTAGCACCAACCCCGGGTGCGTCTTCTTACCCATTCGCATCCGAAACCGCGGAAGGTGGGGAGGAAATGGGGCAGAGGGAAGGCAGCCCGTGTGAACCCAGCCGGGATGCACTTTGATCACAGGACGCAAAGAAGGACAAAAAATATCCCCCCGAATCACTGGGAATACTCGTCCGCACTGGCATGCCCCCCCAGGCTGGCGTGCCCAGTCCCCGGCCGACTCCCATTATCGATGTCCGTCTCGTAGAGGTCATAGCCCTCCGCAGACATCCCGAACGCCATCCCGCCGCCCACGGCCCCGTGCATTGGGGTCAACAGCGCAGGCGCGGGGTACCCGGGGAGCGGTGTCAGCAGTGTGCTGTTCTGCGGCAGCCGCCCGCTCGGGTGAGCGCCGCCGTCGAGCGCCTGCTGTACAAGCGCGCGCGGCCGCGGCTCCGGCACGGTTGACGGATGCGGTAGCAGGCCACCGTTCCCCATGTCGAGTTGCGGCAATTCTGAGTGGTGGGTGTGCTGGTGTGGGTAGGTGGGAAGCGACGACGACGATTCGATAGCTTGGTCGTTAAACGACTGCTGTGGTGGTGCGCCATGAGCGCGAGAGAGCTGCGAGCCGTCGTGCCACGAAGCGGCCTGGGAGTTGGTGTATCTTTGGCGGGCGGACATTGTCCCCGCCTCGTAAACACCGAGGGTATCCTCGTGCTCCTGAGGGTAGCGAATGTCATCGACAGCGACAGAGTACCGTTCGGCCGTCCCGATGGTCACCGACGAGGCGAGGTGCCTCTGTGGCATCCCATAGTGGCCCAAATACCGGTGGCTATAGCCATGATGATCGTCGTAGCCATCGCTGAAGCTGCTCCGCCGCATGGCGGCTGCAGCGACTTCTTGCTCCTTTTTGGCTTTGCGCCACTGCTTCCTAAGCTCTTTGAACTCTGTAAAGCAGGTCGATTAATTAAAATTAATAAGTCATGCGGCTCCCGCTTCAGACAGGAGGGTTGCTCACCGTTCGGACTGCGCTTGGAACCATGTTTTTGCATGGTGACATGGGCGTTGAGGTGGTTCAGAGTCCCGTATGATTTGTTACAGTCTGGCCACGAGCAGACATAAAGCCGTTCAATTTCGTCGTAGCGCCTCCTAGGACGCTTTTTCACAGCGTTCCCAGGCAGCGCGACGAAGGAGTAGGTCTTGCGATCCAGGCTATCGGAGGGTATCTGGGAAGCGCTCAGGCTCCGGTGTAGGTGCTGCGATATTGAACGCGAAGGACTTGTAGGTAGTCCGTTACTCATCGGCGCCACTGACGAAGAGGTGGAGGTCCCTGTCCCTGGTGGCGAGGGGCCATAAAGATTATCACTGATGGGAGAATAAGGTAGAGCCGAGGTGGGTGAGGCTAACAAGCCATGCGCAAAAGTATTTTGCATGGGAGATATGGGTTCATCAAGCGTATCAGTAGTGCGATGGTCATAATATTCGAGCTGGGGGTGATCGCGTTGACGGGAGTCATCGTGCTTCCATTCATGCTGCTGCTGTGGAGGAAACTCGAAATGATGGTGGCGCAGGTCTCGGAGAGAACCTGTACTTGCGCCACGATGGAGTGACGAGCCGTAGAGAGGACCCGAGGAGCGACTGGCGTGCAGCGACGAGGCGCCGTATGGAAAGCCGAATTGTTGCTGCTGATAGCGGCTGGACATGGAAGGGTCTGGATGAGGAGGGAAGAGGGCAGGGCCGCTTAGGATGGTCGGCTCGGACATGCGTCGTTGATCCAGTAGGGAGATATGCAAATTATTAGCCGTGGAGTATTTATCGGGGGAGGGTTGACGAGAAGTGTGGTTGTCCGCAGATTCTGGATGGGAGTGAACGGGATCTTCTGCCGGATATGGGTGGGTATCCGAATGGAGGAAGCGTTCTTGGCAATGCGAAACCGTGATGGCCTGGGGCAATGCGGAAAGAGAACACTGGGGGTCTACGGGAGACGGAGATTCGTCGAGGTAGGAATTCATAGCAGGATCTGTATTTGTAGGACGACGCGGGCTATTAATATCATAGGACGCCTGTTCTGGTGCGTCCGCAGCGGAGGAAAAGTGATTGGAAGACGGGGGCTGGGGAGAATAGTGGAGGCCAGCGGCGAACTGGAAGGGCGGCGGCGGGGGCTGGAGGGGGCGCGGGGACGGCGGGGCGGGGTCGGGAGAGGAGGAGGCGTAGTCGGCGGGCGCGTGCTGCTTTAAATGGCGCTGGTGGGGGAAGAAGGTGGGCACGAGGAGCTGGGGCGGTGGCTGGGAGAGCATGGTGCAGCGGACGCGCCAGACGACACATCCTCTCGTTTTGAGAGTGCAGCAAATCCTCCTCCATCTCAGATCGCCATGTCACACCCGCCGTGACACCAATTAATTACGCGCGACCCTGCCATTTCTCAAGAACATTATTCCCCCATATTAGGCAGCAGTCACGCGATCGCGCTCGGCGCCATCTCCATCGATCCGTCGTCCCCGATCGCTTCTCTCTTATCTTCCGCTCTCCTCCTCCGCACCTCCCTCCCACCCTCTGGCCCGTCTTTTTCGCCAGTAAAATACACACCCGGCTCTACATTCTCCACCCCCATGGCTTTCCGCAATCTATCAAAGAACCACCGGCCAATGAAAGATCTTCGATCTCTTTTTATATGTAATCCACCCAGCCTTTCCCACCATCTCCCCGCATTCCCAAACAGCCCCAAACATATATATTGCAACGCAATGTGGGAATCTATTGCCGAAACTCTCGCCATTGCACAAATCAAGAAAGCGCCTTCTGTCTTGCCTTGCAACTCCAAGTGGTAGCCATAGTATAGGCGCTCAACTCGATCTGCGAAGCCCGTGACCGTTCTCTGAACGCGTTGGCCCGATCAAGATCGACAACAATCGAACACGGTCGCGCGCGCTATGCTTTCAGCCTGAAATAACCCCAAGCTTCTCTCTTCCTTGTCGCAGGCCGCTGCGCTGTGATGATCCCGCTGACTGCTGACACAAAGGATCATGCATACGCAATATGCGTCTGGCAGCCGTCGACAAAACCTTCAATAGCTTCCGCTCTAGCGATGATTCCGACGCCGGCCACTAAATGAAAATGGAACCCACTTTTTGTATACGCGAATTCAGTCAGCCTCGGCTTTCCCTCCAGCTCCATCTAGCTGCAGCCACTCAATCCAGTAAGCCCGACGTCCACTTTGTCACACTATTCAATAGTGCTGCTGCTAGCAATCCTATCTCGTCCTTCCACCGTCCACCTCTCGATGCCTAGCTGACAGGCAGTCAAGTGCATCCATTCCTGGGGGAGCTGGAGCTAATGATCTTCTCGAAATCCGAGAATCAAGTGCTTCTTCCGTTGCGATTGTTTCATGACATGATAACCCAGCCGCAAAGTTCCAACATAGCGAAGCGAGGGAAATCACATCACTCTATATATAAACCGTCAAATAAGTCTCAAAATCGTACATATGCGTGTAAATACAAATTCCATTCGGCTGCTTCACGGAGCTGGAAATCACAAAAATACCCCGTGGCCGTCCCGATACCTGTCGGAAGGCAGAGCGCGCCTGCAGCGCAGGTCGCGTGTGAGATTGTAACACATAAAGTTTCGGACGAAGTGGGCTGGGCTGCCTGGGCACAAATTCTCTGTTTTATCGGCAGCTTACCGCTACCCATTTTTGACGATATACAATGTTCTTTTGAATTCCTTCACACCTCTCATTTACGGAGGTAGATAGAAACAGATGTGCACTCTTCTTGAGGTGTGCAGTATGCACATTCACAAAAACGACACAAGTATCCACTTGCAGAGGCCGATCCGGTTACATCGGATAGCGCGACGAAGGTTATTTACTTGTCCTCCACAGTAAGTTCGTTAGAGTGGGATGAATTGTATGGACGTCAAACAAAGAGCGCAGATGCGTCAAACAGTCACCGGTCACCATCGAAATGCTTCGTGTGGGTGGGCCATGGGAGGATTTTCACGCTTTCGAATGCGCTTCTGGCTTCCGAGAAGATGATCAGTGCGCGGTCTAAGCTCATGCAGACAATAATGATGTTCAGCGCACCGTCTTCGGTGGACAGTGCTTGCCTTGTCCTAAGTACATAATATTCGACATAGGGGTTGGACAGCTCGACGTCTCAATGGACATGCCAAATTAATACTGGTCTTCGTGTACTATTCCTGACGCCACCTCTTTCGCGAAGTCTAAAAGTAAAAATATGCAAGATGCTTGATAAATTGTTATGGCAGAGACCCGCAACAGGATCAACAAATATCACGAAATCTTCTCTTCTATCAAACAAAGGAGTGAGCTTCTATGCGATAACTTCGTCTTCGCGAGCGCGTGATGGTGATAAACGCATAGTGAATTTATAGAACTGGGTAATCAAAACTGGTGATTTTCCGCGGTCCGGTGCTGAAACATGACAATTAACGCGGAGATTCCGGAGTGCGCTGGAATACGTATCTGTGCACTGTATAAGTATGAACGTTCACGCCAAGTCCACACCAATCCATGACATAGATTGCAATTACATACATGTATTTTTGCGACATACATTGTCACTGGACACCCATCAAGACGATCGCAAATGATGATGCCACTGGAGACAATTTGAAAGAGACGCATTCCGACTCCATCAATGATCAATCAAACGTGCGAGGTCGATGAGGCTGAGCCTCCGCCTCAACTTACTTGGTCGAGCAGCGCACGGATGGCCGTTTCAAACTGTCGAAGCAAGATTTCTATGGGCATTGACGATGTCCTCGATCATTGCCCCGCCGTCGGACAAAAAAAGCCAACAACTCGCACATCGCGCGCGTTATCCCAAATTTGCATTTTATCGGTGCTGAAATATCCGTCACGCACGGGCGCGAAACCACAGGCGCATTCCCCGCAGCGCTCCGAAATTCGAATTATGTTCATATTCGGGGTAGCGCCGACCCTGCCCGACTCTGGATGGATGGAATAATAATTTTCAATTGGGGACGACCGCTGATCACGCATCTATCTGCATCTAGCATACAGTACGTATTCCGGGATCCATTTGTTGAGATGCACATTGCAACCGGAACAGAAATACATCGTCATCAACACCGTTATCAAATCATAAATGGATGGACACAGATGGACACCCACAAATATCAGCTGCGCGGGTAACAGCCGAAAACTTGAGGAAATCTCCAGAAATAAAGGTAAGAAACTGAAGTGGTTGGAATTGCTGTAGATGCATAGTAAGTACTCTGAATTAAGTCCTATCATCTTACAAAAGGCGCAACTGTGCGTAGCCTCCATCATGACCCACGGAACAGGTTCGGAGCTCCCGTCATCGCCCGTAGTCGACCAGTTTCAGAGTCAGAATTTCAAAGCTCACAAACAGCTCTACAGAGTGGAACTTTGAAAGTACCATACATATCCACCAATCATTGATCATCGATTTTTTAAGTCGATCTATCGTCTATCACAAACGACACATACATACATTTTTCCAATAATCAATTTCCAATATCTTCTTCACTCGCAATCTGACTGACCGGGTCCCCGCATGTCCCCGCCAGTCAATTGGGAGATTGATAATTTATAAACTCTATGCCACATCATAGTTACTGCTCACATTTGCATGCAAAACAGAAAATGCTTGGCTACTAGCATAACAAGCACCATGATCAACGCTCATAGCATTTACTTACCATGAATGCTTGCCAAACGCCTACGAGAAACCTCTAGCAGCGTCCTGCTGTCTCCTTTCATCGCCATTCGTCAGCAAGCCCTCTTATGATTTCTTGACCTCAGACCAATTGTAAGCTAGTAGACGACGCGCCGAAATGCTTTCAAGTTGGGTCTATGATGTGGTGCCACCTGCTCAAAGGTATATTGAGGATTTGACGCGACTAAATATTTTTATTCTCAGAGGGGGTCTAGGGAAATACCTACTGAATGAGAAGCTCCGAAGAATTGGAGCTCAAACATAAATAGACACGCATATCCTTACATTCAAAGTACACATTGGAGACAGGGACAACCAAGGGACAACCTCGTCACTCGCGCACGAGTTAATAGCAATTACCGCTGGACGTATTCAAAATTTCAATGTGACACAACGGAGCCCGACAACTGCGCAAGGAGTTCCCCTTACGACATATAGGTCTGGTCTGGATCTGGATCCTGAAGCCTTGTGGTACAAGGGACTAATCACAAACTAATGAGGATGTGAAGTCACCTAAGAATCACCCTGCGTGCTATATTAGAGAGAAAGTTTCTGGAGTACATTTTGTGACTCCATCGAGGCTAACAGATAACCCAGAGCTAAGAAAGGACAGGTTGGCGAGCGTCGGCCATCGTCCTCTGACGAGCGCAAATTCACCCCTCCATAGAAAATATATTTCCCGTATTTTAACAGCCGGAGATCAACATTTCAACATCGACGTTCTTAATGACCGCTGAGCGCTGAGTACTCTGATTAACAGGCCGATTGAAAACCGAGTATTAAAAACTTCATCATGGCAGACTTTTATGTCCGCCGGCACCGAAGCCCTACGAAATGGGCGAAGCTGCCAGGATCAAGTAACAATGTCAGCTGCCCCCTTTTGCTGCAAATACTCTGACAGAGATAATTGAAGTCGGAACAGCCTGTCAAAGGGCAACGTTCGTGAGCGTCTTCAAGACCGATACTATACACGACCTTCTTGGATTTCAAAAGCACAATTTCAGCACTTGGGCTGTTTTGGCAAATATAGTCGGTGCTTTGATCTGAAAGCGATCAATGATCTAATCATAGATTGGCGGCTAAATCTAGGCGCTTAGCGCTATATGACGGCTGGTTTCTCCTCCGACCACGGGGGTCACAAATATGAACACTTGAAATATCATAATTCGATTACCATAACGCGTCAGAACTGCTTCTATGCCTTTCTATCAAAGAAAATGTCCGCCATTCACATGGTTTCTTGACTTCCAATTCTAACTCATTTGCGCAAGCTCTTAATTTTTTTGGTCCACTTACCGATGTCGCTCATGATCATAATCATTACGGAGCCCTGTAGTTGTCAAATCAATCAACGGTAAAGATGGCGTGCCGAGGACACATTTGCTGGCTTTGGGATTGACTGGCTCTCTTCCGTACAGCTTTGGCCCCCAAGGCTAGCATTAGTGCGACAATTGATCAGACATGTCGCATCGGCCGCCGCGGACGAAGAAGTCTACATCTTTTGCACTGTCTTGCGCTGCTCTTCAAAAGGTAGCAAGACAGCCCAAGTTAACGACTCTGATGTCGCTTTCGATTTATTATCTCCCCCGAGGCCCCCATATGCCTCTTCGAGTGATATTTCGGCAAAGCATCCGACATCACATGGAAACGAAGTGCTCCAAGGCAGCAAGTAAGCGTTCTCTCGGCAAATTCAATCGAGGTTGGATTATCTTGAGATTCGACTACATTATACACTGAACGCATCTATTACTTACATATTCCTGACATGATTCATGATTCTAGCTTCTTTTCGCAGTGGAAGACTAGGGTTCTATATCAAGCTCTTCCCGGATTACCCCATAGGTCAAAGTTATGTATGCCTATCTGTTTAAGTATTCCCTATGTATGGACCTCGACATTGGGTGACCGAACTATGGATCACGAGGAAGAAATGCATTCAAAAATTATGATTCTGATATGGAGGTCGTATATGTAGACATTCGCTCATTCACCGTAAATTTCAGATGTTACATGGTCACGGTGAATACTGAAATCAATTGACATTCTTTTGCAACGGACCTTACCAGAAACTACATTTCGTATATGGACCGGAAGAAATGGGCGTCTCGTGTATCCTCAAATAATGCAAGGCAATCGGATTGTCAGACAAAGCAGCCTCTCCATATACTGTAATTGCACCTCCAGCATTGGCGCCTACCACGAAAGACGAATGACTCCAGTTGAGGATTGACATATCTTTTCGTTATTGAGTATAATGACAGATCCAGATGCTTTGATGAAATGTTATCAGATGCCGGTGGTTTTTGTCGTAGAAACAAGAAGTTAGCGGCGCTTAAGAAAAAAAAACACTGCCTGAGTGGTATTGCAAAGTGGAGGCGAAAGTAAGAGGGGCCAGAGAGGAAGCCGCAAGTTTGGAATATGCGCATATGCATTGCGCAAATACCTTCAATGCTGGGGAAACCGCTGCGTTGGGAGTGTCTTAACCACGAGGAAATTCCTTTTGAAAACACGATAAGCATTTAATATGCTTTTTGCCTTTTCTAAGGTTTCCTCTTGTGATACTGAATTTCAGGGGCAGGGACGATAAAATATGACATCTTTGTCATTATGAGGATCTTTAGGATGTAGAATCCGATTGAAGGGGCAGGTAGAATCAGGTAGAATCCAGGGCATTCCATGAACCATGAACGAGATGAAGATATAGTATTTTCAAAATCGTTCCGGTTGCTAGGCATGATGGTAGAATACTTGGATAGATGCAAGTGATATAAATCAAAGAGACCAAGTATTCCGTGACGCAGACACCAGAAAAGCGAAATTTAAACTTGTGACAAAGAGTTGCGATCATCCAGGCAGGACCATGACATGCGGGGGTAAATGAAAATTGAATGGCCACTTTTTTCATTTGATCGTTCGTTCTGCAGCCCTTTGAAGTTTGCAGCGAATCCATGGCTCAGTCCCGAAGGAAAACAAATGAGCCGCTAGCGATATGGGTGCGTGACACTGGAACTCGAGGCACATCGGAAGGGAGTGTGGCCGCCTCCATTGAGCGACTTGCGGCATGTATCCACAAAGGAATCAGGAACCCTTTCGGAAATGCAAGAGTCCAAGTGCATTTTTGTGCGTGATGTGATTGAAGTGACCAAGCCAAAGAGACACTGATAACATAAAAGGGTTGTCGCCGCAGGAGCCTTTGAACGCCCACAAGCATCCGAGCATCAAGTGGCGATATTGATGGAGATAACCCATACAGGTGTTGGGAGAACCGTCGGTACAGAACAGAACAGCTACGATGGCAAAGGTTTAGCAGACTCAAGAGGGAGGTGAAAGTCACTCTGCAGAGTCAGCACCTGCGACGTTGCTGCGACGGGCGTCAGGACTCTGCGATTACATCACATGACGTTAGGCCCATCTGAGTGTCGGGCTAAGATTAGACTCGCCATGATGAGTTCTGCAGTGATGGTGGTCACTCCTTTACCTACGACGCCCACCAAGGCCCACGCTTTTCGTCACTATGCCTGCTAATTCTACTGGATACACTCAGAAAACCAGGCGGTCGTCGCGTCTCCTGGATCGCCAAGGTATCTCTCTTCCCAATCCCTGCCGATGCCATACCAATTTTCTCTCACAGTGGCGGCCACGAAAGCGTTATCTGCGGTGCAAAAGCTTGCAACATCCGCTTCCCAACCAAAGCGAAGAAAATTGTCCGATGGTGCTGCCTTCTTACATGATGGTTCAACCCGCGATTCCTCAAGTTTGGTGGATGTCCCCACGGCATCCGGATCCGACTCTCGACGATTGCAACGGATAACAAGCACAGAACTCGACCGACGTGAGAAACGTCTTCTTCACAAAGAGCAGGATCTCAAGAATCGTCTGGAGAGCTTTGAACTCCGGATGTCGACTCTGGTCAAAATGGAGGATGAAACATCACTGATGATGTCACAGTTAGCCGAGCGCGAGGCTGAGGTGGCCTTGAAGCAACTTGAAGAGCATTTTACATGTGCATTGTAAGGTTTTGAAATATCTACGCGCCTCCTCAGCTAAATCTATCCTGACTGATAGATGCTACGAAATTTTGGCAGCTCCATATACATTGAATCCATCTCATTGCGGACACACGTTTTGTGGTCTCTGCATCCTTAAATGGTTCTTTTCCCGCTTGCATCGTGCGTGTGGAGGATGGCATGAATCGGTCGATTGTCCAATCTGCCGTAGCCTGTTGATCATTACGCCTGAACTTACGCCTGAATCTACTTCTCGATTGCCATTCACTTTCCCCTTCGTCCCAAATCGCGTGACGGCTTCCGTTATTGAATCGCTCGTGGAGAAGCTTGCCAAGCCACCGCTGTGCTCGCAAGCGAAAATTAAAAGAGAAGGAAGTGAAGGCACGTGGGGATCACAATCGAGAAAGGATCGCAGCAGAGGATGTACTCGGAAGAGGGAGGCATCGGAAGAAACTGAAAAGGTCTCGGAGACATCGGATATCTCTGCTTGGAGAGAGGGCGGGTACATGCGAGCGGAGTGGCTCAAGAAGGATAGGCAAGTGTATTGTCCTTCAGCGTCTTCACGGACACGTTTATGCAGGGGCATCTATTGACGTCTTCAACTTTATAGAGAAGGCAAAAAAGAAATGGACCATATATTGAAAAACTGGAGCACAATGGGATCTCGAGATTTCATTGAAATGAAACAGAAACTCGGTGTTTGACGGCCTCTACTACGCAACTTCCATCCTCGTAACTTTATGCCATCCATCCGCGTTTTATACCCTCGCATTCCAAATCTTCATCTTCGAACAAATATCCGCCGCAACCCCGCCATAGATATCGTCCTTGTATCTTATGGCATGCTTGTTGGCCAGAAAGGGTTTATCGTTAAAAATTGTAAGAGGTTCTCAATTATTCTACACGAGACACGAGACAGTTTCTTTTGGACACGCTAGCCGCTGTTACATTCATCGGCATCAAACATCTACTCAACCACGCAGTATGTTCCTTTTTTATGACAGAATATCATCCTGTACTTGTTTTCGCGCCTGCCATTATGCATATCATCTTTGTAACAATACAGTCAATATATACCAATTACAAGTATTCAAACTCGAAGGTCCAAAGAATCAAGTCATTTCACTGCATTTTATAGGTAGAAACACCTTTCCTTCAGAGCGCGCATACCGAAGACCTCCTACGAAAGGACGAGTAGATCCATCGATGTTAGATATTGCAGTGTCCTCTGCAAATGAAGGGGAGACTTACCCAATCTGATGGTGTCACCCACAGCTCCGATACACTGTCCATCTTACCAAGCACCGCTGCGCCTTTCCAAGCAAGAACTCGCGGATCGACTTCTTTGGGGGGAGGAATAATTTGTACTTTTTCCATATTCGGGACCAACGGTGTGGCGATGGCTTGTAGTCTTCCGATCATACTTCAGTGAATGTATACTTCATAACAAGCGAACTATGGAATACCTGCTCTCCAATGCATGGGCCATACCAGGTATCAGTGCAGTCCCCCCAACAACAAGGACGGCTTGCAGGTATTTTCTGATCTTCTCGTCCCCTCCTGCGGCTCGGGCACTATTGAAAATGGCAACATCCATGGGCAACTTGCTTGCTTCGAAATAAATATCGATATCGTATCCGCCCACAGAAGAAGAAGATGCAGCAACTTGTACGGCTTGTGGTGCTGGCTGAGGCTGGGAATGAACCGTTGGCTTGCTTTCATCTTCAACGTCAATCACTTCGATAGGAACATCCAAAGCAGTATCTGTCGGGTTGGGTACTGGATTAACGTTATCGATGTCCATGGGCTGGACGTCTACTTCGGGTTTCACAAGGGAAGAAGAGGCTTCTACAGGATCAAATCAGAAATAACGGAGGACTGTCAATCGCAGCAATTTCAAACCTGGTGGTGGTGGGGCATTGTCTGGTCCTTGTTGGGGCGGTGAGAAGGTAAGTTCCGCAGGATTTTGATGAGCTGGCATAAGGTGCTGCGTGGAGATGATCATTGCGTTGGTCTAAGCATTTCGTTAGACACTGCTTCAGAAGTCAGACAACAGAGATTATCCTTACAACATGATCTGATTGATGTCCAGTAATTTCATCTGTAACATTTTGAGAAAATGGATGGAACTCTTCTCTCTTCTTGTCAAATTCTATCACTCGAGGTTCGAAAAGACACTGAAATAATAACAGCTTTGTTCAGGTACGCAAGAAACAAAGGAAAACTTAACATCTTACCATGGGCGCCATAATGATCTCGTCATATGCACGCAAGCCATATTTTTCGGTAAGTTTGCCTGGCCTCCTAACGTTGAAATCATAGAGGTTTAGTGCAACATCTGACTGATGGTTCATTGGTTAATAATATAAATAAATAAAATCTGAGCAATTTCTTACGTCCGCTAATGTACACAATCTTGACTTCAAATCCTCCATAACATTCCAGTCGTAAGTTTGGTTCAGATCGATTTCGCGGTAGGGAAACTTGATACGGTTCAGAAGAACATAGAGGAACTCGGTGATATCGTCGCCACCCATATTCAACGTCATACTGGATCAAGAGCATAAGCGAAGGGAGTAATTTCATGTTCAAAATACACACCGTGTATCAGGCAAAACGAGCCCTTCATCCACACAAGCAATACTAGTCTGCGTGGCTCCAATATCGACGACACATGCGTTCGAAATTCCAGCGCCGTAGGTAGCGGCTAGTGATTCCTAATTTGACTTCAAGAAATTATACGCATAGAATCCGAATCCGACTAACCTGTTGTGCGCAAATTTGCTTGAAACCCATATGGACTAACAAAAGATTCACCCACTCGCGAACATAAGCTCTATCATAGAAATCTGGGATTACAAGCACGACAGAATAGTTCTATATAGGTATTTTATGAGCTTCGAAAGTCGAGAGAGACATCTACGGAGAACATACCTTGTAATCCGTTTTTCGGATATTAAATTTGTCATTGAGAGTGGTGGATATCAAGGCTTCCAAGTCGCTTAAAACCATTTGCAGTGAAGTATAATCTCTTGTGTTGAAATTGGAGCCATAGATCGGCCATCTAACCATATAGTTTGCCGATATTGGGTCGACAATACGAAGAGCCTATGATCAGAAAATAAATAAATGAAGTTCAGAGGTTGGGACCCATTAACCTTCTCTCCGACTAGAATTTCATCTGGGCAACTGGCATCTATCCATTCTGTCTGATAATCATTGTGCTCAGGAATTCTCTCCGGTTTGAATTGTTCGTTGAAGGTCGATGCTATCTTTGTCGCATTGGGGTCACTCGTAATTTATAAAATCGCATTCGATCGCGAAGTGAGACGGTGATAGAGGATAGCTTTGCGTTAAACTAAAAGAAGTGATTGAGCGATAGAACGTATGTAGCAACTATATATCACTCACTGGGTCGTCTTTTTGTGTTGAGTCCCCACCAGCCGCTTTCTCAATTGATGACTCCCCTTGTTTATGATCCAACGGATATGATACCAGTCGAATGCGCTCTGGAACAGTAAAGGGTACTTTGGCTCTTCGTGCAACAACACTTGGGACGGAGACTGGATTAACATCTGAAGCTTTTCCTATTCGAATGTAACGAGAACCAGGATGTATGACAATGATCTGTGAGCCACGTCTGTTATATTTTAGACCAACTTCTAACATGTTGCACAACTTCTCACCTTTGTTCAGGTGATGTTTCTTCAGTCTGAGCCGCTTTACTTCTTCGTTGTGCATTCCTCGCATAAAGTGTTTGGGACTCGGATTTCAAATAGGTAGAGCTGGCATGCTTGGGGTTGAATCTAAGCAGAGATACAACATTATTATGAACATGACTACGTGTTTTCATGCCGCAAGACTCACGCCAAGGGGACATTAAACATTGTGTAGCGCATCCCGGTCTCATCACGTTTCGCATTCGGGATTCCTCGAGGCATATTAGAACCGTAATTTTTTGATATTCTCGAAGGTGTTATGAGGTTGTAAACACGAATGAGCGAATGAGGACGACGAGGTAGATGTGTCGAGCAATAGCAGGGAGAGTTAGCAGGAAGTGTTCAAACCACTCTTGTCAGACAAGATGTTCGTAACTCCATACGGAAATGCCACTTTGACGCGTCGCACGTGATGTCTCGAGGTCGCGCCTTTCTTAGACTCCCACGCCGTGTTCAGTGAATTGATTGTTTGACCTCTCAGTCTCTTCCCTTTCACTCCTCCATGTCAAGACCCGCCAAATCTTTGCAATCTGGCCTTGGTGCTATAAAACGCGACTGGTCACAATCTAATCTTTCACAGGCTTCTCAGGATTCAGAGATTCCTTGGTCGTCGTCACCCCATGCTCCCGTTCAGCCGAAGCCTATAGATAAACATACAGAGAAAAAGCTTACACCTTCGGAAATACGATTGAAAGCGATACAAGAAGCTCTCTCAGGAGTCTCCTCTTCCTCGTCTTCAAAGGCACCTCCTCCTTTAGCTCATTCGTCATTGCAAAACAAGCGTCCGAGTTCGTACACTAACGATGCCACCGTGCCCGCACCGAAACGAGCGCGACAACTGCCACCTGATTGGCACGACTCTCTAACTGGCCAGAGCCTATCAAATTCACGCGCTCCGTCTACATCTTCTTCCTTTAGCAAGTCTGCAGTACTTGCACCGCCATCTGCGCCTGGTGCCTCCGCCAAGACCAAACTCGCGTCGATATTTCTGAGCCAAGAGCAAACTCAAATATTGAAACTAGTGCAAGACGGAGAAAGTGTATTCTATACCGGCAGTGCTGGTAAGCGTCGCATATAATGGCTTTTTCTTCTGTCTTGACTTTTGAAACGCGTGAAGGAACTGGAAAATCTGTTCTCCTTCGCGAGATTATCAAGGCACTCCGCAAGAAATATGTGAAGTCGGCCGACGCAGTGGCCATTACTGCCTCTACTGGTACGTGGACCCTCTTTACACAATCTGCGACTCGTTTAACGGGCCTTCAGGAATTGCCGCCTGTAACATTGGCGGAGTTACTATCCATTCCTTCGCTGGTATTGGACTAGGAATTGAGTCTGCGGAGGATCTAGTGACTAAAATCAAGAAGAATAAGAAAGCTTCAACTCGGTGGCTCAGGACGAAGGTGCTTATTATTGATGAAGGTCAGTACGCGGTTATAACACAACATGTGTTTTCTGAATACTCATTGGTTTTCAGTTTCCATGCTCGATGGCGTGCTGTTTGATAAACTTGCTAAAATTGGCTCTATTCTCCGCAAACGACCAGAACCATTTGGAGGAATTCAGGTCAGCATATATACCATCCTATCCGGGCATATCTTATTTCACAACAGGTGGTTGTAACCGGAGACTTCTTTCAATTACCGCCAGTAGCCAAAGGAGAAGTGAAATTCGCTTTCGAAGCAGACATGTGGAAAGAAACCGTTAAGCATACATACAATCTTACCAAGGTGTTCAGGCAGAGCGACCAGAGTGAGTAATCCCTCCGGAAATGTTTTAATTTAGGATATATCTAAATTTCTTCCAGCATTCGTGGACATGTTAAACGAGATGCGTTTTGGTACCCTCTCTTCAGCATCAATAGAAGCATTCAGGCGGCTTTCTCGAGATATCGAATACGACGACGGTCTGGGACCCACAGAACTGTAAGTCATATGAACTATATCATGGCTCTTTCCTTTAAGCATTTTACTCCTCCTCCTCAGCTTTCCTCGCCGCGAGGACGTCGAGCGCTCTAATTCAACTCGGATGTCACGTCTACAAACACACCAAGAACTTTACACGTCAGTGGATGGTGGGTCAATTCAGGATGTCAACCAGCGTGAAAAAATGCTTGCAAACTTTATGGCACCCCAAAAGCTGGCCCTTCGAATTGATGCTCAAGTCATGTTGATCAAAAATCATGATGAGACGCTGGTTAATGGAAGTATGGGGCGTGTTATCCGCTTTGTGGACCCCGCTGTCTATGGTACGGAGCTAGATGAGGGATTCTCCGGAGAAGCAAACGTTGTTGGTGCTGCAAGCGCAACGGGTGGTGTTGGCTCTGCTGCAAAGAAGCAAAGCGCGGCAGCTGTCGCTAAAACACGGCTATATCCAGTCGTCGAGTTTATTCTTCCGCATGGAGGCAAGCGCAGGATGCTGATTATGCCTGAAGTTTGGAAAGTTGAGTTGCCTAGCGGTGAGATTCAAATTAGCCGAACTCAGGTATGTTGTGTCGCTTGAAATCCATCTCCTCCATCCTGAATTGTCACAGCTTCCTTTAATTCTTTCCTGGGCCATGAGCATACACAAGTCTCAAGGGCAGACCTTGGATCGAGTGAAAGTCGATCTCGGAAAGGTTTTCGAAAAAGGTGAGTGCAATAAACAGACAATATGTCATTGTTATCTGAAGCTATTGTCACCAGGACAAGCATATGTTGCACTTTCCCGTGCCACTACTCTTGAAGGCCTTCAAGTCCTTAATTTCAATCCGAGCAAGGTGAGATTGTATTTATCACTTCTCTTCATATACTGATACAGCTCGATTAAATAGGTTCAAGCTCATTATAAAGTCGTCGCCTGGAGTAAGACACTTTCCACTATCGCAGACCGTTGAGTAATACCGTCGATAATCTGTGCACATACCACTCTCCACTGTTTTCTTTATTCTATTCTTATGTAAGTTGTAAAAAGACGTTCACTCGAATCATATGGTATATAACACGCTAGACCTCCCAGATAACTACGAGTAATATATACCATGAAGATTAATAAGGCATGCAAAAAAAAACTGGCATAATAATGAGTGTTGCGAGTGAGAACGATCATGATGTACTTATGTGAACATTTGTAATAAATAATCAAAAGGCTTGCTGAGTGAAAAAAATGTGCATGCAGACATTCTCATATCTCTACTCAAAAATTCCAGAAAATCTCGGATCGAAGTTGATCGAAGGTTTGGGCGCTTAACGACTCGGATCAGGCGCTCTAATGTTTAGCAAAACCTTGCTCTCGGGTCGGCCCGAGCGAAATGGACTCCGATTGAGTCTACATGCCTTGCACCATCTTTTGAACCTACACCGCTCTTACTTCTGATCAAATTTTATCGCAATGGCAATGTTGGTGCTCTTCTCGAACTTGCATCCTCGACATCCGGATCCCCCGCCTTCTATGTCAACTTGGCAAAACAGCGATGGGTTTTGCAGACCCGGATGGGCACCCCACCAAATGTTTGCTATCTGCTTTCTGAATCACCCATTTCAAATGGCGATATAGATCTATCATACATCGCTCTACTGCTCCTTGGAGTACAGTATGGTAAGTCATACAATGTCTGAGTCCCTGCAGTCCTTACGCTGACGCGATTCACTCCAAATTCCGCGAAAATGCACAGTGTGTTCGTATGGATGTCAAGATCAAAAGCAAGCTTTCTTCGAACCTGGGTAAAATTGGATACGTTCATAGGTTCTATGGGTATCTAGAGTATGTGTTCGCTGAAGAGAAGATAGAAGCGAAACAACCTCCATGAGTACTTTTCATTGAACTCAGCAATCGTCTACTCTGTTCAATTGACTGCCGTGTTGCATTGTTATGCATTCCATTTGCAGACATACGCATTGTACCCGCCGATCATGCTGATATAACGCTCGCATGATTGCCTATGGTTACTTGCATTGGGACTATTTTCTCTTTTCCCTACCATGCATTTCCTCAGTCCTCGGATCACTGGAAGCCGAATCACTGTCTGCCCAATCTACATCTCAAATCTTGATGATTTCAAAGCTCAAGCATATACATAGCCTCTGTAACGAAGCTATTTAACCCACGACATAATTTGGTGCCATACTTTCGATGCAAAATATTGCTTGCAAGTTCGATATCATGAGCAATCATTAATCATTTCTCTCGCCTAGACAAGCCCACGTCAGAAAATGGCGGTCATTTATTTCAGAAAGCTGTAACAGATCCCGGGCTTGTGGTTAAATGGGAAGTAAGTAGTTTTTCTTATCTAACAAAGTGGGCTTTTGTTGCTTACGAGCTTCACAACAACAGCTCATCATGTTTTGTCACAGCCATGTTTTTCGACCTCCATCCGATGAAGGTGTACTCCGATTCGGACCCAGCGTCCATACTTCTCCGTCTGTCAGCTTTCTGACTCGATACAAGGCATAATGTACATGAGGATCCCGAGTCTTGATTATGATGGGAATCTCATGACATGCTTCGGACTTCGGAATACTATGTGCAGTTTGGAGGTGGCTCGCCCGACTGGGATTTGAATAATCGTACGTACAGTTTTTCATATACATATTCCGAGCCCTGACCCTTTGTATTTTATCTTACTTTTGAATACTTGAGAGGGACCCTCAGGCCAACCTTCCGCTTCTTGCAAATGGGCGATGGACGCGCATGGGATTGATGCCGTGGATTGCGGAAGTTCGGCACAGCAGGTTTGCTATCAGCGGTGCACCCTTAAAAGACACTATGCGTCAAGGTTATCCCGCCCCAATCGACTGTCTTGTCGACTCCATAAATACCCTCCTAATGTTTCATGGCTATCCTTTGGTCACCCATTCTCTCTGCCACTGGTCCCACGTTTGCAGATCTAAAGTAACATGGTTTCTGGCGAACTGCAGCGGCTCACTGTTCAAGGGTTCATAGACTCTGCAGCCTCCGATGCTCAAACTCGATCTATGTGGCCAATTGATCCTACTGAGGCGGACGTTTGTGCGAACCCAAGCGTTGAAGGTGATAAATCTACGACGACAACACTGTATCCTAATGGTGCTGCTACTGAAGAAGGCGTGGTCCTGAAGTCTCTGGAAAATATTCGGGAACCAAGCCTAGATCCTCGCGTTCATCTCTCTGAAAGGGACAGGCCGAACGAAAGGGATCTTGATGAAAACCTTGCCCAACGCTTTAGCCATCTGGTCTTTGGTACAGCTCACGAGAAAGACTTGGAAGAGGAGAAAGATCACGAACCAATATACGTCAGTTACTAGATTTTCTTACAGCTATTCGAAGTTGTAACATATCTTTGGAATGAAGATTGAATTTGCGGCAGGTGTCCCGCATAATCCAATCAATTTTTCACGGCGCAAAAAATGGGCCATCACAGCGATTGCTTGTTTCTCTACTTTCTTAGCCTGTATGTTTTTTTTTGTCAATTCGAGCAACAAAACTCACCGCTCGATTATAGCGTCCACCGCATCCAGTTACAATATGGGTTTCGCAAGCATGACCCGTGATCTAAATTGCACGGATTTCCAGGCTACTATTGGTTTAAGTGTCTACGCCCTCGGATTTGGTGTTGTTCCACTCGTCACAGCTTCTTTCAGCGAGGAATTTGGTCGATTTCCTCTATATATTGGGTCCGGAATTGGTTTTCTTCTCATGTATATGATGATCCCATTGTAAGTGATTTAATGTGTCCATCAGAGATTGAAACTAATTTAATATTCCTCAAGGGCTCCAAACATCCAAACGGTCATCATAGCACGTTTAATCCAAGGCGCGTGTGGGTCTACCGGTGCAACAATGGTGGGCGGAACTATCGCGGACATATGGGAACCTAAAGAGTATGTTATACCTGAATGATGCGAATAAGTGCTTCTGTCAAGAATTTATTTGATGCGTTTTCTAGGCGAGGTTTGCCTATGTCTATCTTTGCCTTAATGGCCATTGGTGGCACAGGCATAGGTCCCGTTTACGCTGGTTGGATGGAGATGAATCCAAGGCTGGAATGGAAATGGATCCAATGGAGTCAGATGATGTTCGTTGCCCGTTTTCTCTCTCTAATTCCTGAAGCTGATAGTATTAAATGACTTGTCAAGTATATGTGGTGCATACCTCGTCATCTTGTTGTTTGTCATGAAAGAAACCCGTTCCTCTATTCTACTGACTCGAACAGCAAAAAAATTGAGGAAGTTAACAGGGGATCATCGATATCGCGCACGTGTAGAAGATGAACGCGCAAGTCTTCGTACATTGATCTGGATTTCGTGTACGCGACCTGTTTGTCAGTCGTATTTTCTTATGATTCTCCGCGATGCTGTGTCGATGAATTAATTTGCAACAGATTTACTATTCACCGAACCAGTCGTCCTTAGCTTCAGTGTAAGTGTTCTGCATCATCTCTCATCATATTATGACTTTACCTCAACTTGTAATGCTTAGCTATGGATTGGATTTGCCTGGGGTGTCCTTTACTGTATGATTGAGTACGTCTCTTAGTCTTACACTGTCCATACAAGGACTTATGGATCTATCCCATAGGTCTGTTGCCGCAGTGTTCTCGGGCTTGCATCATTTCAACATTGGCCAAACAGGTACTATATTTATGACAATGGTGTACGTGAGTTTCTCGAGTCTATATGTTTATGTTACTCATTATTTGTGGTAGAATTGGATCGCTCCTTGCATTTGCTGGAAATTTCTATCAAGAAATATTATACCAGTATGTCATCGACGAATGTGATGCTGTTTTGTGTTCTCAAATTCGACATCAGGCGCAATTTCTCTCGCCGAGGCCCTGAAGCGCGTCTGTACCTCGCTTGCTTTGCAGCAATTATGATTCCTGTGGGCATGTTCATATATGCATGGTCTGCTTTCCAGAGAATTCCATGGATTGCCTTGGCCATCGGTATTACCATTTTTACTTGGGGCATATTTATCGTTTATTTGGCAGTTTTTTCCTATCTGGCCGATTGGTATGTTTCCCTGTCTTTCGAAGTGTCATACCTTAATGTTAATGGTAAATGATTTATCAGTTATGGTCCGTTTGCGTCTTCAGCGTTGGCAGGCCAAAGCCTCGCTCGTGGGTATTTTATTAAGGTTTCCATGGACAATATTGCTTACATTTGGGAAATTGTTGATTAGGGAATCTATCTGCCACTGCTTTCCCGCTTTTTACTGCTCAAATGTATAACAACTTGGGTTATAGATGGGCTAACACACTCTTTGGTTGTCTCGCAGCTTTGATGATCCCAATACCATTCGTATGTGCTTGCGCGCTTACGAATTTCTGTCCTTGTTGCTCATTAGCATTGTCATCAAATTTTAGGTTCTTTTCTTTTTCGGTCCATCTATTCGAAAGCGCAGTGAATTCTCCAGCGCAGTGATGAAAGCCTCATAACTGGTTTTATGGTCTTTCATTTAGATAGAACAGATGATATTAGATGGTGTTTATCGTACTTGCGAGTAATGCATTCTTGCTTTTATTGTTTCAACCGTATTTGTAGACTACATTGTGTACGTTATGGCTCCGCTTTCAAGGATTTCTGAACATGATTTGCGAATAGCACACCATATGGTTCTAAGACGTCAACTGTCTTGCAATAATCTCCATTGTTTGGGGACATGTATTCCAGTAATAATCATAACTATATTCTACGCCTCTTGTTGAGCCAATAAACCTTAGACGGGATGTATTCATTTGGGGTATCATCAGAACTTCGCTCATCTCTTGTCTTTTGATTAAGTAGTGTCCCGCGCAGTAAATCGGATCAAGGAAAATCACCCTTTCAAACTACTGGTCAAAAGCCGTATGCCCAAATTCTGCAAATCTCATAGTGAGGTCTGCTCCACCAATCATAACTGCAAACGACCATTAGACAGCTGAATTAAGATGGACTAAATATCAATATCTTACAAAGCTCATAGAATTCTTCCTTGGAAAGATTAGGTAGCTTCTGGGAATCCAAACGAAGGGAGATTCCAACTCGCTGTACACGAAGCTCAACATTTGACACATACAGAAGGTGTGGCAACGAAGAGGGGGTTACAGGAAAAGAGTTTCGGACTAACTTTTGGATGTATGGAGTGTGCCGGCCGGAGATTGACACCAAGGTTAGATCCCATGGATTGTGCTTCTTGAGCCTCCAGGTATTCCAGGAATGCCCTTTCATGATCAACGAAAGCATCCAAGGAAGCCATTAGGCGGACTACAGATGGCGATTGAGGGCCTTTGAATAGGGTTTTGATTTTTGATTTCTGAGTTTTCGACGATCAGCCACGTCGCACGTTAGAGGATGAATATTGGAGAGTCAAAAGAAAGATAAACGATAACTTACCAGAGAAGGTATTTTATGACACCTTTCCATGAGAATTTTTATCGCGCGTGGGTTGTTGCGAGCTATGGACATAGGAAATTCTTGGTGCCATTTTTTGGAGTGCATGAGCAGGCATGAATATGGGTTGTTCTTATTGAGGAGTGGTGCCCAATCCGCCAGACATTCGGCAACACCCATCTTGTCGCCCATATCGCCAACATCTATGCGATCGAACGACGGATCAGAGAATGCTGGTAAGACGCCTATCGATATGCCTTTAGAGAGAAGGTGCGAGTCATATTGGAGGAGATGAACATTGATATCGAGCTTTTTCATCCGCGCAGAGAATTCTCGAAGCTCTGATTTGACGTGGAAGAAGAGGCAACCCAGAATGTCACCGTTGGGATCGCTTCCATGACGGAAACCTGTACGCTGTACAGCAGCTACATCCCACCCATGGAGAGGGTTGATATCGCCAGTCATACCCATCCATTCACCTTGAGAGGTAAACATTAACCTGCAGATAATTAACTCACGAAACAAGCTCAAAGAATGATATGGTACCTATTTGGGGACGTAAAGTGATCCAAATTCATAGAAAAAGGTGCAAGTACCCCAGTTTCCCAAAAGCGACGTAGCGCAAGCCTATGTGGTGGCCGCAAACTGGATAGAAGTTTATGCCTGTCGTCGATGAGGAAAGGATCTTGAAACACCTCTCTCTTGCTGGCCATTCCCCTGGCGAGACTGTAGCTCGAGAACAACATTTCAATCGGGCGCTTAATGCTGGCGGCTGGTTGAGCAGAGTACAGCTTACCCCTGCCTCGAGTTGTCAGTGTCGTTTGGAAAGACATTTCTCCGTCTCTGGAGTCTTCGCCATATACAATATTGGCGCAATGTCGAACATAGGAGGCGCCTGTTTCCGGAAGACTTGCAGAGTACATGAGATGAGCTGCAAGTTCTGCAGATTCTTCGCTTGTTGGGCCTGGGTTAAGCAAGACGCAGAGAATGACCAACATTCGGTTGAGGACATCAGTATTGCTATTGTTCAGAAGAATATCGACCTTGCCCGCATAGCTGTTGGGAAGACAGTTGACACTTTCTATGAGGTTGCGTAAATCCCCGGCGGCTAGAAAGTGCACTGATGTTACATGTGTTTCGAAAGTAGATAGAAATATGTTGCACTCGCCTGGCATGCAAATTTTGAGATTCTTGTCTACATCAGCTAATCCTTCGTTGTTTGATAGCTGTAAGCAATCATATGCAGGGCAGCCGGGATTTTTGTAAGGATCGGTAGATGACGATGAGGGAAGAAATGTCGAATCGGACAGTAAAGGTTGACGTTCTCAACTATCCACCCTGGTTCCCATTCGGCGTTTATATATGGATGCTCACAATCAAGTCGATGCCTTGGCCAGTGTTGACGCTGACAATGCCAGAACAATACTGATGAAACGTAGGGATCAGCAGATATATTATATGACTAATAAAATAAAAAGGCTACCTTGACAAGCGAACACTTTTTAAATGACCGTCTTTAGCTAGTTCTGCCTTGGGAATTATAAAAAAGTCACTCACTCGAGGGCATATCATAACTCCAATGTTTGAACAAGCATGGAGACCAGGTTTGCGAACCGCATTGCAACAAAGCAATTGTGGAATCGTTTTTCCATCGGATCCTGATCCCAAGCGATACGACATGTACGATTCTAATGACTGGCTGCTGGGACTACTGTCCGTATGATTGCTAATGGTGAATATAGGCCGTTTGAAACGTGAGAGCACCTCCCGATAATATCGATAGTCAACAATCATGAATGAGATAAAACGGACAAGAAAGGAGATTTTTCGTGTCTCCTGCCTGTGCTGGCTATTTGAGTCATTGAAGCTTGGTACTTGTATCGAATCCTTTCCATAAAGATGGTTTAAGGATATCGACTCATCATTACGTGATAGAAGGTAGTGTCTGGAAGGTAGTGTCCAGAAGGTAGTATCCGCTGGAACGGATTACTCGGGATTAGAGAGAGGATAGGCAGAATATGATCCGTCATCAGGACAAAAGCTTCATGCAAAGGTGTTATAAATGATCACTAGCGTAACTCAACCTAGCTCAACCTCGACACTGGCCGGCGTTCATTCAGGGTATAAGTAGCTCAGCAAACAAGAAGCAGCACTCTACTTCCTTCATTCTATCGTGGGGGCGATAGATGTTGAAGAAGTTCTCCGTGAATCCGTTTCATAGTCTTGCAGATATAGAGCGCAAGGTGAAAAGGAAACGTTTTGATACAGTAGTGTTTGATGCAGGTCCGTATGAAAAGGCTTTGCGATGGGGATGAGCGCTGCAACTGAGTGCAAGTACTAAAGAGTATTAATGTGTGACAACGTCTCCGTGACAGGTCGTGCCAGCTCCGATTTATTCTCCGACTACCTGCATTGGACATTGCTTTCATAGTCAACACCCTTCACACCGATGGCAGACCGTTCTCGACGCGAGCAGAAGTCTAAACTCGACAAATTAGCCGAATATAAACGCGCTCGAGAAGGTGGAAAGCGTGAACTCAAAGTACGCCCCCTACATTTCTCTGCTACAGGATTGCCTTACATTCCGACGCGTCTACTAGACGGAAGATGACACCATATACGATGAAGTGAACGAGGAACAATATAAAAGCATAGTCAAAGGGCGTTTACAACGCGACGACTTTGTTGTCGATGATGGAGCTGCAGGATACGTTGATAACGGCATGGATGATTGGGCTGGCGGTGAGGAGGAATATGAAGAATCCGAAGACGATGAGATCAGGAGCAGAAGTACGTGTCTTCACTGATATTCTGCTGCCTTTCTCATTACTCTCTAGGTAAAAAATCGAAATCGAAAAAACATGTCACGAAACCAAAGGCAAAACCCAAACCGCACCAGCTCCTGCCCCTTCGATCAGTGCCTATCGCCCTGCGGTGTCTGCAGAACAAGAACAGGATTTCATGTCATCTATCCTTGGGACCATGGACAACATCATTGCCGATCCATTACCCAAGAAAGTATCGCGTAAACGGAAACCATCCCCCGTATACGACTCCGATCCTGAACCATCCCCAAAGCGTCCTGGGCACAGTTCATACCGTCAGAAACCCACCTACGCCGAGTTATCCTCAGATGGGCCTATGGATGAATTCTTATTACCATCCAGCGATGGTCATATCTCCAGTCCCAACAAACGCATTCGCATAGAAGACGTAACTATGCCGGTAGAAGGGATCGCCAATCTGGATGTGTACAGCGGCTCAAGTGATTTCGATACCCCATTCGACGACATTGATATGGATGCATTCAACGATCTTGATAGCGATGTTGACATGAAACCAGTGGTCAAGAAGGAAATCGTCGATGTCCATCTTCCCAAGAAGTCAATACCAAGTCCACTGCACTAAAGAAGGAAGAAGAACCTGACTTTAAACCTGCCTGGCTTTCCGTATACGACTCTCTGGCTGTCGAAACCGAAGATACCCTTGGTCCCCTTAGCACAGCGACGACTGCAAGCAATTTAACAACATTTCAGCCCTTGAAACTGATGGGTCCTGCGCTTCTTTTGGCTCGATTACCTTGAACTTGATGGCAAACTCTATTTATTGGCAACTGAAGGATAAATCGTCAGGAGAATGGATTTCATGTTGCGTGACCGTAGAGGGCATAGAACGCAATCTATTCGTTCTACCTCGTGAAAAACGAGTAGAAGTGGACGACGATGGCAACATTCATGAAACAGACATAGTACCAACGCAGGACGATATCGATGACGATTTCGACTTGATCAGAAAGCAGATGAAATCAAGTCATATCGTGGTAAATTTGTCAAGCGCAAGTATGCATTCGGGGAGAAGGACATCCCTAGAGGAGAAAGCACATGGATGAAAGTTGTGTATGGCTTTAATGGTAAGTTGAACATGGTATAGCTTCGATATTCACGAACTAATTTGGCCATGCCTAGAACCGTTGATACCAATGAACGCCATCAGTCAGAACATCGCTCAGATTTTGGGGACAAATACAAGTGCCTTTGAACTTCTCGTCCTGAAGAGGAAAATCATGGGTCCATGTTGGATTACCATTCAACACCCTCAAATTGATAACAAAGGGGTACGTAAATGTACTTCAAATATTTTCATGATTCTAATCACGTTTAGCAGGTATCATGGTGCAAACTGGAAGTGACTGTGTCTAATCCGAAGGACTTTAACCCTTTTTCCGAAACTGATGTCAACGCGCCCAAAGACTTACCTCCACTAAACATCATGAGCCTGAGTGTTCGGACCATTGTTAATCATCAAGAGAACAAGAGGGAGGTAGTCTGTGCATCAATGAGAATCTGGCATAATAGTGTGTTTCGTCCTTTGCTTCTTGGCTTTCCCGCATAAACAGTCTGATAACATGTATATTTACAGTGCAAATCGACGACCCTACACCTCCTGAAAAACTCAAATGTTCTGTACATACTTTCATTCGACCCCTCGACAAATTCCCACCGAATTTTGAGAAGCAAGCTAAGATAAATGCAAAAGGGACAATTTCGCCAATGAAAAACGAACGAATGTTACTGAGCAGCCTTTTGAGTAAGACAATTTCACTGTGTTCATGTACTATATATCATTAAACCATCACAGTGACGATACACAAAGCGGATCCTGATATCATCCTCGGCCATGACTTCCTGGGAGTCTCACTCGATGTCCTCCTCAACCGTATGCGCGATCTCAAAGCCGATCACTGGTCGAGATTAGGTCGATTTAGACGCTCCAAATGGCCCAATATCGGTAGACAGGGATCTAATTTGAAATTTTTGAATGGTCGCCTGCTCTGCGATCTCGCCAGTGATGGCGCGAAGGTATGTCGAATATATCAAAATATTAGATCGAATATTGAAGTTTATATACGCAGAGCATGATCTCATCCACGACGTGGTCAATGACAGAAATGTGCAGGAGTCATCTGAACATAGAACGCGAAGATTATGACCCGGATGACACCGCAAGCAAACTGGAAGGCAGCGTTTCATCACCTGAGCCTATGCTAAAGTTTGTGCGTCACTGTGAGCTTGATGCTCATTTGCAAATGGCGATTGCTGCCAAGGTCCAAATTCTTCCTCTAACGAGGCAATTGACCAATCTTGCTGGCAATTCTTGGTAATTACCCGCTATCATTCTTACCTTTTGAAGCTAATCTGGACTCGCGCGATTGTAGGAACAAGACTCTGAATGGCGGTCGCGCTGAACGGAACGAATACATTCTTTTGCACGAATTCCATCGCTTGAAGTATATCTGCCCAGACAAGACATATGGCAAAAAATCGAAACCCGAACCCATAGAGGACGACGAGCAAGGGGGAAAGAAATCTGTCAAAGGAAAGCGCGATAAGTATAAAGGAGGTCTTGTTTTCGAGCCAAAGCGAGGACTATGGGATAAATATATCCTTGTCATGGACTTCAATTCGCTGTATCCAAGTATCATTCAAGAATACAACATTGACTTTACGACTGTCGAACCTGTCGATGATGACGAGGTGTGTCTTCTATCAATCTAGAATGTAAATCATACTCAAGCTCCGAAAGAATGGTGATGAACGCATTCCAGAACCACCTTCATCGGAAATCGATCAAGGTATTCTTCCGCGACTTATTGCGAGGCTCGTCAATCGTCGACGTGCCGTCAAGTCATTGATGAAAGATCGCTCAGCCACCCAAGCACAACTTTTGCAGGTATTCATGTGGTTGTTGAACCTTTTATTTGACTCATTTTGTTTCCTGTTAAGTACGACATCAAGCAACAAGCTCTCAAACTTACTGCGAACAGTATGTATGGATGCCTTGGGTTTGAATATTCAAGGTTCTATGCTCGCCCTCTTGCTGCCCTTACAACCTACAAGGGACGTGAAATTCTGACGCACACCAGGGAATTAGCGGAAAGCCTAAACTTGGACGTAAGAATCTAGTTTTATCTGCGCTTAACTTCCTCTCAAATTTTTTTTCTCGCCAAGGTTGTGTATGGTGACACTGATTCTGTTTTCGTGAATTCCAATGTAACAGATCTTGCCGAAGCACTGAGGATCTCAGCTTCATTCAAGAAAGCTGTCAATGATCGATACAAATTGCTGGAGATAGATTTAGATGGCGTTTTCCAACGGCTTCTACTTCTGCAAAAGAAGAAGTATGCTGCGATCAAAGTGGACGATGGAACAAAAACGAGCACTGAAATCAAGGGTTTGGATATGAAACGTCGAGAATATAGTGCCCTATCGAAGCAGACATCCCAGTACGTCCACGATATGTTTTCATGCTTTAACCCTTTCTCAACATGTGGATAGGTATGTTTTGGACCAGATTCTTTCGGCGAAGCTACCGAAGATGTCGTAGAAAATATCCACGAATATCTCACAAAGCTTGGCGAGAATGTTCGAAATGGATCAATCAAACAAGATGATTTTATTATCTTCAAGGTGCGATATGTCATCCTTTTTGTACCTTCATATGTTGATCTTTATTCAAGCGCCTTGGCAAAAACCCAGAGGACTACCCTGATGCCAAAAGTCAGCCCACGTCCAAGTTGCCCTCCGAATGAAGCAACGAGGTGGATCGGCAAAGGCTGGCGATGTTATTCCATACATTTTCTGTTTGGCTGAAGGCGAAGAAAGTGCCAAGTCGGCTCAAGCAGACCGTGCCAAACATCCCGATGAGCTGCGCAAGGGTGGCTCTACTCTCAAAATTGGTAAATCTAAACGCTTATTTTGTAATTATATCTCTGACTATCAATACTTCACAGACTATGACTACTACCTCTCGCACCAAGTTTTCCCTCCGATTGAGCGTCTGTGCGAACCTATCGAAGGAACGGATAAGTCTCGTCTGGCTGAATGTCTTGGTCAGTCAAAGTTTAAATTGGAAGGACGTATTGTACACACTCTGACACGTCTTAGGTTTGGACCCTGTACGCTATCGAAGCTCTATAGAAGCAGATGAGCGGGTGTTTTCGGGCCTTGACTCTCAGACCTCCGACGCAGAGAGATTCCGAGATGCTGTCGCATTCTTGGTCAGATGTCGGCACTGTCAAGTGCGACTGAGTTTCTATTCTCTCGACTCTCCAGAGGTGCGACAATCGAGCTTTAGTAAAGAAAAAAAGTAACTAAATCTGACAGGCAAACTTACTCCTCTCTACTGGGCCGACTTGCCCTGCCTGCTCCAAAACAATCAGCCCAGGCAGTCTACAAACACAACTAGAAACTCAAATACGAGAATTCATTGCCAAATATTACGAAGGTTGGACCTTATGCGATGACCCTACTTGTGGTAACCGCACGCGCATGATGGGTGTCTATGGACGAAGATGTCTTCGTTCGGGTTGTAAAGGCAAAGTCTCGTTCGTGGTAAGTTTTCTTTTGCTTCTATGGTAAGGGCTATTCTGAGTAAATGACCTTCTATCACACTGGCAGTACTCCGATACACAACTTTATAACCAGTTGCGATACTTCATCCACCTCTTCGATGCCCAAAAGGCTATTGAAGCAACAAAGGCGATTGAACGGAAGGGTGCGTTGCTCGGATCATAATCAAATTATTTTTAATGATTCGTAATTCTCTAGAAGCGGTAATCGCCATTGCCGGGAAGAACGAAACACTTCTCAAAAACCTAACGGAGTGTGTGGAAAAACACTTGAATAATTGTGGAAGGCGTTGGATTGACCTTCAAGCTATCTTTTCTCTCATGAAGATATGAGCCTAGTTCATCTGCTATTTGTTTATTGCTCTCGTTGTTTTCTATATGTCAATTTTACCCTTATGTACATAGTCATCCATCCTCATTAGATGTAATACCACCAGGAAATGTAGCTCTTTTACCCGTGATTTGGATAGTTTTGATCATAAGGAATGATTGTTTTCAAATCACAAAAAAATACATTCCAATCCAACAATATACTGAAATGAATACGAAGAAAGTGCATTGTCATGAAAAGTCGTCACCAGTAATGATAGAGATATAAAGGTTGTCCGCCTGAGATGATTAGATAGAAAAGGATCCCTCTCACTCAAAGGGCATTCCTTCCACAGCTTCTGAAAGGGATTCCCAATTGTTCGCAACATTCTCTGCATATTCATGCTCTGCACGAGCAAATTTCTTGACCGCTTGAGTCAGGAGGGCATTCTCCCGGTTGTGCAACACCACACGCAGCTCATGCCACATACTAGGTATAAATGGGGCCCGTCAGATGATACGCATAAATGTGTAAATACGACAACGCACCAAGCGCGGATGAAAATCCGTCTGTGAAGCTGGGCCGCAATCGTAGCCTGGTCTTTCTCTATCATGGCAGTCAATCGCTCAGCCTCTTCCTGCCAATTCTCCTTTTGGGCGGCACGGATGCCATCGAGCTTTACAGAGGTGGTCTCGATTCTCTTTTTCAGGCGTTCGACCTGGTCCAGAGAAAGCCTGTCATGGCGAATAAAGAGATCTCTTGTTGCAAGATATAGATCTCGTTGAGCCTGGAAATGTTGGGTTATATTCCACCCAGATACGACACTGAATCAGGTTTTGACACATACCTTGAGAGATTCCAACGTAGTATCTTGCAGCGATCGTGACTACATAATCGTTAGAGAGGCGGATACCGGTGGATATATTTGACGACATACTCGTATCTCCGAGATCTCGGAATGTCGCTGGGTGTGAGCAGCAACTTGACTTAATCCTGCCCGGACCCCATTGGATAGCTCACAGTCATCGCCTCTCCAACACGTCTCGTTGACTTCAATGACCGCTCTGAGAGTATTGGTCAATCGCGCAAGGTCACCCTGTGTATCCGTGAATGCAGAAACGTTGAAGCCCAGGAAAGATTGTGACAGGGATCCGGTCATCGAAGGCGCGATAGGTCGAGCATCCGGTAAAGACGTATTGGTCGATGATGGAGAAAGGGGTGGCAACGTGAAGTGAGTCGGCAGAAAAGCACGACGTAGAGCTGGAGGTGTTCGTACCGCAGCTGCTTCGCGTCTTTTAATTATCCGCTCTGCAAGTATGCATATTCTCTGCCACTGTTCGATGAGCGGAGATATTTTTCCTCGGACAACGCTGTACAACAGAACGACAATCAGGGAAGAAAAGAAGAGTGCATGCATTCTTACGCAAGTTTGTCTTCAAGGTCACTTGGGATGGACATTTCTTCAATTTTGTCGACGCGTTTAGATGCAGATTCCTCGTCGAAAGACACCGCATTCTGTTTGCGCCACGCCTCAAAAGACGGTTCCGTCAGGAACACATTCAAGACGCCATCATCCTTGATAATGGGGTGATTGCTATATAAGTGAATTGAATGAACGTTGCTCGACCAGAAATGTAGAAAAGAATGTCCACGAACACCACAAAATTGAGAGACCTCGCAAGACCTCGTCTAGACAAAAATGGGTATGAGCGTTACGGGATTGCCGTATGACGGGGGTCATTATACCTTCTTTGCTCCAGAAACTGCTCATCGGCTATATCTGCTTAAGCTTAATTCATTTCAGTGACACTAGAAGCTTACCTCCGACTCTTTTAGGCGGTAAAGAGGGGAAAAGGCGGAATGGATAGCGTCGGACGAGTACATCCCACAAAAAGACAAATTCAGAATATCGTCGTGAAACCGGATGCGGTCGGCGCTATCCACAAGAATTCAGAATCAGCGCAGAGAATGATGCCAATGAACTAGGAGAGCTCACGTCCGACGCAACCTCGTATACCGTGTACCGGTTGAGGATGAAGCCCTGTTGACCCAGAATGGATATCTTGATATTCTCTTGCTTCTTCCACCACTCGTTCGGCAGCCCAGTGCCCGCGAGCGAGGAAGCGGCGCCGTTAGGAAGCCCATCAACCCCCGGACTGAACGGTGTGCTGCTGGTGCCTGGTGTGCCGCCGAAACGCGGGTTCGCATTCCAGGGATCGTCGGATGAGTACGCTGGGAGAGGAGCACGGATGGTTTGGGTGGTGCTCTTTCTCGTGACAGGGGCAGTGGGTGGGATCGCAGATAGCGATGGTTGAAGACGTTCGAGGTCGAGAGTGGGTTCTGGAAGTGTATTCTGGGATGATAGTGCGGCAACTTGTTCGATGCTTACATCTGTTACAGAATGAGAACGAAAGTCAGTTTCTGGGACAATGAACGGACCTTTGCCCGACTGCGCAAGCGCGACTAGGGCCAGAGCAACGAAGAATTCGAGTTTGGAGACTCGCGGCTTGGAGCTGACAAGATTGACAATCTATGTGCAAAGGGTGAGTTCTATAGACTGCCGGTTAAACCCAGGCATAGGCGCACTCTTTCGATGGTGCTCGCAGGAAGTCCAGAAGTATTGAGGACGCGCGATAGGGCGTTTACAGACGTTTCCCCCGTGTTGGCGGCATCAACAGCGGCATACGAACGATGGTATATTGACGGCACAGTAGCATCCGCTAGAATAACATCTTCAGTTATCATGATAGAGAAGATATCGCATGCGTCGTATTCACCTATAACTGCGCTAAATACCGATGGGGGCGCTTGCGGGGCAGGTGTGGGTGTTGGCGACGGCGCAGCACTCCAGGGGTCGAGGCCGTCGTCATACACCGAATTGGCGAGCGGGTTGTCATCGACAAAGCTGCCTCCAAAGCCGTTGGAGGTCGACCCGGTATACCGCTGAGCCGGACGAGGGGCGTTGAACATGATAGAGGGTATAAAGCCGCCTGCAACCTGTTCGGTGCGGATTCGGCTAGGCGCTCTGTAAGTAAGCAGATGGCTATTCCTGTATGTCTTTGTTGTCTACATCTGCCATGATCAATGTTCAACTGAAGGATATTTCGAATACCGACTGGAATAATTATAGTAGTCCATTGTAGTTCATTGATAACTCATACACATGTTATACAAAAAGTTGTGAGGCCGTGTAAAATCTATGCAGTGTATATTGAAAAGGTGACGATGCTATCAATGCGAGGTAAATTTGGGCTAGAGACGGGCTTGGCCTTCAGATGTCAGTTGAACATCACTAGGGACTTCATTCTTGCTTAAAATCTGTGCAATAGCAGCAGAGAGTGACGACGGCTCTTGCTCCATAGCAATCTTTAAGAACCAAGGCTTGCTCATGTAATTTCGAATTCTGAGATGTAAAGTGAGCATGATTTAAGATGACAGTCGTCCATATCATAACACTTACCCATCGGGGAGTAGAACAATAACGTTCTTTCCAGGGGTGTTGGCGATGACTTTGCCTTCATCGCTCTTCAACCATCGAAGGGCACCAGCAAGGGCGCTACCACTGCTACCACCAACCAAGAGACCCTCAGTGCGCATTAGCTGCTGAACAGCAGTAAACGATTCTTCGTCCATGGTCTTGATCCAAGCATCAACATTGGTGCGATCGAGAACATCGGGGACAAAATCATAGCCAATGCCTTCAACGACGTATATTTCATCATCGGCGATTTTGTTCAGGCTCTCCGGTTGAGCGAGGATGCTGCCTTTCTAGGAGTTACGCTTCGTTAGGCTAAATGCTACAATACTGGATAAATTAGCTTACGGGATCGATTCCGACAACAATGCACTCTGCATTGTGCGCCTTTTTAATAGCTCTCGAGATACCAGTCACTGTACCTCCAGTGCCCGCTCCGGCAATCATGACGTCAACCTTCTCCGACGAGGGCCTTAAAGACGTGGAAGGGGTGGAAATCACAGCCTCAATGATTTCCGGGCCTGTCGTCAGTTCATGGGCAAGGGGATTATTGACCTAGATTAAAGAATTAAGGATATACGGTAATGAACCAGGGAAAGGACTTACGTTGCGGTACTGGTCCAATATGACGCCGTGAGGGATTTCACGTTGCAAGCGGTTGGCCACACCTGCAATCGTTAAGGAATTCAGCCACGAGAGTGCAGATGTGTTGAGTTTGGGCTCTACCTATATGGCTTTCTGGCGAGTCCCAAGCTGCTTCGGTAGGTGTGCGTACGACTTCCGCACCAAGAGCGCGAAGAAGGGCTCCTTCTCCTACAACGACGGAAAATGGTTGGCGGCCGCATGAAAGGCCGACTCTAAGAGCAAAAGTATACGCACCATTGACATCTTGTTAGGCAAGGTTATGATGACTGAATAACCCTTATCTATAGTATTCAGTATTTGTTCACAATGGCTGCCCATTTGTTTGTCTACCTTGATAGCGCAGGCCATAGCCAACCCAATGCCTATGGCAAAAATAAAGTCATTTCGTCTTCCCAGCAGCAATGTAAGGATGACACATACCTGTATTTCCCGAAGTCGGCTCGATAACCACGCTCTTGCCTGGAATGAGCTTGCCGTCTCGCTCTGCGGCCTCAACCATTGCCTTTGCAATGCGGTCCTTGACCGATCCACCAGCAGACATGAACTCTACCTTTCCAACTGGAAAAAGGGCCTCGATAAAATTTCACAAAAATCACTCCGGAATAAATCTGCTTACGGAGATTGCATTTGAGGCCATTGGCTTGGCGATCTTGTCAAGGCGGATGAGGGGAGTGTGGCCGACGCCGCCGAGCGCGTTATCGAGGATGCGAGGGGACATTGTCGTTGGATTTGCGACGGAGTGCAGCAGTGGTGGTGGTGGTGGTTTGGGACGAGAGAAGGGAAATAGAGCAGAGCCACGCCGAGTCCCGCCAAGCGGACGGATCTTTCACGCGCCGCGGCCAATGCCGCCTATATTTGTGTCCCCGACGAGCCGCCGTTCGCCTCTTCCCACATGCACTTCTGGCTTCGTTTTCCGCTCCCCATCCCCCGGCTCCTTGAAAATCCCGTCTCGTGCCTTGGCATGACCTTGACGTGTTGGGTGCATCTGAAGCTTGAAGCTTGTCTATATGTAACAAATACTTACATGAAAGGAGAGTGACCACCACTGGTAATACCGAAGAAAAAGTGGGATACAATGTACATAGAATTTAAAAAAGTGTTCCAAATTTCAAGAACAGTATAATCACTTATAATGGGATTCACTAATTTTCAGCCGAAGCCTTTCATTACGTCTCGCAAGCTAACAGAAATAATATTTATATACAGAACTGTTTTCCAGTCATGGTATAGCCGCGTTTTCTCCAACTTCTCCCAACCCTCTACCTTATGAATCCGTCGCCTTCGCAGCAAAGTGTAATGTCCAGGTCGAAAGCAGACGTTTACTGTTGACTTGCTCGCCAGTCAAGCTAACAAGGGCATCAGTGTTAGCAAAACCCAATATGAACAAAAAAAAATGGGAAGACATACCCAGGCGTTCCATAGGTCAGAGGGCAATGTAAACGAACATTAAGAACAGGATGAGACTGAAGACGGAGAAAATTACTGGTCCCTTGAGACCAATGTCCGAGTATTGGGAAGGTCGAGCTTTTGTTTTGGCGCCCCGAATAGATACAGGGTAGTTGATCGTCTCGCTCAGCACGAAGTTGAGCACTGCACCAGCGATAAGAGCAGAGGCAAGATGTGATGGCAGATAGTGATGAACGAAGAGCTGACGGTTCATCAAGAAAAAGGGCATATAGTGGACGGCCCAGACAAGGAGGAAGAAACCAGTATTGTTCCAAAGACGGTTACGGACGGCTGGAGAAAGCGGTTCAGCAAAGGTCAGACTGGAATATCAGTAATGCACTCACGATCAGGAATGGGATCCATGCCCCGGCGTCTCGCCAAAAGGTCGGCTCCAAGGATCCCGACATAGATCGACAGCGCAACAGTGCACGTCCACCAACCAATGATGTTACCGATCAGATAAATCTGCTTCTTGTTGTCGTTGTCCGTCCAGAAGCTGATACCACTGAGAAGGAATGGCCAGTTGATGGGATTGCTGGCATATGGATGCGCACCGGTCAGTCCTGCATTGTGCTGAAGCATGAGGAGCTGGAGTTCGGCGAATTTCTTGAAGAAGTTCATCTTCCTGGGCACTTTTACGGGTTGCTTCTCTTCCTCGCGATCATTTTCAGGGGCTGGAATATGGTTAGCTCAGAGCACAAAGATAGACTGGGAAACAACGGTAGCCTACCTTCGGTGATGATTTCATCGACATACCAAATGGCCGTCTTTTCAACGGGATTCTTGTTACCATTGATCTCTTGCTGTTTGAATGCCCAATCTGGAAGTGGCTCGGGATGCGTCCACATCGATACCTTTGTAGGTACATGGACGAGACGCATGTGTCCAGATTTTGTCTTCCATGCCTCATTGGGTCCACCATTGATAAGGGTCACTTGGAAGAGGGTGTCATTATGTCTGCTGTGGTCGTCCTTGGGCCAAGTGGTGAATTCTTGGTTTGTGGCCATCAAAGGCGATGCAACGTCATGGGTAAGGAGATAAGTTTGGGTATTGACGTGAAGAAGTTGAATAACATCTTCATTGCGCACAATACGTCCACGTCCAGTTTCGGGAAGCGCCTTGGTGGGAACAATTCTCCAGAAATTGTTGGTATCGTTATGCCCATATCCAGTAACCTGTTGGCCTTTTGAGAGTATTCAGTATGGGTCACAGCTCGAAGACATGATCAATTTTACCTTGGGTACTGATTCGTCCGTCGGGATAAGTGAGAGGGTAGCGTTCAATATGAGAGTGCAAGAACACTTTGGTATCCTTATGCTTGAGGGTGACAGTATCGTAATAGTGGATTTCTAGAAGACCGCATGAGTTTATAACCTCTGGAGAAGAGAAGCATTATATATACCCTTGCTATTAAGTAACATCTCATTTCCAGCCAAGGTTTCCTGGAAGGCTGGGCTCATAAAGCTGTCACCAGTGCCAGATTGAGTGAGGACTGCGAAGTGGACGTAGAAGAACGAAAGGTAAAGGACGAAAGGAACAAGAATGAGGCCAATGGCGCGGGCGGTGAAATGCTTCCAGAAGTAATCCTTTGAAATGTGTCAAATAAGGTTCTGACGGGTTATCAACTATAACTTACCATACTATGGCCCTCCTTCTTGTAGTCCAAGATATCCCACAAATCAATCAAGACGGCGAGACCGATGGCAACAACTGTTAGGATACCATTGACTTTGGAACCCCATGTGCAGGCCATGAAAACTCCAGTCAACGTAAGCCATGTCCACCACTCCGGAGTGAATTCTCTAACGAAAAGGTATAAGTGATATTATGATATAATCCGTTTACCAAGAGTCTCACCTGTAGCGCAGTTTGCGGAAACGGATATAGGCATAGATAGTCAGTGACATGAAGAAAATCAACGTGGCGTCAAGAAGGATCAAGCGCGACTGCGCAACATGGGCATTATCTACCATAACCGTCAGTTAAACGGAGCAGTATCATTTTGTGCAAAAGCGCGCACCGAATAGGATGATAGACGCTGAGAACGCGGAGATAACAGTTGAGTATCCGCTCTCCTTCATAATCGCGTACACAACGGGGATGGTCAGACTGCCTAGGATCGCGGGGAGCGCACGCATGCCGACGTATGGAACGTGGCTCGCGGTATAGCTGTCACCGATGGCGTCGAATGTGAATTCTCCATCAAAGCCAACGAACCAGCCAGCCAAACCGAACAGCAACTTGGCGAGAGGAGGGTGGACGTCGAAGTAGTAGTGGCCAAGGATGTAGTGTGACGCGAATTTTCCGAAATGCACTTCATCGAAGCTGTGGAAAAACGAAAAGTTTAGATAGATCCATGGTAGAGAAAACGGACCGACTACGCACACAACCTGGTCTGGATGATTGATTTTGTAGAAGCGCAGCGCGAATGCCAGCGCAGTGAGTGCAATGACGACGGCAATGCTTGCCTTGGGCGTCTCTAGCAGCATTTCAACCTTGTTCCTATTCCTCTAATCACATCCCCGATCGTCAGAAACTTGGCGGCGTCATCAACAGCGCAACAAGACACGTACAGGATTCTGGTAAACGGTGTCGACATGCTCGTCGTCTTGGGTATCGGAGTGCTCCAAGTGACTGGGAGAATCTGGGCGTGGGGCCCTGTGGCGAAGTGTGGATTTCCCCTTGCCTGCCATAACTGGAGGGGTAAGAGAGGGAGTTGAAGCAACAGCGGTTGCAGCGATGGTTGGAAGAAAGGTGAATGCACGTTTACCCTGCCACGAATGGACTTTTCTTACGTAAGAATCTCAGGGATAGCAGTCAACCAACCAAGGTTGAACCCAAGTTGAACCAAGGTCCTCCACAACCAATCCACAACTGTCCATGTTGACACTCGCCTCGCAAGTCGCATATTGTACGTGGCGAAAATAATTAAACCAGGATTTTAGCGAGCTTTCGTCGGGACAATGTGGTCAGCGTGGACAATGACAATGCATTGTACGCTAGCGGACCGATCTCGCCGGCAATTGTGCACAACCTAAGTACTACGGCCGCTCAAAACGACGCCGATACTCAGTGCACACTGATCATGGCATAGATTAAATTATTATTCTTCCTGCTCGACAGACAATGGTATCCACGAGGGACAATTCAAACGGCCAACCCAATACAACAGTAGTGAGAAATGCAAAATCAAAAAAGAAAGAAAGAAAGATGATTGAGCAGAACAGACCAACAAGCAAAAAAAAAAATAGACGAGCGAGCGACATACGGAGGGAGCGGGTGCGAAAGAGTAGATGCTTTGGAGGGGCAGCAAAGGTATATGATAGCGGGTATGTAGAGGACTGCCTACGATGGGTGGGTGTGGTACTTGGTAATTAGGGAGTAGGTCTAAGTATAATAATAAGGATAAAAGGAATGTCGTCGGTTTCCAGGGATTCGGAAAGAAAGAGTGTGCTACGTCCGTAGTTATAAAGTTAGCGAGCGGACAAGATCAAAGGGATGGGTGTCACAAGAAGTGGAAACGAGAACTAGGATAACATGGTACAAATACGGTAAGGAATGAGGGTGTGTGGTGTATGGCATGATTTGAGGACAAGATAATAGAAAAGGAGATAGAGATGGAGAGAGGGTGAAAGCACATTATAGTCGTAAGGAGTGTGTTGTATGGCAGAGCTATAATAATAAAAAGAGAACCAGAAAGAGAAAGGGGAGTGCGCATAGAGACAAACATAGAATAAAAATGAGGGAAAGACAAGAAATCACTCGCGTGCAACCCAATCAGTACTTCGCGAGACCAGCTCGATAGAGTTGTCTGTCGTCCAGAATAGACGCTCGGTCGCACTTCTACCACTCCAGCTTTTCTGATCTCGCAGAATCATCGCCTACAAGTAAAATCAAGTCAGTCACCATCACACCTAAAAAGCAAATTTACGCACCTGCTGAGCACCAAAGTTCCGCTGATCATGCGCAAAGAGTTCCACATTATCCTCCAGCGCCTCAGACAAGAGCTGCAGATCCTGCAAGATGGACTGCATCGCCCTTACCGCCCCAACCGTCAGCAATTCCTTCCTATTGCGCGTCCCACTGCCACTATGACCACCATTGGAAGCCGGCAGCGACCGCGAGATGCTCTGCAGCACTGTATGCAGGATACGCTTCGTCTCGCCCATGATGCGCTGCGCCTGGGGGAAGTTCCTGCGCGACACCAGCACCAGCGCGCGCGTGATCATGTCCGACGCGAGGAGCTCCATGCGCCGCCGCACGATGACGGGGTCCGACACCGTCGACTGCGGGCGCTGCGAGTTCGTAGACAAGGGCAGGAGGGTGATGGTGAGGAGCACGGGGTGCGCGAGGCGCGAGACGTTCTTCGCCGCCGCGGGGTCGAAGAACGAGCCGTCGACCTCCACCACGGGCACCTCGTCGATCATGCGGTCCATCATGCCGTCCGCAAAGTCCGCGTCGTCGATCGCGAGCGAATCGAGGCCCATCGCCTGCACGAACTGGTCCGTCGCGTTCATCGAGCGGTCCCCGCGGCGCTGCATGGCCGCGAGCTTCTGCTGGTCCGTGTTGTCCAGCTCCAGCTCAATCAACATCTCCTTCCTCTCCCCGTACCGCAGCTCGCCCACATCGACGTCCACATTCTGGCCGTCCGCGCTGAGGATGGATTGCGGGCCGCCGGACACCTTGCGGATGCGGAAGCGGTGGCTGTCGACGATCTTGAGGTGGAGCTTCATGTTGAGCAGCCCGATGGACATCATGCCGCCGACGCATCCCGCAATGCAGTCGCGTAAGTCGTACCAATCCTTGACGAAGGTGTATGTGCCGCTCGTGTGGTTCGACATGAGCCAGAGCGAGGCGGGGTCGTGCGACCGGCCGTACCCGAACGAGTGGATCGGCACGTTCGCCGCCTCTGCACGCGCGAGCACCAGGTCCATCTGTGCGCGCCGCGTGCTGTCTGATGCATCGCTCACCAGGATCATCCCGACACCGGGTTGCGCGCTTTGCGCTGGAGCACCACATCCAGGCCCTGACCAAAATAATTAAGGTCAAAGATACACAACAGAAAGACCGAAGAACATACCGTGGTTCACAGCGTCACCACATCCGTCTTTTCATCTTTGGACCCTCGCACCAAAAACTCGTCCTGATGCTCCTCCTGCCTGAGTCCCAGCTCATCAATAAACTTTTCCAGTCGCTGCCGGCTCTGCGTCTTTCCGATACTCAAAAATGGGCACTTCCTTACCCTGCCCCCGACTCCCACTTCGAACGTTACCAGACTCAGCCGATCCTTAGGCCCGAGAGATGCGACCAAAAAGTCCAGAGTTGCTTTGATCACGCGGATCTTCAGCTGCGCCGTGCTGGGCAGTGCCGTCGGCGGGGGGAGCGAGATGACAAGGATTAGGTCTAGGATGGATGCGGCAGCGGCGCGAGCGAGTTGGATGGCCCGGACGACAGATGTGGCGTGACCAAGTTCGTCGGCGAGTCGTACACTGACAGCTCATCATCCTCACCGAGTGTCGCAAGCTTGTTTTGTGCACCGCCCATATTGTTCGGCCGCCCATTCGCCGCAGGGCTCAGCGAGCTGTGCGACGTCGCAGAGGAGCGCGAGGAGCCATTCAGCAGGCTGTCAACGGTGCTGACCGTCGTCTGCGTGCTGCCGCTCAACATCCGCATCGCTTTGGCGCTGCCGCCAAACTCTTCCATATCGAGGGGACGCTCGGGCTCCTGCGCGCGGCGCGCCATGCCGTTTTGTGCTTGGAACATATTGACGAGCGCCTGGATGTTGTTCTTCCACGCTTCGAGCGAGGAGCGCTCCTTGAATATCAGGATAAATGACGCCAGCTCGTCCTCCATGTCGATCGTCAGACTCATCTCCCCTGCTGCTGAGGATGCGGTGACGTTTTTGATGTGCCTCACATAGATCCGGCCCTTGAGCCGCAGTACGCCCTTCGCCTGCCAGACATTGAGGGATGCTGCCAGCGTCAGTGAGGCTTGAAGCGTTGGATAAGAGGCGGCCCAGTCCACGTTTCTTTTCTTCAACAACGCAGATGATAGCTTCCTTGAACAAGTACACGTAGAATTCTCGGATGGCTGAATCCCGACGCACATGGAGAAGATCATACATCTGCAAAGGGCCAAGATCAGACAGCGGGTGACCTTTCCAATCAATAATGCGATTTCTGAGATCTTCGGTGATAGCAGTGAATGGAGAGTCCTCTTCGGAATGAATGAGCGTGTTAGGACCATAGTTCGCCTGGTTTTGGAGGGCATTTGCATAGGATTATCTGATGCCACTGACAGTTGCCTGGATGGATAGTCCCGAGGGGAGCCACCATCCTGACGCTGGCGTGTTTGACGTTCAGGAAGTGGACTCGAATGCCCTGAACTATTATCCGCGCGCAGCTGGCTGTGGGTATTGGAGCTGTTCCTGCCATAATTGTCCGTCAAGACGGGCCCAGGTACATGGCCTCCGGCACGTCTGCCAGGAAGCTCGATAACGACAATGCATGTAAGTGGTTGATTGACGTCGCTAGTGCGGGTGAGAGATGAAAATTCGGGGCGGACTTGGATAGAGGGTGCGACGATGTACTGGGCATGATCGTGGGTAGGATTGGACTTTACGGAGCCGGTGTGGTCGAGGGGGTCGTCCTCGTTGGGATCGTAGGGTCGGGCGGGCTGCTGTTGGCGAGCGCGGCTGGTTGGGGTGTCGCGTCCAGGGTAGAGGGGCGCTGCGCGGCTATCACCCATGCCAGTGAGAGCGGCAAGCTCTAATCTCAAATGTATTGAGGTGACGCAACGAGACCCTTAGGGAAGCACTCACTATTTGACTTTCCGCCGTCGCCATCACCGACTTTCATAGGGCGCCTACAAACGCCGCATACGCCAAGGTTGGTTTTTCTGGGGACTGCGCCGCGCGCCTGCTGGCTCGGTGGGGGCCGTATACGGCAACAAAGCAGGCCTAAAATGGCGGGTGAGCTGTGGGGCAAGTGGGTGATGGGATGATAAGAGGCAGTACCTCATGGAGGGCGTGACCGCACTCCGGAACGATGTGGGGCTTTTCGCCGGGGAGTCTGAAGCTGAAGCTGAGGGGCTCGAGGCAGACGGGGCACTCGTCGTCGTCGTCTGGGGGAGTGTGGCTGGACACGACGGGGAGGGGACCCATGGGGACAGCGGAGTAGGGGTGGACGCTATGGGTTTCACTGGACGAGGTGGCGGTGGAGGTGGAGTAGGCGGAGTGGAGGGAGGGGGCCTTGGGGGGTTTGCGGTTGAAGACGCTGTTGAAGCCGGCCTTGAAGGAGGGTTTTGCGGGGGAGTCTTGCTGGGCGGGGGGCTTGGGGGCGAGACGGGGTGCGATGTATGTGGGGGTGAGGGGCTCGCGGTCTGAGGGAGTGGGGGAGTCGCGGTGATGGCCTCTGAGAATCCAGCTGTTTGCGGAATTGACAGATTTCATGAAGGGTGGGTGGGGAGAGAGAGCAATGCCATCTTTGATCCCAATTGTTCCTTTTCTGGTCATTCCCACACCAGCGTCCGCTCAGTGCAGTCGGTACGTACACAGCCCACCATATCCCTCCGCCGTCGCCGCGTCCGTCATTACGCTGCCTATATGGGCTCGCCTGCACACCCACGATGCCACCCGCCCATCTCTCATCAGTCCATGTCAACGTCCTCCATCCACCGCCACCCAGATCCCATCGTCCCCTAATCCTCCCGCGGTCCGGCTATTCCCCGTCGCTCATTTCTCCCATTGCAACCCAGCATCAACTTATTTTGGACACTCGTTGATGTGCAAAACACTTACACTTCCCGATTGGAACTCTGTATATTTCGATCATATACGCAATCCGATCGCGCATCCCCCGCGACCAGTCACAACAGAGGCACATGCTGGCATATGACAAACAGCGAAGAACCGTCAGCGATAACACAGAGACTTCAACATAGGCTAACATACGCTCAGCGCTTGGGTACTACTTACTGAGCAATGCCGACAAGATCATATCTTACTCATCACACTTTCGCTTTTTATCTTATCGCAATTGCATCATACGCTTTGCATCAGATTCGAACCCTCCAGTGATCATGCGCCTCTCTGTCTTCGACGACGTTTTCAAGTCCAAGATCATTCCAATCCCTCCTCGAAACCCGAATAAATAACCAGAAATAACTCCGCCCCGCCCTACTAACCTAACTCAATCGACATGGCCGCCTATTCCTCACCTCTCGCACCGTACACCTCCGACCCAAACTACGCCCCGCTCCCGACAGACGACTTCAACCCAGACGGCAAGTCCTTGGTCAACCCACCACGCACAGGGCTCTCCCCCGCCTACGAGATATTCCCCGAACCGATTATTTCCTCGAATAATGGTTTTGATTTCCATGGTGCGTTTTGTTTCACATTGATGTCGCCCCTTCGATGTGGAGGAGAATTACCTGGGGCCAGACAACTTTGTGTGGCCACACATGGTACCCCGTACCGGCGCCTATCACAAGGCCCATTTCTACCATCCTTCCAAGGATCAGGTCTCTCCACTTCTTGATTTAATCTCCCCTATAGCTAATCGCCATCACTCCCATCTGATTTCTGAATGCTGATTGAAAATCTCCTCTTACTTATCATATGCAATCTCGTCTCATGCCACAAACCTGAACATCTTTGGAAATTTTTGGAAATGCACTTGACGATAATGACATCCACATCCACATGAATGCATGCGGCCTATCGACAGTGTACTATATGCCCACGAACAAGGACGAGGCAGAATATGCGCGCGAACTCCATGAGCGCATCCGCAGGGAGTTCCCTGAGGTTCGTGTTGGCTCTATTCCATGAATACCTCTGATGCTAAGTACACCTTCTTATATGTAGCTTCGCATCTACCGTTTCTGGGATCGTCCCGTCGGTGAGTCAAGTGAACGTCTTTATCTCGTTCTGATATTCTGGGCATCACGTATGTTCGGCAATTGCCCGTTTTTCTACCGCATGCTTCTGCATATTTCAGCGCTACCCGATCATTTCTACGACTACGGGGGTCAAGAAATATTCTAGAACTAATCAGCTGCCTGATCCTGTTTATAACTTTCGGACTCTCGACCTCTTAGGCTCCCTTGCTGGATAAACTTATTTAACGTGCATCCTTACTGACACCTTGCTCTTCCTTTTTCTCTTTCTGTTATGCTCCACAACTATAATATCATCGAACCACACACCGATACCGACACTCAACCGCTATCCACTTCCATAACACACTTCTGCTTCGACTTCTACATCTCCCTGATCGAAACGATTACCCTCCTGCACATCTGAATTGCCTAAATTTGCACACTACACTGCGCACACAACCAACGCATTGGGTGACACCTTTTTTCGATCTTTGATGAAATAATGCCACGGCCGGCCTTATACATTACACGATGGGGTGCATAATTCTCCTCGAATTATCTGGCGCCCATCCGCGCTTGCTGCAAATCGGATGGCCGACGCTCTCGCACTGAACAGGGCCCCACCCGACGGCGATGTTCGAAGTCAACACCTTCAATCCGCACCAGACCGGCGCGCTCTTCTCGTGGCTCACCGTGCACCGCGGACCGTGCTCGTGCGTCTCTCCCTTTATCCCACATCCCACTCTGCCCTTACTTGTTCCCTAGGGTCCTGATCCACCCGAACACGGGCGACGCCCACAAAGACCACACGGAGCTCATGTCGTGGATGGGCCGCCCGTGGCCGCTCTTTGATGGCCTGCTCAGGAAGGCCGATATGCGGCCTGGCCATGGGGCTGTCGCAGAGCGCGCCAATGCCCAGGCGCAGACTAATGATATTGATCGCGACGTTGATCCTGCCACTTCGACGTCAACTGCGCCGGCGTCGTCGGCGCCTGCTAGCTCCGTTTAATTGAAGGCGGTGAACCTGGGATAGGAATTTTCATTTCGTTTGTATTACATATGTTGGGTGAATATGTAGGCTGGCAATCCCGACGGCGCTATTCGCGAACGTTAGGTTGGACTCAAATCGGAATGGATGTGTATTCTTAGTTTTTTTCCTGTCTATATTTCAAAGAGAAAATGATAAGAGTTGAGATATTTCCAAATCTGTTGAATATATCTCTGGTTTTTCTTTAATCTTTTACCCTATATCATTATTATGTTACCTGTGAAAATGTCTCCGGTAGACGTCGGCCTCGGATTCTGCGAGTTGTGGCACTCAAGTAATGACCTGCGCCACAATCAATCTCCACACGTACTTATTCTGCGGCCGTGGCCATAAGCAACTGGCCATGCATGGGACACCTCATCTGGACGCGGATCGTCAGTCTTTAAAAGATATGCGATAAGGCGGTCATCACTTAGATTTCATCTAATGTCATGAATTCATTAATTCAGAAATTAAAGTTGCTCTTCAAGCGTAAACATGATTCAGGCCGTTTATGCGTGCCGACTTTGCAAGGCAGGCGGGCGGGCGCAAGGCGGAGCCGGAGCCTACGCTTCTCCTCCGATGTAGAGTGGCAATTTAATGATCTACGGTATGAACCCCACGGGCGGGATGTTCAAACGCATCAGCCAGGTGTCGTTCTGTCAAAATCTGAGTTTTCTTCACGACACTGCAACTTGAAAGAATTGGAGAGACGGGAAGGTGACTCGGATCCACTGTGGCTTATGACCGACTGGTCCGAGTGACAAAACTTGGAAGTGTTGGGTGCGCAAAGTCCAAAGCACTTAATTGACAAAATATGTGCAGGAAGTTATTGACTAACTTGACACTGTTCTACATTTATGTTGTACCCATACTGACCACTCAATGACAGCGCCGCTACTCGGTAGGTATACGAGGCACTTTTGGCATCAAGCATGGTGCGAGGTTCTCTGGAACGGTTTATTCATATTCATACGAATCTGACGTCCTTCGCGAGCCCAGAGCGCTAAAGAATGATGCCGAACAAAGCCAGTAAAATAAATAATGGCATGCCCGGCGAGAAAAAATGTTCTCGCAGTCCATCAATATTCATACAACCGCAGCACTCAACTGCGGATTATGGTCCACCAATAAAGTCATGAATTCACAGAGACTGACGATGGAGGCAAAGATAGCTGGATGTACGCATATAAGATCAATCGTCGATATGGTAACAAGAATGCTGTTTTTGGCAAGTATTTATCGCACATCAAAGAGAGGACAGGAATCTGGTCCACGGGAAAACAGAGCAACGCGAAGGTATTTGAAGTATGGCTTTCCATCCTGCTAAGCTCGGGTCTTCGGCTAGCTCGCTCTCCGTTCGTCGGGGTTGGCAGACTTTTGTGTCGATGTCGTGGAGGCTTAGATGGCGTAGATGTTTCGCTGTCGGGGATACTCGAGTCGGCGGAGACCCTCTAGTTACCCAACCCAAGTAAGCGTCGAGTGGTGGTTGGGTTGTGTTCGTACCTGGGTCCTTATAATATGATAATATCATGAAACCGACAGAAATATTACAAGTGGTAGCTCCTGCTTCCGATTTTGACCCATGTCGTTCATGACATGCATGACAAGTGGTGATGGTCATCAAACGTCGACGATGTGATGTCAGTTTCTTATCGAGTTGATAAGATCAAGAAACTCCAGGAGCAACCAGATGAATGACAACCTGGCAGCACAAATCACAGTGAGGATCTCGCAGCATGATGAATTCCCATGCAATATCATGGGCAACGATAAGAAAGATAGACCGCGCTGAAACATATAAATATACAGCAAGGCGCATTCACTTTTGTCAATGGTGGGTTTGCTCAGTCAAAGTTGAAATATTTTGTCAAATCGTCCCATAGAAATCAACGAGCAAGGGATAGCATTTTCCACGTCCATACGGGCGCTGATGATGGTTCAAGCCCATCAAACGTGCTTCAGCAGCAGCACATGTGCAGCGAGCGATGCGGGGCCAACCAACTTGACCAGCTACACATAAGTATGTATCACATATATCTACATGAATACCTGAACCTATTCTTCAGTACATGATTCGCATTTCACGCAATGTACAACATCCTTCAGCATCTTTACATCTTGCTGTGACAGTCCCGTGCAAAGGTTGAAAACCAGCAGCTTTATGTTCAAGCGCGATTCATTCCGCTGCTTGAGGCAGTCTCGCAGCGATTCAATGGGTAGATCGGAACGGCACTGTACGGAGTGGGGCAGATATGATTCGCGGAATGCTGTCTTGCGGATATAAATTGCAGAAAGATTCGGGAAATAAAACTCTTTCATTGGAGTGATGGGTTGTGCATCTTCAGCTGTTGCGTTGGGGCGTAATTGCAGAGCACCGGCAAGTGAGCTGAGTGTGCCCCCTTCCACCATGATGATGCTCGCTTGAAGCAGCCTTCCAAACGTATTTGCTAGGGTCGTCGATCAAGATCGAATAATGTGCGTCTAAGATATATCGAGTCTATGTTCTGTAGAGGTAGACCTCCACTAAAGATGTCGTTCGTAACCCTTGAAACAAATGCTGGCTCCACTGAGCTGCTTTCCCAGGAGAAAGCCAAAGACAAAAATAAGTGTACCCTGCCATTGTCTTCTTCACTTTTAACATCGGCAGTGGACAAAAGAAAGGTGACTTCGACAGATGAGACGATCTGAAAAGTAGCCAGAGTTGGAAGGTGCGGAGCTGCGTACGATTGTGCAAGTCCTGAAATGATGCCGGAGAAGTCGCCACTAGAATTGGCGGTCGAGTAACAATCAACATTGATTGAAGCCGTTGGTGGAAAGGTTATGCAGCGAAAAAATTGAACGCCTCTGTGTTTATGGAGCGCACATATAGTATCGGAGGGACGTAAGGTGTACGCTCTCGGAAACCATGGCAAACGGGAGTGCTTCGTCCAATTCCAAAAACTCCAGGCTGGGCATTGCTTTCAAAGCGTCCACGTATTGTTTCCCATTCAACTTAGAATTTTCCGGGAGGAGGTGTAGTTTGAGATGCGTGATGGAGTGCAAGAGAGACGATGGCAGATTCCAGTCGATCTCGCAGTTCGATAAATCTAGGTGGCGTAGTCGATTGGTTTTTGGTAAAATCGCTTCCGAGACCGGGATGGGATCCCATTCTTCTTCGTCCAAATCCGAATCATCGCCGTCAGCTTCCCATGAAGAGGGGACCGCACGCAAGCTGAGGTATTCCAGTCGTGGTGCAGATTTAGGTAGTTCGTTCTGTAGGGCGTTCCAGAGATCTAGAGTGATGCTTTGGATAGACAAGTGTTTGATGCGTGAGCCATGATTGAGAGCTAGCCTCAGTGCTGGTGTTACAGGGGTTTTTAAAGAGATATCGGCTTTGATTACAAGGCTGGCTCCTTTGGATCTTCTGAGCATTTCTTCCGCCCATGGGAAGTTTCCGAGTGGTGGAATGACCCACAGACTCGGAGAATCGATAGCGACGTTCCTCCAATGCCGACAGACATGAGTTAATTTAATCCACTTGTGAAATAGGCGTCCATCGAAGTCATCTTCTTCTATCTGCACGAAGAAAAAAATCCGGCACAGAATCTCGGGAGGCAAAGAGGCGGTGGATGCAAAGCCATTTCTCTGATATCTCAACATCAAAATAGAATCTTGGTGCTTCTCGATAGCGTCGTCAATCAGTCGGCGCGATTCTTCGGTCGACTCGGAGGTGTTCAAATTCCCACTGAGAGGTGAAAGCGGATTATCCATACTATAGCAGAGTCCAGACTGTTGAATGCATCAATTGTAAGTCTGTCATAAACAGGTAGAGTATATCATTTTGACAATGCTCACTTGTGAGTTTGCTGTGACTTGAATAAGATATAGGTTCCAACCTCTCCTACATGCGCAAAGGATGTGAAAGATATGGAGCGGAGCAACTCTGCAACTGCAAGATAGTACGGCATTCGCCGGTTCGGTCACGACGGCCTTCGAAGTCGGCGTCGCACAAGAGGTGTGCTCACTGCTCAGCGCTCAGTGTGGAGCTCACAGCGCGTCACTGTCGTTCACATGCATCTTTCAGCATCAAGACGAAGGCCCGAGGCTTCAGAACAGAGGAACTGCCATGTTAGTGGCATCGTGGCAAACTGATTGGCCATGACTGAGACATGCATTCGACAATGTGGCGCCACAGCAAAGCACACACATTCATCCATCTCCAGTGCCCAGTACTAACGCAGAGCTCACAGTTGAGGACACAGGAAGCACTTCAACGTCAACATTCTGAAAATATCTCCATGGTGGTTGTCCAACTGAAAAGAACAAAATGGATATTTGCTTCGCAGGGTATAGGGTCAATGAAACAAACAATGACGCCAATTACTTGTTCCCTTAGGGGCTCACGCAGGCTCACGACCAGAGGGTCATGTTCTGCGATCTGCCCAGCGCACATCAAGGCGGTCATATATAAGACTTCTGAACATTGTGGATGGCCTCTGGTGAGCGTTTGTGTTCTTGATGATACATCGGAATCCTCGATCTCATGTCCTGGATATCTTTGGCGCTTGTAGCGAACGCTGCGTCTTCTGGTGATAGTAGTGTGCACTTTCCAGTCACCGAGTCTCCGCAGAAGCAAGGGAAGCAACCAATCTCTCCTCTGAGGGCCCCGCACCTGCCGTTCAGACGAATCTCTTTGCCCACTGCGCCATCTTTTCACCATCGCGTTTCCGTGGTCAGCGTTGCTTCCTTCGATTCGCTTGCAGAGGATGGAGATGCTGAACTTTCGCCGCAAAGTGGGAGAGTGTTAACAAGGGTGCTGGAGCGGCCAACTCAAGGGCGGCCGCCTTCGGTTGATCCCACCAGGCGCCGTAAAAAAGCGCGCGAAACCAGTGCAAAACCTACGGAGAAAGGCAAAATCGAAGAAGCGAAAATCGTGGAAGAGTTCTATGAAACTGAGAAGGCGTATGTCGATGGACTAGAGCTTATTTATTCTGTGCGTGTGACACCTTCTTCTTTTGTTGATAATATAATTCAACCGCATATACCAGCATTTTTTAACGCCAATTATTGCATCTCTCGATACTCCGGAACCGCTTCTAAGTCGTTCTCATTGACCTCCATTTTTTCCAACTTCATCGACATATGGAACCTTCACCGGTCATTTCTCTCTGCGCTTGCATCTCTGCTGGACCAGCTCATGCCTTATCATCGTCCCCGTCCACGTCTAATTCGCCAATAAACGACGCTCCCCCCGAGCTCTCGCCCTTGTTATTGGCCCATTTCCCATATCTATCCCTTTACACCCCATTCGTCACCGCCTTTCCAGCGACGATTTCTGCTCTTAATGAGCTTATCACTCCTCCTACGGCCAATCGTCCAAGCCCTCAATATAATCAACGATTTACGGTTTTCCTCAATGCTCAAGAAGCCGATTCAAAATGTGGAAAGTTGAAGCTTCGAGATTGGCTTCTAACGATCGTTCAAAGATGTCCAAGATATCTTCTCCTTCTCAAAGATTTAATCAATGCGACAAGTAGGGATGACCCAGAACATGCACAATTAACGGCGGTTCATACACTCGTCTCGAAAAGTTGGTGTTGAAAGCGTCAATTTCTTTTATTAAAGCGAGCTAACTATTACAACCTTAGTTACCCTGTCCCTCAACACGTCTTTGCACACTCATGCTCAGACAATGGCACTGTTGGCACTCCAACGTGCTACCCCAAACCTCCCTTTCCAGCTTATTACACCAGGACGTACTTTGCTCAAACGTGGCCCGTTGCTCCAAGTAGAAAGAAGTGGAACCCAGTCGAACGCGAGTTTCTTCTCTTCTCAGACTGTATGATTTGGCTCGCTGCAGCCGAGGTACTGGGCCAGTCATGGGATTGGAGCTGGAGTGGAAGCGGAAGTGCTGGAAGTGGGGCTGGAGTCACTCAGAGCAATCACAATACTCCAGTGGGCTCGAAGTTTTCTGCAGAAAGGCCGCCAATGACACGAACTAGAAGTAAAAGCGACGCAGATGTGTCTGCACAACAGACAGAGGCGCAGAGTCTCCACTCGCGCGACGATTCGAGATCTCGCGATACTGGAGGAAACTCGCTCCCTGTAACTCCACAGAGAACTAGCAAATCTGTCTTACCAAGCGGTTCGCCACCTCCGGTCCCAAATATGGCTAAGAGGCGCTATTCCGTCGATGATAAGTGGACGTATAAAGGCCGAATAGAACTGGTGGATATTCAGGTTATTGTGGGGTCTGCTTTGGAAGATGAAAGAAGATTCGAAATTCTGAGCCCTGAAGGAAGCTTCGTTCTCTACGCCAGTCAGTCCTCGCATATGTCAAAATCATCTATTGGGCTAACATGCGTCTAGGTTCGGAGGAAGAACGTGATGAATGGGCCTCGGAGATCAGGGCTGCCAAATCGCAGCTTCTTGTTTCCCTCAACATTACCAATCCCAATTCAACACTCACCTCTTCTGCGTCGACGAATCATGTTCGACGAGCACTGCAAGCACTTCCTTATCATCCAGATGAAGATCGGATAGATAGTATACGCACAAGCATTAGTTTAGACCATGTCAGCAGCCCTGGCCATCACCATCATGGACGATTTAAAATTGGCAAAAGGGACAAAGAGAAGCACGGAGTGGTGGAACGAAGGCGGAAGGTAGACCATTGGGTTCCTGCTATATGGATACCAGATGGTAAGACCAGTTCGTGTATGCGGTGTGGTCGGACGTTTGGATGGCGGAGAAGGAGACATCATTGTCGACTTTGTGGGCGCTGTGTCTGTGCAGGATGTTCGGACAGGGTATGTTTCTTTCCCCCCCCCCTCCTATTATTCCCCAAATTAAAGTGATGGTTCAAAGACGTTTTTCATCTCTGATTCCAACACAAAACACGAAACGAAACCCGCACGAGCGTGCAATGCGTGCTACGAGTCAGTGTTCCCTATCGTCAACGACGACGACCTGGACAGCCACGAGGAAGCAGAAGGCATTCGCGAGAATGCTCCTGAACACCGCGACACAGATACTATCACCTCTTTGTCCGGTCTGCCGTCCTGGCTGTCGATGCCCTCTCTACCAGTTCAACGCCAACCTCATGCACTCATGACGATTGATTTGGATTCGAGCCGGGACTTATCTGGCGATATGGACAACATCAGTAAAATCATGTCGGGCACTGACGAGCGCGAGAGAAGGACACGTCTACGGGTGAAGTCGCATCAACGCCTCCGAAGCTATAAGCAAATCATGGAGGACTTGCAAGAACAAGCCAAAAACCCGCAGCAGCGAAAAACAGGCACGAGCGATAAAAGTGCAGACAATGGCGACACAAATCACAAATTCGACGATGAGGGTGAATTGGATAATGAAGAAGGCGAGGATCAAGACCATATTGATGTTTGGTACACACCTACGCACTCGTTAGCTTCGTCGCCCATGTCTTCGCCCAGGAAACAACGCAGGGAAGACACAGCAAGGCGAAGTAAGCGATTCTCCCTCCCAGCCATCGCTCTGCACACAACTAGCGTCACTGCGCGCACTTCGGACGTCCCAGATTCTGCTATAATTTCGAGAGAAAGTTCCTCTGGAGACCTATCGGCTGGTCTTGGTCGGTCGAAACGTTTCTCTCTCGTTCTCGCTGCGGAGAGGAACAGCTATGCAGATGGATCCAACAAGGCGAGTCCTAATAATGAAGAGGGCGGTGAATCGGGGGTTTCTAGGAGTGTTGCCGCTGCTAAGCTGAGCGAGCTTTTAGGACGAAAGACGAAGGCATGAATACATGGACACTTTACTATAATTTGTGTTGATATTTTTTATTTGGATTGAGATTCTTTCATGGGCACTCATGTCCTGTATGTATTTTATGTGTATGTACATAGTATTAGATGTTGTCTTCGTGTTCATGTAATGGTACAACTGTACGATCACTTATGTAGGGATGTAGATTCTGATAGCCGCGAAATCAAACATGGCCTTCTCGAAAGACGAAGGATCGTTGTTGACATGATCTAAATTCAGGTCAATGTTATCAATCTCTATATTGAAACCAGTCGAACACCTACCAATGCAAGTTGAGGGACATCCAGAGGCTGAATATACATCATCACTACCTGCCCAATCACCACCTATAGTCATTTATTGAGAAAGGAGAAGTGTAAAGATTAAATGGTGATAGCACTGAGAACTTGAAATTGAAAAGGCGCACATAATGTCAGATTTATCATGATATTATGCTTGGTCAAGAATGCCTCCATATCACAACTAGTGTTGGGGAAGTATGCAGCCGGGGTTCCCTGTATAAAGCATAAGCGGATGAATCAATGCATGCTAGAAAACGGCATACCCATAGGAGAGGGTTTACTGATTGTCCAGCCAGCCGGACATCGAGAGGAACGAAAAGGTCTGTCCTCCTCCAAAACCATACTTTTACATGATCGGAGTTTCGTTCCATGGCATACCTAGCTTTATTGTTGGAAAACTTGAGGTAAGGAATTCACTTGCACTCACCATCCTCCACCAGCATCATTGAATGAAGGACCAAAACTGGATGAGTTGTGAAGCCCTACACTGCAACCAGCATCGCAATCATTGCTAATTGCCAGGCTAAACAAATAGGAGAATCATCAGAAAGAGGTACCATAGAGTTGTAGAGATTGTGACAGACCCGCTTTCCGAGCGCCCAGGTGGCACTGTGCAGCCTGAAGCACGGTCAGTTACGTTTCGTCAATTGGATTATATGTTCAGTCACCCCCCGATGTATGCAATGTAACTTGATCAAACTTCTGATTGTTTACACCCTCAAGAATGTCGATTATACCCTGCCAAGTGACATATAAGAAAGTGATATGTTTGCATTGTGATAGCACACTTGCAATGTTTGGTGGTGCTGCCTGTTTCGTCCGAATGGCAGGCCATGTACTTCGATAGTATTTTGTTTTTCTGAATTTTAGGACATCCTCAATGCTTAATTAAGTGCTTACCTGCAACCTTCTGGCATGTGTCTGATATCGAAGCTTTCGAAGAAATGTCAATAATGGTAAGAAACGATATGATAAGAATCATTAAACACACATCATGAGAGTTGCGTTGTAAGTATTCTTGGAGAGGATTCTGACTGAATCTCTTCCTGGGCCGTCAGGGGAAAGAACTGTAGTATAATCGGCTCTCATAATGAACGAGTCCCAGGATACTTGTACAAGGTTCTTGCTGAGCGCGTCCGATTCATTGACATAATTCCTAAAATTTGCGTTCAGAGTGAGGATGCTGTCCATGAATAAATCGGGACATACACTCGTCCATGGGTAGGGTCTGTAATAGCCTGAAAGTTGAATGCTTCCAAGAAATCATGCCCAACGATATTTTCTGAAAGGGTGTATCCAATAGGTCTGCTGGCAAGGCCGGTCCCCAGAAGAGCCAACAGGACGGTTAGAGACTTCACTGGCATGCCAGAGAGAAAAGGCAGAACAATATAGAGGCGTCGTCCTTTGGAGGGTGTTATATTTGAACCAGTTCTGAGTTCATTACAGCATACCATACGGATTTAAAAGCAGTTCAAGAAATAATAAATTGCCGCTATTCGATTCCTTGCTTCGATGAATGGAAGCAGCAGATGGCAAAGTGTCACAGGACCAGATGTCCGCTAATTCATGCCAAACCTGCCCACATGTGACATGGCACAGCTGGCAGAGAAAATCAGAAATATGATAGAACTTGGAGGCATTTGTTCCACTGAGCTCGTGGAAGTAGTGTGAAGTTGGTGTGAAGGTAGATCAGAGCAACTCTGAACATAGCTCCGTAACCCGGGCCGGAGTCAATCGGCCCGAGTGTTGGCAATGACGTTACGACTGTGGTCGTCTTTTTGCAACCGCCTTCATCCTTTCAGCCGCCTTCATCTCCCAACATCTACCATCATGCTCCCTTCTAGACTCTTTCGAAACACTGGAATCCCCCCTGCTCTTCGCAGTCTCGTTACTCCTCATGCAAGTCTCCCCTCTACTGTCGCAGTCCAGTTACGCTTCCGACTAGGCGTTATGCCACTGTCAATGTCGGCTGCAAGTGCTCAAACTCAAAACACTTTGGGTACGAGAGCCACTTTCTCGACGTCGAGTATCGCACCAAATACGACTACACAAGTCACACCTCCACCAGCTGCTCAAGAGCATTCCGACGCGTCTTCCTCAAATGCAGCTGCCCAATCATCAAATGAACCAACCACTACTTCGCAGCCTCTTCCTGAAAAGATGGTTCCCACGCTGCAAATCACCTTTACCTGCACTGTAACAGGTTGTGGCGACCGCTCAACGCATCAGTTTTCAAAACAAGCATATGAACAAGGGATAGTTTTAGTGCAATGTCCCAAATGCAAAAATCGGTAGGTTTCTCCCGAGTTCATTTTGCTGCTCTCCATCTAAATTCGCCTTGCAGGCATTTGATTGCCGATCATCTTGGCTGGTTTAAAGAGGGCACAAAAGATGGAAAACTACCACGGATCGAAGACATCCTTAGAGAAAAGGGCGAGATGGTCCGACGAGGGATAGTGACACAGGGTGGAGATATATCATATACTCAGTGATTGCGCATTCCATCTTCAAAAGTGATGCTGATCAATCCATCATACAACCCCCATTCTTTATATTCATTGGCTATCTAATTCCTATGGATGAGGTATAGTTCAACTATACGTGTACTAATTACAATTAATGCTAATATGCTTGTTTTACTTGATGCTATCATTGTAAAAGAAACACCATTCTCGCTATACTATTTAAAAAGACAGATTTTCAATGATTCCCTCTCAAAGCACATGCAAGAATTCTAAATTAGTCCCCATTCTCCCTCGCCACTATTCCTTGGGATAGCTGCCTTATAAATGCCTGATTCACCTTCGACCTGAACACCCGCAGCAGCTTATCTCCAATAACTATGACCTACGAACCACCTACAGAATTCCATCACCACGGCCGCCTTTGTGTAACTGGAGGAGTTATCCCTGACGCCATTACTGCATATCGAACCTATGGAAATCCGGCTAACCCGTGCATCGTTTTCCCAACCTGTTATGGAGGAAAGCTTGATAGTGAGTGATTTATTGAACTGAGTTTGCACAGTAGCCATAAAGTCGAGCGAGATTCGTCTCTTTTAGGTCAATCATACATGGTCGGTGAAGATAAAGTGAGTGCAACCGATAAATATGCACAAGGACTTTAACTTATTTCCCCGTGGTTAGGTCCTCAACACTAAGAAATATTACGTCGTGACCTTTGCACTGTTTTCGAATGGAGAGGTCTGTTTTTTTTTCTTTTTTTGCCCGTTCGCCTCCCAATATCTGCGCGTCATTATAGTCCTCGTCGCCGTCTAATACGGTGGGTGACATGTCTGATCACTATTTCACACGTATTGACATAAGAGGGAACGGCTATCTTTTAGCCTGCGCCATGCAACGGCCCATACTTCCCAGCGGTATCATATGAAGATAACATGTGGGCTCTTGAGAATTTTACTGGCGTGAATATTCAATAATGGGAATCGACCGTTTCACAGCCGTGCACAATATGCAGTCCTTCAGAAGCTAGGAATCAAGAAAGTATTCGCAGCGATTGGATTCTCTATGGGCGGGCAGCAGGTTCGTTCCACGATGCCTATATCAGTCTGGTTAGGACTTATTCGTTGTAGGCCTATTATTGGCCGGTCGTATATCCAGACTATGTCGAACGGTACGGTAGCTTCGGAAAAGTACAAAGTTAGTGTTTTGATACGTTCATTTTACATCAGATACGTGTGCCTCTGCGGTTCTGCGCGTACCAGCATGCACAATAAATGGTGCGTTAATTTATGTTCCTATCGGAGTAGTCATTGAATGATTATGGTGAGACAGTTTTTGGAAGGGCCAAAAGCTGCCCTTATGGCTTCCAAGGATTTCGAAAATGGACATTACAAATCTCCACCCGAGCATGGTATTCGCGCATTCGGTCGCGTGTATAGTGCATGGGCGTATGGACAGACGGTTCAGATTCAATTTTCCCTTTCTTAGCCACAAATTGATATCAAATCTTTTCTAGTGGTTTAGACAGAATGGATTCTTGCACGATGGAAAGTAAGTGATACACCTCTTTATTACTCTCGTTCGTACACATCTCAATTAATGATACTAGGTATTCTGACTTGGAGAGCTTCATCCGCGAAGATTGGGAAGGTGGCTTCCTAGGATCATGGGACGCAAACGACCTCCTTACTCTTCTTGACACATGGTACACGGGCGACGTCTCTCTTGTCCGAGATGAAGGCAATTTGAGCAAGTGCCTAAGCCAAATCAAAGCGATGGGGTTGATCATGCCTAGTAAAACTGATCTCTATTTTCCAGTACGCTTTGTTTTATTTTATTGTCTAACCATTCTGACTTGCTTGGAATAAAAATAGCCAGAAGATAGTGTAGACGAATTAGCGTCCCTCCAGAACACCGCACGTTTAGTAGTCATCGATACGGTGTGGGGCCATATGGGTGAGATTTCTTAGAATCTACTATCTTTTTGTTTGTTATTAAATGAGTTCTTAGCTGGAGGAGGTGCAAATGAAGCCGATGACAAGTTCATCGCAAATGAAATTACCAAATTCTTCAAGGAATCAGGATCAGTGAGACATCAGTCAACTTTGCGACGTGTTCAAGGAATATTATCAGCATTTAAAGGTCACTAGAGTTTAGCTGGTTTCTTTTTCTCTATTGTGATTTCCTTGAGCCAAGGGTGCTTTTCGTGACCATGTATTTCTTTCATGGGCGCTGTCAAGAAGTGTTCAGAACGTAGATATTCATACGAATGGGAATTTGGACTTTCATACCCCATGTTACAGGTTCCTCGATTTGACTCGGATGGACAATCATGAAGCCCTCCTTCGCTGGCTTGAGAAACAGAGGTGATCCACATTTAGAGCAGAAGGCACGAGTGATGGTATTTCCGCTGAGGTTGTCACTATCTCTGTAGCTAGTGATCAACTCTTCGCCTTCCGTGATGGCGAATTGCTAGAGGTATTGCATCGTCAGACACATATATTTGACTGGAATAGCTCCAAGCTCACTGGAGTCTTGAAGAGGGCATGAGAAAGGAATGCAGAACCGCTCGATTGCTTGCAGTTCGTGCAGTGGCAGATGGTGTAGTGGAAGGGCTCTCCCTCGAGAGTGATCCTAGTTGCCTTGCAGAGGCAGCTTGCGTGGTATGACTTTCCCGCCGACATCGTTGTAGCTTACGAGGTTATTGGGCTGGGAGTGGATGCTCACATGGAGTGAGACAAGGGACTCGGCCCGGGGGTAATCACTTTCACATGAGCGTCAATTACTTGACGCTCGGCGCTTGCCGTTCCGACTTTACAGAGCTTTACAGTCTTTGGCGGGCGAAAAGAACGAGCTGTTGCGCTGGTAATGTAAGTACTGCGTAGCTTAGGCTGTCGTCGCTGCCTATTCATGACCACAGAAATCTGATTCATACAAGACTATAGCATTCCATAACACTATATACATTTACATTTATCCAGAGAGTATATACGTAGATATTTATTTAGGCATCTTCTGAAACGACAACATCACAGATAGTACAGGTGTATTTCTTCTTGTATTGATTCGTACCTTTCCCAGAAAATCGATGATAGCCATCCGCTGCCGTGCACTCCAGGACAGCAGTCTCCCGAGGGCACCCATAACCCCTCCAAAGGATGGCATTACCTGATTGCAACTTGCGCACCTTGGTTTGAGTCTTGGGAACAAGGTTGACTTTGGGAAGTGATTTGATTGGTCGTGGATTGGGTTCGGAACGCTGATAGCGAGCAGTTATAGATACAAGAGGGACCGGAGGTCGAGTGGCTTTCGAATTCCTGGACTCGACACGGATAGATGATCCTAGTAATTCAGAGTTTGGAAGCTCGGGAGGGTTTGAATGCGAAATATTCCGGAGGGGTTCATAATTTCAAGCAATCGCTCTCGAAATTTTGATGGAGGAATGGGTGGCTGAGATTTCGAGGCTTTCAAAGCTTCAACCTCCTTGGCCATCTTATGAGCAAATTTCTTCAGGGTATCGCACTGCCGTCTGATCTTGTCCAGCTCGTTCAGCTCGCCTTGCAGATTTTCAACCTCTTCTTCAAGTTTCATGGCACGTCTCTTCCAGCCGTCAAGCTGTCTCTCAGCAACAAGTGCAGCGTTCGTCATTCCTTGAACTTTTTGGAGTAGACGTGCTTCTCGTTCCGTCGCAGCTTCCAATTGCTGTTGCCTTTTCAAATTATCGGCAAGTAAAGATTTGTTCTGAGCGCGCACTCTTGCGAGGGTTGCAACTACATCTTCCTTGTCGCCGTCATCCGGGGACCGAGAGCCTGCGGGGTTCGCTTCTGAAGAAGACTTGGGGATGCTGGTTGCGTAAGTGAAAAAAACCTCACGAATGTTACTGGCGTGGAATGCTAGGGAAAAGGTTCAATCAAGATGACATCCATTATGATCGGGCGATGAAGGCCTGAACCTACTCGATGGACCTTTCCTACGACAAAGAGGGCATACAATATTGCCCCTCTGGGTATTGGCAAGAGGTTGCAGGCAATCGCGATGAAAGATATGTCCTAATCAAAGGGACGCAGCGTTCGTGACTCTGCGATGGTGCATCAAATTAAAAGCTCACCACAGTTCAGACTAAATGCTGAGCTTTCGAACTCATCCCAGCAGATGGGACAGTCCATCGTTCGAAGGTGCATGGGCGGATCGATACTGGTATTAACGACGCAGGAGAGAGCAAAAAGCAAAGGCCGATGTCGGGCCACCAATGATACCTGACGGCGGCCCTTTGTCTGAAAGTCGCTGGGAGTTTATAAGTGGTCCATGAAACAAAAGGAGTTACATACTAAATTTAGACTACAATGAGTCTCTATGTGGCCGTCAAGGTGGCAAGGAGTGCGATGCTACACAAAGCAGCTGTTGCGAAGTAACGAAAGATGGGACAAAGAAAGGGATTGGAGCCTGTGGAGTGCGACAATATACGTACCAGATGCAGTACAATTACACTCCCTAATTCGTACTGAAATTCGGGCACATTACACTCAAGCCCAGCGCCTGCAGGAGGCCCAAGGAGGCCCATCAGGGCCCAATGCGGCGAAAGACAAAGTGGTGGGATTTTCGGTCGGTTCAGGGACTAGAATGCGATTTCACAGATGTGAATCGACCTGTCGTTGGCAACATACCCTGTGCCTATAGAAAAACTGCCCAAAGACTTGAAGTAGTGATACGCCTTCGATGAAGGCGAGGAACAAGTTACAAGAGCTCTGTCGGACCGATGTTTACCGCCGATCGGCGGCAGCATTCAACACGGTCATGTGACAGACGCGACTTGCTGAGCGCGGCTGGAGGGCTTTTGTCCAACCATACCATCTCTGCCGCCATAAGTACATTCCCAGTCATGGCCACCATGCTGGAAACACCTTCGCGCATTTGGCGGCGCATCGAAGCGGTTGAAGCTAGGGAAATGCCTTCACTTCCTTCACTTCCTCCGTTTGAAGACTCGCAAGAGGTGGACGAATCAGAGTCAGACGCCCGAGTTCAGGAGGATGATGAAGACCAATACGATGATCTCTTCGACAGCATATCGTCTCCCCTTCAATCAACGCCAACAGCCACACACCACTCAGCTGCTACGGCGTTTCGTGGCCCCTCGAGCACGTCGAGCACAGCACGCTTTGCACATTCTATTGCCTCTCGATCAAATAGATCATCTATCGGAACGACTACATCTCGCGGTATGCTCTCGAGGAAGACCCAAAATGATAGCTTTGACATTCCTTCTCTGCCTGATATTCAACCGACTGCTGGAATTAGTCGGTTCTCTGAAGAGGCAGAGGAAGAAGACGTAGAGAATAGTAATTCTGTGCCTGATGTATACTTGCCACCTCCAGATGAAGACGACGACCCTAATCGCGAACTTTCCTTAACGGATGCTCTTGAATCGATCAGTCGATCCAGCTCGCCCCCGTTCTCTCCAGGTCCAGTCAGCCACGGCAGACACCTAAGAAGAATCTCGATTTTAGTTTCAAATCGGAGCCCAAGGTGGTTATTGTTGGTCTTCAAAATGTCGCTTTCTGACTTATCCTTCCAGGCGTCTCCATTCGAGAAATACCGCAACGTCGCTGTTCGTCGGACCAATCCAAGGGCGCGCACCCCATCTCTTACCAGGACGTCATCATCTCAAACATCATCACCTACTCACTCTACCCCGCAAAGCCATCGATCGTCTGCACTTCCCCGCTCAGAGTCAGCGTCGCCCATCTCCGCTTCGGGTGTCCCTCTTCCTCGTTCTGCAACTAATTCCCCAGCTGTGCATAGGCCAAATCGTGAAGAAGAATCCATCGAAGCTCCTGACTTCAGCAACGATACCAATGACACAGGTGCTCGTTCTATGGATATTACAGATGTACATGTCTCTCCGCCTCGGCTTGAAGATGGAGATGATATACACGCAAGGGAGGCTGAATCACCAGAAGAAACTCAGGAAGCTGACGACGATTATAACGAAGGTTCTCATGAAGAACGGGAGCCGACTTTCTCATCTGAGGGGGACGCAACTCCACATGCATTCAATAGACAAGCTGCACGGAACACTAGCGCATTTTCTTCACCCGCTCAGTCATTGGCTTTCACTCCAACCCCCGCCTTCCCTCGCCCACGCGCGCGGTTTGAACTTCCTGCTCCCCCAAGTGACCTTATTTCCACCCCGGCACCTAGAAGCGCAGAGGAAGAAGACGACCATGAAGTCAACGACGACCTCGTTACACCGCACACTCGCCGACGTTCTTTCCTCCTGTCTGTTATCAATTCCACAGCGCGTCCCCGTATGAAGTTCCCACTCCGCATCCGAAAAGATTTGGTTCACCAAGTGCAGATGAATCCTTGCCCGGACCAAGCTCCTCTGCATCTCCGTCAGGAACTCTGCAATCCGCATTCGCAGGAGTCACACCTAGACCCCGTATGGCGGCGACTAGACGCTCATCGCATCCCCTCTCACAAACCATTTCTGCCTCTCCGAATGACTCTAGCGAGAAACCTCAAGGCAACAGCGGACATGCTATGTGGGCTACACCTGCGCACTCCTCCCCGTATGATGGAAGCGCCCAGGCCTCATTCATATCTACGGCGTCTTCGCATGACCTGACTACCCACCAGCGAGTGAACACGTCGTTCGATCCTGCTATGGGCTTTGGCGCGGGCGCCCCTGGACATGGGGTTGGCAGATTCAATGCAGGAAAGCTGAACACCTACTTGCATGGCCTAAATCGCAGATTGCAGGAGGAAAATGAAGCGCTATTAGAGAAGCTCAGGAAGCTAGACGAGGACAAGAAAGGCGAAACGTCGGCTGGATCCGCAGAGTCAAATAGAAGACTAAGCGCCGGTAGCCGGAGGGCAAGCTCTGCGGGTGCCTTGGGTGATGTCCAGGAAGACATGGCGGAAGCATGGCTGGAGGAAAAGGCTGAATTGGAAGACATGTTGGAGGAGCTCAAAGCAGAAGCAATGAAGATCGCCGAGGAAAAGCAGGCGGTCGACGAGGAGCTCATGGAAGAGAAAGCGGAAAGAGAAAGAGATAAAGAAAGATGGATGACGCGTATGGGCGAGGTTGAGAAAGGTGTTTCAGGCATCATTGCTGGCTTAGAAGAAAAAGTTGCTGCGGCCGAATCGCGAGCTAAGACCGCCCAGGAAGAAGCCGCGCATCAAGTGAAGGACCTGGAGAAAGCCTTGGTGAAGGTACAGGGCGAGCGAGACGTAGCCATAGACCGAGCCGGCAAAGCGGAGAGAGTGTTAGAGAGTGGCAAAGAATTGGGAGGCGCCCTCAAGGAAGCTAATGATCGTGTTTCACAAGTCATGGGCGATTTACGCAATGCGAATGCTCAAGTTCAAGATCTGGAGGACGAAGTCATGCGCCAGGATACCAGGATCGACGAGCTAGAGAAGGAAGCCAAAGAGAATAAAGACGTTATCTCTGGGCTTGAGGAGGAGCTTGAGACCCAATTCGATGCTCTCGCCGCGGAACGCAATAAGACGAAGAATCTCCAGGATACTATTCAGCGCCTTGACGAGGAGCTACGAACCACCAAGGACTACGTCAATGAGCTAGAAGATGGTGCCGGGGAAGCCGTCGAACGCGCTGAAAAGCTTGAGGAAGAACTTGCTTCTGCTGAAGAAAAAATCAGTGCTATGACCGCTGCCGAACGTCAGACAGCGCAGGACATGAAATCTCTTCAAACGGAGGCATTGAAAGCCCAGGAAAGCGCGCGACAGATGGAGGAAGCACTGGAAGAATCCGAACAGAAGATGATGCATGACGAGGAGGTCTTGGCCGATCTACGAGCCAAAGTCGCGTCGCTCGAACGCGAACGGCAGCGTGAAGCAAATAATTCCTCTCGCGACATGTCTCGCGCAGTAGTTGAGGCTGGGCCTACCGAAGCTGAATACCAAGCCTTGGAAGAAGAACTCGATGAAGCCACTAAAGAGTTGGCGCGCTTAAACACGCTCCTCAATCAATCGCCAGCTCGCAAAGCGATGGAGAGAGCTAAGGATACCAGGATCGAAATGCTAGAGAGAGAGAAAGAGGAGCTTCTGGAGAGGAACAGAGCGTTGAGAATGACTTTCAATGAGATGAGTACACCAAGCAAGCTGGTCAATGCTCCCGGAATTTCGCCAATCCACCGACAAGTGCTGAACATGTCAATCCGTCTTCCAAAAACACCTGGAGGTCCCTTGAAAGATGTATGTTTCTTTAGTATCTTGTTGGTTCATATTTACCCATACATGTTTAGATTTCCTGGTTGAAAACACCTGGTAGCGAAGCATCGGTAACTCCATTGATATCTGAAATCAATCGTCTACAACGAGAGCTCGACCGGGCAAATGAGAGTATCGACGATAAGCTCGATAAACTTGAAGACGCAGGGTTGGGTGTTGTTGGCCTAACGAAGAAACTGGAGGACGCACGGGCGAAGATTGTGACCCTCGAAGATGAAATTGCTCGACTTACACGAAAGGAAGAACGTCGGCAGGGGCGACTTAACCGCGTAAGATGTCAGAAGTGCAATATCAGACTCGATCTTCGCTCTTTGATGTCAGCGGATGAAAGGTATATATCACTATTTTACAAACATTTCGTGCTCATTGATGTATCCTTTTCAGTTCTATGGATTTTTCCAATGATCGACTTCCTAGTGAACCTCCTACACCTCCAACTAGGACAAGCGAGGCTCTGAGAGCCAATCTTGAATCAGTAAATCAACACCTTGAAGCCCTGAAGCAGCAGTGGGAAAAGGAGAGGAAACAACTCCTAGGGGAGAAGGCTGTTCTTGAAAGTGCCACAAACCGCTTGAACGAGCAAGTGAAAAGCAAGAAGGATGAAGCGAGAAAGGCAGCAGAGAATAACAGAGCAGGAGAAAAGGCAAAAGCAAATGTTCTTGGTGTATGTTGGAATCCAATCTCTTCGCATCTTTCTCACTAACGACTTTTTAGGAGCTCGAAAAAGCGAAACGAACTATTTCTGTGTTGGAGACCGAACTCAGCTCCGAGCGCTCACGGTGAGAACTATGATTACGGAGCAAGAGCGCATCCAACGCGAGAAGAAGCAAATTCTGACAGACTTGCAAAGGACTGAATCCGTGCGCAAAATTTGGTCCATCATTATTTTAAACCATTACTAATTGTGCCGCGCAGGATATGGATGACGTTAAGAGCCAGCTTCAACGATACAAGAAGGAAAATCAAGAAATCGAAAAAGAATTGCGAGGTGAGTATATTTCTCCAACGATAGCATTAGAACAGTAATTTGATTACCGATTCCCAGAAAACGCCAACATCGAGCAGAAGGTTCGCCTTTTGGAGACCCGTGTGGTTGAAAATGCAGAGACCATCGACCAGCTCAGACAAGAAAGGACTCTTCTTGCTACTGATCATAAGAGCTCCAGCGACGCTTCGCTGAGGTATCCGAGGTGTGTTCCGAATCTAACCCATTTCTTTATACATGTTCATAAATTCCATAGACCGCAAATAATCTGAGGAAGGATTATGTTGCCCATTCGACTCCCATGACAATCGCCGACATGAATTGGATCTCCACCGGCTTCAGATTGACGATCTTCGCCGTGCTCTTGAAGATAAGGAACAGGATCTCCAACGGGCGCAGAAAGAGAAACATAAGATCTCTAATGAGAAGAGCGACGTGGCGCGCACAGTTGCTGCACTAGAAGCGGATCTTCGGCGTGTAAGACGCGATGCAGAGGAATTTGGCCATGACTTGAAGCTTCTACGAAGAGACAAAGAGAATTTAGAGGCAAAGAACAAAGACGAGATCGCCAGCGCTGAGAGGGCAAGGAAGCAGGCTCAGACGCAGATTCGTCTGCTGAACGAGCAGCTTGATACGCAAAAGGAGAAGACACTGCGTGCTCTTGAACAACTCAACAGCCATGTCTGTGCAGCGTCCGTGATTCCCTTTGTTCATTATCTTCTAAACACTGACGAAGCTCTGCAGAGATGAGAACAAAGTTTCCAAGATGAAGCTACAGCATAACAAAGAATGCAAGGGCTTGATAGTCCAGATCCGATATCTCAAAGCTAAATTCAGCCGCGAATCGCTCTTCCGAGGCGACTTGACCTATCAGAAGCGATATCTCCTAGTCCTGTTGTCGCAATTCGAGAAGAGGTAGGTTTCCCAACTCAATCACACAAGATAATATCTGACATAGTTCAGTGAGCGAACTATCTTTGCTTCAATAGCACATATAGGATTTCCTGTGACGCCTCTACCCCCGCGGAGAAATGCTCGTAAGCTGAAGAGTGTTGCGCTGATGATCACCTTCCTCGCTCGCGTCAAGTAAGTGGGGTATTAGAACCTCCATTGACTTTATTTGCTAACATTTTTATCAGGCGATCAAGCGAATCGTGGCGCAAGGAGAGTTTAGCAAAGCAAGCCGTCGCTGCAGCGTTAGAAGAGGTCCGTCGCAAACGGGTAGCTGCCGTATGAGATCTATCTTGTGGGCTTTTCTTGCTTTGATTGGTTGTTTTTGAACCTGCTATTTTAATACTTGGACGGTGTGTTATTGTGTACCATTTGAATTAGACCATACCTGTACCTTATTATAATTGTTATTCACCGACTCAGCAGTCAATTATTCAACGCTAAGGCTCGAGTTCAGTCCTGGAATGATTCTCACATATTATGTATTTTTTCATGGCCCCGTATCATGGAGACTTTGGTTTATCACTTTTTGCCTGTGTAATGATGCGAACTGCATTTTTGTTGAAGAGATAGGACATCCCACTCCAGATCGTGGTTGTTGCAACCAGCCATCTAGGTCAACGAAGGTCAGAATAACCCAAATATTAAAGTTTCCTACATAACGCACTGCAGACCCTGAAGAGGCAACCCGATGTCAATTGGCAGAATGGGGGTAACAGTAGTTGTACCCATAAGGACGAGCTGCAATGCTGTGTTGACCTTGCCAGAGCAAAACGCAGTTTAGGCGGCTTCTCAAGAGTTGTTGTGGCAGAGACAGACCTTGCTAATAGTAGTTGGCCGAACCTCTGCTGAAGGTAATGAGAAATCCCAATAGCGCGAAAACGTTTTCTGGGCAATGTTCAACGATGGGCATTAATTCATGATAAAGAGCTGAGACTTACAGGGTGAGGGAGGGTCGAGTATCGGATGTAAAATGCTGAAATGATGAGCAAGACATCGCGTCCAAGAATGATAACGGCCAAAGGCACTAGACAATGACGCGTCAGGCAAATGCACACAATCACAGCCGAGGATACGCGTACTAGGTATAAGATCTTGCATGGCGAGTGTTATTGTCAACGTCGTCATCAGCGTTTTGTCCGCCGCAGGATCTAGGATGGTGCCAAGCACAGAAGACATCTTATACTGACGCGCTAACCACCCGTCGGCCTAACAAATACGTTAGCGTTTGAAACGGCATGAAAGTTTGGGCGCACGCACCAAGTCTGTCAGACCTGCATAAACAAGCAAACCCGTCGCCAAATAGTAGTTGCCATCTAAGATGGACCATCCAAGCACAGGGCACGCAAGAATTCGGGACACGGTAAGGAGATTCGGAATGGTATATATGTTTTCTCGGATCGTCGCCTTTGTGGGAGCTGGCTCTGTTGGGGGCGAAGGCAAATGTCGGGCATGGCTGGTGGTGAAAAATCGCGGGGCAACGACTACTCTTGGATATTTTTTAATGCATGAAGTGCATTGGAATAGGGCGGTATAGCGATTGGCACTTGGATGGTATGAGAAATTGGAAAGCTTGCAAGCTCGGAGAGAACGAATGACGGGTGTTTTGAGCATACTGCCTCGTGTGGGAACTTCTTCTCCGCACCTTCAGCCGTCCGCTCTGCCGGGCCGTGGATGAGCCACTTTAAGCACTTCCTCTTTATCAATAACCTAAGGCCGACGAGCGGCAACACCTGCTACCTACCGCGGTCGAATGATTGACAGTGTTGCTTGAAAAATTTGACTGCACTATCGTTGTTGAATTCAAGTTGTACATTGCTAATCTTAATTGGGCTGAGAGTCACTGATGGTGAAGGACATGTGGCCAGCAGAACGACGCTGATGACGGGTACATAGTAGGAGCAAAAAAATGGTGATATGGGAGAGTGGAAGGATAGAAAGGAAGAATGATCCTACCAGGAGGAATTACACCTTTATAGGTAGAGACCGACACATGAAGTACCCCATACTATCAGCAAGATAAGATAAGATGTAGCGGATCGAAAACGGCCCGGATGCACGTGTGTACTTTTTTCGCTGGTCAAAGTCGCCCCCTAAAACCTTCTACTTGCCTTCTACCTAACGGTAGCAGGAATATCGTCAATCACTCTGCAAGTCTGCACCCCTTTACATTACAGCTGCTTTTCATCAAACCAGCTCACCCCCTTCGATTATATGACACTCTGACCTCTGTGCGTCTCTGAATCTCTCTGGCCCTGCAAGAAGTCTATTTCCTTCCGCAATCCTCGAATGGTTCTCAGTTTTGTGATTGACATTCTAAATATGCCTATTCAACCAAGCAAAACATCACCACACTTCTGTACTCCTCTACGTGCTCGCTATTCGGAATATAGCTTGGACCATTGGCTCCGTGATGCCTCTTGGGTGCTTTCGATCTCCTAGAATTCAACGGCTGAACACAATGAACTTCTCTCTCTACTGTATTTCGTTGTTCTGATTTCGATAAGCAGTTGCTTGATGAAGATCATTGATAAGGCCGGCAGTGTCCTGACACGGTTCCCTGAAGTTAAATCAGTTGTTTAAAACGACCGAGGCATGCGTTTATGGGAACTATGGAAGACTATGGAGCGCTTCCAGGCGCTTCCGCCTCTCGTATCTTTCCTTTCCTTATTTAAATAAGCTCGGGCATCAGAAGATACAAGTTTACAACAAATCATCGAAATATCCACGGTTGTCATTCTCACCTGCCGCTTCAATTTTATTCTCCACACCGAACATGAAAATAACGACAACACATGCTCATATATTCTCCGCAATACTATTTTAACCTGGACATATTATGTAACTTGTCCGAGCTCTCATACCCCATCATCCCCTCTTTCTTCGTCGTTTATCAAGCTTTCAAGTTCCTGACTCGATGACCCCGAAGGGAATATAATGGAGATCCTTCTGAGGACGATAACTATACTAACTGGTAAGTGGTTTTGACCAGCCTTTCCTTCGTTGGTCCGAAAGATTTGAGTATTGATATACTCGTTGTAGTTCTCCTTACGATCCTTCACTGTTTGGCGTTAGGTTTGACGCTTTCAGACTTCACTACCGATGTCGTACAGTCGTCTCTGGTGGGATGACTATCTTGCTCTGGGCGCTGCTGTGCTTGACTTCATCGGATTTATCATACTTGGATGGGTTATGCCCTCCCGGTACGATATTAGTTCTACTTGCATTATGTCTTCTTGGCAAACTATTTTTACTTAGGTTCTCACCTCCAGCAACGCACTCTAGGATGATCCAATATGGAGTAGGATTGATTAGATTGTTGGAACGGACTGGTATGTCAATTCATCTAAGTATTATCGTGAAGATGCAAATTATACTGACGCCATTTACCTTCCAGGATGACACGAATAAGTTTGGCACTTGCGTTCGCCAGAATATTTCCGCCCGGAACACCCACCCGTGCCTATGCCATTGGACTCGCGATTTTTTTGCAGTGCTTTTTCTCTCCGTCGTCATCCCAGGTACAATAGCTTGTAGCAAACGCTCTTCATGGCTCTTTCACGCGGGTATTGTTGTCCAATGCGACTTCTCGACAAGATTCATCATATATTTTACAACTGGTACGATGAATTTTATTACCTTCCCCGCACACTCAACAATATTTACTAGCAAACGTTGTAGGGGACATTCTACTCGTATGCTCCCCAATATACAAACTCCGAAGAGTGAAACTTCCCCAAATCCAGCGAAGATTGATCTTCACTTGCATTGCTGGTAGCACGCTCATGTCACTTTCATGTTTTGCGACGTCTGCCTTCCAGATTGGGCCCGCGAGCTGGGAACCAGGAAGGGGATTCATCAAAATTCTGTTGGGATATTTGGAGGTTCGTTGACGCGATTTGTATATTACACTGAGTTCTCTGACGTGACAACTTCCATTCTATAGAGCGGGATATCGCTGACGATATGCAACCTTCTTGTCGTGGTAACTTTTCTCTACACGGTGACGCACAAGCAGTCAAATGTCCCTCCTCAAGTCAGTGTGGAAGAGGTTAAAACATCTTCAGTTATTCCGACGACGACCCGTCCATCTTCTCAGCCGGCAGTGGTGTCTCACAATACTTCAATGGGATCCGTATTCACGCCTTTGACTCTCACCGAAATATCAGAAGCATATCTGACTCGAACAGATACAGCTTCTGAGGGCAGCTAACTTTAACGTTCTTCGGAAGAGGGAACACTCTAGCTCACTCTAGTCAAGAGAAGTGTCTTCTGGGCTTGAAATATCTTACTCATATGTATTCTATATGTGAATTGAATTGAAGCCCAGTGCAGTGAGATTGTCAGTCAACTAGTCATGTCAAGTTCTCACTCTCGACTCTCGAGCATGTCAGCGGCAATTGCTATTGCTCGGGTTAGACTAAATGTATCAATGCTTGACTTTATTTAGGCTATCACCCTGGATAACTTCCTACATGAAAATCTTGATGAAAAACGGCTTTGAGTTCACGTTGATTCAACTCATACGAGCGATCTTAAATTAATTAAATATAGATCCCGTCCGTGCTAGATACAAAATACAAATGTATGGTATATAAACATGCTTTTATAGCTTGTGCTTGACGCGCTTAGCATTCTCCTCAAGGGTCTGAGCAGCTTCTGAAATCATATTGTCGATGATAACCTTGGCGGGGAGTACATCCTTGATCATGGCGGAGACACTGCCCATGAGCCAGGGCCTGCCTTCGAGAGACTTTTCGGGGTGCTTCTCGAGCTCCTGATAGTGGGGAATGATACCCTTGGATGTGAGTTCCTTGATCTCGTTTTGGCGATTGGCCTCCCTGTAAATCCAATATTGTAATCTGAAATTTATGGGAAGGCAGAAGTAATAGAAGCGCACCAGTCAGCGACGTAAGGGGTCTTCCTCACCCGCATGGGTCGGCCAGTGAAGATGACAGTCCTGGCAACATCTTCAAATCCAGCGGACACAACGAGGTCTTTGTGCATCTTGGGAGCACCGGCTTCGACGGAAGCGACAAAGCGAGTACCAACCCAGACACCCTGCGCGCCCCAGGAAAGATTGGCGGCAAGGCCCCGTCCATCGAAGACAGCACCAGCACCAATAACATAGATGGGCTTGCCGGTGAGAGGGGAAGTACGGCCTTTAACAGCATCAACGGTGGCAGGGATGAGGATGCTCGCAGGAATGTCGCCAGTATGCCCTCCTCCCTCACCGGCCTGAGCGCAGATGAGGTCGACACCGACCTCAAGGGCTTTGAGCGCGTGTTTGGGGTGGCCAATCATATTCATGACGAGGATGCCGGCTTTATGGAGCTCATCGACGGCCCACTTTGGAGGAACGCCGACGGCGGAGACGAAGAGGGTGGTACCCTCTTCGATAATGACCTGGATCAATTCAGGAAGTTGCCCCTTGGTGTAATCAGTCTGTAGATACCGCGTATTAATTTTTTGCGAGCTTATATATTACAAGGAAGAGTAGGACGTACATTGGTCTTGCGAGCGCTTCCACCGACTTGGGGAAGGAGGAGATCGACACCGAAAGGCGCCTTTGGATTCTTGAGATCCTTCTTGAGCATTGAATCTAGAAACCACAGAGATGAGCTTGTCTTTCGTATACCTGTAAAATGTAAGGTCAGAAACCAACGATGAATTGATGGCCATGCAACTTTCTCTGCATGGCCATCAATTCATTGGAGGAATTGGGTGACCGTTGCTCACCTGTTGGCGAAGGATTTTAGGGGTATATCCAATACCACCAATGACGCCAAGGCCACCAGCATTGGTGACGGCAGCAGCGAGCTCAGGACCAGCAGCACATTCATTCTAAGTTATTTATTAGAATGCGCAACTCCAGGTGGGGACTAGAGCAACGACATACCCGGCAAGCAGAATGGGGTGCTGGATGCCAAAGAGCTCGGTGATTGGGGTGGTGATGACAGCCATTGCGACAAGAAAAAACCAAGAAAGGAGGAGGAGGGGATGGTGGTAGTGGTCGGAAGGGAGGCGCGACCTGGGGTAATAACGAGTTCCTAAAGGACGGGGGAAATATTTAAATATGTTACACTCGAGCATGATATGATACCGGCTATATACGGCTACGGCAAAACAAATACCGGAGCCCGGCGTTTAGCAGATTGCGCGCGAGGACGCCCAACGCGCGCTTCTCTCATTGTTGTTCCTGTCTCCCGAGTTGCGATGCTTGACCACAAAGCCACAACCAGTGATTGCACCTCGGCGGACCCGTACGGTCTGCAATTGGAGCAATCTGGCTGAGCATGCACGGCCCCCCTCCACCCGCACGTAGATAATAGCCACACAAACGGCCTATCTATGCCAGGCCTCGCCACCTTTGCGGAACCTTTCAAAGAATATGAATTACCATTAGCACTTCGATATACTTTGCTATACGCGTAGATGGGCACTGATCTATCTGACGCCACTTGAGTATTCACATTCCCTGTGGCAGAGTAATCGCCGGATTCAAGTAAGTGTGAACGACCAGATCAACTTGAACATTCGCTCAGTCTTATTTGAATGCAGAATTTCCTTTCATAAAGGGATTCGACTCGTGAATGGAGGAGAGCCACTGGCGTTCTTGAGCTAGAGGTTGGGGTGCATTTGGGCTCATTCATACTGCGAATATTTCGGATAAGCTAAAGAACGAGGGACTGGGACCGTCCTGTCATGATTGGTGCGTAGATAAGTATGAATCCGCCGGCACTGACACATCGAGGCTCCGCGGTCCAACACTGTCTATATGGAGCCTGAGGCCTGAGGCCTGAGCCTTGATATGGTTTACAGTTTGTTACAGATTCTAGAAGAAGGTATCCTAGATGAAAGCCTCCGTCGTGCTTGCGAAGAAGAGATTATAATAACTATGATTTTGAATACACTTCAATGATATAAACTAGATAGGTTACTAGGCCATCTTTACCAGTATAATCCATATGTACCACAATATAGACTCCAGTGTGTGCAGTTCCGATTCTACTATGAGTATATAAGGCTGTTAATAAGTTATACAACAAGTCTTATACATAATTCGTTGTCTGGTTAGCAGCTGTGACAGGGATAGAATGTCAGATAGGGTGCCTCTATCACAGGCGATCTCGGCCTCCGTGATTGTCCTCGTCCAATTCAACAGATCGGTGCCCAGATACTGGCTCGTCTCGATAACTAGGTGTGAGCCCAGCCGAAGGTTCGTCATCGTCCAAGAAGCCGGAATGGAAACCTAGACCGCGAGTGGTAGGTGGGTTCACGTTTGCAGTCGATGGTTGTGCAGGAAGGTCCTCCGAGGATGGTTCCCCGAAAGAGTCGTACAATGCTCTAGTGGTTCGAGGCCCACCGCTGCCGGCGATGACACGCTCCTGTCCAATAGCGTCCATATGGATATCGTCTGCTGCAAGAGATGTGTAGTTTGCCAACTTTTGTTTCGCGACCCGATGCCTCCAGACGAATACGACGGATAAGACAACAAAGCAGGCAGCCGCGCCAAGACCTGCGAAGAATAGTTTCTGACCAGTGACAAGGCCAGACATTTTATTATACCAAGAATCACTGGGGCCTCCTTCGTCGTCCTGCTGTGGCTTGTCTGTTGGGAAGGCAGGTTTCGTGTTATCACCAGTGGCATCTCCATGATCTGATGGGAGGTGGTCGGTGGGTTTGGCATGTTGGGTCGATGAAGGCGCATCCGGGTCGTTGATGACAGGGCGAGGTGGACTCTGGCTGGGTGGAAGAGCGTTGTCTACGATAGGTTCCACGAACTTCTTTGCTTTCTGGGGGTCCATAGCGGTACCCCAGAGGGCCATATTCCAGCCCAAAAATGAGCCTTTGTGCTCTGAATCATTCTGATCAGAAACTTTGATCGTCCATTCACCGATGGGATTCTCGCCCCTAGGAAGTAAGGATGTTAGTATACATGTTTTTATTCACTAATCATAACTTTTTTACCAATGTCTCAGAGTCATAAACCTCCAGCCAGGGAATCCCGTATCTGCAGCGTCGAATTCGCGCGTACCAGCAAGGACACTTTTGACGCCATTGGGACTGATGAGTTCCACTTCCACATCGCCGCGTCTTGAATGGCTAATCCAAACTCGGACGTCAATGTGTTCAAGGGTTTCCAAGTTGTTTTCGGTCATCATTTCCTTGGTGATCAACATTTTAGCCTGAATCCCTTTGGGACCTATAGGATCGCCGCCTTCATAAGCAAACTTTTTATGACCTAGGTCATGTAGTTTGCCTCCGTTGAATATGACAGTTTTAGTGTGCAACCATGCCTGCGGCTTCACGAGCTTCCAAGTTTGTGCAGCTTTCACATAGGCATAGGCATCCAGAGCACCGAAGCCATATTTATAGCTGTGTAAGCGCCCGCTAGCAATCTTTGTCCAGTCGGGATCGGAGGGGTTGACGATGCGTGCTGTTTCAATACAGAGATATTGGATATCTCGCCATGTCAGGTCAGGGCTATGATATGATCGGTTGGCAATTGAAGATATGGAGAGGCCTGAGGAACATACCGTGCTTGCAGAGCGAGAGCAAAGACGCCTACGGCATTGGGAGCAGCAGCAGACGTTCCACCGTGATTCTTGGCACATTCGTTCTTGCCTCTGTCAGTAGTGACCTGGAGAAGCATGAGTAAGAAGGAAGAATTGAGAATATTATGACATACAATATGGTTTCCACTTCCTGAGCTGTATGCAACGACCATGTTGGCAGCGCAAGCTTCTGAGTAGCTCGGGTGGAGTCCTTTATAGTCGATGGAAGAAACGGTCACAGAATAGATACTGTTTGTATATCCGTCGAAGTTGCATTGGTCGTCCTCCCTTCCACCATTCCCACTTGCGAACACGAATATCGAACCTTTTCCATCCCGTCCATTATTGATGCCGTTTACCACTGCCTTCCTGATGACATAGCTTGGACCTTCCATAGTTTGCCCATTGTCGCGAGGACCCCAGCTGCAGCTATATACACCCACATCCTTGAAACCGTAGTTGAGAGCAGCTGCTTCGTCTACTGAGGTGATGGGGCCGCCGAGTATACGAACTCCGGCAGCTTTGGCGTCATAAGCAATTCCAACACCGCAGGCATCATTTCTTCTTGCGGCAACCTGACCAGCGCAGCGCGTGCCGTGGTGGTCTCTGGCACCGGTGGGGGCGGGCAATGGTACATGGGCATTGAAATCATAAGAGTTTGCCGCATCCTGTGTGCCCAATGTATAAGTACAGCATCTAAAGTCAAAAATGATGACCAACAAAAGCATCCTTCAGGTCGTCGCTGTTAAAATCCAGGCCATCGTCCAGAAATGAAGTCAGAACGCCTTTGCCCGTGAAGCCCATATCCCACACAGGTGTAACATTCATCATATTTTCAGGAAACTCATCGTTGACAAGATGCCACTGTTCAGTGAAGAGAGGGTCTTTCAGTCCCAAACGTTTTGCGACAGCGGCTGCTGTCACAGGTGTCGGTCTTCGTATTGATGGCGGGGCACGCTTGACGAGCTCGCGTGGTATTTGGCGCTCAAGAAATGTAACCGAAGATACGACTTCTCTTGCGAATTTGCTGTCTTCCGACCGCGACGCGAGATGTGAGCTGGCCTTTTGCTGGAGTTCCTCGAAGGCCGCAATGACAGGATCGAACCCTTCATCTCGAGCGCTGATTCGTGGTTTGGGTGTCCGCACAAGCCAGGTATCCTGCAGCTCTCCTGCTTGCTCAACCACCTCAACCCCCAATGTTTTTGCGACGTCTTCCAGCCGTGTGCCGCTTTCTCCGGTATGTTCTAGGACATAGTAATTATGAGTGTCATGATGTCGTTTTGCAGGTGTAGCGGCGGCATATGTCGCAGAAAGGGTTATTGAAGCTAGCAGCGTCCAGGTAAGCCGCATCTTGACCAGCAGATGGCGAATAGAAAGAAGAGGTCAAGACAGGAGCTTCAGCAATGCTAACGGCAAGGAAAGCATAGCCACTCGCATCATAAGTAGGACCCGCTAAAGATAAGTTGAAACGGGAAATTGTGATGGATGTTGCTGCATCAGCAACCGTTTCCCGCGGGAGAGACTGTGAGTCTTCAAATTTTCAAGTTGTTTCTAAGTCTTGAATTCTTTGGCCCGTCTCATAAATTCCGTACCCAGGTTGCAAATACTGCTTTTGATCTTGCTGCCTTCGTTCAGCGCCAAGAACCAGAGGCCAAGAGCTAACTACGTGTCCACTTTGTAACCCATGTCCCATGAGCCTCATTTTTGAGGGAAAAGTTTGCTATAATAAATTTATACTACAGATACACAAATGTGTGCGTTTCAAATTTCAAAACACCAGCGAAGTCAGGAAGTCAGGAAGGCACAACATCCACAATTATCTTACTACCAGCCAAGGAGTATTTTCATCATCTTCGCCGCTACGATTGGAATTGAGTCCAGAATTAGATATAGAATGTGTCATTCGCTCTGGTCCATCGGGATATGCTGGGGACGATGGCTCGTCGTCGAGGAATTCTGGATGGAACCCCAATCTTCCAGACATTGTGGGTGGCAAGAAAGACTCCGAGTCCTCGTCGAGATCGTCCAAGGAGGGCTGCGTGTCCTTAGGTACACTTCTGCGGGTAGGCGTCGGTATGACATGGCTATCGGTAACGGTGTCCATATGGATGTCATCTGCCGCCAAAGAAGTGTATTGAGCAAGTCTCTTGCGCGCAACTCGTCGTCTCCAGAGGTAAAAGAGGAGCCCAGCCAGAAGGCCTAGTACTGCGCCTGTGATCATGAAGCGCCATTTCTGTGACGAGACTAATTCTTCGAAAGGCATTTGAGAGTCAGGAGCACTGGTGGACGATGGATGTGCCTCCTCAATTGGAGTAGGTGGCGCATGAGCTGGCGGAAGATGTTCGGTTGGTTTCGCATGTTGCGTAGCGGAGGTGAAAGCGGGATCGTTGACTATAGGTCGATGGGGAAAGGGCGCTGGGGGTAAGATGTTGTCCACGATTGGTTCTTGGTACTTGACTGCCTTCGAAGGGTCAATGCTACTACCCCAGAACACCATATTCCATCCCAAGAACTTTCCACGTTCGTAGTCGTCGTCCTGATCAAAGACTCTCAGCGCCCACTGTCCTACAGGATTCTCGCCCCTGTGAAAATCCAAGAGTCAAGGACGAATCAAGTCTAGATGAGGTCGACATACCAGTGCTTAACGGTCATGAATCTCCATCCTGGATATCCAGTAGTTGCATCATCAAAGGGACGCTTCTTGGCCAAAATACTCTTGATGCCATTCGGACTGATGAGCTCGACTTCAACATCACCGCGCCTCGAGTGCGAAATCCACACTCGAACATCTATATGCTCCAACAACTCAAGGTTGTTGTCCAACAGCATCTTCTTCGTGATGCTCAACGCACTTTCAAAACCGTGAGATCTGATTTTTTCCCCTCCTTCATACGTGTAATTTCCATGTCCGTGATCATGTGTCCTGCCTCCGTTGATTTGGATGGTATCGCTATGGAGCCAGGCTTGAGGCTTGACCAGTTTCCAAGTTTGGGCCGCTTTCACATATGCGTAGGCATCTAAAGCACCATAGCCGAATTTATTGTTGTAAAGTCGACCCGCCGCCGTTCGTTCCCAATCGTGGTCTTCAGCGTCCACCACACGGGCTGTTTCGACACAGAGGTGTTGTATATCTCGCCAAGTAAGCTCAGGCCTATGTGAGATAGCATCAGAGCCGTTCGTCATCAAGGGAATCAACCAACGATTCTTACCGAGCTTGTAAAGCGAGCGTAAATACACCTACTGCATTCGGGGCGGCAGCAGATGTCCCACTATGACCATAAGTACATTTATTGTCTCCATTATGCGACCTATCTGTGGTGACCTTGCACCCGAAGTCAATATACTGCAAAAAGGGCAAAAAGCTACACTCACTATATGTTTGCCGCTACCTGAGCTATAAGCCACGACTAAATTGGCAGCACAAGCTTCTGAATAGCTAGGATGAAGGCCTTTGTGATCGACAGTGGAGACAGTAACTGAATAGATACTATTTGTGTATCCATCGAAGTTGCACTGGTCGTGGCTGTCACCGCCATTACCACTCGCGAAGACAAATATGGATCCCTTGCCATCGCGCCCTTCGTTGATTCCATTGACGACAGCTTTCCTGACGAGATAACCCGGACCATCCATGCGCCGACCATCATCCCGAGGGCCCCAGCTACAACTATAGATAGAAACCTTTTGGAAGCCATAGTTGAGAGCAGACGCTTCGTCGACATAACTGATTGGGCCGCCAAGTATCCGCACCCCAGCCGCCTTGGCCTCGAAAGCGATTCCAACACCGCATGCGTCGTTCCTCCTTGCAGCTACCTGACCTGCACATCGCGTGCCATGATCATCAATGGCGGTAACAGGGCGGGGTAAAGAAACATGTTCGTTGAAGTCGTAGGAATTTTCGGCGTCCTAAACATAGGCTTTTTGAAAAAAAAATTCGCAGTGAGAAAGGGCTAGGCCGAGGCTTACAAACGCATCCTTCAGATCGTCATGCTCAAAATCAAGACCATCATCCAAAAATGAGGTGTGGATTCCCTTGCCAGTGAAACCCATGTCCCATACCGGGGTTGTGTTCATCGAATGCTGTGGATATTCGTCATTTACGAGATGCCACTGTTCAGGGAATAAGGGGTCCTTTAGACCTAGTCGTTTTGCTACTTCAAGTATGGATGTAGGCGAATGTGAATGAATTGGTGGTGGTGGAGCACGCTTCACAAGCGTACGAGGGATTTGTCGTTCCAGGAATCTGACTGACGTTGTGATCTTTCTCGCAAAAATCCTCTCTTCCGAACGGGCGGCGAGGCGCAAGTTTGCTGTGTCCTCTAGGGTTTGAAAAGCATGAATGACGGTATCTTCGACATGATCGAGGACCTTGTTCCGTGGTTCGAGATGTGAATGTGGCACTCGCACCAGCCAAACATCGCGAAGCTCCCCTGCTTGTTCAACCACCTCGACGCCTAACGCATTGGCAACATCGGCCAAGGATATCCCAGAATGCGCATCATGGAAGTATTCTAAAGCGTAGTAAGCATGGGAATCGTAGTATCGTTTCGTCGGCGTTCCAGAGGCGAAGACAGCAGCAGAGATTAGAAACGTGAGCCAGAAAAATAAATTCATCCTGGCCCAGGGATGGCAGTAAGACGAGGAATCAAGCGCATTTGCAGCGACATGGGACTGATATGTAGTGGGCAATCCATGAATAGCATAGCGTGAGTGTCGCCTGGTCAAACTTAACTGTTACCAACGATCCCGGAGGACGCTCACTCTACACGCCAAGACCAGCTTATTTTCTCACGCTTCACGGTCCGCGAGTAGCCGAAGTCCAGCCGGGCGTCAACACTGCGCTCAGAGTCACTGTATCGTTCTCGGTGCCTTGTAAATCACCATACTCCTTGCGCGCTTGGGATCGATAACGATCTAAGACACTGAACCTGACAGTTGCGACCCTGTTTCCAGTCATATCTCCCCACTTTGCACTCGCTACACAGTCCGGCGCTGGTCTGATGAACGGAACGAGAGTGGCTGGCCTACCTATATGAACTCTCAATTTCCGACATAATGTACTTTTAGCCATATGGCATTCCACCGGTTCATAAGTCCGTGGCAGTTGACTCTCACCATGATAGGCTATCTTCAATGGGCTGTGGCTTGGATTGACTGTTGCTGATGTCGGACGAGAACATGACAAGCTATAAGTATAAGTGGATCATTCCGAAAGTTCAGGCTTGATGCTGGTAATCTGACATAGTCCAATGGGTGATCGTCATCTAGCGCTAAAGTCTCTGAGGTGGTATACAAAACACGATTCTCATACGCTTCGGCCAGTCACAGCAGAACCAAGTTACAAATTTGGTGCATGCATATGCATGTTTCATTAAAGCAGGCAACCTCGTTGCTATAAATTCCACGTGTATGCAGTCGGTATGTGCGTAAGACATGCGCTACTGCGTGCTTGCTACCTCAAGTCTTCGAGTACTTATGCCTTCGCTTCATGATCGTTTATGATCCTTCAAGTTATACCCTGTCTTCTATTTTTCGTCGATATTCCATTACACCCCAGAAATGGCACCAATCTCCAAAACCATCACCAGTGACATCGATCATATATCCGCTGAAGATATCCGCCATTTTATTGCGACGGTATACCATGCAACATGTATGTCTCTATTCGCCTTCATGTATGGTCAGCTAGCATGGATTCTAACAAAGTATCCTAGTCGTCGCGCATCCATATATATCTGGTTTTCTCTTAATAATGTGGTCCTATCATCCCAAAGCACCCTTCCAAGCTCTCGCATATATTTGTTGGACGCTCCCAAAACAAATCCTAATATGGGCATTCAGAGTAAGAGGCTTCCAACTTGGAGGAGAAACTATAGAACCAAGTAAGAATCCTGATTTATTTTATCGAAACGTAATACTTGTCTTACTAAAATAATGATTTCAGATGGTTATACTGATCGCACTCCGTCCAACAATCCCTTCACCCCATACCAATCTTATGGTGCGGTTAATGAACCCCCAGACGTGGACGACACAAATAATTACCTCGGAAGAGTTGACGAACTCAATATTTGGTGGAGATTATTCGGAATGGCACTATATCTGTTTGGGCTCACCATCATGCTGGTATATGGTTCTCTGAAGGGATGAGTAGACAGGCCCTGGATAACCCAGAGTGCCTTTAACAGCCGAAATGTTCGGATATTGAATTTATATCAGTACTTCATCTGTTGTGCTGAAACTCGTGGTTTGACATCATGTCTGATTGAATTCAGTCTTGTCACCCTACGGATAAGCAGCGGCTACTGTTCCTCAATAGCCTGGAGTTAATGGGTTTACGACGAAAAGGGCCAGGGGAAGACAAACGAGCCCATTAATCCGATCATTATTTTAAAGCAGGCAAACGAAACGGTATCGATCTGGAAAGTTCATGGGTATCTACTTGGTTGAGTATTTCTCCAGTCTGGTTGTGTTTCATGCCTCGCTTGAAGCGAACGACGCCTGCGCCGTTGACGTCTTCGTTTCCAAAAATAAAAAGCCGCCGCCGCTATAGCTGTGAGCCCCAGACTAATTCCTAAAGTGAGCCCAACGGCTTCGGCGATCTGTTTCCTTTTCGATGACTTTATAGGAAGCGGAGTCGTTGTTGGGGCGCTAGCACTTGGTGCAACTGAAGTACTCGTCGAAGTACTAAACACAGGAAGCGATATCGAGGGAGGAAGCGTTTGGGAAGGCAGGATAGATGTAATGGTTCTGAAAATAGATCAACCTGCAATCCATCGATTTCATGAGACAGTTCACCTACGCATTATCCACAGTAGTTATAGTAATCGCCTCGAGGTCAAGCCTGGTTGGAGTACTGGACGGTACAAACGTGATTGTTAGCAAGGAAACTTCTTCAAGTTGAAGATTTATGATAGTGGCTGAACGAAGGGTGGTGTTGAATAGTGTTGAGAGCGCCATTCCATTAGACGAAGCAGTAACGTTAACGGTGGCATTTGAGGTAGAAGAAGTGGAAAGAAATAGATTAAATGCTAATGCCTCTAGTCAGGCGGTGGATCAGCAAAATGAGACGATGTATTTACCCCTAAATTGAAAAAATAACTGGGGTATAATATTGTTGGATATCGAAGAAGGACCAGTAGTTGAAATTGTTGCGTTATCCGCAGAAAGCTGCCTTTTGAGTGAATCAAAACCAGTAGAGCATCAGCAACATGATACTATCCCAAGACTCACCAGGCGCCGGCACAGGACTGTGGATTAACCTTTACAGTAGTGGCGTTACAGACAAAAGGCGTATATACAATCTGCGGCGATGTGACGGGAATAGAAAGGTTGCGAAACTGTTGACCATTTGCGACGCTAGCAAGGCATAAGAGGCAGATAGACAGTAAAAGTGATCCAGGCGATACGAGACTCTTCAAATTGACGAATCGGTTCCCGGTTGAATACTGGTTGTTCCGCATTCAAGAAAAGCGTGAATGGGTCTTCGATAACGACGGCCTCTAACACCGTCGCAGTACTATGAAGGGCGTCCGAAAGATGGGCTGCACGACCTTCAAAGGTAGGATAAAGCAAGAAGTGGAATCGCAATCCAACCAGTGATCAACGGCATAAACTGTTGTCCGTGGTGACGGCGCCTTGTGGTGATGTCACGGATTAGTACCTATATCATGCTTGTTGCCTAATGTTTGGCATCACCGTCTGGTGATGCCTTTATATTTACCTTAACACATTTGTAATGTCTTGAGACCTAAAGCACCGTACACGTAGACTACCAATTTATATTGGTTCTGGTTTATATTGTGCGACTTAAGGTCTACCTGTAAAGCCACGCTTTACACTTTTTTAAACCTTCCAAATAAACTGGATAGACTGCATCTTTGAGCATTCAAAGAAGAACAACACCTAGATTAGACCCACACCACACCCGTGAAATTTCACATGGCAGAAGGAGACCAACCGTCCCACGACGGTGAGAGTCCTGAGCCACCACGCGCTCCGATGCCGGAGACTGCACAGACGCCAGAGTTCAGAACTGGACCTTTCACGTCACCGCACAGGATGCGCACCCAGAGAACTTCGTCACAGTTCTCAACAGTCAGGCAAGAGAGTGAGCCGGAGTGGGTTTCCCGACCAAGACTCGAACAACCGGCGCCTGTGCACGAACCATGGGCGTCGGGAATTACACAAAATCTGTATGAGACAGATGACGGAGTCGACATGGGGGAGATAGCTGAGCCCGCTGCCGTGCTTGAGGACCAGATAGAAGCGCTATGGCAGATACACGGCGTCGAACGATTAGATCGACGCCAGGTAATGAGATCACTAGCGACGCAGAACGTCATGGACGCTGTGACGCACTCCAGACAGAACATACCGGAGAACTCACCGCAGTGGCGAGAGCTGATAATGACATCGTTGACACGTATCGTAAAACGATACGTCGAGGCACGACAACAAAAAGCGATGTCGCGAGCATCTACGCCAATGGGGCCGGTGATGATACCAACACCATCCATTCAGCCGACAATCAGTCAATGGGCGAGCGTCCCCTCCACGTCACCGCAGCACCACGAGCCAAGCACGCACGCACCAATGGAAAGGTCACCAACAATCGAACGAGCTGTAGCGAATATAGCAGGGCCACGGATGACCGGGGAAGCGGACGAGCAGTTTCGAAGAAGAATGGCGGCGATGGAGAGGATGCACCCACAAGATGGTATGACAATACCAAAGTATAGTGGAGGACAGCCAGGAGTATTGGGTGAAGCCCCTAATACAGATAATAAACTGGTGTACCCGTTTGTAACTCGACGAACGCTCCGAGCAGATAATTGGAAGGACCGAGTGGTCTACCAAAAAATGCGACGAGAGGATTTGGCGAAATTTGGATCGTCTGCAATTGACGATCAGAATGTTGGATTCTCGAGTAATGGGGTTATAGATCTCGATGCCTCAGAACCAGAGGTACCCGATGTTAGACCAAAAATCGAGGACACGAGTAGGCTCAGTGTATTTCAAACACCAGCGCCACTTACCACCATATTCGAGCAACCGCGCACGAATATGAATAAGGATATAGGAAAATCAGGTGTTAGATTTACGCCGCCAACGCCACGTGAACCTGAACTGTATTCGCCACCAGTGCGAAAAACTGAGAGAGATCCGATCGATATACGATCATATGGGATTCCGGGCATAACGCCTGAGCGTAGAAGTCAAAGAGGGTACTCGGAACCACGAGTACATGGTCCGCGTTCAGATGCTCCAGGAGTAATAGAGGCCGCGGATCGACATCGATCGGTAATGGAACAACGACTAAGTCAGTTGATCCATGAAGCGCTGAGCGTTAAACTCACGTACCCCGATGGATTTAAGTTCAGCCAAAAATTAGAGGCTGGAAATAAATATACTGGATCAGCAAAGTTTGCTGATCTTGAAGACTGGCTATCCGACCTGGTATACCGAATGGCTACCCGCCAACTTGGAGGACCTGACCTCGATCGTTTTCGCGTATTAATTGTAAGCGAACATTTAGGTGGAGAGGCTCACACTTGGTACCACCGTCATGTAACCAGTACCAATCGAACTAAGCTCGATTGGACATTTGAATCTATAATATTGGCCTTATATAATCGATTCGTGCATGCGACGACGATGCAAGACGCCCGCGAAGGATTCAGGAGAGCTAAATACTCCGCGTCGCGAGGAGTACAGTCATACTATGACGAGCTCATCGGCTACGCCAAAAATATGGCAGCATACCCGGATGATTACTCGTTCATAGAGGTATTCCTTGATGGAATACCCAAAGAGATGAGATCAGAACTCATTAAAGAACGAGGATTATCGCCGGAAGTACACTTTATGGAGGACTTCGTTGCGTTCGCAGTCGCTTTCGAAGCTCGAGTAAAGACCGACGATTATTATAATCGTAAAGCAAGAATACAGTCAAGTCAGGCTGAGCAACCAAAGGCACCAGTGCCTTCACGTGAACCGAGTAAATCGGCAACAACGAGTAGAAATCCACGGTTCGTACATAGAGGCGTACCCAAGTTAGGAACGCCACAGAAGGCGCCTGCGCCTAAAGAACTGCTAAAAGATAACCCGAGTCAAGATAACGCTCGAAACAAGCCATGGGTTAAACCACATGAGTCGAACGTAGGCGGAGGCCACACACATGCGGCTGACATTACATGCTTCAACTGTGGCCACCGAGGACACTATGCGAAGGACTGTAAGGAGCCGAAAAAGCCTCGGACACTGCACGCTCGAGCACTTCGAGATGATGCACAGGAATCGGAGGATGGAGATGATCGACAAAATGAGGGCGACGATCATAATAGCAATGAAAGCAAATCCGAGGTCTATTGCGCTAGCAATTGCGAGGAATGTGCTGAGCCTCTCGAGGATGGCGAGCACTATACTGATATCGAAGTGGAAGGATATGAGACGGATGACTCCGCCGAATTCATGAGAGTGATGACCGTCGTCAAGAGTGCACCATCGAGTGAAAACACAGAGAATAATGTAGGCAGCACGGACCATCATGACTGGGTTCGAGCAGCCGAGGCAAATAATGCCGCAGAGGATGTACACATGCGCAAAGTACGTGTTCGTATATCGAACAAAAATCGTGTACGACCAGTCGTACGCAGTGAGGACAAGGAATGTCTCGCGACCTATATGAATGTTGGAGGAATGGATGCGTGGACGTTGTGGGATTCAGGAAGTACCACAACTGGGATAACCCCTACATTTGCGCATATAGCGGAAATAACGGTGGACACACTCCTTGATCCACACATACTGCAATTGGGCATGATCGGAAGCCGATCTGTTATTAAATACGGCGCAGATGTGATGGTGGATGTAGCAGGGAAGATAGCGTCAACGTATGTCGATGTCGCGAACTTTGACCGATATGATATGATCATAGGCACACCGTTTATGCGTGCACACAAAGTAATACTGGACTTTGTAGATAATGTTGTGATCATCGATGGAAAAAGGATGCCAGCAACAAAGGTTCAGCTGAAGGATACAGATGGTCGATTACGGCGATATCGAGCATCTGAAAAAGAGCCTAGGGTGTGACTGGCAAACCCCAAGGCATCAGTTGAGGAAGTCAAGGACGAAGGTGACGGCCCTAAGACACCATCACTCCCGGATGACATTCCACATATGATGCTAAGTGAGGAAGAGTTTCAAACTCTTCCCAAGGGGGGGAATAGAGATCAGAAGAGTAAAAAAGAAAGGACGAACAGTACGAATGAAAACATTCATACAAAACATAGGGATCACAAGAGCAGAAAAGATACAATGAACAGTACGGATGAAACCAGTCATAGGAAACCACATAGACTGAAAAAAGAAACCCATGGCAAAACCATGGAAGAGAATTACTGTCAACCAACGTCATCGGAAATTAAGGTCGAAGATCTTATAACAGATGACGAGGAACAGAAACAGAACGAGGAATTGGACAAGAATCCAATAGATGATAATAACGATTTAATGCGGAAGAAATCGTTTTGGGATAGGCCAACGCCACCACCGCAATTCGAATGGGTACCAGATCCAAGAATGCCAAGTGAATGGAATGCTGTCATAGCCGACATGCGTACAAGTGACTGGACCAGATTTCGACCAGAAGGCGAATTTTATAGATCACCCAAAGATGAGGAAATATCCGAGTCGGTAGAGTTCACAGGGAAATGGTTCCCTGACCAGAAAGAACGAGAACGACTACATGCGCAATCGACAATGAGATTGGAAACATCAGTAGAAGAATGGACAACTTCCATTAAAAAGTTACGAGATAGATTTGATGAACCAAAAATATGTCATCGAAAGCCACCGGAGCGAAAGCCAGACAAAGGCAAGGGAAAAGCTACAGAATTGAGCGAGGAGGATTACCCTCGACTGAGACAACAGTGGCATGATGAATATTACGAGCTGGTACAAGGAGTAAAAGAGGTACTACCTCCATTCAGAGAAGTGAATCATGAGATTCACTTAGTCGATGAAAACAAGCGATATACCTATCACTTACCACGCTGTCCAACATCGCTACGAGGGGAGTTTTATGAAAAACTCAATAGATATGTCGATGCAGGATGGTGGGAAGCAAAATCGTGTGACCAAGCAGCGCCGATGATGTGTCTACCGAAGAAAGATGGGCGCTTACGGACTGTTGTGGACGCACGACAGCGAAACGACAATACAGTAAAGGATGTTACGCCTTTACCAGATCAGGATGTAATACGCGAAGATGTAGCTAGAGGGAAAATAAGATCGAAAATCGATCTATCTGATGCATATGAACAAGTAAGAGTACGACCGCAGGACGTACACAAGACAGCATTTGCCACCATCGCAGGAACGATGGTAAGTAACGTAGTTCAGATAGGGGACTGTAATGCACCAGCAACGTTCCAACGCCTCATGACATCAATATTTAGAGATGCTATAGGGCGATTTATGCATGTATACCTAGATGATATATTCATCTTTTCGGACACCATAGAAGAACACGAAAAACACCTTAAATTCGTGTTTGAAAAACTACGCGTTAATCAACTATTTCTTAAATGGAAGAAATGCGAGTTGTACGCAGACAAAATAGACTGCCTTGGACATGTTATCGATGACCAAGGTATACATCCCGCGGTGGATAAACTAGAGCGTATTCGCGAATGGCGTGTACCACGTAATTATAATGACATACAACGATTTGTGGGCCTCGTAAACTATGTTGGCAATTTTCTACCAAACATATCTGCATATACAGGGCCACTCTTGGCCATGACAATGAATGGTGCACCATTCCATTGGAGACCATTACACCAACGATGCTTTGATATGATTAAACGCATATGTTGTAAGACCCCCATTATACGTCCCATTGATCAGAAAGTAGATGAACCAATATGGATCATCTGTGACGCATCAAAAACAGGAGTAGGCGCAATGTATGGACAAGGGCCATCATGGCAACAATGTAGACCTGCAGGATTTATGTCTAAAAAGTTCACTAGTGCACAGCAAAATTATGCTGTACACGAACTTGAAACATTAGCCATACTAGAAGCTTTAATTAAATGGGAGGATAAACTGGTAGGAAATCGCCTACATGTTATTACGGATCATAAAGCTCTTGAGTTTTTTAAAACCCAAGCCAACTTGTCCCATCGACAACGACGTTGGACGGACTACATGTCAAGATTCGATTTTGACATAACATATATCAAAGGGGAGCTAAATAAAGTGGCAGACTGCCTCTCGCGATACTACGAGAACGATACTAGCGCTGACATACACGCACCACAAGACTATGTGCGTGCTGACGTTCGGATCGACCCTAATGGCGACGATTTACCCATCGATCGGTATAACGAAGTAAAGCAGCGTGTAGTGGAAATTAGGGCGCAACGAGCGGAAGAACGTAGACGTAGCAAGCGCCTAAGTGATAAACGTGAGGAGCGTGAGCGAGAGGCACACGAAATGAAGGAAGCCGATCAGCCGAGTTCACCAGATGAACAACAACGTAGTACCAACGCTACGGCTGGTACTAGCGAACGGATAGAACAGGAGGAAATTACCCTCGGAGATGTAGTGTTTGGACGGAGTACCCTCCCAGGACCAAACCTCACCAACGATGATGAGTTTATCGTGGACATCAAGAAAGAATACCATAATGATAAGATATTCAGTGTAGTATTGGACAAACCATCAGAGCACCCTACATTCCATATCAAAGATGGAATAATATGGCGAAAGAATAGTCATGAAAATAATGTAACGTGTATTCCGCGCAATAGAGCTATGATAACCAAAATCATAACTCAGGCACACGAGATCGTTGGACATTTCGGAGACCAACGAACAGCAGAGTATATTCGGAGATGGTACTGGTGGCCGCAGATCACCAAAGATGTACACGAATTCTGCCGTACATGCGAAGCGTGTCAACGATCTAAGACGTCGACACAAGCACCAGCCGGGAAGTTACATTCACTACCCATTCCAACCAAGCCTTGGGATTCCATTGGAATGGACTTTATAGGACCATTCCCGGAATCACGAGGATTTAATTATCTATGGGTTATTATCTGTCGAATGACGAGTATGGTACACCTCATTCCAGTTAATACTACTACTACGGCATCCGAATTATCATGGATATACCTAAGAGAAATTGTCAGGTTACATGGACTGCCAAGCTCGATCGTCAGCGATCGTGATTCCAAATTCACGTCCAAATGGTGGCGAGAATTGCATAAACTACTGGGAGCTAAATTGCTCATGTCAACGTCATTCCACCCCCAAACTGATGGACAGACAGAACGAGCAAATAAAAATGTCGGACAAATTTTTAGAACTTTGGTTCACTCTAATCAGAAGAACTGGGTGGATAAAGTGGCATTGACGGAATTCGCTATCAATGCTAGCATATCGGAAACTACTAAATACGCACCATTCGAATTGAATGGTGGGTATATGCCCTCAATGCTCAGAGAAATTCGACAGAGTGAGGGTGTAGCGAAAGGCATTAAAGCATTTGCACAAACTGCTCTTGAAAATTTAGCGGAAGCGCATGATGCCATTATTGAAGCCCGAACGCTACAAACGCACGCATCAAACAAGCACCGTGGAAAGGAGCTTGAATTGAAGACTGGCGAACTAGTGTACCTCTCAACCAAGAATCTAAATCTTGCAAAGAGCAGAGCGCGTAAGCTCTGCCCTAAATTCATTGGACCTTATAAGATCCTGAAGGCCTATGAGAAAACATCTACATATACGCTACAATTACCTACGGCTTTGCAGAGCCGTAGAATACACCCCACCTTCCATGCCTCGCTACTGAAACCGTATCGCCCATCAGACGACGCATTATTTCCAAATCGAACACAACCTGAACCGTACGATTTCGGAGCGGAAGACGATCAGGAATGGTTCGTCGATGACATTCTAGGACATCGATGGACGAAAGACCGTCGTTTAGAGTATGAAGTCAGGTGGACTGGGGGTGACACCACATGGGAACCGCATGCAGAATGTAAAAATCTCGAGGCATTAGACCGATACCTCGAGCTTCAGGGCGTAGCGCGGCCTTCGCAATTAGCGAAGAGGGCATGACGCGCGGCGCGACGCGATCACATGATCATAGCCATCACTAATTATGGGCGGAGACCCAAACGGGAAACGCGTCAAGCAAGAACGTATCGCGTCACTAAGTCCACAATAACTTACAGCAATACCAGCACTCGCCGAAAACAACACAATCCAACCACAAAATGAACAACGAAGGATGGAACAACGACCGCGGGGGACAAGGAAGGAGAGGTCGGGGTCGAGGAACGTTCCGAGGAGTACACGGAACTGGTGGGGGAGGAGAGAGAGAGCCACGGCCCCCTCGACACATCATCAACCAGCCCACGACAAGGCAACCGAACGCGTTCGGGAGGGACCCAATCGACGCACCAGTGATGGGCCAACCCCATCAGCAGTACAATACCGAGCAGGCAAGGATGGGTCAGACCCATCCCATAAACGTAGCATACGGAGGACCGCAATCTGCACGGCCTCCCTTTGAAGCACCAATGATGGGCCAGGCCCATCAGCAGTATAACAACGAGCCAGCAAGGATGGGTTATACCCATCCCATGAACACAGCGTACGGAGGACCGCAGCCGCTGCGGCCCCAACCTCAGAGTGGCAGCAGGCACCCATCGGAGCAGGGGTATGCAGGAGAAGCGTCGTATGTACGGCAGCCAATGATGGGACAGTCCCATCCTCAACAGCCACCAGTACTAGGCAGAGAGTATTCGGAGCCGTCACAACGGCAAACGGGAGGACGAAGGCCAACGTCGGCCTATGAGCGAGAGTACAGGGCTGAGGACCAGGAAGGACCTAGCCAACCACGGATGAGGGCGCCGAGGGGTGGAGATATCCCCCCACCGAAGGATAAAGGCAAGCAGCGAACGTACGTCGAAGATATCAAGCCGCCGCAAGTCAAAGAGGAAAGCAATGCGCGCCTCAACGAACGGCTGCGGAACGCGAATGTCACGGCGACCGTCGACGAACCTATTAGGAACGAAGAGACTGAGATGCTCGTCAACGAGCTCCTTATGCGGCTGGAGGCCGCACTCAATGAGAACCAGTTCCTCCGATCGGCCAATGCTATATTAAGGAAAACGCGGAAGCGTGAGGCATCGCCAGACGATGATACGAGCGAGGGACAACGACCCTCGAAGCGACGAGACATAGTGCCAATGGAGACCGACGAGGTCACCACAAGAGTGTCGACACGCAAGATCCACAGAGCACCGGCCCAAGCACTTGCGAAGGAGAGTGGCGGGGCAACGTATGCGGCCGCAGTGAATAGGCTACCTGAAGGGCCAAACCCTTCTGCAATGCACAATCGGGACCGGTTTCGAGTGGTACAGCCGCAGGCCCGACCGTCGGCGGTAAATGTGGTAGACCCACCACCACGGGGACCGGTGTTGCCATATGACGAAGACGTGCAGATGGCAGCCGAACCCGAGGAACGAGGGTACGAGCCACCGGTAACAGTACGAATGCCTCTCGCATTTCCGCCGAGAACTGGAGAACGCGACCCCACGTTGGAAACAGCATCGTACAGCGACGATGACGATGACGATGATGATGATGACGGTGCCAACGATCGACGCACTGCAAAGATCGCGAAACACGAGAGGCAGACGCCGGGACGGATTCCTGATGGACTGGGAATCGTGAGGATTGGGCCTGCCCATTCCATCGAACGCAATAACGCGCTGCTAGGTCTATGGCCGAGAACGAGGATCTATCACTCGACTCGGACTAATAGAGTATTTGCAGGACGATCAGCAGCAACGGCTTCGTCGTACGAAGCCAGTAACTTGGACGGATATCGGCCACCACATGGCCATGCACTGTACTCATTGGCACCACGGGGGATACCACTCACCATCTACGAGATGGATCGATTAATGGCCATGGTGGTTAATGCGCGAATGGATCCAATCGCACGATCTGAGGCCTACACTTTGCTGCACGAGTTCGGGATAGCGATCAGTCGCATCCACCCCGATCTATGGGATCGAACTATGCGCGCTTTTGCCGCAAGCGGGTTCGACCGTAGCTACCAACCAGACGTTGACCCATCAGTACTGGACACGCCCGAAATCGAACGCGATTGGACGGGAGTGTACGTTGGAAGGCTTAACAACCCAACACGCGGCGCTGGTACAAAGGCTCCGACTCAGGAGCAGCTGATGGACCAAAATGTGACTGGACTATGGGCAATCCTTCACGGGCGCCCGGGATCAGCCAATCATCTCCTCGGCATAGTCATGGACTATGCCGCTCGTATTAATCGACGATCCCTGTTCGGTTATGGACTAGCCAGGATGATGTGTCCGAGCGACTCGAACACCAGACTCGTATTCATGAGATTTGCCGCGGTGATCTTCGCATCGACTAATATGTACCGCGACGCAGTCGCCGCCTATAACGCGGAGCATCTGGATCACCCTATGATCCCTCAACAAGGCCCAACTATGCAGTTCCGTCGAATGAGACTCGATCAGCGATTTGCTCGCAATATGACGATCAGCGACGTTATGACTGTGTTTGTCGACAACCGAATTCCGGTTGAGTGGATTGACCATGGATACGTCTTCGGACTTCAATTCATGAACCAGCATTATATGGGACTAGAGATTGATGAGACATTGTGGGGTCTATATGACGACGAACGACTTTATCGTCTGGAGGAGTACGGGGTACCGCCAGCTATTGCCGCATGGGATGGCGAACGAGAACCTACCGAGGTAGAACACCTCCGGCTCACAGTCATGCAAAGTGTGGATGAAGAGCGAGGTTTGCGAGACAGTTTCCTCGGGCGTGGGTGGTTCCGTGTGGGGGAATCACCATTCCGTACCTACCTCGAAATGCGATCACCTGTGGTCGCTCAACATGGGCTAGCAGCGTATCGACAACAGATGGTGTCTCGCCGTGCTCGTCAACAACTCGCACCAGACCACAGCATGCCTAGCGCCTCATCGAGTGCACATATGATATCAACCGCTAACACGGTTGAAGGAGCATCTGCATTCGCTAACACGAACGCCACTCCCACTCTCGAGGTGCAAGATGATAGCACTATGGCTGGTACCTCCGACCCATCTTCTATTACTTTCGCTACCCAACCTGATACCGAAATGGGCAACAACACCTACTACCCACCACTACCTCAGGAAGGGTAATTGACCCTTCCTGTCCTCTATCACGTTTGGAAAAAATGTATATAGTTATTCATTTTCCCTTTTTTGTTTTTTGCTCAAGATTGCGTAGCAATCTCAAGGGGGGGTATGTCACGGATTAGTACCTATATCATGCTTGTTGCCTAATGTTTGGCATCACCGTCTGGTGATGCCTTTATATTTACCTTAACACATTTGTAATGTCTTGAGACCTAAAGCACCGTACACGTAGACTACCAATTTATATTGGTTCTGGTTTATATTGTGCGACTTAAGGTCTACCTGTAAAGCCACGCTTTACAGGTGAAGGTCGTAAGAGTAGAGCAGCGGCTAGTTAACGGCAGCCGAAGAGAATCACTTATAAGGATTCCAAGCCGTGAATACCATCCACTGATCCACATGACCGTATCTATCCTGCGCATTCATTTAAAAGAAGACAGGGATCTGACATTCCTGATATTTTTAAGCAAAACTTTGACACCAAATGAGACCTACTCACACTGCAAGTGGGACAAGTCACGAAAGAATAGAGGCAAATTGTCCTAAGAATAGGTATCTGGTACATAACCCAGTCTGATTTTGGACTTCGAAGTTTGTGCCCGTGATCATCGCAAGTTATCGTTGCATCAAACCAATGCCCAGATTCGATACATCAGTTGATGAGATGAGTTGTAGAAAAGCTTGATGCAAGCCAGCCCATTGGTATAGCAATACTTTAAAGAACTCTGGATTGGAGATAATGAAGCCTGTTTTGGGGACATACGGTCGTTTGGTGGAAGTTTCGCAACGCTCATAGCAGATCGTGAAAGAGATAACGACGATTGAGCGAGAAAGAATTACCGACCTCACTCGCAGACTGACTGAGAGCCTTGGCTGCAATCATATCCACACGAAAATATGCTAAACACTCGAAAAAGACATGCATGCATGATGCATGGGTGGTTGATGAGAGGTCTTCATGTTCCTTACCGTAAACGTCAGTGCTTTTCCAATAATGAAGACGATAATGATAATCTCTGGACAACGAAAAGTCACGGCAAAGATATGATAGAGGCCCCTGGCATTTGATATTTCCTCGAAGTTGAGAGAGGTCTTCTAACTGTTGGAAGTTAGATTGATTCGAGGTTCCCTATATGCGCCATGTAAATGCATCGCAGGACTCATCGAATTCAATATCAACGTCGGGTCTCAGTGAAGGTCGACACTAGCAGGTGTGTGAAACTAAAAGAAACACGCGGTTAACTTTTGCATCTATGTTACATTCAAGATATACTTAGAAGGATCGACATCATGGCAACAAAACATTCGCCAGAAGTTCCCATGCTCGACCATGGATGACAAATGAAAGAACCAAATGTAGGGTCCTTCACGGGAGGCAACTTCTCTCGAATCTCGAGTCGTCCTTGTTATCATCCACAGAGCACAGTGAACTCCGTTTCTAGGTGAAGTATCTCCCTTGGGTCTTCTTGCGAAAATCGCATCGGCGTGAGGCTCCTGCCGCCTCCTTTCCAGTCATTGTCTCCCGAAATCTGACATGAAACTGTCAGCAATTTATCCAAATTAATAGCAGCAGAACACACGTCAAAAAAACCATCGATATTGAAGTGAAAGTCAGAATCTGTCCTTCCGTTATGCTTGAAGGATGGTCGGTTTTATGCATTCCATAAGCTAATTGATTAAATGAGCAAACATCATATATAGCTTAGAAGTCTCGCTAAGTTGCTCAATGTTATATGTTTGAAGGATTGGGTGATAATGTAACCCACAAAATTCAACCCTCTTGGCTTCCATCAATGGTCCTCAGAAAGCCTTGTTAGATAATCACAGAATCTTTGGGCAGCCCACTGTTCTATGCTTCAGGCCACGACCGCGCGGAACAAAATTGCTGCTAGGAAAACAGGATTATCACGGCATCAGCGATAAGAGCACGAATCAGGAAGACCATAATTCAGATATTCATCTATGACCCAAATGCATCGTGCAAAACCATCTATTGCATGTGTGTAAGGTCAACAACTAAAGTTAAGTTAGATAGCCTTCCTCTTGACGAGTTCTGCAATTATAGCGAATAATCAGAGGAAATTTCTAGCAGTTTGCTAAGGAGCACAACACGTACCTTCAATCTCAACAAGGGCGCTGGTCAAGATATCCTTTTGTGTCTTCTCATCCTTGAGGCTAGCAACAACTTTCTCGATGACCGTCTTGGTGAGTTCAGCCTGTTCGGCGTCCTTCACCTGTTGCTCATAGCGCACCCAGCTGTCAAGAACAGACTTGAGCTCGGATGCAAGCTGGACCTTCTGGAGCTGAACGAAGTTGTTGTTTTCAATCACAGCAGTTTCCTTCACAGAAGAGGGACAAAGGAGATATTGAGTTGCAAGATCAGTAACGATACTTGACCACCATACCTTTGACAGAGCGAAGAGACCCTTGGTGATTGAAACAACATCCTTCATTTGGCCGACGGAGTCGATGCGTTCTTTGACGGCACCAGTGTGTTCGGCGCGGGCATCGTTGAGAACTTTCCTGATGCGTTGGATGTGGCCCTCAGCCCATTGCGAATAGGGTTCGCGAATGACCTGAGCCCAAAATGAATTATGTCGGGAATTCAATCACGCTGCGGGAGACCTACCTTGCCAATATAGGTAAAGACAATGACCGATGCAATCAGGACAATTGTCTCCTCGTTGACGACGTAGAGCTCTTGAGAGATGGCGGCGGCAGCGGCCCCTACACCGAGCAGGGCGGTTCCAGTCTTGGTGATGAGACTGGGGGACGAAGGAAGCTTCTCTATGATCTCCGAAGCGCGTTCCGAAGGAGGGGTGGGGGTCGTGGCCATCGACCGACTTGAGTATTCAGAAAATGAAGAGCAAAAATCAGTCGGTGGTCGGATGAGTTGGACACGAAACAGTTCTTACGCGTTGAAGCTCTGGGGCAGAGCAGCAAAAGCTCGGGGGCGAACTATAGCTCATTTAGCGCTGGAAATAGACAGAACGAAATGGTGGTATTCACCAGCTGCTCGCAGCGAGCCGATAGCAATTCTAGAGGCCATGGTATAAGTATGGAGTTTTGAAGAGTCGGAGGAGTCGACAGCCAGCTGGTTGACACGAAATATGCGTGGGAATTTCAGCCCGATTTTTCACGATATTGGGCAAAGGTTAGGGTTACTTCTCTTCTGTTTCTTCCACAACAGTTAAATAACACTCTCTTGTCATCTATTCCGACAAAGAGAAGGTTACGCAGGGTTACGCTCTATACGATTCTGTTCGTCCGTTGGGTCATGCACTAGGGATCGGGTTAATCTTCGAATACAACCTCTATCGATTATCTCATAGGCTATAACTCGACAGACCTATGGCAATCCTTTGCGAAGCAGTGTTTGAACATTGCTTGAATGTTGTCCCAGAAAACGAAAGAGCTTCAAAATACACTCTTTCATTTGGACTCTGGGATCTGTTTAGTGAAGGCGCAGTAATGGCTAAGGCTATGGACGTTCTGAATCTGGTAACGCTTGGTAACACCTATGTTGCCGATAATTTGGAAGAGCCTCTGTCATTCTGTTACGTTTTTCCTCCTTCATGGCATGGTTCTAACTCTTGGGCTTCATTACTGGTGTTGTCATACGACTCAACCTCGCTTTACGCACTCATCAGTGGGGAACACTTTATTTGGACATTAAAGTGATTTTAAGAGAACAGAGCGAAAGTATCACATATCACATTCTTCGAACTGACTGACAAGGGTGCAAATTCTATGGGTAAAGTATGCGAAATCGCAAAGGCACGGAGGAGATCCGGTCGTCATTGCCATCCTAGCTAGGCTCTTTACCAACTGTTGAGTCTGTCGATTCACTATTCGTTCGAGTCTTTTTATTGGTAGGGACATGTTGAGGTAATTCGGCCGCCGGGACTTCATTCTGAGTCTGGGACGTTTGGGTCGAAGTGGATCGACGATTCCGAATGGAGGGACAGTATTCACGGGGATCGAAGGAATCCCATCTAAGCGTCCAACCTAACAAAATTAAGAGGACCAGCAACAAGATAGAGCTCCCAATAGCAGCTGCCTCCGCCACAAAGAGGAAACTTGTCTTCGAGTGTAATTCAATATGGTTGCTGTTGGATGAGCATAGAGCGAGAACGCCTAGCATTCCACAAAGAGAGGCATTAATGGCAGGATACAAGAACCACCAGAACACAGCTTTGTCGGGTTGGTGATCGCTGACTATCCAGGGTAACTTCATCCTTTCTGGGAGGTTTTCGTAAACTCGCAGGATGACCTGAAATGTACCATGGGTGATAAGCGAGCCTATAAATGCAGCCAAGGAAATATTGCGATAGGTTAGATGTCCATGCATAGAAGCTTTCAATATTCCGTTTCCTATGATTCTTAGAGCAATATATAAGTAGGCAATATATATACCACAGGATGGTCGCTACTCACAAGGTAAGGAGGGCCAAAAACGTGTGGATAAGGATAGAACAAGAAGCAGCCCACCTATAGAAGAATATCCAGTACGGCATAAGTAAGAGTTTTAAAAAAATGAGAATGCCACTAACGATTCGCGTAGGCAAGTCCCCAATCTAACCTCGCATGGCGTCGCTTTTCTGCGATAAGAATATCTAGTTTGCGTCGGATACGAGCTTGAAGTGCTTGCGACGCTGGAGCTCGCGAATACGCTAAAAAGTCCGAGTCCCATTGTCGTACACAGAATTAATCAAGGGGGAAGTCGGGAAGTTGAAGGGGCTTGTTCTTCCAAATGAGCGCGAAAATATGAGTTGCTGTTGGCATATGTAATAAAGAGCAGTCCTTTATAGTACGACTGGAAAGCCAATGACTGACTCGCAGCGTGGTTGCAGCATGCCAGGCCCAGGTGTTCCAATCCAATTTCAATCAGTGATTTGCTTCCAAAGAGTCAACCTAATTCCGCCAGCATGATTCTACGCCCTAATGATGAGGCAGATAGGAGATTTCAACATCCTCGATGACTGGATAAGTCTATTGAATGCAGTGTCCGCAGCGTGGGGCATGCGCTCGAGTGTAAACACGCTGCCTGATGAGCCGGGAAAGCTTGGATTCATGACCATTTTAGGATATCATTTCCATCTTTGGAAGTCATCACCGATACCGTGACCTTGGGTCAACCTTGGGTCTCCATGAGGCTTGCTCCAGTTTCCCTGTTGCAAAGCATGTATTACCATAATTTTATCCTAAAACGCTGTACTTGTCTTCTAATTTTAAGGAGAGCTTGGGTATCTATTTGTATATTATTTTGCACGGGAATGACTAACTTGTGACTCATCCAGCTCTGCATCTCATCCGCGCCTTCAATTTGATCTATGACAATAAGGTATCTACCTAATAAAATAAATTCTGTAACCCTAAAAAAAATTTTGACCGAACTTTAACCGAAAACGATTTATGGCTTGAATGCGAGTACTTGCAATGTCTATTTTTGGTTGGTCATATTGAGCTTTCAACTACTTGACATTGAATTTTTTGTTTTGCTACATAAATCACAAAAACAGTGTAGAGTTTATGTTAATCAAATAGGAGTAACAAAATGAGGCTTCATGAACCTCGGTGCAAGTTTCCAGTGCGCCGACCAAAACGAGAAGGAAGAACGACCCGCCGGCCAATCTACGGTCTAAATAGTACAGCGATCAAAGTTTAAGCTCTCGGACGTCCATCTTGAAGGATATCCTGGGGGAAGAAGAGAGGCAAGGAAACTTTTTCTCGAGCGACCGAGTCAGCGCTTCTTTCAAATTTCCTGGACGATGAGGGCTGTCGATTACATAAATATGAAAGTCAAGTTGGATTTTAGAAAGCGACGGATAATTCTCTCCTGCTAAAATAGAGTCAATAGACTTCCAGAGGTCTCCAATGTTTGTGTCAGGGAGGTAGATCATGCCGACTTTGATACTGGGGATTGCAATATCGAAGTTCAGTGTTCTAAGAAACCGCATCGGGTGGTTTACTTGAAGCAGACGATGGATCATTTCCAAATTGGATGAAAATCCTGGCGCGTTGTGGAAGGGGGATGTGAGACTCGACTTCGACTGGATGTAAGAGAAATGTTCGAGGTTTGGGATTTGACCGAGGTTAGACAAATCGCTCGCTCGCGTTTTTGCATCTATCCATCGAATATACTTCGGTCACGACGATAAGGAACGTATTTATTGTTAAATATACGCACCGGAATGAAAGATACACACTGTACGAAGCGAAAGTGCGGCCATTTGGGCGATCTCCCAGGTTTTTGCGACATCATCTGGACCGTCATTGTACGTCACTAGCTTCTTGAGCGTCCGCAGAACCTCAGGTGAAATATTTTCATGCGGGAATGAGTGATCTGTATACAATCTTTCCAACTGATTATTATCGCCGCCCGCTCTAACGCCAAACGATTGTTTCGAAGAAAATTCAGGGTTTACGATCTCAGGTTGGAAATACTTCAAATGAATGTCGTAGACGCATTGCATCTGAGGCAAGAAAGTCATATTTTGGACCTGCAGAGTTTTCAAGTAAGGCGATTGAGTTAGAGACTGAAAGGTAGCGCAGAATTCTTCAGGTAGTTCAGCCAAGTTAATGGGTCTGTGCGGGATGACGTGCAGGTAAAATTGCTGCACTCCGTATCCTTCCCCACGCAAGCCCCTAATCACAGCGAGTAGATTTTTGTCTCCCATAAGCCGGAACAACTCAGTGGAATTGGCGGGAGAGTCCCAGAATCGGCCTAGACGCCAGGGTTGGAAAGATAGGACAAATGTCTTGATGTAACATCCGACGCCTTCAATATCTAGGCAGGAAGGTGGCGAGATGATCTGACTGAGAGCTGATATTCGTATCATGGCCGACTCCTGAGATTGTTCTTCGACCAGGATTTCAACGCTTTTGTACAGATGACGGAGTGAGCAATGGCGGAATGACCGAGAGACCGAAAGACATGATCCAAGTGTCAAACGCTCAGTAGAGACCTCGTCAACTATGAGTTCGACGACTTCAATAGGCAGGGACTCGCAAGTAGTAGCAACCGCCGGAGTGTAATCCATATTTTCGAAGAGTAGTAAAATCGCGTAGGGTGGAAGAGGTCGAATTGCCAAGAGATGACCTTGAAAATATAAATTCGAGAAATTCAGAGGAGATTTTTTGAGATGCAGTGTATAGATGTTGAGATACGGTGAGATGCCAGAGAGAGTCGTTTATATCCACAGCTTGTGACCGTGGTGTTTTCCTCAATCCCGATCATCGTTATCCTCTGCGCTTTTTGAGAAAGAGAAAAAGGAAGTTGATTTTTTTTGTTTTTTTTGTGCTCAGAATGGGCTCTGTGTGTATAAGAGGAAATCCAAATCGTTTCTGCATGAAGTGATTCAATTTTACTGCACATCGCGCTCGTACTTAAGTCTAAATACAATCACCAATGCATTGCTATCAAAACATACGTGGGCCATTAGGAAGTTTATTAAACCCCTATACTTTGTTGACTTGCAACTTGAACCTGAAAACGCAGCCTCCGTCCGACTGGAAAGGATCTGAAGTTTCACATCATCATTACTTATGTACCACGAATTGATAGAATCCGAAGCCCATGGAATGATGGACCTGGCCAGTGATACATACTATTCCACTGATAACGGCCAAGTCTGCTGATCCATTACCTCAACGGCGATCAACACTAAAATCCCCAGCGTGTCCAAAACTGAGAACTACGGACGAAATACGACGGAGCCAAGCCTCCATTGTGGATGTGGGCCGCAGATAACAGCCATGATTCACCTGCAGCTCCATACGACCACACTGACCCAAGCCAGTGACTCGCTCGCCCAGACTCTATCCTATCACCTTCCTTTTGGAAGGACACACGAAGGTAATGGGCGAGCGCGGCACGCTCAGCTGGTGTGGCCACAGACAAAGAACCGTCGGCACGTCTCGGCACGGCCTCGTTCCGAAAAGGAAGTGCGCCACACTCGAGGCTGCTGAGCGTGCGCGACGCACATCATGAAAAGATTTACGTGGAGAGTTCCTTCAACTCTAATTGAGCGTGGTTCTTGTGTTCTATTCTGTCGGAGAGTTTACTAAGGCTTTTGGACTAAGTGCTGCTTGGGCTTGCCTTCAAGTTTGGCCTTGGGCACGGGCGCCGTTGATGTTATACTAATCAGCCATCATGCATCAGCGCTGCAAGCTTTTCAGCGCGCAACTCAAGCTCAACCATCGCTCAAGGCGAAGCACCGACCTCCGCGCTTCGGAGTTGGGCTTCGCTAACCCCGGTCTACAGCAGAACATTAACTGTGATAATCATTAAATGACGGCGTCCCCCCAAAACGAGGATCTTTTGAGCTAGTGTGGCGCCTAGCTAATCTGCGAGGTTTCTAGATGCAGGTCGGATGCTCATCACTTGCAGAAAGTCCTTTCCACCCCCCACGGGCATGGATCCATTCTCAAGGGGAAAAATATGCAAAAAACATGATTATACATGACTCTCGTATCAGGAAAGTTTACTCATCCTATTTTCTGACCAAGCACGCGTTCCTTGTTGAACAAATCATCATCCTATCGAGGTTTATAAATAGACATGTTGTATATACACCCTATCGCTCGCTCCTGATCCGGTTTCATTCAGCAGTCTTAGGAGTCATCTCGAGAACGCTGCCATGAATAGACAGCAGTGGAGGTCCCAGCTGGGTCCTACCTACTTCTGTGGGAGGGCAGAACCTGGGCAGAACATTCCGGACCGACGGGCCTATGGGAAGGAGGGGCCAGTCTGAGCGGACGGCGTCTCCGAACGAACCTCTGACTCTGAACGACGCGCATTCCGAGACTGACTTTCATTTGGAAAGATCGTATCACGGCTTCGCGAAAAAAAAAAATGGGGATACGCAAATACCAACTTCATTGACATGCGCGCGCCGCTCACCTGTCCGTGTGGCCGGCAGAGAGTCCTCAATGTGGCTACACGTTACGGCCTCCGAGTGCAGCAATGTCATATATGCAGTGAGTACATACTATGAATGCGCTGCGCCGAGCGGCGCGCATTGATTGTGAGGTGTGTCTAGTTTCTAATAGTTTCTCCGTGCAGCCCTGCGGGCCATTAATTCGCTAAGGCGGGGTACATAGGGCATGCAGTGCACACTGTCGTAACCCATCTGCGTTCATTTTGCTTCCGCGAGTTGTGCCATTCCATGGAACCTGAACGGGACCAAATTGCGCGGATGATGGAGTCAGATGGACTGACATATAAGGAAAGGCCGGGTCCTTATGCGTTTATGCGAGTAAGATAAGTATGTAGAGCACCTGGCATCCTCCCTGCAGCACCATGGTCAGCGATGTGGATACGGAACTGTGATCATATGCTGTTTCGAAAACTCGGGGTCGTGCGCGAATGAACGGTTTGAATACTCCGTGGGTGTCCGAAGTTCACTAGCAGAGGCATTTTACTGTGGTTGTCAATGCTTACTTGGTAAACATAGCGAATGGGCCCACAGCAAAGACCGGTCGCAAAATAGAACATTTGACATGCCCATGGCCGAAGCACGTACGTATGTCCACGGTGTCCCAGTGTGCAAGACGACCAGGAGAAGACGTCTGGGGGTATACGTTATGGGCTATATTTATTCAAACGGTCTCTTGGAAGCTATGAGAAATAGAGCAAGGAAGCGCGTATTCCGAGTTCTTTATATTGTGGGATGTGCTATTTTACCCACAAGATGTCGCCGACAGAAGCCTTCGCGTTTGTCGACGGCTTGCTTACATCGAAGGTGTTATTTTATTTTTGGGCATTTCAGCGGCGGAACTGCTGAGCGAGCTGGTCTGGAGTGGGTTTTTTGAGCTGCAGGGCGCTGCACGCGGTGGCATGACTATTGGATGGCACCTTGCCTCTTTTTACATGTGTGCGCGCGTATTTAATTATGGTGTTCTTACGAACTGTGGGGTAGGAGTGCGCGTGCCCACCTTGAACGTGGAAGGGCGGACGTGTACCGTAAAGGCAATGGAAGCGACTAAAAGTAGTTATCCTTAGGGACCGCCCGCAGTCTTTGCTGAGCAGGTGAGCTCCTGTCTCGGTGGGTGTGATCATGGAGATGGAAAAAAACGGTTGGCTGAGGAGAATCATGGGGAATAGTCATCAACAATACAATCATGATGAAGAGTGATAATAATACATAGACTTTATGGGAACATGGGCCTGGAAGAGGAAGAAGAGACCGAGTGGACGGCGGGTGGGCGAGAGCCTCGTGTCACAGGCCGGTGTGAGGGTAATAGGACCGCTTACGGGATGGACGCACACATGTTGGAGGCCCTGCAGGTTCGTGCCAGGCGATGCGCGTGCGTCTGGACTGATTCAGAGGCGGCCGAGGGCAGCGGTTGGGGTGGGCCGTATGCGCGCGCCGGGGCAGGTTGAGTGTTTAAGCATTAGTACTTACGAGCGATGGATGGTCGAGTACGGAGGGCTGATGGGGATATCGGTAGAGAGCTGCGCCTGGGGACTTGCCAGCGCGTCGATACGGGACCGCGGTGGACGCGATGCCGACGGTGCATGGGCGCGCCTGTGTTCAGAGGGCGATGGGTGCTATGGGAGCGAGCGTGAGTTTGTACCCCGGAATGATGCTGGGAGCGACGGGTAGAAAGAAGTGAGCGAGTGATTACGTGTTGCGGCGGGAGGGGAGTGACAGGCTCGGCTATTACCCGCACCACCACCTCCCAAAATGTTCTGAGCGAGATCCAATGCACGCCGTCCGCCTATAACACCCCTGAGCCTCTCTCCAGCAAACCATGGACGCCTACAACCCAGACCCATACGCCGCCACCCCGCGCCACCACCAGCACTGGAACCAGCACCTCATCCCCTCCCAGCCAGAACACTATCCCCACCAGTTCTTCCAGACACAGGCACAGCAGCAGCAGCAGGCTGCAGACCGCGTCGCGGGCGACCCCGCCCGCACCAGCTCGCTCACACTCAACCTCTCCTCGCTAACCGTGCAGTCCCCCACCAATCTCTCCCCATCGGCGGCCCCGCCCCACAGCCCAGCCGCCCCGCTCAGCCCCGCGGGGCCCGGTGCCAGCGCCGGCGGGGCGCTCCCCCCTTCGCGCTCCACCACGCACAGCACGGCCTCGTTCACCACCCTCTCGGCCACCCCCATCCCCATCCCCACGCCCACGGCGGCCACATGCAGCCCCCCTTCGCCTTCGACGGCGCCCCGAGCCAGCAGAGCCCACGCTATGACGAGCAGCAGCAACAACAGCAGCAGCAACAACAGCAACAACAGCAACAACAACAGCAGCAACAGCAGCAGCATCATCAACAGCAGCAGCAGCAGCAGCAACACGCTCAGCAGCAGCACCAGCCGCCTCCGTCCTCCGCGGGGTACCGTCCCCCCGCGCCCGTACGCACCCCCTCCGCGCCCAACACCTCCACAACCACCACCTCCCAACTCCCCCGCAAGCGCAGCTTCACCGCCAACCCCCTCCCAACCACCGCTCCGTCCTCATCCGCCACCCCCACCTCCTCCGCCCATCCCAACGGCAACCTGAGCATCACCACCTCGTCCAGCAGCACTCCTCTGCCCGAGGAGGGCAATGCCATGATGTACGAGGACGAAGCGCGCGACGCCGCCATGGAGCTCACCTCCGCCGTCCCCTACGACGACCTCGAGGTGCGCACACCGTACGGCGGTCCCGGCGCCGCCGCGGGCATGGGCACCGGCAGCGGGGGAATGGCAGTCCGGTCGATGGCAGTGGGAGTGCAAGCGGCGAGGATTCCTTCGGCATGATGGGCGGCGGCGTTGGCGGCACGATGAATGTGCTAGGTAAACCACTGGCGACGAATAATTTTGTGACCAAGCTGTATCAGTGAGTTGGTTCTTTTCCTCAATTTCTGTCTTCTGTTTTTCGCGTTTTAGACTTGCATTTTTTGTCTTTTATTTTTCATTTTGTAGAACAAGCACGTCTGCGTTTGTGCTCTATCATGTTCTTTGGGCTTTTTACTTTCTTTTTTCTTTTCACTTTGTGGCCCGTGAAAGGCGGAAAACACAACATGTATACGATACAGATTCTGGACGGCGAGCAGGCGGTCATCCTTTTGCCCTACTTCCTGCATCCGCTCAGGCCGCCTTGGGCCTTGATGTGTCGAAAACCAGCGGCGAATGCCAAGAATGGCAACCCCCCATCCAGATCCGAATCCGACCCCGATTCGCCAAGGGATCAACACCTGCGCCACCCGGCGGCGACCGACGTCGTGGACGAAGGCGTGGACGGTGCGCTAGCGGCAACCTGCTGTTGGTGGGCGAGTACCGGTCGCGCCTGTGCTGTGTATCGCTATCTGTCGCCTTATTTTCGCTTTCGCGTCCGGTGTGGTCGGCGTGGAGTCGGTTTGAGGCGAGCATGGGCGGTGGACGCGCAATAGGACAACGAAGAAGGAGCGAAAGAGAGCGAGGAGCGTCGGTCACATACACGCTCGTTATTCCCGTGACAGCGTCATCTCCTGCCCAACATCTGCCTATTTGCTTGCCGCCAACTCCCTTGATATTGCATGTTTCATCCTGCCCACCAATCGGACATGTGCCATCCATGTGGCTTTATCGCCTTTCGATGCGCTTGCGTGCGCTCTGTACCGTGCGCGCGTTTTTTGAGGCGCCATCAGCGCCATTCAGCATCATCTGCGTGCATCTGCACCCTCTTGTCCCAGGATATCCTAGCCCATCCCCGGCGTGCCTATTCATCTCCCCGCCTATCTTTATGCTCCACTCAAACCCATCCGTCACCCCTCCACTATCTTGCCGATCCTCTCAGCGGCATTCCGACGACGACGATCGTTTGACGTGCGCGTATGTATGCAGCGCTAGACTATTCGCTAGCTCGTGGCAGCTCGTGGCCTTTCGCTGATGACGATGAGTTGATCGACATATGGTTAATGAAGGGAGTGATCGCGATTGGGCCTGTGGCACGTTCGGATCGCGGCGTCTCCACGGCGACGGGAGGCGGATGGCGGAAGCTTTTTTTCGGTGTGCCTTTTACGGTGTGGGGGATGGACGGGAGTATGCGCTTTCTGGTGGCACGCTTGGGTCCGCGATGTCGGCGCGGACGGAGGCGCGGAGGGGGTTGTGTCTGTCTGTCGATGCGTTGACCTCCTCTTTTCGGTGCTTGGATGAGTCGTTCTGCTTGGCAGACGCCTTACTTTCTATTCTTGATTTCTTGCATTCTTTTTTCTTTGTCTTCTTTCTGTGTTCCGGTTTCGTTATTTCGCGACACGGTTGCGTTATATTTTTTTTTCCTTCACACTTCTCGGTGAATGCCGACGAATCATTGCCTCCGTTCCGAGACAAGGTGGAATGGGTTCCTGACGCCTTTTTTCTGCGCTTGTATAGAATGATCAGCGATCCAAAGTCGGCGCAGTTCATTGCATGGACCGAGCTTGGGACCTCGTTCGTCGTCTCGAATGTGGGCGAGTTCAGCCGGAGCATTTTGGGCGGCCACTTTAAACACAACAACGTATGTATCTTCTTTCTGCTAGTACGAAACGCGCCTGACGTACCTGTCTTCGATAGTTCTCAAGTTTTGTGCGGCAACTTAATATGTACGGGTTCCATAAAATTAACAGGGTACGCATGCCTCTTTCTTTCTTCCTTGCTTTCCACTCCACATGGCAAGTGTACTCATATATGATATCTTTTTCAGACACCCCGCGCGCAGAGGACGTCCACGGACTCGCAGACGTGGGAGTTCTCACATACTAAATTTTTGCGCGGCCGTCCGGATCTGCTGGACGAGATCAAGAGGAAGGCGCTCGAGCCTGATCCGGGCGTGAAGCACCGTGTGGAACTTCCAGGAGAAGTGAGTATTAAACCTTTTCAAAGCTCTTGATTACAATCATGTTACTGGTTTGAGCGATATCCTCATCATCCTTTATGTAACTTTTCCTCCCTATGATCTCAGCAATGGGCAAGCAGATCTTTCGGATACTTACTGACATCCTTTTCTCTTTTCTTTAATTGGTCCAGGTCGCGGCGCAGCTCAACGCAATGCGCGATGAAAACATGCGGGTGTGGGACCAGCTGTCTGCGGAGCGGCGCAAAGTAGAAAAACTCGTCGTGTCGTCGGTCGGTTGTGGGACGTTGTCGGCATGCGTTTCCCTGGAAGCTGTCAGTGTTTATTGCTCTTCTATCGCGTGGAAGTTGGTCTGAGCTGTTCTTTCCTTTCATAGTGTCACAATTCCCACCAGACCTGCTTGAGTCGGCGGAAAGCCCCAATATATACGTCACGTCGCCGACGTCGACCTCGCGGTATCCGCCGCCGCTCTCAATGAACATGCATAGTATGCATAACCTGAGCAGCCCTAACTCGAGCCCGACCACGTCAGACTTCCCCAGCTCTCATGGGCACCACAGTCACAGCCAGCCCCACTCGCTCTCACGGCAACATAGCTTCCAACACGTCGGCTATCGCGGCGACAGCACGTCCTCAACCCCGCTTCCGTCCTCGCCCGGGTCGATCTCGATGGACCTGTTTGACGACGGCACCCATGACGCGCCCTCCGGCCGTGGCAGCGCGAAACGACAGCGCCTCGACGAGAGCGGCGTCAGCGTCGGCGTCGGCGTCAGCGGGGTCAACGGCGGCGACGCGATGTCGCTCATGTCGTCCGTCTCCTCGCCCGGGTCCGGCCCCGTCCTGTCGAACCTGACCGTGCCGAAGAAATCGAGCCGCGCGCGGAGCGACAGCGCGCCGCTGGGGTACGCGACGCCCTTGTGGCAGCAGGGCGGCTTGAGCGGCGGCCCCGGCAGCGGCGCGGTGGGCAGGCCCCGGAGCGGGAGCGGGATGATGCCGCGCGGCGTGCCCAATATCGGGAACATGACGCGGAACAGCAATGCGAGCACCCCGCTGCTGTCGATCACCACCGCTGACGCTGAGATCAGCCGATGATGGCGGGTGTGTCGCGCATGCTGCTGCAGTGTGCTGAGACCTCGGGAGAAAAACACGGGCCTTGGTCTGCGCACTCGGGAGGGAGCCCAAATCATTTCGACTGCTCCACCTCTAACCTGGCTATGGCGTGGATACCATGGTCGCTTTTCGATGGCACAAGGCCTGCCATATCTTGATGTATATATTCAGAGTGGCCCATCAACATACCCGTGGTGCTTGTACCACACCATCATCTGGGCAGCTTATGCTTCTTTGACCTAGGCTTTTTTTTCTTTTGGGACTATGTTTGTTGATTTCTTCGTCGCTGCTCTGCCTTCTGGTTTTTCTCCCACCATTCGCTCTTTTTTCTAAGCAGTCTTTTCTGTTCTCTTTCCCTTTCTTTCTTTATGCTCTGCCATGCACAAACCCAAAAAAAGGACCATTCTTTTCGGCCACCCCTTTCTGGTCGTCGAAAGATTTGGTCAGCCCATTTTAGTTTCACATCCCCTAGACAAGATCAAGATTTTCTACGTAAACGCCAGATGAATTCCCTGCTTTTCTGTATGCGTACGAACTGGATCCCTGCTGTTTTCTCCTTTTTTTTCTCTTCTTCGTAACGAATTCCCCATTGCATATACCCTTTTTTTTGTTCATTTTTCTTCATGTCGCTCGTTCATTGCAATTGCTCAACATCATCTGTCCACTACATCCATCCATACAAACATCGTTACCCGTCAATCCGCTCCTCGAAAAAAAACCCGCTTTGCACCTGTAGACATCCGATTCCCCACCATACACATTTGATTCCATCCGTTGAACCTTCTTGTATATATCCTGCTCTTTATCTAACCCCAAACTCAATGACTATAAAACCTTCCAAATTCAACTTTACAATCTTATTCTTTCGATGTAGGATTTTTCCGTTTTGTGTTTCGTCTGCGCAGTCTCTCATAGAAAATACCCTGTATACTATCCGTTGCCAACAATCCGCGGTTGAGATATGAAATCTCGTTATTTTGATAAATGAAAGTACGGAAAATTAACTGATTCCTATGGCCATACCTCATAAACAGACGCCTTTTGATCAATTAATGGGCGTCTAATTGTTTGTGGCGTGGGCCGCGAGCGCTTGATGGCGGAACCGGGCATAAAGTAAATTGGTTGCGTTGAAAAAATCATGCAACAAGAGCACACTGAGTATTTCTGGGCCTTGAGCTGTAGTTTATATGAGACAAAAGTTGATTATCGTGCTCCAAGTACTCTGAGTTATTTCGTTATCGAAAGCATCGTTCAAGAACTGGTTTGGGACAGTAAGGTAAGTATTCGAATCACCCATTTAGTAAACTTGTTCGCTGTGATCGACGGGCGTATATATAAAGGGGATAATGTGTGTGATTTCGGTGATGTTGTTATCTTTGAAAACGCAAGCGGTGATTAACTGGTTGTGATTGACACTGGACAGGCAGGTGTCGAAGTGTATGTATTCTGTTCCCGGCATCGATTCAGATATGCATATGTCCTTCTCAAAGGAGCAACAACTGGCAGAATGACGAGCGTTATCTTTATTACATACTTTCGAAGCAGGCTTATGTATATATGCCATACCAGTACTTACTTACGACCAGCTATAAGTATAGACTTTAGATAGTGCCAGTGCTTAGAGTTGCTTTCATGACCTCATGATAAGGGCTGTACGTAAGAAAACACAAGTTCTTCAGGACAATTATCGGTCAAACGCCGTTTCTGGGAGAAACACTCATTTTTGGATGGATAAATCAGACCATATGTAGCAGCCTATCACTCCTTTCCTGTTGAAAACCGTTCTAATAGCTCGGATTGCTCAAGTTGATCGACTAGGTCCTCGGACCCTTGGACCGACTTCTGTGCATAAATAAATTAAATGTTGCTTCTCGTGCTAAAACGGCCAAACTCAAGAGCCTCGGAATCGGACTTGGGAATGGAGGATGGAATCTCTGTCTAGAGATCAATAAATCAGATGAGGTTGTACATGTGAGCAGAAATTACGATGAGAGGTAAGAACAGGACAGAGACATGAGATTATGTTGAGAAGGGAGCAGGAATAACACAAGAAAGGACGAAGTAGAATTAGAAACTTGAAGAATAAAAAGACAAGCGAGGTATCAAAAAAGAAGGGGAAACGGTAGCTCTACTGGGTAGAATAGAGAGGCGTGAGCTGACAGTGAAGTTGATGGTACGGAGCGGTAGGGTAAATCGTGGAAACCAAGATAGCGACCGATAGCAAAAAAGGCAATCAAACACAGAAAAGATCCGAAGGCATGGCAGGGAAGACAGATGTGTGGGGAGGTAAATAGGTATGTTAAAACAACAGTGAGAAGGTAAATGATAAGTATGACAGATCCAAGGTAAGAGAAGGAAAGAACAGGCAGGAAAGTATAACAATCTAAACTTGGCGAATAGAGAATAGCTAGAAGACTGAGAAACCATCAATTGGCACACGGAAACTACAAAGAGGGGTGATGCCTTTTGTGGGAATAGAGGGATGTTCCGTATTGTCGCATACTGGCGTAGAGTATGATTCTTGAGAGGAATAAAAATGAAGGATGCAAGCAAAACTGGGAATCGCGAAGAGCGGGGATGGCTATAAAAAGAAGACAAGCAAAATAAAGGGAAGAGGGGGTTATAATAATTTGAACCGGCCCCATCCAGGATGCCTTCGTGTCAAATTCAAACAGAATCCAGACATCAAACAGCAATACAACAACCACCTAAAAGGCAGAAAAAAAACTGTCCAGTGCGGCTGTCATTGGGCTCAATGCATGTCCAACCCCGTGCCCAAGGGGTCGTCAGGGAGTCATTTCATGTCCAAGCCTGCACCCAGCGGGGTGTCATCTGGGTTAAACCACTGACCGAAGTCGCGCTCAAAGTTGATATCACCGTCTGGGCGAAATAGTGCCGATGGGTCGAACTCAGTGCCCATCCCGTCCATAAAAGATCCCGGATCAAAGAGGCTCATATCAGAACCCATGCCACCAGTTGGCGGCATCCCCAGTAGCGAGTTGGACATCATAAGGTGATTCTGAGGCGGCGGCGGCGGTTGTTGCTGCTGCTGCTGCTGTTGTTGTTGTTGTTGTTGCTGCTGCTGCTGCTGTTGCTGCTGTTGAGGATTTGGCTGATTACTTGGCACGGGTGTAGGCGGCGCTGTTCCACTGCCCGATGGTCCACCAGGCGGTTGGTTCCTTGGCGATCCGTCCGAATTGTGCGTTGGCTGCTGCTGTTGACCATTTGGCGGCGGCAGTAATCCACCAGGACCTTTGTTGGCGCCGTTGGCGTCCTTGGCGTCCTTCGGTGGGCCATTCATGGCAGGGGATGGCGGAGGCATCATGCCAATAGAGGGCTTGTTCTGCATGCGATTATTAAGCGAGGGAGTAAACTGAGGCGCGGATCCACTAGGGGGCGGGCCTTGGTTGTTGGGCATTCGGTAGAGCGGTTGCTGCTGCTGTTGATTCGCCTATTTTTTTTATTTAAGAAATGAAACAAAAAGTCAGAAAAAATCGCGTCAAGGTTAAACGAGAGCCCAACGGCAGTGAAGGGATATGGTATCCAGAAAACCATTACGTACATGCATCTGTTGCTGTTGAGGCGACATCATCACATTCCCACCGCCCATTTGCATCATCGATGGCGACGGCCCAACCATTGGCCCTTGCAAGCCTGGATGCTGTTGCTGTTGCTGGGGCGGCGGCACGCCCATCTGCATACCATTCATACCGCCCATCCCCCTTTGCTGCATTAGCAAATTCATCTGCTGTTGTTGCTGCGCTGACATTTGTGGTTGGTTCGGCGGCTGCCCTTGCTGCTGTTGCTGTTGGCTTGGGGGATGCTGTCCCGGGTGCGCGTATGGGATCGGCACCATGGCAGGTGGTTCTGCAGGCGATCGACGGACGCGTTTGCGGTCAGGTGGCGAGGACTCGTTGCGTGGTAGGGTCTCATGCTTGTAATACTTATCCATTAGATAACAACGTCACAGAAAAATGCAAAGTAGCTCACTTCTTCACCCGGTGACGTGCTATTTCGCTTGATTCTCTGTTGAGGAGGCTGCGCACCTGGTCGTTGCGGCTGCTGACCAGGTTGCCCAGGCGCCTGCATCATTCCGGGCGGACCCTGGCCATCCTTTCTCTGTCGTTGTTTCCAAGTGTTGATTATGCGGTTCTAAATAAGAAAAAAGTCAACGATCGAGTAAGGAAACAAATGTGCCCAAAAAAGGCAAGAATAAATGTAGCAGGAGGTGACTCAATAAGGGATGGCGGACCCAAATAGGAATGGTATGATCGAATGATCGAAATAACGGAAGAAAAATATAATGAAATATCGATCGTTGAATGCGATCGACGGGGAAAGAAACGGAGACGGAGACTGCTACAAGAAAGGAAAGGGACAAAAGATGGATACACACCTTTTCCGACATACTAAGATTCGACAACTCCTTATCTCCACATCCTAGTTCAAGTTTTAGGGCATTTAAGCTGTTCTGTGGTATTGTCATAATCTCGTTGTTCATCTGGTCTGGGTTGACGTTGACTCCTCCAACCATCCCACTAATCCCACCGGGTGCCATGCTCATCATACCTTGACCACCAGGACCCATGCTAGGAGGGCCTCCAGGTAGGCCGGGTGTCTGCCTTGCCGCCAGTGATGGACTTGCGTGCGCATGCGACATCATTCCACTCCGTGGTGTATTTGTTCTACTTGGAGGCCGTCCGCCTGGATTATGTTGCTGCTGTTGTTGTTGATATCCAGGCGTTGGCGGTCCTTGTTGTTGCGATTGGGGTTGACCAAGATTCATAGGGCCCATACCAGGACCACCATTAGGTGGCATCATGCCACCAGGTCGTATATGGGGTGATGGCCCCAGTTGTGCCATTGGCGCTTGCTGTCCTGGATTGCCTTGTTGGGGTGTCCAGGTTGTGGTTGACCGGAATGCTGTGGTTGTCCGTGGTGGCCTGATGTACCGGCATTATGCTGCGGAGAGTGCGCCATCGTCGGACTGCCTTGGAAAGGAGCACCATTTGGAGGCCCTCGTTGTTGTGGAGGGGCTCCGTTTATCATGGAAGGCGGCCGCTGTTGATTGGGGATCATTGTGAAGGTCATCGGTTGAGTTGAAACGCCTTGTTGTTGATGTTGCAGCGGGGGACCTCCAGGAGCAGGACCAGGACCAGAGCTTGGCATACCGTTTGGTTGAGATGGGGGGTGTGCACCCATTCCACCGAAATTCATTGACGGAGGCATAGGCTGGCCCTGTGGTGGTTGGGGCTGACCACCCATAGCAGGATTCATGTTCGCACCGTTCGTCATCGCACCGTTAGGCATATATGGCCTTGTCATAGCAGGCTGCATGTTGCCCGACGGCATCCCGTTCGGTAGTCGGGCCATCGCTTGCGGTTGCTGTGATTGTTGCAGTGGTGGCTGCGACGGTTGACCGCCTAGTGGCAACGGCTGCGCATTGACATGGCCGCGTTGGGCTTGCTGACGTTGGGCACTTTGTTGCTGCAAATAGTCGCCAGAATGAGTCATCTGCAGATCACTGCACAAGGACGGTGTATATGCCGACTGTGATAAGGGATCTACTCACATTAATGTACATTAGACCGTCGTCCGAGCCACCACCATTTGACTTTGCTTGGAATAGAACCCAAAAGACACTCCACCACCTAAACAGCAATTAGCCGCGGAAAGCTCGGAAGAGAGGAAAACGAAGGGGATGAGGCGAGAACGCACTCGAAGAGTAGGCCTTGTCTGGCGTTGATCGGAGGCGTAGCGTCGGCTGAGATCTCGGCCTCCTGCAAAAGCTCTTTCGCAGTTCTGCGGAAGCCGCGTTTGTTGCAGTAATCGTAAATATAGATGTTGAACCTAGCAGCCCGAAAATATCCCAGGTATCGGGGATGGGGGTGATAGGTGCACGGAAAGAAAAGCAGAAAACTATGAGTGGATCTGCATGATGACGGTCGATATAATGTCTACGCACATTTTGTCACCTTCCCATGATATCGCCTGGGACGGGCCGCAGGGTCGGTCTGCATGGGTGTGGGCTGCGTCGACATTGGAGGGGGGCGGCAGCCATTGGAGAGGCGTCGGCGTCGGGCAGACGACGGGGGGAAAAATCGAGTTGGTAGGAAACTGCAGACGGCAATGCCGTTGAGTTCAGGAACAAGAGAGATGGAGTAAATGCGCTGAGGCTGTCAGTTTTGAGCGATGTGTGGGAGCGTGTGGGATAGCGCTACAGGGTCCGAGAGAGGCGACCTGGCAAGAGGAGAATAGAGGTGGGGGAGGGCTCGAGCGTGTTTGGATATAACAATCCGACGGAAGAAGAGCCCAGATGGCTTGGGAAAAAACGAGCAAACCGGGCTTCTCCTGCGATGCGTGTGTAGCAAGCTTGCTGGTGTGCTCAGGGTCGGCTGGCTGGTGGCGGACGGCGGTGGCGCCTGGACTGGACAGTAGGGGCCGATGGGGTCTGTGCGGCGCAGTGTGGTCGCTGTGGACAGCGACGGCGACGGCGACGGGGAGCGGTGGTGGTGGTGGAAGATAGCTGGCGAGCGTAGAGCAGAGCGGATGGGAAGCGCGAGGGGAACGGGCCAAACAATGTAATACAACTCAATTTCGTACGCCGCCCAAATACACGGTTATCGCCGGCTACTCCTACGCTATACGCTACGGTCTGCGCACCACCGCGACCTGCAGGTCCCAGCCACCATACAAGTACTTGATCTCCACCAGTCTCCGTATCTCCCGCCACCCGCCCGCCGCCCCTCAGCATCGCGCAGGTCCGTCACCACATAGATAAAGTCGGCCGGCGAGAGCAGCGAGCGCAGCAGCGACCCAAGCAGGAATGCAATCAGCCCCACAAACACGAGCGTTGAGAGCGGATATGATCCACCGCCCCGCTGCTGTGTATGCGTCGTCTGCATTACACCAACCACAGCTCCGGCGCTCGTCGTGCCCGAAATAGATCCGCTCCTGCCGCCTCCCTTCTCTGCCTCGCCTGTCCCGCCTGGCACTGCTCCGGCCTCCTTACCGGAGCCGCCCGCCCCTCCACTACTAGCGCCCGTCGTAGCTTTAGATCCGCCGCTCGTCTCAATGCTGATCACGTTAGCGCCTCCGTAAATCTTGTTAATGGATTTGGATAGCCTTGGAAGAATCCCAGAAGGCCCCCAGGGCCACTAGAAGCCACATGGGCAACATGAGGCCCGCCAACCAACGCCAACTCTGTCTTGGGCTGCAGAATATTGAAACAATGTCGTCCGCGACGCGGATAAAAATAACATTAAGACGTCAGTAATCTCGCTTTCGCAAATGTCGCTTTCGGAGAATACGTACCGTCCCCGGCGAATCTTCGCCATTGGTGCTTCGCTCAGTCCCATTGTTCACATCGATCTCTGCCTTTGTCTGTAGGACATTGTCCACCTGATCATCCCCATTTTCCCCCGAGGGTGTAGTGGGGAGCAGGAGATCATCCGCAATGGCAATGGGCGCCTTCAGCTCCTCGGGTAATGGCTCCGCATCATTCGGCATCCTATCATTATCCAAAACGGGTTAGCACAGTAGTTGAAGGATGAATGAGCAATTAATCAAATGAAAGGCAAACAGCCTTAGTGCAACCATAAAACGAAATGAACTGCACACCGTGTGGTCGAAAGGCAACATGTCGATGAAGGCGACCAATCGGTACGTAAAATGCCAACCCAAACCTTAAAACAAAGCAATGGGACCCACCTTGAGAGCACACCCATCCTCGCAGTCCGATCATCCAGCAGCTCCTCCCTTCCAAGGGTCGTCAAACTTTCCTTCTCTCCGATGATAGGCACTTCCTTCCCATTAATCAGCACTGAACCATTAGACTCCTTCCCTCGTTCGCTGAGCGCGGTTTCTGCAGGGTGCACGACCAGCTCGATGACAATACCACCGCCCTCCTTCTCCATCTCGAGGAGCCACGCCGGCTTAGGCGGTGCGCTCCTCATCTCCCCTGTAAGTGGGTCCTTGACATTGCTCACCCGATACTGTGCAGTGGGCAAGGTAAGCCGCAGTAGATGCCGCGACGGACTATCGGCGCTTAACCCAGAGGAATGAAGTGGAGACGACGGCATAGTGTACAGCGTGTAGATAAGTGGTAGGTGCACCGTAGCATCAGCATCAGCATCAGCCACGGCTGTTGTAATAGAATTCGTAGACGCCGGTATTGATGTTGATGTGGATAAATCTGAACTTGAAATTGTCGTCGCGGGCGCTAAACCAGATCCAAGATCAGAGAGAGGTATGGCATCTAAGCCCTGCTTATGAAGCCAAGTTGTGCCCTCTTTCGCGCGCGAACGTCCACCGCGTAGCCTTTGGCCTTGCCGCCGTCTAAATCATCCCTAAACATCTTTGAGTCTACCACGACCTCCATCACAACCAAGTCTGTACTGAGCTTGACCTCGCCTTTGACCGTAAACGCCGAACTTGTCGTCCGCCCCCGTACGACTGTGCCGTCGGGATGATAGAGCGTTGAGGTTGAGGATGCACCAAGCGCATTAGAGTAAGCGCTAAACGCACTCGACCCCGATGATGCCGCACGCTGGCGGAGACGCGGCGGGGAAATAGAGAGAGGAGAAGATCGGGGTGTATTTGAAGTAGGCGGCAATGATTCAGTAGACGCGCCAAAGCGAGAGGAAGATGCCGAGGACGAATTGGAGTTGTGGCCAGCTGAAGACGGGAAGGTTGCGCTGCTAGGCAGAAGTGTGGCTGACATCGCGCCTGGCATCTTGAGTGCCACTGACGAGGAGCTTCCAGTAAAAGAAGAATTATTGTCGCTCGTTGCCTTAGACGATAATGAATCGCTGCTGGCTGGTTGTCCCGAAGGTTGATTATCTCGACTGCTCGGGCTGCGACTCAGCACAAGATGACTGGAACGAGGGGTGATTTCATTTGAGCTGACACCTGCAGGCGTTGTGATATTGCTGTCGGAAGCTGGCATGACCGTTGAGCTTGACGCTTCTCTTCTAGAGCTCGAAGGACGACCCGAGGAAAACATAGTAACCAATACGCTGGTCGTATAGACTTTCTTCTCGACATCAAAACGAGCGTCCAGTAAGACACGACTCTCATCTCTCCTTCGGAGCTTCCATGCCATGAACGGCGCAGAGATGATTACACTGACGCTCGTCACACCTCCTGCATCAGACACAGCCACAGCCGACGCTGCACCATGTTCATCAGGTTTCCGCTCGCTAATCAGCAAGCCAGGCGCAGGTAACCTGGTCAGAGGCAACGCCGACTTGATATTGTTCTTCATATATGCTTCGACAGCAAGCACGCCTCTCGCCAGTGTTGCATTGATCATCGAATTGAAAGCAGCAGGTATTGACCCTGCATAATCCACCGCAACGAGCCTGGTGCATCTCGAAGATGGGATGGTGTAGTTCTCCTTCGTATATGGATCGAGCGTTTCCAAAATCCATGCATCCACGTAGACGCGCCCGATGGGCAGCCCATAAGGTTGTACTTCGCCGGCGAGAAGAGTTTGGCAGATTCTGCGCTGAATGAAGCCGAGACGCAGAATATCGCGTTGCGTGTCGTGGGCGACTGTTCTGCGACTTCGCCAGCCGCCTAGTGGAATTTGGCAAATGTTCTCGCGCCATAACGTTAGCGAGGTAAAACCCTCGATCTCGAAAAGGAAAACCTCCTTTCGCCGTCATGAACATCGTCTTCGTTTGCCCGCCATACGACTGGAGCACAAGCGCAGAGTCAAAGCGTTCATCCCACACCTTCCTACAATCGAGTCCGTTGATGACAGCCGCACCTCTTCTGCAGAAACACCTTCGATCACCTTGGACCCTTTATGCACAGGGATGAAAGGAGATATTGACGGGATGAGTTTGCGTTCCACCACCACGCCTTTATCGCTAACCAACACCCAGCCATCTTGTACATATGGCTTTGAGTTGAACTCTTGTGTCCAAGCCAGAGCCTCGAGCGCATATTGCATTGGCAGCTTCGTCGGATCCAAGGCCATTGAGGACCCACCCGACGAGTTGGCAGGAGAAATGGCTGCAACGGCCTGCTGGGTGGTTGTCGTCGCCTGATCCACAGCATATGTGAAGAATCTGGACAGCGGACTGGATATTTTGGGGGCAGTGCTGCCAGTATCGGTCTTCGCTGGGGTCGATCCAGGATTCGAGATATTCTGCTCTCCTCCTTCAGGTCCATTCCACTCCGCTTTCCGCCTCCTGATCATACTCATTACAGGCGGTTGATCCAAAGGTATTCGAGTAGGCTTGACTCGCTTCTGTTTTGATAACGATTTAATTTCGTGGTCAGGTAATTCTTCCACGTCGACCTGCACCTTAGCGCCATTGACCATGACCAACCCTTTCTCCTTCCCAGGCGCTCGTCGTACGACAGCCAACAGACGCTCGTCGTCAAAGAATATCGAGTCATGGGTCATGGTCAACCATAACCCTCCTCCTTCGGCCGAAAGTCGATGTCGACGGAGACAACTAATGGTTTGCGGTGGAGGATCAACAACGATGTCCAAAGAAGCGCCCCACGTGTCGATGTCGCATCGAATCTCGCACTCGATAGCTGGTAAGCTGCTATCGTCTGGCCCATTGGCAGCTCCATTTACGCCAACTGTACTTGTTGACCTCCGACTGGCTGACGGTTCATATTCGACCTTGAACGAGCCTCTTTCATGGTCGTATCTGAACTCGTTCGCCTTCGCGCCTGCCAGACGTGTTACAACAGGCGGGCCACCGCACTTGATGGCAAATTCGCCAATGCCAGCTAGCGTGTTGATCATTTGGGTTGGTATCGATGTTTTGTTCGTCCATCCTTTCGGGTCAGATTGCTCGAGGAGGGTGAGGAGTGTGGTGGTAGGCGACAATGCTTCGATAGCCCAACCTTGAAGATCGACTTGAGTTCGAATGACGTTCGGTTCGGGAAGAGGAATGTGAGGAAAGAGATGAGGGTCGTCGGCTGAGAAGAAAATACATGTATCGTGGTAGGGGACTTGTAAACCGTCTTAAGAACGACTGAATCTCGGCCGCTATAAATAAGGCTTGTTAATCATACTACCACAATAGATTTGAATACAACACTTACTTAACGGGCCATGCTGGTTTTGTCTTAAAATGCCATAGCTCGGTAAGTTCATTTACATCTTCTAGAAGCACGCCATCTTCATGTTGCTTATCCCAGTATATTCGTGCACCAGGCGACACAACGGCCCCATATAAGTCCCACAATCCTACGCCAACGAAAGTAGCTTCGGCTCGATATACAACGAGTGTAGGATCAATTGAATCCAGTTGTGTAATTGATACACCTCTGGCCTCGGTTGCTTATTGAAGGGAAATTAAAGTTAGAACCTTCCTTATCTGATAAAAGGAGAACATACTGCGTTTCCATTTAGCTTCTGGTTCTTGCAAAAGTGATGAAAAATAAATATAATTTCGCTTCACTTTTGACAATATTGACTTCTCCGCGGCTGGCGTCCTTTCCGTTGGGCGAAGAGGCAGCATTCCCATATTGGAAGAACCATTACTGCTGACCGTGCCCATAGAAGATGTCGTCTGGATGCTCATATCGACCGCACTAGCCACATCCTGTAGTATCTTCTGCGGAATGGCCTGCGACGATGGGTCGCGTTCCTCGACATCATGTATCTTGGTAGCCAAACCGTTCAATCTTAGTCCACGCGTTCCTCCTGAGACTTCGATGACCACCTTGACCTTGAGTACCGAATCGTCATCCAATAAAGCACCATGAGTTAGACGGAGAAGGACTTGATCATTGTTGAGACCAATGATAGATTAGATTTGCTGCGTATCGCGTGCGCAGACCAAGGGATATTCTCCACTTCATCTGAGGAGCCTTTCATTGTTACTTGAACGTCCCAACCCACCGATGAGGGCAGTATACATTCAATTGACCTTGTGAGACGGCGATGTTCACGTAGAGCGTGGACTTCATCCATTCCTTGGAGCCCAAGCTCATGATGCACAGAGTGGTCTTCATCATCAGGAATAATAGAGTAGCCAACTGCAAGCGCCTCTCTATCCATTTGATAACGCACACGTTCGATCGATACTCCGTTCCCATACCCTGCTAATTTGGGTACTCGACCCCCACGTTTGATGACCGTTTTAAGCAAGCTAAGAGTCATCGTGGAAAGTTGGAGTGTTAAGGAGGATGTCGAAGATCCAAAACCCCATAGGGCCTTTAGATCATGTTGCCAGAAGCATGTTATGCGAAGTCTCCCATTTGAAGATGGTTTCTTGCTATCTGTCGGCGATGTTGGAGTCGATTGGATGTATTGGATGCACCATGCAAAGACTAAGATAAAAATTAGGCAAAAACATTTTGATATGAAACATTGCGACGTACGTTGAACGTGAGACCTCACAAATGGGGGTGACGGGCGAAGGTATGCGGGTTCGTCAGAAGATCGTGGAAGCGACGTGGTAATATCAATAAGAGTAGTAGTATCGTAGAAAGCTCGTGAAATGGTAACAGAATCTCGTGGACTTCAAGTCGTTAATGAGATCCAAAATAATGAAGCGCATAGACTTACTTTGCAGGCCACCCCAATGTGTAATTTGTCTTTGAAATACGTGTGTTGCGGTCAAACATCTCGAGTAAATGCGCATCTTCGACTGCCGGATCCCACTCCTGCCGCAGCTCTGGTGTTGTCAAAACCGCCTTCCATGGCTCCAAAGATATTTGATCTTCTATGGCCGGAACTTCGAGGACCATTCTGTAGACATCGTCTCCGGATGTAGTGGAGTTGCGGTGCACAATGACATCTCCCACTTCTGGGATTGACGGAGGCCTGACTTTAGCCTTTTGCTTGCTGGACGAGGCGTCGGTGGAGTGGGTGAGTCGCTTCCACTCTGCTGCTGGCGACGTCAAAAGTTGCCGAAAGTGGGTCTCTGCATCGCTCAAGGCGGCATACCATGATTGTTTCAGCCTGGATTACAATTTAGCATGGAAATTAATCTGTGCGGGAAATGGGCAACCTTGAGCCATCTGACATACTGTAGGAGACAATATAAGGTGGGGTGAGCTGAAGCGCTAATATTCCAATGACGGCCACGCGCCGCCCTTGGTCAGTCACGCCACCTCGTGTTAGCCCGTTTTGGGAAGTATGACTCGCCTCCGCCCAAAGTTTTGACCCGGCCCGTAGCTCCATATCGTCGTCTGTCCTTCTTCTGCTCGTCTGCCTGCTCGTCCAATGACTGTTGTCTCAGAGCGAGTGCTCAGCATCCAGTCCCATGTTGTCTTTGGCTATGTCGGTGGCAAGGCTGCCGTATTTCCCCTCCAGCTCCTCGGGTACGATGTCGATGTATGTTGTAAACTACCCACCCTCCGGAACAAGCTGAGCTCTTTGGATATAAGGTAGTGAATACAGTCAATTTTTCCAATCATTCTGGTACGCTTTCGAAATGTTATATCTTCGATGTTTCGCGATAATGACGAGTACCATCGATGATGTTTCGTAAAGGTTATGGAAATTCAGGAGGCTCTAAAACGACTGCCGCCGAGCTGAATGCAATTTTCGAGACAATGGAACGCAACGAGCTGCTAATGCCAACGCGACTTTTAACTGGTGGGAAAACACTTTCGATGATTTTCACCGCATGTCTAACTTTTTAAAGGCTATATACCCGGCGCTGAAGCCCTGTTGCTGTCGAGCGACTCGCATCCAGATTGAAGCATGCGAAACCGAGCCTTGTCTACTTACTAGATCGTAAGGCCCGTATCATTATGGAGAAACTACTCTAACTCTACTCTATGATGATTAGCCGTTATGGGTGACGCCGGACGCCTATATGTCGCTGCCGACGTCATACCCGTATACAGAGAAATGCTGCCACTAGCAACGATAATCACACCAAATTGGTTTGAAGTCGAGTACGTGATTTGGTTTAAATTTCTTGAACAAACTCTCAACTTTCTCTAGAGTGCTGACTGATATAAAACTCGACGACATGGAATCTCTCCATCGCGCCTTGAAAGTCCTGCACACGCAATACCGCGTTCCGCACGTCGTTATCAGCTCAATACCGCTCAAATCATGGCTTGCTGAAGCACTTCCATCCTCTATTAGTCCCTCTGAAGGCGCTTCCGAACAGCTCCTTTGCATCGCATCTTCCTTCCCCCCTGCGACCCCATTAACAAACGGACATACTTCTCGTCCACCGGCCCCGATCGTCCACGCCCAGTGTGTCCCCTTGATACCGGGATACTTCTCTGGCGTAGGTGATCTTTTCTCAGCCCTCCTTCTCGCACACTTCCATCAAGATGATGTCCCCGAAACTTTGAACGCGACCCCGCTCTCCGCTGCTGTTTCGAAGGCGCTGAGCAAAACGCATGCGTTGCTGGTTATGACTCAGGCCATAGCCGAGTCGCTTCCAGAAGAAGAGCGACTTCCTACAGATGATGAGCTGGATAAGATAAATCCGCTGAGGAAGATCCGGAGAATGCGTGGAAGAGAATTGGCCCTTGTCCGCGGACAAGACCTGATTAGAGGCATTGGAATCACACATGTACGAGAAATGATGCTCTGGGATGGATTTTGGGACACGAAATAAATTTCGGCGGTGAAGATACTTAGATATGTATGGCTTACATTTAACGTTTAGATATAGAACAAATTTATGAGACGTAAACGGTCCATGTCATTTTTAAAATACTACATGATGTAACCAGATGAACAGACATTAAGGAATGGGCACGTCGTGGTTCTCGTTAAAGTATACTACAGGAATGACATCCACTAGCAGGCGAACACCAGGCCGTGCCGAAAGTCGCCAAAATTGATCTTTGAGTAGTCGAGTCGTGCTATCGGCGTAGAACGGTCCATCGAAGTCTTCTAGATCAATGAATTCAACCCGCACTTTGAGCCTTGCTCGCCGAAGAGTGGGAAAAGAAGGACCTGAAAGGCATTGATCAAGGAGATCCCACCAAGGACGCATTCGGTCAATGAAGGGCTCCCAATGGCTCATTTCATTGAATTCAAAACGCAAATCCACACTTGTGAGAGTGGCCAATGGTGAGGTGATGTTGAACAGTTGATGGAGGAGACCGAACGTTCGTCTATCTGCTCCGTCAGACCATCTATCGACAAGAAGCTCGTTTTGAGATATCGCGTGTAAAAAGGTGAAGCTTTCCAGCTTGGGAATTTGGCCAAGGTTGAACGACTGTGGAGGCATGGCCATCCTTCCTGTATGAGTGTTTAAAATATACCATTGCATAGACTGAAAACGCGCAGACTGAAAACGCGCACCATATTGAAATATAGATAACGAACGAAGACAATCCGAAGATAAGTCGACCAATTTCCAAGTTTGCATTGCATGTTTCGCACCGGTGTTATACGCAACAAGGCTGCTAAGACGGCGATAGTACGATTGGGGCAACATTTCATCATATGGAAAAGCATAATCAGTACACATCGCGACAGAATATTCATTGGCGGTATCGTCGCGTTCAACTTGGCTGGCTTGATTTGTGTTGGTACCTCGGATGCTGGCTGCGGCCGAGTTGGGCAAGCGTGTCGCAATGAGACATCTGAATGGATTCTCATACTGTATTTGGAGGGAACGTATATGTGGAGAACGGGACAAGGCAGAGAAAGCCAGGCGAAAATCTGAAGGAAGATCAGCATATTCAAGAAGATGAAAAACGTGCTCGGATTCAGACGTTATCACAAGGCTCAAAATGAAATCTTGCACTCCGTAGTCTTCTTTGCAGAGAGCTTGAAGGATAGATATTACATCTTCATCGCCAAGAATCTGACGATCTCTTTCGCAGTGTGTTTGGCATTCAAGGGGGGTCCTTCATCTTCAGGTCGATTTGGGCTGTTCTGAAAAGTTGCAAAAACGCTTTTGATATATGGACCAACCTACCCAGAGTGCCTTTCGGCGACAGGATAACATCTTTCAATATGGATATTGGCTTGATGGAACGGGAGATGGGCAGAGATCTGCATTAGAGAAGTGGGTCTTCCCATATAGGTGTCGAAGGGTTCGAGGGCGAAGGGACCTAGACGCGCGGTGACATGATAAGAGGGCTAAATGAGCGCTTTTCCTGTCTTCTGACAGCATAGCACCGAGTTCATCAACTATAGAGTCCTGGATTTCAAGAGGGAGCGAATGGAAAGATGTGTCCATCGTTTGAATGTGGTTCAGTTCAAACGTAGGTATGGATGTTCGTTTCAGCAACCCTGACAAAAAGCTGCGATCCCCAAGATGCCTCAGGCTTTTTGGCTGATCTCAAATGACCTATGCACACAACTATCACTCAGACAGGGTAGATATATGTATAACGAGAAAAACACACAATGGAACCAGAAGCGGTTGACATGACAAGGGTCTCAGATTCTGAGCTATTCAGCGTGCGAGGCTTGTGCGAGGCCGCCCGAGCGGCGAGTGGACGATGGATTTTAGAGTAGGCAAGCGATGATGTGGTCAATCGCACTAAAGCAGGTTCATTTATCAATCAATTGAATCCGTGAAGAAATGATACATGTTGAAAGCGTTTATGTAGCGCCGAGATTTTACTGTGCACCACGGGTCCGGCAAAATATGCACACACAATTGAGACGCAAACCATGGTATATATGCCATACCTGCAACAGGCTCCGACATGCTGTATATTGCTTATATGGACAATGGATTCAATATCGCCGATTCCGGGGTAATTATGATATTCATACAGTGGGACGAAGGGATATTTAACTGTCTGCGCGGCCAAGTTTGTCCAGAGATCTAACACCTTGTTCGAACCATTCTTCTCTCGAGATCCAGAAATCTTCGCGGCTCTTCATGATATCGGCCAGAACAGCGCCTCCAAGGAACACCATGTGCTTTCGACGAGGAGGGTCTTCAATCTTGATCTTGAATTTCTATACGTCATTGATGCGCAGTCAGCCAAGGCATAATGAGCGGTGCGCAACACTAGATCAACAGGAGAAAGACGTACATTCAGTCGCGTTGGGTCACCGCCCAAAACACGCCATAAGTGAAGTTGCTTCATCTCTTTCTCAAGACGACTGGGTAGTCCAGGGTACATACTTGAACCCCCTGACAAGACAATATGCTTGTAAAGATCAGATCTGATGTCGACAGCAGCAGCTTGAATTGTTTGGAAGAGCATTTCTACAGCCGGAAATGCATAAATTAGTAAGAAGCCCTCCAAATCAGAGGGCGATTGAGAAAGGAATAAGACTAACCTGCAACACCTGGTTGCTCGACATCGACGAGATGAGGCTGGAACATGCACTCAGGTGCTTCATAACGTTCTGAGCCAACTTTGATGGTACGACCATCAGGAAGCTATTAACCTTTTAGATTCAAAGTTGTTGAGCTAGGTTCAAATAACACTTACTGTATAGCTCTCCACAAGCACTGTTGTCTCTTCTGCCAGCTTTTTGTCCAATTCTAAATCGTAGCTATTGGCAATATAGGAATAGGAACCTAGGAAAATCGGCGCGAAATTAATATCTTACCTGACGTAACATAGTTTTTCCTTGATTTCCCGCACAGTCTCGAAGTCGGCAGTTCGATTGAATGCATATCCTCGCATCAGGAGCAGCTTGATCAAATATCTGGTCACATCTCGTCCAGCGATATCCAGTCTGCGCGTTAAATGAGGAAGGGCAAATCCATCATATACTGGAACGATATGGGTTACACCATCGCCAGAATCAACTACCACACCAGTGGTGAGGCCTATGGAAAAGGAGTATATGAGCCGCATAGCTTGAAGGGGCACCGGGGATCGAATGGCAACGCACCCTGAGCATACAGTGTCAATACTGCCTGAATAGCCACATAGACGCCTTGAAATCCATAGTCCTCGAACATAACTTGGCACATCCTCTGCCTATTGACTTTAGGATTCATTGGAGGCTCTGTCAACAAAACCTTCTTTCCTCGTGGATCGATCTTTAGTTTCTCATCAAACGTATAGTCCCATAGATGTTTCATATCTTCCCAATTCTTCACGATGCCATGCTCCATTGGCTGAGTAACCTGGAGGTAGTTCCGATTCTCAGCTGCTTCATCGCCGACCATGATGTCCTTGATGACGGCAGACCCAACGCGTTCCTCAGCACGGAGGATGGGACGTCCGACAATGGATGGGAAGACTGTATAGTCAAGTTGTAAGACATGGGTTTATTAGGATGTTCAGAGTATGCGCACCATGTTCGGGGAAGTTGGAGCCTGCGTAACCGACTTTCACGAACTGCGCAACAAGAAAGATGTTAGACAGAGCAAAGTAGCGCGACATTGAGGCTCAGAAACTCACTCCAGTTCCATTATCGACTACCAGAGGAACTTCCGATTCCATCCTTCAAAGTATACAAAATAGTAGAAGATTGAGTGTAACAGCACTCCCCTGTGATCGTGTTTATCGAAGTTTGTCTATCTTCTCCTTATCGGGTGTCAATATCAATACGCGCCCACAGACTCCAGATCTGCTCGTGGTAAAGAGCAGCCAGGCGCTTCAAGCGTAATAAAAGTGGATTTCAATCAGTTGAGAACAAAGTTCAAGTATGACAAGTACGATATAAAAAAGGCGTGTATTTGGATTGCATGTATTTCATTACGCATTCCTAGTAAGTAGAGTACGACATATCAAAAATCAGTATATTCATCGTTGTACGGGCCATCAACTGAAAGTAAAAATGGAAGATAAATCGTGTAAAACCAAAAAAAATAAAATCGTTTGAATGGGTCACATAGTTGCGAAACAAAATATAGGGAGATCAGAGCGGTATCAGGGATAGAAGCATCCGAGAGGTGAATACAGGTTCGATTTTTTTCATAATCGCAGTTCCAACATCTGAAAATATATGTAGAATTGAATTGTTCAGCGGCCATATAATTCGGATAAGTATCAGTCTTCTTTGGGAGAAACGAAGGCGTGGAAGTGTCGTCCCCGATGGATAGGGACAAAGTATTCACGATAGCTGATGTTCTCAATTCTGAGCGTGGATGTGTCAGTCAAATTATGACGAAAAATTTCAGTTAGAATATACATACGAAGGATTATCGGGGACAAGTTCTAGCTTTCTGAAGACGGTACCCAAAATTAAATAGAGTTCGCACCAGGCCAGACTAAGACTGCGGTAAGAATAAAGGATAGAACGGATCTCGGGGAACTCACTTAATTCCCAAGCAACTTCGTGGTCCTTTGGAAAATGCGACCAAGTATTTTTCGAGTTCTGTCGAGTCTTCTTTCAGCCATCGCTCCGGCTGGAATGTCAGAGGATCCGGGAAGATATCTCCATTTTTATGTAATATGGTCGCACCCATGGACACTACAGTCTGAATCAAGTCGTCTGTTAATGAATATACCACAGATTTATAGAAGCAAGATATCCTCACTCCAGCGGGAACAATAAATCCAGATATTTCAGCATCAGTCGGCCCAACGATACGAGGAAGGGGTGTCACGACACCATGTGCCATCCTCAACGACTCTTTAATTACTGCAGTCTGCGTAATAGTTGAGATGAGGTCAATTACCATAGAAGATGCAGAAAGGAGTGACTCACCAAATATGGTAATTTCTCCAGCGTCTCATAACCAATGGGGACGTCCTTTTCCGGCCATGCTTCCTTCAAAACGTGGAAGAGTTTCTGATGAACATCCTTATTGTTGAGAATGTGGTATGTTGCAACGGTGCAAGTGTTGCCGACGGTATCGCTCCCAGCAAAACGCATATAGAGACCCTCGTCCAAAAGCCATTCACGAGTGACGGGAGGAAGACGGAAGTTGTCGGGTTGAGGAGTTAAGAAATGGTGATAAATAGTCTCGTGGTCGGCATTCTGAAGCGAGGATGGGTCTTTCATGATGTCGTCGATCTGTTTACCCATTTGTTTGCGTTGCTGGAGGATGCCGACGGTGCTCGGTTTTAAGACAGAGGCAAAGCATTCAGGGACACCCAGAAGCAAGGTCTTTACAAGAGGAAGGTGTTTGAAGATCCAAATCATAGGAAGTGTCTGATCGATGGCAGCGAGAATATCGTTTTCGAAATTTGTGTAATCAAGGGCGTTAGAAGATCTTCCAAAGCAGTAAGAAGTGATGACTTCGAGACTAGTAGAACGGAAAGCGAGATCCAAGTTGGCCGATTTCTTGGTATCATGGTATTCAAGCAGCCGGGAAACCAAGAGATCGATCTACCATCAAAAGACAATGAGAAATCGTAAGTAATAGAGAAAATGAAACTTACTTTTCCTTGAACGGTCTGCTCAAGTTTGAGAATGGCTCGTCTCGAAAAGAAGGGACCGATCAAATTTCGCCTCTGCGTCACTTCATGGTGGTCGAACATGGCGAAAACGGATAGATCGGTGGCAAAGCAGGAATACATGTCAGGCTGCTTGGTATGGCGAGTCCCCATGCCATAGATGTCGTTGTAGGCTCGCGGGTCGCTAAAATGGAGCTAGAATTGTGAATGAGTATCTGCAATGGTGGCCAATAGATAAACGTTCTACCTCGTTGGGGGATACCCTTACAACTGAGCCTAAGATTATTCAGATTCCGGAGCCGCTGTTCAAGACCATGCGACTTACCATAGCGAGCATGAAGGGATTCAATGTGCTCCGACCAACCACCGTCCTTGATAATATCATAGTATGCCCTGTACCACAAGGTCAAAGCGGCGATGGGAGGACCAGGATACTTTGATAAAGGGTGTCGATAAAGCCGGCTAACTGCTGTAGCGAATATTGTGACGAGGAGGCATAGAGTTGCAATAGCGAGAAGAAATTCGTTGGAGATCATGGCGTAAAATGGGGAGGTAAACCTTTGTAGATGAAGAATCACATTTCTGCGCCATATAAGTATGTGCCTTCGTCCAGATCCAGATTCCAGAGACGATACGTTATGTTTCAAAGAATCAAATCAGAGCAAGTTCAGCATCATCTTCAGTCCGGTGCCCATTCCAGCCCGATTCAAACAAAAGAAAACCTAGAATGATAGTATATCAAATCTCTCAAGGCAGTATTCTCCTCCAAGCGAATCACAGGATGACGAAGAAAAATAGGCGGAAATCGCGTGAACGACCTCTCCGGCATAGAATCTGCAGAGATGACCACACATGAACACATCCAGTACACCAGCTAGGGTCAAGGAATGCCATTGCTTTTGTTCAGGGAATTCAAATCACCAGAATTATGGGGCCTCCTGATCTGGAAAGTCCATGTCCACCGGACTCATCCAAACTTGAACCCATACCATTTTACAGAGAGGTATAAGATTCCGTTTTGGTATAGCAGCGTGATAGTCACCGAGAAAGCCTGCAGAGACTAAATCTATAAAAGTACAAGTCAGACTTGGAAGCATTTAGGTAGCCCGTAGAGTTCGAAGTTGACAATTGGAGGGAAGTTTGTGTGTGCATTTGAAAATTCCAAGCGTATACCAACGGTAAGCAAGGACAAACAACTGTCGGCCTCGGGCCGCCAGAACTATGTGGACTTCAACATTGCGACCCTCATGGGACCCTCATCGCTTCATACACATTCAACACGTTATGTAGTCCTCGGCCATGGGAACATATTTCCGCGCCCGGGAATGGTCTCCGATTCTGGTTATCTCAGAAATGAAGGCAAGCGTTGAGGTGCGCCTCATGTTCTTGAATCTATATGCATGCAGCTCAAAAGCAGGATTTGGCACCAGGTACTAAGTAGTAGGGTCGCAACGACAATGACTTCCATACTGCGCGGAATTTTAACAAATATGACATGATTGATAATCTAATCGCGCTTAGAGGTTTTGTATCGACTTCGTTACTCCAATTCCAACAACGCAAGTGGCACAATATGGTCCATGTGCACATATCCATCCTCCACCGGCGAGGCTAACTATAAAATAATCAATATCAGGGAAGGCTACGGAACAGCGGAAGTCCCTAATGACACTTCGTGTCGACTGGAAATGTGAGACATTAAAAGGGCGTGGAATCGCGCTCAGGCTGGTGGTGCCTTCAGGGGATGTCGGGACGTGCGACCATCCGCACGATAACAATCTCATAGGACCAAGAGTAGTTGTGCATTGCGTGTCTGTTTGGTTCGAATATTCTGCTTTCTATTGCTTCTGCAAACATGCACGAGTCGCTATTTCTCCTTTTATTTGGCTCGTCCTTCCCTGTGTGACCAATGACGGGAATACATTTATTTGAGCTTCCAGAAAGCTTTGAACATATGTTACGAAATCTTTAGTTGCAGGTGGCGGAGGAGATCTATGCCGCAGACACGAAAGCAATGTAATGTATCCAGGATAGTGGCATCGAAGCTATATTTATCTTACCCGCCTTCGAGAATATTTATTGGAACTATCTGTCTGTAGGGGTTGCCTTTTAATCACGAAACCTTTATGCAAAGAGATAGAGAAAGTAACTGGTCGCACGTTCTATTGTCAGCATCGAAGTATTTGCCGTCTGCAGAAGTCAGCAATTACACTATTATCTTATCAGTGCGCTCGATCGCAGACAGCCCTGCGTGGGCTGTCAGATCAAAGCCCTGTAAACTAGCCTTGCTGGGGCTCTTCTGTCGGTGAGCTGGATTCATTGCATTACGCCGCTTAGAATTCAAAATGTGGATGGTGGGCGTGAACTATATGGCTGAAAGAAGACTCCCGAGTAACCTTTGATAACTGTAAGCCATTCGTGGCACCAAAGGGATATAACGGATGTTTATCAGAAGAGAATTGGTATTATCTTGTTCGATATAGCTGCTTTTAGTAGTACCTTTTACTGCAGGCTGTGTAGACTAGATTTCTACGCTGGGCGGGAGATTAAACTATTCAACACCACAGTTCATTTCCAGCATGCGCGCAGATGCCAGTACTTTTAATGGTTAGGCATACTATTTCACAAACGCAGGAGTACACAATCAAGGATGCGTAATGTATTGCAAACCAGAGGTGCCACAGGTATGCAAAGCAGCCCTGCCACAGATCAATTTTCCTTACTTAAGTGGTGTGTATGATTATGCAAGGTGTTTTTATAGTAAAGAATCATTAGTGGACGCTGAAAATGTCGAATTTGAGAGATTAGGCAGACTCAGCGTACTGACCTGCCCATGACGTGCTATCTCCTTTTATAGTACTTTGACCCTAGGAACACGCAAGAATTCTTTTCCTTTAGTCTATTCTCCCGAGGTGCTCTAGAGCCGCGGATAGGGGATAGATAATCCTTTTCATATCATAGAAATTTCTCTGATAATTTGTATTGTATGTATCACACTGAAGTCTCGTAATTCGTCTCTTGCTAATCCGTGAGCGCCTAATTTGAAAGATAGGATAGAGTCCTGTTCATTGTTCCTCCACCTGGATGCAAAAGGATACTTTGCGCAATATATTTGTAATTCAAAGCTGGGTTGCTATCTAGAAGCAAATCGAATTAGTCGACTCAATTTGCTGTAATAGCGTCGTATTAACTTGAAGTAGCGGTCGTATTGAAGATTGATTCGAGTTGAAAGATGCTCATCCCGGAAGAAGAAGCGAATAAGGTTATGGAATGAATATGCAGCACACCAGTTGGATTCGGACCTTGTGAATTCTGGAGCTTTGTACCCTAGAATGTAGTCCCGTTTCAAAGCTCCCATTATCGCTAACAGCCGGTGATGCGTATGCGCGCACCACGCGCGTCAGGTGCGTGCTTAAGTAAGACAATGAGAGGACGCCACTGTGGGAAAATGATGGGGTACCTGGCCGTGAAGCTGAGCTGTATCGTCTGGGGTTGTCGTGCACCCAGCTCTGCCGTCCCGTTGTCCTTCCTTTCTTCTTTCAATCGCGTCTGGGATACTCAACTTTCGCTTTTCACGACACACTCACGATAAATTGTCTCTTCTACCAGCAAAATTTCCTCCAGAATCCAAATTCCCACATGCTATGGCCCAAGCACTATTTGAAGAACATCCTCTGGAGGAATATTTGCGAGGTCCGTGGTTTCATGAATAGACATGGCGGATTTCTCACCCACTAGTTCTCGTAGAGTCGGGTGAATTTCCGCTGCTAATGCCCGGTACATCATCCGAGCTGGAGCAGGAACTAGATCCAAATTTTGGTCTGTTTGACGACACATCAGACGAACTCCTAGCAGATTGGTGTCCTCCAATATTTCTACAGTTTCTTGAAGTGAGGTTCTTTAAATTTGTGGCGCTTTCATGCAAATCCTATCTTGCACATCACCCATTCTATTGTGGCTACATATTAAACTCGACAGCACGCTAATAACTACTGCTTTTAGCTTCTTCAATCAGCAGCCGCTCTGCCTAAATCCCAGAGTACCTCCTCAAAGTCTTTTGTTGAACGTTTCAAGTACAATGTGATATCATCGTCATTACTAGAACTCTCCCTTCCGACCCTACATCACGAACGAATTCGTCGTTCACCGCATATCCCTGGCACGCTCGGCCATAGCAGAGCATCTAGTATGGATCTCGATCGTCCGGTTTCACCATCATCCACACCTTTATCATCTGAACCGTCTTATGGCTCAATATCCCTCGCCGCTCTCTTGACTGCCATATTTTTTAGCATTGGATACCATTCTCTTGCCCTCATCTCTATGATAGCAGCCTTATTTTTTGTGTACACTGTTATTTCTACGACCGAGACGTCCAAACACGACATGACCTCTGTAAGTTGTTTGTTTCTCATTTTCCAAGACGTGAAACTCATTCTCCGTCCAGTCTCTTAATGCCCTTGATGACCTGGTAGCTGCGAATGATACATGGGACTCCGTCGTTCAAGACGCCATGACTTTCCTAGATAACGAAGATAATAAGTGCGTGCGAGTACCAAGATCTTGGTGCAATAAAATTCTCACTTATTTTATAAAGTCTTCATCGCAGCTCCAGAGATCCATCCTCACCATCTCCCATCCGTGTTGCCCTCCACTCTTGTTTACAAATGACGCATACACAATGCGACAACGTTCGCCACCTTTTTTCCGCTTTGACTTCTCCAACGCACTTGTCCCAACTTTCGGAAATGTATGCACCACCATCTCCAGCCTATTCTGCCTTCGATACCAGTCCCAGACCGCTCTCGATATCCTCACCACATCCAACCTCACCACCGACTTCGCAGTCGATCACTCCTCAAAATAAACGATCCACTTGGAACGGCTCGTACTCCAGTCTTGCGTTCTCTGGAAGCCCGACAAAGTCGATCTATAGAAGACGTCAAAGACGCCAGTCTAACCTACTGGACGTGTTTCAACCTCGAATCAATAGCGCGCCGACAAGTCCTTTCGTTGGCACATCACTCCCAGCCCAAAACGAGAACCGATGAACCCGTCCTCGATGAACTGGGTAGCAGCACGACAAATCAATTTCCATCCCTTCCTGCCCACTTTGGGGCAGCTGCCCTGGATCTACAGCGAAAGCGGAGAAGTGGCGGCATGGAAGCCTTTCGAACACCGCCTGCGAACTATTTTTCAGCCGATCTTCGTAGTCCTCCAAGCGCACGCAGCAGTCTATTCACCTCTGCGTCCAAATTCACCAATGTGCAACCTTCACGACACCCGTTATTATATTCGTCGTTAAACCACTCCTTACAAGGCGCCTTGGCCGCAAAGCGGTATGCATGTTCGCACCTGCTTGCATTGCGATTTGGCGACGAAGAGGATGAAGGATATTGGGAAGACGTGCGCAGCGTTATGGGCTTGTTGAGTAGTGCGCTCATCGATAGCTTCTCTATGCTGACAGAGGCTCTTGTCGAAATGGAGCAACAGAATCTGCGAGATTCAAATCCGACACCCGTCATGGCTAATTTCGACACGTCGGAGGGTGACCTGGATAATCTAGTGCACACGGACGAAGATAACGCTGCTAAATGGCAGAAATCTGCCAATAGAGTATCGTTCGCGCCCATGCCAAGCACCATGTCTCGCTTCGCAGCTCACATCGCAGCTATCTCATCCGCATTAGAGGATGCAAGGGAGCATCTCGACCAATGTGTTTCTGCTCTCAAAGAGGATCCATCATCCTCTACCAACTCTTCGCCTTTGAAGAGGCTACGACACTCAAGATCGGCATCCACGATGTTGTCGACAGGTCCGGATGTGGAAGAATCGCAGGCCCTACAAGCTTACGAACGTTTAAGACGTGAACTTGGCTTGGCCTTGAGAGAATGCGAGCGGGGTAGAGGCCGGTTATTGGACATCATCAATCCGCCCATCGTACCCAGTGATGAAGAGGAAGAATTCGATGACTTGCCAGGTCTTGGACACGACGCAAGTGATGATTCGGATAAAGCGGACCCCGCGTCGCCTTACGACGATGAAGCAGAGGCAGCGGCACTCGCAGCGGCCAATGGCTTCCGGCCTTCCGTTGTCAATGCAGAAGGCGTCGAAGCCGAGGGGGCCTTAATCGACGATGCCACTCCGCATCTCCTGCTGGCGACATCGACCCAACATCTCCCCTTACCTGGAATTGAAGAGGTGTTCGAGGCTGATACAGGCGCCAAGGCGGCGTTCTCGCGGGAACGGTCGAGGCTTTCACGAGAGGAGCGCATCAAGATCGCTAAAGCGCGAAGAGAGAGTGGGATGGGCTTGAGCATCGGTCTAGGGGCGACTACTGCGCTCGGAGAAGAGGCTGCAACGGGCAGCTTGGGAGGCGTGGAGAAATGGGGACCGGGGGGAGAGGTCGTGCAAGAGCTAAAAGACGTGATTTGGAAGGTCGGCGAACGGCGGCGCAAGATGACTACCGCCCCGCCGAGCAGTCAGGTCGATGTGCCCTCAGAGGCGCCTCCAGAGCCTACTCAGCCGGCCGATACATTGGAGAGCCTATAATAATAAGCCCTTCCGTTTGTCCAGTCAGTGACTCTTATTTTTATACCTGTTTATGGAAGCACTTTTTTGTGTCTTTTTACCTACCCATCACATTTTTATACCACATTAGCGATTGCAGACATACCAGTCCAGCCAAATCACTTTATCGTCGCTATGTACATACTCAAAACATTTACGCTCATTTTTAGTAGAAATTTTTGTCATTCGTCGAGAGAGTGGCATTCCCATAACTGTCTTTACAATTATATTACTTCATTACATCTAATAATTTCGTGTAATTCTTGTTGACAGAATATCGTTGTTCTTTCGTAGCTGTAGACGTACTTGACTGTCCACGAGTACTACTTAAGGACAACCGTTTGAGAAACATGGTTTTAGAATACTGCTACTTGACTCAGGAGGCAGACGCGTGTGACGCGTCGCGTCTTTCCGGCACGTGTGTGGTGCCAAGCCTGAGCAAATACCGCGTGTTGAACGCGTCGCGAACGCATGTCACAAATTACTAATTGTTCGATGAGTGGTCTGTGCCACCATTCGCCTCTATTTTTTCTCCAGTCTCATTTGGCCATTCTCCGTCCATGCCTGCAGCCCACTGCGCGATCTGCTTGAACCATTTCCCCATTGATGCAGACAAGCCCGAGTTTCTTATATTTCCCTGTGGTAAGCACTATATGGACGTGATGTTCAATATTTGGCGAACACATCAAAGGGGTCTAAACCCGGGACATTTTCTGATTTTTATTTCTCAGGTCATGGATTCTGTGTACGATGTACAGATCAACTGTTTTCTCAAAGACGGACGACATGTCCAACTTGTCGGAAAGACATCCGCAAAGCTGATGGCCATCCCGTATACCTAGAACTTGTCGACAAGAATACTGTCTATGCTAGGACTGTCATTGAAGGATTGGATCAGATGGGCCCCAATACACCATTAGGGAGTGTGCAAAAGGCGAGTCTCAAACTGGAGAAGGCCATTACGACCGCCCCACAGGACACTGGTACTACGCTGGTATGTTCGCCTTGAGACGTATCCATTTACAGATCTGATAAAACATCTACATACTCCCTTACTCTGAAGTCAGCCATTATGAAGGCTCTTGAAGAATTCAACACTCGTATTATCCCTTGCTTCGAAATGGCGGAAAAATACAAGCAGGAAATCAAGACACTACAGGAAAATTACTACAGTCCGATCAAGACAAGCAGTGTTTGAACTCCCGACTAACGGAAGCCGAAGGTTGGAAAAAAGAGAATGCTCGTCTCAGGAACACCGTTACCAGAATCAGGTCTGAAAGAGAAACGGCGCTCCAGCTAGCCGAACAAGCGAAAGACGAGACAGAAAAGGCTCGTAGCAGTGCGGAGAGTTATAAAACAAAGTTGGACGAATTAGAGGTCGAAAACAACAACTTTAGAACTACGATCTCGAGACACATTGAGCAGGTTAGCAAGTGTTTCAAGTTCTTTTTTTTTCGAACGTCTACTCATTTGAAGCATTTACAGGCTCGAAAACGGCGAGCTAAATACGACGAAGTCGTCAAGGAGCGTGATGCGCTGAGAGAACGACAACGAGTAAAGGAGATTCAAAAACACAAAATTCAATGCGCGTAAGCTTTCCTAATATGCTGGCAAGCGACGCAACATTCAAGTTATTCCTAGTATTCTGAATCTTCTGCGTACGAATACGAGGCCGACTGCTCCAGCCACGAGAGTTCCGGGATTCACAGTATTCAGCAGATCATAATGACATCTCCATCTCGGTCAAATCAACGGGCCTATCCAGATGGAACGACGTGCAACTTGATTTCCAGGGCATGCCCCTCCCACGTTTGGATCAGATTGGCAACTCAGTGGATCAACTTCCCGAGCTACGAAAAAACGTGCAGTGTCTGGCATGGCGGTTGCAATCACCGTCGCGTCGCCAGTTCATTTCCTATCATGTTAGATCCCAAGGGACATCCAATCAAACCTGTGCAATTGGGACCTAGGACTATCTTGCATGTAGGACGCTGAAGGGTGCCAACAATTCTCGTCATTTATAGCCATGGCACTATATTTTTGTGCAAAAACATAGCAATGGCAAGGTCAAAGCATTCTCATAGATGCCCGATAGTCGCGAATGCGTAGCGAGAGATGTTCGGATCAGATGTACTCAATGACGCGAAATTATTCCTGGTGTCTTTTCTCAATGAAAAAATTCATGCGCATACGTAGACATGCCATAGAGGGAAGGTAGCATAGATAGCATGGTGGACGAAACGAATGAAATATGGGTGATGGGTTTATTTCTAAACCGCAGTTAGTTAGTTATGCAGAAGAGAATTGTAATAACAGTGATACGCACAAGGATAATACCATCGAAGCGCTGCTTGAACCAAGCCATCGTATCCTCCTTCTTGATACGGTGCGAGAAGCCGATTCTCGCCTTCGCCTGCCTCCGTCTCGCCACCCGTGCACCTGGGCGACCCATCACGACGTAGAAATCCATACCGAAGATACCAATGCCGGGGTCGTAACGAGCACCCAAGTCGATGTGCTCCTGGATTCCGAAACCGAAGTTTCCGGTCTCCGAGAAGTTCTTGCGCCTCAGCTCGTACTCCTTCACTTTCAAGCCACGCTCCAAGATCTCCTCAGCCTTGGGTCCGCGGATAGTGACGTGCACAGCAATCTTCTCATTACGACGGATACCGAATGTTCGGACGGTGTAGCGGGCTTTTGAGGTGACGGGGGTTTGACCGGTAAGTTGCTCAAGGACTTTGGAGGCACGAGTCAAGCGATCTCCAGATTCACCGACGGAGATGTCTAGTAGAAGCAATAGAACGCTCGGTCAAGGGTTCCCCCTGGATAATGAGCTATTGAACGCACTGATCACGAGCTTCTCAATGCGAGGCTCCTTCATGACATTGGTAGGCGTCGTCTTTTGGTCGGCCTAAAGAGGTCATAAATTAATGCATTCTGGGACGTCGTAAGGGCCTGCTCACTGACCATTTTGTTGACGGATAGTGGTTGATCGCTGTTTCCTACCTTGCTTCAAAGTCCCGTCCTTGTTTGGGACGTCGGCACCGTTGTGGCTGAAACCTTATTTGTTGGTTCTGCACAGAAGTAGCATCTGACCGCTAATATTCATCCTCCGATAAAATCTCCGGCATCCTTGCGCCGAACTTCCTGTTCGTCATTTATTCCTTTCCTCATCATCAGACTGTCACTACCAAGGGTCACTGCGTCCTCCGATGATCATACTGTGCTTGATTGCTCACGAAGAAACTTTTTGCTCAATTTCGCATTTGTGCATCCGATGAGCTTGCCTCATTTGCCCGTGTGTTTCTGCACACATCTGACGCTCACATCCGGCCTAATTTTCTCCGGCTACAGAACCTGATATCATACACACTAAAATTTCCAACACACAAGGCTGCATATTTCCATTTTGTCTCTTCATTTTCTCACCAGTGATCAACTCTTTCAGCCGTTTCTTGGGCCCTTGTGCGCAACAGCGTCCACCTGGGGTGTTTCTCTATTTCCAGCCATGGTCCATGGATATAAGCGGTCGTAACTTTTATATTCGCTTCCTCAGCGAGCCGTAAAAATCGACCCTCCTGTGCCCGTGGTGGCCTGTCGCGTGCCATTGATGTGACCCAACTCCTTATGATCTACTCGGTACCTGGCACCTGCGACTACTGCGATTGCAATTTCTAGTTGGTAAGCCCAGGGTAAGCCTACCAATCTAATGTTACAAACTATTGGGAGCGCCCTTCATGCAGCCGTCCGTAGGTTCAAAGAGGTTCCACCGTCGGGCTGACATCTATTTGCTATATAGTGAGCAACGCAAATCATCTTCGGACATGACTTCATTTCTGGAAATCATCCATCCTTGTGTGTGGTGTAATCGGCTGCGTTTGAGCCTTTGAAGTAACAGACTGTTCAGACCCTAGTTCGCTCTATTCGTTTTGGAAAGCCTGTATCCGAATTGATTAATGATAGTGTTAAGGCGGGTATTTCTATGTTGCATACCCTGCAAATTTAAGATACAAATCACATATGTACATAGCAGATGTTGGACGCCACGAACTCGCCACGAACCAACGTGCTAGTGTGAATATGCAAGTCGGCGTCAAAAGTCCTCCGCTTTGATTTTCCCGAATAGATGCTCTGACATCAGGGGACTGCGTCATGCCAACAACATATGTGAAATATCGTCGAGAGCTATGTCATCCCCCTGTCCTGGAAGCTCCGTAGTGTCAAGCTGTAGACGATGAGGCCCATAGCTTGCATACTTGTCTTTCGTCGACAGGCTGCGCGTCCAACGATTTTTTCCTCAACTGGAACGGTTGAAGAGCGGTCTTTTAAGTCTCCGACGCATTCGACCCACATACATACGCATTCGGCCATGTCCAACCTCATTTTCGCACCTAAGTCTGATTAACCAAATTTATAGTCACGATCACTTAACAGATCACTTGTCAGAATGCTATGAAATTCGTCCGGATCCAGCTCGACCGAGCGATGGTTCCCATTGATCTCGGCGAGGCTAAGGCCCTTATTACTATACAGTTTCGGTGCCTCCTGTAGAGCGAATATTTCACTCACCTAGAAACGTTCCGGGTCTCTTCCAAACTCTGACGCGTTGGCACTCCGTTATCATTAAAAAGGCTGGAGCGTTTTGGCACCATCTTTTCCTTCCTATCCTTTCACAAGCACTCGAAATCCCGTTTTCCGGTTTATCGGAATATCTATCTCTGTCTGACTTGACCATGATTTGCTGTCGAATTTGCATCGATGATATAAAGAAACCAGTTTCTTTGCCTTGTGGTTAGTCCCTTCTTTGTTATTGAGTACTTTTTGGTCTGATATCGACTGTAGGTCATTTGTTTTGCGGCGAATGTATCATTAAGACTGTGCAGAACGTCAAACCTATACACATTTACACCCATGTCCAATATGCCGCTCAATATATAATATTGGTATGTAAAACTCCACATCATCATTTACCACAGCGTCTCAAACCCGATAATGTGTAGCGCCCATCAATTTCAACGTCGTGCCACCGAACCTCCGTCCATTCGTAACACCAAATATCCGCAAGGTGTACTTAGATACCCCCGATACCGCAGACGAAGGGTCTTCCAGGACGCAACCCACTCAGCCGCCTCCGGGCTAGCTGCAGAGTCCGAGCTGCAGCGCCTTCGTGCAGAGAATGAAGCACTCCGGAGCAACTGCGGCATGTGGCGGAAGCGCGCGGAGATGCATGGCACGGCCAACTTGGGCCTCATCAACTTTGCAAAGATGGTCCGAGATCAAGCAGCAATTTAGCTCGTGAACGAGATGATCTTCAAACACAATGCCGTTCACTCAAGCGCAAGATCGAAGATATCGAGTGAGTGCTCTTCTTGCTTCTTCTCGAATTTAGGTATATCCAGCGTACTAAATGCAGCTTCTCCATAGGATGGCCAAATACTCAGAGGCGGCGCTGGCGTCGCCATTATTTGGTGACTATACCCTTGATGAGAAACAAGGTCCACAATCCCTCCTTTTTGCTCCTGCATTTCAATTTTCGTCCGACTCTCTATCAGGACCGCAGGACAAATTGAAGCGTCGAAGAGAAGATACCCTTGAGGACCAATCGGATGACCCGGCCGCTTCAGCTTCAACTTCTACTAGTCGGGCGACTAAGCGAGTGAAAATCGATAACCTTCTTTCGCACTTGCATCAGGAAAAACCCGCTTTGCAAAGCCATATTTCTCCAACAACAAAGCCCTACATATCCATTTCTTGATCCATGTGTATGAGCTATTATTTGTTTATTTTTGATTTATTTACAGGCCAACACTATGATATTATACCCAATTCGGTTTTCCTCTAGAGTCTCTTGGGCATGTGTGTACGATAGCATGAGATGTATGATTTCATTGTAGAACTGTTGATATTCAAACTATAACCCTACTAGGCTACAAGTTACTTGTGTACTACCATTGTGTACAACCTACAACTCTTATCATATAACTGTTCAGGTTATATGTGACGCAGTCTGCTTTTAAGTATCCTTTAAAGTCCCAATTTCATCAGCATTTCTTCCAGAAGGTTGTGTTTTGAAACACACAAACTTGAATGGCTCTGGGTGTGCTAGATGTTGAGTAACTGAGTTTTGAGCGTTTAAGCCCATCGTTTTATTTTGATGCTCAAATACTCATAAGCATGGATAAATTCATCCACAAAGCAGTCCAAGGCGTTGCGCCGATGGGTCTATGAAACATTTACTTCCGTCTCTAAGTACATAGATCGTTTATGACCCGTGCGAAAATTCATTTACTGATGTGCGGACTTAAAACCCCCCCGGCATCGGCATGCCTTATCTAGAACATGCAGCAGGCTTCAAGGTGAGAAAATCGGGACTTGACTTCGTTGTACTCGTCCGACTTCTACTCACCTACAAAGGACATCTGGAGTCGGGCGTAGAGTTGCTCATGATCCCAGGAAATGATGACTATACGACCAGTATCGCCCCGCATCCATTTGACAACTCAGCGGCAGATGTAATCCTACGATCATCCGACAAGGAACCAACCGACTTCCGAGCCTTCAAATTACTGTTGTCTCTTGCCTCACCATTCTTTTCCGAAATATTCACCCTCCTCAGCCGACGGATCCAAACGCATCCATCTACTCCGATGAGTGCGTCGACGATCCTGATACACCATCATTCAGATGACAGAGGACAAGCAAACACTACAGTTATTACTTGGGCTCTGCCTTCCCATCAGTATCCACGAAATTCCCAGATTCTCTTCCTTACAAGAAATTCAAAAGTTCAAGAAGCAGCCTTTAAATTCGAGATGGAAGGCATCCAGAAATATTTGCGAGCCGAGCTGGTTCTACCACGCTTCATTGAGTCGCAACCTTTGAGGGTATTTGCTATTGCCTACCGCTATGGCTGGGACTTGGAAGCAAGAAAGGCCGCACGATATACCCTGAGACATCCCATCACGAATATTGCATTTGTTTCAGAGCTGGAATTTATTTCCGGGGCAACATTTTATAGGTTGCAGGAATATCATCGTATGTGCGGCGAAGTAGCCAGCTCGCGTGCGCTGCTCCAGCCAGCACTCGCCGAACAGCACGACATTTGGACGTGGATCACTTGCAAGCGGTGCCCAGCCGTCTGGAATGCAAACAGTCTCAGCAATACAAATTACCCGCCAGCCCGGAAATGGTGGACGCAATGGATAGAAGACATAGCCGAGGAACTGCGGATTAAGCCATGGGGAGAAACTGTCAGAAAATGGGACATTCTCAAAAAGGCGCAAGCGCAGGCAGCTGGGTGCCCGAACTGCGGTAAACGTGCAGCTGAAGACCTAGAGGCATTTTCACTAATGCTTGCCGTTGAGATAGAGAGGGATATTTCAATGGTCTTGTTTCATTTACTTGACGAAAAGGTGTTCTTATTAACGCGACATTGTCTAGGTTGATTTGGATCTCAACCTCGACGATTGGAGCTCGGCGTCAACGATAGACTAAATGTGTCTCGTTTTAGTGTGGCACTGGCTTGCAAGGTGTAAAATACTTTCTGCTCATAGTATTATAAACAGAATATTTCTATGGGCGCAATTGAGCGCTGCGCTCAGCTTGAGCTTGAGCTTGCCTGGTGTCGCGCAGGCGCCAAGCTGACGCGCATCATCGGCATGCCGCGGCTAGTACTGCGCGGGAATATATGAAGGTAGCGCTTCCTGCGGCACAGCCTCCGCAGGTTCCCAACCCTCTTTCCTACAAATGTTCAAAATGAACCAACTCTCTTCAGCGCCTCAACCGCATCTGTCTCTTATATCCTCGATCAACATTAGAAAACCGGCCTAAAGATATAATCGACTTACTTGCAAGACCTTTAGGTGATTCTCAAAACTAATTTTTCGTTTATTTCAATAAATACTCAATCCATATAGATCAGGATTCAGCATGTCCAAAGTGTTGGAGAACGAAGGTCGTCGTAATAGATTACTCCTCGAGTGTACATAGATACAAATAATAAACTTTTATACTACGGTGGATTTCCCACGCTAGAACGAGCGCGCCCCGAATCTTCGTATTCTAACACTCCTCCAGATTCGGCGTGCTCGGTCAGAAGGCATATTGTGTCTGGGGGTCGGAGACGGCTGATGCAGCAATGTTGCGCACGGCGGGTGTGGTAGTTGGGATCTCGCGAAGCAGTCCGGATTCCGGGCATTCAGATTGGAAATGGCCGCGATGGCCGCACTTGAAGCAGGTGATGCGAGTTTTGTCAATAATTTTGGTGGCGAATGCGTTGTGCGAATGTGAGTTCGAGACGGTAGAGGATGGGGAAAAGTGGTTGATTGTTTCTTCTTCGTTAATAATACGGCCGATGACAAAGTCGAGGTCTTGAGCTTGCGAAGATGAGTCGAGAGAGACGATGAGTTGATGGTAAGATGCCGGCAGGGAGCCGAACAGGATGGCGATGGTGAGAGCGTCAGACGGGGCGTCGCCGAGAGCGCGGAGTTTGTCAGCAAGGTTGCGAAGGTTCGCGATATGGGTGCGCATTGGGGTGTCCTCCCCCTTCTGAATACGCGTGAATTTCCTCCAGAGGACGATGATGCTGCCTAGTCCAGTCGACATGTGGAAATCCTTCAATCTCCCCCACATGGCGGCGGGGTCTTCTTCGTATCCGCGGACGTGTGCGAATTGGGACGGTCCGAGCCTCCGGATGATCTCCCCAGCTGCAAGGTCGATACGCGTGGTCCAGGCCTTCACGGCCTTCGTGTTCGGGCTTCCGGATGGTCGGTCTTCGGTTCCGAGGGCTAAAGATAGAACACCCTTCCTTCGAAGTTCGGCCCGAGTTTCAAATTCCCACGCATCATAGTTTTCGTCATCCAGTCGAGTAAAATTTCCATCGCCCATTTTGTTCGTGTTCGTTCGCGTTTTCGTTCGTGTTTCGTTCGGGCCCAAGTACGTTCTGGGACTTTTCGGGCCTTGGTTACGCAAGGACTTTCCAACGTTCGAGTTCGGGTTCGGTTCAGTTACAGTTCGACGTCGACGTCGGCGGCGTTGATGGGATCACAGAAGCGTCGACAGCGGTGATAAGATCAGAGAAGCGTAGGTGGCAGTGACGAGGTCAGGGATGGCAGGGTCGAGTAGTGCGTGCGAGAAGATAAGATGTGAAGCTTAGATTTAGTGGTTTTCAAGTAGTTTTTGGCGGGGCCCATAACCTGTTGGAGAACGAAGGTCGTCGTAATAGATTACTCCTCGAGTGTACATAGATACAAATAATAAACTTTTATACTACGGTGGATTTCCCACGCTAGAACGAGCGCGCCCCGAATCTTCGTATTCTAACACAAAGAACATTCGAACCTTGAGCTTGAGCAGCCGTACATCGACAACTTGCCAGACGAGCTCCTTGGATCTATATTTTTATTCAACGCTCTCAAATGTCACGATGGAGAAAGTAATACTCACGATCCTCATTCAACGACTTTGCGCGCCATTCTCGTTTGCAAGAGATGGAACACGGTTGGCATGAACTACCCCGTCCTATGGAGTCGTATTATCGACTACGAAAGACATCCACCAGCCTGGATTAAAGAATTGCTACGTCGCTCCAAGACAGCTCCTTTGGATGTCGGAGAAGACTCAGTTTTCAAACACATCCAGTTAAGGAATCCCCGCGCTCAGCCAGTTCTGGAGCACATCTTCGAACAGACCGCACGCATTCGAACGCTCAGTTTACAGATACGACTCGCGCCATGGGACTATATCTGCAAGAACTTCCTGCAACACCCAGCTCGGAGCCTCGAATATCTGAATCTGATCACCTCATGTCCTTTCCCCGACTGCCTTTATCCTGGTCCCCTTTTATCTAATGATGCCCCCAACCTGCGAAAGCTGCATTTGCAGCGTTGCCTTATTGACTTCTCTTCCCCCGTTCTGTTTAACTTAACGGAGCTTTCAATTTTGGACATCCTGGCCCCTGGTATATTGTCCCTGCGAAAGCCTGACCATCCCCTCAAAACTGCTCCTACCGTCTCAAAATGGATTGCAATCATTCAGCAGATGCCAGGACTTAAATACCTGACTTTGAGCAACTCTATCACGCCTTCTGAAGATAATGATTCCATTCCCACTGCCCAACTTCCTAACCTTCTGTTTCTCACTGTCGGCGCTAGATTTCAAGACGGCGCTGCCCTTCTCAATCACCTTTCCATTTCCAGAACATGTGGCATTCGGTTGAGGTTCAGTTGTAATCGATCAAGCTCGGACCTGGACGGCGTGAAATTGTTGTCTTTCCTTGGAAACCAGCTTGCGCATTGGCCGCAAGATGTGGATAATCGTTACATTCAAGCCAAGATCCTCAGTGGTGATCGCATTCACTTTGGCAACTCCCCACGTGTCGGGTACATTTGGGACATGACCGAGGAGGCCGTCATTGAAGAGCACTCCAAGAGTTCTCGCGATCCATTGGTGTGGCTTGTACTCTCGCTTGACAACTCGGAAGACACGGCTGTGTTCTTTAATCAGTTGCTTGCATTGTATGATTGCACCTTTCCCACAACTACAACCCTCGATCTATGGTTTGATGAAGAATATGCGCATACTCTCTCTAACCCAATGCGCTTGCTCAACATTTTGCGCTCATTCACAGCGGTCAAAACTCTCAATCTCTTGGAGCGTTCACCCCTCTACCTCCTTCCACTTCTCCAATCGCTATCACTACCTGGACAGCCCCTCCTTCCAGCTCTTCGTTCTTTGCGCTTGACGCGCACCGATTTCGAAGATCAGCAGCGGACGGCGTATTTCACCGTCATTGCTTTCCTCATCTGGCGCGCTCAAATTCACATTCCGCTCATCGACTTGCAGATCATCGAGAGCAAGATAAGCAAGGAAACTGAAGATTCACTGGCGCGTATTGGGGGTGTGAAGGTCACTCTAGGCTCGCTGCAATTGAGGCCGTTTGAGGATGCTTCGGAAGCGGCCGGTAATTGAATGCTGCACCATCGTTATCAGCGGAGGACAAGTAAACTAATCATATTGTTGTGGATTTCATCATAAATATTGGAATAGCTACCAATGGCAATCTACTCTAGACTCCTCCATCATGATCATGTTAAGTTGGCCTTCTTGCTCATTGAATGCTCATACACTCCTTAGCGGTTGGAAATTATCGAATATATGATACTGATAATCAACGCGATGAATTGAACTTGATGGAGGACTAAGTAAACGGAGAGATAGGAAAAAGAAATAAGGTTCTAAATAAGACAATCAATAAAATAATACTCCAGTTACTTATACAGTGAGCAGATCGACGGCTTCTGCGTATCTTTGTTTTGTCCCTTTGACAATATTTTCGTCGATGACCCATCCTTCACCTTCTTTTCCAGGCGGGCCACTTTCTAACCCTTTACGAAAACCCACGCTCACCAGCCAGTCACGAAGGTATTGCTTGTCAAAACTAGGTTGGGCGCCTCCTGGTTTGTATTCGTCCAATGGCCAATAGCGAGATGAGTCCATTGTCAAGAGTTCATCGATGAGGATGAGCTTCTTTTCAGAGCCTTCAGAAACGAGACCAAATTCAAATTTCGTGTCTGCGAGTATGAGTCCACGAGTCAAAGCGTAGTCGGATGCGGTGGTGTAGAGTTTCAATGCAGCTGTGGAGATCTGATTATACAGTTCTTGACCAACCAACTTGGCGGCTATGGATCTTTTCAGAAAAATTCAATGTTTCGAAGTAGTAAATTCTTACCTTGCTCGGGAGAGATATTCTCGTCATGAGCGCCTTGTTCTGCCTTCGTTGAAGGGGTGAAGATGGGCTGCGAAAGCTTCTGTCCTTCCAAAAGGCCTTCGGGCATCGGAATTCCATGGACCGTTCCACTTTTCTTGTATTCAGACCATGCAGAGCCTTGGGACGGTTTAATGAGGAAATTTAAGCAAGATGCTTAGCGGAAGCATACCAGCCAAATAACCTCTAACAATTGCCTCGAGAGGAACAACCTCAGCCTTCTTGACAAGCATTGCCCTTCCATCCAGTTGGTCCTTATATTTTCGTACCTCCTCTGGCATCTCATCTATGTTTGCAGTGACGAAGTGATTGGGAATGATATGTCCGAGTTTGCGAAACCAAAATAGCGATATTTGGGTCAAAAGTTTTCCTTTATCTGGGATACCCTATATCGATTGAGCGTGAATTGAATGCGAAAGGGTGCATATATGCGCTGAGGCAGTCTGAACCCACGTTCTGGAGGATGACATCGTACGCGGAGATCCTGTCGGACGCGACAAACAACAGATGATCCAGTGAGGAGGTGGAATAGATATCTCGCACTTTTCCTCTCGAAATTAGAGTCAATTCGGGAAGATCAGAGTTTATCAGGGTCGTCATATTGGCAGGATGGAGGTTGAGCGCAACACTGCAAGGCGATCCGCAATTTTTGTACTTAGGACGGAGTCAGATGGATCCGGAGGCATCCTATTTGCGGTGACATCGGTCCGCCACCCCGGCGACAAAATTCTGTCAACGGCATTCCCCGTTTCGGGATGCATTCCAACGGAACACAACCAACTTCGACAATCTCAACCACCACCACATAGACTTGCTATGATTTTTGCTCTACTTATCCTGGATCCATGGTCCGGAACCCTCTCTATCAGTGTCGATCAAACAGAATATTCTCAGTCGCGGGAGCCGCATGGAAGCTGCAGATACTTTGCACTGAATTTGTTTTCTTGGTTGCTCTGACATAGCTCCTGCATCTTTCATGTGAGGATTTTGGATATATTAATTGGAACTGAAGTATTGAAAAACTAGGTATAGCACCACCTGATTTACCTACGAGCCTGGTGGAGATATGAATGCACAATTAATGCTCAAGCGCTCAAGCGCTCATGCATCATCTGTCCATCAATCTGTTTCCAACGACTCTGTTCGATAGCTCCGAGTCTAAAGTGACGCGCTCAATGTCACATAGCCGCATGATCCTCGACATGGCCGCCCAGACTTGCAGTTTTTCATTCGTTGAATTGACTTTGTGCCCTCCTCTGACTTGTCATACATCAAGACGAGTCGAAGGAGCACTTTGTTTTGGCTTGTCTGGCTGCCAAAGAATGTTAACAGCTTGTCAGGCAATCTCGAAAAGTATTTTTGGGTGATTCACATTCCGGATTCATGGTTGAGAGCTACTACGGACGCATGAATAGGAACTATGCTCTGGGACAGGAATAGCCTATACCAATTCAGATGCATCAGGAAAATAATGCCAAAAAAACTACAAATATACTGGCTGGAGCACTGCCGCTGCATCTGTTGTCCTTTTGAATTCTGAAGTTCTGGTTCACGGCAAGGGTTCCCATGTCCGGCCAACGGAAAAGAAAGGCACAGCAGACAAAACTGACCTTACTGACTATCCAATGGGGTCGTCCAGTCACTTATAAATCGAAGTACTTAATAAGTGTTTGAACGTTTACTGCCCACTGGCATTCAATCTTCCTATGTCGTCGGACTAGAGAAATAAATAATCCAAATCTCTATCTTGATCTAGAAATTTATGGTTTAAAATTCTATACTATGGTCATTCAAAAATGTAAACACCTTTGACTGGATTTCAGATGATTTGCGAGATGACAAGGTAAATGGGCGTTGGTGAACGCTGCAGAACCCACCTAGGCCTGAGCAGCATCCTATGACACATGACTGGCTGAGTTTCAATTAGCAATGGACGTTCTTGAGTAGCCGAAGGTATTAGGTGGTGGAACCAATCTCAGGCTTAGCTTTTCCGCGAACATGTCCAGTTTCGACAAGGTCGTCAAACTGGCCTGCAAGCCAAAGGCTGCACCCCCTAAGGCCAAAGTCAGTCTCTAAACAGCGCCTTCCCTCCTCTCGACTGATGTAAATTCGCCCAGTACATAGACCCCATCATAGCCGCGACCTGGTCCGATGATGGTGCGGTCCACGATGTCTGCAGAGCGCTATCGCCTCGACTTCGAGAACCCAATGTCATTGTATGTCATGTTCTGATTCTTGTTTCTTGTATCCTTCTTTTTCTTAATAGTGACGTCTTCCTAGATAGTATTCAAGGCTTTGATCGTTCTTCACACCATGATACGGAATGGCGCAACGGACAATGTATTGTCTTACCTATCATCCAACGACGTTCTGCGATTGAGGAATGTATCTACGAGCAACTGGGATGGTATTTGATTTTTTTCGAACTCGGATGACAATCTTGTTGACGATGAATTTGACAGGTTACGCTGCCCCTCAGAACTTGCAAAACTATGCGCTGTACCTTGAATCAAGAATTCGCGCATACAAAGACCTCAAGCATGATGCAGTCAGAGTTCAAGCAGAGTCCAACCGCGATATGCGCAATTCCGCGTCCATAGAGGAGGAAGGATACCGTGGTAGGAAAGATCGTAACGCCAAAGCCTCTGCATCGGCACCGGCTAGAAGCAAGACAATAATGGGGAGAAAACTACGCTCTATGACGGTAGAGAAAGGTCTTCTTAGGGAGACAAAGGCTGTTCACAATATGATCGATGCATTGGTTGAATGCCGGGTGTGTGTATAATCCCATTCCGTCATATCATCTTATTAAGCCGTCCGACAGTTCTATCTTGATGACTTAGAAGACGAATTAACGATTACTGCCTTACGTATGCTCGTTAAGGATTTGTTAATCCTTTTCCAAGCTGGAAACGAAGGAGTCATCAATGTTTTGGGTACGCCGCTCGTATCTAATCCATTGAACACCCCTAAATTTCTCACAACGCTCAGAGCACTACTTTGAAATGTCTCGCGTGGATGCGGCTGAAGCTTTGAAAATTTATCGTCATTTTTGCAAGCAGACGGAGTACGTCGTCGAATATCTCGGCGTTGCGAAGAAACTTCAGAACTTGTTAAACGTGTCGATACCTAACTTGAGACACGTACGTCAGTGCAGGTTCCCGTACTATTTCATCTGATTCCCTTTCCTTTAGGCTCCTGTCTCCTTAGCTGGTGCACTTCAAGAGTATCTTGATGATCCTAATTTCGAACAGAATAGGATTGAATACAAAACGAACAAAGACATCGGAGAACGTGGAAAGAAGGGAGGCGCCACTGGAGGGAAAACTGCTCGTAAGTATAGTTTCAAAACGAAATGCAGTATATTTACCGATCTTTCGACAAGCCTCATCGTCTCTCTCTGATGGCAAGTCATCATCGCCTCCAAAGGTGTCATTTTCCGACGCCAGTAAAGATCCTTCGTCTTCTAAACCAGACAGGAACGTGCAAGACTTTTTTTCTGCTATCGAGGAAGAACAGCCCACAATGTTCAATCCCAGTACGAACAGGTGAATTCCCTATTTACCTTCAACCAGCCATAGTATTAATTCGTCAATTAAGTCCAAATGTCGCATATTTCCAACAGCAAGGAGCTGCTAACCCTTTCGCTCAAATGGCTATGGCAACGGGTCAACCTTTCATACAACAGCCTCAATTATCTGCCCAGCCGACCGGTTTCATCATGCCTCAGCAAACTGCTATGCCGCAGCCCAATCCATTCAGTACTTTCTTAGCTCCTCAAATACCCCAGCAAACGGGCCACAGACCGTTTTCCTCGTATTTACAACCGCAGCAAACAGGTTTTGTTCAACAAGCTCAACCGACTGGTTTCAATCCCCAACAACAATCAACTCCTTTCAACCAACAATCCGCCCAAGGAAACTTTTTGCAACCACAGGCGACGGGCGCCAATCCTTTCCGACAGAGCATGATGATACCCCAATCTACGGGCATGGCTTTGTTCGGTGGAGCTAATACCCAAGGCCAATTCCCTGGTAATCAAGCAGCGCCTGCGCTGTCCACGCAGACTGGAATTAGTTCTTCTACTTCGTTCCCAACAGGAGCTTCGTCCTTCTCGCAATCACAAGGCCCTTCATCTGCTTCAGCTCTCGCGCCCAACCCCTCTGTCTTTGGGCCTTCAGGGCTGAATGGTACTCCTGCGCGACCTGCTTCCACTCCTCTGACTGCAACATCCGCTTCTTCGAATTTGCAGCCTGTCAAGACGCATGTCACAGGCACGAAAAATCCCTTCGGACCTATTGTCACCGCTCCTCCTCCTGTACCCAAACCGCCTACTCTCTTTGAATTGTCTATGGGCAATGTTTCCAATCCAGGGCAACAACAACAACCACCCCAGCAGCAACAGCAGCAGCAGCAGCAACAACAACAATCTACCGGGCTTAATAATTTCTCCTTCAACAATAGTGCGCTGAGTCCAGGAGGAACGGACATCTCCAGTATTGCATCATCGTTTGCTTTCGCCAATAAGGCTAAACCTACGCCTTCGTCGGGTGATGGGTCTGTTGCAGCTCAAAATACGACAACCACCGCCTTTACAACTACCAATGAAACAGGTTCGACCTATTCAAATTCGTTATTCACTTCCTCGCTATCTAGCCAACCTACCGGCACGACAAGCACTTCCACTCCTTCAGCTCAGGCGCCAGTGAAGTCTCACCTCACGGGTTTTACAGGCCTCAAACCTTTCAAACCATCGTCGTCTTTTGGCGCTTCTTTACTGGAGTCTCTACCGACGATTACTGGGTCGGCGCCCACTACTCCTTCTGTGTCAGGTCTCCCATCAGATACTGGGACGAACGCATTTAATGCAACGAACCCACCGAACACTTTCACATCAACAAGTTTCCTTTCATCTCCTACAACCATGTCTCCTGCTGGTCCCTCTACCAATGTTCCAAATGGGCTTCAAGGGAATAACTTCAATTTCTTGAATAGCCAACCCAATGGCGCAACTGGCGGCTTTACAGGTGGATCGACATTAGGTGTTGGCCTTAGACCACAAGTAACAGGAGGAGGATCTGCCAATCCTTTCCGTGCTTCAATGGCCACAGGACTCTCTACCGGTGGTGCACCAAGCTTTGGATCCTCACCTTTTCCTTTCCAGTCTTCGCCTTCTTCTGGATTACCGTCAAACGTTGGCCAGCCGTTCGGGAACAACATGATGGGAAACCAACAACGTCCTCAACAAAATACCACGAACTCATTAATATAAAGTTTACTGTGTCTCTTCTTTTTGTGGTGAATTCTGAGGCGGATGGCCGGTGTTTTTCTTTGACTTGGATAATGGGACACTTGTCTTACATATATGTAGTTTTTTTTTGCTGTCTTATTTATTTATTTTGTACACTTTCTTTGCGTTAGCTCAATGAACTCCTTTTACCTTGTTTATTGTCATGATCACGCTTTGTCTTTGCCACTCCTTCAATCCATGCATAACCCAATTTTGGCATCGTGACACTTTTCTCACCATCCATTCTCTATCCACCACCTTCACTCTCCGCCTTCACTTTGCTCAGCACTTTGTATATACCCACCGCATACCTCAAAAGCGTTTCATATCCTGCTGAATGGCTTCGTGAGTATATGACAACTCGTATAAACTTGTGAAAGTCCACGAACGCGTAATTTTAGATCACCCAAACTTGGCGTGCCTGCCACTGAGGTCACAGTCCAGAGCTCCGTCGAGCAGGCCAAACGCGCCTTTGCCCTCAAGAAATACGAGCAGGCCATAGACCACTACGCCACCGCTCTTGAACTCGTGTAAGTCGCGCTCACTAGAAAGCCTTCCCAATCAGGCGCGTCATGGGCGAATATCTGACCCTTTTTTCTATTACGTGACAGCACAAAACAGCTCGGCGAAAAGGCCCCAGAAACGGCGGACCTCTACTTTTCATATGGAAAGGCGCTCCTGGAAAACGCTATCGCCCAAAACTCTGTGTTGGGCAAGGAACAGGAGGAAGCTGCCGAGGAGCTGGATCAACGTGCGTTGAAATGACACCTATGGCGTCTATCTTCGTGTTCTGACGGCATTGACATTCATAGCTTCTGGATCAGGAGCAGGCGCGAAGGGCCCCATATTATCATTTTCCGGAGATGCGGAAGAACCCATTGACATGTTTGGCGAAGCCCAAGCCGCTGCAGACCAAGATGAGGAAGAAGAAGAAGAGGATGGTGAAGGCGAAGGCGAAGACGGCGAACCGGAGGATGACTTCAACGCTGCTTGGGAAGTACTCGATCTGGCTCGTGCGATCTACGAAAAGCAAAGCGACGAAAGTGGAGACGACGAGGTGAAGCTCAAGTTAGCTGATACATACATCGCACTTGGAGATGTCTCGTTGGAGACAGGTATGCATCCCAGTCCGTTATATATTCTGCTGCTGAATTCCTGGAATAGAGAAATTTGACCAAGCCATCTCCGACTTTGAGTCAGGGCTCAACCTCAAAATCGAACTCCTCCCAACATCGTCCGTCAAATCGCAGAAGCGCACTACAAACTAAGCATGGTGCTTGACCTGACCTCGGGCCGTCTATCGGACGCTATCGTCCATGCAGAGAAGGCCCTGCGGAGCGTAGAAACTAGGCTCGCTGAACTGCGAAATGGCCTTGCTGGCCAATTACCTCCTTTGCCCGAGGAGGCGTCTACGGACTCGAAAGGAAAGGGCAAATCATCGACAGCGCGTCTTATCCGTGACGACTATGTGCAAAACATGTCAAAACCGCAAATTGAAAATGAGATTAAGGAATTATCTGGTTTGCGGGACGATTTGGCTCTCAAGGTATGTGGCTACTATAAATGCTGTTTAAGATTTATTGATTTATCTCAATTCAGGTTGAGGAGCTGAAGACCTTGCCAAAGGAGTCACTCCAAGCAAGTGCGCCAGAACTGGCAGCAAAAGCCCTCGACAAGGAGCTGAATGCCGCTGCAGGCTCTTCCTCGACTGCGGCACCCGCAGTTGTCAATGATCTGACATCCATCGTAAAGAAAAAGAAGAAAGTTGCTGTTGAGGATTCCAATGCATCCAAACGCAAAGCAGAGGAAGAGGCTGAGCCAATAAACGCGGACAAGAAAGTTAAACTAGATACACCAGAGGCTTAATTACATCCCCTTATATTACTTCATCTAGATGTACACTATGTAATACTCTGTTTTTTTGACTGTCGAGTATACAAGTTTTGTCGTCCTGTTTTACATTGGCCACCATATCATATATATATACGAATAACCTTTTAAAAAGGCACAGCACTCGCATGAATGCGCTGATGTTTGAACTGTTTCTTTCCAGATCCAAATTCACCGACGATGTGTCCTTGTGGGCCCTTGCTCTTCATCATATACTTGTAGCTAACTAGCCCTTCCAAACCAACAGGACCCCGAGCATGTATCCTGCCTGTGCTGATCCCGACCTCGGTACCAAACCCATAACGGAATCCATCTGCGAATCGCGTGCTCGCGTTGATATAGGTGCCAGAGGAATCCACGGCGCGGCAGAAAGCCGACGCAGCTTGGTCGTTTTCTGTCACGATGCAGTCGGTGTGATGCGACGAGTGCGCGTTGATGAATTTGATAGCGGATTGCAGCGATGGAACGGTAACGACGGAGAGTACAAGGGAGAGGTGCTCTGTTGAATAATCTTCTGGTTTGGAGGGTTGGACATGTGTTTTGAGATTTAATGGAGGAGATATTGACTCTAATGCGCTCAATGATGCAGGATCGCATAACAGGCGCACATTGGCTTCAAGGAGAGCTTTCGCTACCGCAGGCCAAATGCTTTGAAGGAGGGACTCATGCACAACCAATGTCTCTGCTGCATTGCAAGCTGAAGGATAATCGATCTATAAGGATGCCGACCTTCAATTTCATATTGTAACATCAACGGGAAGAAACCCAGTCGTACCTTAGAATCGACGGCGACTCGGACGGCTTTCTCATGATTGGCGGATTCATCGAGATACACAGAGCACAAACCGTCTGCGTGGCCCATCACAGGGATGCGCGTGCTGTTCTGTATGCTCTTGACAAGACTGTTGCTCCCCCGGGGAATAACCAAATCGATATAGTGATCCAGTTCCAGCAGTGATGCGACTTCCGTCCGCGTTTGAATGGTCTGGATGTACTTTTCAGGGATAGCGGTCTGCGCCAGACCCGCAGAAATGGCTCTAGATAAAAGAAGCGTCGTCCTATTCGACTCCTTCCCGCCTTTTAGGATAGCGGCATTGCCTAAGATACGTTATTTAAGTACGAGAGGTTACAGCGTGCACGTTTCGACGCGGCAACACACCTGACTTGATAGCCAAGGCAGCGATATTGACCACGACCTCTGGGCGGGCTTCAAATATAACGAGCAGGACACCTATCGGACATGAGACGCGGTACAGCTCGAGGCCGTCGTCAAGTTCCGTTGCGTATGTGACAATCCCCGTAGGATCTGGAAGAGCAGCGACGTCCGCGATGCCTTGCAACATTGAGTCCCACTTGTCGCCTCGACCGAGATCGAGGCGCTTCAGTAGCGAATCCGACATCCGCCCCGAATCAACTTCAATTTGCGCGGCCTATGCTGGTGAGTCAAGGGGGATGGAAATTTTAGCCACGACGCATACACACTTTGAGGTCCTCAGCATTAGCAGCCAAGATCTCCGTCTTTTGAAGCTCGAGCTGTTTACGAATGCTTTCGAGAGCCGCAATGCGCTCTGAGGAAGGGATGAGCTGAGATGCCTCGAACGCGGCTTTTGCAGCCTTCGCGATTTCCTCAGAGCTCATTGTAGGGTATAATGGGTAACGCGAACGAGCGTGGGGGTGAAGGAGCAGCTATAAAAGCAAACAAAAATTATATCCGTGATGAGAACCGGAATAGACGCGGAGTCAGGGGCGATTAGATTAGATGGGTCACGTGAATAACAAAAAGCTGATTGGCTAGTGATCAATTAGCGCTGATCACAACGAAAGTGGACTCAAAACCTACCTTTTCTGTCCGAGTCCACCATAATGTTACGTTACTGAGATTCATACGGCATAGGACAAGAAGATGATACGCATCGAACATGGTATATCGCGAGGCCCGGACCGTGAGACCCATTTATCTGAACAGTTCAAGTTCAAACCACTACTATGTCATCCAACATCGAAGAATTTCGACAAGCCCTATCTTCGGCCAAGAAAATTATAGTTTTATCTGGTGCTGGCTTATCAGTTGCTTCTGGTTTGCTTGAATTATGTCCTTTGTGAATTGCGCTGATATATACTTGTAGGAATTCCTACTTTCAGAGGTAATGGGGGTTTCTGGCGTAAATATGATGCCGCAACTGTAGCCACCCCTTCAGCATTTGCTGAAAATCAGGCTCGAGTATGGCAATTCTTCCATCAGAGGCGAGAACTGTGAGTACACATACAATGATGTTCAATTATGTCCATTGACTGAATCTGTTGTGTCGCCATCAGAGTCCTTACTGCTTCTCCAAACGCCGCTCACTATGCTCTCGCTCGATTGACCATTCCACGCATTCGCCAGAACATCTCTCCTAATTCCAAGTTCACTCACGTTACCCAGAACGTGGACGGCTTGTGCATTCGTGCTCTCGAGGAAGCTATGAAGGAATTCCAAGAGACAGATATCCCTTACCCCATAGAGATGCATGGTCGGCTCTTCGACGTCGTTTGCACCGCTCATGACTGCGACTTTCACGAAACAAACTACAGCTCCCCAATCTGTGCCGCGCTGAAAGGCACTGAGCTCGCCATCGAACCTGGTGGTCCCGAGCCTGTAGTGAGAAGGAAAGACCTCCCTCATTGTCCGAAATGCGGCCAGCTCTGTCGTCCTGGAGTCGTATGGTTTGGTGAACGACCACATCGCATTCATGAGATTTTGGAGTTGGCTGATGAGGCTGATCTCTGTATCATAGTGGGCACATCTGGAGTTGTACGCTCTAGTGCTCTGTATGCTTAATTCGTTGTTGCTGCTCATATCATTTGTTCAGGTTCAGCCCGCATCGAAAATCGGTGGAAGAGTCAAGGCTCATGGGGGAAAGGTTGCTCTATTCAATGTCGAACTGAGCAATCATGCAGATGAAGCAGACTTCGTGTTCTTGGGGCCATGTGAAGAGCGTCTGGTCGAGGTGCTCGGCATATAACATCGGAGTGACTTGGTGGATCAGTCAACCTTCATGATCAATAGTGCCCTTTGTCTGTTGCGGAACAAATGTTTTGCACACCTTCATCTCAACAAACTTCAATATTTTCAACACTTACATCACTACCAATGATCAGAACGATACCCCTTGGATACCCCAGTAACCCCACATCTTCACTTCATCTTGCCTCAATCTCGGATAAAGCTCTTGCAACTTATTAAAATCCATTATTGGGGGAAGTATAATATGATGTCGTCAAATGCAAGCAATCTAGTAGTGTGCAGCTATAAACTGAAGATGAGAACAGGAATTTGACTAAAATTCAAAGGTGATTAGATTAGATGGCCACGTGCAGCGGAGCTGATTCGCTGATTCTTGGGCGCTTGGCGGCCGAGCGCTTGATTGATCGACACATTAATTCACTGCAACTTTCGGCTAACTTTCGTTGGTAAAAGCCCCTTCTACCGTGAATGAAAAACAGCACAAATGAGTCATGGAATGAGTGCTCAAGGACGCAAGTTTCAACTTGCAACCACTACGCCTACTACTAGGAGATCTAGACCTCAGGTGGAGGAGCATTGGAGGAGCTGTCCAATATAAAAAAGTAGCCACGATGATGTCTACCAGCACTGAAACACATATATCCCAATCTACTCTTGGGCTTCATGCTTTCAAGACTCAACCAAATACCTCGAAGCCGTCTATTACCCACAGCGATGTCGACTCTGGCACTGGCAGAAGAGATCCTGGCTCCAGGTGAATGGGTCGCTCGCTATGCACCAGGATGCCCCCGCATGCTGATTCCGACATCTTTGTTTGCTTTACCATAATCCAGATATCGCACTGGTAATCAAAGAGACCGCCAACAAGCTCTACTCCGCGAAGGACTTTTCTGGTGCCGCCGCGAAATACACCGCCATCCTCGACCAGTTCTCACACACCAGCACGATCTCGCCCCTCTTCATCAGAGTCATCCGCTGCAATCGCGCGGCATGCCTCATTGAGCTCGGTCTGTCCCCATTCTCCCCCTTCGTCCTCGTGAATTACCCATGTCTCATTTGCCTGTGGTGCGGTGTACAGGCCGGCACCAAGACGCCATTCCGGACCTCCAAGAGGTCATCCACATCAAGGCCAGAGCCACCTCGCGCGAAGACCAGGCCGTCACCCACAAAGCGCACTTCCGCCTCGCATGCTGCTTCTGCGAGCTCGGGCGCTTCGCGGAGGCGGTCGACGAGATGAAGACATACCGCCAACTCGTCGGTGGCCAGCCCAAGCAGGAGGAAACGCGCCTGTACACGAAGATCCTCAGCGGGCTGGTACCGCAAGACCCGCTGCCACCGCTCGCGCGCAGCATGCCGCCCCCGCTCGCCCCCGCCACAAGAACCGTCCCCATCCACACCCACTCAACGACAACCGGACAACATAACCTGCAACAAGTCCGCTACGAGGTCCGGGTCTTCAACGTCGAATATCCCATTGTCAAACACGACGTGGTGCCCATGACGCTTTGCTCGTCACATCCGCCGGAAGTGCAGACGAAGATGTTCCTGGCGAATCTTGTCACAAAATACCACGACGAGCTCGTGAAATCACGTAGCTGGAATTGCTGGAACTGTCCTGCCCGTGCTGTCAGTCTCGTCCACACGCCCGCATCTTATCTCCACCTCCAAGACGCACATGTAATAGATTTTGCACAGCCAGTCTGCGTGAATGGCGGATGGTGTGAAAACGCAGCTAGAACGATGATGGACGAGGAGATGCGTTTGGTCGCAACACAAGGGAAGATAGTTTGAAGGTTTGGCGAGAACGACGCTATCACAGAACGCTGCAACAAGAAATCTAATCATTCAAGTCTTAAATAATAGCCAGATTATAGAAGAGAATAAACAAGGGGAATTGAATTTTGGTCCTCAAATATGTTCAAAATAATATCCGAGTTCTAGGTACCCGGTCCTACTTTTACGATGAGGTGAAAGATGCAACATGGTCCTCAACAACCTTCTTGATCTTGGCCTCGAGCTCGGGGTTGATCAGTCCAGCAGAGATCTCCTTAAGGAGAGCCTCTTGGGTGGTGAGGTGGGCACGGAATTCAGCTTCCCACTTGGTGATTTGGTCGACAGGGATGGAATCCAGGAGACCGTTGACACCGGCGTAAATGATGGGGACCTGTACCTCAGTGGCCAGAGGTTGGTATTGACCTTGTTCTGTAGACTTGTCAATAAAAGACTTCATGAAACAGCATATATTGACGTACTCAGTAGCTCAGTCAGACGGGCACCACGGGAGAGGAGGAAACGAGTGGAGGCATCGAGATCGGAACCGAATTGAGCGAAAGCAGCGACTTCACGGTATTGGGCAAGGTAAAGCTTGAGCGAACCAGCAAACTTCTTCATGATTTTGCTATTCGAAACCAAAGCGTCAGAGGATTTAGTGTTTACAACCGTCAAAAAACACTCACGTCTGGGCAGCAGATCCGACACGGGAGACAGAGAGACCGACGTTGATAGCGGGACGAACACCACGGAAGAAGAGCTCAGCCTCCAAGAAGATTTGACCATCAGTGATAGAAATGACCTGCAAAGCACATGAGAAAAAGAAAATGGATAAAACAAAAAAAGCAACTGACGTTGGTGGGAATGTATGCGGAGACATCACCACCCTGGGTCTCAATGATAGGAAGGGCAGTAAGGGATCCTCCACCGAACTTGTCGCTCATCTTGGCGGCACGCTCGAGCAAACGAGAGTGCAGGTAGAAGACATCACCGGGGTAGGCCTCACGACCAGGAGGACGACGGAGAAGGAGGGACATTTGACGGTAGGCGACGGCCTGCTTGGACAAATCGTCATAGACGATGAGAGCTGCAAAGCGGGTAAATACGCGCATATTTAAACACGCAAATAAATTTCCTTACCGTGCTTGCCGTTGTCACGGAACCATTCACCCATAGCGCAACCAGAGAAGGGAGCGAGGTATTGAGAGGAGCGGCCTCCGAGGCGGTGGCAGCAACGATGATGGTGTACTTCATGGCATCGTTCTCCTCAAGGGTCTGGACGAGCTGGGCGACAGTAGAACGCTTCTGGCCGACAGCAACGTAGACACAGTAGAGCTTCTTGTCCTCATCCTGACCGTCATTCCACCTCTTCTGGTTGAGGATGGTGTCAATGGCGACGGCGGTTTTGCCGGTTTGACGATCACCGATGATCAACTCACGCTGACCACGACCAATGGGCACCATGGCGTCGATGGGCTTGAGACCAGTCATCATGGGCTGGTTGACGGAGCGACGGGGCAGGATACCGGGGGCCTTGAGAGAGGCACGGCGGCGCTCAGCAGCCTGGATGGGGCCTTTACCGTCAATGGGGTCACCGAGGGCATCGACGACACGTCCGAGGAGACCAGGGCCGACGGGGACATCGACAATCTGGCCGGTACGCCTGACGGTGTCGCCCTCCTTGATGAGACGATCGTTACCGAAGATGGAGACACCGACGTTGTCGGCCTCCAAGTTCAAGCACATGCCACGGATACCTGAAGAGAATTCCACCATCTCTTCGGCTGAAAGCGCGTCAATACGTGAGCAATTGTTTTGGGGCAGGGTTGAGAAACGTGCTTACCCTGGACGTTCCGCAGACCCCATACACGACCGATACCGTCACCGACGCCTTGCAGCCAAAATGAGGACAATATTGCAGTGCAGACAGCTAGAGCACCTACTCAAGACACGACCAGTCTCCTCGACGTTTCCAGCCACGGCAGTGCCAGAAATGCGGGACTCGAGGATTGAAGAGACCTCGGAAGCAGCTGGCGTGACGTGGTACGTGTCGCGACGAGACGGAAAGGCAAGAGAGCGGATTCGCGTGGTCAGCGAGGAGAACAGAAGCCATGGAGTGTTGGAAAGCGCTTACCTGGCTTTGCGGTGGCATAGGAGCGGGCAGCGAAGGAGGTGTCTGTGACGGTTCGTGCAACAGCGGGATGAGCTGCTGGACGTGTAGGACAGCGGAGAAGGCAGAAAACAGACCTTGGCTGAGGCGGCCAGCGCACGGGCGCGCGCCGAGTTAATAAGGGCAATACGGTGCATGGAGGAAGAGGTGGAGAATGGGAAATGGGTATGAAGCAGGGAAGTTTTCGGTAGCACTGTAAAGGTCGGCGCTACTCGGAACATTCAGGCGGAGCTTGAACGCTTTTTCACATCCCTCGCCAGCCGCCGTACGCACCCATCATGGCCGCCCTCGCCACCCTCCTCAGGTCAAGTACGTATCCCTCCCGCTCACCAGTCGCCCCGCTCACCGTCCCCCACAGCGGCACCCTGGCGCGCAGCCGCGGCGCGTAGCGTCCACACCGGCGCCGTCGTGCCCGACTCGACCACCGCCGCCCTCAGCCTCATCCGCTCCCAGCCCTCAAAATACGTCGTCGCATCCTTTGTCGGCCGCAAGTACATCCTCACCCCGCGCGACCTCCTCACCGTGCCCCACATCCGCGACGTCAAGGTCGGCGACGTCCTCGTCCTCGACCAAATACACGAGCTCGGGTCACGCGAATATACCCTCCGTGGGAATCCCGTCATCCCCCCAGGCAAGGTCTCCGTCGAGGCCACCGTAGTCGAGCACACCAAGGGCAGGATGGAATATATCTTCAAGAAGAAGCGCAGAAAGGGTTACAGGAAGACCATTCAACATAAGCAGCCTTATACACGTCTCAGGATAGGCGACATTGACATTCCTGTCGACCAGCCTTCTTCATAGTTATTTTTGTATCATCATAATTTTTTCTACTCGCATGGATGCACAGTCGTACTCGTAATACCATTATATTTCCCCCTCCTCGGGAGTCTCTTCTCGAGCAGAATCCTGCCTCTTGTCCACCTCCATCGCTTCAGGTTCGTCGTAGCGTGCTCTCTAAAAGCAATGGCGCAAGATAGTTAGTATACAGCAAAAAGTACAGAATGTGATGCACACACCTTTTCTGCGCGATCACTTGGGCCTTTGTCCTCTGGTTCACGCTTTTCCCGGATGTCATCCTTGTAGATGGAATTGCTACGCGCCCTGTCAGAGGCTTTGGGGGTTGACGGACTCGAACCACGCTCGCCGCGCGAGAGTCTGCGCTCCTTCTCCTTTGGAGCGTCCTTATCCTTCTTCCTGTCGTCCCTATCGCTGTCTCGGTGATATTTCGACGACCGGTACCCATCCCGGTCCTTCTCCCGGTCATAGTCGCGACTGTGTCGGTGGTCGCCGTCATAGTCATCGTACCGATGATGATGTCGCGAGCCCCGGGCGCCACGGTCGTAGTCCTTGCCTCGTTCTCTATCTTTATCGCGATGCGAGTCCCGGTCGCGTTTATCTCGATCTCCACGGTCGCGGTCGCGCTCCTTCTCTCTGTCGACGCGGTCGCGGTCGTCGTCTCGCTCGCGGGTAGGTTCCTTTCGCTTTCTACTCGTCGTCGAACCACCATCGTCCGATCCCACCTCGCGCATCCGTTCCTATGACAAGTTAAGGAGGGAAGTTCTGGTGAAGATGAGTATGCTTACCTTCTGCCTCTTGACATACTTTGAGAACGCAGCGCGTCTGCCTTCTTCATCTTCCAACGCTTTGTACTCTGGCAGATGTTCAATTAAAGGGACGACCTTTTTGAAATGTTATTAAGTATTATCGCATGAACATAATTTTCTGAAAACTCACGTCTTCGTATTTCATGGTGATGTCGAGTGGTTCAGGCAACTTCTTGATAGCATATCGCAAGTCATCTTGCAAATGGCGCTGCTTCCGTTCATTTCTTCGTTTCTCTTCGGCCTGCTTCTTGTATGCATTATCGTGGAGCTATAATCACACTTAGTCAACAACGACATGCATCTAGATCAAGTAAAGCTCACCGTCTTGAACACAAGCCGAAGCTCTTCGTCCGACAGCACCTCCAAAGCAGAGTCGGCCTGCACGTTGACAACAGCCGCGAAATCTGCCCATGTCGTCTCAGGCGTGACGCTGAAAGGTTTGTGGGCGACATCCATCGCGTCGTCGGCCTTGTCCTCCTCTGGCTCAGTCAGCTTCGCATTGTGGCGCTTGATAGCGTCCTCGACGACGCTGACTTTGGCGTCGAGCTTCTGGTCCAACACGTCGACTGCATCCCAGAAAAGTTCGAGGGGGTTGGATCCGGGGTTGCCGAGCATGTCGAGGTAGCGCTCGTCATCGCGGAAGAGAGGGTACACTTCTTTCCACTTGGTACGCGCCTTCAAAGCGCCGGACTCGATCAGTTCATGGAGAACGGCCTAAATCATATACATATTCAGCATACTGTTTGGCAAATATTGGTGAAATTTACCTTGAATGCCTCGCGTGCCTTGCGCTCCTTTCTTGTCTTCTCAACCTGGGCCCTCCTTGCTTGTTCCTCGTATTCTCGCTCACGAACTCGGCTGTAATCCTCAAAGGCCAAAAGGATATCCAATGTGGGCAATTTGCGAAGTTCCGCATCCGATTGCCATTCCTCGGAATCGAGAAGGAGGTCGCGGGCTGTTCGCCACTTTGTAACCACATTCACATCGAGCTGTTTGAAAAGCGCAACGACCTTGGATACACTTCTCGACCGTGCAGCACGCGTTTCAGCCTACAGACAAAATGTAAACAAACAGCATACATTCATAGACTTGTTCACGCACCACTTCGCGCTCCTTGAGCTCGGAAACATATTCGTCAAAAATGAGTCTGCGTTCGGCCTCTATTTTCGCTTGCTGCCAAATTGGGTGTTGCGAGAAAAGCCTGTCTGCAGTAGGGAAAGTGGTATAGTGGAAAACATTGGGGTTGCCCTTGAGCATGTTTCTGATAGCTGGACGCAACTTTGCTAGCCTCGCTTCCCTTTCCTCCTGCTCTTTGATTCTGAGCCCGTTGGTGAACTATATCGAATGCGATGTTTAGATCACCAGAAAAAAAAACGAATTATAAGCTGGCGTACCTTCTCCCAACAGGCCTTCTTCTCCGCAAGAGTATTGAGAGCTTTGTACAACGGATCAGTGATAATAGCACGCATCGTCTGGTCCCATGTCCAATTTGCATCCACCCCTGCCTTTCTCAACAAATGCACGAAAGCCTTTTCTCCTTCTTCCACTGTCATGAAACCGTTGTGTGGGATGACGGGATCGTCCGGGAGGTTGGGGCGAGCTGGCAAAACGCTGGTTGCAGCCAGTGGTAAGGCGCCAGTGTGGGCGCCAACGGCAAGATTTGCACCGTTCTGCTGGCTAGGCTGAGAAGCGGACGACGATGAGGACGGGTCAGCACCTCCCATGGGGACGATTCCACCTTGTATTGCTCCTTTAACAGGAGTGAATCCTGGCGCCGCGGCAATTGTTCGCGGGGCGGCTCTGCAAAACCCACGAAATCAGCCTGAAGAAAGTGTGTAGGATGGGAGCACTTACGCTGCTGGAGGTTCCTGCTTCTCTTTTTCGACCTTCTCAAGCACTAGGAGTAGCTCATCGGGCATATCCCATTTCGACTCCTTGGTCTCTGTCTATAATGCATGCTTAGCAAAGCCTTGGGGCAGTTAGAGTATGAATTTACATTGTAATAGTATTTTCGACCGCCAGAGAAATATTCTTTCCATTTCGTTTGGTTGAGAGCTCGCTGTAACATTGGCATAAGGTCGTGCAATCATACAAAAACGCATAAGCGCCATACCTCAAATGGGGTTTTGAGTTCTAAATCCAACGGGTCAGCGTACGATAGATGATGTATTCCAGAACTACGCACCATCTGGCTTTTCCCAAACACTTTGTTTTGTTCCAGTGTTGAACCAATATGTTCGGCCCTCTGGATTGCGATGTTCGGTCTGAGAGATGCAGTCGTGAGTTTTCTTGATGCAACTCAGGGAGATCGGTTGTCACGTACCCAGACGTTCATGGCTGCAGAATGGCAGTTACCTGTATAGGAGGAAGGTGAATCAGAGCCGAAGGTTTCTATCGAGCTAGCTAACACGACGAACCGGTCAATATGAAAGAAACGGAAGCATGACAGCTTGAGCAATATTCTTGTGAAGTCATTTCAAAGTCCGCTTAGGCTTGACCTTATTAGGATTTTACTATTCTAGGGACTTGTTCACCAACTTTCATGAGTCCTGACCCTGGCCTGAACCTACTTATTATGAATTGATTATTTACGCCAAGAAACAGCTTCCATAGGCTAGTTTCCAATGGTCCATATCCCAAATTTTCGTGACCATGTGTATGGAATCATATCGACAAGCGTACGAACGCAGCGATCTTGAGAGTATGTAGCTAGGTTTGATCAGATCCAATAAATTTTATCCTCTTGAAGAATACCAAAAATACATTCGCGACAGACGACCATTATTATCTTATATTTAAGCAGCTCATCCCGATTGCATCCCGAGGCCAATTTCCTTTGATGATTGACAAAAGAACAAGATTCGGACCAACCTCGAGCTCTGCTGGTATGGCTCAATATAGCAAAAAGCGTCTCGGTCAAGAAGAATGGATGCCCAATGCACTTGTGTTTGAATCTAGATTGTGTTGCTACGAAAAGACAAGTTTTGTTGCGGCCTCATATGTCCACGTTGACTCGGAAACCTTACATAAGGCAGAGAGAATGCGATGTCATTGTAGGGACGCGTCGAGAGTAAGAAGCGACACCACCACTACCACCATCCCATCTTATAATCTCTATATCTAGTATGCCTCACTATACCCCTTCTGACGATGTCTTTGTCTCTAATTCCCACTTCCTGGCGCCGTCTGCCCCCTCTCTGCACAAGTCACCATCGCGACACAACCTAAGTGCCCGCCGTTCCAGCGCGTCGCTTCGCCCCTCAAGCTTAGCCCATTCGCTCGACGATGAATCGTCGAATGGGAGACACCATTCACTGGCACACGAGCTTGCAGTGGCTCTGATGCCGGAGCCCAGCGCCGGGTCGAAGCTACTAGCGGAAGAGTTTGGCATCGAGTTCGACGAAGGTGCGGAAGGCATAGATGAGGCGTCAGATCAGCATGCACAACTCAGTGGGGAGCATTCTCTCGTTGACGATTCCGACATCCCGTCATTCGCTTCCGAGCTTGCAGCTTCTACCGGCGATGCGTTATTTCATGATCTTCCACCTGATACCCAAGTCAGCGAAGTTGGTGAACCCTTGGAGGTGCATGAATACGATCCCGTCTTCCATACCCCTACTATTTCTCGGAAGAAAGCCCCGGAAAAGAAGCCTGAGCAAGACGCAATGGAGGTTCTGGCTCAAGATTTAGAATCAACAGATAAATTCCTCAATCACCTTCGCACACTCGACATAGAAGCCGGCTCTTCATCACAACCAACACTAGAAAGATTAGCATCAGACGTGATTCGACGCATAAACACGACAGTGAGGGATAGAGAAACCCATGTTCGCGCATTGCTGGAATACGAAAGGGAATTCAGGAAGATCGCAGGCGAAGTGGGAGGCGGTGATGTTTTGGGCCAACTGGATGAACTGGAACACGTCGGAGATCTGCTAGATGCGCCATCAAGACCAGGAGTTGAACACTCAAGGCCAGGACCTGGAATCCTAGAAGTCCTCGACGAAGAACCCAGATCTCCCACCGTCCGACATCACTTACAGGCTTCAGACTGGGAACTTGATCCTGACAGGCATCTTGGAGATGAAGACGAGGTATCAGAACCCCCAACTTCCCCTCTAAAGGACTCCTTCCTTCAGCCGCCCATCACAGTTGGCCCAGTCACACCAGCAAGCACCATTCCGCAACTCAATCATCTGCGCTCTTTCACTACGTCACTCGTTTCTTCTTTGTCTACTATCTCAGAACAAGCGCAGGTTAATGGCGCTGCAACAACAGAAGCTGGCAGAAAAATTCGGGCACTGAAGAACAAGCTGGGTGGATGGCGGACAGAATGGGACAGCGCTGAGCGAAGCCGCATAAAAATTGAAAGATGGGAAGCAGGAATCGTCGAAGGAGATACTCCTGATCCAAACACAACTCCCATGTCACCAACGCGAGCAACGTCGAAACGAATAGACGGTAGAACCGTCGTACAAGAGCACCTGCGAGCGTTTGAGTTGGCACTGGCGGATGCAGCTCTGAAGACACAAGCCATCATGGCTCGGTGAGCCATTGCCATATTACATTTTATTTGTTCCAGTCTATCTCCAGCATGACTAGCAATTTTTTTGCATTATGTCTATAACATATTGGCCTATTAGTTTGCCATAATGTACGATACTCTGGGATACAAGCCTAGAAGGAGATGACTCAATACCCATCCAAATTGCTATCCTCCGTTTACCTATCCTTTGTATTTGAACCTGAAGTAGATTAGCACTCATCATTGTTTTCATACCGTCGAAAGATCTTACCAGTTCGTTCTAGTGGGAAAGAATGTCAGGAATACGCATGAATAAATAGAAACGTGTGCCTTACCTTGCGTCGACAGCCTCTTTACGGACAGCTCGCTTGGGATCGTCCAGGACAATAGCCAATTCTCGCAAAATGGTAGGCTTGTAGGGATGGAGAACATCATATCGCACAATACTAGGTAGGACTCCCAAGTAACGAAGCGCAGAGATGCGGACCTTCTAATGTTTCAAGCAGAGTCAGCAACCATACGAGCAATGAGCAAGATAACTTACAGTCGACGTCATGTTTCCGACCTTGCTATTCTTCAGCATGGAGTTCACGAGGGTGACACTGTGCTCTGATACCAGACTCTTCTCTGGAGTTTCTCCTTCTGCCGCTGCTAGGAAGGTATCAATAACGTTGCTTCGAATATCGGCGTCTGGTAGATCTAGACCCCGCAAGAGCAGTGGTATAAGCTATTTGATTTGCGTAAGACGTCATAAGATTTCGGATGTTCAAGAGACTCACCACAGGCATCTGGTGGACATAAGCACCACGCGGGATAACTTTGATAAGTGAAGTCAAAGCTACAAGGGAAGCAGTCTGCTTTATTGGATCTGGAAATTTTGTTCAGAGAAGTTCGTCGATTTGAATGCAGAAAGGTGAACCCACCGTCATTGTCCTTTGCAAAATTGATGAGTTGGGGCAGAACTACGCCAACGTATTTTTGCACAAAAAGAACCTGTAATTTATTGTTAAACAATTACTTGAATTAAGTGCAACATATTCTACCTTGATCTCGGCATGATTTGCTTTTGTAAGAACCGTGTCTGAAGAAGCGATTTCTCCGATCGCTTTTGCAGCTTCCCATCCAATGTCTCTGTCACCGAATGCAGAATACAGTCGTTCACTGAATGACATGGCCAGCGGATGCTTGCGAACCAGCAATGCCTTTGAGATCTGGTAACAACGACTGTCATGGGAGTGATGATCAGGATAAGTATACCATACGTACCCAAATCCAAGATTTTATTGCCCATATCCGCCTCTCTATAGGAAGATCTTGGCTTGAGATATCTCTACTCCAAAACGTATTCAGTTTGTCATTCAAAAACGGTGACAATTCTGAAAATACAAGATGAGTAGGGCTTAGATGCATTGCATCTGACCGACTTACCGTCAACATGTCGGTTTAGAATGGAAGCAATGACGTGCAAAGCTGAGTACCGTTGTAAATCGTTATCCGCGACATCGAGAACCCATTTGAGGAGCATGTCTAGGAATTCTCCCACATTTCCCAGAGAAAGTGAAACCTATACGAACATCAATTATAACATATTATTTGCTAAAGCAAAGCACCTAACCTCCTTGTGAAGAGCAATTATGGCCGCAGCTAATAATGCGATGCAATTTCGTTCGCTAGGAGCGCTCGTTGTCTTGAAACAATGTCAACATCATACCAATAGAAAGGAATCTGACATACATTGAAGAGTGAAAGCTCCTTATTGTTGACTACTTTCTGGAAGCCCTGAGCAATGTCCACAACGTTTCCGGTGGTAACGGCTTTGGATACTCCGATAGAATAAGATTGTTGTCTCTGAACAGGGAGAGACTGAACAACCAGGGTGATGATTTCCGCTGCGACTTGAATCAACCGAGGGTCCGTTGCAACCATCGGTCGCTCATTCGCCAAAAGCGCGGATGTCACGAAGAGGTTAAAGATGCTAGGCACTAAACGATCGATATATTTCGGGATGTCGGGATGCTTTTGCTTTACTTTGGTTGACAATGCGTTAGCAAGCGTCTTGAGGATCATATGAGCATATGCCGCAGTTGGTTCTGGGTCTTCAGATACAACTTGCGCCTGCTCCGATGAAGGGAAGCACAGGAGATCCAACTTGGTCGTTAGCCTGATAACAAGGCTCTCGAAAAGTTCTTGCTGAACGCAAAGAGTCTGAAGTGCAGACAATGTTTGCCACATTTTGGCTCTCTCGGACGCGGAAGCACGTAATGGCGCTTGATCAGGTAGTGAGCTGGAAAGTAGGGGAAGCGTTTGTTCAGCAACATGGCGAGGCGCATATTCGCTGATAGTTGACAGAACCTCCAAAACATCATTACTGAGTGGATAATTTCAGTTGAAATGTATTCGATACAATTAAAAAACCAACCTTGCGTCGTCGAATTCGTCTGTATTCCCTTCAATAATCTGATCAACGTTGTGCACAATAAACCCAAGCTCTTCGTCCAGAAGTAAATTTCGCGTAGACGTCATAGCTTTTAGCCCTGCTAATGCCATATTACGCGTAGTTGCTGATGTCAAACCAACGCTCAATACGCCCAATACGTCGTCTTTATATAGCATCAGAGGAGATTCCGCTTCTGAAGGAGGTGCCTTTCCGGAGGGCATCGAATCTCGAGCTGCACTTATAAGTTCGGCAAGCAAAACGAGCGTAGCGGGGCGTGACGATATTTCATCGGGATTGTGGAAAAGACGAACGAGGTGAGAGACGGCTTGTGAGATTGTATATCGTGCAATGGAAGCTAAAAGTCAATGGTTAGCCAATGATCCCTCCGATCATTATTGCAAGACCGACGAGTAGTTGACATGAAGGCGCAAAGAATCTTTGTAGCTGGACGCGCTTGACTTTTTTCGGGTTCCTTTAAAATTTGTATGCATTCTTCACATGCATCTCTAGCAAGGCCTTGTACATCTTCGTTCGATTCTACTGCTGCTTCTTCATCTGTATAGATTGTCTTGACCAGGACCTGAGTTGTTTTGAGAGCCTCCTCTTCTGTCTCTGGGTCGACAGGTTGGAAGATCTACAGACAACAGCATTTAATCTCCAATACGGATTTAAACATAAGGTACGCACCTCCAGCTTTAAGGCGTTCCACAGTTTGCGAGCTGAAACTCGTGCCAAAGCTGATCCATATACTGGAAGGCATACCGCCATAGTCTGAAGTGTGTCTTTCTAAAAATACATAGAGACCTAAGTGATATCGCCTAATGGTGTTCCAGCAAACATACCTTAGTAACACGGGAGCCAGCAGATATTTTCTCCAAAAATACTGGAATTGCCAATGATCCAAATGCTGGCGTCGCTGCAAGAGAACCTCTGGAAAAAAATTCGATACATATGGACTGAGAGAGAAATATCACATACCGAAGGGCCATCCTCAAGTCAACAGTGGTAATGCCATATTTGTCATTTGGAGGTGGTCGGAAGGTGATTGGAAAATAACAAAAGAGGATGTTGAACATGCCCTTTAAGATTGTTAATAAATAGAATGGAATACGGTTCTTCTTCCTTACTTCGACATGCTCGGAGATATTGAATTCGATTAGAATGACTCGAGCTATTGCAAAAGCTACCATCAAATTTCTTGGATCCTTCTCCCCTTCCGCAAGGTTGATATATCCAACAATAAACCGAGAACCCATGGATTTGAGAACTAACATACTTTAATGCCTAGTCAACAGAGACGTTTTGAGCGGGACATACCGTCGCGATGGAAAGCCATTAGAGAGTCAATGATCGAGAAGACCTTGAATCTGACGTCCTGTACAATTGCCTTCATCTTAACATGGTCGAAGAGTCTATGAGCCATAGGAGTAAATCCCAACATCATATGAATCTTATATATAGAGACTTACCCTTCAATTATGACATTGACTTCGGCAGGACTCAATAGCGGAAGTGACGCGAGACTCGCAAGACCTCCCAATGCTGCTTTGATTGTCACTATGTCATCCAGCTTTCCAGCGAAGAAGGAAGTGAGAACTCTAGCTAAGAGACATTGAAAACGTCGTTCACATATGCAAGATAAATTAGGATATACCGGATTGACGATTCAACTTTTCTTTGGGACACCGTGCAACAACCAGCGATAGGAAGTCCACACCTGCGATGATTAGAACACTTAAGATAACAATTTGTCGCATTCCTTGACCTACCTTTTTGAAGCACATCACTTTCTTCAGCCGTGAGGTATTCTCCAAGCGCTTTTACGACATTGATTAGATTCGTGCGGTCCTCGGAGATGTCTGCCATTATTGAAGTTCAATTCTTGCATCATGGTTTCGAGGCGAGTTCAGAGCATGCCTAAGACGACTTGGTCTAGTTCCTCATCCCGGCCAGATGCCATCCAAGTTTGAACCAGCCTTTGAGTCGACTCCATATCTGAAGCCTTCTCGGAATGAATAGTCCTGGAAGTTGTGCGATCCGATAAAATTCAGAGTCAGATAAAAAGTAGAGGAGAGTTGGGGTTGAACGGGTTGAACGGACCGCGACGCGGGTCCCACTTTTGAACACGTGAACTGTTTCTCTTCATTCAAGCTGTTCTTTTGGGACTGGAATAAACTCTCTCTCTGGCCTCTTACCAAAAGGTTGGCATACTTCAGGTCTCTTTCCGAAGGTGCTTGCTTAAGACTGAAGTCTTTGGCTGGTCCATGACATTGTCGGGCGCTCATGCGACCCGATGGCTGCTGAACACGCGACTCTGTCGGCCTCCTCGAAGACTCTTTTCCTCCAGTTCCTCGACGCTCACCAAGGTTCCAAACAAAAAGCTCAACCCAAATGAACCGAAGGACAAATGGAATTACAATTCCAATCCATTTGATGGCAAGATCGGTGATGAGCACAAGAAGCTCCGTCTCGTTAACGCGAATCAATTAGAGAAGGAGAAAAAACCTCCACACGGCGTCAAGATGTTGGTTCGCGATTTTATAGAGGATTCTCTGTACAATCCAAACTATGGATACTTTCCAAAACAGGCTACTATATTTAATGCGCAGGAGACTACTTTTGACTTCACAAGTCTCCGTGACTCGGCGGAATTTCAAGAGGAAGTTGCAGCAAAATACGCAGCTTATGGTGCGGACAAGTTCGACGGACCTGGTCGACAATTGTGGCATACGCCTACAGAACTCTTTAAGGTGTGTTCTCTTCTTGTATGGAGATTTTAAACGTTCAGAAACTGATTGTCGACTAGCCATGGTATGGCCGTGCTATTGGGCGATGTCTTGTTTCCGAATATCTATTGAAATATTTCCCATATGAAGACTTCGTTATCTACGAGATTGGAGCTGGGAATGGAACACTTGCAATGGACATACTCAACCTTCTTCAAGAAGAATACCCCGATGTCTATGAGCGCACACGTTACAACATCATAGAGATCAGCAGTAGTTTGGTCAAGATCCAGAAGAAGAAATTGGGAAGAGCACATCCATGTGTCAATATAACACACAAAAGCATATTTCACTGGGATACCACAGAACCTGCTCCTTGTTTTTTCGTGGCCATGGAGGTAGTTGTGAGTGATGTTATATAGGCGGGTCCTTGACTATGACTTACTCTGGTGTTGTCAATTTAGGACAATTTTGCCCATGATATCGTGCGGTATGATTTGCAAACCTTGAAACCATATCAAGGTTATGTCACTATCGACAAAAATGGAGATTTCGATACTGTTTACACTCCCGTTACGGATCCGCTAATCGCATCTTTTCTTCATACACGACGAAGACTCCGTCACGCGCCACCGATTAACAAGGCTCTTTTAATTCTGCAGCGCTCAGGAATTTATATACAAAGATGCCCTTTGCGCCTAATTTATCAGCGACAGAATATGCTCCAACGCGTCTTCTAAACCTCCTGCGGACTCTGCGGAATTATTTCCCTCGGCATCGACTTCTCCTTTCCGATTTCTCTTCATTGCCAGATACAGTCGAGGGTGTCAATGCACCTGTCGTCCAAACACGGTTCCAAAACACCACAGTGCCATGTACCACGCTTCTCGTGAAACAAGGATATTTGACATCTTTTTCCCGACTGATTTCCAACGTCTGCGCGATATGTACGAATGGATCCTGGCCCAGCCTTTGGATTGGACGTCTCCTACAGGCGACTCTAATGATGGACGAAATACACCACTCATGTCCACAGCTTCTTCCTTCACCCTTGGTTCTCAATTCTTCTCATCATATCAGCCTCCAACACGAAGAAAACCAATCGACGGTATGACATCTGCCAGCGGGTTACCGGTCGGAGAACGGAAGAGTAGTGTGTTTTCGCATTCCCAATTCTTGGAGACATATGCTGAACTGGACAAAACGCGGCTACGCAATGGCGAAAATCCGATGCTGGATTTCTATAAGAATGTCAAATTCTTATTTTGATACCATTTAGTTGCTCTAATCGGCCTCCAGTGACCATTCTTAGATTTCGGGATTTTTACGCAAGATGTACAAGTAGTAATGAAAAGCTTCGCCTAATTGCTTAATTTCTAGAGTCGCACCTTCTTTCTGCAAGTACCGGCGTCGGAAATGCGGTTGACCAAATGTCAAGTAAATGAAAACACCTCCTTTACGAAGAACTCTGCCAGATGGTTAGAGATGGTTATATATCAACAACTGTCAGCCTCACCTCAATGTTTCGTCTACCTCCTTCGTGCAGTCCTCGATGACTTGTTGAGGGGGGTCCTACGAGGTAACAGATCAAGAGGAAGCTTCATCCTTTTCAAAGCCAACTCACCCATACATCTCCTTTTGCTGTCATCATAGCATCCATGGTGCCCTTATCAATTGCTACATCGAATGCTTCGTTCTCGAAAGCGAGATCTCGAACGTCCATTTCATGCCCTTTATGCTGGTTGACAAATGGTGAAAGGGTAATGCCGGTTCATACACGTACATTCCATTTCTGGTCGTATTTCGCTGTGCCGTTTCTTCATTTGCGCAATAAGAATTTCTGAGTACTACAGAGGCAACATCATTTTTTTTTTGGTGGTCAGGCATAATAATTTGAACGTACATCCGTGTTGACGATGTTGCGATAGCCGTCTTCCCACATCTTCGGAAATGGATTGGTCAATGATGAAGTGATTGAAACTCATATATATGCGGTATATATCAACCCACGTCTTCTGATAACTTCGAGTTACCACAGCCAAGCATCAGGATTTTTGAAGACTTGTCTGGGATGAGCTCATGCAGCAATTCCGCAGATCGGCATATGATTTGAACCAATCAAAGGATTCTCCATTATTTTGCCTTTAATTCGTATGTTCAGAGCATTCACAGGAAATGCAGGTGCCAGTATAGTATAATGCTCACTCTGAATACCGCTGATCCCTACCAGGCATGTTCCAATGTCAACAACACAAGCTGGGGACGAGGGCGGATTACGACACGGACCAGTACTCTTTTGTGCCATATTCTTCGTTTTTCGAAGGGAGAACCTTGGACATAATAGATGAAAAGATGATGGCAATGTCGTAGCGTGCAAAAACAGAGAGGAACCTTTTTGATCTTGATCTTGCAAATGGCTCCTTGGCAGAATAGAGATATAAGATAACCAACATGTTATTATGCGGAGACGACGGCGCCAAACAAATGTGTTCTACTTTCAGCCTCTGCAAGTTGCTCACATCAATTGATTTCTCTTCTTTTCAAGTCCCTTAACGAACACCTCCAATGCCTCCTTCACGCTTCGAACCTTCCTCTATCAAAAACAAAATCAAACGAGAAGAAATTCTCAAAAATCCAAGAAAGCAAGAACCAACAGAAACTTCAAAAAAGATTGGCACAAGCCAAGCTCGAAGCCAATGATCCTGCTGCGAAGAAGGTGAAGCATTTGGGCAATGTATCTACAACTTTATACTGATATCTATATAAGAAACGACTGGCAGAAAATGTTCCTCGTACTCTGACAACATGAGGGAGTTCGATCCTTCTATTTTAACTGCCGATCCTTCGACATCAAATGTTCCGGCGAGTCCTCTGCAGAGTCAAAGCTGCAAGACTAGAAGCAGATTTGGACAACGACCCATTCGCATCCTACTTCACCTCTACCGAAGATCCTTCTGTTCCACCCAAAATTTTGATTACTACAGGTCCAAAGGCCTCAAAACCTACGTACGAATTCTGCGATGAGTTGGTGGGCGTGTTTCCTGGAGCCGAATTTATACGGAGAAAGAAAGGGAAAGGCTTTGAAATGGGGCGGATAGCAGGCTGGGCAGCTGACCGGGGATATAAACACCTTTGCGTCGTGAATGAAGATATGAAAAAACCAAGTTCGTCCATTTGCAAATTCAATATAACCTTCAATTAATCCAAAATACTCAGATGCCATAACTCTTGTTCATCTACCAAATGGACCATCAGCTTATTTTAAGCTTACTTCTATTGAACTCACAAAACAAATATTCGTACGTCCAGCGACTTTACATGTTCTCCCTATATGCTTATCTTTTCACAGGGACATGCACGCGCAACCCCTCATTTCCCCGAACTTGTCTCAATGGTTTCGTTACGCGACTTGGTCATGCTGTAGGCCGGATGTTCCAGACCACATTCCCCCACTACCAGAATTTCAAGGTCGTCAAGTTGTGACACTACATAACCAAAGAGATTTCCTCTTTTTCAGACGCCACCGGTTTGTCGCACCCGACCCTGTTTCCTACTTAAATTAATGTGCTCGTTCTAGATATGCATTCCGGTCTACAGAAAAAGTAGCTCTGCAAGAGATTGGTCCTCGATTCACCCTGAAACTGCGGTGGATGAAGAAGGGAATTCCTGCAGTCTATAATTATGGAGAAGATGCTAAGCCCTTAGCGTTTGATACACTACCAACCGAAGGTGTTGAAGCGTCTACAGGACCATCTGAAGAGGCCGTGCCAAAAAAGACCATTCCGCCCAAGCAGGATGAGTTTATCTGGGCTTGGAAGGTCAGTGTTTCTTTTGTGAACATTAACGACACCGCTGACTCAATATCAATAACCATAGCCGGAACTGGAAACTAGTAGAAAAACATTTTTCCTATAATATTGTTGTTATTAGAATATGATACCATTCCACACTATCGAATCCTTTGCGTTTCTACCAGATATTGCAAGAATGAGTACCGCTGGCATAACTGCATTCTGCAAGATATATGGAACAGATGAAGCAATGATGCTAGATTTTGCCCCGACCCCTTTACACATTAGAACTGTATTTGAAACTTGATATTTATTTTATCCATTTCCCAATGACTATCACATCCATTTGACCGTAAGTTCATCTTCCAACTGCGTGGACACATCCATTTTTAGAGTGCGGCACTTTTATTATAGGTCGTAAATAATAAGTTAATAACACCCAGCGCTATTGCAAAACACATGGGCCCATCGGAGTAACATTATCTCCAAGAGAGGTGGGTCGCGTAGGCAATGCTTATCCTGGGGCTTGTAGGGTATGGAGCACTCACAGTTTCGCACTGCGATGTCCCTTGTGGGTGGCAACTTCCTTGTGGAGTTTATAGATGTCGTCTGCGGCCTTGGCTATCTCTTGTACAAATTCGGCGTTGGGCATCTCTTTGCGAGATGTGATGGTATATTGCAAACGATCTAAACAACAATAATTTAAGCATTGGTTGGGTCCACAGTCGTTAGAATATGACTTGCCGTCATATCCGGTCATGTAAGCCACCCCGAAACCATCTGGGACGACCTGGTTGTAGGAGCAAGATGAGGTGAGGATGATGACTACCAGATAAAATGTGCAGATCTTGATCCTACCTCGCCCCAACCATAAACAGGGAAATGCTTAGAAAATATAGCAGATGTGCTCAAAACCCAGTTGGATGATCTCTGGAACACAGGATCGCTGTACATTTCAGGGAGCGCTTCGCCTTCTTTCAATACCTTCTTCAAGCCTAAACGTAATCATCCGTCAATATGCCTTTCGACTTGTAGATATAATGGCTACCGAAGAGATGGCGGTCAACACCCTGACCTTGTCCGCCTGCCTTGGCTAGATTGACGTGCTTTTTGGTGGCTTGATCGAAGAGCTGCTTGCGAATTTCTGAGGTCGCGGAAGGATCGTCCATACTTTCGACCCATGCATCAGCTTCGCTGGTTACAACGCGGATGGCCTCTGTACGACCCTTGTAGAATTTACGCGTAGAGGCAGCCTCGTATGTTCCGCCGGTTCGCTTCTTATCTCCAAGGAGGCGCCTATATGCCAGTTGAACGATCATCTGTGCCCAAGAATCCGGGAGACGGAGAATGCCTTGATGGCGCTTTTCCATAGGATGTCAGGAGGAAATTGAGTTCTTGACTTTCCGAAAGCTCTGCAGCCGCCTTGTCTGCGACATCGATGGCCTGCGCAGTCTCTGGGGTAACTTCCCAGTCCAGAGGGGTAGGAGAAGCAAGATCGTTGCCGACAGGTTTGCCGTGGTCGAAGGCCGGGTCATAGAGCATATCGAGAACCTCGTCGCACATGCGTGCTGTGGGTGTGCCGTCCATAACAGAGTGTTCTCCCATAAGTCCAGCATATGCATTGTCAAATACGATGAATTGAACCGGCTTATCCACCCATCGATTGCGCAGGCCGACGGGAATTCCGCCGATGATATCTCCATGCCAGAGTGCACGACTGTGGTGAATAGGATCTGTTGGACGAGATGAATCAAGGGCGATAACAAATGCGGATGAGTGAATGGCTTCAACAATTTTCGCATTGTGAGTTTGGGAGGTTAGTTCTGTATAGTCCTAGATATAAATCAGTTTATGCATAGAAAAGGGCTATCAATACATAAGTCATACCTTGGCCCAGACATCTCGATTTGAGGCGGTTAGGACACCGACACCGGGGTATTCCTGAAGGGTATTGTTATAAATATATTGAATTTGCCTGTCGTTATTAGCTAGAAGAAGATCTCCTATGCAGAATATACGTACCTTTCCAGTTCCTGAGTGCTTAGAATCTTGCCATTACGGATAGCATCAAGCTTCCAGACGCGATTCTTTCTAATAACAACAATATGTGTGTCCAAATCTCCACTGTCCCCCTGTTTTGCATAAGAAATGCTGTAATCTAATCCTTCTGCTGGAACTCTGCAACAGTCGAACATCCATCTATGAAGAGTTAGATTCACTGAATCATAAAGCTAGGATAAGAAATCCTACCTGTAGGTATCCATGCATATTGGTCCCTCCTTGGTGGATTCTGGTTTGATCAGGCCTTGTTTGAGCTTTTGCCTGAAAATCAGCGCAGACCTAGCGATGCCAGCGGCGCGACCAGCGGGGGATTGGGGCAGGTGGGACGGTTGACTATCGAATCCATCTATCCCAGATGAGAAATATAGTATGGGTGAAAAGAAAAATCTGCGTACAATAATAGGAAACATTGACGACCACCTATGAAAGTTCAGTACTACACGAGGGTACTGCTGCTATAGGCTGCTATTTCACGTACCGAATCTCGATAACCCAAGTATCCAGCGTCATCCCACCATTCCTCCAGCCAATGCGGGCGCTCAGCAGCTCTTCCTAACAAACGCTCGTGGAGTTCCGGTCCTTTTGTAGCCGCAAAGGTATCAATCTTCTTTGCCACCGCGTTATATTCATCCTCGGACCATGCGATAGGCTTTAGGGACTCTTTCAGACGGGCCACGGTATCCTCAAGCGTGGCACTGGAAGCTGCGGAAGAGCGCGCTGCCCTGCGAACGTGAGGGTTCCAGGAAGAGATTCCGGCGCAGCAGCCTTCCAATGAATTGGGCGGCGTCTAACAGAAGCGGATTTGGACGCCATTTGTCGGTAAGTGTTCTGAGATATCGAGAGGAATGTTCCCTGCGATTTCCGAGCTAACATCGCTCTGGCCAGACAGGCAGTGTGTGTTGCGCCTTGCTTTCACCGGCTTTCGTTTAGCACCTGATTTTTACAACGGGCATCCGAATCCAAGTACTGGCAGCCCAAGATGGGTTCCGGCTAAGGTACCCGCATCCGGGGTAGCTCTGATCGCCAGCCGATCAACCAAACGCATTGTTTCTGTGACACTACTGAGTCACTAGCGCCAACACAGGCCAACACCGCTCAAAGTACTGCGCATTGATATCGGACTTTATGTCTTCATGTATTCTCCGGTCACATTAAATTTGCTTTTTCATGGGTCGTCTTCAAAATTCAACTAAAATTCAACTAGAATCTATCAAAATCGAACCGAAACGCAGCATACTACTTGCATACTACAGCCCCAGCTAGAGTCCGATATACGATCTTATTCGATAGGCAGGTCAGGTAGCCTTTCTTTGTAGAGAAACGCTACACAGAATACGAAATGGATACCTTTTGAAATGCTATACATACACATACTTGATGGAAACACACAGCCTCATTTTTTTGCAATTTCCAGCTATCGAGCGACCAAAAATTCTCCTCTCTGACTTGTGACTCGTGAAGCAAGTTAAACTCGGAGACAATCAAATTTATATCTTTGACAAGATGACCATTCAATTGTCCGGGTAAAATTGGTGGGTGCGTTCTCAATTGCTTGGTAGCTTTACATTTGCTACAGCATTGAATATTTTTCTTAGCCGCAACATTATCCTGAAATTTACTGGCCACCGCTGTACAACGACGGCAAGCCCAAGATAGTACATTTTACTGACTTCTTCAAGACTTCTTGCAAGGCTGATTTCTTCGCATCTTTTATGGTTAGGTGCCTCGAGCCGGACCGCGAATGGCACACGACTACATTGCCTATCGAGATGATGGGAACTGGACTCTTTTAAAGAGACACCAGAACCAAAGCAGAACAGATTCCGGGGACGTGTTTTCTAGAATCTAATTACTATCACACATGTACAGGTTTGTCTGTGAGTGGTATTGATTATTGCCGGCCCGCCGCCGAGTTGCTTGAAAGTAGCGATGTCGATGCCTATAACGATGTCCGTTGAACGTTGTTTTTCAGAGATGAGGTTGTACATGTATAATTGGGTAAGATGGGCCCCAGAATTAGTGAAATTAGAAGTGGACATTGCATATAATTCATGTCGATAGTGTGACGGTTTCTTGTGAACGGGGTCGATGACAAAGCACCGAGATCATAGTTGTGCTGCGGGCTGAGCGGTGTGAACAGCCAAACCTAACATGTCCACTATCGCCTTTTGGCGTTGACTCCCACTTCTCATTCTCATTCTTCACGTATGTCTAGCTCAGCCGACAAGCTCGTTGTGAAATGTACGTTCGACAAATGGCATAAGCGCATCGTATTCAACTCGGCGCGCAACTGTTCTTATGATCTGCTAAAGAAGAAAGTGTGTTTGGCATTTCCCTGGTCTGGAGGAACTCATCTCAGCTGAGAAATAGGTGGAAGAATGTTTTTCGCTCTATAACGCTGCATATACCATCTCGTATAAAGATGACGACGGAGAGATATCCAATATCGCAACGGACGGCGATCTCGTAGAAGCAATCCAATACTTCCAAGCAGGCGACGATGCGCCCATGTCTTCTGCGGCTTCTATACTATCTGGGCGGAGCTTTGGCCCACGCAAGATTACACTCCGCGTCAACATCATGGTAGATTACGATGGGCTCAGCTTATCCGATACTTCGTCTCTGGCCAGTATTGACGAATTCAAAGGACGGAACGGCAGTCAACTATCGTTCTCCTATGGTACACCGAACGCTGAGCTGGATGACGACTCAGTGACAGTGAGTTCAAGGGATCCAGGCTCATCAACTCGTAATGGAAAGTCATTTGGATCGTCGCTCAAGTCCCTCGCGAAACAAAGGAGTTTCGTGAACTCGGATCACAAGAGTAAATCGAGTGCGGGACAGCGGTCCACCCACCGACCGCAGAAAGGGTCGCCCGTGGTAGATAATACTTCGCTTCATGAACTTACAAACCCCTTCGATGACGAGGAATCAGCCATTACCGCCGCCGAGCGCTTTCCAGCAGACCCAACTGCCATATTTGAGCGTCTCAAGCACTCGGAAACGCTGCAAGACGATTCATCAAGCGTAAACACAGACTCTCTAGCGGCGAGCAAGCGCGGTGCAGCATGGCTTCGGGATCAAAACGAAAGGACTATTCGGTCGATGTTGGGTGCACTGCCCGAACCATCAATATCCGATGACCGTTCATTTTCTCTGGAGTCGCAAGACGATCCCCTCGGTGGTGACCTCGCTCTCGAAAGAGATACACGCGGAAGATACTACTACACATATACATCCGGGTCTGCGTCTCAGTTCCAAGGATCGGGGGATGAAGAAGCGCAAAGCGGGAATGGAGATGCCGACGTATATCTTTTCCAAAGCATGCGCGGTCCACGTCCTACTTCAATGCAGTTGAATTGGCTGGCAGACCAGCGGGTCGACAAGCCAAGAAACTGGAAATTGGAAAGCGACCTGAAGTCTATATCTATTCAAGAAGAACCAACGAGCAACCCACATCATTCTATTGACAAGGATTTACTCCCGTTCCTTCCAGTCACTGGTCCGGCGCCGGAGATTTTGACTGATTGCTCGAGTTGCGGCCTGCTACTCAGAGACATTCGATATATTTGCTCCACATGTGGTCCAAAGACCCCTGCTCATACATTTACGTTGGAGAAAGGGAAGGAGAAGGACTCGTCTCCTGTCAGCTCCTACACATACCCTCCGAGTCCAAGCCACGGGCTATTCTCCAGTCCAAATTCCAGCTCCTCGCAGACCTACGTTGCAAGTGTGAATACGCTCGAAACGCAGCGATACAAACCATTGCCATCTATACCGTCCGCTCCCTCATTACCCTCCCTTAACTCCATGTTCGGGGGATCCGGAACGCATCTGAACGTCCCCACTTCACCATCGCAGCCATCTCAAGGTTATGAGCTTTGTTCCGCATGTCTAGAATCTGTTGGGATTAACCACGCCATAGAGGGTGGATTGGCTGCTCCAGGCTCATCGCCGATCATCGGTAATATGTCTCCTCATGATGATCCGGAACGGGCGTCGCAATGGCGGCGTGCAGCACCGAAAAAAGGTCAACTACGCCATGCATATCACGAGAAAGTCTGGGGCCATCTCGGTTGGGAGGACGTTGGTATGTATTATCATCTTGCTCGCTACACATATTAACTAACCGTTCCTACAGTATTAGATGAAGCGCTAATATCTCAATGTTCGCTATGTTCTGCTGTGACTGAGAATAAGCGCTATAAGTGCGTCTCTTGCTCGAAGATGCATCTTTGTAGAGCATGTTACCGGTTTGTCGACTTTGTCATTGTTCATTTTGATATCGACTCATTGATGCACTCAACAGACAAGTTCATGAATTACATCCTTCCCATCCCTTCCTGATCATTCCCGACAAACCAGAAGACACAATTCTTGCTGATTCTGACTACGATCCGACCCTGGTACCCAATCCTCATGAAGAATTATGTAAGTGATTTAGTGAATGCCACTGGATGATTTTATTCACGACTTTCTTGTAGCCCTTACGCATCCGGGTGTCAAATGCGCGCAGTATGTAGCACTCCATTTTCATTCTGATGAACCTCACGTCAAGCAATTAATAGTTGTCTCCTCGATATTGTTGGGGCCCGGTTTCACTGTGCAATCTGTGATTCAGTGGACATATGCTCCAATTGTGAATCAGCTGGCCTCCCAGGAAATCTCCACTCCGCTGATGGTGGACACACTTCCTCCCATATCCTCATTAAGGTCTGTGAAATCATATACTCTATATCTTAGTCAAACTTAAGGGGTTACGCAAAGATTCCTTATCCCCTGGAAACTACGGAGGTGAGTTGGGGTCAATCTCTGCGGGTTCGCCGACTAAAAAATGTTATTTAGCTCCAAAATGCAAGTCGACGAGCCTTATATCTTTGGACGGGGAGGGATGCGGCCAATGTTGGGTTTACTGCCCCAAGATCAAAAGCAGAATCCGAGCTATCTTACGCCCATACCATGATTGGCTCGCGATCAACCAGAGATGGTCATTTTCATGCTGCAATTAACCATCGTCTTTTTTGCAATGGCTGCGGACACGTAAGCTTTCCTGCATGTTCCGTTCATCCTTGTTCTTAATCCTTGATTATATAATGGTGTTCAGCTTATCACTAGCGTCCGGTATCAATGTGGGCATTGTCCTTCAAAACCAACTGCGTACAACTTGGTGAGAATCTCTGAATGAGGTGAAACAACATTGAGTTAATGTCATTTTTCTCATAGTGCGCTAGTTGTGAAGCAAGGTCTTATTTGATTCACGATCCTGAGCACATTTTCTTCAAGCTACCCAAACCAGTCTTCCGCCCATTAGAATCCCACTATCCAATGTTACCATTACTGTAAGTTGTAGCTTCGATGCCAAAGTCCAGATGACTTAAACCGTTGTAGGTACAGCACTCCAGCTGGCCCTGCTCCAAACGCCCCACGAAGTAATGATCCCAAAGGTAAGTTATTGAACTGAGAAGGTTGACCGCCATGAATTGACTCGTTCCCTGCGATTAGCTTACCTTTCTTCACTCGTCCACCAGGCAGCTTTTTGCGATCGTTGCATGGTGCGCATCCAGGGCGAGTGGTTCCGATGTGCCTATTGCAACATCGATCTGTGCGACGCATGTGAATCAGTGGACACGCACGATGATACTCACGTTTTTCTTGTTTTCAAATCTCAGGTAGGTTTCTTGTTGGCTTCTTCTACACCAAGTCTGACAGACATTCACAGGTTAACATGCAGCTATTCAAGTAAGTACTCCCGCTTTCATAGATGATGTGATCTTGATAGATTGCCCACAGGAACTTTGCCGATCTAGAGAATCCAGAAGGCGGTCCCCCTGTAATTGGCTACCCAGTCTATGCCTGAATTATTTATATACCTGTATCATATATTCATCAACGAAAAGAAATCATATTATGTGGAACAGAGCGAGTTATACATCATTGCAAGGCGCAGTCGATATATGAACTATCCCTTTTTGAATCCTAGTAATGCTTGTCAATGTCATATTTAAGCATCAACTAAAAGTCAACATACCTAGTCTGCGTCTCTCATAGAATAGGTCTGTTCTACTCGCTCCCAAATTTACAATTTTGGGACAACCGTCTCTGTCTTTTTCCAATCTCGTACATTCAGCACAATAATAAGCATCCGAGATACCTATTGGCATGGTCAATAAGGGGGTATGATATATAACCGGACCACTCACCAGGTGCTCCGCAGATGATGCAACGGCCGCCATATGTGCCAAAGTTGCATTCATCGCAAATTCGAACCAAAGTTTCTGGTCTGACGTACGAATCGCATACAGGGCTAAGAACTAACGTCAATAGAGCAAGTACATTGCTGTAAGACCATCACTCACCATTTGCCATCACACTTCTCACAAAGGCGGCCAATAGCTGGAAATTCCAAATGTTAAGTACTTCTGTCTATAGAGATAATCTCGCTCCCTTACCAATGCCAGGCTGCCGCCGACACATGATCAAATCTGCGAGAAAAACATAGTGTTAGTGAGATACGAAGTATGATAGTTATGAAAATGTACCTGGATGATGTTTAGACATCTCAGGGAAGCAAGATGGGAGTCGTGGATGGACGTTGGGTGAATGCGAAGGTCAACTGACTGGAAGAGTCAGAGCTGTATTCATAGATTCTTGGTAATCCGCTTATGTCATAAGTAATGCACGGGACTGTCGGCCCGATTTGCAAAGCAGGCGACGAGACGGTGTGCTAAACTTCAGATCAGACAAAGATGACATTGGATTGTATGCGCGAAAGCTTGTTATAGAGTTGTGTATGTAGTGGGTCTAATATCAAGTATGGAGAACTAATAACACAGGATACAGAATGATACGATGTGGGACAAACGAGAGACAGAAATTAGGCACTACGATAAATGGAAGCTTCCCACTCCTTCCTTCATTGAAACCTGCAGTCTTTCCCTCATAACAGATTTACTACTATATTCAGGAAGTTTGAGATAGTTGACGCAGGTCATGACGCTGGGAAGATAATCGTCCGCGGTTAGCGGGGCTTCATGAAGTTTGCGGACAACCGTGAGGGGAGGATTCAAGCCTCGGAAGCCTAATGTCGCGTTGTAAAAAATTGCAACATAAGATATAATGATAATAACTTACCGCCAATGGGTAGCTTAGGACTTCCAGTGATAAATTGAAGATATGCACGGCGAGTGGACTGGTCATATTCAGACATAATTTCGACGAGATCGCGAATCGCTCGGCTTTCGACATTAAATCCATGGTCTGCTTTCAGAGCCTCGGAAAGGGCTAGAGTGGTGTGTCAGTCCTTCTAAAATACAGGCATCACAACCATAATATTGCTCACTTTCGGTGCTCCAATCCTCTTCTGAATTGCCAAAGAGCATCACTAGTTCATCTGCTGAAAAGGCTCGGAGATCGGCAATTGGGAAAACCTTTGAGAAGCCTTCTCGGAATGCCTTTGCTTGAATGACTGCACCCTTGCCAAGAATGGCGTCTAACACCTCTGCGATATATTCATTCACGTTTTCGGATGTTACGGGAATGTTTCTTCCGTCGGGCTTTTGGTGGAAATCAGTGAAGCTCTTCGAAGATTGCGATCGACTTACTCGGAGTTCAATGTCATAGCCAGGAATTGTGAAGTCCAATGCAAGATCTTCTACGTTGACTTGCTCTATCTTGGCAACTTTTTGAGATAACTGTGGTTGATATATCAACATTTGTGTTAGAGAGTTTCAGGACAGTTTCTTCACCTTATCTTTGGGCGAAACATTGTCAGAAGCCAAGTTTTGAAGTTGAGCCAAAGAATGCGCAAGATCCGGATCAACAAGCTATTCAATAACACATTCAGTTTGAAGAATAGAATTTTGTCAAAACATTCCCAACCTTCAACGTAGCAATTGTGAGTGGAACATCTTCTCCTAAGACGAGTTTCAAAAATATCTTGTTGAAAGATAAATCGATAATCCTAGAGTCGAGCATTGCCTTAGCAACAAATTGTCCAATGACTCGTAAAATATGCGTTCTTTTTCTACAAAACAAGAAGTGAATTGGGAGATTGAAAATGACAGTTGCTATTCGACTTACTGTCCACCATCGCTTGCGATGTCTTCTCTGCTTATAGGCGCCGGGTAAAGACCTTGAGGGTGATCAACATAGATGCCAGAGCCAGAAGCATCTGCGTCCCTCCAGAGCTTCAAATCCTTTCTTGCAAATTCCTTCGATACCAAAGAGTAGAATTCAAGAGTAGGACCCAGACCTGTCCCGACTTCTTCGAAGTATTCGACTTCAAGAATGGATGATGATGAACCATAGAGCTCGAACACCTTGACTGCAGACTCGAGAATATGTTTTCGCGAAATGCGGACCTTCTGCCGTTGAAGGCGACCTAAGAAACCTATTCCTTCGTCTCTCCTTGAACTGTCCTGGCCGCGATTCTGCTGACTTTGCCACTTTAGAATCAGACGTGCATATCCGAATGAGGTTGATTGCAGAAAGTTATAGCGCGTCGCGAAAGGGAACAGGAAAGGGAAATGTTGCGGAAGGTCTAGGGCCCAATCCGGGAGACACGAACTGATGATATTGTTAACATTGAAGGTCATCAAACAAAATATGAGATGTGGTAAAGCACCTTGCAACAATCATAGGCTCTTCCAACTGTCTTGTGAGTTTGGCTGTGAGTTTATTGTTGACAAATGCAGAATCTGGGAGATTGCGCTTGTCGCCCGGGAAAGCCAGTCGCTCAGCTTCAAAGGTGTTCAGATGACACAGCACGCGAAGGAGACGAAGGATTTTGGCATGAGGCGCATCATCTGGCAAAGAGGACAGAGTTGGTGTGGACGATCTGTTCTTGCTTGTCGAGTCCGTTGTATCTATACGTGCTGTCATATATTAAGTATATGAATACTTGTAATAAAATTGACAACATACTTTCAGGACTAGGTGCTGGGCCTGGCACCTTCTTGAACTTGACTGTATAGACGCCTTGCCAAATCATGTGAAGAGGTGTTGCGCCACTCTTCTTTCTCATCTCATGTTGATGAATAGCTCCATAGATAGTTAGATCTAGCGGTAGAATATGATCATCCATGGAGAATTCAAGATGCCAGTCAGTGGGCTTGGCTTTGAGTGCCGCGGCATATGAGCCTCTTGAAGACAATGAATTTCGGGCCATCGCCAACAACCCTTCTCTCGACGACGCATTCGGAGTTGCAACTCGCGTGCCTTCAGGCGTCTGAGCTTCGATTTTACTGCCATCTAATGTCGACATAAGTTAGTGTATGGACCGAGAGACAATAAGTGCACATGCCTTCCGCAACCGAAACCGTAATCGTCTTCTCTGACACATTGTTGTCGGCATCGACGTCGTCGTCAAATACTTCGGCATCGATTTCTTCTTCATCGGTGAAATCAGCATGAAGTTCGGAGTCCACAATGGTGTCGCTTGTAGGTTCTGCGGCGTTGGGAAAGTGGTCCGAATGTAAGGCATTGAGAGGTGCTGGTTGAGTGGCATCCGAAGTGGAAGCATTGTCTTGGTTTTCGGTCGAAGGGTTCTCTGGGGACGGTACAGCCGCTGCTTGCTTTGCCAAACGTTGGCTACGGCGTCGTCCAACAGATGCAGAAACAGGGTCTGCACCTGTTGTTGCATTACTAGTTGAAGATCTAACAGGCGCTGAAGCGCTTTCGCCACTTGGCCTCGATGTAGAGCCAACGAAGCCTGATGCAGCCAACGCCGCAAACATACCCGACAATCGAGAGCCGTTCCCGAGAAGGCCAGCAACACGGGGGCGGAGATAGTCATGAAGGGCTTGGAAAGTGGCTATGGCGTGGATTGAAACCACAATGTTGTGAAGATTTCGTGGGATGTCCGAATCATCACCAGCGACCAGACGCAGGCGAAGTTGACGAGCAAGCAAAGAAGGCGAACTCCTCTTCGAATCTACTAGGAAACATCAAGTTTAAGACATAGAAATAACAATGAAAACAAAACACACCATCGCTGTTCTGAGCAACCGTAATCACTTCGAAAGATTCCATCCTGGTAAAACTTTCCTGAAGTTTTTTAACCAATGTTGCAAAAGGAGTTTGGGCAGGGTTCATGTTCTTGACCTTCCTGTTGGTGAGCGCATCCAGCAAAATTTCTTTGCGCCGTTGAAGGCTCACTATAGAGTAAAATCTGAGCAAAGCGGTAATGCAGATTTTTTTTAACGTACCAGAACGATTATCATCTGTTGCAAATTGGAGTAAACTGTCGACAACACCACTCTTGAGCAATTCAAAGCTTGAAACTGAAGTATGCGGGGATGCAAAAAGATCAGCAAGCTCCCAAAGCGCCTGGGAGTATTCCTGATCGGAAGCATTTGCAGCTGAGATTCGATTAACAGCATTGCGAAGACTTTGAAGAGCGCCATCTTCATCAACATCCTCCTTTCCTGCAAGATGCCTGAATTGTATCACACGAGCTCGTAAAGTGATGGCATCTTCAGGTTCGAGGGACAAGGAAGAAAGCTTTTTGAAGCCAGGCAGCGTAGCTGGGGGATTGGAGGCAATGGAATCTTCGGCGGATTCAGAAGCTTCTTTGTCTTTGGTTTTTAAAGTTACAAGAGGTCGCTCCGCGAGTGTCTCTATCTCATGAAAGACACCTTCTCGATGGAATGTTGGTTTATAGAGCGAAGGGAGCTTCCCTAGAAGTAAGTCGACAAGCTGGAGAGCACCGATGACTAGGGAGGGATGGTCTTTCGAAGATAAGATTGAAGAGGCGAAACTCGCCACAGGCACATACTAAAGAACAACGATTTAACAAGAAACGCTGGATCCCACAATAATTCAAGAGCTTACCATCAATACAGGCTTTAGTCCTTCTGGGTCAAGGAAACCGACCGCCTTCAATAAACCCGTCAATGTTTTCATCCTGACAGGCGTGATGACGCTTGCAGCGTAGACATCGACCAGAATAGGAACCAAGAGTTGCATGAATCTTCCTACCACAGTCGACTTCGATCGGAGCATGTCTGTTCGATCTGGAACGACATCTACACTGGGAAGGGCTGCATTGTCGGCATTCTCTTCGACATCTCGGGATGGACCGTCGGCAGTTGTGGGAGCAGGTGAGGCATCCTCCGCAGTTGGCGTAGACGATGCAACTACCGGCTCGGTGACCGGAGCTGATGGCGTATGCCCTTGAGCCAAACGAGCGGCCGCTCTGTCTGCCTTTGCCTTCGCTTTCACCATTCTGGCCAATGATTTCTCTGTATAACCTTTATGGTCGAAAACACCATCTGCAAGTCATGAGTGATGACCCTGCGTCTGGCCTAAAATGACACATACCTTTCGGAAGAGGGGGCAGTAATTCAGAGATGAGACTTAATGCCTCTTCTACCTGTTCCTTCGGCCTATGAGCAAGATTTTCCATGACAGTCATATCCGCAAGACCGCCTCCGAGTCCTTGACCACCGACAGCATCCCCTTGTTCAGCATGGGTTGACGAGGACGGTAGCACTCCTGTAAGAATCTGATACAAGGTATCCACGATGTCAGCTTCCAAAAGAGCTATAGTTATCTTCGGGCTTGCCCGAGCCGAAGTTGCCAGAGCACGGAGAAGAAGAGTGTAGGTATTAGTTGCAATCAACGGAGATCCGCCAGCTGGTAGAAGCAGTTGGTTAACAGCCTTGATGAGGTCGGTGTCGACCAAAGATTCCAGGTTCTCGACAGAAGACCGGTGGTACGAGTCGATGACCCTGATAACACAGAGACATGCGAATTCAACCAACCGTTGATCTGAATAAGCGAGGCAGTTCCGAATTATGGGCCAGACGCCTCGAATCATAGGGAAGTGTTCAGCAGATACATTTCGACAACAATTCGATGCTGCTTGCAAAGCTGTCCTCTGAACAGCAATCGAAAAGAAATCCAGATAGTTGAGCAAGGCCGCGAGGCCTCCTTCACGGACAATTGAGCTTGGAAATTCTTCAGAGATCTTCTCTAAAGTCTACAGATTCTGTGTGAATGACGGAAAAAGAGCTAACAACAATGGATGCTTACACTCAACGTCTGCTCCGCCAGATCAATGTACGAAATTTCAATTAACTTGCTGCAAAGTACTGGAATTGCACCATGATAGACCACAGTGTGAGCAACGCCTGGTAAGGCCTCCATGAGATTTGCTAAACATCTGCATGCCAAGACTTGAGCTTCCAGGTTTTCATCTCCCTGATACTGTGCCCCAGAACTCATCGCAAGAGCTGCAGCAAGAGCAGCATCTTCGTCCCTTTCACCTATATCTTCATCCTCATCTTCATCTTCATCAGCACCACGACCACCGAGGATCTTCACCAGTTCCCTAACAAACTGTTCAACTTGGAAAGATCCTGCGAGGGTATCCTCTGTGCTGATACTGAGGAGTTCGCTCAACTCCTGAAGTGTAACTAGTCTGGTAGTGGGATCCGCAGTTGTCTTGATGTTGTTCAGCATAGTTTTCAAACGCGATGAAAGTGACATCATGTAGGACCCGAATTGGCGATAATCACCAAATATTGCTAGAGCCGTCGCTTCATCCATTCCGCCGGGGATAGGACCAGCATCACTCGACGGTATTCCCCCATCGTCATCATGGCCGTTGTCGTCGTCGCCTTCATCTTCATCGTCATCATCTTCATCTTCTTCAGCCCTTGTAGTTGCATCAGGAGCTACCTCTCGTTCCACCATCGCTTCTTTACTTTCTCCCTCCGGATGTGCTTTCTCATCTAGGGCTGATTCAAGTTCCGACCCATCATGCTTCGCAGGTGGATATTCCGCATCCATCATCTCCACATCTTCATTTTCAATTCTGGAAGAGCTCGCAACTGCCATCTTCGATTTAATCGTCGTTTTGCCCTTGAGGGCAGATACGCTATGAAAAATTCAGTTGAAGGTCAGGAGAAGTGCATAATATATAATATAATTACCGAGATTTGCGGGGCATTTCTGGGTGGCTGGAAGAGGCACTAGATCTGAGAGAATATCCGGCGATTTTCGGACGCTTGGTAGAAGGGCCTGCAGTGTCTTCGTCGTCAGGTTCAGGGGCAGCACGTTTCTTCCCTTTGAGATCTCGCACTGGTTCGGAGATAGTAAGAGGAGTATTTGAAGATGTTAAGTTACGACGAGGGCTGATACAATCGAAAGGTCAGTGCGCAGAAATCTGATAAGTGTGGTAGTGATGCACACCGTTTGCTGTGGCGAGTAAATGATTCCTGTGGTAATTCCCTAGCTTTCCCCTTTCCTGTATTGCTTTCACGGGAACGATTGACTTTGGTAGGACTGACGCGAGCGTTACGTGTACTGATAGATTCCAAGGGCGTTGTCAATGCTGTTGTTCCCGGCTGGTCTGGATTTGATGAGTCACGATCTTTGCTTTGGTCTGAAGTTTGAGCTTTCTGTTTTGCTGCTTTAACTCTGGCGCTGGAACGAATCGGTTTGGTTTCGGAGGCCGTGACTGAGTGAGAGTCGTGGCCCGGATGAGCGTTAGATGTACTGGAGCTGCTTGTGGCTTCTGGATGTTGGATTGGTCGTAAATCCATTTAGAGCATGCACCCAGCCATCGATTCTGGACTCTGAGCGAATAAGAGACAAGAGGATTGCACAGCAACGGTGATGAGTGTACGGAAGAAAGCAAGCAAGAGTCAGACCTCGCGAAACGCCCTAAAGCATCTTGATCCCTTATATAAGCAGGTGGCGTGAAATCGCCAATGCCATCACCTCGACGCTGTGGCAAGCACTGGCAAGCACCACCATCGGGCAGTGTGTAGCCAAATCATGACGATAACTTGGATGATGGTATCTACAGTGCATCTACCAGGGAAATTTATTGTACATTGATTCTCTCAGAAGCTCTTCTACACTTCGAATGAACAGACCGGCAATCTTCTCAATTTCCTCTTTGGTGACGTTGTACGCAGGGGCAAAAATAATGTGCTCGCCCTTTGTTCCCTGTAGATTAGCCCCTCCGTTCATTCCCATGCATACAAGACCATTTTCCATAGCACGCGCTTGTACAAGCATGGCAAAGGTGTTACCTTTGAATTTAAAATCGCCAAATTCAAACTCAACTGCCCAGAATCCGCCTGCGCCTCGGATGTCGAAGATAAACGGCGCGGCCAACGAATTCGGACCTGTAAGACCATCCTTCAATAGTTTCTCTATCGTAAACTGTCAGGCTCGATAAGATGGACAGTAAGAGAAACTCATATACCGAAGTACGATCCTTGGATGCGAATATTTTCGAGAAGATTTTCTTCTTCGATGACATTCTGGACAGCCAAAGAAGCAGCACATGCAAGAGGATGAGCCTAAAGACAATGTCAATAAATTCCCGAACTTTCAGGGTATATATGAATGCCCTGCCTGATAAGTATGACCGTGTTTCCAAAGCCCTGAATTATCCCTGACACCTTTGGCCACCCTTGGTGAAATCAATACTGCACCAATGGAGGCATAACTGTTGGAGCACTATAAGATGTTTGTAAACGTAAAAAAATAGAAGAAAAGAAGTACCCTCCGCCAAGTCCTTTGGCAACAGCTTGAATATCAGGCTGTTCGCGAAATTTGTCAACGTGCAATTAAATAGAATAAAAAAGCGCCCAGCGTACAGCAACACCATCTCCACATGATTCCCAAGCGTGCAGAGTTCCCATACCTATCGACAAATCAATGCGTACATGCACCTCTTATTTCGAGTTTCACTTACGGCCCATGCCACTCATCACCTTTGGACAGATATCAGCTACATTTGCCAAATGCAAGGAATGCAAAAACAGACCTCATCAAGAATGAATAAGGCTCCATACTTTTCGCAAACAGATTTCATGGCTGATTGCACCATGAGTCACCTCTGGTGAAAAATAGGTCGTAAAAAAATACCTTAAAGTATCCTTTGGGCGCTGATACGACACCGGTCGTCGCACCTACGACCGTTTCGGCGACAACTATGAATGACAAGGTCAATAACTTGTCTGACAATAAGAGAAAACGTTTTGTACATCCGATCACCGTATCTGGGCCGAGCTCGATAAATTTGTTTTCCAGTTCCTGTCGTAGGCGCTCAACGTATTGTTCTTCAGTTTCCTCTGGCTTTTGGAATCGCTTGGCATAAGCAGGAGAAACGTGGTGGAAATGTTCGTCATCGAGGACACCAGCATAAGGGACACGGCGAACTGGATGATATGCCAAGGAGAGCGTTCCAAGTGTGTTTCCGTGGAATGATAGTTGTCTGGCAATGAAGTTGGTTCTTTGGGGCTGACCAGTCTCGAAAAATACTGGTTAAGAAATAAGAGCCGTGCATTGGCGGTGTCGTAAAATCAGAGAAAGACGAACCTGTCTTGCAAGTTTTATAACGCCCTCCATAGCTTCCGATCCTGGAATACACGTTCAGAATCATATTTAGTTGCAGAGGAAAATGAGAATTACCTCCAGATGCAAATCCGCATAGTGAAAATGCGCCATTGCTGGTTTCAACAAGCTTTTTGGCGAGGGCTTCGGCTGGCTCATTCGACAACTGCATATTATAAACGTCTATAATTCTTATTAGGCTGTGTCATTTCTCTGGGCCTCAAAACGCAAACACGCACAGGAAACTTTGTCGACTTGGTCCTTGATGGCTTGGATGACAGTTGGATGACCATTTCCGAGACATGCAACGGCAGCACCACCCACACCGTCGATAAGTTGGTGACCACTTTCCAGTTTAATGTAGCTTCCATGAGCAGATACAGCGACAGGAGGTTGCCAAGGAGTCCTATGAAGGATATTGGTTGGACGAGGACCGTTTGCCGCTTTCGGACTGTTAGTTGCCTCAGTGGCCGGTGTAGCTAGTTCAAGAGCAGGGGCCATAGTTAGTAATAGCAGGAGGAGATGTGGCCTTCAGGGAGATCGAAGAATCTGGGATAAGACATGAATAAAGAAAGGGCCAAACTACTTATACATGTGGAAAGGATATCGTGGCGCGATAAGAATTATCGGATTCCGGTTCAAAGATTCCCCTTCCCACTGAAAGTTATACCCCAGCTATCACTTGCTCCTATCTGGTACAGATTCTAGCGTATGCATTGTATTCGGGTGCGATCCGTGGATACCTTGTGACTATGGCTGGCATGTTGTGAATGAAGGAGATTGCCATTTCAAATTTGTTAAGACATAGCAAATAAGATAAGCTTTATTTAAATAAGACAAGCGTTACGTAAATAATTCAAATTACCTCGAAGCGTTAATCATGCGGCACTGCCACCGTCTCACCCACTTTGCTTTTGAGTCAACAAGTTCTAGCTTCACCTTCACGTTCCTGCCGTTCTGTGCTAGCGTTCTTGATTCTAATTTGCTCTAATATCATTATATTTCTGTCTATGCCACCATCTAAAAAGAATGGAGACATCAAAACTCCAAGCCAAAAACAGACTTTGCACAACTTCTTCAACGGGGCATCTGCGACGCGAAATGCACCAGCGACCAAGTCAAGGCACTCTAAATCAACGAACGCGAAGCAGTCTACTCGAAATATCTCCCACCAAGAAATTATCGTCATTGACTCAGATAGTGATGACGATGTCGTTGAATTCGTGGAGACACTGAATACGAAGAAACGTAGGTTGAGCCCAAAATGCACAGATCACACTTCAAATTTGGATCCCCTCCTACATGAACAAACCGCATTTGCCAGTGGTTCTTCATCTGGAAGTAAAGAAAGTGCTCTTCCAATCGTATCCAAAGCAAGGGTGGCGGATACAAAAAACAACGCGACATCCACCAAGTCTGACCAAACATCCTTTGGGACGCCTCTCCTCCTTATGCCCCCCAGACTCGAGGAAACATCAAAAGGACTCTCTTCCTCTTTTGGGAGCCCATATTTACTTGGTCCTCTTACTTCGCAGAACTCTGTTTCTTCTCGGCCGGGCCCTTGTGCCAGTGAACAATCGAGTTCTGTTCGTCCAATGGAAAATAATTCGCTCGAACTCAATTCCACGCTAGACAGTTGGGAAAATCGAGATGATGAGGACGTCGAATTTATTACAGAAGATGTTTACGGTATTCAAGAGAACGAAACTTTAATTAGCGGATGCGATGATGGCACCGTCAATAGGAGCAACAATCAACATGACGATGGCTTGGACAGCTGGGACAATGTTAGACTTTTTTTTTCTTCTTTGATATGATATCTTTTATTCGTCCCCCGCTTATTTCAATTATTCTCAGGACACGGTCAACAATCTTTTCCTACCGCCTGATGACGATGTTATCACTTCTACGTCTAAAATTCCTGTTCAAAGTTCAAATACACCCTCGACTTTAATTGGCCCACAGGAGCTCATCAGCTGTGACGGTAAAAGACCACAACAATCGATCCATAGCAACGCATTCTCCGTTCTTATGACCTCCTTCAAAGAGAACGAAGTCTGGAAAGAGGCTGCGATTGCCGAACGTACGGTGCAACAGAAATTCAAAGGTGGCCGACGCAAAGCTCCATTTTACAAGGTTCTACAAGGAATGCCTATCGCCGTAGATGCCTTCAAGTATGGTGCTATACCTGGAGTAACTGCATATTTCTTGACGTCCGTCCCCAATTTTGTTTTGCTTCAATTACAAGTCATATTGCTGACCCGTTTTGAACAGCCACGCTCATTCCGACCACTACACCAATCTTTCTTCTACTTGGAAACATGGCCCTATATATTGCTCACAAAGCACCGCCAATCTAATCATACATATGCTCTCCGTTGATAAAAAATGGGTGCATCCTCTACCAATGGACAAACCGACTGTCGTACCCGACACAAATGGCGTAACGGTGACGCTCATTGAAGCCAACCATTGTCCTGGATCGTGTCTCTTTTTCTTCGAAGGTCGTCAAACCGTCAATGCTGGCGATAGCACCTATAAATCATCATTTGTTGGAACCCAGAAAACCTTTCGTTATCTACATTGTGGCGATTTCCGCGCTTCTCCCCGGCATATTCTACATCCTGCAGTGAAGGATAAGACGATAGATCATGTCTATTTGGATACAACATATCTCGATCCGAAAGTATGTCTCTATCCCTATCTCCGCGTTTTAATCTTGTTCATTCTCTGAATTTCAATGTAGTACACGTTCCCACCGCAGCCGCTTGTTATATCTGCATGCGCGGACTTGGCCAAAAGGCTCATTGGTGCACAAACAGTAGAGGATCCAAAGTCCACGATGCTTTCATGGATGTCTTCTTCGGGTTCTAAAGGAAAGGAAAGGAAATAGCTAAACCATTAATTGTCGTTGGGTTAGTTGGGCGTGTAACTTTCAAGCTGTATCGGCTAATGTACTTCATCGACAGGACATATTCCATCGGCAAAGAACGCATTGTCAAAGGTATGAAAACCTCACCCCGTTATTCGGTCGATATCTAACATGTAGCTTTATAGCCATTGCCCACGCTGTGAATAGCAAAGTGTATTGTGATACACGAAAAGCGGCTATACTCCGATGTGAAGGCGATTCTGAATTAGATGCTTTGCTCACAAGTAATCCCCGAGAAGCGATGATTCATCTCGTGCCACTAGGGACGATCACTTCAGATCATCTCAATACTTATCTCAGCCGTTACAAAGGATTTTACACCAACATAATTGGTTTTCGACCCACAGGTTGGACGTGCGTAATGTTTAACTATTCTGCATTCGATTGCGTTCCTAACATCGTCGTGTTCAGTTTTGTTCCAGCAGCAGGAATCAATACATTGCCTTCAATATCTAGCATTCTTGCGAAGGGATCAACTCTGCGAGATTTCAAACACATAGATCTCAAGGTTTCAGGCAATTCGACTTCAACAGTGCAGGTCTATCCAGTCCCATACTCAGAGCACTCCTCTTTCTACGAATTAACGTGCTTCGCGATGTCATTCAGTTGGGTACGGATGATAGCAACAGTGAACGTAGGCAGCGAATCGAGTCGGGGGAAAATGAAGCGATGGGTAGATAGATGGGAGGCGGAACGAAAAAAGCGGATCGAAGACACCATAGTACCTTATCGTCACCCAGATTACTGGTAGTAATAGGCATTGGATGATCAGTAACCATTTTCATTTGCGGGGCGTGGACCCAAGGACCATGATTTGCATGAAGGTGTGTCATGTGTGCGGCATACAAAAGCATAGACGAGAGAAAAAAGGCAAATAGTTCACATTTACACAACACGCTGTCTCCTGACATCACGTTCCTCAGCGATGGTAAGCTTGATACCCTTGCCCTTGGGCAGCGATATCCATGGCTTGGCACCCTCACCAATGACGAAGACGTTGGTAACACTGAGAAATATTTAGCTGAAATCAGATGTACTGCAAAAATGTGCGTACCGGGTAGCGAAAGTCCTGTCCAGAGAATCCTTGACGTGGATGATATCGAAACCTCCGATGTGCTTCTCCCTGTGCACAATAACACCAGCCCTGCCCATGTTGCGTCCACCGGTGATCATGACAATGTTGCCGGTATCGAACTTGACGAAATCGGTGATCTTGTTTTGCTCAATGTCGAATTTCACGGTGTCATTAGCCTTGATGAGAGGATCGGGATAGCGGATGGTACGGCCGTCGTGGGTGACAATGTGGGGGACTCCTCCACGTCCGATAGCAACACGGCGAACTTTCAGGAGTTTGTAGGTGGCTTCCTCGGGGTGATACGGTGAATGGCGAAGCGACCTTTGACATCGTAAAGGATACGGAAGTGTTCGCCGGACTTTTCGATGGAAACGACATCTAATTAGAGATAGAATCAGTATGTTCTGCAAGACCATTGAAATTTTGCGACGCACCCATGAATCCAGAGGGATAGGTGGTATCGGTGCGGACCTTTCCGTCAATTTTGATTGAGCGCTGCTTGACGATGGAGGTGACTTCACGACCAGTCAAGGCGTACTTTAGCCTGTTGCGGAGGAAGACAGTGAGAGGGAGCGATTCCCGGAGCTTGTGGGGTCCAGGGGAGGGGCGAGGAGCCTAATACCGGATCGGATGCTCAGCGACATATCCCAACAGCGGCTCTGCAAATAACATACATAAGTCCCGCTCAATTTGTCCAACATCCATGAGGAAGGCGCAGCAAGGCGCTTCAAGTGCTTTTTGGGTCCACGAGCCTATCGAAAGAGGGCGGTCAGTCTCGTTTCACGCGCGGCGGTACATTCCTCCAAGAGTCCGTCCTGAGGTCATCCGACATGATGCCTTTGCATCCATCGATTAGGACCGTAATTTCGCCAAAATAACGGTCTGGACGAGCTCTTGGAGGCCATTCGGATGGGATATACGGACCATTCTGTGCAGAGGTCTTCTTGAAGGTGGCGGAGGGTGTCGGCGTGCCCGTTGTCGAGAGGCTTTTGGCGACCTTCTTGCAAGACCACGTGCGAAAAGTTGACTTCGTCACGCAGTCACCAATTGTCACATCTACTCTCTTTGCCCTCTCTTACGTCAGAAATAACTTATCCTTTTTCACTGACGTTTGCCAATCGTCGTCGTCGTCGTCGTCGCCCAGGACTCATTCGCGCGAGACTAAGATGCAAAGGTTGCAATTTTTAACCGTGAATTCTAGTGTTTCAACGGGACACTAAATTTTAATCTGCAAACTCAATAATGCAATTAAGAAAACGAAGGTGTACACTACTATCTCAAGTATCGTTCCTCACGCCAAATACTTATATAAATATCAATACAAAATGTAGACCAAATAAGTCAGAAGAAAATAAGCAGGTCAAAAGGTTTCTCCAAACCGTGCCTAGAAAATCGCGACTCTGCGTGGTAGAAGTAATGATTCAAAATCAAATGCCACATGCATCTAGTTTGTTGTCTTTGGTCTGCAGATAAACAAAGCTTTCAGTTATGCAACGACAGGAGGTGGATGGTGGGTATGATGATGATGTGAGTGGAAGTTATCTCTTTCTTGATGAGAGTGCATGTGGGCCGGTGGTAGTAGAATCGTTTGCGAGGGCGGTGAGTCGTCTGAGAGAGGTGGGGAAGGATATAAATCGACAGGAGATCCAACTGTTTCCTTTGTCGTGGGTATATTTTCCGAGGTTTTGATATGCAAGTTAGAAGCAGGCGGGGGTCTATGATACTGCTGGGTATGAGGCGACCCTTTCGTGCGGCCGTATACCGTTCCCGAGCCTATGCCTAACGCTTCGGCCATGGGATATTCCTGAACTATCAATGGAGGTGTCTCGTTATCTGACAACATAATGTCATCGGCCTTCGTCGTTGGAAGCATCATTTCTCGGTTGGCCTCCAATCTTCGCAACTTCTTTTCTCCCTTTTCGACGTCGTCTTTTGCGTTGTTATACATATATAAGCCAGTGAAGGTCATGGCGATACCGAAGGCTTGTATAGGGTGAACTGATTGGTTGAACCAGACAATGGCAATGCAGATGACCGCAACGCGCTTGATCAACGAAGCGATGGAGTAAGTGACGGGAGAGGTGGACGATAAGATAACAAAAGCAATGATGTTCTGAGCGTAGTGGACGGTCCCATTCATGAAGAAGTAATAGGTGACCGAGTGGGTTGGTGGTCCACCTTTACCTGAACCAACCGGAACGACGCCCGCCCACAGCAAAGGAAGGTCGTAATAAACCCATATGGGTATCATCAGAAGGAATGCCATGCCGGAAGAATACAATAGCAAATTCATCTTGTCCAGTTTGTGGGAAGACGATGATATCCCTCCAGTATTTGATGGCATGATTTTCTTGAAGAATATGTTCGAGCTCACGAAGACGAGAGCAGAGCCAAAGGCACAAAGCAAGCCAATTGTGTTTGACGCCGATACTTCGAAGGAACATGCCAGCATGACACCTATGGTCAGGGGCAAGAGTGATACGTAGGTTTTTGTCGAATAGCTGACACCAAAAAGCAAAGCATAAGCAGCTACGGTGAATAAAGGCGACAATGCCTAACTGTGGTTCAATAAAAATATCTTTACTTTGGGTGCCGATCACTACTTACCTTGATGGTATGGACCGTGCTGACATGAATCCTGGAGATCGCAATGCTCGAAAAAATATGACCCCCAACTTGAAATAGACCCATGGGAAATGTACTGCTTATGATTGCTCGTGTCGGCATTCGTAGCTTTGAGAATCGAACCAGTGGTGACATGAAAAGTAAGCAGTAGAAAGCGACAAAGCCGAATTGGACGAAGGTAAGGGTGATGGGGTAGCGAAACTGGTTCAGAATGGCCTTGCCGGTGTTGGAGGACAATGCAGAAGTTGTGTACCATAGTCCACATAATAGCATGAAGACGAAGTTGGAGGACTGGGGCGTCGAGGTCATAGATGGCCGTCCCGTTACGAACGACCTTGCCGATCGCCTGTTGAAAAAGGGTAGATATTGGGCTGCAAGATTAGGGATCTCCTCCAGGGATGAGCTGAATTTGTTGGCCATCTTCTGTGCCCAGGTTTTGTCGTTTGTCCAAACAGGACTGTACATGGGGAGACGTCCAGCGTGCATGCCCCATCCTGAGCGTGTGTTTTCGTGAGCAAAACGTTGGTCGAAGTCGTGTACATGAACTGGGGGCGGGGGCATGGTTGCGGAGGCAGAGGGGACGGCAGAGGGGATGGTCTATTGAATAAATTGGAGCATTCAGACAGGGATAGGGATAAGGGCGGTGTGATGATGCACAGGAGGATGAAACGGTCTGCAACGCCGCAAGCCGACGCGGCTGCGTCCTGGTCAGCAACGGCGTTATGTCAGCGCATCTTATCAGATTGCAGCTCGCTATTCTTGCCCAGAACCACCATGTCGGAAACTACCACAGCAGCCTCTCCCACCCCAGCTGCTGCGCCTGCGCCTGCAGACCAGCCTGCGCCCACCACCGAGCAGGATTCTCCTCCTCCCCCCCAACCTGGTGCCACCCCCCAGGCCGCGCCCGCTACGCCCTTTCCAGAGCCTACCCCTACTATCTCACAGTTCACACCTACACCAGAAGTCCTGCCCCCAGGTTATATAGAACCGGAATCCACACCAGCGCTGGAAGCAAGTATCCCAATTACTCCCGGTATTGTTGCCCCACTTGCCGTCCTAGAGCCGATCCCAACGCCAGTCGAAGCCCTACGATTGCCCGAACCAACAGTTACGAGCATTACAAATACAGATATGGCTGTAGAAAAGTCTCTAGTCAAAGTCGACTCTGCGTCTAAATCAGACACCAAAGAGGCGGTTTCTACTACTGAGCCAGCACCAGGTACTGCTGCAGAGGCGCAAGGTGGACGCGACGACGCTCCCGAGCCAGAGAGTCCTCTTACCAAGAAATTCACTGAAAAAGAATGGACTGCACTGAAAGAATTCCGGGTAAATCTGGGTTTTTGAAATGGCGTTGTACAACAAGTTGAACATTTCCCTAGTCACAACTCCCAGACATATTTGCAGATGCCTATCCAAACAATGCGTCTGCTCGCGACACATCAATCAACATCTGGGGAGTCGATATTGACCCAAAGAACCCCAAGGCAGATGCGCGCGTCAGCGTCATTCTTGTAAAATTCCTTCGTGCAAAGTCAGTTATAGATATTCTCTTATCTGACGACAATTCTAAAGCAACGCGTGCACGTGTAGTAACCTTCATGTTGCTCAAACTCGTGAAAAGTTTATTGGCACGTTACGATGGAGGGAATCATTCAATATGCCGGCAGCCCTCGAAGAGAATTTCCCACAAGACATCTTCAAGAACTTGGCACATATTTATGGTCTTGACAAAGGCGGACGCCCTGTTATGTAGGTCTATGACGTCATCGCGCTCGAACCTACCTCAATTCGTGTCCCTGAACAGTTATAATATTTACGGTGGAAATCAAGATCTCAAGGCTGTCTTCGGCGATGTACAGAGATTCATTCGGTGGGTCATTTACTCCATCACTATTGTTATGATTATATGTGTGATAGTTGGCGCGTCGCTTTTATGGAGAAGAGCGTAGCACAATTGAACTTTACTGACATTGACCAAATGCTACAAATTCATGGTAATTATAATATCTTTCAACCAGAATTACTTGTGTTGCTCACAACTTAACAGACTACGAAGGCGTGAGTTTGACCAGCAGGGACGCCAATTCGAAAGCCGCAGCCTCAGAAGCGACCAATATCTTCCAGAACCACTACCCCGAACTCCTTGTATGTCTTATCTAATTTTAATCCTCACGCTACGAATACCAAACTTATTTATTATTCCATGCAGTACAAGAAATTTTTCATCAATGTTCCAACCATTCTAAACTGGATTTTCTGGGTTTTTAGGCCGCTGATCTCAGCCAACACTCTCGCGAAAATGTCTGTTGTCGGCACCGGGCATCACGCAATCAAGAAAGCACTCTCCGAATATATTGACGTCACATCCTTGCCAAAGCGTTATGGCGGCGACGCAGAGGCATTCTGAACAATCTCGACATCAAGGCCGACTACTGTATCGGTGTTGAACACAGTCAATTCCACGACAATTCATGTATGATCAGGATGGATGATCTTTGTATTTCTTTCTTTTTATAAGCACCTATTTCCCCTCGTATACAGTTCTTCGATTTGTTATCATTGCAGCCATGACCCCTCATAATATACCCTTGGATTTCCATTTTGTTAATATGGTGGTAGTCGAGGAATGAAACGCAACTGCTTCCGATTGTTTGGATAGAGAAGTTAGCATAATAGATGCTTATCTGATAAATCAACGGCAGTGGCTTTGAACTATACAGTTCGGCGGAAGATCCCGGACGGCTTCCCACGCATAGCTCGCAATTATCGTTGAGGCACCTCACGTCGCACATCCGACCCATCCCCGTAATTTCCTCAAGATGGTGCGTCTCGCTGCCGTTACAGGCCCCAAACGTGTGTACTGATAACCCATGATTCGTACAGACAAAACGCACCAAGAAAGTAGGAATCACCGGAAAGTACGGTACTGTGAGTCGAAAAACGCCGCGATCCAGACTTCCCAGCCAGGACTAAATGCTGCTATTTGGGCGATATAGCGTTACGGTGCCTCCCTGCGTAAGCAGGTCAAAAAGATGGAAATCTCCCAGCACGCCAGGTACACTTGCACTTTCTGCGGAAAGGTGGGTAGTTCTGCTTTGGGAAAGCTTGCAATCCGAGTTGACGATCGCCCGCGTAGCTTGTAGGACTCGGTGAAGAGGACTGCTGTCGGAATCTGGCATTGCAGCGCGTGCAGGAAGACGATTGCAGGGGGTGCCTGGACTGTTTCCACAACGGCTGCTGCCACAGTCCGCAGGTGCGTCAAGCTGCTTTGATTTCGCCTTACGATTGCGTTGCTAATCTACATTCGAAATCATAGCACTGTGCGTCGGCTGCGTGAAATCACCGAGGCATAGAGTTCTTGCGGTTTTCTTTTTTTCCCATTGCTTGCATCCTTTGTATGTTATGCCGCATGAATTCGATGATATAAACACCTAGGCAAAAATGCGACGACACCCTGCCCGTCCTAAAAGAGTCACTATGCAATAGAATATGGATGGACGATACGACTTGCGCCCTGCGTCATCTTGGTTGCTCGTTGGCTTGGCTCTAGCCACTGTATGGTAAAGAAAGGCGGTTATGTTTGCGTAGTGTTCTTGTTTGAACACTCGCATAAGTGATGCCTTACTTCATCGTGCATGGTTAGAACTGCAAATATTAATAAGTTGATTAACATTGACCTGGTTATCTTTGCTCGAAACTAGTAGAGTATAAGCAAGCATCGTGTCCTTCATTTACTGAGAGTGTAAGGCGACTTTTCGCAATGCCAACGCTATAGGTGTCCAGAAGTATTGGGTGATACATATCTTATACATAGGTCCTGATCAGGGCATGAAATATCGACGAAACTATAGGTATCTATGATTCCGAAACAACGTCAATAGATCCGATGGCAGGGTTTCCAGCGGTATCGTCCATCTCTCCATCGGCATCTCTCATCAAGTACATGGGATCCGTCACTTCCGCCAATGCCTCTTCACGCTCGTCCTCTCTTCCTTGCTCATCGGTGCGTGTAAAACTCTGATGATCTCCCATTTATCATCATATTGGTCATAGATCTAAGAACATATGAGAACCACGAAGGAAACATGCATGACTGTACAAAGCGCGCTCACATTGACTCGCTTCTTTTTTAGATGCATTTTACGTTCGATATTTTTGTAATATGCGCCCTTTTCGCGACGTGGTTTGAGTTCCGCATCCAAATCGTCGACGTCAACCGGAGGATCGCCATCGGAAAGCACCAGCAAGAATTCATTGGGCACTTCCTGTTCGACCTTGACCGTCTCGTAATCTCGAACGAAATGGAATGTTGTTTCCTGTCATTCTTCTGTGAATAATGCATCTCTGGGGGAAGGTATATGAACTTACCTCCTCGTTCTCAGGTACTTCGTATGGAGCTTGCCCGAAGCGAGTCTCCTTGAACGCAATAGCTGCATCGTCTGTTTCTGTGAGGTAGAAAGCAAGGAAGGAATCATGTTCGGTTTTCATTGGGCGTAGAATAGCGCAATCCAGGCGAGGATCATCAACCTGGCACCATGATCAAAATCATGAAAATAAAAGATATACGAAAGATCCACGCACATCAATAGGCCTATCTCCAGGCCTTTCTGAGAACCTGAACAAGTCGTATTGATTTGCCCAGATATCTGCGTCGGGAAGGATTGGATATGATTCGACCGCGGTGACATTGGGTTTGTTCGGGTGTTGCAGCGTTTCGAGAGAGAAATTTCGTTGCATGAGATGAAGGAGTTTTCGATATCGCGCAGTTGCGCGTTTCTGGAGACGTCAATTGGCGCCGACACGACGTGCTTCCTATACGGGGACATATAAGCCAATGCATGCGTTATATATATAAACAATTGACGCACTGTTCCGCCATTCCTGAGCGCTGAACGCCCTCTCTGCTAATGTACTCTGTTTTCCTTAGCCAAGTGACATTGCCAAGTGGTGTCGATGCATGACTGCTTGAGCCTGCCTGGCTGATTCCGCTTGTCGCATAGGCGCCGGTTGATGATGAAGGGTCCAAAAGTAGAGCAGCATCCCTGGGATCAAGTTGTGGGAGATTATGAAGGTCGGGATTTAGACCTTGGGGGCAAGTCCAGTTCAGTATGTCATCTGAGATGAAAAGTATGTAACACAGACTTGATTCGTCTCCGTTTTCCTCCCACAGCATTCCCATTTTCCCAAATCCAAAGGCATACCACATTCAGCATCAACAATCATAGGAAGCGGTGTTTCGTTTGCTATCCATTGAGAAATTCAGGGCGCGCATAGCGCATAGGGTTTGTTGGAATTGTGAGGAGTTTCGGAGGGCATGGCGGCGCAGGGAGGGGATTTGAATATCGGACGCGTACTAGTAGGTCAAGCTTTGAGCTACGAGTAGATTAGGAATGTGTATATCTGGAAAACGAAAGTTTCACCTTTTCTTCGAACTCATTGTATAGTTGACGATAATGTAGACCGGTCACGGTTCTACTTACCGTCACCGGCGTCTGTCGCAAAGCTGTCGCACAACAACACACAACAAAGCTTCCATTGGGCAGCTGAGGTTTTTGGTTGCTCGATACAGCTGAAAAAATGTACTACAGATTTATAAATACAAGGGCCTCGTGCGTAGGAGAATACAATGGTATAAGGAGGCAATATATTCTATGTCGCTCGTAGGACCATATCTTCCAAGCTAATGGCCTTGAATTCTTCGCGTTCTACGTGTGGACTATCGGTCTTTGGGGCCCATACAGCATCGTCCAAAATATAGACCAACAGGCCTTTCCTTCCATCGGCCGTCCTACTCACTCTGAAGAGTGGCATCCTTGATATTTCGTGAGCTTTGCCAGTAGGGATGAACAACAGATTGTGCGAAGCCGCATATTCCTCCACGATGGATCGGAAGGTAATTTCGTGCGTTCGTGCTGATGGTCTTGCGACTTTCTCCGTTTCCTTGGCTGCGCGAGTGGGTGAGCTAGGAGCTGATATTTCGCCGAGGAAATCTGGTTTCTCTAATTTCGTGGGCGCATCCGGTCCAAATTCAATCGCCTTGTTCATAAGCTGTAATCCCCGCGTGAATCCACGATTGACGCCTGACAACTGCGAACAGATTCTGGGAAAGTGTCTTTCCAAAATGAATACCACTGCGCTACTTCTTCGAAACTGACTCGGGGTTGTATCAGCCAGATATGGAGGACGTCCAACCACTTGGGGAAGAACTCGGTTTCCAAAATTTGTGCGAAGACGGAGGGGCGAATGATGTGGGACCAGGCAAGAACACTCTCAAGAGGTTTCATCTTTTGGTCCCGAGGGTTGATACGGAAGTCATTCCGTAGCGTCGCGCCAAGTTTGGGCACGACGTATTTCAGGAGCATAGAATCCCACTCGCCAGCGTCGAAAACTTCTTTCCAAGCGATCAAGTCTGCGGGGATTGGCTCTTCCACAGTCCAACTTCTAAGGAGGTTTTTGATCTTTCGTCTAGCGTCGCCTACGACATCTTCCAACCTCAGACCGACATACGGCAACCAAGGGAAGACAATTGCTCGCAAGGAAACCTTTGCCTTCTTTGCGTTCCAATCCGCGACAGCTTTTTGGACTTTTGGAAGAACTAGTTGGTCAAGAATATTGTCGCGAATAAATGGTGGAAGGAAGGAAGACCATGCTTCATAGAACTTGATTGCAGGTTGAGGATCTTCTGGAGACCAATCGTTGTTTATTGAGGTGCGGACTCTAGGAAGCCATACGTTCCATAGTAGACTTTCGAATGGAGTCATAGGGTTTTGCCTAAAAACACGATGAGATCACTGAAGCCAAAACAATAAAGAAATATGAACTTACAGATCGTCTGGCCTTGATATTATGGTCTGAGTGCCATATATATCAATCTCTGTCTTTGGATGTGGTGGCTCATCATTGATTTTCAGTGCACGGCGCCATGATCTAAACGTCGAGAGGAAGCGTAATGGATCTTCTAACGGGTCCCAATTACCAGTCATTCGCCTCATTACAGGGGCCATAGCAGCAACTACAACTTCGTCAAGGCGATATTTGTCGTATTCTGAGGGATATTCGTGGATGAGCTTCCGGAATAAAGGTGAAAACGGTTCCAAAGAGACTTCATAAACAGAAGCAAGGTCTTTTGCCACGTTGTTGATATCGTTGGTAACGAGTTGTATTTGCTGAAGCCGGGCGATGAGTTCAGCTTCATCCTCCACCTTCTTGCGCAGTCGAGCGTCTTCTGAAATCACGAACTGCTTGCGTTCCCGCAATGCTTTCGCTTCCCTAGCAAGACCATCGAGATCGCTTTTGCAGGCGTCGGCGATGAGTCGTATGTTATGGCGCACTTCCGGTATTCGGGTGGGATCATTGGATGGGGACCAGGTATTCAAGGAGATGTCTGCCAGCGACGAGACCTCTCGAGGCTAGAATATTTATCAAGTTAGTCCACGATCAAAAGAAAAGGCTGGAAATGACATACCACTGCACCAGTCGCATCGATAATTTGACCTAAGCCTGCAGCTACAGGTACCTCACCCGCTTCTTCCAGGATTTGTTCGTATGTCTTGTGCTCCGTTTTGGTTTTGACCTTCTTTGGACGCTTCCACGCATCAGACCGTTTCTCTTGTTGCTCCCTTGCTTTCTTTCGCTGTTTCTTGACTTTCTCGTCTTCGTCATCGCTCACGCCTCTCCTCGGCGTTTAGCTTCCAATTTGGATTGGGCAGTCTTCTCCTTAAAGCCTTTGAAGGCGATGCCCATCTTTTGTGGCCGAAGTTTGCTCTCGATGGGAACTACAATTCCTTCGCCGGTAGCTCCTAGACCGGATCCAGCTTGCCAGCCCATCTTTGCGAGCATACGAGCTCCAAATGAATTCGAAATTTTGCTGAAATGTGCAACCTCCTCGGCTGGTAAAGCGACATTGGGTGGTGGCTTGGCAGCGCGAACGAAGCTCTGACTTTTGCTAGCAAATGCAGTGGGAGTATCGCGTGATGGAGACGGTTTGGTGGAGGGCGGCTCCTCCCATTCCATAGTTTCAGCCGTAGTCCGAGGTCCTATTCCACGTCTCTGAGAGCCTATCCCACCCTTGGGCATTGCAGAAAACAGTGGAGTTGCTTCAGAATTCCATGAACCAAGGCCTCCACCGCTGGAGAATGACGGAGTCCCTGTGGCCTGAGCATTGCTTGACCCAATTCCACCAAGACGCGGTTTCAGCGGCTGTTCGTCCTCGTCCTCTATACGTACTCGAGGAGACGGAGGCCTGGATGGTTCAGATTCGTCAGAATATTCTGCATCCTCTCGAGTTTCATCCTCGCCTTCAGATCCGCCAGCCTCACCGTCATCGCCTCTGCGTCACCAGAATCCGAACTTGATTTATTTGCCACCATTTCATCTACTGCCATCGGTTCGTCCAATTTGACTGGTTTGTCGCCCGTGACAAATGCAGGTGCTTTTGTCCAGTCATTTCTTCTGGGGTGGGATCGGGATGCAGGTTTTTGGCCGTCATCGTCATCACTGTCCTCTGCGAATATGCCATAGAGGGCGTCCTCTTTCCCGTTCCTTCGTCTTCGCTTGTTTCCATACGGGTTCTCAAAAAGTGCTCGTTCCTCTCGCGCGTCTGGATCATTGTCGACGTCAAAGTCAGGGTCATCAGAATCGTCATAGAATCTGAGTCGTCTCCGTCATCGAGCATACGTTTGCGTCTTGCCATGTGGAAGTGGGAGGTGGAGATTGAGTCAAGACAGACGGTCATGCGGTGGAAATCGCCATCACCTGACTCATCAAGAAGTCGCCGAATTTGGAGAGTCATGCCGCTGCGCGTCGCTCTTGTACAGCTTGTACCCTACCCAACCCTACCCCAACTTGACCTCAACAATGCTATACTATGTTCCAAATGTTTAAGAAAGGCTTCAATTCTCAGAACATGCCCCGCAGCAGGTATCTTAGATCTCTTATCTCAATAGATGGACTTCAAATGCAGCTACAACGAGAATATTGTTCTCTGCTTTCGGAGCCTGGAGGCGTCGGCCGCCAATTGCGTTCTATAAAAATTATGTAACACGATGGCATAGCGAAATGAGAATGTTCTTCATTGTGTTATATCAAGTACTGGGGAATTTTCTATGTGCCACAGGAATCTATGAATCTGAGAACCGGAATGAAAACGGAAAGCGACAGTGACTACTCAAAGCGAAAGATGATAGTATGCAGGGTATTTTACATGGAACAACTAATTATTATGGATACAGGTTTGAGAGGTATGGAAAATTCTAGGCTTGGGTATTCGCGTAGGAAGGGGGCGCTTCGATACGGAAGAGTCAGTTACAAATTCATTCAACAATAATATAAAAATTACCAGCTGGACGTGCACCACTTTTGAGAGCAGCTGCGATGGTTGCTCGTTCTTCGTCGGAGAAGCTATCGGCGAGACGAAGGAATCCGTCCATGGCAGCTTTGCGATCTTCCTTGGTCAGTTGGATCATTTGACGCAGGAGATGATCAGCTTTGAGTTGGGCAAGCGTTGACGACAGGTCCAACTTTTCGAGAGATTCTGCAACTTGACGATATTCCGTTGTGGGTTCGAGAGCTGCCAAAGAGTTGAGCAAACGCGAACGATATTCGTAATTGGCTTCAGGAGTGGCCTCTGCAATCTGAGATAGTGCAGAAGACCGAGCGACGCGGGCGCGAACAGCCCAATAGAAGTGACGTCTGGCGTTCTTCCACACAGTAGGTTTCGCACAACCCTTAGCTTCCATACGTCCAGTACGACTACAAACAATTAGTATTAGAAGACATTTGGCAAATTATTACGCTTACTCGTGGAGGTCCGCATATAAAAGAGCGATCTGCTTGTAGGTGGGTTGCAAAAGTTTTTCACGCTCAGCCAACGCCGCAGAAGCAGTACTGCGTTCCTCGGGCGTCTTGGAAGCATCTTTACTATCGCGCTTCAAGGATGCGTAAGTTGAATCCAATCGCTCCATCAGTGTTAAAATCTTGTCGCGGCGCATCTTGATCTCGACAATACCCTCGGGCTCGAGAACACCAGCGCGGGCATCGACGTCTGCATACATTTCCATCTGCTCCTTGTTGATGGTAGGATCAAGAACGACCCATGCACCTCCACGAAGTTCACCATTGGGCACGATATAGACGAAGACAGGTTGCTTGTAGCTCGATAAACCGTCCACAATCTTGGATCCTTGCTTGAGAATCTCGTCGTACATGTCTTGTTGTCCTCCCGAGAAACCACGCCAGTTGGCGAAGATGATCAATGGTAGACCTTCACGATTGAAATCAAAGATAGCCTGCGCGGTCTTGTAGGCAGAGTTGGGATACCATACTTGGCCGGCCTCCATAATCGTTGCTCGAACGACGAAGGGTTAGCGGGATCAGCGGGAACGACACGCTCGATGGTGCGAGTTTCAACAGCAATAACACCCATGGGAATACCGCCGAGGCGAGCGCGGCCGACGACGACAGTCTGAGCCCAACCGCTCAAAGTCTCTTGGAAAGAGCCTTGATCGAAGAACCCGCTGAGATACTCGGATGAAGTCTCGTCGACCTTGCCTTCGATGAACCAGCGGGGATCATAAGCGCCCTTAGGGGGCACGTAACCGATATCACGATCCCAAGTATCAGAAGTGGGGCGGACAGGAAGAGGGCCGTTCTTGATTTCCGGAACGTAAGATAACCATTCCAGGATGCTCGTAGCTCCCTGGAGATCGCTGCTAGCAGTCAGATGAGACACGCCGTTCTTGAACATGATCTGAGTACCGCCAAGCTGAAGGTTGGAAGTATAGACTTCCCTTCCAAGAACTTTGTTCAGCGCTGGGGCACCAGTCAAGATGATGGGTTGGCCTTCGACTTGAACGGCACGCTCTCCTAGCCGGACGAGGTAAGCGCCAATTCCAACGGAGCGGGCCGTGACAAGAGTGATAGTGAAGATATCGTCATATGCCCTGGAAGTCTCTCCAGCGATAAGGCCGGATCCCTTCAAACATTCGACACCGAGGCCGTCTTGTAGGCCAATAACATCGGTAATCTTGAAACGACGCTCCCCGTTTTCTTCAATTTCCACAGTCCTGACAGAATCGGGACCCTTCTCCTTGAGCTTGAGGTTGTTCTCTGGTGTGAGGTAGAGATAGTTGACCCCCTTTTCAGGGCGAGCGTCATCGTTCCAGGCGGCGGAGAACAGAGGGAGAGCCTCTTCAGCCAATCCAATACGGGCGCCTGAGTTGGCGGAAAGATATATGCGTGGTAATCCGAGATCACGAGCGTATTGAGTGACGAGGAAGAAGAATTGATCCTCAGCAGGTCCGAAGGAACCAATCTTGTAGGTGATATCGTTGGCAACGACGACAACCTTGCGGCCTTGAGGAATTCGGGCGTTTTCAATGTAAAGATCCAGCCCACCATACCACAAGTGTTATTGCCTTGGGCTCTGTCAACCTCTGCCAGCTTGTCATATTCATCGAGAACAAGCTCCTTGTACTCCAAGAAAACCTTGGGAGCGACCAAAGAAGGATCGGTCTTGCGTGCTTTGAGCCAAACATTGTGAAGAGCCTTGGAGAAGAGATCAGGGAAGTCGTAGACATAGGTAGTGCCAATAAGGTGAGCTTGGTAGCGCTTAGGCTGCAGCGATTCCTTCGTAGGGTAGGCCTGGTGAACGGGTTGCAAGTGTAGTGGGCCTTTCTCTCCAATGGACTTGAGAATGGTGGTTCCCTTGTCGGTAGTAATCTCCTGGTATCCACGGAAGTTGACGACGAAGCCAGACACGTTCTCGATGATGCAGCGGATGGGTGTAACATTGCCCTCACTGTCTTCGAGAGCGATGCGAATTTCAGAACCGGTAACGTGCAGACGCCATAGCCGTTTGCCATGACGTTCGATGAATCCAGAAATGGCTGCAAGAACGTCCTCGTATTCGACAGCGAGATTGTAGACGAAGTTCATGAAGATGTGGTTGCAATCCGCATTGCGATGCTCCGCGCTGACGATTTCGAGAGCATCGAGAATGCTTGTCACCAAGCGATCGGTCTCTGAAACAAGATATTCCGCGGTACTCATAGTACCACGTAGTCGGCCTGGGCGAACGAGAGCACGGATGAAGAACCGGTTGTCGAGTTGATTCTCGCGTGCGATGGCATGGTAAATGTGAATTTGCTTGGCCTCGACGAAGCATGGCTTCAAGTTGTAGTTGGACAGGCGGCTGAGCTCTAATTGGAAAGCAAGAGCAGGCTCAATGTTACGAATAGCCTGCTCTTCGCCCCAAACACCATCAAAGTCACGAAGAGTGAAGTAAACTGGATATTGGCCACGACGGCAAAGGAGGATCGACAGGCGACGGACTCCACGCTGCAAGAGGATAGCCCGATGGTCGTTGACAAAAGCAAGCACGACCTTATTCCATTCATCTTCGGCCATGTCGTCTTCCTCCCGGAAGATGCGAAGAGCGATATTAACAACATTAGGAGCTTGGCTGTCTGCACCATATCGTTCGGAAAACTCTGCTATATCGAATGAAGGAAGCATCGCGACGACCTTGTCGAATCCTTGGGCCATAGCAGCGACATTGTTGAAAGAGGCAATCACTCCAGTCCGAATGGGTTGAGTTTGATGACGGTTGATCATGTATGTCAGATCACTAACAGAGGCTGAACGGCGTGATTCACTGATTGGACGTCGTAAGTTATTGAGCGAAGATGTTATATGACATATGGCTTACCCAGCAGCAAAACGGGGAGTATCGGGGGTGAACGACTTTGACCAAGGTTAAAGCGCCAAGTAACAACCGTTGGGGCTTCTCCGCCATCAAGAGTGTCTCCCTCTTCATAATCGACCGATAGCAACGAGTAGGCCTTGTATGCACGCCTGATATAAACTTCAAATGCAGCTGCAAGCACAACAATTGAGATAATTGCGAATGAAAACACCGATATTCACTTACCAAGGCGGAGCATAGCGTCTTCGTGATCAAAGAATGCGGGCAACACATCATAGACGGTGTACCGTGAATCAGTGAGCTCTCGGAGAATATCAGCAGCAGGAGTCCTGATTTAAATGTGAGAATGACTCCAGACTAGCGAAATTGAGACACCCACCTGGGCGCGGATCCGGACTCTCCATAGTAATTGTTAGTTACCGAATTTCTGAGAACGGTTTCCATCTGGACAAGGCGTTCCTCGAATGATGGCATTTGCCCGAGAATAAGCACTTCGCGAGCCTTCAATCCAACAGCAGTAGAAGACCTGAGTTACACGTTAGAAGCCTATATGAAAAAAGAACCAAGAATGAAGACGAACTTTGCTTCCAGAGCGGCCAGCCCTTGCATAACTTTGTAAATTCTACCATCCGGATTGGAAACATTAATGCTGCCGGCCTTGACGTAGTCGAGAAGCGCCAACATGAGCTTGGTTTTGCTCTGTACCTTGATGTGGCTGAGAACCAAACTGATGGCCGTGTTGAGGTCGTCCTTGTACTGTTCACGGAGAGCCAAAACGCGTGCTTCGATGCTACCACCAAAAAGCTTCTCTGTATTCTCGTAGCGCTCCAAGAGGTTGGCGATGGTTTCAGTTTCGTGGCCCTTGAGGCCTCCTTGATAGCGTTCCAAGACCTCGTACAACCCTGCAATTTTGGTGCGGAACATAACCCTATCTTGGGGCAAAATACTATCTTGGACGTAGTGGTCAATTAATTTCTTGATGCGAACAGCTGGGAAATCGGTGTTATCTCCCTTAGACTTGGCGGTCTCGATGGCCGCCCGAATACTGTCCTCTAGCTTGGTTGGGATGCGACCGGACAAGGAAGAAAGAACAGCATTGATCTCAGAGTAGGGGAGTTTGGGGTCATGGAGAATTTCGAAGAATTCTTTGAGAGTAGAAGGCATGGCGGACTGGTTGTCGAAACCATCCAAAATGTCGTTTAGGACGCCGAGGCAACGGTTAAGAACCTGGTGAGGTTTATTACCAACGACACCTGGAGAACCCATGGGAGGTAGCAGGCCTTCAAAGGGTTTGGCATGCTTGACGCGAGCAGGGTCGTCCAGAGTAAGGATACCGAGGATGTCGCCAGGTTCTAGGCTGACTCCCGGTTGCTTGATCAACTGAACAGTACCATCTTCGGATGCGACGAGAGGCATGTACATTTTCATGACCTAACAAAATTGTAAGCGATAGATTGTTTATTAAGGGATATATACTTACTTCGATCTCAGCATATTGATCTCCCGCCTTGACATGATCACCACTGTCGAGGAAGTACCGAACAAGTTTTCCGGGACTGGGACTTCTGAGTTGGGTAGGGTCGTTCTCCTGTTCGATCAAGCAGGTCTTCGCGTCGACCATCAATCTCAGAGCGCCAACCTCTTCCTGCCAATAAATGGAGTGACTCTTTCCGTCCAAAAGAACAAGCAATCCTCCGTCGGCCAGAGGGCGTGCTCCGACCATGGTGCTGCCACCGTTTAGATAAAGCGTCCAAACAGTCGAGGAAGAACGAGCGGCTGTGAAAGAGTAGCGTGTATTCTCATAGATGAAGTCGATACCGAAAACGGTGCGAAGGACATCGCGTCCAGGAACTTGGCCTTTGTCTAGTACGCGTTGTATTCGGTCCAGCACGCTTCAGAAGCGAGATACGCCTTGGTGACCGCACCACAGACAACAGCCAATGTAGCATCAGGACGTTCAGCCGTGAGCTTGTTGCTGATCAAAGAGTCAAGCCAGCCAGTTGTGATGGTGTTGTTTTGAAGGCTTCAAGCTCGAGGAGTTTGATGAGATATTCGACAGTCGTCCTGAAGTCCCCGCGGATACTCAATTCCTTCAGCGCTACAATCATGTTCTTTCGACTCTCTCCGCGATCTTCGCCATACGCAAAGATGTGACCGAATTGGGAATCGGCGAATTCATGCAGACCTCCGGCCGTGCTCACTGAGAAGTAACCCCAAACGTTGGTGCTTGAGCGGAAGTTGAGCTCCTGTAGAGAACCAGATGAAGGCTTAAAGCCGGCATCGGGATTTTCTGCGGTAATGCGGACTGCAACAACGTGACCTTTGGGCCGGGGTTTGCGCTGAAGTTTACTTGAATCGGGATTTACCATATCAAAGTCAATCTCGGATGACGCATTGGGAGCAACGCCATATAGCTGCCTAATATCGCGAATGCGGTGAAGGGGAATACCCATGGCGACTTGAAGCTGAGCAGCAGGAAGATTGACTCCAGACACCATCTCGGTGGTTGGATGCTCGACTTGGAGACGGGGGTTCAACTCCAGGAAGTAGAAATAATCGTCAGCGTGGCTATAGAGGTCTGGAAGCCGTCTGTCAATGGATTTAAAAGAGATAGGCGGGGGGGTACATACATTCCACAGTACCAGCGCTGACATAGCCAACAAGCTTGGACAGACGCACGGCAGCGCGCTCCATCCGCTCGAATGTGTCTTCTTTGGCGATGGTAACAGGAGCTTCCTCAATAATCTTCTGATGACGGCGCTGAACTGAACAATCGCGACCAAAGAGCGAAATAGCATTTCCGTATTGATCGGCGAGAAGTTGGACTTCCAAATGACGGGCTGAGCCTGCTAGCTTCATGATAAAGATGGGGGAGCCTACAAAATCATTAATTCCAGACGAACGAGAATAAAAAGATGCGCAAATACCAGGTATTTCTCCCGCCACAGCCTGATATGCATTCTTGAATGCCTCGGGTTGTTCGACCTTTCGGATTCCTTTGCCTCCTCCTCCCTCACTGGCTTTAATCATGACTGGCCATCCGATCTCTTCCGCCTTCTTCAAGCCTTCTTCGACGGAAGTGACGCAGGCATCTGCGTATGCTTTATCGGGGACCGTCACGAAACCTTGGTCGGAGAGAATAGTGTCCGAGATGCCAGATCCGGACCAGGGCATAGTAGGACGTCGGCGCTTTGGGCGACAATCGTGCTCGAGATCTTATCACCCAAGCTACGCATGGCACTTCCTGGGGGACCGATGAAAACAATTTTGTGTTTGCTGGCTGCTAGACTTTCTGGTAGACGCGGGTTCTCGGAGGCATGACCCCATCCCGCCCAGACGGCGTGGACTCCGGCACGCTCAGCAACATCTACGATAAGATCGACATTGGCATAGTTATTGTTGTTGCTGCCTCCAGGGACCTCGATGTAGCGATCAGCCATGCGAATATATTCGGCGTTCACTTTCAGATCTTCTGGGGTCGCCATTACTGTAAATTCGACCTCTCGTTCGCGGCCGAATGTTTCGTAGCTCCATTGACGAATGGAACGAATTTCCTTCACGGCGGCGATACCTGGCACGGCGTGAACAATTTATTTACATCTGGTTGAACATACATACCGTTGTTGGCAATAAGAACCTGGGGAGAGAACGGTAAGGGCGGGGATCGCCAACACACAAAACGGACATACTTTTGTGATAACGGTGTGTCCGCCATGTGTCTTGACAAAATCGTGAATGCTGCTGGGTGCTGCGGTGTCCAGCGAGTTTCCACCTAGAAAAACGTGAGCGGGATGCGGGGCGAGGGCGGAGGAGACGCGTACCGATGAACTGCTGGACGCGCGAATGGTCGTAAGCCGACATGGCTGACTGGGAGGACGGGGGGTGGGATGCGAAGTAGAAAAGGAACGGGAAGGAGCACGCCTGGTTATATCCCGAGAACCACTTCTGGGGATGGTGATCGACCCCAAAATTCTGCAGCCCGCTTACCTCAGCAATTTCGGTACAGTGTCGTCCCTGGCGTCTTCCTCCGAGGACGTACTTACTCTAATACGCTCACTGGTGTACGTGGTTGGTACGTGGGGCCACCCGGCTCCGTCATCTCACCGCCAGTTCACACCTTCGATCCACGCGCATCGCATGCCCAGTCCTTCTTTTTTCGTGCCCAAGCACAAGCGCTCACTGATAATCGCCGACTTTCTTTCCACAGATGCTACTCGTCCATGCAGATCCCAATTATATGCAGTCCCAACAATATGCGTCATTCTACTCCGAGTAAAATACTTGATTGATAGCTAGGAGTACATCGTGACAGTCTTGAAAATACCACACACTATAAGCGATCTTTCTCATCGGGACACCATAGTTCGCCCGCTGCAGATAGAGTACATGTGAATGATTGTTAGCCTGGATTACGACGGATAAGCGGACACACCTTGCTGTCTTTCTTTCAGTCGTCGCTACTTCTGTCTTCGCTCTGTTGAGCACCTTCTGGAACTCCGTTACACGATGTCTCATTCTGGAGTGCATATAAGCCTTCGAGCACTTAATATGGTAATGCAAGTAATCTCGGAACAGCTGCGTCTGCGATATAGTCGCAGCGGCGGTGGTCGGTTTGCCGAAGTGACGAGGGAAAAGAACAAAGGTAACATAGCCGATTTCTTCACTATTGCGAAGACCTGGGACATGGCGGATTTCGAGCGGAGGGTCCCGACTTGAATACAACACTTGTGGAGCGTTTTGGATAGAAGGTTGGCGACGGGCATCGACGAATTCCTGGGTACGGTCAGATGAGCCGCAGGTCGAAATAGCGAATTAGCCATACCTGTAGGAACACCTTGCCGAATATCCTGTCTGTTTCTTCTCTGAATACAGTCGAGAAGATAACAGTCACCCGATCAGGGGCTGCCTGGATGTACATCGCCTCTTCGTCTCTGTAATGGATTTGCATAAGCTCTCCCTGTCCTTCTGTGGATTCCAGTGCCTTCTGGGTCGCGAAACCGCGTTCAAAGGGAGCAGCTAGCGCATTACGCTTCAACAGAGCCAGCGACATCACAAATTCATCGCGAGCCTCTGTGATGATCAGCGATTCGGTCGTAATATGAACGCGCCGTCGAAAGACATACCAGGTTCTGTAGGAGCCTGCTCTAGATCGATCTCCAAGCTGACATTGTATTCCGGCTCAACCTGAGTTGAGAGAAGGGACCCATATTCGCGTTGCAGTACGTCAAGAGCTCCGTATTGCACAAGCTCGTCCCAGCAACGAATGTTCATCGACAGGAGTAAGACAGTCTTGCGCTCTGGGGTCGATAGGTGGAAACGAACGTTGTCGTAATCGACAAACACAACATCTAGAGAACCAGGCCTTCAAAACATAAGATTTCAGTATCTGAACTAGAGCGATGTGTCCTTTACTTTTGCAGTTTCTCAGAGATGGTAGTCTGAATAATGACATTATGGGGCTGGAAAGGGAGACAAGTGAGTTCCTTGTCCAAAGGTTTCTCCTCTGAATACTGACCTCCAGCAAGATCATGTTTATCAACGCGTAAAGTAAGTTATCAAGCCTTAGAGTGTGTCTTTAAGGGGTATCGGGGCGAGATGCGTACTGGATGGTCTACTCAATGAGCAAGCTGATTTGGAGCCCACTGCGCGGTGGCGATGCACTTCCTAATCAGAACGCGTGGGATTCCATGCATTGCATCATGCTTCATTGCATGCACACGCACAATGAATGAATGCATTTGTGCAACGGCAGTGACCACCACAGCCATTTAGCGCTAGCACTGGGATAAATATATTGGCCGCAGAGAGCAAAAAAAATCGAATACTTTCTTGGGTTTTTTTTCTAAAGAAATAAAAACAATGCTCCAAGGTCAAAACTCATTAACTGTCGAATACTCATTAACTGTCGAATAGTACAGAAATAAAAACAACGCTCCAAGGTCAAAACTCATTAACTGTCGAATAGTACAGTCGAATAGGCGGAGACATCAGTGGCACATCACAGTGCATTATCCGAGAACCTCCCGTTTAACAGCACTAATAATATACTGTTTCCTACATCCGAGGGTCCGAGTGTAGAAGCTCAAGCCACTTCTGTCTCTCCTCTTTTATTGGAAACATTACCCACATAATTATTACAAGCCCTGAATATCCGTGAAGTGTAGGATGCGCCTCCCTATTCAGTCGCTTGGCCAGATAAGTAAGGATGAACATCGTTCAAGTACATGAGTAATAATACAAAAGTCGTGGAGGCGTTACCCCGCCGTAGTATGGTATGAGGGAGCAAGAGAGACACGAGAAACGTTAGATCTTCTATTCTCTGACCTGCTCCCTGCCATATTCGTGTTTTGCCGCGTCGACTTTCGTGTGTTAGAAGGACCTGCTAAATTTGACGTCGACGCCAAGAGGTTATCGCGCGAGTGATCTTGCTCCGCTGATTGTGTAGGTGCGCTCTTCAAGTCGGAGCGGTGTGGTGGAGGGTCATAGATTGACGAAGAATTGTGAATCATGCTAGGACCAGTCTCCCGCCAGTCTTCGAACGGCGTCAAATTGATTTGGTTGTCATCAGTAGTAAGTTCAGCCAATTGTTTTCTGGTCTTCCTCCTCTTCCACAAAAATAATACGGCAAGCGTTATCCCGAGAATGAATACTGCGCCGATAGCAATGCCTGCGGCTTCGCCTGCCATACTCTGAGATTTGTGTGGACTATGTCATCCATTAGAAAACATCAATGAGCTTCAAAAAAAGGTTCACACACGTTTGAGTTTGGACTGCGGCTGAGGTCTACCCAAAGTCAAGAAATAAAGGAGTCAGGCAGGGAATCATAGCATATAAGAGGATTCAATGCACCGTATTAAGTGGAGATGTAGAGCCCGTGGATGTGGGTGTCGTTGAGGTCGCCGTGCTCAAAGTTGGTAGGGGAGGGGGACCGCCACCGTTCTCGGTCACAGAAAACTGACAGAATAGTAAGCAGAAGTTTTTAGGATTTGCATCGACTTACAAAAATGGCGTCATCAATGGCTCCGTGATCAGGAAAGGACATTACAACAGGTTGGAAGTTGGCTGTTGAGACAATCGACGAGAGTCGATAAAATCCAATAGGCAGCCCAGCAGTCACATTCATCGTAAATACTCCACTGCTACTCGTACCCCTGGTATCGATTGTGGCAGTCAGTGAGAAGATAGAGGGATTTGTAACAGCAGTCGAAATCTCCTCAATGACGAAGCTGGAATGTCCCATTATCCTTTCAATGTCCGTTTGGTCCGTTTGGATTAATTGTTGTGGGGCGGAGAGAAAATTAACAGTTGGATTCGTGCTTTTGCTTGATACGAAGTTGGTGACGTTTAGTGATACCACGAAGGGTGTATTTTGTTTGATAGTGTCATTGAAAGCAGGACTTGTAAATTTAACGGATGGCTAGGGCAAGTATATGTTAGTCACTGGGATAAGGCTAAAATTTGATTGAAGTTTCTTTACTATATTTTGGACGGAAGGGAGAAGCCCGATAGGTACAGGGTTACAGGATTCACCTACTGGTTGTGTTCCATTGGTGAGAGGTACACCGGGCAAAGTAGCACAGTAATTGATGAAATTATTTGTCGATGTCAACGAGGGTGTGAATGCTATATAGAAAATATTTAGATAGATAGACGAGTACAACAAAACTAGGCGAGCTCACTGCCGGCAGCACCATCCGTGCCATCTTGGGAGAATGCTGAACCGATCACGGAAGGATCCAGTGTTAAAGAACTGCTAGGGTCCTGGCGTCTCGCCCCTCGTTTCCATAAAGAATAAGAGTTTCTTTTGGTCTTCTCTTGGGAGGTGAAATGTCGAGCCCATTTCCGTAATGCGTTTGGCGGATAGACCTTCCACTCTTAGGATTGGGCTGAACTATGAACTGGCGATTTGTTTCTTCAGAATTTGCATCTGCTTTCAGATATGACTGAGGAGGACCTACATAGACAACATCATTTAGAGAACCATGCTGCGTCAGTGGCACAACAACAGGTTGATGATTCGCGGCATGAATGGTTGCTGTCATTCGATAGAAGCCTACAGGCAATGTGACTGTCGTAGAAAGGGACGGAATCATAGGAGTTCCAACCTCCGTGAAGAAAATTGGCTTCGACGGATCTGTTGGGGACTGCTGACCGAAGGATTCCAGCGCATCGACAACGATATGGCAATGGCCAAGGACTAACCCTGCCGAATTAAGCTGTTGGGGAGCAGCGAGGTAGCTCTTTGCTGGATTAACTGCATTTCCGATCGCCAGATTATCGAAATCAGAGTTACGGAGATCGGCGAATTCTCCAGAAATACGCCCCCGTTCTGAGGCTCTTGAAATCTCGTTGAAGGCATTTTTGCAGGCGCGGGTATATGTCCCATAGGCGCGGGGTTACAGAAAAGCTGTTGAGACGGTTCGCCGGTCGTAAGGGTAAAGTTGCCACAGAAATTGATAAAGTTGTCGGTTGAGGTCAAGGATGGAGTCGTGAAAACATTATCTATATGGCATTGGAAATAAATCAGTTTTTTTTTCTGTCTTGTTCGAAAGGTTAAAATCTGTCTACCTTGCCCGTTGCTGGATTGTCCATCATTTTCAAGTCCTGTGGATATGACTTGAGGAAGGAGGGTAGACGACGATTGTGATGAATCTTGGCGTATATAGTTTATCTTCTCAATGGGAGCGGTGCTACCTAATTGCACACATTGTCGAAGTTAGAAAATCTACCCAATTCACATGACAATACTCACCTAACATGTCTTTGGACAGCCTGGAACAACTGAAATGGGGAGGTTGTAAGTAACGCCTGAACAAATGGAAGCGGAGAAGAAGAGCTGTTTTCGCAAAGATGGAGGTTGTACATGGGCGCCCATGCTTATTACTTCAAAGACGAACGTGAACGTTGTGCAAGTATTGGCATTCAGTATCACTTTCCGTGGATACGATCACAGCGATCACGTCCGGTGAGAACTGGTAAAAATAACTGGATAACGATCATGTTCGATGGTTTAGAACTGGTTTAGAGAGGGTTACGCGTTTACGCCGTATGTGTTCTACTAGCAGCCTAAAAATATGGACGATTGATGGATGTGTGGTAGAAGAGAGTACATAGAAGCTTGTCGTGGAAACATTTCAAATTGCGAAATCGAAACGGCTTTCGGCTTGCGTCATTATGAACAAACACATGCAGGCGCGCTGCATCAGGATGCTCGACAGTCGTTGCTTGGTGCTATTTCGACATATTGACCAAACTGAGCGCTGAACAGTACGTGCATTGCATGTGTACCTCTTCGTACACTTCGTTAACCATTGACAGAGTAGATTTTTCATTGAACGTGATGTCCGGTGAGTGGTTTCACTTTTCACTTGCGTTACAAACCCTTCAATTCATTCACTTCCTGCAGCTTCAAAAAGTGCGCTCATTATTGGGGCAACGGGCCAGACAGGCCGCCATGTCCTGCAAAATCTTCTTGCATCGCCTCACTTCACGCGCGTCGGAGAATATGGGCGCAGAGTCACTCCTAAAGACGATATCACCACAGGTTGGGACAAGTTGGAGCAGAAGGTTATTGACTTTGAGAAGCTTCAAGAGTCGGGACTGAATCAAGGAAACTGGGACGTTGTGTATATCACGTATGTTTCCTGTCCTCTTTGTCCCAAGTCCCAAGTTCAAGTATCGAACAGGTTAGGAACCACAAAGGCCAATGCTGGAAGTGCGGAAGCCTTTGAGAAGATCGACAGAGAGTACGCATATCTCGCTCACTAGTATTCCGTGCAGACCATTTGATCTGAAAGAATGCTTCTAGATATGTCATCAATGCCGCCAAACAGGCGAGGAATAGTGATCCATCTATCCCACAACGTTTGGTCTACCTTTCGGTACATTCTTCATGTCTGCGCCAGTCATTGTTATACCTTGCTCATGTTGTTGGAACCAGTCTACAGGAGCCAACTCCAACTCACCGTTCCTCTATCCCAAGTGAACTGAATCTTATATCTCCCATTGAATCGACCTTACTGACACAACATTCGATCATTAGGAGCAAAGGTCTTACTGAAGAAGGCCTCGCCAGTATAGGATATACCGACACGATCATTTTCCGACCAGGATTTCTTGCACAAACCAAGAGGCCGGATCATAGATTCGTAGAAGGTCTCTTTGGAAAGCTGACTGGAGTCCTCTCATATGTCAGCTCTTCAGTAGAGATTCCAGTACGTGCCTTTCAATTCAAGTCTATTTTCATCATTTCGAGCAAAGTATTGATAGGTCTCTAAACTCGGACGGGCGATATATCTTGCCGGAAAGCTTGGATCCAAAGAACTTCCACCAACGGTCAATGCAACACAAGAAAGCAAGGGCGACAACAAGTTCACAGTCATCAGCAATGCTGGCGCCCATAAACTTGCCGAATCAAACTTGGAATAGATGCATGTATCATACTGTGTAACGGAGCTTGAGGCTAGTTCTGGAACACTTGGTAGTTCATGATGTTCATTGATACACTCATCATGTTAGTCATTAACAATGCTTGAAGACTCAAGTCGAAAGGCCGAGAATGACATGAAGGTCATTTTGCAAAAATAGCATGGATGATACAAGAGGTAAGGAGGGAATATTTTATAATAGGCATATGGAAACAAAGAGGGTATTAGAAATAATATGCGATGGGCTGTGGTACCAGTATCATGAGCGCGATGGATACATAGATGATGTCGGTCAGATAGAAATGAGCTTTAGTGGTCGTGAGTGACAAGGAAAAGAAAAGACGAGAGTAGGTAATTGTAATGGCGACGATTAGTATAGGTCCTTATTGGCAAGGATTCAACATATGCAATATAGAAAACAACAGAGCAATGATGCAGTGAACGAGAAGTAAAAGCAAAGAGCAACAATAATTATCAGCCACTTCTCCGGGAAGTTGACAAATTCTGCGACGGCTTCGTGTTGAAGAGGGGTAGCGAGACAGAATATCGCTTTGTAAGCCCACGAAGCTTACTGTATGTTGTGCTTCGTGTAGATGGCTGCCTTTTCATCCCTTCATTATTGCTGTTATTATTGGATAGCTCCAAGCGCGCGGATGAAGTGATTGACGTCGTCGTTTGTGGCGGTGAAGATGTAGGCGTAGGCATGGTGGGAGGAATGACTTGCGAGATCTGTGGTTTGACGGCGTCCACATTCATCCACATGGAGGGTATGCTCTTGGATGGATCCTTGGGCCGTTGGCGGGCAGGAACAGTGGATGAATTATAGATAGCTGCGAAACTTTGCGCCGCGGGTGGTGTTCGAGGGACAAGCTGGATTTCCGATGCTGAAGGACTCTGATTCTTAAGGCGAACATACAGATCGTCTGCGGCACGTCCTCGGTACGCATCTGGGGCGAAGCCAGAGCGTTCGGCGCCTGTGCAAACGCTATCCAGGCTGACCTGCCGCCGTAGCGAAGGGCCGGTACGCGGCAAATCAAACGAGGACAATAAGACGGATGATGCGTTCGCGGCTGTGGCGTTTATAACACCGTTGAAAGTCGTGAACTGGAGCGGCAGCTCTGGTACAGGGGGCTGCTCCTCATGCGGTGTCCGAGCACGTCCGCTGCTTTGTTTACGAGCATGTCCGGTGTTCAGACGCAGGCTGCTCTGAGACGCGCGTTGACTCCGCTTCTTCGCAGCATGCACCGAAGACGTGTGGGTAGTGTCTGCAGTCCAGCTGCTCTTCCGGCTGCGTCCGCTCTTAGCACTGCGGGTGCTGCGTGTGCTCCGAATACTGACTGTATCGGGAACGTCCGTGGCCTCTGTTTCCTTTGCCTTGAGGTGGACTTGTGGGGGGAACGTAAACTGAGGAGATGACGGGGATGCTGGAGAAAGGGGTGTTTTAGGAGTGGTAGAGGAAGGCGTAGATGTAAATGTCAACAGGGTAGGCGTCATTGGCATCGGAATTGACGATCTGCGATTGAGTGTTGGAGATTTAGGGACAGGGACAATTTCAGCGGTTTCGATGATTGCTACTGTATCATCTTCAGCAATAGCTGCTTCATAGTCGTCCAATTCCCCAGCTATTTTCTCGGCTTCTTTCCATGCATCTTCTAGTTCAGCTTCGAGCTGCTTTATGCGACCGTTTGCAGCCTTTAGATCCGAGGTTCGCCTTGCATAGCTCGCGTTCAACTTCCCACATATCAGATAATTAAACAATTATGAAACATTTAAGATGTGAAACAACGTACTTTGCGTAATGCAATAGCCAATGCGCCCCCCCAATGGATGTCAATCAATTTGTTAATTTGTGCTGCTTGGTCATTAATACTTATGACCTCTTCCAGATTTTGTTCGCATTCTGTTATCGTCTCAACCAGCTGAGAGGTTAGTCTAGAAACAACCTTTACACCGTCGTCACCATCTTTTTGATGTGCCAAATTAGTGGAATTGAGGGCGTGGAACAGCATGGTTCTTCGCTGCACGAGAAAGCGGTATCTTGACTGTCTTTGCGCTTTGATTTCGTCCAACCTTTCCAGCTCAGCGGGAAGGATGACATCCAAGTTTTCAACAGTGAGCAAGCGAATAAACGACTCTCGAGCTGACGCCCTTATAGCTCTCGAAACTATTTCTTGCAGCTCCCTGGAGTCGAGAGTCCCTAAACACCCATATTAGACCAATGGAAAATAAGATAATAGTACTTAAATCATACAAACAGCTGCCTCCATCGGTAAGCCTTTCCACTGAACAGTTGTTGTCTGAAACTTGACTGGCGGAGGAGGAATTAACTTTGGAGGAGGAAGGACCGGGACAACCTTTACTTCTGAAATTGGGGCAGAGTGGGGATCTCTAGATGTGTCGACGGTATCGACATCTGGAAGGTATGCAGGAGCCGACTCTGGCGATGATGTTTCCTCCTCCAAGATTGCAAGGCTTGGCGACCTCTGGGATGACGCGATCGAGGGCTCCGGTGAATTTGATACAAAACTTGGTGACGCTGTCGTTGGTATTGGGACATCCGGCGCTCCAAACTCTGACAGGTTTAAGCCAGTCGAAGGCGGGGACGTGATGCCATTCTCTAGAATCCGAGACGCTCTGAAGCTACTTTGCCGGGTTCTCGGGCCTAGGGGTGCTATCTGAGGGCGGTTTAAGAATGTACTGGATCGAACTGCGCTCCGAACACTGGCAGATTCTGACATGATCTAGTTCCAGGTGAGAGGTGAGCGGTGATATGGTTTCGATGGAGGAAGACAGGCCGAGACGGGGATGCAACGGTGTTGGCCTCTTTGGTTTGGGGGGAAGGCGAGAGAGAGCTTGTCGTTAGAAAAGGTGGCGAAAGAGTGTGGGGGATGTGGCAAAGCTCAGTTGTGCGAATGCGCCACGAATAGACCGTAGGTATATAGATATTACTTAGAAAAGAGAAAACGAGAGAAATGTGCTGGTGAGAACTTGATCCAGTGCCACACAGGCGCGTCGTGGGAATCAAACTCACAACATCCATTTGGATAGGGGCACAGTGGTACCGTACCGGTACAGCCCTCCACAGTCCAGATCTCCCGAATCCACCATTGCTCCTATTTATTCTTATAGATTTCCAACTTGTCCTACATAAGTACTTTTCATTCAAAGTCAAGTCAGCCCTCATTATCAATTTGCCTGAAACTATTTCTAAAGTTGACAGTGGATACTATGAGATAATATGTCAATTAGAAAGTGCTCCAGACAATTACAATTTTAAATGATAATGAACTCAGGAACGAAATGGACGGATCACGACGAGTAATTTGCGGGGTATTTGATGTTGGCAGTGTCTCCCGACTCTCCTCGTTTGCTCTCGTTTGTTGTACGGCCGAAACTGTATACATAGTGTATAGCTCCCAGTGCCCATATCTTGCATAGTATTAATAAGGACGAATCACCTTTTTAAAGTCATAAACACGCCGTATGTTTTCTACTTCTTCGGCTAACTTCATTCGTAATAAAATCATGAAATTGGCCTGAAAACGAAGTCCGCTGCCAACCATTTATTACAGTTAATAGTCCTTAAAAAGGTAATAAGTAAGTAGAATTTGAGTAGTCCTTCACTGTGCGCTGGAGTTTGCCGAAAAACATCGGTGTTAGCCGACGCATAAACAGAACGTCTGTAATTTCAGACCTGCAACAACCTCAATTCTTTTGCTATATCGCTGCTCAATCAATTATCTGCTCATATCTTTGGCAGAATCACGAAGAAATCGGCGACGCCGGGATGGCTCATAGCTGACTCACCCAAGCATCGGGCTGACTGAGAATCAGCATCACGTTATGACTCACGGACTCGGGGTATAGTAACTGGTGCCAGTGGCATGCCTCATAATTCCTTTCTTCAAGTACTGCGTTCGAAACGCTACGCAACCATCTCACTCCGACTCTCCTGCTCGAAATCATCTTTCGCAGCATTTGGCCAGCATTCACAAGAATATGGCCAGCGATTCCATCTCATTTACTGTGAGCTTCCGCGGTAAATCGCACAGGCTTTCACTATCGCCGAACACCACTCTCACTGCGCTCCACGCACAACTCGAAGAATTGACCGAAGTTCCTCCATCACTTCAGAAGCTTCTCTACAAAGGCAAAAGGCAAACAGAAGGGGATGATGATGCAGGCACGCTCCTGCAGGCCGGAATCAAGGATGGAATGAAGATCCAGATGCTAGGAACAACAACGAAGGATCTGGATGGAATGAAAGCCATCGAGAACGAGAACCAACGGCGAGAACGAATTATGAGGGAACGAGCTCTGAAAACACCTGTAAAGGTGAGTATTGCCTATAGCTCTTGTAAGTATTTGAGTGCTGATACCATTAATATTAGCTACGGTCAACTGGTTCAGGCCCTGTATCGTCCTTTTCGTCGTCTTCTTCAGCTTCATTACAATACCGCTTTCATGATGTCAAGCCCCTACCCCATCTTCCCAATCCCGACTCTGCATTAAATCTATTACGACGTCTAGCAGAGGACCCGGCGATCAAAAACATTATGCAGAAGCACGAATTCACAGTCGGTCTTCTGACGGAACTCGCACCGCATGAACACCCAGAGTTACTTGGTTTGAACGAAAATGCAGGGCAGGCCATTAAACTCCGTATAAGAACGGATAGATACGATGGTTTTCGGCTATATACTGAAGTGCGGCGAGTTCTATGCCATGAGCTGACGCACAATGTCTGGGGAGACCATGATGAAAATGTGAGTACTTCATGTTATTTGTTCAACTGACTTAGACTGATAGATTTATAGTTCAAAGCTCTAAATTCTAAACTCAACCGTGAAGTTGCAGAATTTGAGAAGGCCACCACAAACGGCACCCACTATCTTTCAGGTGGGCCTGGCTATGACGTATACCAGCCCTCATCGGAATTGGAGGCAGAAGCGCAAACTTATACCCTCGGTGGACCCTCGCCTGTTCCTGTATCCACAGCTTATGAATCCCAAGAGGATCGTCGAAGGAGGATTTTGGAGGCCACGATGAACCGGTTACGCAGAGAGGAGGAAGAGATTGAACATTCGTGTGGGACAGGTCATTAAAATGCTTCATACCCAGCTGGTATTTGCGTACATGTAAATATATCTTATTCATGCTATCATATTTCAGTATAATACCAAATTTTCTGGAGACTTGATGTTGACTTCATGTGCGGTGCTGAGCGTCATTCGTCAAATTACCATATTAGGTGAACTAATAATGGCGCCCCTGAAATTCAAACTTATGGTTCATAACAACTTACCTTGTTTCCACCACGTACTTACCACATACCCCGCATATAACATCCATCCAAAACTTGTAAACCAAGCAATGTCCACTCTCAACTCAAACTTGAAGCAGTCAAGACTGGACTTCAGTGTAGGCAAACGGACTACCTCAAATAACAAGAATGGAAAGCCATCTCAAACACCGCCGATACCCGTTGAAATCACCAAGAAGAAACCATCGGGAAAGACCGAGGCTGTAGAGACAGATGACTACGAAGACTTCATCTTGCCAAGCAGTGACGAAGAGAGGGAGTATTCTGAGGAGGCTCCCAGCCCCGAGACCTCCAAACCAACTGGGAAAAAGGATGCTCCAACCCCGGCCGGACGTGCGACGCGTGCATCTACAAAGAATAATGCAAAGAAAACACCCAAGGAGAAAGAGGAGGTTTCGGATGACCTAGAGAAACCTAGGGTTTCCCGCACTTCCAAGGCCAACATCCAACCAGAGACAATTGCCACGAAGAAGAGTGCAGCCGGGGCTGCTCCAATCGCGGAATCGAAGGAGTCTCTTCTCGAGCTGAAAATCAAGGATCCAAAATGGACAAAACATTATGCTGAGGTCAAGAAAAAGATGGGTCTTCCTCCTAGTAAGTGTATCACTTTGTATTTGACGAAAAGTGGTCGTCGCTCACAAATGTCTATTTGCCTCAGTCCACGGTGAAACACAAAATAGGATACATGAGATACTCCGCGTCTTCGACAAGTAGGTCTAGTTTCGCACTATACATGCTTTCTGTATAGCTGAATCTGCTTATTTTACGTAGCTCATACGAATATGGACCTTGTGTCGGCGTTACCAGATTAGAGCGATGGAATCGAGCCAAAGCTCTTGGTCTTAACCCCCCAAAGGAGGCACGCTCTAATATTTGTTTTATTGGCAAAGTTGTTGATCTTTTCCGATTAATCTGATATAGGTGGAGGAAATACTCAATACGAAACAAGGGTCAACTATGCCTGAATATTCTCAGTCAGTGTTTTATGGGGAGGTCTAATTTTTGTCGCTTGGTTATACTTGTTCCTCTATTGTGGGCTTGTTGTATTCTGGTATGTGATCCACCTTTCTGAAGCTTATTGGCTCATTTTTTTGGATAGCTCATCTGTGATATGCGCGATTTTGTTGTGTCCTTAATATGAATTTCTAAGTTGCTGCATTTGTAAACTGCTTACGGGAAGGAATTGTTATATATTTGTTGATCCATTCTTCTATTCTCGTCGAAACTATGCGTTGTGAGCAGACGGAATGAGAATCCATATCAGGTGCGCACCAAGTAATGCTCATTTGTCCCCCATGACTTAAATGAATTGCTATTCGGGAACAAGTACTATAGCTTCAGATTGACATAAGTACGAATCCGTGGTTGTCCATGGCATCAAGATTCATTTGAACCACTTAGTGAAGACTTTCGAATCTCTTCTCAACCTCTTGCCAGCCTTCATGTCAAGCTTACACCCTGCAGATTCCATTCTAGATGAAACAGTTCTCTCCTTGAGCTTCGGCAATGCCACCATTCATACAAATCATTATGGAAGTTGGAATGCGAACATCACAAATCACGGTCCACAGCTTACAAGCTACAACCAAACTGATACTTGTATTCCCTTGCAATCCCAGCCTACTCAGCTAGAGAAGGGATATTTGGGAACTTAGGTAATCACAAATCACGAAGAACCCCGACACCGTGGTGAACAACAATCCGTATTTGGTGTTCGCCAGTTTATGGCACGTCTGCTAACTCCATGAGAGGATCAAGCGATGCTCTGTCTGCTGTGGATCATCCTCGAAAAATCAATACCCTGATATTGGGACCGTTCGCTTAAAAGGAAGTCACCTGCGATAAAGCCTTTTGACCCCCATCATCTTAGATCGCGACCCCCTGTTTTGCTGAGACCTTCCAAATGTCGACGCCTATGAAAGAGTCTGAGGTCGACGTGTTGATAATCGGAGCTGGTCCCGCCGGCGTTATGGCCTGCAATGCGTTGGCGAGAAATGGTATCGACGTCCGCATTATTGATCAAAGGTGGATAGAAGTTCACTTTCAACTATAACCCCTCCTTGATCATATTTATCTTCATCGTTTCAAGAGACCAAAAGGTTGCTGCAGGTCATGCGGATGGTATTCAACCAAGAACTCTGGAAATATTTCAGGTAAGCCTTGACTTTTTTATTCTCGCTTAGGCAGCCAACTTACCAGGGTAACAGAGCTATGGATTGGCAGATACTTTGCTCAAGCAAGGCGCTCAAATGCATACAGCAGTAAGCAACTCCGGCAGTAGCAATTCTCCACCGCTTATGATCCATTTATCTAGGCCTTCTATAATCCAAGTCCGAGCGGTGGTATCGAGGTCAGCCAATATTCGATTATGCGAGTAAATATAGGCCTGATGACCTTTTTTAAGCTCACAGATCGTGTGCCAGATGTGACCGCCCCAACTGCGCGATATCCTTTCGAGGTTAGTCGGCAGGGTTATTGTTTCTTCTCCTCCAGTCCTGATCATAAGTGAGCAGGTAACATTAAACCAAGGGAACATAGAAACGATCTTCTTGAATTCCCTACGAGACCTCAATGTCGAAGTTAATAGGCCTATAGTTCCCACTTCTATCCAAATAAATGAAGAGAAAGTCAATGATCCAACGGCACACGCTGTTCAAGTGATCAACTACATCTGATTTTGCTGCATCGCAATTCTTACCTTTCCCTCTCCTTCAGGTTGTATTGCAGCATACCGACGGAGCCCAGGAGTCTGAAATTGTGAATGCAAAATATGTAATCGGCGCTGATGGTAAGCATCGAATATTATCTTCGTAACAAGAAAATGACGGTCCAAAATAGGCGCCCATTCGTGGGTCAGAAAGTCTCTTGACATCGCATTGGTCGGCGAACAAACAAACTATATCTGGGGCGTGATCGATTTCACGCCCGACACCGACTTTCCTGATATTCGTAATAGGACTGCTATCCACTCTAACAATGGGTCATGCATGATTATTCCTAGAGAAGGAGATAAAGTCCGATTGTATGTGCAATTAGACGCTAAAAGTGGACTTGTTACAAGTACTGGAAGAGTCGATAAGGAGAAAGCAACACCGGAGCTACTTCTGGAAGTGTGTACCTGTATACAGTCCTAATGTCGATTCTTGACCAACTCACAGGATGCATTGTCTACAGATAGCTCGGAAGACGTTCCATCCTTACACCATTCAAACTCCAGAGCTTTTCGAATGGTGGACGATCTACATCAGTAAGTCCTAATTTCACTTGTATCAACTTGGGCTTTCGATTTGACATAAGGAATTACAGTTGGTCAGCGCGTGGCCTCGAAATTCTCTGTCCAGGATAGAGTATTCATTGTTGGTGATGCATGTCATACGCATTCGCCTAAAGCTGGTTTGTTTCGATACCCCTTACGTCTTATCCCTCATATCTATCTGACCAAACTATTTAGGACAAGGAATGAATGCGAGTATGGGCGATAGCCACAACTTAGGTTCTTTCAATCTCAAGATTTCTCACCTTCTGCCTTTGCTGACATCTTAATAGCATGGAAATTGACTCAGGTTATAAGAGGATCTGCAAAGAAATCTTTGCTTCAAACAGTACGTTGACTATATTTAAGACCAGTACAGTTGCTGACCCAATGAAAATATAGTACGAATTTGAACGAAAACAATATGCTGAAGATCTTATTAATTTCGACAAGGAGTTTTCATCGCTTTTCTCTGGAAAGCCAAGGACAGAAGAAAACCAAGATGGCGTCTCTCACTCAGAATTCCTGAAGTACTTTGCTTCTTCTACTCCTGAAACAAACTTTTAACTGCAATTATCATTTGTAGGATATTCCAAACCTTTGGCGGTTTCACAAGCGGAATTGGAATTCATTATGCCGACTCTGTCATTACACAATCGCGGTACCAGGACGTTGCCACCAATCTTATAATCGGAGAACGACTCCTACCCCAGGTCTTCATAAGAGCGGCTGATATTCGTCCTGTTGAAATACAGGATCTTTGTCCCGCTGATGGTCGTTTCAAGATCTTCATATTCACCGGAAATACTTCACAGCCAGGTTCTCTTGAACAAGTTCGCTTAGTAGCTCATGACATTGAACCACTTCTATTGGAACTGGCGTCTAGAAATATTTTTCAACTTTTCGATATCGTCTCCATTCGCTCTGCGAAAAAGGCTGATGTTCGCTACAATGAACTTCCTGTGCTGTTCAGACCGCATTGGTCAAAGTGAGTGCTACAATTTCACCCATATTTATTACCTTTGTTGATGCAAGTTGTTGCCAGAGCTCTGATTGACGACACTGATAACACAGAGAAGAAAGGCGGGGACGGATATCGAAACTATGGCATCGATGAAACCAATGGCGCAATAGTCATTGTTCGTCCAGATGGTTATGTTGGGATGGTAGCTCCACTCGATGGAATCTCGGAGATATCTTCATATTTCAGTTCCTTCATTGAGACTAAGTAATAGGAAGGGAAAACTGCTGGTATATCATATGTGAATAAGAGGGGCTGAATTGTATATTGTACAATGAATATAATTGGAATAAAGGACGGGAATTCATAAGTATAAATAACAACCTGAAAACATAATGCAATGAAGGAAGCGAAACAAGTGACACAGGTTTGAAGTTATTGAAACCATCTCGCAAGAGGATCATCCTGGGATCATCTCATTTGCGTGCCTTCGTAATAGCTGGAGCATCAGCACTATTGATGAGCACCCTCCTCGCACCTCCACCAGCGATCGGAGGGACAGGTGGTTTAAGCGACGATGTTCGCGACGCACGGGACGTCGTCGCCGTAGATGTCGTTGCAGACGCAGGCTTGACAGATGCCTTGGCCACAGGCTTACTTGAATTTACCGTTGCAGCCATCTTACGGGGTACAGATGCACCAGCGTTCGCAGGAGAAATTTTGCCCGACTTGCCAGGTGGAACTTTCTTCGAATTATTGTTCTCTTTCTCGCTCACGGCTGACGTTCGCGCTCGTGGGCCCGGGTCAGCCCTTGCCTTTCCTTTTTCAGCCGCAGTAAACCCTTTCTTCGCGTTAGGATCAGGATAAAATACTGGCGTGCGTCCGAAAATTGGCTGCGCCGGTGGAGGGGCAACAACGTTGGGCTCGACTTTCTTCTCCTGCAGCGGTGTTTCCGGAGGAGAATCAATTCCAAGCTCAGTCGCAGACATCCTTGCCTGAGATGGCTGCTGGATTATAGGAGCATTTGTTATGTAGCCCAAGCCCCCGTCGTCAAGTTCTTCTGGGACGGACTCCAGCGGCCCAGAGGTTGGAGAAACATCACTGTCCATAGTCAAACCGTTCGCAGGGGTTAATGGTGAATCAGCTAACATGAGAATGCGACTCAAAGGGCTTGGTTTGGCGGGTGAATACGCATGCACCATGCGCATGGCAAAAGGCTTGGCGACTGGGAACGGTCGTTTCGCAGCAGGGGGCGTAGTGGGCGCCAGCAAATTAGAACCTGAACCTGAAGACGGCGGTGATGTTTCTGGAGAATATGTCGGTGCTGTTGCTTCTGGGCTTGGCGGCGAGTCAGGTACTGGAAGGGCTGGAACGGTTGGCAGGGATGCTCGAGGTGATGGAGGAGGGAGTACAAAGGAGGTAGGAAGAAGAGAACTCGCCGAGGGAGCCAGCGATTTAGTCAAAGAGAATGAAGGAGCAAGAATAGGTGGCATGTATTCTGTTTCGTAGGATAATACACCCTTGACGGGCGATGCCAGCGACCGCCGCGAGACGCGGTGTGCCTTGCGGCCACTGCCAGCTTTCCCAACGCATACATTCTTCGCAGGAGATCTCCGCGGGGAGTGCGGTGGTTTTGGGAACGAGTTTTGAAGTGCCTTCTGGGGTGACTTATGCGGTGATTTTTTGGGGGATAACATGAAGGCTGATGTAGACGGCCTAATGGGCGAAGCAGGAGCTGGCGTTGGTGGAAATTCGGTAAGCATCATTTCAACTTGCCAAGCCCGTTTCTCGTCAAGGAACTTTAAGCGTTCCGCCTGCGGCAAAGAGTCAGTCCAGATATTTTGAGGCGCTTAAATTATGGACAAACTTACTTCGAGGGCGGCTTTCTCTTTTCCAAATGCTATTGCGGCGTCGGTGAATTTCTGACGCTCCATGTCAAGCTCTTTTCTAAGTTTATCCAGTCTATCTTTTGCTTCATCTTGGAGTGGACCTGACATGAGTTCTACACTCATATCATTTATTTCTCCGGTTGAGATTCGATGATCTTCTGCGAACTTGTCAAACATAGCTTGAGTCTCTGCTACGTGGGCTAGTGACTGTTTCTGAGATCGTTCTGTTGTTTTGATGAGTATTTTGGAAGTCCAAATCGTAGTCATACACGTACCAAGCTCTTCCTTGAGGTTTGTAATTATGGTTTGCAGGCGTTCAATTTCGCCTTCGGGTACTTGAGAGACGGGCTTGGTATCAGAAGGTATCGGCCGAGAAAGTTCTGATAGTGTATTGCGCAACTCTTCGAGCACCGCCGACAGTTTATCGCTAGCAGCATCAGAAGGTGCCAGAGGAAATAGGGTGGATAGTGACATAGGGATTGGCTTTGCAACGGGTCAGAAGCTTTTTTATGCAAGAGATATTCGAAACGTACTTCGTCAAGCTCCTGTTCGTTAGAAAGCTTGCACCTCGCTTGGTACAATATGCTTTGTAGTTCATTGACCGCACGAACAAGCAGTTTACGCAGAAGCAAATTCTCGTCCCCAAGCTGGGCGCGAGCTTGCTCAGCCTGTTCAAGAGCAATATCAAGGAAGCTCCGCCCTCTATCGAGCACTTCAGATCCATCAAGGATAGCGGTATTTGCACAGCGAATACCACTGGCGGCGGCAGACACTTTACTTTGTATATCTGCCAACTTCTGCCATTTGTCCATTGTGCGTTCAATTTCTTTGTCCTTCTTCTTCAACTCGACCTGATGCGTAGCGCGGACTCCTTGAAGCAGGGTCCTTGTGCGTTGCAGCTCGGCAGAAGTTTGCTTATGGGCATTCTCGGATGCTTGAAGACTCTTCACTGAAGCACTAAAGCGGACATGTATGGTCAGTATTTCCGACGCTTGAATGATGTCTCAACGTACGCTAGTTTTGATTTATGCAAATTCATCTCCCTTTCTGCGTTGGCGGATTTATCACTGGCCGCGCGATACATTGACGACATGCGCTCATGGTCGTAGGAGAGAGTACGAAGTTTCGTTGTGAGATCTTCTGTCCGCGACAGATCATCCTGGAACGATATGAGCACATCGGCAGCATATATCAGGACAGTAACAAAAAATTACATACCATCCTTTGGCTGAGCATTGTAACTAGACATTTCACTATTCGATTGGACTCATCCTTGGAGACGCCGGTGAGCGATAGGCCAGGCGATGGTACATAACCATGAGCAACTAGCTGAGAGTTGACAAAGTCAAGGCTAGAAGTCGAATCCATAGACGAGTCATAGGTTCCATTGTAGAACGGAGAGTCGAGATTCGAGAGAGACGGAGAGTTTGTATCCCAGTGCACCAGCTTCTTGGGTGTTGCCGTCATTGCTGAAGCGCTGCAAGACGACGCAGGAGCTCAAACCCTTGAAGTTGAACACAGAAAGCGGAAGCTATTCACCCAGTAGATTTGTCGGATCACGTGACAATTTCACGACTTGCCGTCGTAGATTGTATTTTCAATATAACAGATATCGTGTGTTAGCATGATGGTAAGTTGATGTGGTTTAATGTTTTTTGGTTCCCGGAGATCAAGTGTTCGATTCTTGGCCAGTCCCATTTCAATTTTCAAGTTCATTCATTTCTTTTTACATATGTTGTATCTATTTACTGTCGGGCTATTTCTTTAGGGTTCGGTTTAGGAAGTTTAGGGTGTTAGGGCTTAGGGATTAGTGGTTTAGGATTTAGTGGTTTAGGATTTAATGTTTAGGGCTGAGTTATCATATCTATGGCGCGCGCAGCGCGCCTTGTTTGTTAGAATCTGAATCTCTTTACCGTCTGGCTATTCTTTTAGGGTTCGGTTTAGGAAGGTTAGGGTGTTAGGGCTTAGGGTTTGGTGGTCAGGATTTAATGTTTAGGGTTGAGTATCATATCATTGGCGCGCTGCGCGCCCCTTGTTTTAGTTAGAATCGATTCGAATTTCGCGCACCAGAAGTTCCCGCGCGAGGTCACGTGATCCGACAAATCTGCTGGGTGAATAGCTTTCACTAACACAGAACAGCGCGTCAGATCTCATCACGTGGTCGCGCCTCTTTACGCTAGCTGCACGTGCCACCTCATTTATTTTGGCGCGTCAATTAACTCCCCAAGACTCCTCCAATATCAGTGAAATCAAACATTCTTTGTGCAAAATGATATGAAAACAGAAACGACATCCAAATCACGACAAAGTAATTTCAAAACATTATTGCATGAAAGCGAGCGACAAAACGACAGAAAATGATCAATGTCCAAAATGTTCCAAGACTCCGCGAGTTATTGTTGCACGATTTCCGAGACAAATCCACAAGCAGAAATGACAGGCTTCCTGACAGGGGCCATCCTTCAGCTCCAAGCATCCGTCGACGACTGAACCCCCCAATCTTCGAGATTGCCCCCAATGGGAGCTTGCCAGTCGTTGCCCACATCAAGAGCCGTGACTCCAGTCTCGCCCTCGTTCGCCTCCTCCGCGTGGTTTTCCTCTTCCTCCCTGTCAACATCTTCGAAGCCTCTTAAACGTCCTATGACCGGTGGCTCTTTCTTCTTCCTTGTTCGCGGCCCACGCTTGGACCCACGGGGTCGGGTAGGAAGATTTCTGGGATCGCGTTTCCAGGTAGATGAGGTATCTAAACCCAGAGTGCGTAAAATGACTAAGTGGCAGAAAAGAAAAGAAATTACTAACATGCTGCATTAGCGATCCCATCCTTCTTCTTTTCAGTGGAAACGAACTCAAACGGCACAAAAGGTCCCATGTCAGTGGATGTCGATCCCCAAGCGCTCAAATCCGTGGTCACGTTCTTCTCCCATGGGTGAAATTCCGACTCGTCCACCTCGTCATCTGGCCCAAGTCCCCAGTCCTCAGCTTTAGTACCAAAGTCATCCTTGGCAGCGGAGCTGCCAGATTTCTCAGGCACAGGTGCCAGCCCCCAATCTTCAGCTCTGAAACCGAAATCGGTGTTGGAATCCGTCGGCTCTTTGGGCGCCGGAGAGACACCCCAATCCTCGCGGTTCCCTTGTGTACTGGAATCAGCAATGTCAGCCTCGTCAGATTTCTTCCCGAGCGATTTCTTCGATTCGGTTGGCGCAGACGTTGACCAAGCGGACCAATCGCCAGTGGGGACGCCGGATGTGGTCGTCGAATCTTTCCCGCTTTCCGAGACAGAAGGAAGTAACCAGTCTTCCAATTTGCCTATGTTGGCGTCTTCCTTGGGTGCCACGCTCTGGTCCTCAGTGATATCGGCGTCAGTGCTCTTGCTATCCGTCTTGCCAGCCAGTTTTTTCGTCTTGTGCGGTGCATGTCCCCAGTCGGTATAGTCGTCTACTCCAGATGCCCCCATTTTAGGCTCTTTCTTTGAGTCGGAGGACTGCGGACCCAATCCACCCCAGTCAGCCTTTGTCGTATCGGAACCAACAGCTTCGTCTTTGGGAGCCGCTGGCGCTTTCGTCGATTTGGAAGGAGGGCCCCAACCTGCTTCGGGCACGTCGATCTCCATGGCTGCATTCTTGGGAGTTGCTTTAGGCGTCTCCGCCCTCAAGGACTTGCTTTTCGAACCATTCTTCGAGTCAGGAGGAGGACCCCATTCGCCCAGAGCAGTGTCAGGCGCCTTCGAACCCGTAGCCGACGAATCTTTGGAATGCTTCCACGAATCTTTCGTTGAGTCTTTGTAGGCTGATTTAGGTCTGTCTGATTCGATATTTTTGCCTTTCTTGTTGGAACTGGGTTTAAGCGGCGTGTCCGACCTGAAGACCTTGCTTTGCATGTTTTTCTTCAAGTGGGCGGGAGGAGGAGGGCCCCACTGTTCACCCCAGTCAGGTTCAGGTGAGTCCATCCCCACTGCAGGGCTCGAACCTTTCTTTGGGCTAGGTGGAGGGCCCCATTGTTCACCCCAGCCAGCTTCGTGTTCATCAATGTCCATGGCAGCGTTCTTGGACGTGTCCGCCGATTTCGCCTTGCTCTTCCTCGTGTCGGATGGCGGAGGACCCCATTGACCCCATTCGGTCAGGGGCTCGTCGACTTCCATGGCTGCACCCTTGGATACAGGAACGGGCTTAGAACTCCAATCGATGGCATCGAAGTTCAAATCCTCCACATTTTCGTCAGCCCTCCTCTTGCCCTTGTCCTTGGTGTCCGTCTCGGGTGGTGCGCGGGCCCAATCTTCGACTTGTCCTTCAAGTGTCGACCAATCGAAAGGCTCAACATTCTTGGACGATGACGCCGGAGACTTCTTGTCGTTGAGTTTGTCAAATTTGCCCTTGGACTTATCGGATCGGCCTCCGGATTTATCGAACTTCTCCTTTGGTTTATCGAACCTATCTTTGCGCTTGTCGTCATATGTGTCTCTGGTTTTATCGTCGTTTCTACCTCTGGGTTTGTCGTACTTGTCGCGAGCCTTATCGTACGTGCCTCTTGGTTTGTCAAATTTGTCCTTGGGCTTGTCGAATTTCTTGGGCTCGAGTTCGGCAAAACCACTGTGATCCCATTGTCCATCGCTTCGCCCAGGTGGAAGGTCTTTCACCTTGATTGGAGACCCGGTAGACCTTCGAGACCTGGATCCGTCCCTACTGTTGAATTCGCTATTGCGAGGCGAACCGCTGTCGAATTTCTTGCCCTTGTAGGGTGATTCGGGGCGGCCATTCTTACCCCAACCCCTGGGCTGGCGTGGTGGGCTTCGTGAATTCTTCTCGTCGGTAGATACAGGACGACGCTCGCCGTAGTCGGCTGGAGTGTCGACGTCCATGGGCTTGACCTTAAGAGTTTGGAGCGGCTGGCCGCCCATCTGCGAATCTTCATCGTAACCTGGGTCAACCAGCGGCTCCGAAGCCCAGTCAAGCCTAGTTCCGACATCCAAACTCCCTACAACCTCCTTCTTTTTGCCTTTATCCTTGTTGACAGAGGAATCGGCAACCCAGTCATCTGCAGCTTCAAAATTCATCGCCTCTCCGGTGTCTTTGCCCTTCTTAGGCTTAGCGCCCCAATTGTCTCCAGTATCGTTCGCCTTCTTCTTGCCATTGTCTTGGGCTTTCTTGTCTGCCGGTTCGGGTGATGGGACGTCCCAGGCGGAGTGTTTGTCCCGTTGCGGGGTAGTAAAATCCACCGTTTCGTATTCTTTCTCTTTCGATTTCCTGCGATCTGCGGGCGTACGGGAGGTCGATTTGTGTCTAGAAGCATCGAGCTCTCGTTCGCGTGGAAGATCACCGGAACGACCTTTACGAGGAGATGTGGGATGCATGCTCCAGTTTGAATTGCCACCCGACCCACGGTCGATATCTTCAGTGGACCCTAAAATGAATGTTACTATATGACGAATTGTTTGTAAATGATGCGCACGAACATGGTTCCTTGGCGGTTTCAATAGTGCCCCATGGCGACTGGCTTCTTGTTGAAGGAGCTGTTGGCGTCGGCGACGGCTTTGTGCGAAGAGCAGGTGGGATCTTGATTGGATTGGCCCCTACAGATGAATCATTCAGTACGAAAATCACGAATTGATCCAGGAGAAGATATGCCAACGAACATGCATTAACAGGCCCCTTGGGAGGTTGCTCCGCCAGAGGAGATTTGGCGCCCGAGGGTGAGGCTGGTTGTGGAGTGGTCTCCCATCCTGATTTCCCTTTGGCTGCATTGGCTTTCGCTGCTTCTGCCACAAATTTCTTCAGCGGCACGGGTTTACCCCCTAAAACACGGAGGACGATTAGTGTTGCTCGAAAGGTTGAATAATCAGAGGCTTTGACGAACATGCATTCTTTCCATTCAAGGGCGTCAAATTAGTGGTAGACAGGGATGGGAAATCCGCTCGCCCTGCGCCTGTGCCTATACAAACAGCCTGGTACGCATTTGAATGATACTACTTAGAAAAAAAGGGACGGACCTGATTGAGGAGATATTGCGGATGGAGTACTGCGATGACGCTCAACAACTTGGTTGGCCTTCTTAGTGTCGATCGCGTCTACACCCGGCTTGCTCCAGGCACCAAGAACACTAGGCTTAATGCTGGGCGAAGCTTCGGTCTGCTTTGCGACCCAAGTAGAGGAACCAACCACTGTACATCATCGCGGAATGAGGAATAGCGAAATACGACAAAATGATTTCCAACACACCTGGAGCTGGTGGGCGAGGGGGTGGCTCGATTGGGAGTGTACGAGTGGGAAGAGGACGACAGAGGGTTTTGTTTGTCCTATCTTCGACTGGTGGTATGCACCAGTGCGTTTCTGGGTATGGATGTTTGATTTTTCTGGGAAATCGCAATTATCATCATGAGCGCCTATTTGTAGGACGTGGACTAAAAGGAGATGGCATCAACGCACTCTTGACCAGGAACCCATTTATATAGCCATCGCGAATTGACGGCAATGACTTTCCAACCTTCAATTGTCCGTTAGGAGGTGAAGTATCAGAGAGTCGATCACGCAGTGCTCACCATCTTTCTGCGCATCGCGTCCGCGTGCGTAGAAGCTGTGAAATACCTGCGTAACTCTGGGTTCCTCTTCGGGTGTTGGATCCTTCAGAAAGTCAGCCCAGCGATGTTCGCCCAACAGCAAACCGTGGTCAACGAAATCCTTGGATATTTCGAGCAGGATCATGTTGCCGGCCTTAAGAGGAAGCACGGTGTGTAAGTTGTCGCTGCCTCACCGAGGCAAAGTTGAACATGTGAGTGCCACTCACCCTAGGTTTCTCATGGATTGCCCAAAGGTGATTAGGACCAATACATTCTGCGACCCACTTCGCTGCTTCGATCTGATCGTCCTCTTCGTGCCAATCGGGGTTGAGAGGGTATGGTTGGTAAACGGTGAAGAACCGCGCATCTTCCACAATTTCGGGGGACTTTGGGCGCTTGACCATAGTGAGTACCTGCTTGGGAGAGAGTTCTTACGCGTCCTGTAAGTATTATAGAGAAGAGATAGCTAAAGAGAGATTGGCGGTCAGGAGAGTTTCGATCAAGGGTTGGCTTTTATAGTTCTGTTTGGTCTCCCAGCCACTGATTGTTCAGAAGCATGACTTTATCTTCTATATGGACCGTGGGGTCCAGGACTTAACAGCGAGGCAGACAATGAGACACGAGGAAGTTTTCAAAGTTGTATTTAAGGATAACTTGACTTGAAAAAGTAACTTTAGGGAATGATGGTGATCGGGTCAAGAGATGAAATGGGCGATAATCAGTGTCACTCGGCGATTCAGCCGATAATGCTCACTCTGATTCGGCTTCCTTGATTCTCTGTCAAACGTCATGAAGGAACACATGTATGTTTTATGTCTTTTTAGGGAATTCAAGAAAGTGCACATCGTTGGCATTGTTGGCACATTTGTGTCTGTATGGTTTGTCTCTGACTCACTGGGACGGCGATCAAAAGAAATTTCTTCTTGACGACACAAGCCGCAGCGCCAGTAAATGAAAGGATCGTTGACAGAAAAGAGATTTGACTTAAGGCTATGCCATTTCAGTAATCCAATTGCTTGTTACTGAGTCGGGAAGTCCATTGTTCAAAGACGTGCGCGTGGTTGTTGTTCGAGGTATTCACCGCCTCGCGATAAAAACGTGTAAAAAGAATTGGATGCTTGCCCAAATACGCTACAAACCGGATGGAGGTCGAATGGCGATGACAGTACATGTGCACTGCGGCCAGGCGGCCAGGCAGTGAAGTCAGATTAAATGTCATGGCATGAGGATCTAAGTACATAGGAATGGCTATCAATGACGCGAGGGTTTCGGACCAGCAGCACTAGCGGTGGTCCTCGACAATCATTCTCCACAGCCGGCCCTGTTGCCTGTGACCATGATGGCCATTGGGTGTGCCTGTAGGTGTAGCTGTGCTGCGCGTAGAACTTTTGGAGTGAAATAGTCGTCACTGAAGCACATCAGAAATTCGGAATAGAATCATCGCTCAGCATCGCTCATGCGAAAGGGTCTATCATGATGTAGCTGCACGGCTGGGTTAGTATGGTCTGACGGCGCGTACTCTGGGGAAGACCAGAGGCAATGCGGAGACGCAGCCACTGCGCGCGAGAGCTGTCTCTGCCAAGGACGCGAATGGATTACCTAATCGTCTCCTCCTGATCAGCGGCAGCAGGGTTTCTTTTGGTGCTGATTCATATCCTGCGGTTCCTCTTTCTTTCTATCCTTCACCCAGCTTTCTGCCCTCTAGAAGGCGCGAAGCACCCTCCAATCTATGCCTGGGGTCGCTATCCAGCCGAACAGCCCCTCCGGAACTGGAGGCTTCGGTCCATTGCCCTCGAGTAAGTGGATGCCATCCCACACTTACAGCACCCACCCAAAGTCATCTGCAATGCCAGCGACACCAAACGGCACGAATCGCATCTCCAACGATCTATCAGTCGCAGAGATCAAGACGAAAGCGAAGGAAAATGTTACTAAGGAAGCCCGAGGAGTTTCTGCCATTACTCTCATCAAGACTGCTCGGACCCAGATTCTTTCGGCCAAAGACCATGAGGTTAAAGGAGATCTTAGAGGGGCATTCGCTTCCTATATTAAAGCAGCGACGCTTGCCAAGATGACAATGGATTCGCCGGAATATTTGCTTGAGGCCAAGGGCAAAGGTGGTGTCATTCGGAAGGAACTGAACGACTTTCTCGAGGTCTGTTATTCGGTTGGGCCTTATCAGGATCCTTTTTTTAAGTAAAACTAATATTTATATCTATTTAGAGCGATGGCCGCGACATTAGTCAACGAGCCAGCGCCGTAGAAGAGAAGTTGAAGGCGATAGAGAAGGCTCATATTGCGTATGTCTTTCAGTTCGTCATTTATCCACCAGTGTCTGACGACCATCGGACTAGCGAGTCCAAAGAGATTACTCCGTCAGCTTCAATCGCGGATCGTATGAGGGCGTTGCAAGACAATGGACTATCGCTAGGGCAAACCAAGATACGCGACCATGCAACCTTGCCCACTCCTCCGGTCTCTCCCAGGAATTTCGTCAATTCTCCTTCAGTTAGCGCTTCCAAAAGCTCTTCCCCTCTAGATCCTCCCACTTCGGCACCTGCACAATCAATACACGCATTCGTCTCTCCATCGACCCTGGGTCCCCCTTCGCCATCCTCGACACCGTCTTCTTCCCCTCCCAATAGCGCCGCGATGGGGACGTACGACCTAAGCGGCTTTAATCAGGCCTTCCCTTCTATTGACGAATTAGACGAGTCTCCTGCGTTTTGTCTGCCTTCTGTGCCTACCGGCATTGGTAGCACGTCTAAGCCGTACGGGAAAGACGCGCGTAACGGTGGCGAATCTGTAGCGTCTCCTCTGGCATCATTTCGCACCTTTACAGTGCCCATCGAACGTCCTTCAAGTACCCCTATTACCCATACTAACAATAACTTCTCCAGTCGGCCGCCTTCTCCATCCGTTAATAGAACAACACACAGGCCATCTGGACTTTCGAACGGTGTCACCACGAGCCCGTCAACATCGAAAATCCCTATTCCTGTCAAAAATACCGCGTTTCCGAAAGACCTTTTGGCATACCTTCGCGATCACAATGTGTTGCTCATCGATGTCCGAAACCGGGCAGACTTCGATCGCGAGCATATTAAAGGCAACGCAGTCGTTTGCATAGAACCATCGGTGCTCATGCGAGAAGGGTGTGTTTGTTTTTAGTGTTCTATTTTTGTCGAATATTTCTTGATCTATCTCCCAGTGTGACAGCGGAAGCCCTGGAGAACTCGATGGTGGTCGGACCTCGGCAAGAGGCAAGTCTTTTCGGAAACCGCGATAAATTTGACTTGGTTGCTGTCTATGATGAATCTTCAAAGACCTTTGGCAACGAGCATTCCCCTCTGACCGTTCTTGTACGCGCGATAAGCGAGCAGGCTTTCAAGAAGATGCTCAAACGGATGCCGATGCTGCTCGTTGGTGGTATCGAGGCGTGGAAGAAAGATATGAAAGAGGATGGGCTTGCGAGAGGCCCATCGTACATGGAAATACAGAAACCAGTACCGACCAAGAGCACGCCAAGTGCCCTGTTATTTTCCGGCACGAGCAGCTCCACAACTAGCAGTACATATATGAACGGAAATCCGCTACCCAGCATCCCTACAAGCAATGGGGGTAGTCATGAAGTTTGGACCCCTCCTCGTCAAGATTATAACACCGGAAACAGTGTAACGTACGGCGAGCATCGCCCATCCCCTTCGTTGGATCAGTCGATACATACAAGGTTCGGATTCAGTCGCGCTTCTCATCCGCTATCGTTTTTTGACTTACCTCTGCGCTTACAGAGCACCTGCTGATGCAGGCTACAGTGGTACATATCTACCCAATGGTGATAAACCTCTTGTTCGTCGGCCAGCCGTTCTGCGTCCAAGCTCAGGTTCCATCTCATATACTAGAAGTATGAATGATACTGTAAGTAGCGCCTCACCATTCAATATATTCCATGCACCGACCGTCATCCTGACCCATGCTGCCTCGTAGATTACATCTCCCGTTATACCCACTCAATCCATGTCCTCTGGTCCTCTACTACCATCGGGCACACCCATCACATACCCCCAATTCCCACGGCATATATCACCCAATCCCTCAGGCTCCAACCCATCGTTTGGGTCTTCCGTCAGCCAATTCACTACCACACCAGCGCAGTATGACATTGCCTCACCGCCACCAGTCTCCATCAATCCCTCACAACTCTCCCGCAAACGCAGTGATTTCATCGATCAGTCGCAGGAGGCGCTCTCTGGGTCGGGATTCAACGCCCGCTCGCCGAAGGCAGTGGATTATCCGGAGGTGACCTCGCCGACGATTGTGCGCCCGCCGCCTGTCGCTGCGTCGACGCTCGAGCGCAAGGACAACCGGCCACGAATACCCCCCTCGCCCTTCTCACCGCTGAGTAACGGTTTGTCAGGACCTAAGCCGCCGCGCATTCAATCGGATTATCCAGTCAGTTATTGGCCAGACACACAGATTGGGACATCTGGGTTGAAGAACTTGGGAAATACATGTTATATGAATGCACCGATACAGTGTTTAAGCGCGACAGTGCCGTTCTCAAGATTCTTCACTGGTAAGTGTTACTTGAAACGGTTTTTATTCCATGTTGACTCAGTGATTTTTTTGTGTTTCTTGCAGAGGGCCGCTGGAAGGTTGCGGTCAATTATACCAATCCACTTGGATCGAAAGGAAAGTTGGCAGGTGCTTTTGCCAAGTTGCTTCATGATATGTGGGGAGGAGATCTTCCATATCTCACTCCAATAGACTTCAGAGTGGGCATCCTTTCCCCCCTATCACTTTCTTCTGTCTAACTGGCCCTTGTTTCAGAAATCAATATGTCAACTAAAATCTCAATACAACGGCTCTGACCAACACGACTCGCAGGAATTTCTAAGCTTCTTGATGGATGGGATACACGAAGACCTAAATCGCATTCTTGCCAAACCTTCATATACCCCTTCGCCGGAGGAAGAAGCCGAATTAGAGCGCTTGCCGCCTCAAATAGCAAGTGAGAGAGAGTGGAACACATGGAGGTCTCGGAACGATAGTTTGGTTGTCGATTTCTTTCAGGGCCAATTCCGGAATCGGTTGGAATGTTTGACTTGCCACAAGGTGCGTAACATTTGGATCTACTGACGATCATGGAATTAATGTCATGTAATTTAGACTTCAACAACATATAATGTATTCTCTATTTTGCAACTTCCAATACCCAACTCGAGGAGCGGAAAAGTGCCCATTGAGCGCTGTCTTGATGCCTTTTTCAACGAGGAGGTGCTCGAGAAGGATGATGCATGGTACGATAATTATTTATCTCAATTGATGCGGTATTTACGTTTCCTCTAGGGATTGCCCACAATGCAAGACCAAGCGACGCGCATCCAAAAAGCTTTCCCTTGCTCGTCTGCCGCCCGTCCTAATGGTTCATCTAAAAAGATTTGAAGCCAACGGTCGATTCTCGGACAAGATCGACACATTCGTTGACTTCCCGATGAAGAGTCTGGATCTGACAAACTATATGCCTCCCCCTCTCCCCCCAGGTGCTGATAAATCTCAACTAAATGGCGGCCTGCCCATGTCACCAGAGGATCCTCGCACCCAGCTGCCTCCATACCGGTATGATCTATATGGAGTGACAAACCACTATGGTAATCTGAGTAGTGGTCATTGTAAGTTTCCCCTCGATACCTTTTTTTGTTTTACTCGTTCTGATTTTTGTGTTTCATTACAGATACCGCTTTTATTGCTTCTAGAGGCGGTTGGATGTACTGCGATGATAGCAGTGTTAAACCAGTAGATCCGAAGCAGGTCGTCGTACGTACTACTTGATTCAAGAAGGGAATATTGAGCTAATTCCTCCATTTACAGGGCCAGAAGGCATATGTTCTGTTCTACAAACGTGTTAAACCTTAGAGTACAATTAGTTATTTCACATTCCCCTTTTGCTTTCACTCAAATTTACACTGCCATGCTCTAGTTGTCATTTGTATTATTAACCTTCGCATTGCTCCCCTAGGACCCAAGGATTTGTACTTTATAGCTAATTCATTTCGTCATGATACCATCATGCCCATCGACTTTGCACTACTTGTTTCGTTTACATCGAAATGACATTTATGGCACATCCACACCTCCTGGCCGTTGCGATGGCCATTGAGCGCCAATGATGTTTCCGTGACAGGATAAAATGCAGGTGAGAATTGGGAATGACATCGGAAGCATTCTGGATCGGGTGCTGTTGTTGGAGTTTGGACGGGAGGTTGAATGTCGCTGCGGATGTTGAGGATGGTATCAAGTCGTCGGGCCTTTCGTAATAGGCCGTGAGCTTGGGTAGTAGGCGCTTGTTTGTAGGCTTGACAATATACTTGAAGAGCAGTCTACAACGTCGGTGTCAGTTAAGAAAGATCATGAATTGCAAAAAGAAGAAAAAGCTGACCTCCCCGCCTTCGTTGGTTTCACAAATGTCATATATGTCGCGTTTGCTGTGATCATGATCCTTGCACGACACAATGGCATTCATGCAACCAGTCTCGCCCTTGAAAGTTGTGGTAATAGTGGTATCTCTTCTGCTACTTTTGACCTACGGAAGATGAGATACATTTTTTGCATCATGATTTCCGTGAAACTTACTGGTTGAATCTCAAACCCAAACCGGTGACCTTGTTTCCAAGCACAAGAAGCGTGAAATTCTTTACTGCAATCGCTACACCGAATGACGGCACCCTCTTGCTCCCCACAAAGACAACACTTCTACACAATGCGTAAGTTCGCTTTTACGTAATAATGTACCATAAACATGCTTACAGTTTGCCATTTATGCCGAGCAACGGTATTCAGACCTTCGACTAGGCGAAGGCGCGAAGCATCGGTAAAGGTGAGTTCAGGAGTAAACACGGCACATAGAATATGCGCCCATCCTTGACTTTCCGTTGGTTTACAAGCACGAAGAAAAGAATCATGTGGTGGCCACGGCTTTCTCCTCTTGTCCTCGTTCGAAGCTCGTGGGCAGAGCAAACAGTCAGGGTTCTAGAGAGACGAACTCAAATACAATTCGAGAATATTCAACAGCCATGACTCACAATAGACGCCTCCAATGTTTCTTCGTTTTCACACAGTTCGCAGACCCATGCATCGACAGCAGATGGATCAACATGAACTCCGATAGTCCCTGGTGTTGATAATATGAGAAATATTCCATAATCAGCACAAGTGGAAACATACCTGCATGCACTCGGAAACCGCATTGTTTGCATTTGAGAACCTTTCCTGGAGGTCCTGTCTTGAGGCAACCAAGACACCGATTCTGAGCTGCAATAGAGATAGTTGGCGGTGGAGTAGACTGGACGGATGTACTTGTCTAGAATAAATCAAGGATAAATAAAAAATCAATCACATTATATTGCCTCACTTACTCTTGGTCGTTTTGTAGAAGGTCCAGCGAGGGGTGTGCCTTCTCTCTTCTCGCGGATTTTGGCAGTTGGCACTGATTCTTCACGCAGTGGGCGAACATTAGATCCGCATACTTTCGCCAATTTGTCCCGCAGGTGTCGCAAAGAATATTAGTAGGGAGACCCTTCGGTGCTTTCCACCACGTCTTGGACTCCCGTGTTCTGCAAGCACCACAGCTTGGTGTCTTCGAAGGCTGGGCAATAATAGACGCCTCATCGTCTGAGTGGCCTACGTGCTGTCCGCTACTCGCCTCTGCCAAAGATTTATACTGTGCCCTGATGGGAGCAGGCGGTGGTCCTGCTTCTTTAGTCGGCGCGTTTCTTCTCCTAGCTTCATGCTTTGCAAAAGTCAGTAACATGTAGAAAAGGAACGAAACAAATGACAGACTTTTTCCAATGGCCATAAAAGCGTACAACTTCATAAATAGATCTCGAAGCGACCTCATCTCGGACAGCACGAAGTTCGGCACCATGCTGGTGAATAGCGTCTTCAAATGCAACACCTCCTCTCTGGACCATTCCTTGTCTGTATATGGCGTTTCCTGTTTTTTCCACTACAGAATGCCATTTAGAATCTGAAATAAAAATTTCAACACCTAAAGTAAACCAACCTTGTCCAACCGATTTAGCATTATCTTGACATTGCTCATTGAGCCTTCCATAGCAGCCTCTGACAGCCGATGTATAACTTCTGTTAGCCAATCTACACTAGACTTTTGTTTAGGGTCATTGGAAAGACGATTTTTGATTTCCTCAGCTGCATATGGAGGTCAGTAAGTATTTTGAAGTTCAAACCCACTAGACTAACCTTCGGCCACTATAAAAGGAAGGAGGGCGTTACGATTGATTATGTAATAACATGCTATGATGACAAGCGCTTACGTTCGGACTCTGTAAAAGTGTTGAAGATGCCAAGCACTTCGACCGTATTGTCGCCTCCTCTTTCTTCGATTTCTAATTTAGAGGGTGGTTAACCTGTGAATATATATTATACTGGGGACACATACCTGAGGGTACATTATATGGATCTGGAGCTGGCGGAACATTGGCTGAAATTTGGGCCCTACGCGGGATGCAGTGCGGGGAAAGATAAGATCTCAGGATCTATATTGTTGTGTCTTTAGTCATATTCCTTCATCTAGAATGGCCTAGAAATTACCTAGCGTGTCTTCTGCAACAGTATGCTGGCTAATAAACGTAGGCATTTGGTTTTCCATAAAATTGAGACGTCAAACGACTACTCACCCAAAATAGCGGAACGGCCACATGTTGAAATGCTTGACGGGAAGATTTTCTTCTCTTTCTGCCAGGGATTTATCTTTTCGTGGTCGGCCACGTCCCCGGGCTGCAGGTGCATTAGACTTATTCTTGTTGATCGAAGGGGGTCGCATGGCGCAGCTCATGGCTGTCGACTTCCTCTTCATGTTTACGTGAACAAGGCGCGCAGGTCCAACCGTAACCACGAGAAGGTTTAGCCATTAACGGAGGCTGAACACATCTCATATGAAAGTATTTTTTGCAACGATCGCATAATACGGAGTCGGCGCTATGAAACGGAAACGTGGATCAAAATAGGACACAAATCAAGCAATGTCAAAACATTTACCTCGGACACCAGTCATGGCATGTATCACACAGGCGTATGGTATCAGTCAAGTCTGGAATGACTTCCTTCTCTGCACAACGAATTCGTAGCGCGAGGTTAGGACGTCCCTAATGTGGTCTGGGACTACATTACAATAATAGTATTTGTTAGGTAATTTAACACAATGCGGGAAAATTCGAGGCTTACGGTTTCGGACATCATGCGACGGAATAACCTCAAACTCTTTCTTGATATATGGATCAAACAGACGATTGAAATAAAACCTGTCTGGACGTTTCTTCCAGCCAGATAAATCGGAAATTTTGTCTCTATGAACCACGTGGCACTTGGCGCGTAGTTGATTGATGTCGCACACTCCGAATATATGGCAGCAAGCAGGAGACGTGGGTCCGCCACTGGACGGTCGCTCACATCGCTGGGCCGATAATACCATGCAAGACGTACTCGAGTGTAGTGATATTTCTTGCTTTCTTCACCTTTAGGGGCATCCTCTGGAGGCAAGAATTCCATTATTCGTGCAACGGAATAAGGTGTACCGTCTCGAGAGTCCCAACTAGGCGAACAATAAACATGGTCTTTTAAAAATCGGCGAGTTAGCTGCGTGGAAATTATACGACACGAGAACATAGTTATACCATTTACTTTGACAAGGTCGCCATTTTTGAGATATACAGGGTTTGACATGTTTGAATTCTGATCCTCGCTGAGATTGAAAAGTGGGATAGAGGGAAGAAAAATATGAAAGAAGGGGGTAGTGAGGGGAGCTTGTAGGGTAAGGAAAAATATACAATGCGAATAATTGATGCAGGACAGGAGGAATAAAGGCGGCGATGAAAGAAAGATTTGGAAAGTTAGAAGGTGGAGGAGGGGAGACAAGAGATATTCGCACTCCGACTCGTCCCATCAATTGAACATCGTCTCCTCTGGGGACAAACTTCGCCCACTGCACCGCCGCGAATAGCTATTAGTCTGGTCAAACTAGCGTGCTAGTCATCCGAAAATGCTTATGCATGTTCTGCAAGTACCTGCATTATTTCACAAGTTCTGACTCATACCTGGCCACTTATAGTACCTAGGAATTGACGATGCCGAAGGTCATCGCTGTCGTCGCTTTATAGCACAACCATGACAATCACTGCTGCGCTCATCTTAGTCCGGTGGGTCCTGGAATATGTTCTCTAATAATAACCAGCGGCTGTCGCCTCTTATCACATAACATCGATGGCATTTAAATCTTTTTGTGCGGTGCGAAGAAAGATGGGCGTGGCCGCGTGAAGTGGCCATGAAGCTTTCATACTTTCCGGGCTGGAAAATGAGACAAAACATATTTGAACTGGCCTTCGGCTTCCCACCTGGTTTCTTCTCAGGTAATATACGATTACAATGTTGGTGGACCATTTCGGGATCACCGACACGGTGACGGTGAGTCGGAGAGCATTTCCATGGAACCCATGGACCGATAATGACGCAACAATATATCAAGTGCAGCTGCGCATAGATTCCTGAATAGCTATTGGTTGCTTCGTGATGAGTGGCAAAGTGAAATAGGATTTGCGAGAGCCTCGCCTCGGAGGATGGGGGCCGGGGGACCTGGAATAGGCCCTTGATGGGGTTTGTCATCACGGAGTTGCCGGATTTGGGAACGGAAGACATGCCGAGGAATCGCCCAGGAACATTCACAAGAGCAGAGGTGGTCTCGCCACCAGACCCCCATCTGCCTCACTGGCATAGGTGATATGCCCCAGTGGCCAAATCCCTTCCTGCCGACCTCCACCTCGCCTCCATGGAATAGCCTTACCCCTTCGTTTACGCCCTCTCTGATTGAGGAGAAAGATCACCGCTCAAGTGCTCCTGCGCTGCACACCCCGATGTCTTCTACTGCATTTGACCCTTCTCTGCCTCCTCCGGCTGTCTACAGCAGCGCTGCTTCATCTCACCGCCGAAATCGCAAACGTACTCGTTTTGCCTCTCTTTCTGTATACTGGGCACACTTCAAGAAAAGAATAGGAACGGGGACTGCGCCTTCCAGCAGTTCGATTCAAGGCGAGAGCTCAGAAAACAACTTTTCCCAGAAGCTAGAGACGACGCAGACATCGGACGTCGTCGATGAAGTCGTGGTGGATCGAATGTGGACGGAGGAAATCAAGAGCTCTGTATCCCATTCAGAACATGGTGGTCAGGACAAGTCCGGAGGCAGCAATCAACTTAAGGAAGGCAACAGTGACCATGATAGCATTGTCTACGACGGCTGCTGGAGCAATAACACAGTTTTGATTTTCATTCGGTGGCGGGTTTGGCCATCTATCTTGGAGATATTCAATTCTCGATTTATAGATCCCAAAGCAGAAGCGCACTACGCTCAAGTAACTGACGTCCTTATACTGGCAATATAATCATCTAATACGCTCTGTCAGGAAAATTGGTTTCTCAAAAAGTCCTTGGCGCTATGGGCATCTCTTTGGCTAATAATAAATTGGATTTTGGGATGCGTCTTTATTCCTCGCAATCCTGTTGGAGAGTTGGACAAAATCTTTTACTTTGGCGTCAGTGACTCTTTTTAATCCTGTGACACCATGTATTACCATGCTCACGGACAATCATTTAGGTGGCCCCCGTTCTCAGTTTACCAGTTGTGTAAGCGCAACCTTCACAACCGCCTTTTGCGAGCAATTCTAAGTTAAAACAGGTTCATGATTATGTACGATTGGCCCCGAGACCGCCCGCTCCTATACCAAGTGTTTCTCGTCGTTTCTATCTGGTGTTGGTCAGTAAACCATCTTTCTCCCTTGTACGCTTGCATTAATTATTCGTTTAGGTCTTTCTATCAAGTTATTTCCATGTATGTGTCTTCAATAGTTTTAACGATTTCACCTCATCTTTTTGATCTAGTATCGCATGTGGTTTTTATTCCTCCATGCCAGATTGCCAAGGGAAAGATTTTATTACATTGTTCTATTACACCACGGTGGGTTAGTTCTTAACTCTTCTCATGGTGCTAAACTGAGACCATGGATTTCAAGGGTTTGCAAACGATCGCTCTGTTTGGCCTGAGGCTTCATCGATTTCCAGCAGCCTTGGGAGCACTGATATTCTTTATTTTGTAACTATTCCTGGTGGGCAACTATCTTACCCTTATTCATAGTATTCTTTCCCTCTAGTGCTTCAATCGCCATCATACCCGTCCGTCATAGTTGGGGCCGCAGTAGGTCCACAAGTTTCGTTCACCTGATCAAGACCATTGACTCCGGCATTTAGGCATGATCAATTTCTTCATTTTTCAAGCCTGTAAGTAGGCCGGACATGACGATAAAACCCGGCCACTCACACGGTTCACATCTAGTTCTCATCTATGTGCACTATGTATCCGAAAGTGTATGTCCGCCACCTACCTCTCTTTCTTGTATCGCTGACATAGATATTTGAACAGTCTGAGCGGCGATTGTATACTCTGCGAGATCAGCTCAAGATACAATTCAAGGTTCTTCGATCCTAGAATTAATTGATGCATTTATCTCTGATGCTATTTACCTAATATTAGGCACTCAAAAGGCTCAAGTTAACGAACGAAAAGCATCAGACTCTAAACGTCGTCTTACTTCGTAAGCTTCCTCTATTTATATTATAGCAACTTTGTATTGATTTTTAAATCGACAGCTATGTTTTCCATGATATGTTTTCTAAATTTCTTCGTGTTTGATTATTCTAACCTCGTCCGATATCCACAGGTCCGAGTACCACTCAACACGGCACGTAAGTAATTTCACTTCGATTGAACCCCCAACATCAATATTTACGCATATGCTTTATCTAGTTCTTGCCGTGCAGAACATGGAAGCGTCAGGAACGGTAGCAAGGGACCAAGAAATCGAGTTCAATGCCCTCTGTGGTAGTTTGAGCATGATGTCGAAAGGTATGACATCATTAATAACCTGACGAAATTAATGAAGTGCTTAATAGCCGTCCGATGTGATAGTCCTGAATGATGTCTTAGACTTGTAAGGATTTGGTGCCTTTGCCCGAGGATTATCTTTCTAAAAATTACCTTAGCAATCGGATGGATAGCGGCCGTTTCGAATCGATGTCAAGGGTAAGTTTTACTATCTGTTTTCAACGCATTGGGATATTAATACTATTTTTGAAAAAAATTATCTAGCCTTATGGCTTCCATCAAGTGATGAAGTCTCTTTTTGTGCCTCTACGGCTAGCCACAGATGCTCGAGGATTAAATTTCGAAACGGAGCTTGATTCCAATATTGATATTGTAAGTCTACGGATTTATTTCTATTCATTTGGTTCTTGATTGACTACGAGTGGAACAGGTCGCGCGGCAAGCAGCGTATAAAGCTACGGGTGAGAGTATGGAAGCCATCCGAAGACATATCCGTGAGCATCCGGACGTCGTTGGAGTTGTCACCGGTGACGAGACACGTTTACGACAAATTATCACCAATCTTGCCAGGTAGGTGGCTAGTTTCAAGGGCTTGATTCTCTAAGTATTGCATCTCATGTCTTTCTTTTTCTACAGCAATGCCTGCAAATTTACACCTTCTGGTGGGAAGCTCACTATCAAAACGCGTCTAATTCTGCCTGCATTACCTCCGTATTCTGATCCTCTCAAAGTTGTCGAGGATGACTATATGAACGGTAGTCTCGATTTTGGCGACAAGCCACGGCCGCTTTCAAAAGATTTCCTGACGCAGCATGACATTGAACACGGAAAGCCGGGAGCGCCGATGGATTGGATAGTTGTTAGGATCGAAGTTTCAGATACAGGGTATGGAATCAAACGGTCAGATATGGCCCGGAGCAAGCTATTTTCTGCGTTCAATCAGACAGAGCAAGGCAGACAACAAGGTGCGTCGTTTGTCCTGCAGACGGAGTTGTTCCATTGTATTGAATATATCTTACAGGTGGTAAAGGGACTGGTCTTGGTCTAGCCTTAGTCCGACAGATCGTCAAACTTAGTGGGGGTCGACTAGGTGTACAGTCCAAAGTGGGCGAAGGCTCCACCTTTTGGGTGGAATTGCCTCTCGGTGTCGGCAGTAAGACCTTTAATCCCGGTCCTCCTGATCTCCCGGAGGCTTCAAGCTCTTCCGACCTTGCCACATTGAATCGTGCGAATAAGCGCCTGAATTACCCAGATTGTGTGGATAGCGTGATTATGGCTGTGGATGCGGCTGGGCTGAAGATGTCAAGGAAGGCATCAACGACTGCTCAAAATTCTGCTGCGATGCAGGACATAATGGAACAAGGCTTGTATTTTTCTTTCTGATTAGATGTAGTTGATGCTCATTTGGTTGGTTCAGGTGGACGTGTAGACTTGGTCTTGAAGAAAAGACGCACCAATGTTGACGACGAATCAAGGCAAACAGCCAAATCGACAACCCATTGATGTCAACGGAATTGCCGATTCAACTGCCGATTGACGCGTTGCTCACCACTTTGAGTCAACCAATCCTCGGTGAACTGCCCAGACCGACAACTGCAAATGACTTGCTTCCTACATCTCTAACGTCACTCAATGAACAACATCTCGAACCAGGATTAGATACGAGCTCGGAGAAAACGAACCCAATTCAGCGTCCCACATATCTCCGCCTCCCCACTCCAGCAACATTCTCTACGGATGATCACCATCCTACGAATATCGGAAGTTCTCATGAACCACAGCGATCTCCATCCAGCGAAAAATCTGCATCGAACCTGAAATTTTTGATAGCAACTCTCGCGGGACCCTTTCTGGGTCATTCAATGGTGCTAGCAATAACAATGGAGGTCTGCCTGTGTTAGTGGTGGATGACGATCCTCTGACAAGAACCTTGATGAAACGAATTTTGACGCGGCTCGGATGTCAGGTGTCCTGCGCGGAGAACGGGGAGGTTGCGCTGGAAATGATTCTTGGTCAACGGATTTCGGCAGGCGCGACACCCTCTAGTGACGCTTCTGTCAATCTTGGCCCGATTTTGGAACAACTATCCGAGCTCAAGCCCTTTGATCCTGAAGGGAAATTCGCGGTGGTGTTCTTGGATAACCAGATGCCTGTAATGTCTGGACTGAAAGTCGCGAGTAAACTTCGCGAGTTAGGAAGAGCCGATTTTGTTGTTGGTGTAACAGGTCAGTGTTCCCTCCTAGCAAAACAATGACCACGAAGCTTAAAGTTCCTCTAGGCAATGCACTGTTATCTGGTGTGTAATTTCGTACGCTGTTGTCAGAATGTGGAACATATAACTCATTTATATTCCTAGATCAAGAAGAGTACTTAGAAGCAGGAGTTGATCAGTAAGTATTTTCTCAGGTTCTGGCATGACACGACAAATGCTAAATGTGCATTTCTAGTGTCCTCACCAAGCCTGTTTTGGAGAGGAGCCTGCGAGATATTTTGGTTCAAGCGGACGAAAGACGAAAAGACGTAAAACGGACAGGACGACCGGAGTCATGATACCCACATGATGATTTTAATGTGCACCCCTCACACACCCTCATATTTTAAAAGGTAGAACGGAGCGTTCGAATGTTTTGCTTCATCCATCGATTCTAGGTTACAGTCGGACTCTCATCACTGGTACATAGTGGAAGGCGTCCTTTGTCGCCTGTGTAACATCACCTCATAATACTAATACACATACATGCTATCGCTAACATTGTTCCTTGTACACTTATCGTCACACATTTTATCCCACACTTTGTCTACGCTTTTTTGTGCATTTATATGTTTTCGATGTCCATACTGCTCATCATCTTATGTATATTTATTACATGGGTTTTAGAAAGCGTCATGGTGGGTAAGGAAGTTGTGATAAATTCATTCCTAGGCATGATCAGACACCGGTCTTCCCACTGTTTGCAGTGGCATCATGGGCGAACAGGTTCACAATGGTCGGATTTAGCCGAGCCGAGGGGTAATGGCCGGCGCACGCCCTTGAACTTGTACACAACGCTTCAACGTTCAACCCCAACCATGTCAGATCCCCAGGAGGCCAGCGAACCTCAACCCTTGCCAGAGTCAAGTCGATTAGCCCTGCCACCGAGATTAACACCATCGCCTGACGCGACGGAAGCGGGTGTGTCTTGGTTTACTTATCAACCCACCTTTCAAGCGATTTATCAACCCTATCATAGAATTCAAACTATCAAGGAAGCGAGAGCGCGAAGTCTCCCTGGAACCAGCTACTACCCCTACAGCACATAACGTACGTGGCTTACGAGGGTAACATCTGAAATGCGAATGCAGGGGTACTCACGATGATTGCCATAGGACACTGATGCCATCCTACGCGAGCGCAAAGACTCGAACTCTCGGACCCCATTAAGAAGAATAGGAGGCGTCTTGATCCTACACAGGAGGAGGAAGACGGTGGTGGCTCGGGTTCCCAGTCAAGTTCTGGTTCACCTCCCACCATGTCCGTTGTCGAGTCACCCCGCCAAGAAATGAAGAATAAGGTTCGCCAGATCAGCCGAGGAGTTGAAGACATAACTTGGAAAAGCATGGAATCAATCCCAGTCCATAACAGCCATGACGTCGTCGCCGATTCTAAATTATCCGAGATTATTACAGAGGAAACCGACGTCCCAGGCGCCGAGGATGAAAAAACGAACTCGAATAATATGGACCACGAGGACGATTCTCCTCCGAAAACACCTGAAGATTCTGCCTTGTCGCGATCGGTTCAGGATATTCGGAATGGGGATGAGGCTATGATCCTAAGCACTCCTGACGTTTCGCGCTTACGTGCCGGCTCCGACAGTAATGAAAAGGGCCTCAAACGCAAATTTCTCGAGCGTGGTACTAGTCATGGTCCCCCGGAGCAGGACGAAACCGCTAAGCATCCTTCAGAACCCCTTAAGCGCCTGCGTGATGACGCCGATAAGGATCCCAACCCACGAGAGACGAAAAAGCCTTCACCACCACCAGCCTCACCGCCACGAGAATCACCCCCATCTCCAAAAGTTCCAAAACTGGTCAGACCCTCTAACCTAATCTATTTTGGCCACTTATTGATGACTACATCATTTTCTAGAGCGGGTTCATGGCATACGCATCTACCAGCTCACCTTCTCATCCGTCAAGGGAAATAATATATTTGGGACATCTAAATCGGTTTCTCCGTTTTCGCCATTTTCTGGCAGTCCTGTGCCCGGCCGTCACCTCTGGCACCAGCTGCTGAGCTAGATTTACCTTTAGGACAATCACCCTCTTTTACTACCCCTGCTGTGGCTCCTGTAGTCCCAAAACGAAGTGGCTTTGAAGCATTCGCCTCCTCTTCTTCCCCTTTTGCAACTGCAGCACGTACAAACACGCATGTTCTCGGTTCGACGTCGAAGCTGGGCAGAGCAGTTTCCCCACCTACAAGAACGACTCCGGCATTGAGTTCAAATCCTTTCGCGTCTTATGCTGGGCCTAGCCAAGGGTTTTCCCTGCCTGCACACAAGCGTGCTCGAGCAGGCTCTCCTGATGGATCGACACGAAGCTCGTTGGAACGAGCATCTGAACATAATGCGCTCAAAGAGTCTCGAAATGGTTCAGAGAGCGCAGAGGAGGAGCAGGATGAAGAACCAACGACTTTCGGAGAGAGATTGCGCGCCGGCCGGGACGAGGATGAAATAAAGACGATGAAGATAATCAGAAATTGATGCTTGAAGAGCAAGACGGTGTGTTCAATTATTTGCCAAATTGTTCTGTGTTGATGTGGTCTTTTCGGCAGTAATGACAGGAGAGGAAGAAGAAGAAACACTTCATCAAGTCCGCGGTAAACTCTTTTCTTTGGATGAGAATGCATGGAAAGAAAGAGGTACCGGCCTTTTGAAACTGAATGTCAAGATAGACGATGGCACAGGAGCGCGCTTGGGTGCGTTCTGATTTGTGATCTGAGATTATCTGTGTTTTTAATCTTTCTTGGCTTTAGTGATGAGGAAGGACGCAGTCTACACTCTTCTGCTGAACGTGACTTTATTTCCTGGGATGCGTTGCTCACTGGCGCAGGATCCAAGATATATTAGATTTAGTGCCATTGAGAACGGGGTCACGACAACTTACAATCTGAAAGTATGCTTTGTTTTATTCACTTTTTTGAATTGGTTGACTTAATTTATGCTTACTCAAGGTGTCCAATGCCAAAATCGCTGCAGATCTCTTGGAGGAGATAAATGCCAATATCCCGACTAGTTGATTCATCATGCCCGCACACGATCGAACGAATCTCTGCAGAGAGAGTACTTATAAGTGATTGTAAACTACGCTCATACACTTTCACCATCATGACCAGTACATCTACATATCATTCTAGTTCCTTTCTCCTTATCTTGCTCCCTTCCTTATCAGTGCTGTGCTCGCATGCTTTTTGTAATTTACATAACTTGCTTTGAGTACAGTGCAATATGACCCACAATATTCTTTGTTATGTAAACAAGCTGGATTTTTGCGTATGAAACACAGACTTGGAGGACCAGAGACAGTGAGAGAGAGCCGGAGCAGTGACCACGTCAATTTCTCACGACGGCGCGCGAGTGCGACACGTCTGTGTGCCGTCAGGTCGCGCTCATGTAACCTCTTCCTCACCACCATTTTGAATTCTTCCTCTCAGTCGGCTCGTTGTCTATGATATAACAGAGAGCTGCCTTTTTCCTTTCCTTTGAACTCTCCCTCGAACGATACCCTTCGGGACGGCCATGGATTCGACATCTATTTTGTATGTGGTCGGGATTCTTCTTGCGAGTGGCTTGGGACTGGTGAGTAGAATTTTAATACGCATTTATGATGACAACCCCTTCATCCTTGTTCTTCGAGTCGCGGGTCATCCATCTTTGGATGTTCGCCACGACGCAGACGACAACCTTGGGTCAGGGCTTTTGCTCCTGTTCTGACTAGTTCTTCCCTCCGATTTGGATTCCTATTGTAAAACAAAATGCTCATTTCACTAGTTGTACGCAGGCCTCGTATTTTGGTCACCACCACCAATAGTTACCCATGATTCCGAAAAGTTGTATCTATCGAAAGCATCACCCACTCAACCGCGTCGATTGACCCGTCTGGATGACCAAGTACCGTCGATTTGACTGTCGTCGTGCCAGCCTACAACGAGACAGAACGACTGCCTGAAATGATGGCCGCCACAATAAAGCACCTGTCGTCAGCAGGCTTGAAGGGTAAACGGTCGTTCGAAATTCTCATCGTCGACGATGGCTCAACCGATGGAACTTCCGCCACTGCAATCAAAATCGCAAAGAAACACCCCGACTGCGACATAAAAGTGGTTACCTTGGAAAAGAACATTGGAAAAGGCGGCGCTGTTCGTCATGGAATGCTGTATTCTGGAGGGGAGAGACTCCTTATGGCAGACGCCGACGGTGCAAGTCGAATTGAGGACCTGGAAGAGCTATGGAAATCAATGGATCTTATCGCTCCAAAACATTCCCCAGGTGTAGTTGTTGGAAGCAGAGCCCATCTTGTTAAATCAGAAGCGTTGTAAAAGTGAGTAATCCGAAAAGTAGACATTTCCCCAACATTTAATTGACCGTCTCTTGTTAGCGATCCCTCCTACGGAATGTGCTTATGTACGGGCTACATACTATCCTGCGGCTCGTAGGGGTGGGCCATATCCGAGATACTCAATGCGGCTTCAAGCTATTTTCACGCTCAGCTGCCCAACAGATATTCCCAGCCCAGCACCTGCCGACCTGGATATTCGACGTAGAGCTTTTGCTTCTGGCTAAGCAGCTCCATATACCCGTCGCCGAGGTTCCTATCGAATGGCATGAAGTAGCCGGAAGCAAACTGAATGTAGTCACTGCGTCGGTGCAGATGCTGCGCGACTTGCTTATCGTTAGAGCAAACCATTGCTTGGAAGGTGGTCTGCGTCCCCTGGAAAGCTAAAATCCGAGTGATACCCGAAATGTATTACATACTACATAGAGTCGCTTTGCTGATAAACTTATTCTATATCATGAGAGTGCTTTTGAATATTTTGATCTCCATTGCTGACGCTATGTCTATCCATAAATTATCGCATATTTAGATGCAAACTGGAGCTTTTCTATGGTATCCTTGTTGTTTATCGACAGTGCGTCCCTGACATTCACCAAATCCTGAGTGCTCTGAAGACGACCGTAAACTTCTCGACTCTTGCTCGTCCGTTGATCGTTAGAGAATTGATTGATTCATAGCGTAAGTATGCTGCTTTCACTATATGAAGCAGGACGTTGATAACCCAATTTTATCTGCATGTCTTATGCAGGTATCGATGATCTGAAATCAGAATGTATGCATGAATAAGCGCTTGAATAGGCGCCAGAGATGCTGATTGGGACTCGTTCAATAGCGAATGACTAACCGGCTCTTACAATACTTCCAATCATGGGTGCGTGGCACGAATCTTTCTTACTCGCCTGGATCAAAAATCACCCTTCTCCGAACTCCACTACACGCGTTCGGGTTTTGTTCGACCTCGTTTCGCTGAAATGGGGCCCCAGATGTAAATGTAAGTCCTCCATACATATTAGAAAAATCTACTATAACAAGCTATGACACTGCAATGTTCATAAGTCATGTAAGTTGTGTGCCATCGTACCTCCGATATTTCACATTTGGGCATGTACGACAAACACGCCATGTGCGACCATGTTGTCGATGATCACCTTGAATCCCAGTATCCGAAAAGGATGACGTTTTGGCGGAAAGGGCGGCCAAAGAGTAGGTTTAGAGGCGTCGTTGGGTGCTCTGGTATCTCTCTATATTCTGCTGGCTGGGGCCATGAATGATTCGGGAACTAAAATTTGGAGCAGATACATAACATTGATATCAGTGCTATCATTATTACTATCAGAAGACCACATGGGCTTGGCAGCGACTGAGATACATGTTTTAGCAGATCAGGAGTGACAGTTCTATTTTTCCCAGGCTTCCTTCCTTGTTCCTTCCTCCCTCACCACCGTTCTCGTCCCCTAGCTGCTCTTCACAGACGGCGCCCACATTCCTTTCGACCCACTCTCCTTCCAACCCATCCCATTGCTCTTACATAGAGACGCCCTTCTCACCCAGTCTGTGTCAATAACCAAAATTTACTCCGAAAGTGTCAACTGACCATATTATATTTGCCACACAGGAAGAACCAACAACGTTTTTTTCACCATCCCTGTCGACGTTATGACCATGCAGCGACTGCACCAGCGCAACGCCCATCACGCTCTCGCGGTGCGCAGCGGCATCTTTGATTTTCCTCCTCCTCCAGGGAGCACCGGGCCATCTGGGACAGGAAGTACAGGAGCTGAGACCCCGACGCCTCCCACCACCACTACGTCCTCCACGGAACAGCGTACGTGTCGTTTTACTTTACCTCTCGTATCAGTCAGGTCGTGGCGGTTATTACGAAATGTAATTAACAATTTGATTTTCCTGTATAGCAACCACCACTGCGACGCCTCCTCCCCCGCCGCCTACCACCACCACACACAGTACTACCACTTCCACTAGTACTTCGTCAAAACCTACTTCTACATCGCATACGGAGACTAAGCCAACCTCCACTTCGACCAGCACTACCAGTACCTCGACTACTTCAACCACGACCACGAGTACTACGTCCAGCGTCACTCCAACGAGCACAACCTCTTCCAGTACTTTCGTATGTTCTGTTTGCCTTGTTTGTTTGTGGTAATACGCTAATATTTTAGCAGACAACTATTGCCAATGTTGTCACTCGGACGCCTGTGAATACGGGTCTTTCAAAAACAAGCTCTTTCTCCGTACCGGACCCCACCTCCCTCGACAGTGCAGCTACTGCTTCTGACACTAGTCTTGGCAGTGCTGGTGCTACTTCCACTTCGCATGCTGGAACAATTGCTGGAGCAATCCTAGGCACTCTAGCTGGCATTGCCATTGTGGGCTTCTGTATGTGTTCTTACTCGTAAGCTTATTCTTTCTCTTTTCATAATGTACCAGGCTGACCAATTCTGCCCTCCAGCGTCGCGTTAGACGCAACCGTCGTCGTGCTCGCCACCACGAGTCTGACTTTGGAACCTTCAACCGTGCGGCCTTCGTCACCGAGAAACCCGAAGCCGAAATGGAACAGACAACTGGACACAACGTTGCCCCATCTATCTCCAGTGCCCTTGGTGCTAACATGGCTGGCTTTGGTTCCGCTGCTGCTACGACTGACGCTACTCCCCCTTCCATGGCACTCGCCAATGCCAACGCGGCAGCTGCAGCAGCAGCGAGCTTGCAGGAACGTCCCAAGTACGTCTACGGCCAAAGTCCTGAAAACGATCCTTCCGGTTCTCAGGATGACGCTGGCAGCGTGGCCCACGGTGGCGCGTACAGCTCGGAGCCACAGATGCAGACGTCCTACGACGCGGAAGCATATGGCAGTTACGCTCAGTATGCCGACGCCGGGGCCGTTGCTGGAACCGGCGTCGCGGCCGGCGGCTACCAGGACGCACAGCGAGAGTATCAGGGTCAGCAGGGTTACGACCAGAACCAGCAGGTATATTATGACCAGAGTGGATACGTTGCGGGATATGACCAGGCCCAGCAAGGCTACTTTGAGCAGACGCAATATCCGGTTGGGTACGACCAGACGCAATTTGGTTATGCGCAGCAGCCGGCCTATGATCAGACTCAGTATCCTCAGGCGCATTACGACCAGACCCAGCAGCAGTACCAGCAACCGGCGCAGGAGGGCTATCAATCACCACACCCGTATGCGACCGCGGCTGGCTCGTCAAAGACGGATGCTGCCTATGGCGGCATGTAAAGGACGTGACTGTAGTTGTGTTATCAATGGATGCACCGCCGACAGGAGTATGAACAACAAGTCGCTGCTGTTGCTGGTGTCGGAGCATCGTTGCACCGTCGTTCGCATATATCGGCTCATCTTTCTCGATTTTATTCTTCATCCAGCCTGCGTTATATCCCCCTTCCTCTCCTCTAACTTTCTCGAGTCCTTTCGCCTTTGTTTGTGTATTATCCTTATTTAACACCGGCCAGCCCAGATGTTTGTTATCCGCTTTCCTCTTCGCCGGTCCTATACCTTTCCCTGGAACCCTCAGATCCATCCATCCAGCGATCAACGCCACGCCAGCCCGTCATTCGTTCATCGTATGCGTGCCGCGCGTTGCGCCTGTACCCCTTGTTGATGCGCTGCGCTGCGATACTAATATACCACACTTTGCAACTTTTTCGGCATTCCAACAGCCTTTCTTATTGTCCCTTTTTTCAAAATTTCGTCCAGGTCTCCGTCCTATTTTCTGCGTCCTTCTTGAGACGCCGTTTCAAAAATTCCTTATATCCTGTCTGGACAGTACGCACGATTTGATGATACATGCATACCGTTATACTTGCAGCTCATAGCGTACCTACATCCCATGTTATGGTGTTTGCTTGCGATGTTGGGACTTGTAGCCTCCGATACAACGATCAAGCTGGATTGTTAATGTGTGTATGTAGGACAGCACTTAGGATATACGTTACGTATAGGCGATGTTTGGGGAACAATGTCTTTTTTGCCTTCTATCACAATGTGCTATTCTACTTACTTTCTAGATTAAATGTTATTATACTATTTGTGTTGCATTGATACTTTATTGTTGTTGGCTGCCTGACTTGTTCTGATGGGTTGGTTCTCTAGCTGCTCTGCTGAGATTGGCTAGAGTGAGAAGCATAGCTCGTTACAATAATCATCATTAGGACACACGAATGAGGAAAGGCAAAACAAGGAAGATTTCAACAACTTACGGCCAAGCGAGGCCATCTCATCTAATTCAAGCCGAATGTTGAACAAAGTCGAACGTTGAGGGTTAGATGTTCCGCCAGGACTAGGACTCGCTATGTATTTCGCTGGTCATATTTTCTGCCAGTGGTTTTTTGTCAGAAATGCAGGCGGCAATGACTAGTGACCAGTATTGAGACGGAGTGTTTGATAGACCATGGGAAGTTGGGAACCTCTGGCAGCTCTGGACCCGATACTACTCTAGTGGCCGACTAGCGGTGTCAGTATTTTCCTGAAGACATCCTGGCAAAGATTTTATCTTGTCGACGCTGCGAAGCGGAGCGGAACGTTGAAATTTGCTGTTTCTCTCTACTGCAGACTTGAACAAATTGTCAAGAATTGCAGTCGCATGGACGTAATTAATGGACTTTGTATTTTCGGTGATATAGCGATTGTGTTCACGAGGAATCGCGGGAGTTGGGCAGGCACATGGCAACGGGGTGATCAATTTGGACAGGGGTGCTGTGATTGGACAGCGGAAGGATGGGATTGAGTTTTCTCCCACCCTCTCTTCCTTCTCCCATTCTTCTCCTTCGCCTCATCGTCGCTCGCGACTAGCCCCTCCCTCCGGGCGTTCACCACGGTCCTTTCATCTCACCCCCGCCCTTCTTTTACTTAGTATCCTTCTGGCCGCAATCTCAGTTTGAGCATAAACTCCAATACACGCGACTTATTCTACGAATTTTCAACCCGCCCGCTCCCACCATGACTCTTCAGCATTTGCAGCAAAGGGGTCCCTTGCAAGCACATAATCACAGGGGGGGGATCGTTGCACGCGCAGTTATTCCTGAGAAGCAGACCACGACCACCGGTGCATCCATTTCACCTTTTCCTGGTTTAGAACCAGTAGACTAATATCAAGCATCATACCTCAGCTCCTGCGACTACTGCGAAAGCCCCTGTCACTCCGGTCAAACCAACAGCCACAACGACCACAGCGCCAGTCCTGCTGCCTGCAAAGCCCACGGATGCCACCACGTCTACGACGACCGGTGCCGCCGCGACAACTGGAACGCTGACTACCGCAACTAATACTCCGATTATCCCTACTACCCCTCTCACCACGACTTCCACTACGCCTCAAGTCATAGCCCCTCCTACTACAACTGTTCGTATCTTGACCGATTATTCCTGTGATTGTTAACCAAACGTTCGAGTTATAGTCCACCACGTCCAGCATCTCTGCAGTAGTTCCGGCAACAACGTCTACCAGTCAAACGTCTGCCTCTTCTACTCAATCGGTGGCTCCTTCCACGACTTCGACTGCACCCGGTCCAGCCTCCGGATTGGGCACAGGAGCTGTTATTGGGATAGTAGGAGGCACTATCGGAGCCATTGCCGTTATCGGCCTCATCGTCGCGTTTTTCCTGCGCCGCCTCCGCAAGAGGAGGCGCGACAGAGACTTCGACTCGGACAAATTCCGCCGCTCAGCAGTCGTCATTCCCGAAACTGCAGACGAGAAGACTGGCGGTGGTATGCGCCCGCGTCCGCCCTCGATGATCGAGCGCAAGAATCTTGTCGCCAAGTCAGTCGCGAGCAGCCAGCGAAATATCCCCTCGGCACCTCCGTCTTTGTACGGCAGCGAACATGGCCCACAACACGCCCACTATGGCGCTGGCGGTGCTCGTTACGCCCCCGTCCCCCAGGGCCCGCCGCCAGGTGCTCCATACGGCGCGATCCCAGGCGCGTATGGTGTCCCTCCTCCGCTTGCGCCGTACAACGGTGCCCAGTATGAGCAAGCAGGCTATGGCGCGCCACCAATTCCGGGTACCCAGGGCCCTGGTGCATACGCGTCGTATGGTCAGGATCCACGATACCCTCAATACCCAAACCAGCCCCAAGGATACCCTCATTATTCTTCTTATCGCCAGCAGGCTCCGGCCCAGGGGCATTATGCACAACAACAACAACATCAGCAGCAACAGCAACAACAGATGTATGGATATGGCGGTCAACAGGGTGCCATGCAACATACCGGAGCCTCTGCAGTCCCTGATCCGTTCATGCGCTCACCAGCATCCTCGCCCTCCGTCTCCCCGCTCCGCCCGCGGCCGCGCCACTCTCGGAGAAGGAGCGTCTGCGCCTCGCGGAGTCTATGGCTGAATCAGTGATCTCTTCCTCGTCCTCCTCCGGCTCTTCCTCGTCATCCGGGCATCGCCGCCAACGAACGCAGTCGAGCGGCGCACCTCCGGCCTACGTTGCCGACGAGGACAGCGGACGCTATCAGGCGTTGAGAGACCAGAAGATCAGACCCCAAGAGATGGCCGTGCGTAATGATACCGCTGAGACGCCCGCGAGCAGCTCGACTGTCGTCACCGCCACTGCGTCGGCTACAGCTCAGCCAGCTAAGGACACCGCCTCTCCGGCTGCGAGGCCTACATCTTCGCATACGGTTTACGACGCTGGAGATGCATATGGGGGGCTTTGACGAGGAACAGCTTGAAGGACGACGCTGAGATTAGGAGAAATGATGCTTTACTTGGAAATGGATACATAGAAGCCGGGACGTAGGCTTCGATTTCCTCGCGATTTGTGAGCTTGATGCTTGCATTTCGTTTTTCTTCCTTTCACTTGTATCGCTGAAGCCTCCTATCCTGTCGTTCCTCTGCGTCTTGGTTTCCTTCTTCCTCACCTTATGTCTGCTTGTTTGAATTGGCCTGTGTTTTCGTCCATTTTGTAGTGCACAAGGCCGTAATCATTCATTCGTCTGTCTCCCCATGTCCAATCATGATCACGATCTCCCTGGATTTTTTACCTTGCCGCGTATCCCATAGCTCATATCCATACTTTACTTTCTTCTTTTCCCTTTCTATACATCAAACGTCTGCTTCACGTTGTGCGAACTTTTTTTTTGTTGTTGTTTATTACTCTTCTTTCATTCTTCTTTTCTTTTCTTTTGGGCTGCTTTTCTTGACCCTTTTGGGTTTTCAACTACTCGATTATTTTGACTATTTATTATTCATTCCTCTTTCCCAAGTCGACTTTCATTTCCGAGATTCCATACTTTATACCTCTATTTTATATGTTGGGGCCTATCTCCATCAGTTCGCCTTCTGGCCATCTCACACATACTACGAATAATGGATGTCCAATGTCCATGCTTCGCATACAATTGCCAGTCCACCCTTAAACTTACGATGTCCGTATGGTATTTCTTTTTTGAAGAGGCAATAAATAGTATCTTTCCTAATGTTGAAAATACTTTAGACAGAGATGCAATATATATACCCTTCAACAATTATGCACTAATATAATTATAAGCTTCTACATACATACGTAAGTACTGTCCAGATAGGTATATGTACACTGATTCCTAAGGCTTGATGTGGTCTACGCGCATAGTACTCCACCTACGAACTTCCATCGATTGAGCTCGTGGACCACGCTTTGCTTTGATTATCGAGTGCATATGGCAACAATATCATATGCAATCAGCGATATCTTCTGCCTGAATCATGATGACGAAGTCCATGTGAAAAAAAAACCTGGCCATGCGCCCCATTCAGATGCACTCCTCGAGTCCTTGAGGGAGCGCTATAAGAAATACGCATAAGTAATTGGTTCCAAGCAGTGAAGGTGACAATTCAGCACATTCTGTCTGCTTGTGCCACGCAGCAGCAGCGGCAGCAAGCCTGAAGGTTGTTCCAAGGTTGAGTGAGACCCTCCAGAACCGTAAAGGTAGCGTTCGTCCCGGAATGGCGTCATTAGTGGTGCCTCCAGAGCGAATGCAAAGCTCTTAAAAGACACAGCTAAGCAGCGGCAGAGTGCATGGTGCGCAGCGTTATCTGTATCCGGATGGATCTGAGGTGGTCGTTATCGCATGCTCGTGTATGTCCCAGTCGTCTCTATCTGTGCGTGCATCGAGTTGGCGAAGGCATCGTGTACCAGACGCGAGTGATCTCTTGACATCTGACTTTCGGTTACGATAACTCGTTTGCGGAGTGAGAGGATGCTGATGGGGAAAAATATTTTTCAACGAGAAATAAAGACAAGCAAAATAATGCTCACAGTCGGCAAGCCTGGAGGAATATGAAAAATGGAGAGTTGAGAAGTTATATCACGAATGGTCAGATCTGCTACATACAATGATATTCGAAGCCGCAAGGATAAAAGGAAGTCCGACATCACTAAAGGTGCTATGGGATCTGATGACAACGACGTGAATGAGGTAGTCTGGGCTTTATTTGTTGAAGACTTACTCGAAGTATATGATGACGGCGACCGCGTTCGTGACGCCAAGCGATGCAAAAGCGACAAGACCTGCATAAGGAGGGGTATTTGAGAACATGGCCATCCTATTTAATGCGTATTTCCATTATTACCTTGTTTTAAGAAATAGGCAGCTAGAGGGATCTGGCCCGTTTGTCTTTTAACGCAATACTTGGAAAATAAGTAAGTACATGCGCTCAGAAGCTTGTTCAAACCAATAAACATACCACAATCACCACAACCAGGGAGATAAAATCAAGCAGGATAGCAGCAAGCTTGAATCCTATGTCAGTAGAGAAAAACAACAAGAGCAATAACAATCACCATTGCAATCTAGAAACACACAGATCAGTCTACGGATGAACATTCCGAAATCTGCGCTTACTCCTAATCGCATTCCCATGGTAGCCGTGCTATAGTCAGGGAAGCATCCATAGTCATCGAGGGGTAGGAGGATACCAAAGTAGCTCGTGTCTGGTATAGGAATGTTTGCGAAGAAAAGATAGATGTCGCTCCCAATCAAGAATCCGTACGACATGGATAGGACCATCAGGACTGTTCGATTTCTCCCTGAAAAAGCATAGGCTCGCATGAACATCACAGCTAAATAAATTCATCACGTTGATTATTCACGTTCATCGTGGAATAGAACACAATGTTGTACCTTGCCCTAGAAAGTGCTGCAAAATCTGGTTAGCCATTTATTTTATCGGTCATAAAATGGACAATAACTTACACATGGTGCTAAAAAGCGTGTACAATGTGCAAAATCTCTTTGCATAACTGGGGCGGATGAGTTTTGACGTATGCCCACAAAACGACGGGCCAGTAAAGCAGTGGATAATAGCGGCAGAGCAAATACGCGACTTTGACGGAAGACCAACGACTCAAGTGAACCTAGACAGGAATAATTAGATGGGCGCGTGAAAAAAAAAATATCAACTGCGAGTCTGCGACATACCACTTTGACCTCGTCGCCTATGCTGCAGCTAATTAGACCAACTTATACCGAAAAAACGCGTCAAACTTACTTCGCAACCCATTCATACAGGAGTAAAAAGAATACAGCAGACAAGCTGTACCGCACATCCCGCAGCAACTTGATATTTGCTATCTCTTCGTAGTATGCCACCAAACCTGGAGCGGCTCCGGAAGAGGGGTCCATTGGAGACGCGACAGGAGGTATCGTGCTCTGAGCCCGGGAACCGGGCACCTATTCAGAGTCGTCCAGACGTGTTCTCCGCGTCGCAGTGAGTGCTGGAGGAAAGAGCAAACAGAGGATTCCCGTAAGTATATGATGATTGATCCCCAGTTGCGAATCAAACGGTAATCAAAATAGCTACTGTGTGGGAGAGGAAAGAGAGGGGTCATCAACGAACCCTATGACCCCTGATGAATGTGATATGCCCTGATATGCCGCTGCGTAGCTGACCGTCGGTTATTGGTCCAGGATGCTGATCACAAAACAAGGACGCCGATTACTTTCGGCAAAGGCCGCAGGAGGGGTCCATACGATGCACCAACCCCTTGCCAACCACAACGGAAGGCATTCAAATCGTCCAAATCAATTTCAAGCACTACAAAGGCATTTTTAGAGTACATAATCAATCAGGAAAGATATATAAAAAGGGTGTCTGCCATTCGGTGAAACGCTGCTCAAACAGTGCCGGTACTGCGAGATCTTGGTTCCGGTGCTCTAAGAAAATTTGTGCCCTTTTTATCGCTCAATTTTTTCAATGAATATCTAACATATGTATAGATGAAAAAGTGATTGAATACAATTACCTTTTGAGTATGCGTTCACGGCGGCTCCGAGTAATTGCGGATGATGGCGTAGGTTTCAAGAGATTTTAGACTTAGTAGCTTCCGAGGCTAGCAGAAAGCTCCATTTATCTGGGTGCTACCTTCTAAAAATGACGTTTTTTTTCTAGAATGTCTAAGAGGTGAGCCTTAGTTCTGTTTCGTAGTAGGCAGTAAACGGCGACGGTACAACGTCCTTGAATTCCAGACACCGTCCAGAGCAATTTCAGTGAAATAAAGCCTCTTTATTTGAGTCAAGCAGTTTGCCAATAGCGTGTCCTGGAATGCAGAAGTAACGTCAAGTTCGATCAACAGGTGCGTGAGCGTCTATCATAACTCGTTCCATTATAGATTTCGATCGCGATCAAGCGCCTGTGCCACCAACGTCTATATTTAGTATCTGAATCTTCAAATTGTTCTAACAAAATTACTGGGGTGGATGTTTACCCGAAAGGACATCAGTACTCTCGAAGCTATTTCAGAGAAGTCAAGACACTATACATGTTTGTCGAAGTGACCGTTTTGAATATTGAATGAGTATTAAGAATGACGTGCGCGCCGCGCTGCGAGGTCGCGCAAAACTATGCACGTGAGCTACGTTTTCAACGAACAGCGTGACACGCTGTCACTCAGAACTCATCCAAGCACTCATGATCTTGCTCAGCGCTCAGCGCTCAATGCTCATGGCCTTCGACTCTCGTCTATGACTTGCTGAAACATCGGGGAGTGATTGGGAAGAGATATTACGGAACGACCGCATCAATCGTTGGCAGCCGCGGGATTCTTGTGCCTCATTTGTCGAATGTCCTAGAAGCTATGGTCCAACAGAATCTCACTGTTTCTGAACCTCCAAAACAAAACGTTCAGTGCTAGTGTTTTGGCGCCTACCGGAAGAATGGGCGGAGATCCTCTACGATTGGGTATTGTGTTCTGTTGCAGATTTCACCTTCATCTTCAATATACTCATATGCGTCTACTCAGGTAATTTCCACTGGGCAGATCAACACAATCATGACTTTCTATGATATGACTGATTCTCCACTGGAATCCCTTTCAATGGTATCCCTTTACTGCTGCTGCACAAAGCTATTGCTCCGTGAATGAAATATCCATCTTTCAAGATGACGACTTCTTTATCAGCCATAACTAACATGATCTTCTTATAACCCACAGATCTTAAGCTCCCATGGAATAATGGGCCGAAGGAAAATGTGATATTGCTACCCTCACCTCCACCATAATGGCCAGCCGTCGCCTCAGCTCTAGTTATCTGTCGGCGGTGGGTTTTCATGTTATTAATTCACTTTCGCATGAATGATTATTTTCACCGGGCACAATAGCCTTCTCCATAATGCTGGGCTAGTGTATAATAAACAAGAACACAAGTAAGATTATAGAGATGCAGGGCATCTCCGGCGATGGCCATACACAGGAATGGGCGAAAACAGAAGACAGCAGAGGGCTGTCGCCAGCGCAAGCGATGCAAAACATGGTCACTGCCAACTCAGCCAACAACCCAACGAGCAACAACGTGATTAAGCATTCGTAACAAAGCTAGCGCAAAATTCTGCTTCTCCTTTCAATAACGGACCACACCCAATCGCATGGTCTGAGGTTGGTGGGGTGACACTCCAAATGCTGAAGTTCGATAGCGTTGAAGCACTAGAGTTGAAAACTTCAACCTCAGGCTTTTGCAAGTGAACTAGTGACAGGCGCATGATGAGAAGGCCATGAAACTATTAGCTTTGTGATAATTAGACACAATATCAGTTCGGCAAATCCTTATATTTGATGTTTCTGGCATCTATCACTTCGAAATATTATCAAATTCTCATCAACGAGACAAGAAGGAGCAGAGGGTATGGCCTTCCACCCAAAAATCCCTTCAATGAGTGGCCTCGGATAAGAGCTCCTTCCTAAATGTTTGGTATTCAGCTCAGCGGTATTCATAGATAATCCCACAACGCAGTCCCACCAGCGACCATCCTCTCGTTCATATTGAAATCCGGGATCCTCGTAGAATCCAATTGTCTCGAGAAGTGGCCCTATATCTCCCTTTGAAATTGGGTCGCGTCAGATGAAGCCTCCTCTCTGACTGCTCGGAATTCTTTTATCAGCGTCCACCACCATGGTACCGGTTGATTTTTTGTTAAATCCGCAAAACGGCTGACAGAACTGAGTTTAGGTGATTCGAGATTTGGGAAATAATGTTCAATATATCGGGAAATTCCAATGACCATTTTCATCGAGAGTGGGTCATTTGTGTTCCAAGACAGAGGTTTGATGTTGATAAGGTCAAGTCTTTTGAGTCCATGACGAATTCGTGAATTGCCAGCCCGATCAGTATACAATGATTCGCTGGTTTGAAGTTGAAAATCGATGGATATTTGTAGCTCTATGATATTAGGGAGATTGCGAGCAATCATGCCCAAGCATAAGAGAGATGGACGGTTGTTGTCACACGAAGGAGGGAGGAATAAATTCCGGAGATTAATCCAGCTATTGTTACCGCAAAGCCCACGAATAACATTGTCATTGACAGCGAGCGATATGCCCGTAATGCCCAAGATCGTGAGATGTTTGCAACCCTGTAATAATGGGATAGTGGTTTCGGGAAGGACTGTAGTATAATTCCCATTCTGAACATGGACCACGAAATCCTTCAAAAATGGGGAAATACAAGCGCATTCCTTTATAGAGCCGATTAAAGAAGTACGAGCTCTGCAGACATTGGGCAGGTAAGCCTAATGGTGGCTAGGCTCTCTAGTATATCCATGGCTTGCAGCAATTTGAGGATTAGGACGGATGGACCTCCAAATTGCAGGTACTGAAGCTTCTCGAATCGAACCCTAATAGAATTTTGAGGCTGCGTTGTATTTTCATCATATATGCAATATTGATCCATGTTAATGGCTAGATGGGTTAAAGATGGAAGATTTCTCCAAGATAAGAAATCGGAGGATAGCAAAGTTGCACTTGTCAAGATCAGATTCAAGGATTTCAAGCATGTGAACATATGAAGGAGGCTGAATGTGTGGGTTGTGAGGCATCCTCCAAGAACGATGTCCTGCAATGGAACATCCTTCTGCTCCAAGACCGATAGATATGAAGCTATATTTTCCTCTGCGGTTGCCGATATGCCATTGATCTCTAAAGTTGTCATAGTTGTAGAATATGCGAGGAACAAGACATCGAGGTTCCCGGAATTTTTAAGGTGGTAAGGGAGTTTAAGAGAAGGAATATAAACCGATTGAAGATTTGGGAGTATCTGACATTTCAGGGTAGCGAGGCGATGTATCGCATGTCCCTTGATCGTCTCGTGGAAGCTGGTTAGGCATAAGTATCGGACCTTTGTCCCATAAAGTTGAAGAACCCTGTGGTCCTCAGATGATATTGTGTCGTTGATAGTCTAAATGATTTAGTGAGCACCCTGGAAGTTTGGAAGTTGAAGGTCTCGCATGTGAAAGCATAACTCACATATACACCATCAACGAGTACAAAGGTGGACAAAAGCTTGAGAACCGGTAGAATGGACTCCAACTTTCTCCATAGAAGAGTTATTGCGGGATTGAAGAATGCTTTGCATGTTATAGCGGCTGAGAACAGATTGGAAGGCGTGGTGGATTCAAGGTCCCAAATGTTGTTAAGAAATGCTTCTGGATCCATAAAGGCAAATATGATTGGCAGGAGATCTTCGTTTGTTAGGACTTCAGCCTGTGCAGATGCAGACATAGTTCTAGATGGAGAGATGGAAGTAACTCTTTCAAGATACTTGGCGACGCCGGTTCATATTTGGTAGGGCTTACTCGTTGTATCCGGCTCTATTTAGCCACAGTCAACAACTTTTGATACCGTAGATTTGCTGCAGATATGTGCGTAAAGGAAAAGAGAAGAAATAGCAGCTGAACGTCGAACCCCGAATACGAAGGCTTGACGCGTTGATTTCGTACAGATGATACCAGTTGATAATCAGTAAGCAATTAATTAGGCGCCCACTGCGGAGTCGGCGTGGACACAGGCGGACATTGAATCATGAGTCACGAGGTCTCTTTGAATCTGCTTTGAATTTGCTTTGAATTCAAGTTGGCCTCGTCGACTCTTGAACAGAACGTCTCTGTGTATAAATGTCAACCACCATTCTGACGCTAATAGCCGTCCTCCGCATTACCACTCTAGGGATCATGTAGAGCAAAATAAGGGCCGAAGATTCTCTGGTGCGTATTGGATAAGTAGTATGAAAGTCTCTGGAACTGACCTGAGTGAGATGAGGGTGACCTGAGTGCTGCTGCCTGCACAGTTAGTATAGGAGTGGCTTATAAAATTGAAGTGATATCGGGATTCGAATACTTAGGTGGCTGCCACTGGCTGGTCTAATTCTGCGTAACCAGGAAGCCTCGAGTTTCCCGGGCCTTAATAACGGACTGTACCATCAACCCTTTTCAAGTTCTGCTTCGGAGATCTCGAAAGCAATACTACGCTTCCTTCAAAGTTAGATCATTGGGCTCAGCTGCAAGGCCGATATCAATACGACACAGCGGTTACAATTTCGGGATTTCCATCGACGTCCTACGACGCCGAATACTTGATGATCATTGTGGACAAACATATATGAAGACGCTTCCCCCTTCTCGTTGTATAGCCTCAAAAATCTAGTTGTCAGAATTCGCTTTTGTTTTTTGGTATTTTGATTATCTTTTCGTATGAAGGCATAAGCGCTTATAGATCGTAAAAGAACGCTTCAACTTCGACGCTCTTCACAGAAAACTAAAGTTCTATCAAAGTGCGACAATTTAATTCCCAAAAGCTAACCATTTGGATTAAATTTGGGTCTGTAATCGATGCGACTACGAGGTACTTATCCATTCTGTCAGCATGTCGCCATGCTGAGTGAACAATCTTGAACAGTGCGCGAATTTGATGGATGCAATCACCTTCCACCGCCTTTCGGCAATGGTCGTCATCAGAACATCTAGTCAAATGTTTGCCAAACATTGTAATTTATAACCAGGCTACTTTTTCGCACCACTGGCATATCCATATCCCTCCACTTCTATTACACAGTCGTGTTGCAGTCGTGCGCTGTCGTGCGTCAGCTGGATACAGTCCCCGGGCGCCAATATGTCAAATCCAGCACCTCGGCAAATAGTAGTGGATGACAGCGATATTGGGATCATCTATTCAAGTTCGTTTTTGTGGATAATACTGGAGACCAAAACAGTCGGGGAAACTTTGGTACAACTCTCAAATCCACTCTCCACGGTACAAATGGTACTGGGAGCTTTCAGTTCGGATTTTCGGGTGAGTTTCACACCTAGTATGAACTTTAGTGCTCAGAATACTGATGATCTTGTTTTGAATAGGAACACAGTAGCGGTGTATGGAACGGTTGATCAGAGGAACTCGTCTGGCCACATTGATCCTACTTGGGAGTGCTTCGTCGATGATGTCAGTATAGGCTCGACGAATCCATTTCAATTTGTGGAAAACAACTGGCTCTTGTGTTCAGCAAAGGGCTCCCCGACAAATCCCACGTCCTGACGGTTAATGCCAGTAGCCACGGCCAAACATTCTGGTTCGACTATCTGCGCTATGTCCCATCTGCCAATGTTTCTCTGGATAACGCTCTCATCTTTGTCGATCATAAAGATCCCGAACTTCAATACGATTCTAATGGAAGGCTCTAGGTTCAATAGGCAACATGACAGACACCAAAGGTTCGAAAGTTTCTTTGTCTTTCACAGGTAAAACATTTGGCTTGTCCTGCTGGTTATTCCAATGTTGAAGCACATTTCTTAGGCGTAAGCCTTCAGTGGTACAGCCATATACCAACGGAACTACCGCACGCACCTTCAATGGCAACGTATTCCATCGACGGCGTAGAAAATGCATTCGCACTGCAAGGGCTGGGAAGTCCTTCCCAAGTTACCTCATATAATGTTATGGAGTTCGAAACGGCCACGCTTTCTTATGGAGAACATGACATTACCGTCGCCTTCCAAGGCGACAACACATCCACTCCCTTAGCCCTTGGCTATCTTCTCATACAAAACGGATCCGAATCTTCAATACCAGTCCCCGTACCGACACCTACATCAAATACAACCTCGATCGCAGGCAGCAAAACCGGACCTAACGTCGGAGGTATTATTGGGGGGGTGCTGGGTACTCTACTTTTTCTTCTGAGCGTTGTCGCAGCACTTCTTTTCTACAGACATTGGCGACGACAAGGTGCAACCGATCCAAAGCTCAGGAATACTATACCAATACCCTTCTCTTCCCGGCCCAATGTCACTCGCAAACACGAATCTAATAGCCAAACTTCTAGCATCGGTCCCCTTAATCTGGCCGCATCGGAAAGTCCTCCACCAGCTGAACCATATGTGCAACAAACGCATCGACGAAGACATAGCCGTGCAGATAGTGCAAATTCAAGACATGTGGCGCAGGCAAGCGGTTCCCAACATATATCACAACACGAGCGTGTTGAGGAGCTGGATGAGCAGGCGACCTACTATGGAGGATATCAAACTTGGGGCCAGACGAAAGCTCTTGAGGCGAAGTCGCACGCTACCAGGCCCCGCGACAGTTATATGTAACGGTCGATGAGTTTTCTACTTTTGCTTTCGTTGCTTAATGTTATAGCTTTTTATGGGAAGAAATTATCCGTTCCAAAGGCACTTGTCTCATAGCTTTCTTACTTTATACACGTACCATCATTTCTCCCCTCTACATTTGCTGCAGTACATATTATCCTGTAAATCGACACTATATGCCCTGTTTCTGAGAAAATTATATCAAAAATCCGGGTTTCTACAAAGAAGTATGGCGAGAGGCTAGAGCGAGCCTCAGCGAGACATCTCCATTCCATTCATTTTTTACTGGGAGATCTCATGGACAGGGAGAGTATTAGACAAAAGCAAATGATTTATTCCCAAGTGATATACAGTGATAATTCTATAAATCTGATACACGGTAGAGCTTCATCTGTCCAAATAATTCTTTATGCTTGAATCTCCTACGCAAGGCACACGTAGTTCATCAACACTTGTCCGATCACAAAGTTACTCAAACAGTGCACATACCTCGATTTCTTTGCATGGCCGTGCAAGGCCGCAGTCGTCCGCTTCACCTTCATAGCCGCAGTAGCCAGCCCAGGTGTTCACTCCTCCGGCATCAGCGCAGCGCGCGTCTTCTGCGCTTGGTCCTGCGAGCGGCCGAGAGCTCGGAGGTCCTCAGCTGCATGATGTCGATGTCGCCGCAGCCGCGTGTGCCGATCGATGGAAGATCAGAGGTACCGTCGAAGAAGATGTGTTTTGATTTTCGGAGTGCGGGCGACGACTCGGCAGAGAGTAAGGAGGTCAGGGTTGGGGTAGATGACAGTACAGTCAGGCTCGTTCAGCGAATGGGGCGTGACCTGAACTGGCAATAGGAATGGAGATAGAGGTATTGGTTCATCGTTTGCCACGAAAGATAACAATCAAAATTGAGCACCATGAAATGAAAGAAAGACGAATCGAAAACATATCCAGTTTGCGCATAAATGTTGGCAACACCTTCCGTCAGAATTCAAGCGCCACTGAACAGACCATTCCGACTTCAGCAACAGAGTCCGCAAATTGGCTATAGTTGAAGAGCTTGTATTCAGTCATCTGCAAGAGCTTCCACGAGTGCACCTTGATCAATCTTAGTAACTAATTGCGTAATGCTGCGAGCCATACCTGTTCACAGAGGTGCTTGCAGGGCGGTAGCTATCTTTGCTGGTGGCTACATTGCTGGTGGCGCTCGATGAGTTCGCGGATGTGACGGCCAGCCGACGGACTGGGAGCTTGACTTGTGCGAGGTAGCCTCAAGTTACCCTCGGTAAAACAGGCCTCCAGGTCCGAGAAACATACGGGAAGTCTAGAGTGAACCAGGCATTTCAATGACATCTGTGTAGTGAGTGAAAATACAAAAGTGAGTGAATGCAGGGTCCAGAAGTACTGGCGTGAACGAGCCCTGAACTCATGGGTTACTAAAGTTCCCATAAATATAAGGTCTATGAAAGCAAGTGGCATGATCTGAGTCCGAAAAGCACGAGATGGATGGGAGACGACAAGGAGACAAGAAAGAACTTAAATTAGAATAGCGAAACTACCGTACTGGCGCGGGAGCAATCTATTTTTAGGATCATCTGTCCATACGTGCAAACAATAAACTCTCCGACGTCCGACGCGTCGCGTTTGATACTACTTATCCTATACTATCATTCATCGCCCAACGTAACTTGGTCCATTTTCGTCGCAATACTCCCTTCCTACCTGTGTCATCTGCAGATAGTTGTCAAGTCGCGATCCGACCATGATTCTTATCGATACTATCAGCCGGCATCGCATGCATTCTCCCGTGCCGATTTTATGTGTCAAGCAAGACTGCATGCAGCGCCTCTGCCTCCAAGGTTAAAAGAGCAGTGCTAGACTATACACCCGCACCTTTATATCCACATAAAGCTTCTATCGTTTCTCCATTCACTACACAAACTCACAACGATATGGCAGTATTGATTGTAGTATCAGCGTTCTTATAAATTACAGGAAAGTTATTCACGAATTTCTTTTCGCCAGAGTGGGGCGGGTCCCTCTGGCCTTGTACTTGCATTGACGCTGCGTAAAAATGGTATACCAGTCCGAATTATCGACAAAGAGCTTGGTCCTAGGCTCGGAGAGCGTGGCGCTGGTGTATCGGTAGCCTCATGAGTTTATTGACAATCGTTGCATTTCGCTGACCATATATCTTGTTATAGCCACGCTCTTTAGAGCTTCACAGACTTCTTGGAACCTTCTCCGATATCTATGGTGCTGGAGGTGGTTTACCATTAAGGAAAGAGTATGATCCATTGGATAACCACAAAGCTCTGAAAACCCAACATGTGATTCCTCCTTCTGAACCAACAGTTGGCGCACCCTATGTTCGTTAATCCTATCTTCTTGCATGAAGCTAAATAGGCCACTGATAACTTCAATCCTTACGTATAGGTCAATGCCATTCTTCTTGGCCAAAATCACCACGAGCGAATCCTCCGTTTGCATCTTGAGGCTCTAGGCACGAAAGTCGAGTTCGGCACGGAGCTGCGCGCCTTTACACAGTCTAAGGACAGCGTCGACGTTGAGCTGTTCGTTGTATCAACGATGGCCAAGAAGTAGTTGAGCACGCAAATGTCCCGTGGCTGGTCGGACAGACGGAGCCCATAGCATTATCCGCAAGACACTGAAATTTGATTTCCTTGGTGAAACCCGCGAGGAACACGAAATGGTGATTGGTGACTTTAGGATTGCTAGCGAGCCTCGAGAGGTTGGTTTCAGCTGTTAACCCTGTATCTGATCGTTCTGAACATTGACTTCAGTTTTGGGAGCGTTGGGGCGAACCAAAAACAAAGATGTAAGTATATCGATTCTCTGATATAACAACAAACATCCTCTAATTAACGTCGCAGTTTTTTAACGCGCTCTTCCAGACAGGATGCAGACGTTTTGACCTTTTTGACTGCAGGACACCAAACCGATGCAGCAGCTCTACTGGCTAATCCTCAGGCAATCATCGATGAATTCTACAGTGTCACTAGAAGACACGACATTGTTTTGAAAGAGGTCATATGGTCTTCAAAGTATCGGTGAATAAAAAATCTCATAGCGTCGTACATGTATTCAAAGTTTATATCCTGTCTAGGCCGAACATTCGCATGGTCTCGCAGCTCAGATCTGGCAGAGTTTTATAGCTGGAGGTCAGTTGATTCGCTCAGGAGTGGTCTGATATGTATGATCATCGATTATTCGGATCTGCGTTGGATCATCCCTTGGTTTTCGAATACAATGCGAGCTAATCTATCTTGTATCCAGATGCCGCTCATTGCCATAGTCCTGCTGGTGGTCAGGTATATTATCCCTTTTGTGTGATTGCCGTATTCTTTATCTCACAATTTCTCGTTGTAGGGGCTGAACTCCAGTATTCAGGATACCGTGAGTTATCAATGTAGTTGATTTTCATGCCCACCTACTAATTGATATACAGTTCAACCTTGGATGGAAATTAGCGCTCGTTGCAAAAGGCCATGCTCCAGAATCTCTACTTGATACTTACGCTGAAGAGCGTTTGCCTGTCATTGCGGAGATGTTGAACAAGACAACGGAATTGTTGAACCTACGGCTAGCCGCCACACCTCTACAACCTGAAAAGGGAGTTGCTATCATGTCAGATATGAGTCAACTAGGCGTGAACTACAGAGGAAGCTCCATCGTTTTCGAGGAAGGAGCTGACTCTATCGTCGTCAAGTACACAGCCTACAGCAAGGACAGCATAACTGCTGCTCTGCCAGGGGATAGGGCACCGGAAGCGCCCAATCTGACTGACATTGCCAATGCAGACAATGCTCAATCAACCTATACAGCATCCTTTCTCCTGCGCGTCACTCTGTATTCATTTTTGGCGATGGATACTCTGACGATGCCCTGGATGCCCTATCCGAAGCACTTCATCGACAGCCTGAGAGTGCGACATACACTGTATTACTCCTACGTTCCCAAGGCTCCTCTTCGAGACTTCACGGAATGTTCGACAGAACTCTTATTGATAGCGAAGGTCATGCTTATGCGGGTTACAATGTTGACGGGACCGGCGTTGTTATCATCCGACCAGATGGGGTGATTGGCGCTCGTGTTGGTGGTGCGGCGGGTGTGGAACAGTATTTCAAGGGGATTTTTGGTGTTTGAATTTGAGCTTCGAGTACCTAATCGCTTGTATGTATATTGTAGGAAGTAACAGTAAGTACATAGTCGTCAAGTAAGTACCTGTATCACCGTATTCTCTGGAACCATAGCCATTTCCTTATCACACACATTTCTCAAACTGCAACCCGAATCAAGGGCTATTTTGTATTGGTTGTGAGAAATTGATCGGAAAGCTTGGGGGTAGTATATTTGAGTTGTTTATACGTTGACGGTTGTATGGAGAATGTCAACACTGAGCGCCGCAGCTGTTATTAATTTATTCGAGAGAAATATTACTAGGTAATACAGGTGCTTACCGAGGGATGTACATGTGAAGCTACATAGAATCGTCCACGATCGAAACGGCTTCATCGGTGGAACTGATGCTCACTCACACGGAGACGTCGCTTGCGTATTAACTTGGTACTAACTCTGTTTTACGATAAGTAGCAATAGAAACTTACTTTACGACAGGCCTCATCGGATTGGCTAAAGCAGTGGGACTGGCTTTGGTCCTGACATATGCTCCAGTCACTAACATCAGAAATCTATTTTGATGACTTCAGTTGCGAAAAGAAATGTTGGGCTTACTATGTACAGTTCCATGGTGGTCCGCAATATTTACATGATAATTTGAACAGGTCCAAAGGCCGCCTTTCTCTGAGGAAAGGCTTCAGAAAAGCATGCTGCTTTGAATTGGCTTTGAAAAGAGATTCCAAGGCTTATCTATATATGTTTTGATGCCGAGGGACTAGGGACTGGGCTGTCAGCGGCGTATGTAATGGCTTCTCTTAATTTAGTCCAGATAAGGAAAATTAAATTCGGATCTCCTCTGTCTCTTCTGAGAACGAATATATATATTGAATATTTGAATGACAATGACATCCTTCTCTCTGAACCAACTCCCAACGATTCCCTCCATCTACGCTGACTCGCCACGCAACCTGATGCCCTAGTGACTTTTGCCGCCTCTTTTAATCCTTTCGACGACGATGGACTGGTCTGACATCGACTGGTCTGCAGTCGCTGCCAAATACTCTGACTACGACATAAACGATTTGTGGATGGCGCGCCAGATTATTATGGACACACGATACGCTATTGTGGCGATGCTTGCGCTGCAAATATATGAGTGGATAGATAGGTGTGTTCCTGGCTTTCTCCTGGCGAGGACCAAACGGCAGGCTGATATCACTATTGAACTAGCATTGCGAAAGAGGTCAAGCTGGTGCGTTTTAATGCTTTTTTTCCCTGATTTCCATCCAATATTTATTCCCCTGCCCAGATCCATCGCGCTAAATGGACATCGATCAAAATAATGTACTTGCTTTGTCGATATTACCCTTTCGCGGTATGGATACTCATTATTTGGGCGTACGTCGGCGACCACGACGCGCAGACATGCGCGCGCGTTGCGCACGGCGTTCATGCAACGCTGGCTCCTTGCGTACGTTTTTTTTCATGTCCCGAGTTTGAAACGGCCAAGAAGCTTACTGCGCGTCTCGGTTGACATTGGCAGCAATTCTTTTCCCAAGGTAAGTAGTCTGGCTATCTCAGTGAATCATGCCCCTGATGTACCCAATATGACAGCCGTGATGCTCATGCGAGCGTTTGGTTTTGCGGGACGGAGCAGACGGGTATTGGCTGTCTTGGGATTGTTTTACTCGGCGCTTGTGGGTATCGACCTCTGGGTATTCTGCACAAAACTCGAGAACATTCCGCCGGAGCTGTTTCTTCTACTTGGCGGGACAGGATGTTTCCCAAACTATGGGAGTGATGTTATGGGCATACGGATCGGAGTGAGCAAAGTTCCATATTACTGTAGACTTCCTTTTTACTGACATGATTTTTCTAGGCTTCAATGGTATTTGCAATTTTGATTTAGTCAATATTTTGCTTATAGTGATCTGGTAGCTGGCTGCTCTCGTGATGGACTTGGTCTCTCTTGTCATTGTTGTTAGCGTACGTGATCTCATTGCACGTAGTATCTCGTACTCTACTGACCAATTCAATATTTTAGCACTGCCTACGCTCTGGCTGGATTCGGGACGTATCATTAGCGCGGTACTTCGTAAACCAAGGTTGGTATTTTGTTTGGTTTAAATACTTATAATTTCTCAAAATATTTAATAGGACTTTCAGCATTTGCGTTCATATCGTTGATTAACATAACCACCGCAATCACCTTTTTTCGGTGTGTTGAATTTTTATAAAAGCATACCACCTCCTTACATTTTCCCCCCCAGCCCACCACGTTATCATTCCGGGGTCGGACTTCCGCTTATTCTCGTTGTCTCTAATCTCATAGCATGCAGGGTGTGAGTGCCTGCCAATCTCAGAAATGTTGGATGCAAACAACACGCTAATATAGGGATCTTGTCTTTTGATCTCTTAGTATCCTTCAACTACGTGCAGAAGTCAATCCCACCAAATCAGAATTAGAACAGCGACATTCATGCCTAGTTCGCAATGAACTTTTCTTTGGCGAACAGGATTCATGGGCTATAGAAGATCGACCACCATAGAACTGCTCTGCCCTCCCAGTACAATATCAAATAATCAGTTCTCGAACGACGATGTAACATAATTACAACCTTATTCAATATTTACGCCCATCATCTACACCAAACTACTCTTTCGTTCATCTATTTTTGCTGATATCTGACCTACATGTCTATTATAATGCATGTTCGTTATTACATTCCCCTTTGCATTTGTACATATATTCACTCATTCATTATTCATGCCCCTGAACTTTGAAGGTTGCATTACAGCCATACTCTTGAAAGTCCTCTTGGTGCCTCCTCTTGTTTCAAACATCTGCAGGTAAAGTTGGACAAGACCACTTTGTCATTCTCCGTGTTCTTATCATGAAGTAGGCTGCCATCTCTGACACGGCTCGTCATTGAAATGGGTCGGTTCTGCACATCTGTTCATACTGGCGCAGAATTCCAAGATCTCAGTGTTAAATTCAAGATACTTCAAGACTTGCAATTTGTAGGCCCTGCGGAGATCCTCAAAATACTGCGAACAATGACTGAATCCGAGAGCCTCATCGCGATTGAAATTGTTTGTTTTCCGGTCAAAAACTGGACGATTTTTCAGAGCGTTAGAATTCATGTTAGTAATGGCCGATCAAAGACTGGAAATCGTCCGAAGCAATGTTGAATGGGCATTGATGATGTTGAATTATTTGGGAGCTGAATAGAATGTGGACAGGAGTATAGATTATTTCGGTCTGGACAAAAATCTAACTCCTTCTCCATCTGCAATAGCAATTATCTGAGATCGACCTGTTTTACCTAGGATAGCGATTGCTTTGCGCAGCAGCGGTAAAGGGATACCCGTCAAAAGGGATTCCAGTGGAGGATCAGTAATATCGTAGAAAGTCATGATTGTGTTGATCTGCCCAGTAGAAAGAACCTGAGTAGACAAGCCTATGAGTATAATGAAGATGAAGGTGAAATCTCTGCAACAGAATGCCATACCCAATCGTAGAGGACCTCTGCCCATTCTTCCGGTAGGCGCCAAAATACTAGCACTGAACGCGTTTGTTTTGGAGGTTCATAAACAGCGAGATTCTGTTGACCATAGCTTCTAAATATTCGACAAGTGAGGTGCAAGGATCTTGCCTGTCATTATGCACATTAATCATGGATAAGGAATGACATGATTAGTAGGAGGATGCTAACGATTGATGCGCTCGTTTCGTAATATCTCTTCCCAATCGCTCCTGATGTTTCTGCATCTTCAACCCGCAATATAAAAAGCTTCCTATGCGGGCGTATGTTAGAATAAGTCGGATCCATTGTGCAGTGGCAGTTGCATTGGTCGTAGGATTCGGTTGATCGCTAAATTAGCTGTATTAGTCTCCCAGATAGGCCATGGAGTAGTCAACGATCTAACGTAAAGAAAGGCGGGGCAGAGTGTATTGACGGTAAAAGAAACCTGTACACCCAGGAAGAGTTCACTTGTGTGAGATGGTATATTGAGGGAAGCAACGAACCGCTCGCTGTTGTATGTGTTGAGAGAGACATCAATCAAACTCCGCTAAACCAATCTCTCACTTCAACCACAATCATGGCTGTGGCTTTCTTATTTCGGCGACTGAAAACACCTTCCACACGATTGTATAGCAAGCGCACATTCCAATTGACTCCTGCCAGTGAGGCGAAATATTGCCTGCCATCTTTGCGCTCAATCTTTGGCTTAAACATACGAATTCACAATTTGCTACCTTGGTCATGTTCTTAATCACTTGTGACGCTCCGGGGTTCAAGAAACCGCGAAGTTTTTCCTGCGTTGTGCCACTGCCAAATCTGGATATAACTTCTATTCACAAGTTAGTGAAAGCGGTCCGCTGAAGAAGCTCACTATAAGTATTTGCATGCGCGAAGTCCGACGTTACGTGGTCACCTGGTATGTGGTGCATAAAGCCCATGTAATTTCGAAAGAACCGTATAAAAGCTTAGGGCATGCAACGGAGCGAACTGACTCAACATGACATTGTTTCAGCTTCTTGGAATTCTTGCCTTTTGCATTGCTTCAGTGCAATCATCGTTTTCTCTGTTTGACAAAAGAAATTCGACTGGACTCACGAACGCAGTCACTTGGGATCCCCATTCTCTGTCTATTCAAGGACAAAGAATCTTCATTCTTTCTGCAGAATTTCATCCATGGAGGCTTCCTGGCAATCCCGACCTCTGGGCTGATATTTTCCAGAAAATTAAGGCCAACGGCTTCAACGCAGTTTCATTTTACGTCAATTGGGCCCTACATTACCCTTCTCCAGGGACCAATGGAACAGCAGGCGATTTTCAAGTTGGGACTTACCGTGATATCCAAAGATTTATCGACGAGGCTAAAGATGCTGGTTTGTGGTTGATTGCTCGGTATGTAAAGACCTTGTTCGATTTGCGACTATCATGTTTGTGAATCATGCAAATTATCATAGACCAGGACCATATATCAGTAAGCAGTCGTACTATCCTATAGCAAGATCGATGACGCTCACGGATTCTCAGATGCGGAAACTACTGGAGGTGGATTCCCTGGCTGGGTTGGTAACATTGCAGGCAGCTTGCGTGCCAATAATGCCAACTATACACAAGGTCTAGAACGTTGCCTCCTTATCAAAAACTTGCTTATATGATCTTGCTTCACAACAGCTTGGACTCCGTACTTGACCTCGATCACAAAAATAATAGCCAGGAATCAAATTACCAACGGTGGTCCAAGTCAGCATGAATATCTTATGCAGAGCTCGGTCGTCGTTAATGCATACCCTAGTTATTCTTGTCCAGGCGGAGAACGAATACAGCGCCAGTGCTAGTAATGACATATATATGCAAGCCATTATTGACTTGTACAGAGCCAATGGAATTGTTGTTCGTAAGTCTGCATAAAAGATTCAGAGACATTCATTCACCTAGCACCTCATAGCCATCACCTTCAACGATCAACATGCAGGACAAGCGGGTAACTTCTCACCTGACAAAGCAGGGACACATGTCGACATTTATTGGCACGTTCGCGCCTATGTTTCTTTGTGACTTTCCTCAATTATCTTCTAATTATTCAGCGGAGACTCGTATCCTCAAGGTGCAAACAGTTGGGCCCAGGTCCAGGCTGTTTATTATTCAAACCATGAGGCTGCCGCTCCAAGCAATCCTCTTTGCTTAGCAGAAGTACGCCCTACTTTTGTTGTGCATTTCGACTCATCGTCATATTTTTTACCAGTTCGGAGGTGGCTTCTACTCGGATGGGGTTCAGTCGCTCGTGGTGGAACAGGATACGAAAAATACTGTGAGTGTTGTCGAATCTTAGTGCAAATTCAATTAATTGAGACATGTCCTCGAATCTCAGCAAATCCAGGCGGCTTAACCGATGCTACGTTTGGTAAATACTACTCAATTACGGTTTTGTCTCTCAATAACTCTACTGTGCAGAAAACGTGTTTTATAAGGAAAACTAGTAAGTCTGGGTCTACATTTTATTCATTCGGACAGTTTGAATAACGATTATACAGCGCTCAAACTGCAACAATTCTAAGTACGTTAACAAAACGTTCTAATTAGAGACTCTTGCTAACCATCCAAATCATAGACATATATAGTATGAATATATTTTTATCATCAAAATAAAGCTCATATCAGACAGTGCTTTTCGGTGGAACAAACTGGGGACAAACCTTGGAACCTACAGTGTGAGTAAAAGAAATATTTTACTTTGAATCTCTAGTCATTTTAGTGCATAGTTATTCATCGTACGACTATGGAGGAGGTACTGCAGAATAAGATGTTGGCATTGACTAAGAATGACCATGCTCCGAAATATAGGCATCAATGAAGCCCGGGTGGCCACCCCAAAGATGAACGAAATGCGACTTCAAGGTCACTTACTCGAATTTGCTTCCCTGTTTGTTCGATTCTAATTTGTAGTCTTTCTTCTAGGTCTCTTTCTTCGGGTGTCTCGCGATCTCCTTGGGGCTACTCTGATTGCGAATGGGACCAACTACACAACCTCGACCCTCATTCATACGGCTGAACTGAGAAATCTGAATACAAATGCTGGATTTTATTTCGTGCGACATGATACTTCCACGTACGCTTACTGGCTGTAAACGGAAGACAGTGAACCTGACCAATGTAACAGGTCCACTGCCCTAACCACCACTCGCCTCACCATTGGAACATCAATAGGATCGGTTGTTGTTCCACTCAATGGAGCGATCACTTTGAATGGCGCGAGAGCAAAATTATCGTCACTGATTACATTTTTGGGCAGAATAAAATCAAAATGTTGTACTCCACGGCCGAGTACGTTTTTACATTTCCTTTAAATTCGCAGAAATTAATGTACATGTCCTTTCATTCTAGAGTCATGACGTGGACAACGTAAGCCATTTACTTTCCTATTCGCAGATAACATATCTCATTCAACTCTATAGAATCGATGCGAATGACTATATTATTATTTACGCGCCTTCTGGTCAGATGGGAGAGACTGCGTTCGAGCTGGCGAGCCCTACAATCGACTTGTCTTCCTTCCCAAATATTTCCTCTCAGTTTAAAAACGGTTTGCTCACATTAAACTACAACGTCAGTGGCATTCAAATCATTCCGATCCAAAATGGCAACAACACGCTTTTTACCATGATCATGGACAAGGCAACAGCCAATACCTGGCATGCTCCTATCATCAACAATCTGTCGTCTTCCTTTGGTAATTTCTTCTCCGTAGGAACCAACAATTCGTAGGTTTATGCTCTTCACATTTCTGATAATTGTTAATTTTTTTTATAGAATATTGGTGGGCGGTCCTTATGTCCTTCGTACAGCATCAATTAGCGGAAATACGCTCTCGCTGGTGAGTGATTTGTTTGCAAGGGGTCGTATCATCGTCGTTATCGGACTTTCCAACAGGCAGGCGACTTGAACGGGACGACCACAGTACAAGCCATTGTTCCCAAGAACGTTACCCAACTCATCTGGAACAACGCACCTGTTCAAGCTCTGACCGGGTCGGCGGGTGTTCACCTGCTCAGTGCCAGCGTAGCTGGAGCGAGCTCGTCCATTCTACTACCATCCCTTGTTAATTGGAAAGTGTCCGGAAGGTGAGCTACGGTTCGCTTACATCAAGACACTCAGATGAATGAATCACACAATGTATAGTCTTCCCGAAATTGATCCCAACTTCGACGACTCTGGTTTCGTGACTGCTAGTCTTACAACCACAAACGTGAGTTGACGCCTTCAAATATGACAGAGACATTTTGTATCAAGCCCTTCCACAGTACACCAATTTGCCTCCTTTAGCCGGAAATGTTGTCTTGTATTCTCAACAATACGGGTATGTCAACTTGTTCGTGCGACCAGATGGGCAGACTCATACCTTTGCTGCAGGTTCTACGGAGGAAATCTCATTTTCCGTGGTCACTTCAATGCCAGTGGTTTAGAAACTGCGATCGTGACTACAGTTCAATCGGGATTCGCAGGAGGATATTCAGCGTGGCTAAATGGCGTATTCCTTGGATCGAGCCAAGGGACTCCAACTATCAGCCTGACTACCGATACTTGGAACATTACTTCTGGAATGCTTCGTGTCAGAAGTAATAACGTATTCGTTATTTTACAAGGTAATTTATCTCCATGTTACTCTAGGTTTCAATTACTGATGCTTTACTTGGCACAGATCATATGGGGTGAATAATGCCTACACCGTTATGACTTATATCACTGACTCCATTGTTTTGTTACTTTTGTAGGATTGTCGAGACAAGCAGTAAGGGCCGAGACCGAGCATCGTTTTCCAATACTGAAACAGTACTTTGTATCAGCGAGCAGTGGCAAAGAACCGCGTGGAATAAGAGGATTCCAGATAATTGGGGTAACACCACATTCAATTTATGGAAACTTCAAGGTAATCAAGTACGTGAATTGGACCTGAGGTTCATCCTTGTTTATAATATGGCGCTCATTTTGTATTCATTAGGGCGGTGCTGCGGGCACACCCGATACTTTCCGTGGCTACTTGAATGAAGGTGGATTATACGCGGAAAGAATAGGTGCTCACCTTCCCGGTTTTCCCGATGCATCCTGGGCCAACGGGACACCACTCCTGGCGGCGGTGTAAAGGGGGCTGGTGTCAATTTCTATCGCACTACATTTGATCTGGTGGTGTCTTGCATTTACCTTGCGATCTTTGTTGCTCATCATCTCATACAGAGTATCCCTGCCGGAGTTGACATGCCAGTCCGCCTTTCTATCACTCCAAGCGTTATTTCTTCCAACTTCCGTGTCCAAATTTATCTTAATGGATGGCAAGTCGGCAAGTATATCAATAACATCGGGTAAGGTTCTTTGCACATCTAGTATCTAGCCCTTGCTGACGGGTCATAAATCAGCCCTCAGACGTTATTTGTCCTCCCTGCTGGGTAGGCATTTCTGCCTTATTGTTGGATTAACTTTCTGACAGGTAATACAGAATACTCAGGCGACAATCCACCAATACATTAGCTCTTTCGGTTTGGTCTCTCGATGCCAGCGGGGCCAGCATTGCAGGTTGGACCTTGTATCTGATGGAACCTTTTCGACAGCTTTCCAGTTCAATGACTACCAAACTCCCGATTATGTGGTGCAGCAGGGCTTACGACCTGCCGCCGTATTTTCACAACAATGTGATTAGAGACAGCTTGGAATGGTTTAATTACTCCTGGAGTAGGATAAATGTAACAAATGTACAAGAAATTAGCAATGAGGCCTGAGGTGGTATACATAGATCAAAAGCATAGTTAGATTAATATCGCGAGGGACCCAAAGGTGAATACATTATTCTTCGTCGCTTTGGTCGCCTAAGAAGGCCATGATGCTCTTTCTTGCATTCATCTATTTGTGTGTTAGTATCCTCAATAATAAGAGCCAAAAAGCACATACTGGTCGCCTTTTTGGAGCCTCTACTTCTTCATCTTCCGAAGATTTATCCTCTTTATCAGATTCCTCAGTATCAATTTCATTTTTGTGGTAGCATTATCACGGCTCCTCGAAGCCCTGCCTGTCATTTTTTCCGCGAATTCCTTCACATCGGCTGCATGTGTATTAATCAACTTCTCCATACTGATAGATAAGTATTGTCAGGAACTCACCCAATTCTTTTTCCAGTTCTCTCTTCTCTTTGATCGCCTTTGCTTGTTCCATACTCATTCTACCCGTCATCCCCAAGTCAGTCAGGATCTCTCTGAGTTTCTTAATTTGTTGCTGTGGCGTATCTAAACCTTCGAACACCTTGGACCATACTTTACGCATCCCGCATGCGACCACAAGTGACTGTTTGAGTTATCGCCAGGTCAGCAGACAAGATCACCATGCAAGTTCACAAGAGGCAGTTCGTACCTTGAGGCGCTTGATAGTTTCTTCGTCTTTGCTCAATGCTGCTGACGACTTGGCAGTTTTCTTTGATTTAGATTTCTCGGATGCTTTCATTGATGGCTGGAAGCATTATCAGCCACGAAATTTATATAGTAGATGGGGGACGTACCTTCTCTCCAGTTTTTGATTTCTTCCGCTTGGGCTTAGGAGGTTCATCAATGAGCACGGAAAGCTCAGATTCACTTTTCTGGGCAGCCTGCGACGAAACAGAGTGTTAGAGCGATATAAATATGGAGAATATAATATACATACATCCTCCATCTCGATTTCGACTGATTTTGAGGATTCAGGTTGAACATTCTCGCGTTTGGATAGTGTAGAAGGCGCTGGTTGGTTCTATTATGTACAATGATTAGAAAGGATTTGGCTAGGAAACAGTGTAGCTACGAACTTTGATTTCAATTGGTTTGCGAACTTCGATTGTGTCGGGCTCGTCTTGTTCCATGTCTGAGGTTGGGACGTGTTCCTATTCGATTATGTTAACAGTCCACTGGCACCGATAGAAAGAACTTAAACATACAGCGGACTTGTATACCTTTGAATCCCTCCCCTGTTTCGTCCTAGGCTTTGAGCTGGTCGACCTGGGAGCCTTTTCCTGTTCTTCATCCTCATCTTCAGAAAAGATTTTCTTCGTCTTGGACTTGATAGTTTTGGGTTTCTTCTCAGGACTTACGCTCTCCTCTTTGTAGTCGTCTTCCTTGTCTGACACGATTTTCTTGGCCTTAGGCATGATCTTGCGCTTCTTTGTAGGGGTTGGGGCATCGCTGCCTTCATCTTCACTCGCAACTGCTTTTGCCTTTGCCTTTCCTTTCCCTGTTGGAGTTGACTTTGGCTTCGGCAGCGGCTCCTCCTTCGCCTCGGCCTTGATTTTCCCATCCAACTTGCGCTTGTTTTTTCGTTGAGGGCTCGGTTTTGGCTTCATATCCTCATCTTTATCTGCAGGCGGTTCATTATCCTAAGCAAACATCACAACTTCAATATTCCTTTGCAGATGTCAAAATTTCCACAACTTGGAACTCACTATGGCGTACTTGGTAGCAGCTTTGAGGGCAGATTTGAATTCAGACGCGTCAAGGGTTCCCTCCTCCAATTTAAATTGCTTCTCGATGGTTTGTCGAATTAATCGCGGTGTAAAGTCCCTAGTAGTTAAGTTGTTTTGGGAGATGTTCTAGTCAGCAAATAGGTGCGCACATACCGCAGATTCCCCTGCTTCTGCGCAGTCCAAACTAGCTGCTTCGCAGCCGACTCCAGCTCCCCTATAGGCGGAATATCCGAGTCCATACCAGCGAAAGCAAGTTGCCCTTAATAGTGCTAGGCAGTGGTTGTAATCGGATAGGAAGGACTCAAAAAAGAGAGTGATAGCGGGTTTCCGTCTATGTGGTTGTAAGCGCTCAAGTCAATGCGGTGTTGTCGAGGAGTTGTGAGTTGTTGACAATGACCGCGTGGTTTCCGCGCCAAATTAGTCACGTGATGTGACGACGCGTGTTTCCAAGTCACACTCGATGATATATATAGCAGTCTATAGCTTGCATTGTGTACTAACACTGTGTAGTGCAAAGGGAAGCAGGTCAGAGTATCAGTCGATTAGAAATAATCTTGTGGCAATCAGCAATATTGTAAAGTATGTAGAATAAGATGCGGTAAGGAAGAAATGATAGCAATTGAACTGAAGAGCGTAAAAATAGGATGGAATTGTCGCCCGCGGCAAGTAATCGTAAGATCGTAAGAAGTTAGAGAATCAAGGGTACTAAACACTTTGTTCCAGGATAGCAAAGCAACTCCTTCCAATGTCCATTCCATAACGAAAGAAATAGATAAAGACATCGTTATCGACGGGTAGTAAAAGGGTAAAAGATATGGGTATCATCATGGCGGGGGGTCCAACTTTTGAGGTAGGGTATGATTGTCTTCGCTTGTTCTCCGGCCAGCACTTTGCATCAACCTCCGCAGTCTTTTCAGCTCCTCTGATAAGTGTCTGTGCAGAGGAATTAGTAAACAGAGGTCAAATCGAGCTCGGAAGAAACCCAAACATACTCGGCGGTCTTGTTGGCCTGTTCGCTGTTTCGTGCCTCCTTCTCCACTTCCTGCTTCATAAACTGTATCTGCTCCGCCCAATACTTTTCTACATCGCCAGAGAGCTTTTGGTCCTGTTCCTCCAACTTCTTCACCGTTTGCTTGCCCTCGTTCGACTTTTGTATCTCTTTGGCCAAATCCGAATACATCTTCCCGAGACGCTGCGCCTCCGCTTGAAGCTTCTCCTCGCGTTTGCGCATTTCTTCCCGCAGACGCTCAGTATCTTGTTTCCAAGTTTCGGTCATGCCTTTAATACTGTCTCGAAGCGTGATATATTCACGCTCCGATTTTTGCGATAGGGCAGTCGATTCTGATAAAGCGGATTCCATTTCGCGGATGGTCTTTTTCGATGTTGAGGTTTCGTTTTTGAGTTGGGCTTTTAGTGTTGCAGCCTCCGCTTCGGCCTTTCTCGCCCGTTCTAGTACCTAATCGAACGATTAAACATGCTTGTGGATAATGGTTGAAGGTCGTGTACCTCTTGTAATAGCCTCTCTTTACGGGCGACTACATTATTCAGGCCCTCATTTTCTAATCGTAGCCTTTCTCTACCCTCTTTATAATCCTCTGCTTGACGTGTTAGCTGAGCGACACTGCGCTGCGATAAACGCAGCTGCGTCTTTGTGTTCTCCAGAGCATTTCTGGCGGTGATCACACCTGCTTGTAGATCTGCCAGGACCTTTGTCGTGCCACCGGGTGTTAGTGAGTATCTTTTGTTGGGCGATGGTGGTGGTAGTTGGAGAGAAGAGGAGGATGTGTCAGCTAGGTCGATGGGGGATAGCTTTGATGAGGTTGAAGGCCCAGGTGTGGAGCCTTCTTCAGCTAGTGTTCGTGCGTTGCCTGACGATGACCATGTGTTAATCAAACACGTCGCAGCATAAGATGAGATATTTACCAACTGATGATACTGGGATCCCTAAACAAATAGTAATGAGACCAATGAAGATGTATACATCAGGATATACACACGAGACTTCGTGGGACTGGAGGCTCGTTTGTATGACGGCTGCATAGGAACGCCCTCACGTATGCCGTTCTCCTCTGGTACAATTTCCCGTTTTGGTAATGGCAAACTCGAATCAGGCCCAGCCAAGCTCGACAAGACGTCATGACTAGATCGTCGCTTCATAGCTACAGGTGTCTGCGTCGTAGGTTGCACAAAGAAGAGGCGGCGGCGAAGATGATGATGCGGCCATGTTATAATTTGAATCGTCCATCAATTCCTGACCGTATGGGCGAGGGCCGCTGCGCACGATGTTCTCGAGCGTGTTCAATTGCGCTTGCTGTTGCCTGATATTATGTTTCAGCGTGGACATTTGGTTTCGCACAGCGACTGAGATGCTCCATCGTCAGCCCTCGAATGCGGCCAGGACGGGTGGCGGCGGAGCAAAGCGCTTACCTGGGTTGTCAAGCGAAAAGGACGGACTGTGAGTCCTAATAGAAGAGCGCGACGAGGCCCTCGAGCTGGGACGATCGCGTAAGTTCCTATAGGGAGATAGTGCACTGTCGTATGGTTGAAAGGGCTTTGTCGGACTCGACGACATTCACAATTTCGCCAGAGGTAGACGGCAGAAGAAGATGGGAGTTCTAGCAGGTTAGAATGAAAGGAATTTAGAGACAGAACAAGGTCATAATCTCTGGGGTATAAGGAATGTAGCGTTCTACGCCAGTGCGCTGACGGAGTAACGAGAAAAGGACAGGAGCGCGCTGGTAGCGGAGCCAAGCCAGCTGTTTGTGTTTGTTGGAGTGAGAATAATCACGTGCATCTAATTTAGGCGCGTCAAGGAACCATCCTTTTCCTATCCACCGACTAACCACCATCCTCATTCCGCGTCCCCTCGGTCAGATCTCAGTTATTTAGCCTATTGTCTTTGCTAGACTCGTATACAATGACTTTGGAGTGCTCTATTTGCATCTCTGCCTTCAAAGACCCAGTCTGTCTGCCCTGTGGTTTGTAATTGTTTTCCAATTGTTCACAACCATTATCGATTTTCCTATCGCGCTAGGTCATGTCTATTGCAAGAAATGCATTATTGGCCATGTCAATGTCCCTACAAATATGGGGATGACCTCTACCTGTCCGGATTGTCGATCCACATTTCATACTGGTACGCGTCAGTTGGTTAGTGTCGCGTGCCCCTTGACTCAACGAAACTACGCGACTCGCCATAGTTATTCCCGATGTAAGACTCCCGTCTCGCGTGAAATCTATCTGCTGCATTAACTGAATACTCTTTAGCTCACATATCTGCCAGAAAAATACCACCCTTTCGTCTCACCCGCCGTACGACGCGTCTACATCGACGTTTCATCGCATGCCTCATTGCAGAAGAAGCTTGGACAAGCGGAGAAACAGATTGACCACTTGCGAAGTAAAGAAGCAAAACTACAAAACCGCAATGAATTACTCGCGAATGCCCTGTCCACGAGCAAGGAGAAGGTCCATGAGCTTGAAAAGGCAGCGCAAGTGCATCGCAAACCCTAGAAAGACTCGACAAGGATGTGGAGGCATTAGAAAAACAAGCTCGTAAGAAAAACATAGAATGCAGGAACTTGACTTCAAGGTGTGTACTACCATTTCTTTCTACCCCCACGGAAGGATCAGCTCATTTCTCTGTAGGATCGCCCATCTACAAGAACAGTTGGAACAGTCCCAAAATCGGAGCTCGTCAGATTTTACATTTAGCCCGCTTAGCAGCCCTCAGCCTGCCTCTGAGGTGGTTGCCCAGGCCAGGGCTCGACTTACCAGGCCATTACCACGCCGCACACCACTTCAACGAAGGGTGCGTGAGGACAGCGATAGTCCTCCCGCGAACTTTGGTCATTCCAAAAAGCCTCGTCTGTCAAATGTGGCATAGACACTTGTTGTTGAATGATATGCCTAAGTTATTTGTTACTTTATCTGCAAAGTTCTTGGACCGTCGTACAATCTTCTCACCTTCTTTCATTTTCTTGCACCAGTTGCGCCACATCTCTCAACTATATACCATCATTGGTCACCCGTAACTGAGATTATCTTACAATCTTTTTGAGCTCCTTTTTGCTCGTGTTTCTACTATTCAACTGATCGACTTTAACATCCCAGCTCCTTCATATAGATAAAATAAAATAAAGCATTCAGTGCCTGCCAAGACAGACTTCTTGACATCAGTATTATGAAGGCGCAGTTCGCTGGCATTTAGTATCTACTCCCCGAACAACTTGATTAATCTGTCATGGTGCTGGACGCATCTTCTGGATGCCTATGTCATTATCAGTCACTGTCAGGTGTCGCTGAATCTATTAATGGAGCATCCTGCTGTTCAGTTTGGATCTCTCACGAGCTTGAAGGAAAGAAGGTTGGCAGATCCTTTTAAGTAGATTAGATTAGTGCTGGTTAGTAGCATCTCTAAATATGGACTGGAGCGCCCATGCATATTTAAATTCATATCTCATGTTAGCACGCTCGCGACTTCTAAAGATGAACTATGGATTTTGCCTTGAAGTCGTCAACCAACAGTTTTCGCGTAAGTTGCCTCTGCATGTTTCCTCGAGCAGAAGATCTAAAACTACTTTACAACAAGTCAATGGTTAAATCCGTTGGATTTAATTTTGGAAAGATTGATCAATGATAAGGATGATGCGGATTCGGTCGATCTGGATGATGTCAAACGCAAACGTACCGTAGATAGGAATTTGAATGAACGGACCTTGGCGGCCATCCATGGGCGCTTGTCATGGTAGATGGTGCGGGAGTATATTTGGACGTGATTTGTGGGGCGAAACGAGCGCAAGAGAAGGCTGATATATCGCCCGTGTTCGACGCAGACGCCCGCGACAATTAATCCTTCCAATGGAAAGTGGCATGTGCTGCTATAGATGTAGTATACCCTTTGTCATACCACTTTTCTTGTGAACACTCTTTATAGACAAAGAATCGCCGACGCACCAAGCATGGAAGAATGACGACCGGTGACATTAGGGGTCATAGATTCTATCATTGTAATCCGGGTTCAGTATCATGGTGTCATGCTATCAACGGATGTGGGTAAGACATTGATTGGCGCGAATATGGATGAGGATGGCAACCTGGTAAATATACTTATGTAGTTTGTTAACGAGAAAGTTGCGAGAAAGAAAGCTCAACGTACATACACCGGGTAAGAAGCGAGGCTGGGGCAGAAAGGTGTGTTGAAAGAGTGATGAAATAATGATGTGATGTCTATGAACAGGTGTGTTCCTGGATGCGGACATTATTGGCAGAAAACACGAGGGAGATGGCATGGAAGGATGTCGGAGCGTAATGGTGCGTGAGGAAAAGGAAGAGACGGGCGTGGGTGTCGTGCGAGAATAGCATCTGGGGTGAGCCATCGAGCCCCGGCACAATCAGGCATTGGTAGACGATTCGACGCTATGCTCAGGCCATGGACGAACGGAGGCGATGTGGACGATGGGCAGTGAGCGGTAACGAAGCGCGGAGGAGACAGGGCCCTGGAGCGACGACGCCCGATTTGCCTGGATCTCGATAGAGATCTGGTGATCGACGATATGAAATAAAATTCAGCGTCCGTCGGAAGATGGTTCCCAGCATCGTCTGTCTCCAACCATGAACGTCGCTGCCCTCCTCCAGGACTCGCCCTCCGACGATCGTCGCAGGGCCTCCACCAACCCGAGCCACCAGCCCCCGCAGCCCCACCCACGCTCACCACACCCGCCCAACGATGGGCCCCCACCACAGCAGCCGCCGTCGCCCCAGTGGCCGCGTGCCAGTGCCAGTAGCTCGAGGACGCAGAATTGGCCGCCGCCCTTCATCCGCCCTGCCAGCACGCACTCGGACAGCGCACCTCCCAAAGACCCCGCATGGTCTCCGGTGGCGGGCCACGCATCACCCAAGCCCTATTATTCGTTGCTCGACAACCGCACCATCCCACCCCCGCCCTCGACCAGCCTGCTCCAGCGCAGCAGGGCCGGCTCGCAGTCCTCGGCTCACCCCCACACCCCGAGTCCTGCCGCCGGGGGCCCGTACGCGAAGCCGCCGTCATCGTCATCGTCGCCCTCGACGCCCTTCCACCCGCACCCGCACCCGCCCTCGCCTCGCCAGCCCCGCTTGCCAGCCAACACTAGCTCTCCACGCGTCCATCCCTCGCTCTCCTCCACCGGGTCCTCCTTCCCTGCTCCGCTCGCCCACATTTCCCCGGCCGCGCCCCCCACGCGCCCAGGCCCAGCAGAGCCCCTTTTAGGCGCAGATAGCACCGGGGGCCCGCCGCCAGGGGCTGTCTGGGGGCATCCGAACGGTGTGACCGGTCACGTGATGGGAAGCAACAATTTGAATCTGATGGACCGTCACAATATTTCCACGGGTCCCGCATTGGCGGGACGGTTCCTCCGACATCGTCTCTGAACAGCACCACCTCGGGCCCCCTCTCAGCACGTCATACCGCCATCCAGCCGACCTCACCCATGGATGGCATGCGCGATACTAGGGAGCGAGAACGCGAAGCGAGGGACAGGGACTGGGAGAGGGAGCGAGATTGGGAGAGAGAGAATCTGAGGGAGAGGGAGAGGATGCAGGCGAAAGACATGGGCGCCCCCCGCGATCTGGTACGGGACCGGGCGGATAGCCTTGGGCAGCGGGAGAGGGAGCGAGAGAGAACTGTCGACGATAAACGTCGCCGCCCATCAAACGCCGCCTCTAGCGCTCTGGTTGGACCTGGTACTGGCGGTCCGCCCCCATATTTGCTCTCAAGTGCGTTTGCTTTTTCTTTTACTTGTTTGATTTTCACTGCTTTTCTCCAAATTTTGGGATTGAGTATGGTATGCGCACTGTTATACAGAAGCGGCACCAACATTATCATCGCATTATTGAACCGTTCTGCGCCACCCCTTTCATATTTCTAGTTCGATTGGTTTCATTAAATTTTTACCCTCCATCTAATGTTGGTGTCTAGAATCTGATTGACATCTTACTTTATTCCACAGATGACAACAAACCCGCGCACTCACATATGGACGGCGCCCGACCCTCATTATCCCCATCCATTCCCGCCCGCACCCAACATCACCCATCACTATCTACCAGCAGCACTGGCAACATCAATATGTCTTCTTCCACATCAGGCCGCATGCATACTCCGCCCCCCATGGCACGGCGGTCGAGCGGCGCCTCGCGCGACGCGGACGCGGACGTAATTCCACGCGAGCGCGATCCAAGAGACATTAGGGATCCCCGCGACATGCGGGATATGAGAGACCCAAGGGATATAGGCCTACGTGACCCGCGCGACATGCGCGACCCTCGAGATATAGGTGCTCGCGACCCGCGGGATATCCGCGAAAGGGAGCGCGAGCCCCGACTTCGCGAAATGGAATTGAGGGGTGGGCCTCCGGACAGGGATGCAGGTCTCAGAGAGAGGGAGTTCAGAGAAAGGGAGTTGCGGGAAAGAGATCTCTTGAGGGACAGAGAGCTGCGGGAAAGGAAATTGCGAGATAGGGAGCTAGATCGGGAACTGCGGGACAGAGAGCTGCGAGAGCGCGATCGCGATTTCTTCAAGGAGCGTGAGGCGCGCGACTATCTTCGCGAGCGCGGTGCACCTCCGCCCCCTGCGCCTGTTTCTGCGCCGTTGTCTGCGTCTGCGGGTCTTTCGCCGTCTTCATACCTTCCGCCACCGGGATCGGCTGCCGCCAGTGCGCGCGACCGCGAACAGCAACAAAGAGACCGCGAACGGGACATACATAGAGAACGTGAGCGCGAACGCGATCGCGCAGATATGGAGCTCATTCGCGCCGTGGCGACATCGCGCCAGCAGCAAATTGGTGGCCTGCCCGGTCCACAGCAGGTGCCGTCACAGCAGCAGCAGCAGCAGCAGCAAGGTTCTCAGCAACAACAGCAGTCTATGCAGCAACAGCGCGACCGCGAACGAGAGTCGCGGCCCCCGATCGGCCCAGGCGTCATACCCTCCGGCCCTCCACCCCCACTTCCCTCTTCATCCATCGGCGGCGGCCCCTCCAGCGCGCAGGCACCCATGGCAGCGGGCGAGCGCCGACAGGGCTCGCCGGAAGGCGTGATGCTCAAGCATGTGCAGTACGAGCGCGACCGGTTGGACCATGAGCGCGAGCGCGACAGAGAACGGGCGGACAGAGAGCGCGAGCGGGAACGGATAGACAGGGATCGCGAGCGAGAGCGGCTTGACAGAGAACGGGCGGACAGAGAGCGCATGGAAAGGGACAGAGAGCGTATGGAGCGCGAGCGGGTGGAGAGGGATAGGAAGGAGCGCGAGTGGGTGGAGCGTGATAGGGATAACAGAGAGAGGGAAAGGGCACCGGCACCAGGCACGGGAACTAGGCCGGCCGGGTCCGGCGCATATCCGCCACCGCCGTCTGCCAGTGGCGCCGCCGGGTCTGGAGGTGGCGCTGCGCTGCCACGCGACCGGCGCGACCGAGAACGCGAGCAGCCGCTTTCGAACCCGCACCCGTTTATCCATCCCCAGGGCCACTTGCACCAGCACCCGTCGCAGTCGCAATCTCAGTCATCGCAGCAAGCTCAAGCCCACCACCCACAGCCGCCCCCACACCCATCCCACCCAAGCCACTCGCACATCCACCCTGGCCACGCGCACGCGTACAACGAGCCGCGCTCACACGGGCAGCCGCCGTCGCGCCAGGCCTCGACCGCGCCCCCTCCTTTCACTTCGTCCGCGTCTGGCGGCGCGGCCTCGTCGCACTCGCCCCCCTCCGGCGCGCCGCAGTCGATGAGTGGAATTTCCGCCGCCCTGCCATCCGCATCGACCTCTTCGAACGCGAACCCGGGTACCACTGCCAATGCTGCTTCTGCGCCAGGGGCCGGCCCCCCGCCGCAGAAGCTGTTCCAGACGCAGTTTCATACGCAGTTCGTGCCGGGCTTGCACCAGCAGCGCATGGATCCCTCTGGCGCCGGGCCTGCAGGTGGTGTCGTTCTCGGTGGTGACAGGGAGAGAGGACGAGATGCTGATAGAGACGGCAGAGACCTAGCAGGCTCCAGGCTGGGATCGCCGGTGCCTATGAGTATGAGTGGCGCCGTTGGGCCTGGGTTGGGCCTGGGATGCCGGGGGATAAGAGAGAGCGGGAGGGCGCGATGGAAAGGGATGGGAAGCGGTCGGGCAGAAGTAGTGTGGTGGGCAAGGACGAGAGAGAGAGGGACAGAGAGAGGCTGCGCGATCGGCATAGAGAGATTGGACGCGAGAAGGGACGCGAGATGTATGCACAGGCGCTCAAGCCTGGCGGAGAGAGGGAGCGGGATAAAGACCGAGAGCACGAGCGCAGCAGGGACCGCGATCGTCGCGCGGATGAAGGCATGTACGGCGAGCCCGGTATGGGATATCCTCCGCATCCGCGCATGTCGGCGTCGGCACAGATGCATCTCGATCAACAGCAGAAGCAGCAGCTTGGATACCATCCCCAGCACCAAGCGCGACTGTCATCGTCGTCGCAGCACCCAGGACAGCCGCTCCATCCCGACTCGATGATGGTCGACGACCATCCGCCACCGCCAATGAGCCATCCTGGGCTCTATCCTATGCACGGCGCGCCGCACGCATACGGCCCCAACCCGACTGTCAGTCCGGACTTCGGGCCGCACGGACACCAGCTCCGCGAGCGCGATAGGCGAGACAGAGACAGGGACAGAGACGACCGTGACGTGGACATGAGCGACGCGGCGGCGCACGAGGCGCAGATGCAAATGCAGAACCAGCAGTGGCACATGATGGCACATCCCGGTCAACAGCAACAGCATCACGTCCGTGGGCCGTCTGGCGGTGGGGGTACGCACGGGACGATTGGCCTGGGTATGCCAGAGGAAGTGTGGTACGATGCTGGACCCCCTTCAACGCTCGGGCATGGGCCAGGCGCTGAGTATCCTATGACGAGGCGCGATAGAGAGAGGGAAAGAGACAGAATTGAGAGAGAGCGCGAGTATCAAGACACCCAACGCGGCCACCCGCTTCCACATCTGCATATCCATTCGCACCAGCAACAGCAACTCCAGATCCAGCAGGAGCAACAACAACAACAGCAAGGTCTGCCACCGCATCTGCTACCGCAAGCGCTTGGCCAACCAAGGATGCCCAGTCATGTACCGCCACCGTTGCATAGTGCGGACTCGGAGCTGATGCTGCAGGACGAAGACGAATACCTCGCGGACGAGTGGGATGAATGGCGTGCGGATGCCGATGGCGAAAGCAAGCGTGCGCGTGTCCGCGTAGACTGGGCACATGGGTTACCCCAAGCTACCGTTCCCTTATTTCTTCGAATTGGGCGACGGGCTCGTGGGCTGAAGGACGAGAGAGGAAAAAGAGAGAAAAGAAAAAGACAGACTAGAGAGAGAGCGTCAGGAGGCGGAAAGGGTGGAAAAGGAGAGAGCAGAGAAGGAGAGAAAAGAAAGGCGGAAAGGGAGCAGAAGGAGAAAGAGGAAAAGGAAAAGAGGAGAAGGAGGCGAGAGAACAGGCGGAGAAGGAGAGAGAGGAGCTGGAGGCAAAGGCAGCGAGGTAGCCAGCATGGAAGAAGGTGAGATCGACGAGGAAGAGGAAAAGGCCAAGACGGCCATATGGGAGGCAGAGAAGCAGGCCGGAAATTGGAGGAGGAGGAAAGGCGAAAGAGCAGGAGAAAGTGCAGAGAAACAGAAGCAGGAGAAAGCGGCATCCGAAAAGCTGGAAGAGAAAGCCAAGCAGTCTCCCAGCATCCTATCGCCACCGTCGTCTGCTCCTATTGTCGCTTCTGCGTCTGCACTCCTCGATGATTCATTACCCGAACCTCAACAACCCCCACTCGACCTTGAGACCCGTACGACCATTCTCATTCCGAATGGTTTCATACCCACTGAGAAACCGCTTCGTCCGCGAATTTGGGGCGGTGGTGGGTTTGATCCAAACCCGCATCCACGACCACCTTTACCCATGCGCTCGCGCTCTGGGCGCAAAGGCAAAGTTGGTGCCAGCGCCAATGGCAAACGCACACGACCTCCACTTTCAGCCAAGACAAGCCACAATGCCAACAGCGCGGACCCCAGCAGCGCGTCGGGCAGCATTACACTCAACGGCAAGCCTCGTCAACAAAGCATGCGCTCGCGCCGAACGCGTCGGGTATATACCGATGACTCTGATGTCTTCTTGTGCGCAGTGCACTCCGGCTGGCTTACGTGGAGTGGAGCGAGAAAAGCTCGTGCACGCGGTCGCGACCTCCGGATCGAGGTGCGCGTACTACGGTGTGCTGGCACTGGCCTCATAGTCTCTTCGCTCGCGGAGCCGGTGCGCGGGGCTACCAGGGCTCCTGGTGATCCAGAGATTGTGCGCGAGGAGATCGTGGGTCGTTTCGTCGGTGGATATGGCGAAAAGTGTTTAACCCACTTGGGCAGAGCGGGCGAGTAGCTGGCGAGGAGGGCGAAGAAGGTTTTGGCGCTACTGATGGCCTTGGCCTTGACGCAGGCGTAGACAGTGAATTGCTATATGATGACCCTGAAGACGATGGTCGCTGTCTTGTCAGCGCTGCGTGGGGCACTGGTCATGATGGAAGTGCGATTGAGATCGTTGGAGTTGAATTTGTTGAGGTCAGTATTCACGTTTTTTTTTGAATGCATTGTCTTATATTGCGTCTTGTACTTATTTGCTTTTCTCAACAGCGAGGCACCGCACACAAAGCTCCTGGTGTTGGTCGGCGAAATCGTGCTCAACGGCTTCTGGAATATGCTGAACGACGTACTTCTGTTCTTGGCCATCAAGTTGGTTGTAATCCTTTGAATCGCACCCTAGCTGGTCGCAAACGCCGCCGCGGATGGGATGGATGGCCTGTTCAACCGAGAAGACTGCCCAATGCCACTATGTTAGACATCATACTCGAGGAGCCTGATGAAGCAGAGGAAGAGGAAGATGATGGCAGACCTAAGAAGAAGACAAAGGTCCAAGAAGAGGAGGAGAAGCTCATGGAAACGCGGACTTTGACCTTTGGGATAGGGGCAAACGCTGACTTGCGTATTGGGTATGTATCAATACTTCGCCTGATTCTCATCCATTATTCACAAATTTGTTCTCAAAGATACAAATACGTCCCAACTATGTTGAAGGAGATCCTCTTTCCATCTGCTCGTTCCCCCGTTGTGGATGCTGCTTTCTCTCGAAAACGTCGACATGTTCAGGAGATTGAAGACATTGAGATGGCCAGTGTGGAAACGCCAATGATTACTAGTGCCATTTCTACCCTTAGGACTCAACGCACTGTTTTCGATCTTGGTCGATCCGTGATCCTTGAAACCGCGAAGGAAAGCTATCTATTCTCACCATCCATCCCTGCCGCTTCAGATGGACCTATAGAACTGCCCAAAGAAAGAGCCTACGAACTTGCATTGATATTGGAGACAGAAACAGAAGTTCTTGAAGAAGACCCAATCGGTACTGAAGGTGGTGATAAACCGCTTGAACAAGTGGGAAAACCGGCAGACGCTACCGAACAATCTTCTAGACCAGATTCTAACAAGGATGATCTGTCAATATCCAAGCCTTTGCCAGCTTTTGGTGAAGGTCGTACTACAGCCTTCTCACACCCCACGTCTTTATCTCCCTCAAAAACTCTTCTTGGTGAATCATCAGTTGAACTCGCTGATAAGTCGTCCCCTTCTCTCCCCACCTCTACTTCAGCTGTTGCGCCGATTACCTCTCTGCGCGTTACTACGCCTCCGCCACGCAGTATATCACCCTCGCGTGCTTCACCTGTACATTCTCCCGAACCAGAAGTAAAAGATCCATCTATGTCATCGCCATCTTATGTATATCGCCGCCGCTCTATCACTACGGAAGACGAAGTCGAGGCGGACAAGATTACAATGCTTCCTGTGCAAGTCTTGCAGCGCAATATGACAGAAAACATGTTTCGATTCACTGATGACGGCGTGTACGTGCAGGACGGTTCCGCTTCTGATGGGATGGAGACGGAGTGGGTTATTCAAGTCAAAAACTGGAAGTGGGCACCTAACCACAGAGGCGCCAGGGAGAAGGTTTAATTATCGTTTTTTTTTCTGTTTGTATTGACTTTTCATCTTGCTGAGATGTGCTTAATTTTTATAACTGCTCCTATTTCTTCCTTTTTGTTATCCTAGATGCCTATACATCTATACACTCATCGTCATGCATGGTTGTAATTTATGTAGTTTTTAGCTCTCTTCCACAATGTTTTACAGTTTATCGCTCTAGATCACTTTTTTATTTCCTCCAAATTGGAATTGGCATGCTTAGAAGACTTGTCTTTGGAATTCTGAACCCAACGACTTCGTACCAAGAAATTACATCGCCGTTTATGATTAGAACGCAGGCATGTCATAACTCCGGGATTAAAGATAAAATATATCAATCGAAGACCCATTTTAGTACATATGTACCGCCTGAAAATATGATAACCATTGAAATCAAGAGAAAGTCGGCATGCTATGAGATGCAGTTCCTCAATATGTTTATACAGAAGTCTCACCTCATCCTCGAGCTCACAACCATAAGCCATGTACCGGCAAGTATATCAATCCCTCCCGGCTTCCCTTTCTCAAGGTCTAGAATAATTGTTCCAATGCAAATGCGCTACATCACACAGATTTCACGCCCGCAGTCTCATTCTGCGTGTCAAGATCTTGTGCGTCGCCCACATCATCTGCTGGTCATTAACTCCACTGAATAAAAAAACTGTTGATGATGAAAGATAAACAAAATCTAGGGCGCAAGAGATTCATAGGAAACCAGAGTGTAAGGAAACATACAGCCACGCGTGTCCCTGAAACTAGGAGGTATGTAATTGAGATACAATAAAAGGTATAAGGCAAGTATAGATGATCGTCCAGAGATACGGTTACATATGATGGGAGCGCAAAGGCGGCGAACGTGGCGGTGAATAAGAGACAGGGAAGTATGGACCTGTTGTTGGTGAAGATAATGATCCAGGAAGATACAGTGGTATCGTCGGGAATAGTTCGAACACATGCTGCATGGTGCCGCGCGATGGTCGTCCATTCAGACCCGGTGGTTCAGCCATGTTCAGAACAGCATGCACTCGAGGTTCTTGAACATATGCTCTTCCGAGCCATCCTGTGGAACAATCGCTGAGCCTTCGTTAACGCTTCGACCATCCCAAACACATCGAATTTCGTTTCCTTGGATGATTTGCGCTAACCGACCAGTTTCGAGATGACGGACCTCAATGAATCGTTGGTCGAAGAGCAATACGTACGGCGCATGCAGGGCTACCCGCTCAGCAGTACCTTCCCATTCGATAATCCCACCTTTTCGGCTAGGGTGACCTTGCCTGTTAACAAAAAGGCCCATTTCTAAAAAATTGACATGGATGAAATTTTCATACAAATAATATCAGAAGGAGACGCACCATCATAACAGAGGAGAATTCTTCTTCGCCGCACCGGAAGATACCTAGTGGGCGGCAAGCATCACAGCGTTTGGTAACATGGGGGTAATTGGGATCATCCCGTTGAGGGATGTTGACGCTCTTATAGCTTTTGGGACCAGAATCAGATTTTAGCACGTCTTTGTCGACATGAAGGAGCTTACTCATTGAGGTCCATAATCATGAAGCCTTTCGCACATAGCACAGCGATTCTTGCCTTTAAGAAGATTAAATCATACGCGTCGGAGAATGAAAATTCTTTATAATTTCTGAACCATTCCGTCTTCTTTTTCAAATTGGGCATGAAGCCGCTACTGGCCTTCGGTCTTTCGTTGATTTTGTCGCTGACAGGTTCGATAGCATGAAATACGCTGTCATTATTCTGTTCAAGGCAAGAAATTAAGCCATTAGGGTCAGATATTGAACTCAAGTCAACTTACGCCTCTTTTCTTCATGTAAATAACCAATGTCCTTCCATGAAGGATGCCAACACTGAAGAAATGGACATCTTTCCCGTGGATTTTTTGTGGTGTTTGAGAAGCATGTATACTGCCAGGTGTTGTAGGAACTAATGCTTCAAGATGATATGCGTAAAGAACCTAGGCACAGAGACATGGTGAAGGGCATCCCGCTTTTCAAAGAAGCCTCGTACCTTGTCTGCCAAGACTATGAATAAGCCAAAATCATCCAAGATCGCGCATTGCGTAACCATCTTTAAATGCAAACCCTTCGGAGTGCTGAGAAAATATGATATTAGCCTCCATGAAAATGGGCTCTTCTCGAGAACTAACATTTGGAATCGTGACGATAACCGATCCAGACACCCTCCGCACATCCGATCGCGACAAGGCCACGCCCGTCCGGGGTATCTAGCGCATTTCAATAATAAATAAAGAAGAGAAAGTGCCGACTTACTAAATGGTACAGAACAAGTGACCTTGCCAGTAAAAAAGGTTCCGTCTTGCCATACAGATGAAGTAGGGCCAATTGTCATCAATGGGAGTAAGAAGGTATCAACGCTGAGACTTTCTATCTCGAAAACCTTATTGGCGTCCTGGACCACTTTGCGCAAGCCTTTAGATTCTTCAAGCTTTTGTTTCCACTCCAATCTAGCCGCAACAGATTCCGCATAGAGGATATAAATACCGTTGACTCCTAGTCGTCCATTATGGTGAATTGTGAAGGAAATAGTGCCCGCGATTCGGCGCCATCTGGACCACGCGAAGAAATACTCATGGCATCTACATGTCGTTCGTTACTGCCACTAGTACCATTGTGGCTCCAGAATGACCTAAGTAGACTTGTGCTTCTCTGTACAGGGGCATCACCGAACTTGACCAATGTCAATAGTTCGAGGGGGATAGGCTGCATCAATGTTAGAAAGCAAATTTCGAGCGAAGAAGGAAATTGGACGAACTCTTCGATAAACTTGATATTTTGTTATGCCATCCTTTTCTCGAGGATGCGACATGACAACTGAGCAAGGTCGGTAAATATACGAACCAGAACACGAGAAAAAGCATTTACAGTAATTGTCAAAGAGCATCACAAAAAGCTCGTCGTTGCCCCCGTCTGATACCAACTTTCCAGTGTGAATCAACGATCGCTGTTCATTCAAGAGATCCAAGTCCTAAAATAGGTTCAGCACAACAAATTCAAGAAATATGAAAATTCCTGACATACCACATTCTCGCCATTCTTAAGACGAGGTTAGAATTATATCTCCATAACTCCACTTTTTGCTTTGACGATGCAACCCCTGGTTCCGTCTCTCTGCCCAATGCTTTGATCACGTCGATAACTTGTGGAATGGTTTCACGATCTTCAAAATATGAGGGAGTTTCGGTCAGAATTTGTTTCAAAAGAAGTTCATAGCGTAACAGCCGGGGGATCGGACGATTGATGAAGCTTTTCATATCGAGTCGATGAGCGTCCGGATGCCGGATGGTATGCTATATATGAAACGTCAGCTCCCATACCGCAGATCAAGACATAGGTTTGTACTGACATTCACAAAGTCTTTGAACGCAGGGTTGTTGGCCATCTCGTCGTCTATCCGATAGGCAGCTATGGGGTAGTTGGGGATATATTCCATATAAGCCTCTCTGAAATTCAAGGCAGCATCGAACACCTTTTCCGTGATGGAACGGATCTGGGGGTGCTCTTCGCGTTGTATCTCATGAAGGCTTTCCACTAGCCTCTTATGATGGGCGAGGAGTTCGCTGAAATTGTGGAACACATCATACAAGAATTGTTCAAGTCGCTTTGGGGGAATGATGGGAGGTTCTGCGTTGCGTAGTGGGCGCACGTACATCTACAGAAGACGTATAAGCTGCTCGTTCGGTTTCTCGGAGCAGAGAACTTACTGTCTCTATATTCTCCAAATCCCGCACATACGCCATTTCACCTTTGATCAATTCAAAGATCACACTGCCTCTAATTAATCCAAGCCAGAGGGTAAATCGAGTGTATGCACTCACGATTGCCGTTTGCGTTCTTGGTTTGTAAGCCTCGCGATGTTATCCTCTGAGACCAAATCATGCCACTCCCATCTTCCTGTGCCACCCTTGCCCATAGCTGACTGGAAAGTCCGTAGTTGAGCCACACTTTGAAGATTTCGGATCGCATCGATGGCTTCCCGCAGGTAGTCGCCATCTGGATTTGACTCTTCCGTCTCTCCATACACCGCATTCAATAGTACTGGGTATTTTTGTAGGTGCTCCGCCGGTCGTTGAGGTAATGCTTCAAATCGAGAAGACGAGGGCTCACGCCGGGGCGGGCGGCTAGTTGACGAGAACATTTCTACGGGCGGAAATAAAATCAAGTCAAAGTCAACTCGTTCAAAGCAAATATATACTAACCTCAACGAATAAGCGAAAATCGGTATTATGCTCGAGCTCCTCCTTCATGCGCTTTTCGGCCAAGGGATGTTGTCCAACATATTCAGGATAGACCGTCCTAAATTCAGTAGCTGCATCCAAGAAGATATCGCCTATGCTTTGGATGACTGGGTGCTGTTCTCGTTGACGCACATACATAACCTCCAATAACCGACGATTGCACTCGCGGATTTCGAGTATATTTCCAAACACGTCCTCGATGAACTCATCCAAAATTAACGGCGTCATGATCGGTGGATTGGCACTCCTTAGCGGCCGGATGAACACTGATTCGACAATGTCGAGATCGTCAATGTACTGCTCCTCTTTGCTGATGAGCTTGTGGATGATGCTGTGGTGCAGGTTACAGTTGGCGTTTTATGTCAAATCAAAGCGAAAGACAGGCGTACGTTTGGCGATTGATTTCGTTCTCTGAGAGCGATGCCAAGACTTCCGATGGGACTTTCTTTGACCAATCTTCGCGCGTAGAACTAGCAGGCGTATCCATGATATCTGGCAATTTCATACCCTAATAATTACAACATGTGAGATGAGCCATGAGGAATTGAGAAATATTGAAACCAACCTTCCGAGGGCATCCATATGCATAGCAGCCAGCACCATCGCAACTTGCTACATAACACTTCGTTAGAATCGTGACCACTCCAGTGGGCAGCTCCGCTCGTTCAATTGGGGTATCTGATGGGCCCTCTTGATCATCCATGAACATATACACGTCCTCCACACCATCTTGAAGCACCCTTGCGCCCCATTCCACCTCGTAGAAAAAGAGGGTCGTCTGTAAGCTGCGCGCGACCAAAATTGCGGCTCTTCGGTCTGACGCAAGTTGAGTCCATACTCTTGTGCCATTCCGCGTTGTATGATGGAGTGTAAGGTCGACTATAATCTTGATTAATGGCCGAATCCACAATAAGCGCCTGTATATGATAAATGCACATACCACGATATCTTTGCCAGTGAACGCTCGGGGGTATTGGATACTACCCTTGACATGGGTACCACGCGGGACCAGATCACGGAGCTGCACCGCAAGATGCGAGAGGAGTGATGGATTGATGAACCGCCGTTCGTCATCATCGTAGAGATCCTCTGCTTCTTCTTCGTGCAGCTCCAGATGTGTCCGTTGATCGAAATTTGCAATAGCCTGGATGACATTGGTATTCCGGCGCGACAGGTCGCTGGGACCAGCTGCCCAGTCGTCATGGTCGTACGAGTCAGTAGTGTTCACCCGCCTTGGGTTCACTGTTACTTCTACAAGATTAGTAACACTGCTGCGATAAAAGGATTCACGATCTTCAGTAGAGTCGCCTTCGTTAATTCGAGGGAAATCCGAGCCTGAGGGCGGGCGTAGCATAGGAAATTGACCTATAAAAGGGCATAAATTTTCATCTCGACATGAACAATCAAGTGCAGTTAGCCACTTACTCATGCTCAGCATAGTCCCTCCTTCGTTTGGATTCCACCTCTCTAATAGGGATATCATGGATGCACCGGATTGCGTACTATGATAACGCGAATCGACAACAGATTCTTCATAAGTTTCATCTGGAGGAGGAGCGGTATAGTCGTCTTCGTCGTTTTCAGGAAGAACCGGGGGATTGAAGTCGCGTTGCGAGAAGGGTAGAGCAGGTACAAATTCGACAGGCGGACTAAAGGCTATGGAGGCAGATGCATTTGGATCATCATGAGCTTTCTCGATGTAGCCCGGTAGGAATGCGCCTCCGTATTGATCTGGAAATTCTGTTGAGGGAGACGTAGGAACTTCATCTTCCGCGTTCCACTGAGCTGCTTGCGATCCTGAAGGCCCAGCACCATTATCATCAGGTACGGCTTCCAATGGATTCGAATATCGAGCAATTTGTGAAAAATCTCGGGATATTTTACGGCTCCTAGATCTTGACAATGCCGCTGTAGGAGTCGGTTGGGGTTGACTGAAATGTCATAAGGAAACAGTATTAATCAGGCTTGGGTATAGTCTTTGCATTTTGCTCAAACTCACGGTGTAGAAGGTCCTGCTGTAGAAGTTCCTGCTTGGGGCGTGGAAGGTTGGAGAGGTTGCTGTGAATTAGACTGGGAGACTGGCGGTGAACTTTGGGGGGTTGTTCCTGGTGGCCGCGGCAGGGGCCGTCGGCGCGGTGCAGCAGGGGGCGCGGGAGGAGGCGCTGATGGAGGCGCGGCAAGAGGCTCGGGACAGGGGCTTGGCACAACTGTAGGTTGTGGCGGCGGCGGCAGGATAGGTGGGTGTACAGAAAGAGGACTTGGGGTATCTGTCTTCTTATTAGTGGTAGCACATAGAAGAAACTTGGAAACGTACAGCCCTCGGTATATTGAGGTGAAGAAGGCGTAGAGTCGGTAAGCAACCCAGTAGTTACGGTGCTGGAGCTGTAGCGGGATTCCGGAACAGTTTCTTGGGAATACCGAGATCCCTCCACTGAACTTTCCGTCGGACTCCGTGAAAACCCTCGCATCACGTCTTCGTACAAGTCATTCAGGGCGTCGTCTCCAGGACTGGCAGGATAGGATTGAGGTGCGATGGACATGGTGGTATATGGCAGGCAGAGCGATAGCGTGATCGTGCAGCAAACAGCGTGTCAATGGGAAAGATCATCAGAGGGCGAGCACGCCGGTGGGTCTACCAGGCATCTGAGCGGAGGATGAGTGGAAAGAGTGAAGAGTAATGTCCAATCGGCGCGTATCTCGCAACCAAATCAGGTCAGTGATGGCTGCCGCCGCGACCAGTGCCGCCCACGCCGCCTGGCCAGCGTCCAAGCCTCAATCCATTCCCACCACAATCCTCTGCACCGTCTCAGTCTCTGCACAACACCGCCGTTACCTCGACCACCACAGCCTCCAGCCTTGTCGGCGTTCACTGCTGCGAGCGTTATCGCGCTTCCGATTTAAATTTCTTCATCTTTGCTTATTATCAGAAAGCGACAAGTCGTGATCTGCGCACATCTCAGGGCAATCTCACACTCCTGAATATCGTTTGGCTTGCTACTATCAAGAAAACATGGCTTTATTGGCGGAATCAAGTAAAAAAGCGACATCATCAGTTCAAAACATCGACCAAGATAAACCCCCCTTTGGATCAAGGTAAACATCTGTTACAGTATATTAACCTTTTCTCCACCAACACTGATCACTGATTCTTCGAAGATTCTTGACCGACGAAGCTGATGTCTGGAGCCAAAACGCCTGGGATCATGTTCCGCCCCCAGACGATCAAGTCGACGCCATCGCAAAATCTCTGTTAAAACAAAGGCTCGCACCCGTTCCCTTGGAAGAAAAGCAGAAGCTCAATGAGAAACCCGCCAAGCACTGGTATGTTTAAGATCCTCGTTTGATGTCCTCGGTTCCTTGAACAAAACGACATCTGCAGGGACAACTTCTACAAAATGAATGCTGCCAATTTTTTCCGAAATCGCAAATGGTACGAATGGATTTGATCATTGGGTGTGTTCCAATTCATGCTCTTGACGCTTCTAGGCTTCATAACGAATTTCCAGAGCTCGTAGCCGCAACGCAGTCTGGCGCAGGGCCTACCACTATAGTAGAAGTAGGCTGTGGTAAGTGAGATGAGATATTGAGCACATAAATTCATGTGACAAATTCACACCATGCGGTCATTAGGCGCCGGTAATTCTGTGTTCCCTCTCCTCTCCGAAAACAAGAACCCCGAACTACGATTGCACGCTACGACTATGCTGCGCATGCGGTCAAATTGGTCCAGGTGAGCAGCGCATTCTACTTGTTGAAACACGTCCTTTACATCGCAAAAATTAGAACGATCCTCTGTATCTGTCCCCTCCCATGGGAACTATCCATGCGTCTGTATGGGACATCACTTCGCCAGAGGCGCTGCCTGCCGATATCGTCCCAGGTACAGTCGATATCGTTATCATGGTCTTCGTGATGAGCGCGTTGCACCCCGACGAATGGGGACAAGCTATTGGCAACATCCATAAGGTGTCTACATTTGGCCCCTCTGATTATCATTACCCAGTATTAACCGTGGAGCTTTTGATCAGATCCTAAAGCCCGGCGGGCTCATCCTCTTTCGCGACTACGGTCGGTATGACCTAACGCAATTGCGCTTCAAAGGAGGCCGACTGCTCGATGAGAATTTCTATATCAGGGGAGACAAAACGAGAGTGTACTTCTTCGAGCTCGGTAAGCACTCTAAATTTGCACAAAAAAAACAAAAGGCTCAAGTCATTTTTAAGATGAACTATCATTACTCTTCACGGGCAAAAAAGTGTCACCAGAGACCGAGGTACATAATTCACTGGAAGAAGAGGAACGCGACGAAGTCGGGAATGATCTCGTTTTGGAAACAGATGCGGGAGATGCGACAATTACGATTGGTGGCTTGACTATCGCTTCCCACGATAATCAAGACTCCCGCTCCGCCGCACCCACAAATCCACCAGTGATTCACCCAAATCTCCTGGGACCTCTGGCAAACTGCCCCCCGCATCCGCTGTTTACCACCGAGCAGCTCGGGGTCGATCGACGCCTAATTGTCAACCGCAAGCGCCAGCTCAAGATGTACCGTGTCTGGATGCAGGGCAAATTTCGCAAACTGTGAAACATGCTCTGGCCGCCTATACATACTTAGGCGTTAGGGAGCGTCAGGTTTGAACGGTGATGGAGCCGCATAATGGAGGAGCCATAGTTACATTACAATATGAATCTAAGTCCATAACCTCCGCCATGGTCGAACGTCCAAATGGACAAAGCAAAAAGGAGCCAAATCATGATTATATGGGTATACGTATGTAGATAGTGGCATATACTTTGGGAAGAACTACATTAGAAGATAACACTAGCAATGCGCTCCCAAACATTGTTGGGCTCCTGCTCTGGTTCTTCGGTCTCTTCAGGAGTAGGAATACCCTAAAGACTATCGTGTCAGCCTTTGCACAAATTTGGACCTTTTGAATACTAACCGTGACGAAGTCCATCTCGTGCGGCTTCCAGAATGACGTCCTCTTAACGATCTTGAAGCCAAGGTATAGCACCACAAAGATGGGAATGTTAACATCTATGCAGTGAAGTAACGTGAGCACTAAAACAGGAAAAAATGATAGTACATGAAAGACGTACAGTCTGTGAAAAAGTCGCTGACGTTGAACTTCCAGAAGACCTTGAATCCGTTGATGAAGATGAAGAAAGCTGTCCATCCAGCACCCCAGTAAGCAAGGTAAGGCTGGAATCGATTGTGGTATGAGTTCGTGGTCATGTCAAATCCTTGCGCAAGCAGTCCTTTGCCTAACAATGAATAAAGAAAAGTCAGTTACTTGCCAAGTATCTTCATCATATATCAAATACGCACGGAATCTTAGGTAGGTGACGTTCATGACAAACCAACTCGTGAAACCGCCAGTGGTCGACAAATTGACGAACCAACTATGGAAGAAGGCGGGATGTCAGATTTTGAAAAATATCGCATATAATGATTACTTACGTGAAGACCTTGTTTGCGCCTGAGGATATAGTCATGAACGACAGTAAAGTGAATGCCGACTTCAGGATAACCACTTAGATGCCATCAAGCGGAAAATATGGGAACCACTCACGCTAACGAGAACAGCAAACAACGGGAGACCTTTCTTTGTGCAATAGGTCAGGAATTTAGGAGCTTGGCCACGAAGAGCGAGTCCGTAGAGCACACGCGAAGAGCAGAACAAGAAACTGTTTCCGGCAGAGAAAGCACTAGTGAAAATACAAGCGTTCACAATGTGAGGTAAGACTAGTAAAGAATGTCAATTCATCTGATAGTTAGATACGACACAAAGATAATACCTTTGATTCCGGCACGACTGATTGCAATAACGAAAGGAGAGGCCGCTGCAGTTGCGTTGCCACTTGCTTGCAAAGAGAGTAATAAGGGGTCGTTATAGGCGACGAGCATGCCGATCATGAGGATTCCCAAAACCTATAGAGGGTTTTAAAATCTGAAATGGTTTTGTAAAGAAATATCCTCACGTAGAAAATAAGAATGCGCCAGAACACACGGCTAACAGCCTTGGCAATGTTGCGGCGGGGGCTCTCGGTCTCAGAGGCAGCACTATAGATGATGATTAATGACTGGGACTAAAACTGCAGTTCTTGAGTAAACTCACATAACGACCAATTCCATACCCTGGAAAGAGAACGCAGCTTGTACCAAGACACCGAGGATGGCAAGGAAGCGATCCCACCCAATATGGTTGGGCTCGAGACCCAAACGGTTAATAGCACCAGGGTTTTTCCAGTACTGAGCAGTTGATCTTAAATTATTGGTCTTGAGGGTGGAAATAGTAAATGCTCACTCTGAATCCTATACGATCACCTTGTGGGCCGCCACCAAGATCGATGATGAGACCAGTAAGGAGCAAGCCGACGATGAGGACGACTAGATTCGATATTTCATTTTAGGACTATAATTATGAGTAATGGCAGATATGAGCACTTACGCTTGATTATGGCAAATATGAATTCAGCTGTGAACAATGTTGAGATCTATAGCAGAAAAATCCGTTTATAGACTTACATTCCCCGAAATACCTATGCAATTTATGTCAACTTTAGAAATGTTGTCATGCAATTCAAAATATTTACCTGACACCAAAGATGTTGATAAGGCAAACCAGAACGCAGATCACGAGAGTGTAGCCTGCAATATGGGCGGTCTTCCAATTGATCGGTCAACAATTAATATCGTCTATCCTGTTTTGGATAACTTACAGATGCATTCTGGTCCCAGAAAGTTAGCAGGATGACAGCAGCCGTGATTTCAACGGGCGTGGAAATACTGTTGGACGAAGATAGCGTGAGTGCCAGGAAATTTGATAGGACTTAAACTGTCCACAGACGCGTTGGTGTAGAAATAGTTCTATTGAGTAAACGTTAGTGATTGTGAACAGCTGATAGCAAGCATATGTAACATACCCAGCCGGTGGCAAAACCGAGGGCAGGATCAACCCATCGGGCAGCTAACAGTCATGTGTTATTAGTTATTAGAGAGATTACACAGTTAGCAGATTCACAAGACGCGTACCAAAATGCGGGAAAGTTCCTGAGATTGGGGCCCAAGTAGACATTTCACCGACGGCGCACAGTGATCTAATATTGAGAAATAAGATATCTGCAGCAAAAGCCAGCATCAAGTAATACGCACGCGTATGCCACAGTACCAACAAGGATATATGCTAAAAGGGCGCCCAAGGGGCCGGCTTCTGACAAAGCTCCACCAGAACCCAAGAAAAGACCAGTGCCAATGGTCCCAGCGATCTGTGGAAGTTTAAAAAATGAATTCAATAAATCATGGTCATTGTGGAGCAACGCTCTCTCGTGCTTACAGCAATCCTGTTCGACGCAACGAGTTCAATAACAATAACATTGCTGTGTAGGGAAGAAGAAAAGACTTACATCTGAACATGGCGCTGCTTGAGCCGGCGCTGAACGCGGTCAAGGTCGTGAACATCGAAGTGGTATCTACAACATTGATGAGCTGAAAATTGTTCAGGACGACATGGGCGGCGTACTGTGGATTGGAGTTGACGACGGCATCGGGAGGAAGACCCTTCTCGAGACTCTCGCTTTCCTGCTCGCGCTTGAGCGTTTCCTGCTTTTCGTTCTCCATGGTGAACAGATGTAGACCAAAAGAGGGTGATGGATGGGAAGAAAGAAGTCTGGGAAGCTTTGGCCTATGTAGTCTGTTGATGCTTTTATGCAACAGGGGTTAGTGTGGGTGCCCCGAGCAGATAGACGGATAGCTATATATAGATTGCCACACATGGGTTCACCTGTGGAGATTGACTGCCCTGACACTTATACTTATCTCTGCATCATTCACAGCCTAGCCGACTCACAGCCTAGCCGACAGATACCTCAATTCAAGTCCTCAGATGATAAGTAAGATCCATAGCCCACATCGACACCGCCTCAAAAGCAGGTATGAGGACGCTAGGAAGCTGTCTCTGTCCGCCCCAATTAGAACATGCGGCGGTTTCATTGTTTAACAGGTGCACCACAGCCAAGCTGTCAGACTGAGATGTAAAAGCGAGACGTATCGTGAAGGTCCCATTCAAATGTTAGAATGGTCCAGAGGTGTATACGTAGCAATTACAGTTCCAAACTTCCACATGGTGCCTCTTTGCAAGTCAAGAAGCGAGAAAGCCTTCTGTTGAAATTATCAGACACAATCAGCAATCCCAAGAGTATCATGAAATTTGAGACGAATTAGAACATAGATTCACGATTCACGATGGAGCTAAGCGCTGTGTTCTGTTATATGCTCACATGAGACGAATCCAACTGTTCATCATAGCAATAGCAGTCACCCGCAAAGAATATTTCTTGCCGAATCCTGACGTTTGGGTAAATGCACACCCTTTGAAGGACATGGGATAGCCTTGTATTTAACGCACAAAACGGTGCTGTCAGACACTGTGGGCAATGGGCATCCATTTCCGCAGTTGATGGCGCACGAGCAAGTGATTGGTCGCCTATATGCCTTCGAGAGCGGTGATAGGATCTGTTCACAAGGTATAAGAGTCAACCGAGTCCATAGAGAGCCAGTCAGAGTCCAGACAACGATGAGGAAGTCCATGAGTCGACCTGACTTGATCCTGACAAGTCGGAAATGCCTGGCAGGAATGAACCAACATAGAATTACCCAATTGGGTACTCATTAGAGTCTAACAAATCATGTGATATATAAACGGCTACCGGTCCGCCGTCATCATAGTCAGTCACTTTCACTGTCAGTGTCAGTCTCCAACCAACTCACTCACGCACGAATTACGCACTGCTTCACGATTGTTATTCCCTTCCTAGTTCCGAATACCAAGGAAATATATGCTCTGAAGTATAATATTGTTCCTTTGTAGGAATGACCACTCGTCTCAAACGGAAGCTCGGCGAACTGGGGGTCGACACCTCCAGCCGAAAAGCCAATGAGAACTTCTGCCTTGTGAGTTATACGTTCAGCTTAGATTCATATCAGACTCAAGGCGCGTAATACAGATTGGGACTCCTTTACCGCCTCTGGAGAAGTCGAAAGATACAGGGGAATTTGTGCCATTATGGAAGCAAGAAGTACGCGACGAGAAGGGTCGTAGGCGTCTGCATGGCGCCTTTACTGGTGGATTTTCAGCCGGATACTTCAACACAGTTGGGTCCAAAGAGGGTATGCTCAAGTTTGATATTTTCTCATAACCACAGTACCAATATTTTACAAGGATGGACACCTGCGACTTTCACCTCTTCTCGAAATGAGAGAGCAAAGAAAGCAGCAATGCGTCCGGAAGATTTCATGGACGAGGAGGACATACAAGATCTGAAAGACAGTCGAACTATTGTTGACACAACGGAGGAGATGGACTTCCTGGGCGGAACACAAGCGGAATTGCGCGGAAAGTTGGGCGAGGATGATTCAGAAAAAGAGTGCGTTTGTGCAAATCATTATAATGGATAGTGACTCAATGTATCTGCCACAGCCCAATCACTCGGGCACTCGAAGCCTCTCTACTTCCGGCACCAAAGGATTCTGTAGGTGCTCGAATACTCAAAAGGATGGGGTGGCGATTAGGTCAAGGAATTGGTCCGCGAATATCACTGAAACAGCGCAAGCTGCAAGATGCATTAGCCTATGACGCATTGACCGGAACCAAGTTTTCCGGAAGTACACTCGATATTCCTGAAGACGATGAAGAAGCTAACAAGCATAGCTACGCCCCACGAGACACTCCGATCTTAGTTGTGAAGAGAAAGGACAATGCTCATGGACTAGGCTATGTCCCCGGCCGGAGTCTTACAGAAAGCTTAGGCGGTACTGCTGCTGGTGCTATCAAAGGCCCCAAATTAGCAGGTAAAGATGTTGGTCACATTTTTTACGTAGTCATATAACATTTTATCGTTCTAGGGGGATTCGGCCTCGGGGCCCTCAATGACGCGGACGAGGACGATTTGGACGTCTATGATCACGACCATCGCAGTTCCGCCAACGTGTTGCATATGACCACATAAATGGGGATGAAGACGACACAGTTGTCATTGGTGGCAGATTGTCCAAACAGAAGGCTTCAATACCTGTATGTATCAAACACATATCTCGCTCTATTGACTCTATTTTGACATCCACAAGAGACCCTCTTCCTCTATACAGCATTTCAGAGATGGACGGCCTGTGTTGGCTGGCTTTATATTGTCAGATCAACCAGTTGCAGAGGACCGATGGTAAAAAATATTTATCATTGATACCCGGAATGTCTCTCACATTGCCTTCTTAGGTTTGCATTGCCCGACATTCCAGCTGGCTGGAAACCTGACCCAAGTCGAGTATGGTCTAAAGATAAGGAAAATATCCCAACTCCAGCACCTGTTCCCAGTGCTCAGCCTCATGCGCAATGGAAAAGATCGCAGATATCAGCTGATCAGGTGAGTAGATATCTTATACAAGGCGCCCCTTGGGCCTAATTGTTTGTTTTTGGCAGAGAGGATCAATATTGGGTGAAACACCGCTACAGGCGGCACCACGTTCCGTTTTTGACTACATGTCCGAGAAAGACAAAGAACGGATTAAGAGGATCACATCTAGTTTGACGGGCGCAGCCACTACAGGCGTTTCCCCTATTCCCGGCCCACCGCCTCCGCCAGTCTCGCTAGCTAAGCTTGAACCACATATCGCACAAGCTGCGCTACGGGGATTCCAGCCTTTCAATTCTGACCCCGGAAAGCAAGCGCGATACACGCATACCTTCAATCGCAGGCAATCCAAGATGGATCGGCGCCCCCTCTGAAACGTCTGCCGACCCAAAAGGATGACGAATTCCACAAGGAGCTGGAGGATTATGCTAAGGCGGCCTCGCTATTTAAGCCCATGTCTGGCGCTATGGCCGGGCGGTTCACAAGCGCGGCTGTTATCGAAACTGGGCCGAAAATTGTGGAAGGCTTCACACCCCTAGCCAGGAGGAAATTGCTGCAAAGGAAGCTCAAAAAGAAGGAAGAAGACGACAAAATAAGTCCTAAAGCTCATGCAGCGAAGATGGGCATGTACGGGCCACTAACTAGGGAAAAGAAACCGTGGCAGCCAGCTAAACTGCTCTGCAAGCGCTTCGGCGTGAAGGATCCGAATCCAGAGCCTGAAGTGTCGAAAGAGCCTATGGCAGGTCCCAACACAAGTGCACCGTCTTTCGCCCACCCAGACCAGGAATCTGGTCATCCCGTGGCGGGAACGAGCAAGGATGAGACAGCCCCATCGCAGCAAATTGACCGACCCCGCGACTTGGCGAATATCGGACTTGGTGAAGATGAGACACAGGGGCAAGATACATTGACATACGAGCGTCCTTCTATGGACATCTTCAAGGCAATTTTTGCGAGCGACAGTGAAGACTCGGACGACGAAGCGCCGGTTGCTGACGATAGCGATGATGAAGCTGCCGCTTCTGCGAAGCCGAAAGAGACTACTGGTTTTACACCTGCCACAGCTATTCTTGACGATACTCCTGTCGATTTAAGCACATTCAAGCCTACTTTCATTCCGCGTGAGGGAAAGTCCAAGAAATCGAGGGATGAAGAGAAATCGAAAGACAAGAAAGAGAAGAAAGAAAAGAAAGAAAAGAAGAAAAAAGAGAAGAAGGCGGTCTTGGTATCCTTTGAGCTGGATGAGGACGGTGCAGAGGCTGAGGTGAAACAACCCAAAGATCGGCCCAAGAAGAAACGCAAGGAGGACAAGATAGATAACGACGATGAAGACCAGGGAATGTGGGCTGCGAAACATCCCGCCGAGCCTGCTAACACGACTTCTGTCGTTCCACCTCCTGCTATCCCATCCGACCAAGCTGAGGCAGCTCCTCAAGTTACTGGTCCAAAAGGCCGTAAAAGGGCGATAGATTTATGTAACCCTCATCTTATTGGTAGGATAGATTAAGAGTGTTGTATCATTTACAACGTCCTATCTCATTGCTCTTTTCCATATTAGATAAGTGGCGAACATAAATGTCGAACAGCGTCTATTCGCTCTCTTCCTCGTCCTCTTCTTCTCCTCTCTTCCTCCTCTCCTTCCTCCTCATCTTGTTCATCTGCCTCTCCCTCTTCCCAGCCATCCTCACTGTCGTCATCATCCTCATCTTCATCTCGTTTCCGTTTGGCATCCCCAGTAGAGGTAACACTCTCCAGACGTCGTCGGCGAGCGTTACACACGTCAAACGTGTTCCTTTAGAGTCATAACTGACCAAAGGTTCGATTTTCACTATCTCTGGTGATGGTGCATCGGTCATTTCTGGTATGGAGGCAATATCGTAGAGGTTGATGAACCCATCAGATGATACTGTACACGCGATGACAGTCGACGTTCTTCCTGAAGATTCCGGAAGCGCTATCTCCAGAGTTTGAACAGCCTTAACTCTGTATACTTATTAGCTAAATCATGGCTTGAGATTGAGCGAGGCTCACCGATTTATGTGGCCGACCATCTCTGCGATGACACTCGGTGCGCTTCCGTCTTTGGGAATGTCGTAAACTGATAGCTTGTGGTCCTCCGCTCCCACTAGTAGGAACTCGCCTTCGCTTCCCACTCGCCTGCAGAATTTTATATCATGTATTCGAGAAGCATGAGTGATTGTACACAACATATCCATATTCTGTGTTATCCATCATTAATTATATGAGCAAATAAACTGAATACATCAACTCACCGTTGAATAAATATCCATGGTGGATCCTGACTGAACGACAAATTTGGATCCATCTGTTGACCAACGAACAACTTCTCCCTCTTTTTTTGGATTACAAACTTGCGATCTCGATCGATGAAAATAAATAAAATACCTTTGCCAAGTTTTGTGCTAGCAACGCCTTTGCCTCGCATGAGATCCCACATCCTCATGCCCTGTCCTTCCGACGCTAAGGCGACTTTTCCAGATGGGTGGACTGCGACAGCGTTTACACGGCCTTTGTGGCCTTTTAATGAACGTAGAACGGCCCAATCTCGAGCACGGAATAGGCAGAGTGTGCCGTCCTCGGATGCAGATAGTAAATGCGAACGCGAAGGAAAAGTAGATGCGTTACCGATCCTAATTTAATTTGGTGAGTTCAGGAGAGGCGTAGTATATAATGCCGACGTACCTTCGTGGTGCATTAGACCACCGATTTCTTTCCGTCGTCTGAGATCCCATACCTTGATGATTTCGTCTGCGCTTCCCGTCGCAAGCCACTTGCCTCCATGTGGTGACGCCGCAACAGCCTTGATACAAGATACGTGCGCTGGGAATATGAATGTAGGCTTCAACTGGAACTGCATTTTGAATCTTCGAAAGTAACCGTTCCTTCCAGACCGTACAAAAGTTTTTCATAGGAGCCTGCAACGATCTTGAATGAAGTGGGTAGCGGATGCTGTTCTTCGGACTTCTTGACTTTGGTCTTTGATTTGGCTTCGGTAGAAGCTTTGATCTCCTTTTCTTTTCCTTTAGCTGAAGGCGAAAGCGGTTGAGCTCCTTCTTTTGCTACTTTCTGTGACAATTTTGGGCGTAAGGTGTTTTCTTTCGTCCGTGACTGCCGTTTGGAAGGTGCTTCTACTCTTGCCTTCTTTATTGGTCGTTCTTGAGATTTGCCTTGGGTATGTTTAACCATTTTAGAGAGTAAGTATGCCGAGAAAGGGACAAAGGGTGCACAAAAAATATACGCGTGGTTATTTTCGGAGAGAGATGCCAAACAACGCCGACTGACGCGCCAGGATTGCGGTCGCGTCCCAAATCGAACTGTTGACAATAGTCCTCTAAACCTCTACTTCATTCTCTTGGGCTCTCGAAAGGCGATGAGATGAATGTAGCCCGAAAATGGACCAGAAATCTTCCATTCCGATCTTATTCTACGCGTCATGATCATCGCCAAGTCATTTCGGAGAAAAATCCCAGCATAAATGCGTTTGTGAGCGTATCCCAATGCCCAACTTTGCCCCAAGAAGGTCTTCCATTATCTGGCACAACCATAGCTGTCAAGGATAACATTGTAACGGCTAGCCTGCCAACGACATGTTCTTCGTCCATGCTTCGAGGTCTATTTAATATTGTTTTCCCGATTCACCAACGCTGACCTCCACTTTTCAGAGTTCATATCACCCTTTGATGCGACTGTGGTCAAACTCCTCCAGGAATCTGGTGCGGATATTATTGGAAAGACGAATTGTGATGAGTTTGGAATGGGGTCGGTGCAAAATTTGATACCTTCCGATGTTTCTATTCACAAACTTCACCGCAGGTCTCTTAATGTCAATTCCATTCACGGACCGGTGAAAAATCCCTTCAGTACCTCTCAATCCCACTCTCCAAAGGATGGAAGATCTGCTGGCGGAAGTTCCGGCGGAAGCGCTGCAGCAGTTGCTGCTGGGATGTGCGATGCGTACGTTCTCGTTCCATTCTGATAATAATAAAAACCTGGATTCCAATTTAGTTTCGCAGCGCGCTGGGAACCGATACAGGCGGATCTGTCCGATTGCCAGCTTCATACTGTGGAGTAGTTGGCCTGAAGCCATCCTACGGCCTGATTAGTAGGTAGGTTTTGGCAATCTTACTGGTTTACATTTCTTGAACTTTGCCTAGATGGGGGGTCGTATCCTACGCTGATAGTCTTGACTGTGTCGGAATTTTGGCATCGCGTGTTGAAACTGTACAGCGCGTCTTTGGTGCGAATTACTGGTTGTCTTTATTTATTGAATTCACCTCACTCGCATCCAGATAGAGTGGCACAATACGATAGCCTGGACCCAACATCCGCCCCTTCAGAAATACGATCTTTAGCGTCGCAGCAAGTCTCCAATCTTATGAAGTCGAACTCATCTATCCTCCAGGGCCTAAGAATAGGAATCCCACAGGTATACCCATATCGCCTCATTCATTTACAAGTTATTGACACCCATATGCAGGAATATTTCCCGAAAGAAATGTCTGCGGATATTGTTGACCATGTCCGCAGTGTTATCACTCAACTAAATCTCGCGGTGCCATCATTGTCCCCGTTTCACTGCCAACTACAGCATTTGCGCTCAGTTCTTACTATGTTCTAGCAAGTGCTGAAGCTAGTAGTAACTTAGCGCGGTATGATGGTGTTCAGTATGGTATGATTAAACATTTCTTTGTTTCAATCGCATGTTGACATGAGTTGTACCTTGAGGTCCTATGTCAAGCCGGGTCTCGATACCGATAAAACGAAGACGGCGCAAGTATATGCGCAAAGTCGTGCTGCTGGCTTCGGTCAAGAAGTCCAAAAACGCATCTTACTCGGAACCTACGCGCTTTCAGCAGAGTACGTGGAGCTGTGGTTATTATTAGGGCGGCAAAGCAACTTACTTGGTTTTAGCGCTTTTGACAATTACTTCCTCCAAGCTCAGAGAATTCGCCAACTCATAAAGGATGACTTTAATCGCGTATTCCGCATTCCAAATTATTTCTCGGATTCGCCCAATACAATCCAAGAGGATTCTGGAGCTGTCGATGTTCTGATTCACCCTTCCGCGATACGTACAGCGCCCTTGCTAGAAGACACTCGCTCTGATCTCAGCTCCTATGTCCAGGATGTCTTAACAGTTCCTGCGTCGTTGGGAGGGTTACCAGCCCTCTCCATTCCTATCTCCAGGCTCGTGGAAACCGGCATGAACCCTGATTCCTGGCCAATTGGAATCAGTGTTGTTGGCCAATGGGGAACAGACGATATGGTTTTATCTATTGGCAAGGCCCTAGAAAACCTGAATGAGAGTTGATACCTAGTGCTAAAGTGCCAAGGCACAGATTCAACATCTACTCATATCTGTTGAATAGCCACGAGCCGCCACCGCCGTTGTCAGACCAGTTTCTCAATAATGCCGTGTGGATATGGTGATTTATAGGGTATATGATTTTGTATATACATAAAATATAAACATACGAGCCTTTTTGCTCGCCACCACTATTTTGCCCTTCCAATTATATACACAACGATAAGACGGACTTTACATACGAAATCATGGCTTGTGCATAGCTTGTGGCGATTATTTTGTGGTCTAACTATCGCTGCACACCGTCTGCTTGCAGTGGATGGCCAAATACAGCACACGCGTACACAATTGCTTCTTGTTCATCACAAAATACTCCCGTGCAGCGCCCTTGTCATAAAAAGTGATTCTTCTATGTACGATTTCGACCAGCGGAGGTTCGACTGAGCGGAGATCATACTAGCGCGTGAATTCTGTTTACGTTGCGATGAGGTAGCCTGTGACTCGGAGCTGTTTGAAAAATCGTCGACGATGCTGCTACTATTCAAATAGGCATCCGATATTTCTGTGAGGTAGATAGTACTGAGCATCGCGGTGGGAGGAACTTCGTTAGAATGAGTCGGCGGTGGAGTGCCCCGAGTCTGGCAAGTTTCCTGGTGCTATGTCGATCGAGACTCTCCTCCGCTGCACGTCTGCGTATGGCATCAAAATAGGTGACAATGACAAGCAGATTGGAGGCCATGATCGCGGCTCCTGACTGTAAAACGGTTGAGTTAGATGTAACAAAAAAAAAGTCATGCATGAAATAGGGAGATAGCGTACCTCAAAGTAGCTAAGCTTGGCACGAATATCTTGCCTGGCAGGATCCCAATTCGGCGGTGCAAATTGAAATATGGCACACGCTACGGTTGGGATAGTTGTCATGATGCTAGCAGCAAATCCACTTAAAATAAGGCGCCGCTGCTCTTTGGGAGTTTAACTCGCCACAGCTTGTATAATGGGACTGTAACGAGTGACGCGTCGGCGAGCATGTTCGCTGCGAAGATGAATGTTCAGTGAATGATATTCCGACTGGCAAGGATTCAAGCACCTGAGATAAGGATGAACTTTAATGCATTCGTCCACTTGCACTGAGCGCCGCCAGAACTTGTAATGTAAATGGCGTCCTTCTTGCCACACAGTATCGAGAAATACATTACGATCGTAGTGAAAAACGAAGCGAAGACGATGGCCATTCCAATTGCGAATTTTCGAGTGGACTCGCCTACGGGGAAAACCCTGGCAATCGCAAGAGCAATGCTAATGCGGCTCAACCTGGAGATTCAAAATCTATAAATATGTACATGTAGTAAACAGTTGGCGGGTCAGTCACCTACCATATGATGATGAAAAAGAATTCCAGAGTAAGCCAATATTTCGCAATACGAGAGGCCAGAGAATGCAATACGGAGCCTGCTATCTGTGATTATTTTCAAGTATTTCTAGAGTGGTTGAATTTAACGGACCAGGATCGCCATACCCAAACCACAGAAGGGGGACATATCCACAGTCGATTAAGGCCGCAAGCAAAGCTGTAAAATCGTCCCACCAGAGCCGGTGTGTGCGCTTGCGATAGTGAATCCGCAGGAAGGTGAAGCCAATTACTGTTGCATGAAGTAGTGTCACAAAAACTTCCGAATGTGAACAAGTAAGAACAGCTTTACATTTGGCAGAAAGAAAGACGTACTGTCCAAGACAAGACTCGCCCCATAGGAAAGTTTCAACATTAGAGTCACCAGCAAAACTTGACGATCTATCCCGTTCTTGCCAGGGCGTCTGGGAGCCGGACAGAGCTATGCTGGTAGGATATGTATGTTAGCTCGCCACAGAGTCGCCAGAGAGGGAAGCGAAGATCTAAGCCCATTCATTGAACGACCTTTATAAGCCTTTATAGTACATATTGTTATTACATCACCTCAGTTACCAGTAGGTATGGAATGGGTTTCCCATCAGGGATATTCGGATGGGAAGATCCACTACGTACATAGTAGTACCTGAAGGATCCCTTCATCAAATGAAACGCAGCAGAAGACAATCCGTTAGAGGCTTAGAGGTGATTTTCCATAGCCCAATCATGCAGTCTATTTGGAAAACATGCAGGTCAAGATACACCAGGATGAAGACTATCCGAGTCGCAGAAGGAAAAGGCAAGGAAAAGGTAGTATCCAACTGTCCAAAGTGCATCCAGGGCCCAGCCCGGTCCAGTCAGGATTGATGACGCCACAAGGGATAATTCTATTTGGAAACCCAGGCCTATATGAGAAAGATGAGAAACCCCCCCAATAAAAATATTGCAGTATTGGCAATCCGGTTGCTCGCTTAGCTTGACAGGGACCGGCTATTTGATGCTAGTGCTAGTCAGATTATCCCACCATACATACTTAGGGTTCGTGAAATACGTAATCTTGTCTCTGAAAAAGATAGTTAGAGAGCCTCAGATGCGCGAAATCCGTACTCACTAGAGTCTGACAGTACGAATCAAAAAAATCATGCGAGAACAGTGGGAGATTGGTGCGGGGAGGCCTGTTGGCGGTCTGGTCAAGTTGTGGCCTCTCATTGGACCCAACTTAGATATTCAATTTCGGTTCTCTTTCACAATGTTCAGCGGTTAAACACATACCTATACGACCCTGATAACCGACGGTTCATTGTTAATTAGGAGCTCTTTTTGGGGTTGAATATCTTATGTGGGCGCCAAGTGGGCGCCTATCGACCACTGTCCGTAACATGTTAATGACAAGTCACCACCAAGGCTGAGTACTGAGTTGTGGTTGTAATGCTTCAAGGCCAGTCAAGAACACTGCTATTGCTTGAATATACGTTATTATTTGTGCTACTATTCTACAGCTGGGTAATATTCAAATCTTGCTATGTGTATTATACAGAGCCCAATGCAGGCAACGATGGTAAGATATAAATTAAACCAAGACATCGGCTTCAAAGAGAACACACGTCACATCATATAGCAGCATCTCGCCGCATCTCCAAAAAGTGGACTACATCCGTAGCCACTTGCTCTCTTTCTCGCCCCCATATCATCGCTGACAGCCCTGAAAAACGCTGCAAAGTCTTTCGCCTGCTCCACGAGCCGCGCAAGCTTTGTGCGTCTCGCAGCCAGGGCGGCTTCTTCACGTTTACATCAAAAGAGGGCAACGAGGATAATATGGCGCTCTCGTTTTCCGCGCTGCCCATCATGAGCAACCCGAACAGTACCGCAAGGTGTCCGCGGAGGAAGGACGCGTCGGCCTCGGCGCGTGCCTCAGGAGATCCTCTGAGAGAGTGACGGGGGACGATTCGATTTTGGTTTGTTGTTGCGTGTAGAGCTGAACAAGGATTTCAATCCCACTTGAGCGCTGAGAGCAGGTGCATTGACGACCACAAGCTCGTTTTTTAAGCGAGCAAGAAGGATCGAGTTCTAAATCAAACGAGAGCCAATTTATGTAAACACTAAGTGCTTGGAGAAATATAGGACTTACGAATTTCGCGTACAGCATCTTTCGCTTCTCCCACACTTTGAACAGATTGGTGAGAAGCCTAGCGCAAGACAAAGTGTATCCAGGGCCTGCGAGTCGGCTCTACCAGAAATGGCATCCTCTTCAGCGTCAGGTAACTCATCGTCTTCCTCCTTTTTCACATCCATACCACCCAAATTAAGCCTACCGCGCTGGAGTTCCTGGCCGGAGCCGTGAATCGTTCGCATGAGGAGACCCATGGTGTAGCTGCCTTGCGCGACTTTCCGTGCCCAGAGTTTATCCATATGAGTGAGACTCACAAGGATTCGAAGGGTCGCATCCAAGTATTTCCGCACGGGGACTATGGAGTCAATCCTTGAGCATGTAGGAGCCGGAAAGAGGACAAGGCAGAAAACCTACAGGAATCCGGTTCTTCGTTGGCTTTGTTAAGCTCGATGCAGACAGCAAATGCGACGAGATCCTCCGCTAACCAGTCCTCCCTCGCCTTGAGCATCGCTTCATCATTGAGCTGCGCTACATCATCTTCATTGAATGAATTTTGGCTGGGTTGGTCTTGGTGAGTGCTCCACTGCTCAAGGAGATAAATATCTAGCAGTCGAAGATGATAATATATGCTGTGGTATGGTATCGCTTTGGCCGTGTTGAGCCATCGGAGAGAAAGAGTCGAAGTGAGAGAAGGAGATGCAATAGGACATAATGATAAACGGAGAGAAGATAAAAATGCGGGAAAATGTTGCGAAGGAATGATAGAGGGAGGCAATGTTTGAAGAACGAAGGCTATGAGGAGCGAAGTGGAGATCTACAACGAGGGTTAGATAAGTTTTCGACGGTTTCACACCTAGATTACATACAATTGTATCCTCGGAAAACAAATTGGATTTGATACTGATCGTTTTATAAATGGTAGTCAGCTATAGGATTATTAGATAGTCATCGATGAAAAAATGAGCTTTGACATACTAATGTCCGATCTTTGGCCCTAATTCCTCCTTTCTTCAGGTCAGCGTCGGAAAATGAAGAATTAGGTGCAATTAAAATTAAAGGATCCATATGCGGAGAATTGGAGCCGAGGATGTTGAACAAAGCATCGAAGAAGGACAAATCCTTGTCCTTCATTTCCGTTCGTTTTGAAGGTCCTGACGGTGATGGAGGGGAGATGGAGGTCGTTGGGTTAATTCCAAGAGTGATACAGGATCACGGGCCACGAGAGCTACAAAAAACACAAGTAGGGTATCTAGAATCTGTATTCATTCTCAGATAGAAAGCTTGTAATACTTTTTAAACGATCGTACCTTGTCTTCTCCCTTGCCTGCACCAGTATCAAGGAAGAGATCCCAAGTCCTAGTAAAGAAGTCTGCAGCTTTGGCCTTGCGCGCAAAGTCTGAATCACATAGTTTAGTGGTAATCTCAAGCGCACTATTATAGATACAAAAGTTAAGCATAGGAATAACACAGGGTGAAAATAAAGTTACCTTGCCCGCCTAAGCCCTAGTCCGCCTTGTTTGTCCATACCTTCGAATAAATAGCCTACTTCATCTAAGAATCGACGGCTTTCTCCTTTGTTACGGAGTTCGGAGATGCTTTTCAGAGGATTTGACATCCCGTATGATATAGGAGGGGGACGGGCAGCAGTAACGGTCGACCTGGATTTTCCCTTTCCGCTGCGAAATGGCGACATATCTGGCGTCGCGGAGTTGGATTTAGATTTAGAGGGTGAAGGGGATGCATATGGGTAGGGATCGTCCTCGGAGTTGTCAACATCCCAACGGCTACGCAATGAGCTATATGATTCGCGGGTATCAAATTCCTCTTCTTCATTTAATGTTTGTGAATTTGAGGGTGGCACAGTTACCAAAAATGAGCGAAATTGTCCTGCGTACGTCCTCGTCGTAGGCTTGGAGGATGCGGGCAGGAGGGGAAGTACAGGTGGAGCCAGCTTTGATGTAGATGCCACGATTTCACGAGTTCTGGAAGGGGAGGAGGGTATAGTTGGAAGAGAAGGTGTCCGATCAACGGTTGCAAACTCGCGTGTGGTCGATTGGCTCGCTATTGAAGAATCCGTTTTAGACCGCGCCAGCATACGTTTTGCTAGCTTTGTAGGCGACGAAGATGGAGACGCTGGAGCTATGGCATCGAGAATTCCTGACAGATCTCGTGCCAACTTCGCTCCTTTCGCTGGAAATTGGGGTTGGGAAAACGAGGATTTCGCATCTGATTTAACGGGATTGCGCGAAGAGGTATATGTGACTTTCGCCGTGGCGAACTCTAGAAAGGCGCGTTCCTCGGCATCTGGCTCTGTCTCCGAGACCACTTCAGTTTGCGTAGGCGACAAGTCCCGAGCTGTCGTTTGCGGGGATACTTTCCGGCGCTTTGCAGGAGTCGTACTGGTAATGGCCAGAGACGCTGTTACTCGATCTGAGGCAGATATATTGGAGTCCTGCTTGCGCTTTATCCCTGAGCGTTTTCCATAAGTTCGCAGTTTGTGGGAGTCCATGCTAGGTATGGCATATGTAGTAACGGAGACCAAGCTTTACACCGCCAAGTTATTATGTTACGTCGCGTGACAGATAGCGTGACCAACGCGTCCTGTCGTGTCACGTCTCCTTTACTCTTTTCATTTGCCATCCAAAGTTAAAACTACAAGATAGCTCTGATAACTCCCTTTTTCGACGATTGCACAGTACTCAAGTACTCAAGCTCAAGGTCAACGTGCACGCGGATTACTGGAGCCCCTTGGCCGATTCTAGACCTGAGCGGCCTTGCCAGACTCCATCTATCTGATTCAGAATGACGTCAAACCTCCGAGCGCTGTCTCGTTTATATGCGGGCGGTAACCCTCTCCAAAACCCCAATTACCTCTTTATTCCCCAATAATGCCTACTACTCGACGACAGACTGCGATAGCTGAAGGAAAGATCAAACCCGCTGAAAAAACGGCTACCGCAGAGGACGTCCTCCGGGAAAGACTACCAAGCAGAAGACGGAGGACGAAGATGCGGGTGCCGAACACCAGGATATTAAGGACGAGGGCAACGAAGAACCTGCCTCGGGCGAAAAGCGTAAACATCCTACGAAACATGAAGAGAAGCAAGAAGAGCCGCCTATCAAAATGCACAAAGCAGAGATTACCGACGAAAGTATTCCTAAAGACTACAAAAGTGGTCCGAAGGGCATGTACAAAATAGGTCAGTGTCGTTCATGGTTCCTGTAAATCATCTCGTTTCAATAATGGCATATCAGGAACGATTGAACGTGGTCATATCTACTTCTTCTACCGCCCTCGCGTACAACGCGAAGAGGTTACCTCCATTGAGGACATTAGGAATTTCCACATGCTGATGATTCCTCGCCCACCCCAATATCTTGCCGATGCTTCTGCTCAAGAGAAGGCTGGGGATGTTAAACCAGAAGAAAGCGAAAATATGAAAGTCCTCGAGCCAGGTGCGGATGCCGTTCCAGCCCCAGAACCCACCGACTCGCAGAAGAAATTCTACAGGTTGGTCACCGTCGGCAAGAAGAAGTTGCCCGATCCTGAGAGTGCTGGAAAGGAAGGAAGCAAGCGCAAGGAAATGTTCTGGGCCACGGTCACTGCCGTAGGCGAAGATCTAAAGTCGTTGGTCGATGAACTGGGACCAAAAATGTACGACACGAAGACGCGAGGAACTCGTCACGAGGGAGCTGCACGCCTCGTTGCTCGTGGTGCGTATGCTATCGTCAATTCGGATGCAAAAATGCCTTCGGAGAGGACAACGCATTTTGGCTATCATATATCGCACCCAAGCGAACTCGGCGAGGTCCAGCAGGAATTAGGCATCTACCCGGCGGCGTCGTTTATCCTCCAAGTTAGAAATCCGCGCGCCCCGCCCCAAGCGCCAATTCAACAACATGCTAAGCCGCTGAATATCCGGAGTGGATCATGCATGGCGTGTTCGGCGCAAGCACAGAAGGTGAAGGGGCCATCAAGGGACGGGAATCGTTCGGATTGCGATTCTCCAGCTGTGAGACACCTGAACTTTTGAATTATAAATACGCGCAAGTCTTGATGATTGCCGCGCATGAGGGAGAGGAAGGCCTTGAGAAGGATTTGGGTGAAGGCAGGGGTGTCGGTAAGTTTCTTTTGTTAAATTATTAGAGAGGCTATAAGTTGACCTCTCCTTTAGCATTGAGCGAGACGGAAGTGAAAGAGGGTCACGAGTCTATCAAGAAGGTATTCGCCGAACTTGGACTTGATTTAGACAAATTCCCTACCGAGCCATTGGAAGGAAGTTGGACCTGATATTGTGGCTGAGACGGGGAGTGGTCTCGACATCCACGGAATCGTAGTCAACGTTATCTTGATGAGGGCTCGATATTTCTTTGAATTTCTTGGTAAATTTAATTCTTGCAGTCAAATTATTCTCTGTAATAAAGTTTACAACATATTTGGTGTATATGTTATATGTAGCTCTTGCAGCATACGTGATCGGAACATCAAGCATCCAAATGATAGGTACAGACAGATCTACACACCTAAATCAGCTAAAATGCATAACTGAGAAAGATTCTGGCCTCCAAGAAGCGGACTCCAAAGACAAAATCCTTCCATAACATGGGCCCCATTCTCCAGATTAAATTGAGCTATTTGTAGGCCTGCAAGAATACTCCTGAAACAGACTTTGGACTAAGTTTATAGGGATAGCATGAGTTCATGGGTATAGCGATCGTGGATTTTGTTTTCCAGATCAACGAGGCCCAACGCCGCTCTTGTTCTTGGAGCACTTCAAGACGTTCAGTTACAGGTATCTTGCAGCGGGGATTGTCTTGAAATCTTGCTCTTTGAAGCTGGATATGGTAGTTGAGTCGGACAGAGGTTTTGCCGAATTCCAGCAAGCATGGTCCGGCATGTACGCAGATGGCAGGAGAGGACGTCGGTAAAATGTAGCTCAAGTAGTATCTTGATTATGAGCTCTGAGAGAATCTCAGCATTGGAATTGACGCCATTTGGATACAGCAAAAGACAAGTATCAGTAAGTAAAGTAAGAGCAAGTTCCGTTCGAGTTCAATTTCAAGCCTCAGCAAACGCAACAACTTCGTGACAAGTCGCGTGACAATCGCGTGAAGCACGCGATCACGTTGATCAACTTGAGTCTACTTGAGCTCAACCATCAACTCATCCGTTCTTGTAGATTTCAAGGATGGAATCAGTCGCAGCCCGTCTCAATTCTTTCAAAAAATCCAAACGTGTTAAGAATCTAGACAAACCATCGTCCACTTCCACTCTCAAATGGCCCCACCCTTCAGATTTCAAAGCCAATCCAGATACCTTGGCCGAAGCTGGATTCTACTACGATCCCGCCTATGGCGATGCTGACAATGTAACTTGCTATGTCTGCGAGAAGCAGCTGGGAGGCTGGGAGGTGGACGATGATCCGTTCCTTCTTCATTGGAAGAAATGTGGACATAACTGTTGCTGGGCTAGTGTGCGTTGCGGGCTGGTATCGGAAGTAGACGCGTCTGGAAGGTGAGCTGACGTGCGATCTACTCCAGCCGTTCTAGGTTTTGGGAACTAATATTGTTCTGTAGATTTATCTCTTCGGATAAGACACGTCATCCCACTCACAAGACTATGGAAAAAGCAAGGCTGGAGACGTTCAATGCGGGAAGGGCTGGATTCATGATAAGGTAAAGGCCATGGAGCCAACTCGATTATGGTGCGTCGAGAATCAAGTGGAATAACATTTACAATCTGACACAAGTGGTACTCAGATGGCGCGTGCTGGATTTGTATATACTCCACAACACAGCGGCGATGACCTTGCAACCTGTCTGTACTGTAACACCTCTTTAAGTGGGTGGGATGAGGAAGATGACCTATGTGAATCAAATCATGTCCTGGTCTGCGCGTAACTGACAGACTTTTGTGTAGGGAGGAACATCGACAACGAGCTAGCAAATTAGACATTCCCTGTGCATTTTTCTCAACATCCGACCCATCTCGATCACAATCCACAAAACCTTCTTCGAAATCGCAAGCAAAACCTCCTTCTCGATCCACCTCGAAATCCAAATACCAGGACATGGTTATGCCTACGAAAACATTCGACGGCGAAGAAGAAGAATCAGATATTGTTGAACCTGTCAAAGCCCTCAAATCTACAGCGAAAACACCACGAAAGCCGCGGTCAACATCGTCATCAAGTACGAGGAAATCAAGCGCGAAGACCCTAAACCTAAATCCGGAGTACAAGTCGTTCTGGATTGAAAGACGTCGCTGAAGATGAGGAAGAGGAGGATGCTGAACCGGAGCCTCCAGTAACGGTCAAGAAGAAGGCTCGCTCCCGCTCCAAATCTGTGATCAGGTCAGACGCTCAGACTGAGGATGATGAAGACGTCGAGGCACAACCACTTGCAACTGTCAAGAAGAAACCTCGATCGAGGTCCAAATCCGTAGCAAAGGAAGTCGTCGAAGTCGACAACGAAACCGATGGCCAGACAGCACCCCGGCAACTGTCAAGAAGAAAACAAGGACGCAGTCGAAATCCAAGCCTAAATCGGAGGTTGAAGCCGAGGTGGCGATTGAAACAGAAGAAACTCGGAAATCTTCGCGGTCTAAATCACGGAAACCGACCCAGCGAACCGAAGATGAAGAGGAGGAAGAAGCGCCACAAAAACACCTCCCGCGAAATCCAAGGTGGCAGTTGCTTCTGTGAGCGAGGAACCAGCGAGAAAACCTTCCCGCTCCAAGGCCAAACCATCCGTCGCCCCTACTGTGGCTGACGAAGAGCTCCTCGCAAAATCTCGCGGACGAAACCGAACTCTAAAGCCCCAGATCCAGAACGCGAAGAGCTATCTGAAGTAACTGCCAAGCCAAGCAGGCCACCCTCGCGACATGAAGAAGCGCCTAAACCTCCTATTAAACCCAAACATCAGAGGACTGCTTCTAGATCGACAGCCAAAGCTCCGATCGCCGTTTCCGAGGCAGAATCTGTCGAACAGGACGAGCCTATCACCGCAATACAACCTAAGAAGAAAGCATCAAGCAAATCCAAGCCACCTCCGCCCGTGGAAGCAACAGACTTATTCAACGAAGACATTGTGATGAATAATCCTGACCTGGCCCCGTCCCCGCCGCTATCGCCCAAGTCTGCTTCTACCACAGAGCTCCCTCCCCTATTTGTTCCCAAACGGAAAACACCCTCGCCACTCCAAATAAACCGCCTTCTCAATCAACGGGAAAGAAAAGCCAGCTTCGAAATCGAAACCAATATCACAGGCTCCCAAACCCATGAAAGTTGTTGAAATTTCAAGTGATGAGGAATCTGAGGCACCCAAATCAGAGAAAGAGAATAAGCCCAAGGACGGTCTACAAAGAGGCAAAGAAAATCCACATGGGCCTCCAAGACCCAAACATTGCTTCAAACTAGTATCCCGCAGCCGCAATTCAGCACCCCGCCACGACCCATATCGCGCAGAGTAAATTCAGAAAGAAACCGATAATCGTGGAAATAGTTGAACCACCCGAAGCGGCGCGCTCGCCCTCTCCACCGCTCACTAAACCTGAAAATGACGGCGATGTGAGCATGGGCGACGTCGAACCGGATGTGGATCAACGGATGGATGACGCCCCTGCGCCATCCACTCCTCCGCGTCCCATGATCCAAGTCATGCCACCTAACGGCATCGTGCCTAATGCCACCCAGCCTAACCCCAACGTTCTCCGACACCCCCTAATTCCTCTCAGAATATTCCCGTAGCGGCTCCGACGGCTCCACCTTTCATGCCTCCACTTTCCAGACTTCCGTTCACGCCTTTGCACAGTCTCAGTGATGCTGAGCTTGATATGACGGTTGAGGAATGGATTCGTTATCAAATGGATGTTGAATTCGATAAATTTCGACGAGACGGCGAACGAGAGCTGCAGCAATTTAAGAAGAAGGCGGAGGACGTTAGGAAGATTATCGAAGGGCTATAGGACTTCGGATCTGGAGTTTATGCATTGTTTTCGTTGTGGGTTGTCGGGACTGTTTTTTCCGCTTTGATGTAGATATTGATTATTTATTTCCTCCTTTCAAGCTCACAAGTTCACCGTTTTGTTATGTTACGGGCACGTTGTGCTTCTAATATTAATTAGATTGCTTACAGTCTCGTTCAAGCGTAAGTGTGATGGATGTCTATGGCGAGTGAACTTGCAAGTCCATCGCTGCGCGCCCAGCAAGTTTCAATGTTCTCTCACCAGTGTTCGCATTCATTCCAGTTACATCTAGGTAAGTATTCACTCATCTTGTTGATGAGTACATTCTTCATTCCATACTCCTTATTGAAATCTGCATATACTGATATATATGTACAGCGTAGTCGGCTCCGCGGTCAAGCTCAAGCCACATCCACTATGTTTTTCTCGAACTTGGAAGGAGTCTATTTCCCGAACATTTTTTCGGAAGAAAAAATTACTCCTTCATGCTTTCGGCCCGAGGTCTATGCATGCATCATCGTCTTTGCAATATGAGCTCTGTAAATGAAAACTAATGCTAAAGTGGCATTGACGTCGGGACTTATATGTCCATGACACTTGCTGATATCCTTGCCGGCAGACAAAAAAACAACTTGCTGCCTATGACGCGGATTCCATTGACTGGGTGTCGTTCATTGATTTCACGGTTCGATCGCATGCTACATAGTCATCTGGAGTCCAGATTAGAATAGGTGAGCATCCAATGTCAAGGCATTAAATATGATAAGCTTACCGGTACAGTATATATTCTAGAATAGGTTATATGTTTGGAATCATGTTTTCCGCTGAAGAATCGCAACAATCTGAAATATGCGAAAGAAACGTATGTTGGTTTCGGCGCCTACACCTTCCCCGGTCGCCGATATGACCTGGTACTGGTTCACAACGTTAGAACAACTGTGCGTGAGTTCAAAAAGCCATATTTGAATTGCCACCCAGGTCTGATTGTCATATCACCAAAAACGTATCTTTATCTTCTCGCCTTGACATCCTAGGATGTTTTCAACATTAGAAGCATGAGCCGCGCCTCGTTTGTGATGAACGCACAGTAATTTGAACACCTTGCCGACTCGTGTGCCAGTGATCGACATGACTCCCAGCAGCCGTCAGCTGCCGTCGCATAAGTAGGTGTTAATTGATGATCTGAGATGATCTGCAACGCAACACCGTCATTCGAGATGTGTGGCATACATCAAAGCCAAGGGAACGCGGGCGCACTGAGTTTGGACGTATATAATCTAATTACTGCGGCCTACATACTATACTTGCATTCAACAGCAGACTGCAGCACATACTATTTTGAGTGATGTCGTTATTCTTCCTAGTTTCCTTCCACATATGTGGGTGTGATTAGTCAAAACCCAAAGATTAGATCTTCCTCAGTTCCACGTTGGTCAACTCCTCCCACAAGCCGTCGGCGTAGAAGACAGCTTCCGTCTTTACGACCTAGAACCGACAAAATTGACTTGGCACGTTGTGAAAGTGCGATTTCATCGACATGTCGTGAAGTCGTGAACCCATGATCTGCCAGTTTGTCCGTTGTTTTCGTATAATCAGTATGCCTGAAGATCACCAGCCTGTGAGATTGCCGATAGGATCAACAAGGAAGATAAATACGTTGTCGCCAGCCCCATCTCTCTCGCGTCTTAAGAACAATCTCGTCAACGAGCGGTAAAGGGGATGGGAGAAGGCGAGGGACGCGGACAAAATGTTTACAAGGTATAAGTCCTTGTATTGACAAAAGTTCTTCGGCTTCGTCATCGAAATAATTGACGATGGGTCCGCTTATAAAACTATAACGATGATTCTTCAAAGTTCTTCCAGTCGACCATCCCGTCTTGCTTGACGATCCACCCGCGTAAGCTCACAGAGATTCGGAATGGCGTCCCATCCTAATCTTCTGGCGCTTCCCACCGATATCTATCGCTTGGTTTTCGGACACCTAGATGCTGCGGACATCCTTATTTTGCGGCAGGTGCATTGTTATCGCTCTATCAATAACCGATTCACGTTGCTGAACCGCTTTTCTGGAGACCTGTCAAGAGTTCTACGAATTATCGATACTCCGGAGTGTCTGGGACACACTTTTGCGGAGACACATTATCAGTCAAAATATCCCAATTCCTAGATTGGATGGAAAACCACTCGATTCACTATCTTCTCAAGAACTAGAAGGGTGCTATCGGAGAGCTTTGGCACTTCGCCGGAACTGGGTCTCCGAGTCTCCAATAATTCATCGGCACTTGACTGTGAATAATGGCATTCCCAATTCACGCATTATTGCAATGACCGTTCTGCCAGAACGGGGCAATAGATGTATTATTTCGCTATCGATGACTCCAGGAAGAAATCGCATTTTTAACCTTCAATGCTGGGATATAGGTGGTACCACTCCCGTATGTCTCGCCGTACGTGAGATGAAGCAATTTCGGGGTATAGCCGTGAACAGAGTTGTTTGCGACCATGGTGATTTAGCTATCCTGAATCCAGAGTATGTGATGTGACTTCCTAGTCACTTTTATGTCTATGCGCGTGCTGAAGGAATTATTCAGGCTCGAGATCCTTTCTATTGAGCCTCAGACGACAGCCTTGGATCAAGGCTTTGTCACAAAGGCTTCAATGCCCGAAGTACATGGAGTACATACGGTCCACCTTTTCTGGAAGTCATCATTTTTAACCAGCGACGCCGAGGGGTTGGTGTATCTCTGGGATATTGAGACCCCACACAAAAAATTACAGCTTCAGAACCTTAATCCGGCACAGGTAAATCAAATGATACTTTCGCAGAATGAGATACTCACCCTTTGTCTCCAGCCCAGGCCGCTCATGGATGTTCTAATTACTGATGAGTACATCGTCGTTTTGAAACTCACCACTCTGGAATTCTACGCCCGCACTTCGGAATCAGCGTCGGCGCCAAATAATGGTATCCTCCATCCTATATCTATATTTACTTGGCCATGGCGGATCGACAACGCGGTCATGACATTGACCCACCGACCAGGGCGCACCGCAGGACGAACACCCATTGACATCTTGGTGCGATTCGGCAGCTACTATCCCTGGGCCATAAATATCCTGCACCACTATGAAATCCGACCTAACCTTGGCTTCCTAACGGACCCAGGGATCGGGATGAGCGAGCAGAATCACCCATACTCTCCGCCCGTCCTGCTCGAATCTATCGCGTCCCCCGTGCGGCTGCACGCCACCTCCGACATGGCCATCGGCCCTTACGGGACCACCATCTGGACGGACAGTCACACGGAGGATTACTTCAACCATTCCGATCGGGGTCAGCGGGTTGCGGGCATGCTCAAGCGCTATGTTATCGATGATGAAGGCGAGGAAGAGGCGGAGCTTTCGGATCAAGTAGCGACGGCGTCTGCGGCCAGTGTATATGCATATCAAGAAGAGGACGGATGGGTGAGAATCGCTATGGATGAACGGAAGGGAGAATATTTCTCGGGCATGATGATGGGCTTATTTCAGTTTTGGAGTACGTGTGACCTATTGGCATAGGTATGGACCTGGATTTCGAATGTAGCCAAGTTGTTTATATGTAGATTAGAGGCAAATTCCTTCAATGTCGGGCTCACCTTCAAAAACTGCAGCTTATTATTTATTAGCATTTTATTTAGTAATTTGATTTGAAGATTGAACAGGTGTGATAGCAGATATGCGTACAGCGCTATTTTACATCATGTTATGGGTACAAAATTTGAGTTCAGGGCGTAGCAATGAGTACCTACAACCGGAGTTTAGCTTAAGATTCATTCGAGAGATATTAAACTTACAGCAGAAGGAGTGAGCCCGAGATCTTTCAGAGACTTCTCGAAATCTGAGCGCGTGAACGTTTTCCTGATCAGAAAGAAAGAAGTGAGCGAAATATACTTCTTCACGGCTCGGAGACATACCTTGGGAAATGCTGCGCGATGGTCACAGTTTCAGGATCAACCGTCAGCAATTGTCCTGCCAAATACTCTGCAACCTCTCGCAGGGCTAGTACCGACGTAGCAGAATTCAATGTCAGTTCAATCGTTAAAAAATACCGATGCCCGCATCACACTTACGTGCGTCACTCGACAGCGTCGTCGTATAGGGCTGGCCCCCGGTGGACATTCGGATCTGGAGCCGCGTCTCCTTGAAGTCCTTCCCTGCCACTCCAGCCGCAGGGGCAGCAGCGCGAGCGGGTGCAGTGGAGCTACTGGATTCAGGCAGAGGCTGGCCATCGCGCAGGGCTTTCTCCCTCGCAGCTTTCTCCGCGCGAGCTTTCTTGTCAGCTTCGATCTGAGCTTTGATGGCAGCTTTAGCTTTGGCGTCTTCGATCTTTTCTGGATGATATAACGCGTGTCAGGACTCGGTGTACGAGATAAGAAAATGTGCGACTGAGAAGGGAAGATTATGTATGCCAGGGAAGGAAGGAGACCGTAAAAAATCGGGGGGGAATGGCATTGGTACCCACCTCGTTTCTTGGCCTCAGCCTCCTTGAGTGCTTCCTTAAGTTGCATATCTTCCTTGATCTTGCTCATGTCCTTATTTCGCGGTCAATTGGATCCAATCGTTAATATATAAGGGTCCATTAAATGTACCTTTCCTGCTTTGCGTCGCAGGGCTTCGTTTGCTTTATGCTCCTTGGCCTCTTCGATAGCTTTTTTGGAACGCTTTTCCGCCATCTTCGATCGCAGTTCCTCGAGCCTTTGTTTTTTTTCTTCTTCAGTCAAAGGTTTAATCTGTATACATGGGTATCATAATGAGCATTTGCAGAAAGACCATCGATAGAGGCATGATGTCACCTCTTCCGTGGACTCTTCAAACTGATCATGACCGCTTTTCTCAGCATGGAAGTTGGCCAGGGCGGTATTTTTGAAGATTTTACCGCATTGGGAGCATTTGATACTCTAATATCCGTATCCAAGAGAGGTATAAGTGTCAAAGGTTCAGACGGAAGTGAAGTAGACGCGTGTATACCTTGGCTTCCACCTCGTTCCCTTTAAGAACACCCAAGCTTTTCAAGGCTTCCGCATCTTCGTCGTCCTCATCCACATCCATTGGGGCGGAGCTGCTTCCTGCTTGTTCATTCACGGATCCCAAATCAGGGACGGGTTGACCCTCGTGTTCAAGAATGTGGTCCATTGCAGGCTGTAGGCCGCGGTTGCCTGTGGCTTTCAGAGCCCCTGTTACATGCAACAATAAACGCGATTGTAGCATAGCAAGAGATGTTTAATGAGCGATGGAATTTCAGGAAATCAGAGTAGAAAGGGCGTACACTCGACTCGTGCGGCGTCGAAACCCATTCCTATAAGTGTGTCTTTATCTCCAGCCATATGTGATTGTTGATTGGCTTTGTATAGCTGTGGTAAAGCTAAATACAAAGATGGTTTTCGTATTTATATGTAGATGCTTGTATGGATTCCAAAGAAGACGTGCGATTACTGCAAGATGATCGTGGAGGATGTGGAGAGTGAGAACGAGGGGCACGCGTACGATGTGCCAAATATAGAAACACACCATCACCGTCTGGCACCGCTCCAGTTCCCCTTGCTCCCTTCCTTTCTCCGTCTACGTTGAAAAATGCCTCTGATTAGCTCACTCAACCTCCAACGGGAGGGTCTTCTGCTTTTGCGATAGAGGGACGATTTATGAGCGAATGACAGGTGGGCCACATCCTATACGACTCATCGGGCCTGTGCAGCGTGTTTCTAGCGTGCTTGAGCTCTTGTGGGATACGCCGTCATGTTCCATGCAGGCAATTGTCTCGCCGGTGAGGCGTCTGCCGCATGTGTATAGGAAGAATGACGTCGGCATTAACTGGGTCAAATTAATTAATAAGGGCAACCAACCCGACTTGTGGCTGCCGTCCTCACCAATAAAAGGGCAACCCATCGCGTCCAGTTGACATACATATTCCTATACACGACTCTCAATGATGACTGGTGACACTGATACCAAATGTTTCCGATTCCCAGTCGACATGGTACACCGAACCAGGGCTTGGTTCTTCCAAGCAGCAGTCCAGGCGTTTCTTTAGCGTCGACCACTACTCTTCAGAGCATTCTTACGGATAACCATAAGCGGTGGCATGTATTCTTCAACCCGAGACGTTATCAGAAGTAATTATTCATTGCTCTGATATGATTTCCTGACACGAACGTGTTCTAGCCATTCAGCCTACGTGGTTTTGACTTTATGGTCTCTTGGAGTTGAACCAGCAATCCTTGGAAGTTCATACGAAGAGAATGTTAAATCACAAGTGCCTGCTTTCCCATCTCCCAGTCCTATAACTCATCAGACATGGAAAGACCACCTTGGAGACGACAAGTATGTTCTACTTCTGGATCTCGTGATGTCTTTCAAATATTCATTTTACAGATATTATCAAGCCTATATATCATTCTTTGAAGATGAACTAAAAATCAAATCATTCAACAAACTTCTCGAAGAATATGTGTTCGAAGCAAGTGCCAATGTAATCATGGGTGCAAGTTCAAATCAGCCCAAGATGTTGGATAGGTTCTTCGCTGGTCTCCTCCATCCTATGATTCATACAGGGTTTGGACTCGAGTTCACTTTACCTGGAATTCTCGCAGAGGGTAAAATATCCTGATTCGAAGCTGGCCGAATTCTGATATGTTTTTTCTTCCATTTCTTCTGCATATCCAGCCCTTGCGATGACTGCAGTGCATGAAGCCGAAGGTGGCGGTCTACTCCCACCCGAGTGGTTTCTTCCGGCTGCTACCAGCTTCCTATCCCAATTTGTGTACAGTGTTGCCATTTCAAATAAGGGAACGAAGCCCAATATCCATGCATTCACTATCCTTTCCCGTATTCTTAACGATCCTGAATTGGGTGGTTACGAGGACCCTGGACATAGGAATCCTTATCCTGGTGTTGTACAGGCTTATGGAAAAACAATCCTGAAATATGTGACCAGTGGACTCTAGATGAAGAGCTTGATAAAAAGGTGGAGGAACTTATCTGGACGATGGTGTTGCTTATGGTGTTTGTGGAAGTAGATCGGAGCCGGGCAGCCATTTCAAAGCGGAATTTTACCTGTAAGTTTGTTGATACTAGCCTCTAATGTTCCAATGACGTTGATACCTCTTTCTACGTCGATGCTAGCATGCACCTGGTTACATCCTCGCTCTTTTTATCCAAATATTTACAGAGCTGACACGTTCCTCTCAAATTCAACTCTTGCGGGGCTATTTTGCTGTCTGTATGGCATGGTACGTCGGGCGTGGGCGTCCCAGCTTGATATGAAGGCTTTCTTTACGGATGCAAAAACGCTACATCCCACTCCACCAGGCCCTCGACCAAGCCCGCACACAGGCGTCAATCCCTCACCGTCGTCTCCCGAGGCTATCACCCTAACAGTTGGCTCCCTATTATACAGTCAACTCTCGCGCATCCCGATAGTCATCTACCAAAGCTTCAGAGGGCGCTGAATGAATACTCTGCGCATTTTGGCTTGACTCCTGCGGGGACGTTTAAGGATACGGAGCTCAAAGATGCGAATTAATTGATGGGACGCTATTCATTCGCGCAGCAGGCCTGACCTTCTCCAGTCTTGGTTGGGTCAGAGAAGGAGAAGCTCCTGGAGCGTGGAATGAAGAAGGGTTCTTTACATCGTCTGATGTATGCATTGACAACTGATATAAATCTGCATGACCTCCAGACTGCGGAGTCAGTTTCCTGTTTTACACTGTACCTCAGAAAATTTAAATGGGTCTTCGAGAGCTGTCTTCTGTACGTATGTATTCTCACGAGACTTCAGATGAATATCACTGGAAGAATTTAGTCGTTGACCTGCGAACAAATCAGAAATAACTGAATGAGACTTGAGGTCATTTTTGGATAATGATGTTATTTTGATAGGCTTACCGAGTTTGCTTTTGTTTCTGCTGCACGATTATTTACACGACTTCAGATGTAAATCAGTTCGGCGCTGAGCGCTGAGTACTGTACTGTGTACTGAGTGCTCAGCTCAGCGCTCATATGTCGACGATGCCAAATATGGAACAATCGCTTCACCGATTGGTTTCCAAGGTGTTCCACTTGACCAACACTTGACTTCCACTCATGTTCAATACGCATCATCAACAACAACATCGAGCGCTGGGACGGCACATCGCTAGTTTAGAACCGAGCTTACTCTCAAAATGACGAGATCACGCCAGTTGGCTGACTATACACAAGAATAATTACATGACCATGGGACCAAGCGCCGCCAAAGTGGTCAAAGTGGTCTAAAGAAGTCCTCGACGGGAAAAACGTCATCATCTGCATTGTATTGGCACCTAATTCACTCCTAACATGTTGTCTATATAAAGCCATGCAGAAGAGGCTTTCAAATCCAGTTCACCCTCCAGATTCCAACAATCATGATGCCAACACCGATGCCATTGACGCCAATTTGTTCCCAGTTCCCAGTCGACACAATCGACCCAACCGCGAGTTGGTGCTTCCAGATTGAACCTAGGGGTATCTCTGGCTTCGACCACTACCCTCAACGTCTCCTCACGGACAACTATAAGCGCTGGCATATATTCTTAACTTCAGGGGCTTCACAAGTGATTATCCCTCGAGTTTTACCTCGCTATGTATCAGTTTTGACTTGACTACATTTAGTCATAACGCACATGCTCTTTTGAGCTTATGGTCCCTTGGAGCAGGCCGGCTATCTTGAAAGCTCGTACGAGGAGAACGTAAAGATTCAACGCCCTGCTTTCGAATCTCCCAGCCAATAACTCGTCAGACATGGAAAGACCATCTTGGAGATGAAAGTTTGTTCTCTATGCCACCTAAATATATCTGGATCTGACATTTAATTGTAATATTCAGCTACTATCAAGCATATCTTGGATTCTTCCAAGATGAGTTGAAGGAGAAATCGTTCGGCGCACTTCTCGAAGAATATGTGTTTGGAGCAGGAGCGAATGTAAATGCCAGCGCTGAGAAGCATCCCGCAATGCTGGACAGGTTCCTTGCTGGCCTCCTCCACCCTATGATCCACGCAGGGTTTGGTGTTGAATTTTCTTTGCCTGGCACGTTTGCAGAGGGTAATATCTTCGACTCTTTAAGTGCCCAATATTGGATATTGACTCGTTAAATAGGTCTCGCCCAGGCTGCAGTGCATGCAGCCGAATCAGGCGATCTGATTCCATCCAGATGGTTTACCCCTCCAGCTACTGACCTTGTATCCAAATTCGCAGGGAGCGTCCGTATTTCGGAAAATGAAGGCAATCCAGACGTCCACGCATTCAGTATCCTTTCTCGTGTTCTTAAAGATCCTGAATTAAGTGGTTTCAAGGCGCCTGGTTTTCAGGAACCGTTCTATTCAGCTGTTATACAGCAGTTTGGAAAGACGCTTGTAAAATACGTGGATCAATGGACTCTTGAAGGGGACCTCGAGAAGAAGGTGCAGGAACTCATCTGGACGAACGCATTGCTCTACGCTGTTCCGGGTCTAGAGCCAAGTGGCCAATTTAATGCTGATTTCTTCCTGTATGTCCCATTCATTGCTCTCTCTCGCTCTTTAATATTCATCAAAACATTGGCCATTCCTTCCGTGATACTAGCATGCACCACGTCACGTCTTCGCTCTTCTTGTCAGAGTTATTCGCCGAGTTGAAGAATCTTCTCAAATCGAATTCCTGCGCAGCTACTTCGTCACTTGCCTGGCGTGGTACATCGGTCGTGGCCGCCCCCAGCTTGACATAGCCGCATTCTTTGCCAATCCCGATCTTGCCCATCCCACTGCGCCGGGACCTCAGCCAACTCCCCACGAGGGTGTCAATCCTTCGCCCTCAGCTCCTGAGGCTATCACGCCTAACAATTGGCTCCCAATTATACAGTCAACCCTCACGCATTATGATGACACCTACCCAAGCTTCAGAGGTCCTTGATCGAGTACTCGATACATTTCGGCCTTACGCCCGCGGGGACGTTCAAGGATACGGAGCTCAAGGATGCTGGGTTGATTGATGGGACGCTGTTCATTCGTGCGGCAGGCCTGACGCTCAATAAGCTAGGCTGGGTACGAGAGGGACAGGCACCCGGAGCATGGGACTTTAGAGGATTCTTTGCGCGTTCTAATTCTCACCCATGATGAATGATAATCGCGAAATCAAATTTGTAAAAGTCGAAGTATTTGTTGTATATCATGAAAAAAATAGGGACTTATTGACTTTCTCTGTGACTTTTTCTGTATGTTTTTTCTTCTCCCAACCGATGTAGCGAAGTGGCTGGGTTAGAGAGGGAGAGGAAGGATTCTTCGCGTCTTTCTGACGTATAAGTATTGCCAGCAGCCAAATATAGAACAACCATTTCTCCATTGGTTTCCCAAAGTGTGTTCCACACTTCCACTCATGTTCAACACAACCGTGACGCGTCGAGATCACCAAAATAACTTCGAACGCTGGGGCGGTAGTTTCACTTATTTGAAACCTAACTTGCTCTTCAAAATAACGAAGCACCTACCAATAGGCTGACTATGCACCAAGAATAATTTCATGATCTTGGTCCTATGGACCAAGCGCCGTCAAAGTGGTCTAAAGAAGTCCTCTAGAGTCTATGGGAAGAACGTCGTCATCTTCCAGTATACTGGCACCTGACTTCTCCCAGCATACTTTCTGATATAAAGCCATGCAAAATAGGCGTTCTGGCATCCAGATTCCCACTCGAAACTCCCCATACTCCCACTCCCAGCTCTCAGCAATGTCGACTCCTGACGCCGTTGACACCAATCTGTTCCCCGTTCCGAGTCGACATGGTAAACCCAACCGCGAATTAGTACTTCCAAAGCCGAAATCAGGGGTATCTCTAGCTTCGACTACTACCCTCCAACGACTCCTCACGGACAACCATAAGCGCTGGCATGTGTTCTTCAACTTGAAGGGCTACCACAAGTAATTATTCCTTAGTAGTCTCAACTCGCAGTGTATTGATTGAACTGCGTTCTAGCCATACCGCGCATGCTCTTTTGAGTTTATGGTTCCTTGGAGCAGATCCAGCTCTCCTGGAAGGCTCGTACGAGGAGAACGTAAAGATCCAACGCCCTGCGTTCGAATCTCCCGAGCCAATAACTCGTCAGACATGGAAAGACCACTTTGGGGATGAAAAGTACGTTCTGTATACCAAACAAATAATCTAACGTTGAAAACTTTATAATGATTCAGCTACTACCAAGCATATCTTGGATTCTTCCAAGATGAGTTGAAGGAGAAATCGTTCGGCGCGCTTCTTGAAGAATATGTGTTCGGAACAGGAGCGAATGTACATGCTAGCGCTGAGAAGCATCCCGCCATGCTGAATAGGTTCCTTGCTGGCCTCCTCCACCCGATGATTCACACTGGGTTTGGCGTTGAGTTTTCTTTGCCTGGCACGTTTGCAGAGGGTAATATCTTCGCTTCTAAGAGTCACAATGTTTGATATCGATCTCATTAAATATAGGCCTCGCTCAAGCTGCAGTGCATGAAGCCGATTCAAGTGATCTGATTCCATCCAGGTGGTTTACTCCTCCCGGTATTGGCCTGATATCCAGATTCGCGCAAACCGTCCGTATCTCGGGAATAGAAGTCAAACCGGACGTCCACGCATTCAGCATCCTTTCCCGTATTTTGGAGGATCCTGAATTAGGTGGTTTCACGGCGCCTGCTGGGTTTGAGTACCAGGAAAATTTTTATCCCGCTGTTGTGCAGCAATTTGGGAAGACGCTTGTAAAATACGTGGATCAATGGACCCTCGAAGGGGACCTCGAGAAAAGGTGCAGGAACTCATTTGGACGAACGCGTTGCTCTACGCTGTTCCGGGTCTAGAGCCAAGTGGCCAATTTAATGCTGATTTCTTCCTGTATGTCCCATTCATTGCTCTCTCTCGCTCTTTAATATTCATCAAAACATCAACGGTCATTCCTTCCGTGACACTAGCATGCACCTCGTCACGTCTTCGCTTTTCGTGTCAGAGGTATTCGCCGAGTTGAAGAGATCTTCTCAAACCGAATTTTTGCGCGGCTACTTTGCCACCTGCCTGGCATGGTACATCGGCCGTGGCCGCCCCCAACTTGACATCGCCGCCTTCTTTGCCAACCCAGACCTTGTACATCCCACTGCGCCGGGACCTCAGCCAACTCCGCATGAAGGTGTCAATCCTTCGCCCTCAGCTCCTGAGGCTATCACGCCTAACAATTGGCTCCCTATCATACAGTCGACCCTCACGCATCACGATGATCACCTACCCAAGCTCCAGAGGTCTTTGAGCGAGTATGCAATGCATTTTGGCCTTACGCCTGCGGGGACGTTCAAGGATACGGAGCTGAAGGACGCTGGGTTGATTGATGGGACGCTGTTCATTCGTGCGGCAGGTCTGACGCTCAATAGGTTGGGCTGGGTACGAGAGGGACAGGCGCCCGGAGAATGGGATAGGAAAGGGTTCTTTGCACTGTCCGGTTCCAAGCAATGATGGATCATATCATGATTGGGAACCTAAATTTGTAAAAATCGAAGCAGTTGTTGTACGAATATCTTTGATGAGCAGATGTAAAATAGGAATACTTGGGTTCGGTGAATATGATACTACTTTGTAGCCTCCCGTGATATCCGTCTGACAGATCTCAGTTATCAAAATTGTGTAAGTATCAATGATTAATGTGCCCATTACTCCGGCATCAAAGGCAAAGTAACATACTCATAGTACGCTCACTGCTCTGAAGTGGCTCACAACACTAAGTACTGTGGAAAGCAATGGTTACTTAGTACGCTCACTGCTCTGAAGTGGCTCACAACACTAAGTACTGTGGAAAGCAATGGTCACTTCACCGCAGTGCATCGCGGTGCAATACAGAAACACAACAAATGCTTATAGTGTAGCCTGTATTCTTTGCGAAAGATAAGGTAATGGTGAGCTTAGAAGAATAGCTTGCGCCCGTTCCGACTCTCTAGTTTAGACTAATGAATGCGTGGTTGATGGTGGCGACATAGTCATAGGCGCTTTGTGGGCGCCAGATGAACAGAATGTCGGAATTGTTTTCTCTCCGAGAAAAGGCATGTGTCACAAATGTTGCAGGTGAGATGTAAGTGCTAGTTGAAGGAATTGCTAGCTCATGAAGCTTTGGAGGACGGAACCAAGATGGAAATTAAAAAGACCTGGCAAAAATTTAAAAGCGTGAAAGATTTGATTCTGGGGTTGAATATTTGAATATTGATTGATTATCGACCTTGGTGTCGGTATCAGTCGTGACTCGGAGGATGTCAAAGACCATGGAATGAGGCGTCTAGTCGTATATGCGTCGGTGTAGTTATCAGCCCATGAGCGTTCTGTGCAAAAATAGCGCAGAGAACTTCCATATTGGGAGATGTCATGAGGTTTGGCAGAATTGGGCGCAATTGATGAGCCGCAACGTCTTTCCCGGCCACCACCACCTCCTGCTCCTGCGAGAGCCATGGCTTCATCGTCTGGTCCTGGTCCGCGACCAACATCACCCGTGGAAGAAGACCTCCAAAAGCTCTATAATGAAGTCTGGGCGCAGTTCGCGCAGGAAGCACCAGCCTCGGAACGCGATCTCGAGAACATTTACAACGGTTACGCTGACGATAACGAGCTATCCCCACAATCTCTCGGCAATGTTCTAGCCCCTCAGGAAAGTGAGTACATAGTCGCGCTTACTTATTTTGCTTTCCGATTAGCTCGCAACTTACGTTCGTAGGTTACAGTGGTCGGAGCACAAGTCCATATCCAGTCAACCGGGTAGAGACTCAAAACATCGCGGCGCCTGCATCACCTTCCAGCACCAAGTCTCCTTCGAGGCGACGATTACCACCAACTCCCGGTGGTTCAATCTCCTCTGCTTCCGCAATGCCCACTGTAACATCATATCCCATGCCAGAGCCTGATCCATATTATCCTCAAGGCGCTTCCCGGCCACATATGTACAACTCCAACATCTCCGGTTCCTACAAGTCCTTCGCATCATCGTCCAGCGGCGCTGCGGACCTATCAACTACCAATGGTAGAAGGACTACAGGTGGTAGCGATAGCTTGAACAATGGCCGCTCGCTTCCACATTCGTCAGTTTATTCGAGCGATACGTCCTTCTGGGAAGATGGAAATAAAACGCCTGTCTCTGATTCCCAATCGTATCCATCGGGCTCGTCATACGGAAACAGAGATAGCCAGAGGACAAGCGCTACAAGTGCTTCAGGGGATGCATACTACGCCAGACCTTCCGGAGCTATGCCTCCCGCATTGCCTCCAAAACCCGCTGCCTATGCCAATATTTCAAAAACTTCGCAGTACACATCCTCCTCGTCGTTTGAGGCTTATGAACAAGAAGATCAAGCTCTTGCTAACCCATACGAGTATCCATCCTCTCGCAAAACTCTTCCTTCTCGCCCCAATCAGTACATTTCTATAAAGACTCCGACGCCACCGCCTCCCCCGCCACCTCATCTGCGACCCGGAACCATTGATGATGATCAGCGCGTCCCGTACATATCTCAGGAAGATTATGTATTGTCTCCAGAAGTATTGTCAGCAGGTATGTTGTTATCGCGAAAAACCTGTCAGGCACAATATTGACATAATTACAGATAGTGGATATTCGGATTTCGCGCTCAAGAATACGACTGCATCCATTTCGCAAAACAGTTTCTTCGAGCAACCACCGCCTTCCTCTTCCGCAAGATTAACCCAGCACCAGGCACCGGACGAAGACGATTGGGACAGAACCTATGCAAATCAAAACGAATACGATGGCCAAGATGCACTCGGAGTTCCGCATAGCAATGATATCCACCGACGACCCAGCGACATGCTACGCACTCTGGCTGATTTTTCTCCCACCAAAGAAGGTTCTCTGGATATGCAGGAAGATCCCTTGAACGATTATTGGGAAGACGAAGACGAGGAAGACGAGACGCGATTCGTGAACTTCTCCTTGTTATCACATATCGCGATGCAGCTGCGCGATAAAGTGCCGCGAGGTGTTCATGTGAAAGGGAGCATCCCGTATCCGCGGGCGTTCACTGGGAAAGACATTGTGGTGCGTCAGAAATTCTACGCTTACTTTGGTCGCATGAATAATTAAATAAATTCTCCTTAACCCTTCCCCTAGTCAACGATACAAACGCAGATACAGCGCGAGCTCGCGATCAACCATGGAGTCTCTACCAACGATCGACGAGTAGCACTACAGGTGGCACGCAGTCTCCAGAACCAACTATTCTTCTACGAAGTCGAATGGGGCGGTCGCGCGTTGCAAGATGGGGTGGAGGATGTGTATATGTTCTTGGACGACCAGGAAAGCGGCTCCGATGCCATCCCTGAGCGCGAAGAACTGCCAACGGGTGTCATCACTATGCTGACACGGTGTTATTCACCGAGCTGCGGAGAGGGTGTGGTTTGTTATTCATATTCATGTCCTCGCAAGGTATCGTTTTTTCTCTTATACATATCCACAGCTGTAATCATCATTTGGTTTACTAGGGTGACCATGTCTTTGTCCCGCCTTCCGTGCCCGTTGAGGCTGTCGTAACGGAGAAGGATGAGGAATGGTCGGCGACAATCGATCGCTCCATTCTGAAGTCCTTGCCCGAGAGCGAAATCAAGAGACAAACGTGTGTAGCCTTTTATATATATGTTAAGTTTCCTGTTAAACCATGTCCCTGTGTTATAATTAGCATCATCCACCGACTCATCACGCGCGAGAAACAATACTTGCAAGACCTCGACCTTGTTGAATCGATCTTCATCAAGCCTCTCCGGGCTGCAAATCCTCCTGTGCTCCCTCCTGACCTTCTCGAAGATTTCATCGATGAAATATTCGGGAACATTCTGGACTTGCGCGAATGCAACCGTCGTCTGCTGGAGGTGATGTATGTTCGTCAGCGCGAGGAGGGCCCTATTATCTTGAGGATTGGAGATATATTCTTGCACGCTGCGGCTGAATTCCGGTTGGCGTACCCGACGTATATTGGGCATTATCCGATATCGGAGAAGAGACTCAAGGAAGAAGTTGATACGAATAATGCATTCAAGCTGTTCTTGGAGGTACGACCATTCATTCATTCCATGCCGTTCTTGTTATTTTTTAAACTATATCCCATTATATAGCAATGCTCCCGTCAGCAAACATCCCGCGCCGGAGATTCTCCCAAGCTCGACCTCAAGGCCTTCCTGAATCGCCCATCGGAGCATCTGCAGAAATATACCGTCCTCCTCGAGGCGGCGCTCAAAGAGACAGCGCCTGAGAATTCAGATGCTGAGTTCCTTGTTGAAGCAATCGACGCAATTAAGAACCTGCATGCGATTTCGCAGTTGTGGACATTCCAAGCCGCGATGGGCAAAGGCGCCCCTGGCAAGTGGGAATGGCATGACATTGTGTCACCGGAGGTCAGAGAGCATTTTACGAAGCAAGAATCTAAGAGGCAGGCGTGAGTAATTTCTTGTAATCTTTCATGAGTCTTGGCTGAGATTCTGGTGCAGAATTATCTTTGAGTTGATCAAGGGAGAGATGGCATATGTGAAGGATTTGGAAAATATCCAGAGCGTAAGTACTTTTCTATCTCTTTCCTATGTATGCGATACTTACGCATGATGTCGCAGATGTATATAATTCCCCTCCGCAAGGCCGAGCCGCCAATAATTGCACGCGAACGGCTTGATCAATTCATCGACGAAGTCTTCCACAACTATGCCGAATTATTCCAGCATCACAAAAAGCTCGTGGACGCCCTGCACGAAATCCAACGCGAACAGCATCCACGCATCGAGTCCATCACTGCTGTGCTGTTCGATGCTGCGCTCAACTTTAGAGATGCATACATGGAGTATATCCCGAATTATCCTATTGCCGCATATCGCATTGATGAGGAGATGGGGAATAATCTCCCGTTCAAGACCTTTGTCGATGTAAGTGATTGCTCCTTGGTCATGGAAAACCTCCATCTCACCCGACATGGGCTTTGTTAGCAATGTGTTCGTCACCCAGACGCGCATCGTCTCGACATGAAAAGTTTCATCAATCGACCTATTCCAAGGTTGTTACGTTACGAGCTGCTTTTGAAGGGCATCATGGACGAGACCCCCGCTGGACATGAAGATCTAGACTCGATACCCAACGTCATTGAAGTCATTAAAGCTCTAGGAAAGGAAACCGAACCTGGGGTTCAGGAGTCTAAGCAGAAAGTTGAGGTGTGGCGATACAATGCGAACATCCAGTTCAAGGCAGGAGAATCAATTGTGAGTTTCCTCCTGCTTGTCAAGGCTAGTTTGCCTGACTTGAGTGCTTTCAGGACATGGATCTCCTTGACCGTGGCCGCACGCTTATATATTCTGGTAAACTCCTTCGCCAACCCGAAAGCGGTTTGGAATGGAACGGATGGAGTGAACTTCATGTTCTTCTCTTTGATAACTATTGTAAGTCGACATTCACATCGTGAACAAATGTAACACTAAGAGTTCTTGACAGTGGTGATGACAAAGATGAAAGAAAGGGATGGTGTAACGAAATATCAAGTCAATCGTCGCGTAAGTTCCTGCACATTTCGGAAGACTTCCAGGACTGATCTCGTATTTAGCCAATTCCGCTGGACTTGTTGACTCTTGTCAACTTTACTGACCCTCCCACTCAACGAAGCACGGGTATCCTCCGCAATTTGCGCGGCGGCGAACGTCATGACACCGCCAACACAACTCCAGGCGCGACGCCGGATAGTGCAACGGATTCTCGATCAGTTTTCCCGCTCACTTTGCACCACAACGGACGCACGGGAGGGCCGTATATTCTCTATGCTGAGTCTGCGCAGTCGCGCACGGAGTGGAAGGATAAGCTGGAGCATGCTCTGATCCTGCGCAAGACGGTGCAGGAATCCAACAAAGTGTTCGAGATAGAGTATTTGAGCAGGGACACATTTGTCATGCCCGCGGTGTCGGTTGGCACTAACAACAGCCCAGCTTGGAACCAGGACAATCAGTTTACGGGCAAAGTCACCTGTTCTGTGCCTTTCAGTCAGTTATTCAGGCATAATTTTGTTGATGAGTCACTAACTGTGTTTTCAGATACTCCTGATGGACGAGCACTGGTTGCCATCGGGTGTACGGAAGGGGTGTGGATTGGATTCAGACATGATCCAAAATGTGCGTAATCTAAAGAGTATGTTGATGTTTCTCAGCTGACCATTCTCTATCCAGCAATCCGCCGCGTTCTTCATTTGAAAATGGTCACTCAGTGTGCTATGCTGGAAGACTTTGGAATTTTCCTGGTGCTAGCGGACAAGGTTGGTGCTATTTCGTCTTGAATCCATCACATGTTAACGATCTCTCAGGCTCTTTTCGCGTACCACATCGAAGCCCTGGTACCGTCCTCGGCTCATGGAGCTCATACCTCACAGGTTCCGCAGAAGTTGAGCGGAACCAAGGACGTTCATTTCTTCAGTGTTGGCACTCTGCAAGGTCGCACCCTTATCATCTATATGAAGAAGAAATCAGTACGTTCGTTGGTTACATTATCATGGCTTGCTCTGACATGCATATCTCTAGTTGAACAGCATCTTCCGTGTCCTTGAACCTGTGGGCGACAAGATCAACGAGGGCGTGAAAGCTCCTGCTGGCTTCGGATCTCGTCTAGGATTCCGATCGACTAAATCCGAGTGGTTCAGGATTTACAGAGACTTCTTCCTCCCATCTGATTCATTCGATGTCATCTTCCTGAAAGCGAGGATAGCCATTTTCTGCGCCAAAGGCTTCGAGATCATGAATCTTCATGAGTGGGTGGTTACTTTCTTCTATTACTCATTACATTATTGACACATTTTCTGCAGCTTTGATAGTATCACAATTCCTCAACGAGAAGACCCTCGCCATGCCCAATTGGCGAAACGTTGTGAAGCTTCTCGACCATTGGGTATGTTCCGGTCAACAGAAGAGGAATTCCTCCTTTGCTATGACGGTAGGCCTTTCCAACTACTTGAAATCTGATCAATATTCTAATGACTGTGATTGCTTCAGAATTCGGTCTGTACGTTGACAAGCATGGGGACCCATGTCGGACGTCAGGAACTATTGAATGGGAAGGCACAGCAGAACGTGTCGCCTTCCATGCACCTTATATCCTTCTCTTCGACTCTCGATTCATCGAAATCCGACACATTGCTACTGGACGCCTAGCACAGATTATTCCCGGCAACGAAATTCGGTGTACCTGGGATGGCCGTGGCGTTAGCGTGAATCCAAATACCCCGTCGAATGTTGACCCTGGAGACGATGGCGTTGTCCAAGAGGCACAAGTCCATTTCGTGATGAACAGCACAGATTCCGTCACCGGCCCTGGTGGCATGCGGTCAAGGAATATTGTGCAGCACGTCTGCGAACTCATACCCACTGTCGCCCTTTTCCCAACGTCAGCAACGACGCCAAATGCGCCGGCGCCTCTTCCCCTTGCCCAGTCCATGCAAGCGCCATACAACCCATACGCCCCTGGGACGGTGCCAACACACATGGCGAACTACTCGTACAGCTCTTCGTCGTCGACGTTTTCGCCAGTCACTCCCATGGGCCAAGCATACCCGCCCCCCATTGCGCCGCACAACGTCAACCCTATACCTGGCGGTGGGACGTATTACAATCGCGCAGGACAATCGACGATGTCGCCCCCGCGCTCGCCTGAACTGCGGCCTTCGCCAACATGGCGTTGAGTCACCAAAACCAGACGCTGATGATTTGATGCTCCGTTGCTTGGACTATTTCATGACCACGGGTACTAGCTATATGATATTTCAGTCGCTCTCATATTGTAATATTAGGTTCTGTATCGGAACGAGTAGATTAATGGCACTATGTTCATAGCTTTTGCCTGTTGGTGTGAGAAGAATACCCATACGTTTGTGAGGAACCAGACCCTACCGAGTCCTCGCCTCAAACCTCAAATTCAATGACCTTGTTTAAATGTCAAATATTAATGGCAAAAATGCACATCTTGATTGAGTCGATTCTCGAAGAAAGCCAAAAAAAGAAAAAATTATATGAGAACAGAAAAAGAAACTGCCCCAGAGAGGCTCGAACTCTCGACCTTCCGATGATTGACATTGCTAAATGTCATATGCAGTGTGAATATGACATCTACCAATATTAACAGTCGGACGCTGTAACCAACTCAGCCATGGGGCATGTATTGGGGGTGCCTATTACATTAATTTATATCCGAGTTTTGCCTCAGTAGGATTTGGCGCCCACGATTCGATCTGTCACAGCCATCATCCTGAGCTTACCACTTTCATTGTCTGATCTGACTGCAGGCACTGCTATACATCTAGCAGCCTTCCTTTCCTTCCTTTCTGTATCATAATCTCAACCATGGCGGCAACATCAGCCAAACGGCCCCGCGCCCCTTCCTCTCCTTCGTCCGCTCTCAGCGCCTCTGCAGGATCCGCGGATCCGCCACACAAAGCCTCCCGCATCGTCCACGCCTCGTCCGCTTTTTCTGACACCACGACTACGCTTGGATCGGGGGATACTGCTCCGGCTGCCCCAGCGCCTCTGCTGTGCAATCTGCCGCCGACGTGCCATCGCCAGCCGACGCCGATTGCGAACACGACCGAGCTCGAGAGGCATTACGCGAAATACCACGCCCATGTGTGTGCGGAGAAGGGCTGCGGATGTGTGTTTCCGGAAGCGAGGCTGCTGGAGTTGGTGCGTGGCTTGGTCTTTTTCTTGGAATGGCGCTGATCGGCGGGTTATAATTGCATAGCATCAGACGGAATGTCACGATCCGTTGGCGCAAATACGAAAGGAACGCGGTGAAAAAATCGTATGTATCGCTTATCTTCTCAGATTTCTTACCTTGCTCTGAACAGACCTGCAGTTCCAATGTCATATTCCTGCGCCCACCTGCGGACGCAATTTCCTTACACCAAAGGCGCGAAGGTTACATCTAATACAAACGCATTCGTACCCTAAAGAATATTTCTTCGCCGTAACGAACAAAGGCATCGGTGGCCTTCTTAAAAAATGGGGCGAGGGAGCGAGTATGGTGCGGAAGGAGTGGAAACCAAGAGAAGGAGCGGATAGTAATCAAGATGCGGAGATGAAGAGATACAGAGAGGAGGAGAGCGACAAGATGGACGAAGACGACGATGACGACGATGACGATGATGAAGAAGACGAAGACGGGAAGGCAACGAGCGAAGATACTGAGGACGAGGAGCCGAATAAACCGTTCGTGGAGGAGGACGACCCGATTGACCTCGAAGCTACCCCCCGCATGCTCCCAAGGACAACGGGCATCTCTTCACCGCAATCCCTGATCTCAACGCCCAAGCAAAAACATGCCCATGCGCATCTCAAGGTCAGCGATAACAACGTGGACGTCACCGGATTGGTCAACTCGCTAGATTCCCTTTCCCTCGTACCCGACTCGATTAGATTCGGGCGCGGCGGAAAGATCAGCGGGTTCGTACCCAACGGGAACAGAGGACGAGGGGGCGGGCGCGGGCGCGGCAGAGGGGAGCCTGCGAATCCAGGTGGTGGTAGAGGCGGAACGATATTGGGAGGTGGGACACGCGCGCGAGTTGTTACCAATATTCAGGCGCCTCGTGTGCCAGTGGACTCTGCCATGGCCGATGCCACGGCGATACCGAGAGGCAGAGGACGAGGGCGTGGAGGGAGAGCTAGGGGTCGGGGCCGAGGTTTGTGAATGGGATTTATTGTTGTACTGTCGAAGAGACTGGGAAGGAAATCGCATGTATTACTTGGTGGATATGATGGGATGTATAGTTTGATTTTTTGATGTAGCTCACCGCAGGAGGTTATATACCTTATCTACTTGCATTTGTACTTCTAGCTGCTCGCAAACTTGTCGATATTGTTGTATCTGCTTTGATAAAATTGGCTCGATGTTATCGATGTTTTCAACAATCCTTCAACAATCCCTTAAGACTCAAATTATCAACTTGCAAATTGTGGTCATGGGCGCTTAACATCAGCTGAAAGTTCAGAGTTGTTAATTTGGTATAATTGCTTGTGTTGGTGTGGATTTAATAAATGCCCATAGAATCTATCATACATAATGGCCAGTTGAACAATGCCAGCACTTCATTGCATGACGGTGCCACAACAAACGATGACAGCGCTAATGGTGGCCAAAGCGTGACTTTGGATTGTGTGACATAACTGTGACACAATGGGCAAAAGTCAATGAAGCGGCCTCTGCATTGTTCGTCCCATAATTGATATAAGACTACCAGCTAACATGGTTTCCCCTCATCCTATCTCTGAGCTAACCTGGTCTGCGCTCACAAACTCTTACTCTCTTCCTGCCAGCTAGTCCGCCTCCTTCACGGTTTATTGCCTTTTACGCATAACGCCAACGCTCTCGAGTTTTGAAGTTGGAAATCGAACCTTACGCTCTAACGACTATTCCCTGAACGCTGCTAAAGCTTCTTATACGGTATGTTTCTGTATATCCGGACTATCTCGTGCCGTTGTTGACCAGAATTCTCTAGGCTTTTTATTAATACATCGTAACGATTATCGACATGTCTGCTCAATTCCAGGCACAGACCGTTGAATACCCATCGAACTTCGAAGCGCCTCGCTTTTCCTTTCTCTCGAAGCCACCACCTCAGAAAAGGAGAGCTGCCAAGCCATGCCCAACCACTCCTCTTCCTGCTACCCCCGGTTCCCCACCCCCCATGCCACATGGCCACCCGGTACGCATGCGCTCAAACCCTAACTCTGGCATCCTTGCGTGGGCTGCACATGTCCAACCTGGCTCTCCAGCCCCGCGCTCTCCCCATCGTCGCCTATCGATCACCAGCACCTCCTCCCGGCGCTCCTCCATTTCGCGCTTGAGCCGCCGTCCATCCATCTCCCATGGGCGCGCACCTTCTGGCTCCTCGTTCATTCATATCATTGATAGCCCTGTGCTCCCACAACGCACCCCATCCACAGGCAAATTTGACCTGACGACACTGGGCTATGCATCGGTTTTTATACAGTTCCCGAAAACGCCAACCACCCCGTCGCCTTACCTCCGCCAGCATAGCCAGAAACGCGAGCAAGGTTTTGCTGCACCAGTATCTCCAAAAGCCATGGCTTTTGGGCCTCTTTCTGCGAGTATTTTCGCAAGCATCCCGATACCTCCAATTCCACAGGATGCACCCAAACACAAAGGCATGAAGCGCTTCCGCTCGCTCTCCATCCTCCGCCCCCGTAGCTCAAAAACAAAATCACACGGTGCTTCTCCCTCTTCGCCAGCTCCCATCTCTCCTACGAAAACGGCCATCTCCACCAAGTCCGCGAATGCGGCCGTTGTAAAAGCCGCGAAAAAACAACAGCTCGCTATCACAGCCGCTGCCATCACACGGCGCAAGCAGGCGAAATACGCGTACAAGAGCGTCCGCCCGCCACCGACGCTCGCGAACGAGCTCGCGCTGATGCAGTTCGCGGACGGGGGCAGCCTCGAGTCGCATGCGAAGCGCGTCATGGAGTCGCAGGCGAAGGCGGCTAAGGGCTGCGGAACGGGCGCTGGAGTAGGCGTCGGCGATGTGTACCGGGATGGGAAAGGCGGGATGTGGTGGGACGCGGATGAGGAGATGGAGTACGCGCCCCTACTCGGGGGAAAGACCGTGCAAGAGACGATGAAGGAGAGCCGGGACGCGGCGGAGATGGAGATGGACTGGGAAGAGTTCAACGACGCTGTGACACCCCTCACACCCTTTCACAACACAGCGCGCCTCCACCACCTCGCCGCCGTCGTTGCCGACGCCTCGTTGGATCCGATGAACAGCCCGCGCCGCTCGCGCGCGAGCGTATCCACGCAGGACTCGGACCTCGACCCCCGGCGCATCCTTCCGCTGCCCGAGAACGAGGACCCGCGCGCGCTGATGGACGACCGCGTCCTCGCCTCGCGCCAGATCGGCGGCGCGGGGATGAGCGTGCTGTCCCTGCCCTCCCGCCCGCGCCGCGCGCTCCCGCACCTGCGCCAGCCCGCCGCGTTCCTCGTCGACGCCGCGGCCTTCGCGCCGCGCAGCCCCGTGGCGCCGCATGCCCTCGCATTGAAGACGCCGCTGACGCCGACGACGTTCGTCGCAGGCGGCGCGCATGTGCAGAAGGCGAAGACGAAAGTGCGCAGGCGGCCGGCGCCGCTGAAGCTCACGAGCTCGGCGTATGGTTCAGTCAGGAGCCGCCGGTCGCCGGCCGTCGCTAGGCGTGCGGTGGCGGCGGCGGCGCTCCCGAGCCCTGCGCCACCGCAGGCTGCGGTGATGCCCAGTTTGGAGAGGACCCGGCGCGAGTTTATCGAGGACTCGTTTGCCCCGGCGCCTTCCCCCGGCCTGCCTGCGATGCGCAATGGTGCTGCTTTGAATCCTCTGGCTGATGCTCGCATGGAGCGCTCATCAAAACGGAAGGGCGTGCTGGGCCTTTTCGCTTTGACGCGGAAAATGGATTAACGGACGGCCTGTTGTACTTATTTGTTTTCACCGCTCTGTCTCTGTCTGATTTGTGTGCTCTTTTTGTTTTCTCACTGCTTTGTGTAACATTTATGCTCTTTTCGTATTCTCTAAACATGGTGGATGAACCAGCCTGCGGCTTGTTCCTCCCCAGATGTATTATTTAACTAATTTCCTTTCACTTTACGGATGTATGTATCAACTGGTGTAATGATGTGTCATATGTACAATACGCTGATTATTTCTGGACGATATTCCAAAACCTCGCGGCGCTCTAGAGAAGCGATTTTTGCAAATGAGTCAACTTTCTTCTCCGAAAACGCCGAATCAACCAACCCAGCATGGCCTCAATTTGGAAAAGGCCATAACCTCGAGTTACAGTCAGGTTACAGTATATATAAACATCTCGACTATCAATGTTTATAGATGTCTATCGAAATTGCGTTAGGCCCAGAGGATATGGGGTATTGAATTTCGTAGATCTCGGGAGTATCGATTATCTATGATTCTCAATTCGCAAGTTTCCGAAACCCCCCAATGCAGTGCCCATCAGTGGTGAAATAATTAAGCGCCGGCTGCCGTTTAGCACTTGCAGGCATTTACTGTTTTGAGAAAAACCACCACAAGAAACGCATGATGCATGTGCATGATCCTCGATGAGTATCAAGCTTGCCCCAGATGTTATTGTGTCTACTCACTTCTGAGTTCCCTGCTGCCTCCTGGTATGAGACATCATCCAAAATCATTTATTCGAAGTTAAATCAAAAAATCGTTGCAGGTGCGAAACGTGTATATATTAATTATAAGTACACGCTGATTAGTTGAAAGACGTCCGACGAATGGACCAAACGGAGTTCATCAAACGGCCGTCATCAGCTGGCCAGTTATTTGACGCATTTGACTAGATGTTCTGTCATTTTACACTTATCGCGTAATTAACCCGAAGTATGTATGTACTAATCGGCAACTAAGTAACATTTCTCCAGGCTCCAACCACCTCCCGTCATCTACTTGCGACTTTTCGACGTCCCTCGAACGCTATCCTTTCGACTGCCACGGCGTTCCTTATTTTTGTCTGTTCACCGGCAGTCCTCTCTACATTTTCCTCCTTTGGGGTCTAGCTGGTCTTAAATCCAACGAACCTGTCCTTCGACGCCTGATGATTTCTGAAGACGCGTGGTTTATCAGATACACAAGCGCGTCATCCAGATCCCAAAGGTCCAAATAGCATGTCTGTGTCAAGTGCCAGCGTACTGTATTCTCCAGAATCTTTCAAGCGGGAGGCCAGTGATCAGGATTTGGGCCGATCCCTTCTGGTTTGGAGAGGTACGTAATTCATAGGCGTGGTCTAGTCGTGCTACTCACAAGCTTGGATTTTTTCAGCGTGTTTAACGATTCTCCACGTTCTTGCAATTTTATCTGCGATATACCGTCTGTATCGGCGAACGAAAACGCGTCAATTATGGAAAGACGACTACATTGCTGCTTTTATTCTTCTCTTTGACTGTGTATATTTCCCGTCACTCTGGCTTCAGGGAGCTAGTCGGCATGGTACGTCTCTTCTTTGCTACCCTTCGAAAAAAGGGTAGCCCAATGAATGTAAATTACTGATATGTTCCAACAGAAGTTGTAGTGGCAGCCGTATGGATAGCCCGTCTTATGCTTCCTTTGTTGATGTGGTCAGAGATTGTCCCCCTTACCTTCGACTCAAAAAGCTAATATCTTGTTGGAATCCTCTAGGTTTACGCGTGTTAGTCTTGCACTATCAATTGCCCGTATCATACCACCAAAACAATACATGCGGATTACGAGCATCTGCTTCGCGTGCCTTTTTGCTTTCATAGGCCTTGCTCTCACCGTTGAAAATATGGTAATATGTGCGCGAAACACTGGTGATTGGGAGCATACCTACCCTTATCAGTGTTCAGTGCCGTTTCCCTCTGTTATCTTTCGTACCAGCAGTGAGTTTACATATATTTCTTTCTGGTACAGTAATTGAACTAATGGTTGTGTTTGATAGTGGGAAGTTTTGCCGATATCGCACTGAGCGTCATCCCTTTTTGTGCCTTTTGGCGTCGGCTCAAGCTGCCTCGAGTAACACGTCGCCTCATTAAGGCATGTTTTGCTGCGAGCCTTCTTACATTTATTACGTGTGTTATGACGGTGGTCGTTGTTTTTGGACGATACCATTTGCATTCAGCCAAGGAAAGGGCAGAGACTGGTTTTCTGGACTTAGCGATGTCTCATCTAATGGTGCGTTTATTTAATTGGGACCCGACCCCACTTTATTTTGCACCCCTTCTAATTTTGTATTGTAATTATAGGCTGCAATATCCTTGCTTGTTTGTAATATGCTAGTAGTGGTGACTTCTGTATATCGGTTCTTTCGAGCTGAAGACCCACCCGCCGCGGCTGAAAGTCCCCAGGCTCCAAGCAAAGCGGTCCAAACGTCCAACCCAGAATCCAGTCACACGAGCAGCAGTGGGTCTCCTACCACTACGACGAATGGTCCCAGCTCTCGGGCATCTACTTCCAGTACAATTACTAGTCGTATAGAGTTGACTGAGCTGTTCGACTCTGATTTCTCTCGCCCTGTGTCAGAAGACATTGCATATGTACAGCGTAATAGCTGGAAGAAAAGTAGGAGTAGCCAAGATTGTACTGTCGATAGTAATAAATTTGGGTAGTAGGAACGAGCACAATTAATACTTAAATATTTTTAGGTGCCTGGTATGGAAGTTGAATAATCGAATGTGCACAAGAAAAGTTCATTCCCCGGGCTTATAATATAAAATAACCGGGTGAAGAACCGTCTTTCAATCTGCATGGCAGATTGAAGCCAGATCTGGAGTTGGCCACTGGAGGCCAGTGGGCCACCCAAGGGCCACCTGAGGCACCGACACTAAAATAGTTCTTCTAACTATAGATTTATCATTGCCGCCGCGACAAGATCATGATTTGTAGATCAGCACTGCTCCTGCTCTTGCTCACGTCTGCTCCCCTAACCCAAGTTTCCAGCGCGCAGGTCTTACAATGCTTCACGGGCGCGGTCAGACCTATATAACCTATGAATACATTGACTCGGCATTTTCGTTTCTTCGTTCCCAACACCTTGCACAACTGAAAGTTGACTGAAAGACCCAAGAATTTGAAAGACCATCAGACGAGTCGGGCAAGCGATGACATTTTTGGATTCAAGAACACACGCCGACTGTCAGTGGAATCCTTCGCAGTCTTTAAAATTTATGTACTGACACCAATAAAGTCGACTTTGGCGACTCGGATGTTGTCATCCAATCAGTGGATGGCACCCTCTTCAAAGTCCATCGAAAAAATCTTGAATTCGGTACAGGGGCATTTCCACCTTCGGACTCTTTTCAAACAAAGGGAGAAATCACATACCTAACGGAAACAGAGGATGTTCTCGCCGTTATGTTCCAGTTTGTATATCCGAGGCGACATCCAGATCTAGAGGACATGGACTTCAGAATCGTGATACAAGTGGCTGAAGCAGTCGAGAAGTATGAGGTCTTCGCTGGGATAAACACATGTAGACTGCGACTGAGGTGCGTTCTAGGACAATATTTATTCGACCTGCATACTGTGCCTTCTGATGGTTCTTATGAATCCAATCTCAGGGATTTTATTCCGCAACATGCTGCGGAAGTAATGGGCCATTTTGTCAAACACAACTATTCCAATATGGTCAATCAATGCGTCCCGCATATTGCTCGTTCCCCTCTGATGGATGTATTAGAGATATTACCGGCAGAGTGTGTCCTTCCCTGGGTCAGTAGTCGCTTTGTCGTAATTTATCTTGAAAAATATATTTATCACCAGTTTGAAACATTCAGATTCGATATCAGGATGCGTGGAAGGGAGTTTTTAAAGCCGCACGAAAATACATCAAAGGAAAGCCAATGGATGGCGAAGGTCGATGCCATCATCCGATGACGGTTTGCAACAGATGTCGCTTGATTCTTAATGTCTATGTCAATGAATTGGAGGAAACAGCCACCTTAACAGCCCTAAATGCCACACTTGACGGCTTCTCTCCGATATATCCAGGTGATTGTTTTTGTACAACATGTTCAGCGCGTGGATGCAAATACTTGCCCACGATTACTGAAATTTGTCGGAAAGGGATTCAAGCAATTCCTCTGTTTACAGAATTCCTCAAAATTGGATATCGGCATAAGCTGGAGATAAAAACAAATGATTAAGTACATCAATTAATTGGGCCTAGGATACATGCTATAGGACTGATGGGTAGCTATGCGCTTATGATTAATATTATTAGTGTTGAGCCCGAGTCTATTGCAGCAGCAGTGCAGCACCACTAGATCATGTCCGAGTCGGTCCTCCGAGTTCGAGTCGATGACCATGATCCTCCTCCGTCCTCATCAATAAATGAGAGTCATGTGACAGAGACCTTGTTCATGAAAATATTCGGAAGGCAGCGGAGCCGCGGACGCTTCGTTACGTTCGTAGCTTCTCGATTCCCCGTACCTCCGTCGATCGAGACATCATTCATTCCTTGAGGTGTGTATTCCATTCATAAAGCCTCTGAATGCTAGAGACCCGTCACGAATTCTTACATTCTACAGGCCTCAATGCGTCCAAACATGCCCTTTCTTCCAATCGAAATCATAAACGAGATCATCAACATCCTTGCTCAGGACGATCCGTCGCTTTTTTCGACCAAGGCATGCGCTCTTGTCTGCAACGAGTTTCATCATCTGTGTAGAAAGCATATCTTTTCTTCCATTGATCTGAACCACACCTTTGCCCGGTCTTTAATGCCCTATACAAGAGCAACGAAAGCTACTACTCGTATGCTTCAGCAACTACTCGACACTTCCCCGGAGATTGGCGATCATATTCACAATCTGACCTACGACATAACGTCTGACGATATTGGGAATGGTTCACTTTTAGAGACCTTCAAAAAGATAACACGCTTGAAATTTTTCAGTGTTTGGGATTTCAATACACCTAGGCTTCAATGGGATAATAATCCACTCCGGCCTGCGTTGCTCCATCTGTTACATCTGCCAACACTCATCGGCTTCAGAATATTGGCCGTCGAAAACTTTCTTGTCTCTGATCTGACGCCCTGCATAAATCTGGAGCACTTGAAATTTGAGCGCCTTACCGTGTTTGACGACCCGTCCCTGGCCTCGAATCTACCTAAAAATTCGATACGGATCCGCAACATCTCAGCCGGCCTCAAAAGCGCTTCAGTAATCATGAAGATGTGCACGATGCTTTGCGCTGATGGAAAACCATTCTTCGATTTCAGTTGGGTCAATGACCTAACAATAAAGATACACAGACAGAATGATGTTCAAGCGACACTTAATTTGCTCAGTCGCTGCAGAAAGCTTATAAGCATCAGTATAGATCTTCAAGGTATGCATACCCGATTTGTTCCGCATTTGTAGAATCTCTCAAATCTCATGTTCCTGCATAGTTTGGGATTCCATGGTAAACTTGACCCATATCAGCCTTTCCAAAATGCTGCACCCCTCAATGCAAACACTTCAACATCTTCACGTGAATACTTCATTCGCCGAAGAAACAGGGAGCGACGATCCTTTAGCTGGTCTTTGTAACGAGCTCGAGGAAATGAAGAACAAAAATATTGTCGAGACTGTCACTATTGGAGTCTCCATCGAAATAGATTCGGATTGCGGGCGGGGAGACGAGTGGGGTCGCTTGGACACGGCTTTAGCGCAACCAGGGTGGCCAAAGCTGCGGCGAGTTTCATTGGTAATCGTTGTTTGGAGCTACGAAAGAGCTGACGATGAATTGGAGCGCGCATTGGAGGAGTTACCTCAGACGCAGTTCCCCAAGTTGTCGTCCAGCAAATCCCCTTCATTCGAATTCTTGGTTCGTGGAGAGCGAATTTAAATTTCGACAGTCTGTAAATATTTTTCTATGTACCGACGTTCTGATGCAGATGAAGGTTTCGGTCCCTGCCAGTGGAGGCTGGTTGGGCGCTTATTTTATTCAGTAGTTAGAGTTATCTAATAAGTTAGCCCATCTTTTGATTTCAAACGAGGAGTATAATTGTGTGATACCTGTGATAAAAAGTGAGTAAAATTGTGGTGTATTCGATAATGTCAATGACTAGTGACTAGTAGTGACTGGGGAGTACATACTGACTCTGAGTACTACTTACTAAAGGTTAACGTTGTCGAGTGAGTCGGCGGGCCGGCCACGTGCCTAATACAAAATTTGGATTGAACTTCGCAATGTTGCTCAGTTACAGTGCTCACCAAGTGCACTTCCACTCTGAGCGCCGGCTCAGGTAGAAGGTAAAACTGGCTTCGAGGGCCTTTGCAGACGCTCCGAAGGTCTTATCTGCCTTCAAACGGTCATCTATTGTGCGACCAAGTATACGGTCATCATCGCCCCTTCTGCCACCACCACCATCGCCACGACGTCAACAAAATATTCCTAGAATCAGGATCATTGAGGAGCCTGATATAGCACGCGACATGAAGTGGTCAACGTCTGTTATTACCACTCTCTCGTCTGACACGGAGCCGGCAGTTATGTTGACCTTCAATGACGGCAAATATATCTTCAACACGAGTGAGAACACAATGCGGAGATTTCTCCAGAGTGGGCAGGTTTGGAGAAGGGCAAAAGCACTGTTTTTCACTCAAGCGCGAGTAGAGAAGATGAGCGGACTTCCTGGTGCGTTGCGAACATTTCTGACAAGTGTTGCTCATTTCTTACCTGTATGCTATTCAAAGGGCTGATCATGACATTTGCCGATGCGACGATCAATAAATTACAGCTCATCGGTCCCTCTGGATTAAATCATCTACTTGCAAGTATGCGCGTATATACCTACAGGTAATTCCTTTTCCAGCCTCTTTGCTTCTTTTTTCTGACTTCACAAAGAGACTCTATTGCAGTCCAGTCGTCCGAGATACCCTGGACAACTTCAAACCAGTCAGAACCCTCGCCATGTTTCGCCGACGACAATGTCACTGTGTATGCTATTCCGGCAATCCCACAATCTCTTCCACAATCCTCGGATATGTCCTCAGATTTAGCATCGGCAACTGACTCAGAACAATACGCTATCGAGACTACTGGCAAACGGAAACGCGATTCTTCAGCTGACGCACCTCGGAAGCGCTTAAATTTGGAAAACGAAGAGTCGCCAACAGTATCAGACGCAATGGAAGTGGAAGAAAGCACAAACCAGGACCTTAGCGGGGAGGATGAAGCGGATGCGTTTCGTCGGAATATTATTCAGGCAATGTTTCCTGGAACTAACATCCCAACTCCCCAAGAGGTAGCGGCGAGCAGTCAGGCGCCCCCCCAGGTTAACGGTCCGTCACCTGCTCCCAATTTATTTGCGACCCTCGATTACTGACTTTGATAAACAGAAGTAGCGAATTTCTCTAATGCTGATGTAGGTGTGCCTCGGAGCTAAAAGCAATACGTTGCTAACATTCTACTAATAGATCGATGAACAACGCCGAAAGAAAGCCGCTCTACCAACAGGTTTTTGGAAGCAGCTGCCTAATTCTCCAGCAATCTTCCCCAAATGAGATCGCCTCCCACAATGTCCTATCTCGTCGTCGGCCTCGTACCCGTGGAAAATTTGATGTCGAAAAGGCAGTAGCATTGGGAGTACCACGAGGACCTCTTCGCGGAAAACTGACAAAAGGTGAATCAATAACGGTTGAAGTTGAGGTGGATGGCAAAATGATTCAGCGCACTGTCAAACCGGACGATGTTCTTGGCAAAGCAGAACCTCGGGGTGTACGTAGCCAATGCCCAGCATATCAGCTTATTTGTTTGGTGCTGACCGTTATTTGGCGTAGGTTATCTTGGTTCTCGATGTACCAACGCCTGACCACATATCATCCTTGGTATCTGCTTTCAAAGCCTCTACATTTTACCGCCAGTTCTGGGCTGAGGATCCTTCCTCTTTATCGCTTGATGACCCAGAATTATCTCTACGAATAGTCTACCAAACATGCGGTAAAGGTGTCTTGGAAGACGAAAGGTATAAGGCATTCTTACGTGGATTTGGCCCGGTGGCATATGTGAGTTTTTGGTCCAGAAAATCGCGCTGAAAGTATAAATTGAACTAGAGATAGCACATGGTTGCATCGCGAGAGCATTGTCCTGATCCCATAACATTCACGAGTATGAGTCAAAATCAACTACGGTTGAACCAATTGGACGAGAAGATGTTTCCTGTCCCCAAATATACCCTAGTCCCGAAAAAAGACATTTCCAGTATGTCTTGTATCCGAATTTCCCCTGCTCATTTACTGACTGATTCCTTCCCATAGCAATTCCCCGCCTCCCATCAAACATCCGCCTCATGTCCCATAATGACCAAAATGTGATGCGCCCTTTCGCGCCGCCGTCTGTAGATCCTGCCGCCATCGCACTGGACAAGTTCCACCCTTTAGTGAATGGCAAACAACAATTAGAACTCTCATCCAACTTGCAACGGTCTATCAAGGCGGCACAGGAGAATATTGCGGAGGTAGAAGCCAGTGGCGAGCTTCCACCCATAGAAGGCAGCAACGTGGGTATTGTGGCGCTGGGTACGGGGGGAGCTTGCCAACCAAATACAGAAATGGTACGCATGCTTTTTCTGCACTCCGCCCCATCACACAGCTAACATCTTGCTCATCAGTGCTGTCGACACTCGTCAGGATTCCAGGATGGGGAAACATCTTACTAGACGCAGGCGAAGGTACTTGGGGTCAACTCGTGCGGACGTTTGGCTTGCAAGACGAAGGATACAACGTCTGGCAAGCATTGCGCGATATCAAGTGTATCTTCATCAGCCACGTCCATGCAGACCATCATATTGGGCTGGCGCATATACTCGCGAAGCGAAGTCAGGTAAGCTCTTCATTTGCTGGAGGCATCACCAAGCATACTTAAAGGAACTTACTCATGTTATCTTAGCTCGACCCCCCTCCGACGGAACCGCTGTACGTCGTCTCTATCCGAAGCGTACATCTCTATCTCCGCGAGCTCCAAGATGTGCAGGATATTGGCATCGATGACCCGTCTGGGAACGGCGTCGTACATGTCCTCAGCGAATCGCTTCATTTCCGCCAACTGGGTGAGTACGTAACGACTGGGATGTGGCAAATTGGTGGTGACGAGGACTGGCTGGAGTACAACAAGTAAGTGGCAATTTGAATGCGAGGCGCGTGAGAGAGCTTCCTTTGATGTTCACTCCCTACTCTTTTTCTATCTTACAGATCAGTAGAAAGCGCTCGTAAGATGTGTGAGGCACTTGGGCTGGAATACTTCAAGACGGCCGACGTCGAGCATCGCTGTAGGGCGTTTGGGGCATCGTTCAAGCATAAAGACGGTTGGAGTATAACGTTCGTACCACATCGCCTTGTCCTTTCCCATGGAAAACCAAGCTCATAAGAATTTCTCTCGGATAGATTCTCGGGCGATACATCACCGTCAGCAAGCCTCCGTGAACTTGGGATGAATTCAACAGTGCTGATCCACGAAGCGACTATGGACGACGAAGAGATCGTCATGGCTCGGCGGAAAGCACACAGTACGATGGGTCAGGCTATAGCTGAGGGAGAGAGGTGAGCTACAGCTGCACACAATTTTTTTGACAAACAGCCAGGTTGATATTGTCATTTCAGAATGAATGCCAAAAACGTGCTACTGACGCATTTCTCTGCGCGTTATCCTAAAATTCCTCCATACATCCTGAGGGACCCAAGTCTCCAACGCGTGACGCCAGCCACGTACCAGAAGGATCGCGCCATCGTCCCTGCATTCGATTACCTCAACCTGACGATTGGCGATATGTGGAAAATGCAATTCTATCTGCGGCCGCTGATCCAAGCCATTCGAGAGGGTGGAGAAATGGACGACGATGACGAGGCTCGCATTGGCCGCAGTCTGTCTCCTGCGAGGAACCCGCTGCCAACAAAGAACAAGCGATCAGCTGGATTCGTGGAGCGGCCTCCGCGTCGAGAATCTAGAAATCCTAAGAAAGATACAGTACATGAAAGTAGAGACAGTGACAGAGGCCGCAGCGTAGGCCGAGGGCACCCGGTGAGGACGCTACCAACCAGTCCGAATCATGGGTCGCAGGATTCGACTCAGGAGATTAAAGCTACCAGCAAGGCCGATTCTTAACTATATATTATTATTTGCTTTAATCTAGTAATGATTTAATGTTGCTGCGTGTATTATACAGTTATTCCGAATACTTATAGCGAACGCCACTGTTATGGGGAAGAATGTTCAGATTTCTATCCTGAAGGCATCTGACAAAATTGTCTTTCAAATCAAACGGCTATCATTGACAGTAGACATTTTACAGACTGAAGACCTTAAGCAAATTCTCCGTCAATTTCTACAGAAAATTCGAACGAGAGATTTTTGTTCGATGACAACTTGGGAAATTGTGTCTCAGGCAACTCGTTCAATTCACACTCCAATGCGCGTTCGAGTGTGAAGAAGCTCCACACTGTAATTTCCAGTGACACTCGCTGCAGCTTCGGCCACCCAGAATGTGACAATGCTTCGTCAAGGAGACCCCACTCGTCTCCTATCCAAAATCCCAATGGCTAGCTATATCTACTTCAATATAGACTTGAATAGCGACAGTCTCGATGACATTGTGGTTCTGCATCGCCTCGAGCTCAACGGGAAAGCCGCCTAAAGGATCCCCGGTTCCTATACCGTAAGTCATGTCCACACGAAGGTTTTTGAGCGTGTGCATCGAAGGACGCAGCATATTGAAAAGGCCCATTTGAGTCCAATTAATCCATTCCTCCGCTATGAATAAAATAAAATAAAAAAATAAAATGAGAAATCGAATGCCTGTATCAGAAATGCTGCGCACCACAGATGTCTGCATCGGTAAGATTTTTACACTGACTAAACAGGGTACGAGAAGCTTCGACGTCAGGAGACGTCAAGACATTGACTGATAAACTCGCTAGACTATTGAAATCGAGAAATGGTGTTCCATCAGCGCACTGCACCCTCCGCATCTTCAGAAGAGCAACGGGCCTTCAATCCTCGCTGAAATTTGACGAAGCCGTATTGACGAATCGGGTGGATTTGAGACTGAGATGTCATTGGCTTCAAACACCGTAATGTTACTGAACTCAAAGTGCTCTAGATTGATGCAGGGCGCTAAATCCGAGACAAGAAAGTCGTTAACTTGATATAGCCTGAAGTGGAGGAGTGTAGGGAGATGTAGGAGATGAAGCAATGCTGGCCGGAGGGGGTTGTTGATCCATGATAAATTGAATCCGGGAGAAAGCCTAATGCAGAGAAATTTCAATCGAGTGATTTTTTTGAAGGTTTGCACAAGAGAAACATCGTTAACGTCATCGGGATGGATAGCGTACGTCAGATTGCGAATGTAACCACCAATCTCTGGGCGTTATCAAGGAGTCTTTGAAGCATAGGAGTAATAACGTTGTTCACCCACGGGGCTGCTTGTCGTTCAGATAGATGGAAGCAAAGATATGCTTTCTACAGAGACGATTAAACTCATGGCAGACAAGAGCGCATGCCTTGGTCGAAACAAGACGGGGATCGTCATCGGCAAGGGTGCTAATGATCTTTTCTGTGATTTCGAGTGGAAGAGTGGACATTCTTCACCTCCCAGTAGCATAAGAATTAGAGTCAGGTCGCAGCTGGAGGCCTGTGCGAGCGATATATTGAGTATGGGTCACGAAGTTTGGGTCGTGCCAAGCGGAGGATCCAGTATTTAATCGGCGCTTGAAAATGCATCAGCGAATTGACGTCATGAGTGCATTGTGCGCACTGCGGTCATCCCTCAGCGTTGCCTCAACGTTTTCCTGGCTTTTCCAGCATCCTGATGGCTTCCAAAATATCTTGGTCCAAGTGGACTCGTTACGAAACTTCTAAGCGGGCCACTCCATCTGTGCGTGTAATAAATCACGACGATCTCTCAAGCTTCAAGTTCAAACTTTATATACATATAATACACAAATACTAATGATAATCACCAGTCAAATGCGCGTTTTTCTTGACGACAGTATAAGTAACTAGACAGTACCGCGATGTCTTAATCTGCGAGTATGTCAACGGCAAATTCGAACGCAACATTCCTGCTCGATGACAACCTGGGGAATTGGGTTTGAGGTAACTTCTTCAATATGCGTCCCAACTCATCGTCACCTCTGGATCTGAGGTCGGTGGAAATTGAGATCGTCAAAGAAACTTTACGCAGCTTCGCCCAACCAGATTGTGCCAAAGCTGCGTCAAGCCGGCCCCACATGTCTACTTGCTTCCAATCCGCTTCCATTGCAGTGTTGACTTCAATATTGAGATCCTCGATGTTGTTGTTGTTCTTCATTCCTTCAAGCTCAAAAGAAAAGCCCGCTGCAAAATCGTCACATCCAGCTTGACTATAGATAGAAGTGCCCACGTGAAGGTATTTGAGTGTTTCAATTGAGGGTCGCAATATATCGGAAAGGCCAATCCGAGTGAAGCTCATCTTGGTATTATGCCAAACTATGAAGAAATAGGACATGAGAAACCGGATATCCATATCAGAACATATGGAAGAAATTTGCTTACGCTCACTGTCCAAATCAAAGTTGGTAAGATTTTTGCAACGACTGAACAGAGTACGCGATGCTTGAATATCATCAAGGTCCTCGATACAGATCGACGCATAATTGAGGTAAGTGAAATCGAAGAACAGTTTTTGATCCGCGCGTTGCATTGCGCACATCTTTGAGATTATGCTGGCATGTGTAGCATCGACAGAGATATTGGAAAGCCGTATTGATGAATTCGACAAATTCGAAACTAGAGCATTGTCGGTGTCAGGTGCTGTCAGTCCATCAAATTCAACCCTCCTTAGATTGGTGCAGGGTACCAAGTCTTCAACCATAAACTTTTCGATATTATATAGCGATATGTCAGAGAGTGTTGGAAGGTGCATGAGGTGAAGCATTGCTGGTCGGAGGGGGTTATCATTCCATTGAACGCAATTCAGGCCATATTGTATGGTGAGAGTTTTCAGGCAAGTAATTTTCTTGAAGGTTTGCAGGACAAGCGCAGGATCCTTGATGTCGTCCTTCGTGGGGATGTAAAGCAGCCATCGGATGTAAGGGGCAATCTCTGGCGTGGTCAAGAGAAGCCGGTGAAGCTTATGGGTAGTAACAAATGTTATTCCACTTGGTTTGGCAGAAGATGGATCCGTGTGATAAATGCCGTTCACATAAAAACAAGCCCAGATATGCTTTCTGCAAAGATGAAGAAAAACATGGCTGACAAGAGCGCATGTCTTAATCGAAGGAAGACTGAACTCATCCTGGGAAAGGATATCGATGATCGTTTCTGTGATTTCGATTGGCAGAATTGTTGGCATACTTCAAGGTAATGAAGTTCAACCTGATATAGCGGCACAAAAATGATTAGTACAAAGGTTCGATTCAAATAAATGAGCTTTCCGACGTTTATCTGGAGACCTGAACGAGTAAGCCACATACCTTCTTGGTGTTGTCTCAAGTTCTCCGAGGCGAACGACTCGAAACTGAGCAGAAAGATTCGTTCTCTTGATGAATGTTTTTAGTTGAACTTGAACTTGAACTTGAAGCGCTACAGGCCAGTGTGTCACGTGTCAAATATCTGCTTCAGGAAATTCGGCGAACGACCTGTGAGCCGTTTCACCCTCTTCTTCCGACCCCTCACGCCCTCCGGTGTCTTTTCCATCTACGAGCGGGGCCTTCGCGCCATCGATATCCTAATAATGCGCAATCTCCTGCGAACTGTGCTCGGGCTATGTTTCCTTCTCCAGGTCCTCGCTCATGGCCACCATGATGAACTCACAGAAGAGGAGGCCTCCGCGCCGATCGATAATATTCTATGGATTCATATGTTGCTGCAAGGCTTGGTGTGGGGCGTGATGTTTCCTATTGGGATGGTTCTTGGGCTTTCGAGGAGTAGATGGCATGTGCCATTGCAGGTGAATTCAACGAACCCTATCTCACTCTTTTCTACCAAATCTAACCTTTTCCATAGGCAACCGGTTATGCATTGACGGCAGGTGGCTACATTCTCGGTCACTCACACAAAGGACGCGCATTTTTCGCTGGTGCTCACGGAACATTTGCGAAAGTTCTATTCATTCCTATCCTTGCTCAACTCGTCCTTGGCATCTATCTTAAGCTCCATATTCACGAAAAATCGATTCGCCCTTGGATCGTTCCTCTCCATGGAATCATTGGAAAAGCATATCCAATATTGGGATGGGTGCAAATGCTCTTCGGAATCATTGCATTCCGAGGGTATTGTCGTGGAGGAGCTCTGGGCAAGCTTTCGTCTATTCAAGAAAGGCAGAAATGCTCATACCGAAGTTCATTCCAGGACAATGTCTCGCACATTATATTATGGGTAGCGGGTTTGTTGCGTATGCTGTTATGATGACGATTATTTTGTTGGTGGGAGAGCAATGGATACGAAGAAGCGGTCGGAGTCCTGAATTTTTCGATTCGGCTGTTATTACTGCTTGGGTACGTCCTTGCTCATGCCGTTTCCTCTATAGTTAGTGCCCGTTGACTGATACGCTCGTACAGGGAATCGGTGAGTTTCGGATCACTTGACCTTATCCCTGTTTCTTACACTTCAAACCACTAGTCAACACTTTCACAGAACATCATGGAGGTGCTTGGTCTGTAAAGGATATGCAACACACGTGAGCACCTCTGTTCCTAACTCTCTAGAGTAGGGAAGTCAACTCCTCCTTTCCAGCATTCTAGGCGTTCTTTGTATGTCACTTTTTGTTTAACTTGCCAAATTGCTGACACCAATTACAGGGTGGACGGGAGGAATCTTGGGGATCTATCTCTCACGAAATAATCAAGTAAGATACATTCTTCTAACATATGGAGTATTCAAAGTTAACGAAACGCGCTACTCATTAGCGCAATGTTATACCTGGAATAATGTATGCAAATATCCTCCATCACTGGACCTGTTGCGATAACTTTTTTTCCGCAGTATCTTCCTCACAGGCTGGGGGATGTCTCAACACGCCCAAGCTCTTATGATTTCCACCAGAGTACTTCTTAATTCTCAATGCTTCTTCGGAAATTCGTTGTCTGACCAATTACTGCTTAGGTCCATGCAATGTTTGGTTATACGCTTATGCTGGCCGGCATCTCTCGCATTATCGAAGTCTGTTTCTTCGTGCCCTCATATGCATCGGATGGCTCCGACGACGACAATCATAGCGAACACACATTGGCTGATGGTACCAACTCCCGACCGCAATTGTCCCCAAAGGCAGCAGCTTCGAGGTCTTTCCGCTATCTTACACCTTTCGTGAGTTGATGTTTATATAAACGTAATCATTGCTGACTGTGTGTTTTAGTTACTGGTTGCTTCTGGGTAGGTTTCGGGGACATTATCTGTACCAACATTTAACCCTCCTTCATATAGTTTGCTCTTCATGTCAGCAACTGACGAAGAACTCAAGTTCGTCCACGACAACGAGATGGACCACGTCACCTATATCCTCATCGTGTTTAGGCAAGCTCACCGTCTCAATCTCCCTTATGTAATCCTCTCTTACTCTCATCCCAACCACAATTTCGTATACAGTTTGTCATTCCTCCTTTACACGCATATCGTCTTCCTCATCAACCTTTACTCTACTTCGGGACGTAATGCACCAAATACATCTGGGAATATGCACCCCATCGATGATGGTAACATTGAACTGGTCTCGCCCGGGCCTGGCGCGAAGTGGCCTTATGCGCGCGTGCCACTACGCCAGGGCAGTGGGGGTCTGCACGTGCTGGGCGACGACGAAGAGGAAGAGGAGGATATGATGGCGCCCCATATTGTTAATCGAAGATGAAACTTGTAGTGTATGAGCGGCGTATTGTATAGACTGGTGTATGTAGGTTGGTGTAGGTATTAATGTGTTTGTCGACAGTGTTGTTGTATCATACTTACATACCACTGCGGTTGGGGTTCAAGCGCTCAGCGCTCAGCTTCGATAGCCGCATAACGATAGAACGTGGTAATTGTTCGCGAGGCGCTACCTTCGGAATTGGCTGTTTTTTCCTGCTACCGTTAGGTAGAAGGTTTTAGGGAGGTCAGTTTTTCCCATCAATGACACACGTGACTCTTTTTTCCTTTTCGGGTCCGGAGCCCGGACTGTTTTCGGGCCGTCGTATTCTAATAATGTCTGCGAGAGACCAATCCAGTCAGAGTTGTGCTCGGGCCATTTCTTATTGTCTTTGCAATATTATTATTGTTCTCTCCGATTTTCTGCTTGGTTTAAAAAGCGATAATTTTGCGGTTTCGCCATCTTCCAACCGTCTCCCCCACATCATCATGCCTTTCTCCATCAATGACTTAGCGCTCAATGTCTCGTATTCGGACAATGCTTTGCCGTCCCGTTTATCTCCATCCTTTGCACAAGGGGTACGCGCCGGCAATTGCCGACATACGAGGTAGGGGGGGGGTCGGGTTTTGGAGGCTTAACCAAAAAAAATTATGGCAGTATAAATTTCAGTTTAAAACAAGTTTAAAATGTGATTTAATACCTATCTACATAGTTTCTAATGTATTCTAAGTGTTTGGGAACTGTTTAGTTGGTTTAGGCCGTTAACGGATGCGTAGCGGCCTTGGGACGCGCTTTGATGAGCCTGATAGCCCCCATCCAATCATATCAAAGTTACGATAACCGACGGCATAAGTCGGCCTATCCAATAATAGTACGCGACGGAGATACCCGTGGCAGAAAACACCCAATTCTCGCGCGTCTAACGAGCGCTAAAGACCAATTTCGCCTTTCTGGCTCGAGAACAGTAAAGTAGATATAGATGTATTCATATTAGAGGCAATCACAAGAGCCAGAATGATCATATTCGTTCTGAATACCTTATTCCGCGCACAAAACACTCTGCGATCACTTCCGTTTTGCTTCCGTCTTGGAAAACGGAATTAAATTTCAATCATAGATCTGACTGATAATCGATAATCTCTCTTGATTCACTCGTTCATATCTTCGTTCACTATACTAATTGTTATTCAATGGTCAAAAAATCTAAGAAACCGAAGGTATGACGTTCAATTTGGTTCAATTGATCATAAATCTATTATTACACTTGTGTTAAACATGACATTTGCTCCTATTACAGCAACCAGGGTTCAGTGTCAACTCTACGCAGCGCTGCGATGCGTGCAATCGCGATGTCGTTATTGGGCTCGGTGGGGAGAAGAACTGGGATATGCACGTCGCAAGTGCAGCACATCAACAGGCGATCCGGAAGGCCGAGGCATTACCAAAGAAGACGCTTCTTTCTTTCTTTCAACCTGCCAGCACGTCGAGTACTCCTCCCACGTCTGTCAACGCTCCTGGAATAGTTGCTGCGGCCCCCCTTATCGCCCCGCTGACAATTCCGGATGTCAATGTCCATTCTCCCTCGTTCACACCGTCCTTACCTGCGGTTCAACCGCAGTCGTCGCTCCCTGCAGATGCTCCCATCCTACAGAGGCTATCTCGAACGATCCAATTCTTACCGCATACCGTTCCCGCTGGTGTTCCATTGGACCCACTAGCTGCACTCTCTTGTCTACCGAAGGACTTGATTTTCGATGGCCAGGATGCTTGGGAAGACGTCGTTAATCCAATGCTCGACCGGCTTCTAGGATTTGGGACGACTCAAGACGATATACGCGCTCTCATTCGTCGTGGACAGTATGGGATGGACGGTGTCTACCGATACTTCCGCTCCTGTATCTGTGACCTTGATATTCCGGTGGGGCTTCTCGAAGGAAAAATTGGCCGCCTGGTGGATGCTATGATGGAACTGTAAGTATTTCTTGTCATTGAACGCGAATATATTCACATTTTATTGTCACAGAGGTGCCACGGAAGAGCAACCAACAATCTCTGAGACTTCCAACCCCGAAACCATCATCGACCCAGAGGTGATCGTTATCGCCTCTCCGAGTCCAGCGCGTCCACCACCTCGTCAATTACCTCCCACTCCTCCAATGCGTCCATTACCGATAGTCGAGCCGCCCTGTCCTGGTTACCATTTACGCCTTCCGGACGGGGCATCGCCATTCGCTTCATACCCATTTCTTCTCCACACCAAATATACCCTCCCATGGAAGGTTACCGTCGATTCTGAACAATTAATTCTATATGCGACACGCTGTACCGGCACTGGACGTACTTCAGAGAAGGGCAAGGAAAAAGAGCCTCGCTCTTGTCATTATTGCGCGCGCCTCCATGACCATACAACAATCATGGGAATACGACATCGGCTCCTCGATGGAACACACGAGAATACCCCATGGGCCTTCCTGACGCCTGCCGAAATGCATACTGCACTGCAGCGCAAGACTCAGCTTGCGAACAACTTCAAGTTGCGCGCGTTGAACAACGCTGCGTCGATTGGTATTCGAAACCAGCACATTCAGGCATGGAAACGACTGTCGATAGCCATCGGGCAGTCAGATATCCCTCGTCTTCGGGCCCTAATGTCTACCCAGGTACGAGTTAAAGACTATTTATCCTCAAGTGCTAACATATTTGCAGGTTCGAGCAGGCGCCAGCGTCTATTCGATTATAGAGAAGATCGACAAAGCAGCAGCGCGCCAATACAGCCCTAAAGGCTATGCTCAAGCTGACTTCGAACGTGCATTCTTAATCTACAAACTAGGAGGTCGTTCTGCCGCGAACATTGCCCATCGCGCCCTCGGAGTCCCGTCGATTGATGCTACCAAGCGACACATAGCCTCAGCACCCCTCCAGCCATCACCCGGTTTCCCTACCTGGCAACAGCTCTCGGCGAATCTTCAGCAGTGCTATCCACCAGAAAATACACGCTCCGATCAACCCATCCTCGGCATGACATCACGAAAAACGACAATATCTCTAGAGAAATCCTGGTGTCTCTAAAAGACATCTAGAGACACCAAGAGCACTAAAAGACCTCAGAGACAGAAAGATCTCTAGAGTTACGTGATCATCAACATGATTTACCCAGGTGTCTTTGAGTGTCTCTGGGAGTCCTCTGGGTTGCCTCTGGGAGTCCCTCAAAACTGTTTGGAAGTCTATTGGATTGCTCTCAGAAGCATCCTTCCCATCCTCAATCTTTGGTGCTTTGCTTAGAATAAATGGTCAAATGTAATAATAAAACATAATATATTATAAGGCTGAAGCTACTACTCTAATATTCTAAGTAATCTGTACTACGGTCATAATTTACTGCCCACCCTCATACATCCCCCACTGCTGTCTTCACATGTGCTCACACGGCGTCCACATCGTTGATGCGCCGTCGTGTCGTTGTGCCGTCGTGTCATTGCACCGTCCCGTCGTTGCGCCGTCGCGTTGTCGCACCGTCGCGCGTCGTCGTCGTCGTCGTCGCATCGTTGCGCATTGTCGTCGTTGCGCCGTCGCGCCGTTGCATCATTGCGCCATCGCGTCATTGCGCCGTCGCGTCATTGGCTGCGCACTAGTACCTACCACTTTTAATGATATGGGCATGGTAATAGCCAGGAAGCCCGTTTTATATTTACCATGCTACTAATGAAATGAGATATGCCTGACAACTTAATGAAATCTTCTTAGAGTGCGATATCAATCTTTGCCACTAGATCTCAATACTTACTGCCAGGTATTTCATTCCTGCCATTGCTGGGATATCATATCTGTTATGGGGTATTTTATTCCTGCCATAGCTGGGATATCATATTTGTCATGGGGTATTTCATTCCTGCTATAGCTGGGATATCATATCTATCATGGGGTATTTCATTCCTGCCACAGCAGGGATATCGTATCTATCATGGGGTATTTCATTTCTGCCAATGGGGTATTTCATTCCTGCCATAGCTAGGATATCATATCTGTCATGGGGTATTTCATTCTCTGCCATATATGCTTAAAAGGCTTCTATATTTAGAATTCACATCAGATTGGGTAATTAGATCAATCTGCTGATTGATCAGACACATGATAGATAAGATTTCCCAAAATAGCAATGTCTTATTAGGCATATGACCCTATTTGGGTGTGGGAACATCCCAAAATAGAATATATCCACTATCATTGGTACTGCATATTGCTGCCTGGGCGCTTCCCTTGAACGAGTATAGGACTATGTTATATCAGTAGATGCGTATTTTTAATACGAATCCAGCGCAAAAGGTTTCGTGATTTTATCTGCACGCGTTCACGAGATATAAGCGAAATACTGGGTGCGCTTAATGAGCAAACACTGTAATTTGCATTTTCTTCTATAACCGGTGGGTCTATTCGTACGCTCTAAATTACATTATGTAGGTGTCATAAAGAGCTTTACAACGCGCCCTTGATCACGTATTTGCGTCAGGTATTAGCGCGGGAAATTGCGTGCGCTTATTTAGAAACGCGCGCTTCTAGCACCCGCATTTCTCACGCTCTTTCCACGAAAACATACCGTAAAATACTACCTATATGTACCTTTCTACTGCATGTTATTTGGAATGATTCGATGGAATGGTGCACCTGTATTCGCATTTTAATTGTTCTATATATACCATAGCAGGCAACGGATAAATTTGTGCAATTTTGTACAGTTCTACTCTCCTGATTTTTCTCAATTTAATGATATAGGTACTGTGGCAAGAAATGGGGTATAGGAGAGCGAAATAGATTGGGTGCTGGCATGGAAAATAGGCTGGATTGATCGGAATTACCATATTTGGCTAGCCATCAGTGGCAGGTCCCTCTGGACCCCTTCAAAAGTAGGCACCCATTTCTCCACTAATTCTCAACCAAATCACTTCAATTCTTTTGCAAATAGTATTTATTTAAAGATAAGATAATTTCCACCGTGTTATATTTACAAATTTATTTCTTTATGTGTATGCATTCACTGATTTCGCTTTTTGGCCCAGATGGGCAATATCCATCTTTTGAAATACTGTATATTTAAGTGTGATTCCACTTGGAACAGATGAAGAAAAGTAACTAGGTCTAGGAACATGTGTTTGGAAAGGTCAATGAGCATGGTTTGAAATGGTATTACAGAAATGTTATAGAGACATGTATCAATTGCTACAAGAACTGTAACAGTCATAACTGACTATCTTAAAAGCGAAATGATTTATATCCCCACCTCCCTGCAAAAATATATTCCAAGGTCTACTTACTTTTCTCTTCCTTCTCCAAGTGGAATCATGTTCAAATATGCAATATTTCAAGAGAGAGATATTGCTCACCTGGGCCAAAAAGCGAAATCAATAAACACATGCACACAAAGAGATAAATTGATGAATCTAACTCAATGGAAATTATTCTATCCTTGAATAAATACTATTTGCAAAAGAATTGAAGTGATTTGGTTGAGAATTGGTGGAGAAATGGGTGCCTACTTTTGAGGGGGTCCAGAGGGATCTGCCACTGATGGCTAGCCAAATATGGTAATTCCGATCAATCCAGCCTATTTTCCATGCCAGCACCCAATCTATTTCGCTCTCCTATACCCCATTTCTTGCCACAGTACCTATATCATTAAATTGAGAAAAATCAGGAGAGTAGAACTGTACAAAATTGCACAAATTTATCCGTTGCCTGCTATGGTATATATAGAACAATTAAAATGCGAATACAGGTGCACCATTCCATCGAATCATTCCAAATAACATGCAGTAGAAAGGTACATATAGGTAGTATTTTACGGTATGTTTTCGTGGAAAGAGCGTGAGAAATGCGGGTGCTAGAAGCGCGCGTTTCTAAATAAGCGCACGCAATTTCCCGCGCTAATACCTGACGCAAATACGTGATCAAGGGCGCGTTGTAAAGCTCTTTATGACACCTACATAATGTAATTTAGAGCGTACGAATAGACCCACCGGTTATAGAAGAAAATGCAAATTACAGTGTTTGCTCATTAAGCGCACCCAGTATTTCGCTTATATCTCGTGAACGCGTGCAGATAAAATCACGAAACCTTTTGCGCTGGATTCGTATTAAAAATACGCATCTACTGATATAACATAGTCCTATACTCGTTCAAGGGAAGCGCCCAGGCAGCAATATGCAGTACCAATGATAGTGGATATATTCTATTTTGGGATGTTCCCACACCCAAATAGGGTCATATGCCTAATAAGACATTGCTATTTTGGGAAATCTTATCTATCATGTGTCTGATCAATCAGCAGATTGATCTAATTACCCAATCTGATGTGAATTCTAAATATAGAAGCCTTTTAAGCATATATGGCAGAGAATGAAATACCCCATGACAGATATGATATCCTAGCTATGGCAGGAATGAAATACCCCATTGGCAGAAATGAAATACCCCATGATAGATACGATATCCCTGCTGTGGCAGGAATGAAATACCCCATGATAGATATGATATCCCAGCTATAGCAGGAATGAAATACCCCATGACAAATATGATATCCCAGCTATGGCAGGAATAAAATACCCCATAACAGATATGATATCCCAGCAATGGCAGGAATGAAATACCTGGCAGTAAGTATTGAGATCTAGTGGCAAAGATTGATATCGCACTCTAAGAAGATTTCATTAAGTTGTCAGGCATATCTCATTTCATTAGTAGCATGGTAAATATAAAACGGGCTTCCTGGCTATTACCATGTCCATATCATTAAAAGTGGTAGGCACCACTCGGCTGCGGCAGAGAGGCAGGCGCGCCGCAGCGCGGTTCGAGCACGCCACTTTGTCGTGGTGACGTCGAAGCGCACGGACCAACTGGGTGCGCAGCGACGTGGTTCGAGCACGCCGCCTCGTTGTGGTGACGTGGCAGTGCACGGACCAGCTGCACGGCGGGGGCGGGAACCCCACAGCGGCGGGGCACGCCGGATGCGAGGCAAACGGGCGGCGGGAGGGTGATGTGGCGGGTGGTGGGCGGCGTCGTCGTGTGCAAGCGCCGCGGGAGGGTGACGTGGCGGGGTGGGCGGGGTGGTGGCCGTCGTCGTCATGTACGGGCGTCGTGGGCGTCGCGGGCGTCACGGGAGGGTACGTGGAGGACGACGTCGTCGTGTGCAGGCGTCGTGGGTGGGTGACGTGGTGACGGCGGGTGGGCATCGAAGTGGTGACGTGGCGGGGGGTGGGCGTTGCGGGGCGGGCGACGTGGTGGTGGACGACGGCAGTGGTGGCCGGACGTGGCGACGTGGTGGGTGGTGGCCGTCGTCGTCGTTTGCGCTGCGACTCCTCGTCGCCGTGAAAGGAAGCTGTGGGGAGGGGGTGGTGTCAGCGGCACACAAGGATGGTGTATGGGGCGTACTTGGTGGGTCTCCCGCTCCTGGGTCTCCCCTTGCTGTCTCCTCCCCTTCCAACGTCATCGTCATGTCGCCGCGTCATGTCCGTGGTTGTCCGTGGTCGAGGTGGTGTCATGGCAGCGAGGGGGTGAGTTGAGGCTGGTGGTGGTAGTGGTAGGAGCGAAGCGAGGAAAGGACATGGAAATTATTCTAAGTCCCGCGCCCTATAGAATCAATAGTATATAGTACATTTTGTGTCGACATTTAACTGCCCTATGGCTTAGTTGGTAACGCGCCTTGTTCTTAGTACACTCCACGTGATGTCGTTCGTTCGAATCTCGTCAAGTGCACTATTTTTCCAAGGTCGCGTCAGGGGCGTGAGAATTACCTTGCAAGCTGAAAGTACTTTCGGGGTAATTTTCCGCTTTCTACGCTTTCTAAGCTTTGGGAAATGTTCGTATTGTGTTCGTACGTCTGTAAGTAAGGGCTAAAGGGATTACTGATCTCTGAGCAATTAAGTACAGACCTAAGAACTACATTGAATAGAAAGTAAAACTAACGATGCTCTGAGAGCATACTAGGATGCTCTGCAGTGCTTTGCCATGCTTTGGCGTCTCTGGCATATACCTGGCTTACCTGGTTTGGCTTTAGGGCAAAGGCGTTTTTTGTGATGGAGTATTCAACTCGACGAGCTTAAAGTTCAAGAACGTCTGCGTTGGGATCCTCGCACCAACAACATCTTAGGTGTTTGTCGCGAGCACGGGAAACAGAGCGCACTGGAATTTCGCTCTATAGTCCAAGCTGATGCTGTGGCAGAGGCTCTTCGAGAGAAGCGCATCCATCTCGCAACTGAGGTACGTGGCTAATTTTTTTTTTGGTCAGTATCGTCAATATGAGATCTAGGTTACAGTAATCGGCGCTAGCATTTTGTGCGCCGAGCCTCATAAATACGTCACCAAGCCGTATGGCATGTCAGGGAGTTGCAAGCGAGAAACGGTAGCAGATCAAGAGAAATTAATCTGTACTTCCGTCGACGCTCTCAAGGATCACGAAAAGGACATCAACGCACGGCTATATTGCCTTTGCTCTGATGGAGACAGTCGCCGGCGCCGGGCGCTAATCAATATTGCGTTGAAACGTGTGTATATTCTCTCAACGATTCTTCAAGGAATTTATAGCTAACATTTTAACCCATTGGTAGGTAATCTCAATCCTGACGATTCAATCTATTCAACCTTATCCGCCCTCCCACTCTTCAATCTCAGATGTGGAGACGATGCACTGATGGCCGATTTTGACTGGAAGCACGTCCTCAAACGTTTCCGGAATACCGCCATCCGCCACAAGGGGTTCAGCATCAATGGCTGGGCTTTCTCAACCTCTGTTCTTCGAGAACACCTCAAATCGCTCGATATGTCGGACCTCACCATTGAAACGCTCCTTTCGCCAAACGACAAGCAAGACGTCGTTCTGATGATCAAGCTCCTCTATGCTATCAGTCAGTTGTCATCCGCTCCTGCCACTGCAAGTCCCCTAACACGTTCTATGCGCGATATGCTGCGATTGCTGGGCCGCGTTTATGGGAATCTCCTCAGCGCTTATCTCGATGTCTCACTCTCATTGCACGAGCAACTTGTGAAGCTCAGTACTGCCGGTCACCTTATCCTTGCGCTCTACAATTCGGACAAAGGTCATTTTATTCCCGTTCAGTCTTACTTCGACATTATGTGCATGATCAAGAACGTATATTTTTGCGTCGCCAAGGCTCAGCGCGACAACCCAACTGGGCGCTTCTATATCATCCTCCTCGGAACCGATGGACTTGAGAAAGTGTTTGGGAAGGTGCGGACGATGGTGGGGAATGACACAAATACCGACGTCCTCCAGCTGGCGAATCGAATCGATGGTGCGGTAAAATGTGTCAATATCCTCGAACATCATCCCGAATGGGGGGGCGATGCTCGGCGCTTAAAGGTCAAGCCTCTCAACGACAAAGAATCGGAGATTACGAGCAAGTACGATCACCTCAATCCTTCGGCGTTCACAGGTGACCTACGGGTGAGCTCTGTTGTTTTGCTTGGTTCGTGGAATGAAGGGCGTCGGCTGGCCGAAGAGGAACTGCGGTCCTTTGGGATTAATCCACCCTTCAGCCGTATGGAGACGGAGGATGGCTATGATATGTTATGTCCATTTGGGAATGGAAAGATCGTGCTTGTCGGTGGGCTGGAATCTGGCGAGTGCGATGAAACTGAGGAAGAACGAGATGATCCTACAGTCATCCCTAGCACTGATCCTCAACCTCCAGATGTATTGGACAATGTCGCCCTCCAGCCGGATTTGGACGATCTCGCCGCAACCGCCAATGTTTCTACGAATATAGCAGATAAAGCGCCCTCTGCCTATGTTTCTGTTGATCCAACGTTGAAGCCGATACACAAATCATCCATTCTACGGCTATATTCAAGTCCTCTTACCATCAACGAGTCCAGAGACCGTCTCAAGCGCGTACGCGGATATTCTCGTTATAACGAAGTCAAGAGCGACGCGATTCAGGCCACTGCACCTGGAGGCGAATCAGAGGACACCCTGGACGTTCAAGACCCCGCCTTCGTGCACCTTTGGCAGCAGTTGATGGGGGCCTTAAGGTGGGGTTTAATGTGCAGATTAATCCCACCTTAGAGCCATCTCCGCGATCGCCGGTGCATCTAAGAATAGAACGTGTGCCATCCATCCTCACCATCTCCTAGCGAGCATCCCCAGAGCATCCCACCAACATCCTAGAGATCGTTGGTCATTGCCCGGCTTCCCCCGCTGCATCTGCTCACGCTCCTCCCATCCGTTTTTTGGCCCGCCATGACGCGCCCTCCTCCTCGTCCACGGCGGCTCGTGTCTCTCTCCTTTATATCGTTCTCAACTCTTCTCAGGCTACTCTACCACAATGACCAGGAATCTGCCCGCCCCACTCTCAAGATATCGTGCCGGCCAAATCTCCGTCACCTCCGGCCTAGGGTCCCACTTTGTTAGCCCTCACAAGCGCCCTCACAGGTTCAATACGCAGAAAAAGGGGACCGTGGCCTTCATCGATCTCGACGCCAGACGACAGCGGCTTAGAAAAGAGTTAGACGCGCTTCTCGCACCAAAGGACACATCTTCGTCTGCATTGTCAAGCTCTGACGACCCCGCCGCCAGCATGGACATTGATCCCGACGACCAATGGGTCGATGAAGAACCCCTCCCTGCAATAATAACCCAGCCTCCCGACGATCCCAGGCCGATAACGACACCCAACAAGACAAGGCGCATCGCGCCTGATCAGGCAGCCATTGACCTCTATGCCAAATGGCAGGCCCTAATCCCTTCGCTAATCGAGCCACTTCTTGCCTATACATCGGATTCGATCGGGAAAGCTGCTCGGGCGGTCGCAGCAGATTTTGAGGGCTCATGCAAGGGTTCCATCTCCTCTTGCGAGAGGAAGGAGGCCGTCCTTCAATGCCTTTACTTTGACCGTACGTATTTGTAGTGCAATTTTCCTCCTTTTATTAAATTCTTTTGCAGATTTTGTAACAGTTAAAGTCAAATACTGTCCATGTCAGCCGCTCGCCCACACCCTCGTATGCCACGGCCTTTTCCCGACCGCTCCAGATCAAATCCGGATGGCGATTTCGATTGATTTGTTGGACTTCTACAGCGCCCTCTTCGAGCGCTCCTGTGACGCCGTTAACGCGATGGCTGCTGCCCTTAACACTTTCTACATTCGGCGTGGATTCTTCCTTCTTAACGGCAAGGTAAGCCCAGATCCAACTTGGAGCAGCGTTAGCCTCTACTTATGACGCGATGCCAGGGAGAAAGGTTCAAGGAGCCATTTCGTCGTGGGCTGGGATATGCGGCGCAGTGGATGGACAGCCTCCGCGCCTTGGTAGAGAAGCACACCGAGTCTATACTAGAACAAGCCGATACGTTTTTGCAAGCACAGAACTCTCCCCCAGCTGCAAGGCCAACCCTTTCTTTCAACCCTGATGCCTCCAGACTCCCCTATCAGCCGCCGCCCTACGGATCTCCTCACCCGCCATCACCAGAGCTGCCCTCGCCTCCATCATCTCCACCATCCGGAATCCCCAAGCAGCGTCCATGCCCTTCATCACCTTCTGAAGAATCATTGCAACAATCCAAGGCACCTTTGACGCGATCAGAGTGCGCGCGAAGGCTGCGGCAGCTATGCCCTGCCTGCTTTGGGGGCGGGAAACATGGACGGTCGCTGGAAGAGTATGTGTGTCTGCCGATCTAATTTGCCACGATACTTATTCGTCGGTTTGCTAGTGGGGGAGATTTTCAAGTTGCAACGGATGGAAACTTCCACCATCGCCATCTTGTCTCAGGAGGGCGGGGCGTTCCATTTCATGAACCGAGGCACATAATACCCAAGTCATTCGTTGATGGAATAGGCGAAATGATAAGCCAAGCCAGAAAATCGTCTCCGAAAAAACGAAACCCCAAGGTTCCTGATTCAGCAGTCGATGAATGCGAGAAGTCCCACGATGCCGCCGACGGGGACAAAAAAAATCCGTCTCTAGCGAAGGGCGCTACGACGACATGGGCTGGATGTCCCTGGTTTGCCGCCATGACATTCCCCTCTTCTTTGCGAACATTGATACCGCTGGCGAGCAGCAAAAATATTTGGTTGCCCTCATCATATGGCTCTTTGGACTGATACCACCCAATGCGAGCGTTACCGTGCTATATGATATTGGCTGCGTGCTCGATCGTAGTACGCAGATGGTTAGTTCTCTTTACTTGTTATATAAAATGTCTTCCTCAGCCGTTCTCATTTTAGTATGACATCCTGCCATTGCATATCCACCATCGTGTTCAATTCGTCACCACTGCAATGCATGCCTACGGCCATCAGTGGTCATGTCAACTGTTGTATAATCCTCGACTCCATCACGGATTGGGCTTAACCGACGGTGAGGGTGTTGAGCGGACGTGGTCGCGTTTGCGAAAACTAATCCCCCTCGTGAGGACTTCAGCAGTAAGTCCATCCATATACAATTTTGACAACTGCTCACAATATTTCTCGAAGCGCACACGTCGGATTTGGTTGACAGACCGGCAACTTTCCTGGATTGCTGCTGATCTGCGGGATGACCTTGGCGATTGGCTCAAGCGCCGCCAGCGGCTGGGCGTTGAAGGGCATCGCGCAAAGGCAAAGGCGATCATAGACCAGTGCTCGATGCAAGGGTCTGGCCTGCGTGCCCAGTGGGATCTTCAAAAAGAGGCCCAGCTATCTATTAGAGCGCGTGAGGATATTCCGCACTCCTCAGACTGTCCAGTACTCACCGTCAATCTCAGACGCACCCTCAAGGCTAAAGAAAGAACTCGACACAATTTTGAGTCTACAAGGAGAGCTGGAAACCGTGGAGAAAGCAATCAATGCTGCAAAGCTCATGCTGGCAACGTCTGCAACACCCGAAGAGTCGAAGACCATTTTGAAAGGACTTCTGGAGATGCATGCGACATTTACGGAAAAGGTAGAGACACTGTACGTTTCACTGAACATTCACGACTCCCACCCCGACCTCAAAGGAGCAAGCTTGGAGTTCGTACGAACTCTCTTGATGGCTCGCGATTTGAAGATGAACATTCGAAAGCGAGCGATTGGAAGTTTTTTTGAATGGGACCGGTTGGATCAAGCGATTGGAGGCCAGAACCAGGCGCTTGGTAAGTGGCAGTTCGCTATGCTTCGCTCAGAGACTCACAAAATTCCAGGAACCAAGCTTCATCAGCAGACACGAAAAGCGATCTCCAAGAGAGCGCCAGCCTTGCTGACCGCCATCAGGAAGTTCAACGCCTACTGCGCCAAGCTTGAAGATATATACGATCCATCCTGGAACATACCCCTTCTGCTCCCACTTCCTACCAAGTTAGCAGATCTTCGCGATCACTCAAGTCTTATGGAGGATGTGTGGATCACGCCATCGGAGAGCAAGCCCCAACCTTGGCTTGATGATCCCGACGTTCGATCAGGGATACGCGCAATGATCAAGCTTGATCGTTGCACGGAGGAGCAGCGTCGGCTGGGAGAAGAATCCGACAACCTTTGTTCATGGTTTCGAAGAGAGCTAGGCGCAGTTGAGCTGGCTATTAGGGCACCTACTTGTAAGTGTAGCATCTCCAGGAGATCCTCTATCGCACAATCCTGACAATCTTGCAGGCAGCGCATATGGCGTACAGCTTGGGCAATATCGCGACCATCTCCTGCATTTGAAGACCAGATGGGCGAGTTCTTTGGCCTCCACGATCCGATTCGACTCCCATGCCGCCGAAGCCATGCTGATTGCGTCGCAGTTAACAGGACATCCAGAACCGCCACCTCACAAGTGGATCTATATGAATGCGGTTGAAGATGGCGAGGACGTTGAAGCTCAGCATGGCCAAACTCGAAATGATGGCAGAGGGACGCCCTTACCGCTGCATGCCTCACCGGTGCAAGAGGAGGACGAGGATGTCATTATCGTCTCGGAGATTCTCCAAGTCGAGAAGGATGAAGCCGAAGACACGTCGGCCATTGGATATACTGAGGATGCAATGCGCCTTCAGTGGATGCCACCGGTGGGGTTGCTCCTGCCTTCTTGATAATCATTCTAAAAAAAATTGACGCCCACTTAGGACCTCCAAAAGGACGAGGGCTTGCTTCACTTCATCAACAGATGCAGGGCTCTGGGCGGCGACCAATGCCGCGGCAGACCTCAATCTAACGCCTATGGCATTGGCGAGAACGAGCTACAGATACTAGCCACCAACAATGCACTGCTCAACGATGTTTGTATAAACGGCCTATCCACCCTCCTTCAAGAACTCTTTTCCAGGGATCCCCTGCACCGCACCTCTGCCAATCGATGTGCACTTTTCTCAACGTATGACCTTAACCGGATTCGCTACAAGGCCCCCGACATCGAACTCTGGAGAAGTACATATCGTCATGATTTCTGGACTAAAGACATATGGATCATTCCAATCCACCGGCGATCGGAATGTCACTGGGCGCTGGCCGTCGTTTATCTTCAACAAAGGGAGGTGCACGTCTTTGACAGTCTCGCAGGGAAGGCGTCGTGTCGTCGAGACGACATTCAGGTAGAGCCTCAAACCTTTCAATCAATATCATACCTCTGACGCCCTTTTTCCAGAGCATATCGATCTTTGTCTCCAGATTAATCGAGTTGGCAATTCGCTCCGGATACTCAATGATGACGCCCACAACCGGCTGGGTTGCAAAGCCTGCCATCGTACGTAGCCTCTCAGCTCAACCTTTGGACCCGGTCTGAACACTTTGCCAGGTGAACCCCGTCCAGTCGAATGGCTATGACTGTGGATTGTGGGTTTTGGCGTGGATCGCTGCCATTTTAAGGGGTTATGGCTCTGTTGGGGATGCAGTTGATGAAACTGTGATGCTCGCTTGGCGGGATATTTTGGGAAAGTTAATTTATGCAGTGTCCTCTAAGTAGTCACTTATCTGCAATAGCAATAACATTCCTACCCTTGCTTATGTGCATCAACTCGACCGTTACAATGCGCGACAACTCGACGGATGACGTGCGTCCCAATTCCGCGGGGATCACGAAGAGAAGCCATATAATAATTTGTCGAATGACTCCACAAATTGAAGCAGGCGTTGCTTGCATTCCCCCACCACCTCTCCGCATCCTCCAGTATTGAAGCTGCCAAGGTAAGTGTCTATGCTGAATGCGAGTACCAGCAAACTAACCTTGGGATCAGATGGCTGAGCCTTCCAACATCGCGTCCGGCACCAAAATCGCTCCAGAGGTCAATGCGGAATGGGTGGCAATGCTCCTCGAAATCCAGCAAGCGATGCTTGCATCCCCTGCGTCGGGGGACATCGAAGCTGCCGGGGTTGACAGGCACTCGTATGCAATCTGGAAGTTCGCACAGCACGCTGCCGCTTTCTATCACCAAGCAGAGGCGGAAGGCCACTTGAAAGAGTACTTCAAATGTATCAACAAAATTTCCCGAGATCGCTGGCCCACCTTGGATGAAGACGCTCTCAGGAAGGTAGGCTCTTTCGCATTCACAGCGCGTCTGCTTCCAATGCTCTGGATAGGTGCAAACCGAAGTTATGGCTGCTGCAATCGGTACCAGCCTTAGCACTCCCTCTCAAGATTGGCGGGTCGTGTTGGATATTGCTTATGACCGTGCACATAGGGTAAGCATTCCACTCATTTTGCTCGAGCTTCTGGCGTCTCAGAATTCATTAGTGAAGATTCAACTAAAGTGCACAGGCCGAAAATACGGAGGCAGGCAATGCAGCGCATTAGAATATTTGTGACACATAGGTAGCTTCAATTAACATGATCTCGCTGCGTATTCAGCTCCAAAAGCTTGCTCAATATAACATTGCATCTCTCAATTCCATGCCATACAATCAAAAATGGCCATCATTGCTTGTCAGAAAAATTACAGCAAGGTTGTATTTAATTTGGTATTACATCGACGTTTCCTGCCTAGCCTTCTTGGGCTTTGGGCGTGGCTGCGGCCGGGTGGGTGAATCCTCGCAGCCCGAACAATCCCCATACTTTCTCTGTGGGCAGGGCTTGCAGTTAGGAAAGAGTCTAGGGCCAAATGGATGGCGCACATGCCTTATTAGGATCGAATCCTTGACGCCGCTCTTGAACTGTCATGACTTTCCTTGGGCTTCGCGGGCAAGGTCCTTCCGGCAACAGCGACGCAGCCAAGTCAAGCGCGCCCTCGATCCACTAATACAGGCATGATGGTTCAGACGGCCTATGTTATTCATGAAGGACATGGCGCGTACCGCTTTTTTTTGCACCCTGGCATCCTCCAGCGCTTCCTCGCTTCCGCCGTAATCCTGAAGCTTCAAACGCCAGCGAATAAACCAAAGATCAAATAAACGGCCAATAAACATTGGGCCATCCTTGCGGCCTTTTACAGCCCGATAGGATGGGGCGAGGTCCTTGATGAGCTCGACCTGCTCAGCCAACTCGGCCTGTGCAGCGAGTTCGATCTGCGCAGCGAGCTCCTCAGGGGATTTCAACTAAGGCGACTTCATCAGTTCATGCTCGGCATCAGGTGGTGGGCGGCGTACCATGAAGGCCATGGATGCAAAAGGGTGGGGGGGAAAGCTGGGGCAAAAGGTGAATGTTCGAAGCAGGCGGCGATTGTAGGCACAGTCAGGCTTTAAAGCAATATGGGTGGGTGCGCACGCGGAGTTGCTAGGCACGAAGCACAAGGCCTTCTTCTTGCAACTCCCATCAAGATGGGACGCACCCCCCTGTACCGTAGTGCTGAGGAAAAGGTGGTCGCTAATAGGGAAAAAAGCAAAAGATACTATGAAAAGTAAGCCAAGTACTCACCAGACACATATATGTTCTAATTGCGGTGTCAGAAATAAGCGCTCCATCAACAAAAAACGAAGAAAGGGGTACGCGCGCCAGCACGCAGTAAAGGGGTAAGCAGAAGTGGAAAAATCTATCATTAGTGTGTAATCTTTTTGCAGGGAACCTGAGGCCGTACCTGCACGCAGCGGCACCCCAACCACTACTGCACCAACCGATCCTCTTGTCACCTGGATGGAGGGCGTCGAAAGAGTACATCGCGGCCTGGGCCGGGTTACCGGAGAGGTGCCACAAGATTATGTCGAGCGAATCTGTGCAAGTTTCCTAGAAAATCGAGACAAGGATCGAATCTACGAAGAAGTTGTCAGAATCAGCAGATAGAGTGGTGCCTACCACTTTTAATGATATGGACATGGTAATAGCCAGGAAGCCCGTTTTATATTTACCATGCTACTAATGAAATGAGATATGCCTGACAACTTAATGAAATCTTCTTAGAGTGCGATATCAATCTTTGCCACTAGATCTCAATACTTACTGCCAGGTATTTCATTCCTGCCATTGCTGGGATATCATATCTGTTATGGGGTATTTTATTCCTGCCATAGCTGGGATATCATATTTGTCATGGGGTATTTCATTCCTGCTATAGCTGGGATATCATATCTATCATGGGGTATTTCATTCCTGCCACAGCAGGGATATCGTATCTATCATGGGGTATTTCATTTCTGCCAATGGGGTATTTCATTCCTGCCATAGCTAGGATATCATATCTGTCATGGGGTATTTCATTCTCTGCCATATATGCTTAAAAGGCTTCTATATTTAGAATTCACATCAGATTGGGTAATTAGATCAATCTGCTGATTGATCAGACACATGATAGATAAGATTTCCCAAAATAGCAATGTCTTATTAGGCATATGACCCTATTTGGGTGTGGGAACATCCCAAAATAGAATATATCCACTATCATTGGTACTGCATATTGCTGCCTGGGCGCTTCCCTTGAACGAGTATAGGACTATGTTATATCAGTAGATGCGTATTTTTAATACGAATCCAGCGCAAAAGGTTTCGTGATTTTATCTGCACGCGTTCACGAGATATAAGCGAAATACTGGGTGCGCTTAATGAGCAAACACTGTAATTTGCATTTTCTTCTATAACCGGTGGGTCTATTCGTACGCTCTAAATTACATTATGTAGGTGTCATAAAGAGCTTTACAACGCGCCCTTGATCACGTATTTGCGTCAGGTATTAGCGCGGGAAATTGCGTGCGCTTATTTAGAAACGCGCGCTTCTAGCACCCGCATTTCTCACGCTCTTTCCACGAAAACATACCGTAAAATACTACCTATATGTACCTTTCTACTGCATGTTATTTGGAATGATTCGATGGAATGGTGCACCTGTATTCGCATTTTAATTGTTCTATATATACCATAGCAGGCAACGGATAAATTTGTGCAATTTTGTACAGTTCTACTCTCCTGATTTTTCTCAATTTAATGATATAGGTACTGTGGCAAGAAATGGGGTATAGGAGAGCGAAATAGATTGGGTGCTGGCATGGAAAATAGGCTGGATTGATCGGAATTACCATATTTGGCTAGCCATCAGTGGCAGATCCCTCTGGACCCCCTCAAAAGTAGGCACCCATTTCTCCACCAATTCTCAACCAAATCACTTCAATTCTTTTGCAAATAGTATTTATTCAAGGATAGAATAATTTCCATTGAGTTAGATTCATCAATTTATCTCTTTGTGTGCATGTGTTTATTGATTTCGCTTTTTGGCCCAGGTGAGCAATATCTCTCTCTTGAAATATTGCATATTTGAACATGATTCCACTTGGAGAAGGAAGAGAAAAGTAAGTAGACCTTGGAATATATTTTTGCAGGGAGGTGGGGATATAAATCATTTCGCTTTTAAGATAGTCAGTTATGACTGTTACAGTTCTTGTAGCAATTGATACATGTCTCTATAACATTTCTGTAATACCATTTCAAACCATGCTCATTGACCTTTCCAAACACATGTTCCTAGACCTAGTTACTTTTCTTCATCTGTTCCAAGTGGAATCACACTTAAATATACAGTATTTCAAAAGATGGATATTGCCCATCTGGGCCAAAAAGCGAAATCAGTGAATGCATACACATAAAGAAATAAATTTGTAAATATAACACGGTGGAAATTATTTATCTTTAAATAAATACTATTTGCAAAAGAATTGAAGTGATTTGGTTGAGAATTAGTGGAGAAATGGGTGCCTACTTTTGAAGGGGTCCAGAGGGACCTGCCACTGATGGCTAGCCAAATATGGTAATTCCGATCAATCCAGCCTATTTTCCATGCCAGCACCCAATCTATTCGCTCTCCTATACCCCATTTCTTGCCACAGTACCTATATCATTAAATTGAGAAAATCAGGAGAGTAGAACTGTACAAAATTGCACAAATTTATCCGTTGCCTGCTATGGTATATATAGAACAATTAAAATGCGAATACAGGTGCACCATTCCATCGAATCATTCCAAATAACATGCAGTAGAAAGGTACATATAGGTAGTATTTTACGGTATGTTTTCGTGGAAAGAGCGTGAGAAATGCGGGTGCTAGAAGCGCGCGTTTCTAAATAAGCGCACGCAATTTCCCGCGCTAATACCTGACGCAAATACGTGATCAAGGGCGCGTTGTAAAGCTCTTTATGACACCTACATAATGTAATTTAGAGCGTACGAATAGACCCACCGGTTATAGAAGAAAATGCAAATTACAGTGTTTGCTCATTAAGCGCACCCAGTATTTCGCTTATATCTCGTGAACGCGTGCAGATAAAATCACGAAACCTTTTGCGCTGGATTCGTATTAAAAATACGCATCTACTGATATAACATAGTCCTATACTCGTTCAAGGGAAGCGCCCAGGCAGCAATATGCAGTACCAATGATAGTGGATATATTCTATTTTGGGATGTTCCCACACCCAAATAGGGTCATATGCCTAATAAGACATTGCTATTTTGGGAAATCTTATCTATCATGTGTCTGATCAATCAGCAGATTGATCTAATTACCCAATCTGATGTGAATTCTAAATATAGAAGCCTTTTAAGCATATATGGCAGAGAATGAAATACCCCATGACAGATATGATATCCTAGCTATGGCAGGAATGAAATACCCCATTGGCAGAAATGAAATACCCCATGATAGATACGATATCCCTGCTGTGGCAGGAATGAAATACCCCATGATAGATATGATATCCCAGCTATAGCAGGAATGAAATACCCCATGACAAATATGATATCCCAGCTATGGCAGGAATAAAATACCCCATAACAGATATGATATCCCAGCAATGGCAGGAATGAAATACCTGGCAGTAAGTATTGAGATCTAGTGGCAAAGATTGATATCGCACTCTAAGAAGATTTCATTAAGTTGTCAGGCATATCTCATTTCATTAGTAGCATGGTAAATATAAAACGGGCTTCCTGGCTATTACCATGCCCATATCATTAAAAGTGGTAGGTACTAGTGGCAGATATCGGAACTCAATATACAGGTATCAAAACGAAGTTTATGCACTGGCAGGGGCAGGCCCAGAGCACGAAAGGGCGGCTGAGGTGGGCAAGGAGATCTGCATGGTATTGAGCTGGGTTGAAGAGATTCTGTGTTATGCCATGGTAGATTTCAGTGAGGTTCAGGAACGCCACCTAGCTAGAGAGTTTATGTATCAAGCCAAGTAGCTAGTTGCCTTCAATAATGCTGTGTTGGAGCCAGCTTATGTTGTCGACGCCGTATAGTAGAGACTAGAGTGGTTAAAGCGGAGTTTGAATGCAAACTTAACAAAGCGCCCGACATAGAAAAACATGTTTTAATTCACTGAGGCAACGAAATATAATTCTAATCACATAGTTGCGCTCCAATTAATCACAGCTTTCAGAATATATATATATGTCATTAGGTTTAGAACAAGGAAAATAAAAGTCAGACGACGATGCCATATCACCCAGATTCCAACTAAATTTCCATAGCAGATTGCTCAAGGGCACCGCCATTCACTCACATTTTGCATCACAAATAGGCTGTTCAAAATCTTATGTCTCCATGCATCACAGGCCCTAACAGGCTTCTATAATTGCTGATATCTACAAAATTGAAAGGCGAGGCAGGATGGCAATTGCATTAGGGTACTATATAAATTGGGTGGACGTATCTACAGCCCCTTCCAGAGGCCTTCTACCTATGCTGCCAAAAGCAAGGTATGTATGGTAGGGGGATTCTGGCAAAGGGCAGCGATGCGCGCAGGGGATGGGGTAGCGGCGCCTATAGGCCTCCGGGGAAGATTGCACATGTGCGAGCATTTTGCCGCCCAGCGTTTGTGTTTTTTGGGCCCAAAGCAAACCTCTCATCAGAGGCCTGTCGATCGCAACTCTTTGAGGCTGCTCAGCATATCCATGCCACGAGCCCACCTCAGCATAGCATCCTCCTGCCGCCGCTCAAGCTCCTTGGGCGATGCCTTCTGCGTCCATGAGTCCTGGGATTGAAACCCGTTATCAATCCATCGAAAGAGCCCGCCGGCGGAGTACTGCGCCATGGAAAACCTGGTTTCGCCGGCTGCAATCGGGGTATTTGAGTGCTTGATTAGGGCTGAAGGGAGCAGGATGGTGGAGCCTGGAGGAAACCGTACGATGTATTTTAAATCCCAAAGAACAATGTGCCCCCCCAGATCCGGATTGTAGGAGCCTAGCGCTGTGACCGCGCACCATCCCCAGGTGAGGTTGGCGTAGTCGCGGTGTGGATAAGAAATGGTTCTTGGCCCAAGGTTGACCGTGCAGGCAGCGAAGGCGCTTTCAGGAATTGCAGGGCTGAGGCCGGGCGATGTGCTGCGGAGCTGACAGAGTGCGTCGGAATAATGGGAGTGAAGGCGGCGTGCATACGTGCGGAATAGGCCTGCCAATTGGGGTGTTAGCTTTCCTATGGGCCTGCAGGGCTTGGGGGCTTACAATTGGCAAACCCTGACAGCCTTCGCATGGCCTGGTTTTGGAACAGCCTCGTGAGGGCCCGTTCGTTTTGGGTGCAATGTGTCAGTACAGAGGGTTTCTTCTGCCCGCCTCCATGTGATACCCCTGCAGCGATGGCGGGGAAGCAGCCGCGACGATGCCTGGCATCCTTGGGGCCCACGCGGATGCGTCGGCGGGCCCCCTCGATTGCCCGATTCGCCTCGGCCACTACATCTCCCCACCCTTTGTCTCGAGGCACACCGCCAAGGACAGCAAAGACCATGCCGTCGCGATCAACGATTGGGCGGCAGTCACTGTACAAAAAATTCGTTAGTCGCTAAGCTTGCTGAGGAGATAATGGGACACACGCCCCATCCCAGTCGACCACCACCATTCCATGCCCGTTTACCAGCTCCTCCAGGGTATACTCCCTCCGGTCTTCGGCTTTTTTCCCCTCGCGCAGGGCAGTCCAGCGCGGCTCAGTCAGGTTAACTTTGAAGTCTTCGCTGCAGTTGATCCAGGATCTCAGTACGGCGCTGCATGCCTGAAGACGGCGGCGTAGGATGCAGGCCTTTCCGCTCGCCCCCACCTTGGCTTCGATTTCGGCGCGTTTGGCGCCCCGCAGCTCACGCACTCGTAGGGTAGACTTGCGGTTTTTGGCCTTCTTTCCGACAGGGGTGGGGCATGGGGCGCCCGAAGGCCGGTCGGATATGAAGGAGGACTGGGCGCTGCCTTTGGCCACACGCGCGGGGGGGCCGTCACTGCCGCCACGGGCGGCCAAAGCGTCGGCGCTGTGGGCGGCCTCAACGATGATTTCGGCCCCACCCTCAGCATCAGAGAGGTCGGAGAGGTCGGAGAGGTCGGAGAGGTCGGAAAGGTCGGAAAGGTCGGAGAGGTCATCGTGGTCGGAGATGTCATCATTAGCGTCTTCGCTCAGGAGGACCTGAAGGTATTCACGCGCGGTGAATGCTGCAGGTGCTTCGAGAGGCTCTCCATGCGTAAGTTGGGATGGGGCGAATGCATACGGGGAAAGCGTTTTCCCCGTACGGGTGGGATCTTTCACAAAATGGGCAGTTAGCAAAGCTTTCAATAAGTAGGGTGGGGTGGGGAAGGTGGCTGGGAGGCTCTGTGGCAGCGGACAGCAACCGCGATACGTTTCCAAGGTCGGCCTCGACACGCAGCGCCTGTCACATGTGCACGATAATGGCTCCATGCCAGGAAAGGGAGTGGGTGAGAGGAGCAAGGGCTTACCAAGTTTGGGCATATCACGTAGCACGTAGCCGGGGGCGCTGAGCTTGCAGTGTTTCTGGATGCAGTGTTTCTGGAGGAGGTAGTGTTGATCCCTGGAGGATGCGCAAAGCGCTTGGCTAGCACAAATGATGCACGGACCAATTTACCATGTGATCTTGATGTGATTAGATGTCCATTGATCTTGACATGATTAGATGCACGTTGGCTGCGCGTTGGCTGCGCATTGGTTGCGCGATGTGAGCGCATCCCGGAGACACTCGAGGGCGGCACTTTGTGTATGGATTGGATATCATAATAAAAATTTTGGCTTGTGTTTTAGCCCACTGAGCCTAACATATGCCAAGCCGATGACTCAAATTTTTCGAAGAAGGGTTCCAATGTGGTCATAGCATTGTAACAAGATAGACAGAGCTTTCGAAACATGTACGGAGGTAGCTACTGATACGCGCCAAGGCGGCACTCCGCATGCAAGCCCAACTTCATCTGGACGTTCGCGCGTCAACTAGAGGCCAATCACCGAGGAGGATGGCACAACGTACTGTCAAAAATCTTCCCGCTCTTTGTCCGAATGTTTCGCGCCACTTTTCATGCCATTTTTCTTCCCATACGCCCGCCTGAAGGCCTTCTCCTTCTCGTGCGCTTCCTCCGCCTTCTTGCCTTCTCTCTGGAGATGCCACTCCTGCAAGAGGGTCAGGTGCACAGCCTTCGCGATTCCGATACCTATCACAGGAGAATTCGGCCACGGGAAGGGATGGGTGATGGTAGTGACGAGCTCCGTGGCAGCATCGGCTGGGCCAGCAATCGTGTAGCCAAGTCTCGAATGCCTTGACGTGTTTCGTCCGGGAGGCGGTCGATCTCGTCCAGCCTAGCAGTCTTGAAGGCGACTTGGTTGTGGCGCGCTCGTGCGGGGGCGTCGAGGCGGTCAAGGTAGATGTGAAGAAAGTGGGTTTGGGAATAGGGAAGGAATTTGATGCGCTCAGCCCCCTTCAGATGGGCGAAGTTTTTGAAGAAACGGAAGAATTCAAGCGCCATGGCGAGGTACATGGTGCGGTGTTGACGATCGTAGGAGTAGATGATCCGTGCGTTGCTGCTCATGGAGCCTCTGGGGGTGCAGTATTCGCGATGGATAGTGTTGTACGCGGCTCGGCTTCAAAGCCGTAAGCCGTACGGCTTACGGCCGGCTTAGCCGAGCCGAGCCGAGCTTTCAAGGGGGCTTTGGATGGCCTGGGGCCCGGGCTTGTGTTTCTGAAAGCCGTGAGCCTGGGCTCAGGCCGCGGCTTTTTTGGTCCGTGCGCTGTCAAATTCAAGCGGCGCTCGAATCGAATGATGGATGTTGAACGTCGCTCAACGTTCAACATCAACACCTCCTCGGCTCGCTCCACCACACCCGCAACGTTCGCGCGCCGCAACACGAAGGAAAAGGGGGCTGGAGAGCGAAGGGAAGACCCGGGATGCGGGAGATCCGCCAGGTGCGTCACACTTGATGCACTTTCGCCTATTCTAATGTTCCCCCTTGCTCCCCTATAGCCAGTGCGACATCTACCGTGCCAGTAGCCGTACGACAGCGTCCCGTACCGCAACGAGCACGACCCCCCGGCGCCTTTTCGTCATCCCAGGGCACTATGCTGTTGTGTCAGCCCGTACACGTCGATGCCGCGGGAGCTCGATGCGCGCTCAGCACAGCACCGAGCACGAGCACTTCTGGAGCTCGATACGTCCGCCGCACCACGATGAGCACGACTGCTCGGTCCCTCCGGCAGACAGGCGCAATGACAGCGGACAAACGTGAATATGACGGGCAGACGCCAGGCAGACACGAGCACGGCGGGCATGCGCAAGCACGACGGCGGGAACGCGCGAGCACGGCGGATTACGGGTAGACGCGAGCACGCACGGTGGGGAGATGCGAGCACGTCGGGCAGACGCTCGTCGACGCGATCTCCGCGGACGCCACGCGGGCGTCGCGGGCTCGCTCGCCACCTGCGCGCTGTCCGCACCCTAAGTGCCCGACGCACAGCGACCCACACCCACACCCTACCATCTATACGTACAAGGAGGCTGCATATGTGCAGCCTCTGCGGCGTAGAGATGCATACGGGGGTGGGTATTGACAGCGCGTTCACTTGGCGCTGCATACGCTCCGAAGCCGCGGCCTGGGCCGAAGCCGAGCCCTGGCTTGGGCTTGGTAGGGCCTACGGCTCGGGCTCGCAATTTAGTGAGCCGTGAGCCCCCAAAGCCGAGCCAAAGCCGGGGCTTTCAGGCCGAGCCGAGCCGTGGCAACACTAGCGATGGATGGGCCAATCCGCCCTTTGGCCACCTGTAGACGCTAGTATTATACATGAGCCCATGGTAGCACCTGCCATACCCTGTTGTTTGGTCTTATTAGACGGGAACAAGATGCTCCTCTTCGTCTCTAAATAGACCCAAGACGTACATCCACCCGCTAGGGGCAATAACTACCCAATAACTATCCCTTATTCCCACCTCACCGGTTACTAGTCGTCCTCCGCCACCGGTGTTTGTCCCAGCGTCGTCAGGTCCATCAAAGGCCCATCAAAGGCCCTCGCGCCCATCAACCATCTTCTCCCGTTATGGCAATTCCCATCAGCAACGTCCGCCGCCATCCTCGGTGACCTCTGCTCGCCGCCGTCGACGACGAGCATGCCTCCCGCACTCATTCCCCGGCCGATTTCTTAGCAATTTTAACAGTAGCTTACCCTTCATGTATAGACTAGTATTATAGACCAACAGATCTCCATGATTTTTATTGAAGGCCCCAGAGGCCCTTTAAGTGTCTGCTCACCATCAACACCAACAGTGAGCTCTCTCTTGTTCAATTTTCACTCAAGCCTTTCGCAAATTCAATAGTAGCTTGATTGTATTATAATAGTAGATAAAAACATGTTCAAAAGGTAACAAGACAGTGATCAAGGGAGATGTGCTTCAAGAGGAGGCTGGAGAAGGGCAATCTGAACCTTAGAGGTCCCTGCTATCGCTCGCTGCATGAATTGACTGGGTACATGTCGGCGGGAGCTGAGACAAGGCTGCTTGTGCCCTTGAGGTAGCAGTCTGACCATCAGTAGTCTTCGCAGCCTTGCGCGGACCCCTCTTGACACCTGCATCAGAGCGGCCCTTCCTTTTCTTCCCAATCGTCTCGCCAGCCTGCTCCCTCACCACCATCTGCTTTGCGTGGGACGTAACCTCGAGTTTCGTGAGCCGTATCCAATGGCAAGTGCCACACCGGAGAGCTTCGAGGAGGGTGCGAACATCGTGAATCGTGTGGATATCATTCGGGCTGATCACCTTGTCGAAGGTCCATCCGACGAGCTTGACACCGTGCCTCTGGATGATCTGCGTGTCGTAGTTTGCGTAGTTCATTTGAGCTTGTCGATTTTGTGCTGCGGTTCCTGCAATGATGAAAAGAATGAGTACCAGTAGCTGAGGGAGTGGAAGACAGGCGTACTGAGGCCTCCGTTGATGAACGAGCTGCATTCTATGCGCATAGATGCAAGGGAGTCGGGATTACGATCTGATGGATGTTCGATGGTATCAATAAACGGTCTGTTGAATGAGGACAAGACGTACTTTTGGATTTGGAGCAAGACCACTGCTCCAGCATGCGGCTACCATCCCACATGGTGACACCAAAAGCATCCGTTGTAAAGCTGGAGGCGTTCTGGGAGCAAAGCCAATTGGGCTGGTAGGTATCTTCGAGATGCGAGCGGCTAGTAAATGCGACGATAGAGGCTCCGGTGCGATTCGAAAGACCAGTAATCTAGGTAGAAGTTAGTAGGCACAATAAAACAACTTAGTGACTCGAAGACTCACCATGCGGTCAAGTTCCGAGACTCCTGCACGATAATCTTGCGCTGCTGATTTGTTTGTTGCGCGCGCGCCAGTCTTCTTGAGCTGGCGGACCTTCCGAACTTCGCTCTTCATCTCTTCCTCTTGGTCCTTCGAGAGGTTCTGGTATGCGGGGTCCTCTTTCACAAGGTGACGTATCTCGAGAAGATTCTTCCGTTCGCCTAGAGGTAAGTCTAGAGAAGATTAATGACAGGTTAGGATGTGTAGAATGTATACTCACTGTCATTGACCTCTTTCGCCTTCATATGAATCTTGGCATTTGCTATGTTGACATCGCGCTTGGGCTTGAAGTGAGCATTCCCAGCGTGGAGCTTCTTGAGATATTGGGGGTCCAATGAGTGCGCCTTTGCGAGTTCTTCCAATTTGGTGTGATAGCCTTCGAGTAGGACGTCATAAGCGCCGATAGCCTTCGCATGGTTTTCCTTCTTTGCTGCAGCTTTGGTAGAACGGCTGATTTGCTGGGTATCGGTCAGCTCTTTGCTCGTGAGAGTGCGGGGCTGCTGCTGAGAGAGGTGTGGGTTTCGTAGTGCATGTGTATTGTTATCATTGAAACCAAAGCCTGAGGACGCGACGGAGAATTCTTGGGAAGGATGGGCCATATTGTTGTCACAATTGTTCACACAGACGCTTCTCTGTCAACCCCGACGCTTCTCTGTCAACCCCACGCTTCTCTGTCAACCCCACGCTTCTCTGTCAACCCCATGTTTCACAAGGTTTCACAGCGCTGTGCACACTTGATTGCCGAGCAATAATATGACATCGTGGTATGTTTGTTGAAAACATGTGACGCTGTTGTGGTTTGATATGTCAAGTTCATTAAACGTTGATCGCATGTCAACCATTCAACATCACTTCCTTCCTTCCTTTCCCCCACATTCCCTCCCTTCGTTTTGTCGTCGTCGCCGTCCAGGTTCTTCCATGACGCCGGGTATGTCTCTAATGCCCAGATTATCGTCTGTTCTAACATTGTGGAATGTATAGACTCCCGCTTCCCGATGACTCCACCAAGGGGCTCACCGTCTGTGTTCTTCACTGGTACGAGCGCAACACACCATTCACTCTCTGTAATGACTATCTACACAGCACACACCAGTCCCACTGCTGTTGGTGGTGGCTACACTGAAGGTATGTATCGTCAGCCTGGGTCCTGGATTTCGAGGCTAACTGTCATCGCACTAGAGCTATCCATTTCGCAGCAGGTGTATTGGGAAGATTTTGAGGATCTCGTAGTGGCTCCAGTGTCACTCCCGCCACCACCACCACCAGCCAATCGCACCAGCATTTCGCAAACTGAACGATACTCCCAAGGTCAACGATCAGCCAAAGGATTCATTGCTTATGTTGTGTTTGCTGGCAATGACATCGGAGTCTTTTACAACTGGTATGTTTTTGATTTCACCTTCGTCAATTCCCATATCTGCTTATGATCCACAGGGACATCGTTCGACGAGCCATCGAAAACTGTGAGCGGAAATGCTTCAAGGGTTTCAAAAGCTACGAAGATGCCTGTCTCGCATGGCAACAGTTCATCGTAGGTAATATACTTCCTACTGATACAGTAGAAACGCTGAGCCATCGTCGCATGCCACATCCCATTGCCCCGCTTGTCGTGGATGATTCCATTGCCGGCCTGCATCTCCCGCCAGCGGCTCCTTCGACATTGTCGCAGTCCGGCAACACGAGCGGAGTCACCGTCCACATCCACACGAATGTCTCGAATGCTTCTCCACGTCAGACCACCCACATATCTCGATCTCAATCACAACCTGCATCGCACTCTGTCGGAACCCCTCAGTCGCCCAACCCACCTCCGTATTCAATGACTCCTGCCGGAACGCCCTCAGCACAACGTCGCGGTGTGTCACCAATGCGGCCGTTGTCACCAACACCTTCGAGGCCAGGTCCATCGACACTCTTGCGAGTGCGCCTCCCTGCCCCGGAGCATCACCTGTACTTCATTATCCTCATCGGTCAAGCTCCCGGAGTATACATGGGACGGCGTCAGGCCACGGCTGCTCTTGGGCCGTTATCTGCTGCCAAGTATGATAGTGCTGCTACGAAGGCTGAGGCTGATGCCATTTTTGTTAGTGCTTACATGTCCAGTGATATAGCTCGTCTCTCGGAGTAAGGCTTACACCTTGCTCTCTACATACCCTTGATGCCTTGTCACTACTGTACATACCCTTGATGCCTGCTTACTTACCTTTCTCTTGGACTCTGTTGTTGTGTTGCATAGCTAGGCCCTTGTTTTCTTTACCACCACTCTGTCATGTAGGTAGAACCTCGTCAAAAAAATTATGACCTTACCCCTAAAGTGCCTTTGACGGCGAAGCTACGCATTTTTATTTTCTGGTAAACCTTAATGTGAATAGGCGCTGGCGTCTGATTGGCTGGCATCAATGCACCGTCTCACTTTTCAAATGCACAAGTCCATTTTGGCTATTTTTGAAAGGCCAAATTCTTTATATCTTGTCTTATACAATAGGTATCAGTATGAAAGTTGTATGGGCATCATAAGGGAAGGTATACCCACAACATAAGCCTAATGAGAAACCTTGAGCAATATTTGAACATGGTCATAGAATGGTAGTAGAGAGATGTATGGCGTGTATAACCTCATACCCCTGCCTATCGATACTTGAATACATGAACTTTCTTGTTAAAAATGAACCTTTCTTATTAAATCTAGAGTGTTCTCCTATAGCTAAAACAGTTGAAACTTCGACCTTATCACCAAAACTCCGTCCGGAATTGATTGAAGAAGCCTGAAATTCAACAGTAAAACATGGGTTTGGGCTTTATTGCTAATATAGGGTCATAAAAAAATCCAGACGCTTTCCGGACACAATAAATCAACTAAATACAATGTCTTACACATTATCCAGCAAAATTCTGTTACATCTAACGGAAGGAATTCTTTGAATTCATCCAAACATTACATCTAATCGTACAGATGTACCATGATAGCAGGCGTGACTTGTGATGTTTAACGTGACAAAGTGCGTTGATCAACAAGGAAAATGGTCCTTGGCCGCACACCTGGCAGCAAGAGGAGCTCAAAGAATGGCTCATCGTCCTCTCGCCATGTCCAGTCTCACACCAGCTATATCTCTTCCACCGGTCGCTACATCCAACGAAAGGAAACTCTCAGCGCACTCATGATTTCGAAACGGCAAATCAATGACCGCCTCATAAACAAGGACCACATGGAGAGTCTGACAACGGCACAGCTCAGTGAAATGGGCGCTATTCGAAACCACCTACTGGAGACGATACCCGACATCAACGACGTCCCGAGCGATGATTGGGAAATGGACATGGGGGATATGTTGAATGGTCAGGCTGCGCTCAATGTCAGTCACGCTGGAGGTGAATTCAAAGCACTCATCGACCTTGCTGAAGACTTCCTGAACTCGTCTACAAGGTATGTTTGACTTTTTTCTATTCAGTTAATACTCCAGCAACTGACTGTGAAAGCTTAGAGACCGTGTGGGTGCCCGAGACTACAGAACACGACGAGATCGCACTGAGCATCGTACTCATGCTTTCGCGGCTCAATTGCCAGCTCTCAAGGAGGCATATATGGCATGGACTTCTGGGCTGGGCGATCTCGGTCTTTCTGGCGAGTACGAGCTTCCTACGGATGCAAAGCTTCAAGGAACGTTCGAAATCTTGACCATCGACATCTTCCGTAAGTCACCACAGTACTTGAGCTATGGTATTGTCTCTGATAGTCGGCTTTACAGGTAAATATAAAGCAACAGTATACTGCCTCGAAGGAGAAGCTGGCGTGCCGGCTACGCTCATCAAGCAGGGCTTAATGCCTTGTGCCCCCTTTACCCCCGCCGTCGCAATCACGATTCGGGCGCTCGAATTATTTCGAGTTGCTCAACTTCGTTGTCCACACATCTCCATCCACTCCTTTGTCAAGACCATCTGCGACCTTCATATGGTCCCCTTCAAAGGCTCTCTCACGCTGCAGTTTTCGATCGCCCTCGATCTCTATATATCCATTCGAAATGCAGTTCACATCGACGTTCAGACGGCCCTCTCTCGCAACACTGCCGATTATCGACTACAACATCTGTGCCCGCCGTGCACGTACAAGCTTGAAGATGAAGAGCCGCTCAAATTTGCAATGCTGTACACCGTCGACGGAAACGATTCGCTGAAGAGGATCATTCGCCGTGAAGCAGCCCCTGAAGAATCACACAGCGCCGAGCCCATCATAGGAAAATCGAGCGAGTCAATCGACACGAGGGATGCTGGTCAGGGGATGTATCTCACCCGAGAACAGGTCGATATGTGGTCGAAGGAGATCCTTTCGAAGACGATGCCCGGATTTACAGAGGATCCCGAGAACCCATGTGCCGAACGATGGAAGAACATGAAGGAGGAGTTGACGGCACGCATGTGGGGGATATTCGAGGAGACAGGCCTTTTCCTGGCGCTATGCCGCCATGGTTTTGTTCTGCTTCTTGCTGACATGGTTCGCAGTGGTGAACTGTAAGTCACATCACTTCTAGACGGCCGTTTATACTAACAGTTTGTGTTTTATAGCTCAAAGTATCCGTTAGCCATTGTCAACAAGATGATGGCCGTCTTTGGATCTGACCTCGCCTTGGGCTACGACATCGGATGCCGCTTCAAGACCACCCTCAACAACAGTCCCCTTGGAGCTCAAGCACGGGCGCTTAACCACTCGACTCTCGTCGGTGCATTCCACGGCCACGCACACAACCGACTCTGCCAACTTCGCTTCTTAGCTACGTATGTCGAAGGATTAGGTTTAGAAGACTTAGAAGGCTGCGAGCGCTTCTTCTCGAAATCGAACGCCCTTGCTGGCTCGACGCGGTATGCCAGCATCTTCCATCGACGACAGGCTATTGTCGAGTATTGTAAGCACAACGACGCCTTTGAGACATATCAGAATCTCAGTAAGTGCCACTCCCATGCTTTTATTTCTGATGATGACGGTTATTAACTTAAACATGCAGGTACCTTTCTACTGAACAATTACAAGCAAGCCCTCTCTATCCTCAACTCAAGACCAGCCGTCTTGCTGGCGTTACAGAATGCTGGGGCCGCTGATGGTAAAGCCGTCGAACAATGGCTGCAAGACGAAGAGACCTATCTTCGAGGACTCACGAGGGAGCCGCCCCAGGAGACACTCGAGATGGAGTACTACACCCACCTCCTTGCTCTCCAGACAAGCTCGTAAGTCGCTGTTTGATCGTCTTCGTTATTGGTATTGACAAGGAGGCTTGAACAGGGCTAAACTTGCAGCCGCGACATTGGTATGGTCCAACATCTCACCCGAAACAATAGGACATAAAGACCACACGTCGTCGACGGAGACAGCTCGTCGACATGCTATGGAGGTCGACAACCAGAACCTCGCCGCCGTTCAACTGTTCGAGCGAAAGCTGTCTGTCTCGGAGAGGTGGCAGCCATACTCCTCGGAGTGGAGGGCTGCAGCATTGAAGGTCTCCATGCGCAAGTATCAACGGGCAATCGATTCCCTTGAAGGTCTGGTGGTAGCGAGGATATTCGAACTGACGAAGATGAACCAGTCACACACAGGTAAGTTTATTATCTACATATCTACATACAGAGTACTTAATACTATCAACAACAGGTTACAGTCTGCGCCAACACATAGGTACTGCGTTGAAGACCCGCTCCCAAGCCGTCCGTACCGCCCTCGACAGGTACAACCTCGCCGCACTCATGATGACACCCCCTCGTCAAAGCCTCGATTGGACGAGGTGGTTGCCTACGCGTTCCTCTCCGACTTCGACCTTCTTCGGGACACTCGACAAGACATCCGGAGCAAACCGTGGGCAACACCAGCCGCTCGACTGGCCCTTGATCAATGGTTCAAGCTCCTGCGCGCCGAGGAAGAGATCAAGCGCCTCAACATCGAGGTCCGGCGCTTCCACACCTATCTATACGCGGAGGATGCACTCCTTCGTTCAAAGGAGACCGAGATCGCGTCCGTGAATCCTTCCCTAGCCCACCAGGTATGGCTCCATCGGATGGAGCGTGCACGTTTCAATAGCCACCACGACCGCATCCTTCGCAAGGTGTACGCTCTACATGGATATACGGGCAACCCCAAACTCGGCGCTCATTTCATTCAGGACGTCATGGCACCATCGACCCATCAACCTACGGAGACTCTGGGAGATGGTGTAGATGCTGCTGAGGTCGAGCTAGAGGAGGAACAAGCAGGCGAGGATGAGGACACAGTACAATTAGGAGCTTTCTTTGATGTAATGACGATGTCTACTGACGACCCCGGCGCCCTCTAACATCACTTTCTTGCTGTCTTTAAGTCATGTACATAATACTATCAAGCTACTGTTGAATTTGCGAAAGGCTTGAGTGAAAATTGAACAAGAGAGAGCTCACTGTTGGTGTTGATGGTGAGCAGACACTTAAAGGGCCTCTGGGGCCTTCAATAAAAATCATGGAGATCTGTTGGTCTATAATACTAGTCTATACATGAAGGGTAAGCTACTGTTAAAATTGCTAAGAAATCGGCCGGGGAATGAGTGCGGGAGGCATGCTCGTCGTCGACGGCGGCGAGCAGAGGTCACCGAGGATGGCGGCGGACGTTGCTGATGGGAATTGCCATAACGGGAGAAGATGGTTGATGGGCGCGAGGGCCTTTGATGGGCCTTTGATGGACCTGACGACGCTGGGACAAACACCGGTGGCGGAGGACGACTAGTAACCGGTGAGGTGGGAATAAGGGATAGTTATTGGGTAGTTATTGCCCCTAGCGGGTGGATGTACGTCTTGGGTCTATTTAGAGACGAAGAGGAGCATCTTGTTCCCGTCTAATAAGACCAAACAACAGGGTATGGCAGGTGCATGGTAGTTACCTAGTAGCAGTGATAAACCCTCACCGGTAGTTACCTAGAGGGGTCTTTGAGCCACGGGATTGGCTGGTGCTGTAGGGGGAGGTGGGAGGGGCTGTAGGTCACATGTGGGTGAGAGGGTGATGCCATATAGTGCCGAGGATGCCGTGGGGGGTGGCAGGGTGGGTACAGATACATAGGGCGCTGTGGATGGGGCGGGGGTGGGGCGCGCGCTCGGGGCTGCAGCCTAATACACGTAAACAACACAGGATTTGATGCTCGGGGGGCCGCGTTCGCTGTAGGGCGGCGTCGGGGGCGTTTTGGAGCGGGAAAAAAAAGCGGGATGTATATAAATAATGTACGGACCTAATGGAACTGTTTCCGCGCGTCGGGGAGGGCGGGAAGGGGTGGATTCAGCAGGGGGCTTATGGATGACGTTCCAAAATTAGACGGGCGGTTTCTAATTATAGGACATCGGCTATATTATCCGAGCGTCTATTAGCTTCGGGGGCCTATTTCTCTCGCTTTTCCTTCGTTTTCAGTGAATGCAAAAGATTTATTTTATTGAATTAGTCTACTGAACAATGTAATAGATTAAATAAAGTAGAGAGATGAGGGAATGGAGGCAGGGACACGCAAAATGGCGGTCCCTGTTTCCCATTCCCCATCCCTCCCGCCGCGCCTCGCTTCCTCCGCCTCTCGTGGCACGGAATCACCTGCGCTTCGTGGCCGCTGGTTGTGCTGCCCGATTGGCGGGCTCTCACTTAACGCCTGGCTCCGTCCACTTGTAGCTCTGTCTGCCATGGGCCGCTGACTGTCGTTTGCCCTCCCTGGCTGTCCGTCGTGCCCGCTGGCTGCCGTTCGCCCTCGCTGACCGTCCGTCACGCTCGCTGGCCGCTCGTCGTGCCCGGTGGCCGCTGTTCGCGCTCGCTGGCTGGTCGTCGGGCACGCTGGCTGTCGTTCGCCCTCCCTGGCCGCTCGTCATGCACCCTGGCAGCTCATCGTGACCGCTGGCCGTCCGTCGGGCTCCCTGGCTGTCGATGTTCGCGCTCGCTGGCCATCCGTCGGGCTCGCTGCCTGTCGTTCGTCCGCTGGCCGGTGTGCGCCTTCGCTGGCCGTCCGTCGCCCTCGCTGACCCTCCGTCACGTTCGCTGGCCGCTCGTCGTGCCCGGTGGCCGGTATTCGCGCTCGCTGGCCATCCTTCGGGCTCGCTGGCTGTCGTTCGCCCTCCCTGGCTGTCCGCCGTGCCCGGTGGCCACTGTTCGCGCTCGCTGGCTGGTCGTCGGGCTCGCTGGCTGGTCATTGGGCTCGCTGGCTGGTCGTCCGGCACGCTGGCTGTCGTTCGCCCTCCCTAGCCGCTCGTCATGCCCCCTGGCAGCTCATCGTGGCCGTCGGGCTCCCTAGCTGTCGTTCGCCCTCCCTGGCCGCTCGTCGTGCCCCCTGGCCTTCCATCGTCCCCGCTGGCCGTCCGTCGTGTCGTCCTTGCTGGCCGGAGGGGCACCCGGCGGTTGTAGGGTAGCGTTGCGGACGGTGGTACGGTGGTGGTGACCGCCCGCGCGTTCGTCCGCGAAGGGAGGGCGAGAGGGCAGGGAGGCAGTGAGCGCCTCGCGGGTGCGCGAGCCCGCGATCTCGAGGCCGCGAGACTCCCTCCCGCTACCTACTCGTCCTGCGCGCCTGGACCCACCCGCCCCTCGTGCCCGTGCGCACCCGCTGCCCCTCGTTCGCAAACGCTGCCTCTCACCTCCGCCCGCCCCCCTCCTGCTCGCCAACCGCATCGACACCCTGACGCGTTTCTTCATCCTCCAGCTAAAGAGCCGGCCCACATCCCTCGATTGAGGGGAGGGGCGCACGGTGTGGTAGGGCGGTGGCGAGCGCCTTGTGCGCGGCTGCTTGCAGTAGTGATGTCCAACGCCGGCCCACATCCCTCGTTGGAGGGGAGGGGCACGCGGCGGAGCTGGCATACTGCAGTGGGTGGGGTGTTCGCGCATCCGCGGTATCAAGGAAGAGAGCCGGCCCACATCCCTCGTTGGAGGGGAGGGGCACACGGCTGTGCGGGTCGGAGAAGAGGGCAGGCGGTGGAGAGGGAAGGCGGTGGAGAGTGGAAGGCAGCGGAGGAGGATGGGGTGGTGGTTGAAGAGATCAACCATGTTCAACATGGTTGATCGCGATGCCGGGGATTTCCGTGACGAACCCGATTGGCTCGGACATACGGCCCGGCATCTTCGAACTTGCTGGTCGTCGTCTACGGCGTCTCGGACAACATCAGATTGCAATATATGTGTAAAGTAACTATCTAGAATTCATGTAGAATCAACTTAATGGTCTTTAAGATAGCTCCGGTCCATATATTTGAAGCTAAATGACTCAATACTTACATTGTTCAGTTTGAGACAAGATGAGTTTTAGAAATTCAACACATAGTTGAGCGATCTTTCGTAGATTCCATGTATGAGTTCATAAAATTTGATTTTCTGCCAGAAAACTATTGGAGAACTGTTCTGAATATATTTGAGCTTTCATTCATACAATTTTTGGCTATGTCTCTAATGTAGATCTCTTATAAAAAATTAATCTTCATCCGAAAAGTTTCGGCGTCAATCCGAAAATCACCACGGGTACCGTAGATTCCGTGTATGAGTTCCTAAAATTCGTTTCTCTTGCAAAAAAAATTATTGGGAAGCATTCCTTACATTGCCTATCATTTATTTACAGAGTTTGTAGCCATATAACTAATCCAAATCTGTCTAAAAAGTTCAATCTTCATTCGAAGAGTTTCAGCGTCAATCCGAAAATCACCACGCGTTCACGATTTTGCTTATTGCAAGCTCAATCTTTACCCAAATTTAACAAATCTTAAATATAATTGTATTCATGCTAAGGAACTATTGTTCCACAGCTAAAAAACGCGCCATTAAGAGCTATAGATGTCGCAAACGGCGTCCTCGACGATGGCGAAACGACCGGCAATACATTCGCCGGTCGTTTCAGGCGGAGCTTGAAAGCTGAAATCAACCAAATCTTGGTTGATCTCAGCTTGCTCTCCTCACCACGCTCGCCGCCGCTGCCACCACCCCTCGACTACCCTCTCCCTTGCCAATCACCACCACCACCACCACCTCGCCGTGCGACCCTCCTCTCCAACGAGAGATGGGTTGGCTCTCTGCCTCGACGGCGTCCCCGCCTACCCTATGCTGTGTGCCCCTCCCCTCCAACGAGGGATGTGGGCCGGCTCGGTAGCTCGACACCCCCGCAGCGTGCCCCGACGACGCCCCCGCTGGCTCCCCTCCCCTCCAACGAGGGATGTGGGCCGGCTTTGTAACTTGCCGCGGCCGAGCATACCGACGGACGGACGACCAGCGACCAGCGACCAGCAAGCACGGCGGCCAGCGAGTAGGAACGGCGCCAGCGAGGAGGCCAGCGGTCAGCGAGTGTGGGAAAGGGGGCGGGCGGGTGGACGTGAGAGGCCGCGGGTGCGAACGAGGGGCGAGTGGGTGCAGGCGCGCAGGGCGAGCGGGTAGGGGTGAGTCTCGTCCCCGCCGTTGCGCTGGCCGCCACCCCTCGACTACCCCTACCACCTCCTAACCACCACCAACACATCCTCCTCCTTGCAGATGTCGTGTGGCCCTCCTTGGGCCCTCCCATCCCTCGTTGGAGGGATGGTCTGGGGATGGTCTGGCTCTCCTACCAGCGAGGGTCACAGCCAGCGACGCGATGGCCAGCAAGGACGTCGGCGGCTAGCGACAGCACGACGAGCGACGACGACCACCAGTGAGGACAGCAAACACGAACGGCTGCCAGCAATGACGACGGACGGCCAACGAGGCCAGCACGACGCCGACCACCGAGGACAACAACGGCCCAAGCAAGCATGACGGCAGATGACGACGGCGGCGGCAGAGGTAGCGGCTGCCAGCGGATATAGGCAGGGCCATGCATGGGATACGGGCGCGAGCGAGGCGCGGCGAAGGGGGGAGGTCGGCAGGGGGTGGGGGAGCAGGGCGCAAGCAATTGCCCGCCCCCTCCACTCGCTCGCCCCAACGTATTGTATTGAACTTAGATAACATAATCTATACAATAAATTTTTTTCCCGCCCAAAAATCCGCCCGACGCCGCCCTGCAGCGAGCGCGGCACCCGAGCATCGCGCGCAGCGATGTTTGTATATGTTAGGCAGTGCCCCCCATGTCCAATAATCAGTGCGTCATCAGAAGCCAACGATTGATATGGATTAATTAAGTACGTCATCTGATGCCAATAATAGAATTGGTTTAATTGATCCCGAACGTCATCCATAAGCCCCCCTCCGAATCCACCCCTTCCCGCCCTCCCCTAGGCGCGCAAACGGTGGCATTAGGTGCGTATATTATTTATATACATACCGCCTTTTTTTCCCGCTCAAAAACGCCCCCGATGCCGCCCTACAGCGAGCGCGGCCCCCCGAGCATCAAATCCGGCGTTGTTTACGTGTGTTAGGCTGCAGCCCCAAGCGCCCGCACCCGCCCCGCCGCCATCCACAGCGCCCTACGTATCCGTACCCACCCCGCCACCCCCCACGGCATCCTCGGCACTATATGGCATCACCCGCTCACCCACATGTGACCTACAGCCCCTCCCGCCTCCCCCTACAGCATCAGCCAATCCCATTGCTCAAAGACCCTCTAGGTAACTGCCGGTGAGGGTTTATCACTGCTACTAGGTAACTACCAGGGTTTCATATAGAAATCTAGCGTCTATGGCTGCTTTGGCATTGGGTACTCTGTACAGTATAAATTTTGTTAGCCATCCATACAGTTATGTGTGGATTTCCGGCTTACGCAATAGGAGCGGGCCCTACAACGGGCACACTCAAGGATCTTGTTGAGCACGACGTCGCATCCAGGGTTCCCGCAAGAAACGACGAGCATCCTGTACGGATAGGATGCGCAGAGCTGGGGAAAACGGAGTGGAATTGTAGGAGAAGCTAAGGTTGTCAAAAGGCCGCCGAAAGAGCGCCAGCCCATATGAGCAATATTCGATACACGTAAAGGGGTAGAAACATTCACCTCGATTAATATCTGATTCTGCGGAGCAGTCTCAGAAGAAACGTCGTTCGAGTGCCTCGTTCAACAGTTTAATTGAAGGCACAGTTTAAATGAAGGCACCGGGGCTGGCTGCGCTCCTCTATGGTGTCTGCATAATGTACCAGCCCTCTAGACTACTTAGTAGCCTTCCCGAGTGGATGAGCCAGTGCAACTTGACGTGTTTGTGGGAGGAGGGGGGCAGCGGAGGTGATGGAAAGAGTTTTCAGAGACGTGTCAGATGTGCAAGACACGCTACCGCCGCTACGGATTCTATCGCCGTGCTACCACCGCTACGGATTCTGGATTGCGGATTCCGGACTGACTTACAATCACATGCAGATCTCTGTAGACAATACCGGAGCGCTGGAATTTTCGGATCTCCTCGGAAGTAAATGGCATCCCCAAATCCACGTGTCTCCCTCGGCCAGGGATGGTATGTTTTCTTGAATCACCCTGAGATCGTAAACCTTCCGCCATCCCCAGCCAGGCCCAAATATTGTCCAAAAGGCATGCAGCCGCTATGGCCTAGTGAGTGCAGTTATTCCCCATTTTCTTGGTGACTGCTCAGTGCTCATGCATCATGGTTCAACGCAGGCAACAAGGTCCACAGCTCGAATTGACAGGGCTAATTCAACATCGATATCACGATAACCAGGCAACTAGGATAGAAGCAGGCAGATGGAGGATCCATGTCTGGTAGAGGTGGATCTATGGCGTAGTGGTGCGCAAATATTTTCATTATTCAATGGCGCCTTCAATGTTCAACCTTTCCTTGAGCCTACAATCTGCCCAGGTAACAGTGAGCGATGTCCAGCTCTTCCACTGAACGCTCTGGCACTGCATCCTCCACCGACCAATATGATATGGCTCTCGAAGATGCGCCGCTCACTCAGGAGGAGGAGGCAGCTATATCACAAATCGAGAAGGGTGCCGTCCCTTCGCAGCCTCCACGAACATCACCCAGCAGCACGCCAGCATTGAAGAAACGCAAGCGCGGTCGTTCTGCGAGCCCCCATATCACCCCTTCACGCCTCCGCTCCGCTATGAAGCCCACCGCCCGCGCTTTGGATGCAGGGTTCAAGCCCAACACCTCCCATTCCTTCCGTCAAGAGCCATCCCTTGGCACCATTCCTGGCATTCCTGCAGATGTTGGCGCCATGGGTATTGACACCCAAACCCGACGCTCTGAATCTGCTGGCCCCTCGGGTGCATTAGGCCATCCCGGCACGATGGGAATGGCTGCTGGTGATCGTAAGTATCCATCCTTTCGATCACATCTCCCCGCCCACTCACCACGACAATTCAGCACGACGCTCTCAATCTATTGGCCCTCCGCCGCCCCTACTTCAGCCGGGCGGATTTGGCCATCTTGGCACAATGGGCGATCTTTCGGCCCACTACCACCACTATCCCATGCCGCAGCAATACCCCGCATATCCTGGACAAGGCCAACCAAACCCACACGGCATGCCACCCCCATACTTCCAGCCTCCAAGCTCAGCATATGGGAGCGCCCCGCCACTGCAATTTTATAACAATGCCCACCATCCCGCGATTCAATGCAAAACCGCTCACAAACGAGTCTGCCTATGAAGGCGCCAACGGCAGACATCTTCTCGCCTCAGTATGCCCCCGCAGATTTGCAACCGCCGCCACAGATCCCTGCACCCCTGCGCCTCTCAGCTCAGCCAACTACGTCCATATCTGCTTGCAGCGCAGCCCTTACCCGCGATTCGTCTGCAGCACGCAGCCCATCCCCCGCCAACACATCCGACCCTGCGGCTGCTGTGCCGCCCACCGTTAAGGCAGCGAAGCACATCCCTGAGCCTGCCAAGTCGTTAAGCGACTCCGCGCCTCCAAAAGCTGCCATCCCGCCCATCTCGGAGCAGCCTGCTACCCCCATGCCATCATCCATTCTGCGCAAATCCGACAACCCCGAGGATGAGGAGGCTGCTTTGGACCGCAAAAGGGCGGCAGCGCTGGAGGACTCGCCCACCGTCGGGCGGATGACCAATGCCGCTCGCGAAGCCCTGCGCAAGGGCTTCGGCGATCTTAACGCCTGCATCAACCGCATAAGTGCAGAAACGGGCCTGAAACCCGCCCAAATCGTTGAACGCTGGGATGTGGCCAAAACCCGCGTAGTCAGCACCTGGAACATATACCAAACCTTCTTCGAAGAGCGACGCGAGCAGGAGCTAGCTCGTCTTGATGCAGATGCTCGACCCCCGTGTAAGTAGTGTTTCGAAATTCGCGATATAAAATCCGCCACTAATCCTACCTTAGCGGGCGCCATACCCAGCAAAGCCACCATCTCCGCTTGCTACGATCGCTTCAAAGCAGCCAATGACGGCTACGATGACATCCTGCGGGCATATCATCGACTCCATCTCATGGAGGAGGACAAAGCCGAATTGTCCATGGCAAAACGAATCCATGAATTCAAAAAGCATGGGGACAAACTGGATTCATTGGTGCGTATCCGAGATTCTAATCATTATTCCTACCTAATGACTCGTAGGTTCGACGCGCTTCTGGCCTTTATGGCTTTGAGACCGTCTGCATTGCTGTAGGCGGCGTTGTCAACCAAGATCAGGGCCTTGCTCGGGTCGTGTCGAGTGAAGCTACCGGTGATGTACGCCTTTTAAATCATATGTTTAACTTCTGCTTATTGGCCGCCCAGTTCTTCACAGAACGCTTTCACATCTCCGATGGCACCGCACTCGGACAGCTAAAGGCCCACGTTTAGTAAGCTCCCTCAGGCCGACCTATCCCTACGCCGTGGGCTAACACAAATACCGCAGTGATCGCCTGTCGAAGCGCGTGGCGGCAGCCATCACCGATGGCCTGGGGGATGACCCCTCTCCTGCGATAACTGTGAAGAAGGAGGCAGCCCTAGGCATAGTTCCAGGGGACGCTGTAGTGCCAGCAATCAGCGATCTGAGAGACAGGTTCATCGCGCTCGCAGGTATGTCTAATTCTGCAGTTGCTGCAAAGTCATGCCTCTGATGTGATCCTTTAGCGCGCCACAAAATCACGATTACAAAAGGCAACTCGCTTATCTGGAAAAGCCTTCCACAGGTTTTCGCAGACGCAGGCTATGTTATCCTAAACTGGCCTGAAGATGTGCCTTTTCCTTGCGACGATGTGGCCAAAAACACCTCAAAAGGAATTGCAGTCCTGAAGCTTCCCGCGCGCGCGCTTCTTTTTGCAGCATTCGACCACCCGACCCACCCTCTCTCCTTGGAAAAGCGGTATCACAGCTCAGGTATGGGTTAATGAACCATCACTACAGCCTTCAACTTATTTTCTTTAGGTGTACCCAAGGATCAGCCCATCATTATAGGTGCCCCTCCAGATGCCAATTCTGCACATACACACGGCCGCCGCAAGTTTCTAGGCGCCCACCGTAATGAGGATCGCCAAGGCCCGGAGCGACTAGTTCGAGCAGCACTTGTCGCAGCCGTTCAGAAACCGGCACTCCACGCATCGGCGAAGGGTTCGCCTGCCGGCGTCGGCTCGGAGGATGATGATGACGAGGAGTCCAAACCCAAAAAGCTGCACCGGCCATCGAAGAGGATCGCCACCGCAAAAAGCAAGGCCCAAGTCCAATTTGTAGAGCCAGATGGCATGGATGAGTCGGATACTCCATACCGCGCCTCGCAGGATGGATCGCCTCGATATTCTGGGGTGGATGATGACATGCCCCTGGCACGATCTCCTCACCAAACAAGGTCTAAGCGTCCGGCGAAGGGAAAAGCTGCTGGGAAAAAGCGAGGTACGTTGCTGCTGCGACGCTCCGTTCACAGAATCCAGCTCATTGTACTTCCCAATAGCACCCTCGAAACCTGCCACAAAGCGTTCACGCGTGTCGTCAGACGAAGACGAGGAGTCTCAAAACTCCGAAGGTATGTGATGTTGTTGAATTAATTTATGCAATAAAATTTTGACGCATGCTCAATAGCATCGGTTGTCGAGATCGAGGCCGACTCTCCTGAAAAGATATCGAAACCCGAGAAGAAACGCGGCGTCGAGCCAGCCGCGCGTATGAAGGCGCCGCCTGCAAAAACCGCAGGATCGTCATCAAAGCGGGATCTTAGCTTGACTGACAAAGTCGCTGACATTCTGTTCAGAGACGCACCTGTGGGCCAGCCGCTGACCGCCGCACGCCCAGCCTCTGTACGCGGAGACACGGCCCCACTGCCGCCACCAATGCCACCTGCGCCAGCCATCGCTCCACCCGCACCACCTATCGCTAATCCTGCTCCGGCTGGCCCCGCCCCCCAAGCCTATCAGCCACCTCCTACCACTGCCCAGCCCCAGTTTTCGCATCCGCAGGCTCCAGATCGCATCGCTCCACCCGCGCCGCCTATCGCTAATCCTGCTCCGGCTGGCCCCGCCCTCCATGCCTATCAGCCGCCTCCTACCGCTGCCCAGCCCCAGTTCTCGCATCCGCAGGCTCCAGATCGTGTCGCTCCACCTGCGCCGCCTGTCCCTAATTCTGCTCCGGCTGGCCCCGCCCCCCATGCCTATCAGCCGCCTGCCCCCCATGCCTATCAGCCGCCTCCTACCACTGCCCAGCCCCAGTTCTCGCATCCGCAGGCTCCAGATCGTCAACAGATCTCACAGCCGCCAGCGCATGGGCAAGAGGCCTACTATTATCCCAGCACCTTCGCCGATTCATACAACGGCCATTATGCCTATGGCGAGCGCCATCCTGGCTGGAATCAGCCTCCTGGCCAAGGTCCGCAAGGCTGGTACGCGCAAGGCCCCGGCAACCCCTCTTTGCCCCCTGGCTCCAATCTGCAAACGTCCGGCCCCGGGCAGCTTGCTGGTCCAGGCTACTGGGGCCACCAAGGCCACCCCGTCTACAATCCGCAGCCATACGGCCACTATCCGCCTCCCAACGTGCACCCGCCGAGTCATACCTCTCAAGACGATGCGCCGCGGGCATGCAGCGACGGTCCACCAGCGTAGATTATAGGGCATTAGTGTGTTCAATCGCCACGTAGCCGTTTAGGCATCCTTTTGTTTTCGCTCCCATACCTTGTATTGCCGTGCATTGGTGTCATCATCATCTAGGACTTTGTTCTTGTCTTTTTCGAGTTTTCTTGTCACATAAACACCATTATCGTAGTCATTATGTTAATAAGATGAGATTGCCATTGTACTACTGCCAAATGCCACAGTATATTGAAATCTATACGATCTGAAGTGATAACATAAAGTCTGACAGTGGATTTAATAAAGATTTCGGAGAAACTCAGAGTGAGGGACTTGGTCACGGATTTGGCGATCCGACATCCATCCCTGATGATTGATAGGAGAGGGCAAGTGATACGCCATCGTCAGGAGATGGCGAACGATCAGCTATAAAAGGATTTGGGTGAATAGAAGCCATGGGGATTTCACCCCTTAGGTGGTCCCTGGCAACCATTAATCCCCACCTACAGGTGCTGGCAACTGCTGCCAAAGGTGCCTTCGTGCTAGTCCAGTGCGACAAGAACCTCTTCTTGGCTGTAATTCAGGTCTTAGGAATACGACGCGATGGAAAGGAAGTATCATCAATCCCATCCCGCTTTCTCACCGAGCCGAGTACGCGTGTCCATGGGCAGGTTATGAAGCTATGTCCTATCGATTTTCAAACCGAGAAAGGCCCAGACGATCCTGATTGGGAGTGGAATGGAAATTTCGAGATGGCGGGTGTGTTACGTGATCTATATGGCCGATTCATTACGCAGGTCGACCCCCAGCTCCAACGAGCGTCGCGTGGCCGAAACAAAGGTGAAGACACATATGTTTTCAAGACATCTGAATTACGTGCGATCGCAGCTGTCATGTACGAACGCCTTGCGAAGGAATCACTTCCTAAAGTCACAATAACCGACTCGTTTCCATATCGTACGGAGAATGGTATGACATTTATTATTCTAAGTCTTCTGATACTAATTATTTTATACAGGTGACGCTTGCTTCGTCTGTGAGAAGGATGGAGCTCCGAGTCATGAACACCTTCGTCGTATCGATGGGTCACCTACTTGCTCGCAGTGTCCCAACATCAAGATCGAATCATTGGGTGGTCAGGATCTTCTCAAACATATGGGTACTCACATCTTGAACGATGCTCAATTGCGTGGGTCAAATAATCCATGCGGTCTCTGTTTGAATGTCGGGCACCTATGCCAGATATTCCTACAACAACGCGCGGGGTCACTCAGCATCGATCAAGCAAAATCTCAGTGCCCAAACCTTCGTGCGTTTTCGATCAAGAAAGCCGAGGAGTTCACATCCAAACAGCCTTGTACGAATCATCCTCTCCTCTGTCCCCTCTGCCCACGTGGCGCCGCAGCAATATGGAAGTATAACCTCAAAGCTCACATACAAATAAAGCATCCATCATCTAATGTAGCGCTTTACGAGCCCCTTTGGCGCCTTCACGCAGATGAAGAATTACTAATGAAAGCAGAATGGGAGAAACTTAAACGTCATCGACTCCGACCTTCAAAGGACACAAGCGCTCGAAAGCTCAAGATTTCGGATGCCCACAGTTCACGACTCGCATTGCGGTAACGATTTCTTTTCTGCTTAATCTATTCTATTCATATGTCTAACTTGAACGTTATTATTTTATTAGTACTCTGACGGTTGAAGGCCTTGATCCTGTAGTTGAGGATAACGAAGAGCCCACGGCTGTACCTGATAGCCCTTCCTCAACTCTGGCTCGTCCTGAGAGTGTAGGGTGTGAGGTTTCTCCATCGCAACATACTGAAGAGGTCGATCCATGGGATCCACCCTCACGATTAGCGTCGCCAGCTGCTGTGGCCGACTCTGATATCGCAGGAAGGGCAGAAGATGACAACGATGATGAAGATGGTGATACACCCTATCGTAGGAGTCTTGAATTTTTTTTGCGAATGATATACTCACAAAGTTTTTAATGAAGTACCGCCTACAAGTAATATACTGAATATAGAAGGCTTACATCGACACCAGAAAAGAAAACATGACCCGGAGCACGATGACATGGATTTCGACAACGAGAACGCATGTCAGGACGATGGCTGCGGCCGCCTCGTTGAGGAGGTCGACTTGATTCACTGCAAAGGTCCAGGATGCGGTGGTGTGGTAAGTTATAGATCTAAATTCAATTGCTGCTTACTGAATAATCCTTTTTTTAGTATCATCTTACTTGCCGGGGGCTTTCAAAGAAGCCTACTAAAGACTGGTATTGCGATAATGATTGTAAAGCTAATGCCACTGGTACCGTTACTCGAAAACGGCGTCGAAAGAAGAATTAGGAGTTTTTATATTTAGTACACGATCTATTCTTAGTAGTGATGCGATCAAAACACGTGAATTATTTCCTTTTTTGGGCAGATGGGGGGGAGGGGGGGTCAAATTTCCCTTATCCAAATAAATCGACCTCGTATACCCGAGATTTTTTTTGCGTACCCCTTGCCTTTGCATCCTGCTTGCCTCATAATGTTACCTCGTCATTCTATGCAACTGTGTCCTGTGATGATTCTGAACGAGGGTTTTCTTGTGCGCTCAACTTTATAGTGGATGGTTCATTGATTCACTGTGATGCTGTATTTGGTCCCGAGTTTGCTTCTTGATGCTCGACAACTGCTCAGTCGTCCCTTGTGGCGACAATTCCTAGGTATCCTGGTGGTTATTTGAGTAAGTTTCTTATCTTATAATTTTACTTCATGTGACTGACTCATCTTTTGTTCCAACAGGCGCCGATCTTCCTTCCCGGAACTGTCTCTCTTCCTCCTCGTAAGTTACCATTCAATCTGAAGACGCGCTATAGCTAATTTCCACGTAAGGTGGTGCAGATTATCGTACCCCTCATTTTAACACTTTTAATCATGTAAATTTTAATGATGAAATATTGAATGATTCTGTTCATTCGTCCGAACTTCCTGTTCCCTCCATTGCCCCGTGCCTCAACTGCGCTACATCGTTCAGGATTTGAGATCCTTGAGTCCTTCTTATTATCAAAATCCAATTCTGGTATCACCTTTCGGCTTTTAATAATGACCTTGAAAGTTTGCGGCATTCTGAGACGCGCTATGTTGGTGCAGTTTGAACTTTTGTGAATGATGTAAAATTACATGTATTCTGTAGAACTGCTGTAACGTAGTTAAGCGCCCTACATCGAATGCTTGTGCATACGGGAAGAGACGGTAGCAGGTGTTGCCGCTCGTCACGAGCGGCCCTTAGGTTATTAAACAAATGTACCAGGGCAGGTCAATCGTTTCAACTTTCAACCAAGTGCACGATGTAAAGAGTGTTACGTGCCGGGAGCCGGCCCTACATCCGTATTTGTATTGTTACAAGTCACTTGCAACTTTGTGATGTCTTTCTACATCTGGACTCGATCTGGACGCAGGTTGCCTCGGTGTTCAAACGTTCAAGTGAATCCAAGTAAAGCATCCTTGTTCCCATGTCCACCAGGGAGGCAGAACGAAACTCGTCTGCGCAACAGACACTCGATAGTGAGTTTTGATCTGCTCTTACTGAGCCTGCGGCAGACTTAAGTCAAGTCATATGTGCTTAGTCCTCTACGATATCTCGCAGCTATTAAATACCCAATTAGATAAAGCCACCCTCGCAACATGCATCGGGATGGTTGAGAATGGGGTCAACCCAGAGGCGCTCGCTGTCCGTGCAAGTGCCACCCAAAATCTATGCCCGTGCTGATTTATTTTGCAGGCTGTAATCCAGGAACTACGACGAGAGGGAGCAGCAACCCAACCGCCGGTTAACCACACTCAAATGCGATAATAACAATATTCATAAAGGGTGTTATGCAAGTGTTATGAGGATAGTTTCCTGGTAATTGCCCTCGGATCATCTATGGCACAACTACCTTACACCGCCTCACGAGACCTCGAAGCAGGCTGGGTAATACAATAAGTTGAATAACTGATGATCAGAGAGTAGTATGATAACAAGTAATGAAATACTGTGTTTATAAAAGTTATAAAAGTGTTGAGCGTAATCTTGAGCTGCTTGAGTAATAAAGGCGCTGTGGGAGGTGCCGACAGCGGAGTTGTTGAGCGACCTGCCAAATTTGTCGGGCACGTCGTGCTCAACGCTGGCCACCACCATCATACATCGTCCAGGCACTCTGCGCTCGCCTCGTCTGTTTGCATGGCTGCAAGACCTCTCCAACCATCAGAGTATGAGATTCAACGGGAAGTAGAGGTCCTGCGCGATCTCAGACGCCGTTCGACCACCCCAGGGGCCCTCACCATTGACCCCGACCTCCCCAACCAGTCGCCGCCTGCATCGCCCACAGCACACTGGCCAGGCAAGCCTCTCTCTACCTCCCCAATCTCAGCAACCGACAGCAGCAGCAGCAGCAGCTTCGCCCAGGGCAGCTCCAGCCTCGAGCACAGCACTTCGAGTTCGTCCTCGAGCAGCAGCCGTGCACCCGCCACCGACGGGCCCAACAACCCCGCCGATGATCCCCTCCACCTCTTCTGGGTCCCTGCGAGTCTCCACCCCGAGATTGCGCCCGCAGAATTCCGCGCTTTTCTCAAGGAGCATGCTCGATCACCCGTCGATGCCTCAGACCCGGCTTCGGTGTCCTCATCCACCTTGCTGTCCGCGTCCCCCAGCCTCTCCCGCAAAAAGTCTATGCTGAGTCGCCAATATCGGCCAAAGGAGAACGATGGCGTTGAGAATGAGAATATCGTCCCGTTGAAAAGGAATCGCAGCCTCTTGTACCCGACCAATCCAGGGCCCCAGCTCACCATCAGCGATCTGCAAATGCTCGAAGAGTTGGCGGAGGAGGCATCCACGAGCGATGACCCATCCAAGCTCAGGAATGTCCTGCGACGGAGTCTTTCTCTCAACGTTTCTCCTTCTGGTTTGTAAACATTCTTATCCTTGTCGCCCAAATCTAATAGCCAGCCTGCCTAGCCGTGGAGATGATGGATGAAATGCCAGAAATGGGCGACGAAGCTGACGCCCCCATCATTGTGCCACCTCCAGGCCAGATCCTGCGACGAGCTGCCCGCACAAAGATTCGAAAATCGGGCTTACCAGGCGACGGCGGTGGCCATCGCTTTGCGGCTTCTAGAAGGGGTGGTCAAGCAAAGCCTTCTCAGGCACCCACAGCTGAACAACGAACATCGAGCGAAATATCTTCAAGCGACCATGGCGATGCCGATTCCTCTATCGTCCGGCGACCCACGATCTCCGATGACGGCTCGCAGGGCATGCATAGACCGAGCTCATCATACAGCGAGGAGAACTCTATATATGACGCATACGCGAGAGACGATGATGAAGATACCACGCCCCTAGTGGTGACACCTGCCACCCCACAGGAACCTCTACCACTAGAAGAGCCACCTGTTCCCCAACCGCCCCCACCTATACCACCTGTCCTACACCAGCCGCAACCGCAGCGACTGAATGTCCCTCCATCTCAAGACCAAACTCCGCCTTCTCGAACTCCCTCGCCCTCAGAACCTGTCGCCGAGCGACCAACAATAACACCCCTGCAGGCCACACCTTCAGTTCCAGCACCACAACCACCACCACAATCGCGCCAATCCGTAGCCCCCACCCCCGCGCCTGCCGTTTCCATAGGCGCTCCAAATCGGAAGGAAAAGGAGAAAAAGAGTCTCTTCAAATGGGGCGACAAGGGCGGGAAAAAAGGTTCGAAGGAAAAGGATCGCGAGAGCCATGAGCGCGCTGAAAAGGAAAAGGAGTCTGGTTTCTTTGGATCGCTTTTTGGGGGCAAGAAGAAGCAAGACTCGGATTATCAGTCCTCGATGACTGGCGGCACGTCGGGGCGCGAGGCAGCGCAGGCTCTTCTTGGAGCATCCAAGTCATCCAAGTCGTACGTGCCGCCGACATCGCCTGGGCTTGCACCGGGTATTGGCGGCAACCCATATGCTCGATACCCGATTCATGTGGAACGCGCTATATACAGGCTGAGCCATATTAAACTCGCCAACCCCCGCCGCCCGCTATATGAGCAAGTGCTGATAAGTAACCTTATGTTCTGGTACCTCGGGGTCATCAACAAGGCCCAAAATCCTACACCAGCAAGTCCTACGCAACCAACAGCTCCTAACGGACAGCAGCAACCAAATTCTGGAGCAGCGGGAGGAGGTGGAGCTACGGAGCAAAGTCGGAGTGAACAGGAGGAACGGGAAGAGAGGGAGCGTGAGCAACGGGAGAAGGAGGCGAGGGAAAAGGCGGAGAAGGAGCGTCTAGAGCGTGAGCAGCGCGAGCGCGAGATGGAGCAGAAGAAGAAGGAGAGCGGTCGACGCGGGTCACTCACCAAGGCACCCCCGGCAGGTGGTGCGCCAGGCGGGCGCCGTGCAGCGGAAATGCCCATCAAGGGCCCGCAATACGAGATGCAGCATCGCGTGATGGAGCAAGAGTATGGTCAAGTTGGGGGGATGTATAACGGCGGCGGCCCACCCCGTAGCCCTACATCAGCCACGACGAATGGCGGTCCTCCGCAGGGCTATCAGCGCCCGCCACAGCCAGGTCCATATAATGGCGCTGGTGGAGGTCCACCACGAGGCCAGCCGGAGCAGCAATACTACTATCAGTCCGCTGTCGACCCACATCCGCAGGGCCATATGGGCTTGCCGCCGGGCGCGATGCCTCCCGTAGAGCCGACAGGTTCGTGGAATGGCCAGCCGCCACAATTACAGCAGCAACAGCGCACTTCCCCACCGCCTGCACAGCAGCGGCGCCTCTCACCCAATCAAGGCGGGCAACGGCGCTCGCAGTCTCCACCGGCGCACCATAATCCACATCACAATCCACACGGCGCGCAGAAGCAAGGTTTGGCGCAACAGCTGCATAAGCTAAACACGTCACAGGAGAGCCTTACTTTGGGGCCGGATGGCACACGGCGCGCGCCAGCGAGGTCGTTATCGGCGACCGCTTACAGCTCCCCGGCGGCAGGACTGCCCGCAGTGAAAGGGGGCGCACCACTGAGGAAAGGAAATAGTGCGCATGCGGCCTCGGCGGCCCCGTATGACAGGGCGCGGGAGAGAAAGCCAAGTACAAGCGAGAGACGGTCGCCGGGGGGCGAAGAAGAGGATGTGCCGCTGGCGGTGTGGCAGCAGCAGCGACGGAAATGAGGTAAATGCTGAGCACGTTAGGGCGCATACTATGCTGTGCTGTGAACGACCTCGGTTTCTTTTCTTTCCCGTTCTCTCTGTCCTCTTTTCCTCACGCATATACATATGTATCATCCCACCATATATGCATACCACACGCCATATTACTACGCACTTTCGTACCGTTCCTTCTGTGGTGTTCAGCAGACTTTTTCTGGTTCTTTTGTCTGGATTTTACTTCGTTCGGACGATTGCGTTAATCGCTACGCCGCAGGAACTGCCCTCTATCTCTATCCACGCCTTTCGCTATTACATTCTTTCTTTATGGAGTCTCTGCTCTGCTTCTGACCCTCTTATTTCGTGTCCATATCATCCTCACCACCCCAACATTATACTGTAGCTTTTGCATTTTCCCGATCATGTGGTTCCAGTCCTTCTCATCTAGTCATCGTTTGTTCCTCCTCTGTCTGACCTTCTTTCTCTGTTTTCCTCTCCGACTCAGTCGTCCATTTTCATCCTCACTCATACCTCCCAGTCTAACTACGGTGGTGCCCGCAGCTCCAGTTCTATGCCTATCATATAATGGACGGACTTGAACGACCCAAAGTCAGTTGATCAATACTCAGTACTCAATATCCACACAATATCCACATGCGCTTCGTATTCATTCCCTCTATTTATTCGAATGACATAGATAAGAACCTATTTATGATCATGCCGCATACGAATTCCGAAGTATAATCATAACTTCAATCCCTGGGTAGAAAATTGGTCTATTTGGAGGTTTTGACTTCTACTTGAATAAGTAGTAGCGTGACTTGAAGAGGTGACGGCCATTACCCGACACTGTGACCACGGTTTTACTACGAGCCTCAGCGAGCCTTGCCCAAGGTTAACCTCAAAAACAGGCCATCCAATGGCTCCTACCCCCACTTCCAAGTCTGCAACAGCAATAAAGGAGAAGAAGGAAAAGAAGGAAAAACTCTTTCACCCTTCCTCAAGAAAAGCTGGTCAGCTTGCACGCAATGCCTTGCGAAAAGGCAAGCTTGGAAATCTCGCGAGCAAGCGTACGCACAAGCAAAACTCACTGGGTATGCGCTGCATATCTATTTACTTGTCAGATGAACGATTTATTGACTTCCTTGACTAGTCGATCTCTATGGATTCTTCTTCCATGCCGTACCTGAAGAAGGCGAACTAACTCTCGAAGAACTGCACCATATCATCCGGGACATCTGGTTAACCCGACATGACGATGAGCTAGAGCGCGAAATAAAAGCACGCCGAAAGGGTCGGCCTAAGAGTGTCCAACAGCAAAAGTTAGAGGAGATCAAGATGAGAGAGGCTGAGATCTATCGCACAGGAATGGGTATGTTGCTCATTCTTTTCTGTCAAATACCTTCATATTTACCTCCAACTCACACCATCCATTTTTTCTATCGTACAGAGGTCATTGACCTAACACACCCCGAAAATGTTGAGCTCTTCCGCAAATGGGACACGCAAGAGGTTGCCTTCATCCAGCTACTACGATTTATTCGGATATGCAGTACGGACCCAGAGCTCGCGCTGGTTTCGCGACCGGGGAAGCATTTCACGCTTGTGGGAGGAGGTATAGATGCAAACGCTGCAGATGCTGATGTGGCCATGGACACAGAAGACAAGTAGAAAACTTGCGTTGCCCATGGTTTTCTTTGTGACTATCAACTATCATCGCGCGTACTTATTCAAGGTTTCGATGCAACGGATGGTCACCTCGTCGACTATGACACCTTATGCCTGGACTATCTCTGCATCCCCGATCGTCTCGTTGTGTCATTCCGACACCAAATCATCCCTCAAAACCCGCACCACAGCTGTCCCATATGCGGACTCGCTATCTACGGTTTCTTGCTTGCCATTTCCAGGATCATCCAACGTTTGATATTGGCCATCAGACAGCAAGTCATAATTTCATTGTAATCGCCCTGCTTTGTCGCATCTGTCTGTATGATCATGATCTCGAGATTTCTCGCGTGATTGAATAATTTCTACACTACTCCTCTAAAGCCAGTCACCATTGGAAAGAAAACACGTTTGATATTTGGATGAATTGACGCCGACAGAGTTACCGTTGTGTTTTCACGATATTGACCATGACATTCATCTCATCTCATCCATCTTATCGATAGTCTCGTCTATGATAGTCGGTTCCGACCTTCCTATTGGAGCCAGTTGGAAAACGATTGCGCTTCTACTCGTGCCCAATGGCATGGCGAGACGGTGTAGTACGGAATCATAGCCGCTGGTGAGTCGCCGCCGAATATCATTAACATCTACAATGCATTTGAGATGGCCCATAGCAATGACCCGCTCAGACTAGGGTCCGAATAATTGGATAGGACCAGGATAGCAGTTGTGTTCACACATCTTAACAGATCGTGGCTGGTCGCAATTGCAAGAACGTGTTTCCTTCTTGTCATCTGGATGATCATACGAAGTTGTTTGGTATCAACCAAAAAAAAAGCGCCCAGGCCACAGTCGAGACTCGAAGCCGATAGTGAAGTCATGACGCCCGCCTCTCGCCCTCGGGGGTCGGGCTCAGGAACTTTTAAGGTTACCGGTGTGCAAAGTATCAATCATCTAGGCGCATAATGCCATATGGTATTGATCAGCATCAAAAATAACAATGAGTCTGTGGAGCCTGGGAATTGGTCAGAAGCAACTGTGAAATATTTCAGCTTACTGGAATCTTAATCAGTCTTAATCTCCTACATCCATCCTTCAAATTTCATTTTCGTTCTCAATACTGTCTGTCTTGACCTTCATCTATATCTTCATTCATTGCTTGCCTGATCGCGCTACGGACTAATCCATCACCATTTGAACCCGCTTTTTCCCCCCTTCACATCTCATCGGGCTTCTAGTTTTCACCCATGACAACCCCCAGCACATCCCCACCAGTGCTCATCGTGCGTGTTTCTTTCTACAGCACTTCCTGACAAATGCTGCATTGTACTTGGTACCTTGACATTTGACTTATCCTTGCGTTTACGTTATACAGGTTGGAGGCGGCCCGTCTGGACTCATCCTAGCGCTTACGCTGCTACACAACGGCGTCCCCGTCAGGATCATCGAAAAAATTCTCTGCCACGATTGGGGCAACGCGGAGCGGGCATCATGGTACGCAAGTCTTTCCGGATCCCAAATCGTCTGATTGCATCTAGATATTATCTGTGCTCACTCTTGGTGTATTGTATAGCCACGCTCGCTGGAGCTATTCACGTCGTTGAGGATCATCGAGGATGTTATGGCAGGTGCAATCCTGACGCCACCCGTGCGTCTGTACAAGATGCCTGAAGGAGTCGAGGTGCTCCACGAATTCGAGATGTCTCCCCGGCGCAGTCCGACTGCGAACAATCCCTACGTTTGTGCCTTCTATACCTTGCTCCTAAATAACCCAAGCTCATTATCTATTCTAATCATACATGTAGCTAAATCCGGTGTTGCTCGGCCAAGACAAGCTCGAGAAAATTCTCCACGCTGCAATCGCCGGTTTTGGGTGCAATGTTGAGCTAGGAACTGAGCTCATTTCGTTCGTGCAGACGGACGAGCATGTCCGCGCTAAGCTGATCAAACGCGGTATGTCGCAAGATATGGAAAGCGGCGAAGAGGAGGAAGCAGTATTCGCTTACATGATTGGCGCCGATGGCGCGCGAGGCATCGTGCGCAAGCAACTGGGGCTCTCATTCCTTGGGGAGACAAGGGAGGTGGATAATTTTGTTGTGGGTGATATCTGCGTGGATGGTTTATCGCAAAACGTATGTCAGATCGTTGATGAGCTTATCACCCTTGCATTCACATAATTTCTTCTTTAGTACTGGCATATGTGGGGAGATGCTTCGGATATTTTGTATGTGGACAACTTTTTTTTTTTTTTTTTCCGTAATCAGAGGAAGAAAGAAAAATACTCATGGTATTATATCATGTTGCAGGATAAGTTTGCGAGGAACAGAGACGCCGAACTTGTTCAACTTTGTGATCGCCGGCAGGAATGTCAACTACGATAAACTTGCTGAGAACGAAGCAGAGCTCAAGAACTGCTTCTATGAAAATACTGGACGGCGGTCTGATCTGAAGTTCCTTGAAATTCCTTGGATGTCGCAATATACGTGCGTTGATTCATTTCATCTATATTGAAGCTATGGGCAATGCCAATGCATCATCGTCCATGATACTGATTGATCATTTTATTGTAGTCCTAATATCCGTATGGTAGACAAATTTGGATATGGGAGGGTATACGTGACTGGAGGTAAGTTTTGGGCATTTTCCGGTGTGTTCGGGAATTGATGGTGTTATGTGTGCCATAGACGCTGGCCATGTTCATAGTCCTACTGGGGGCCAGGTGAGATCATCGAATTTTTTTCTTTTTCGGTATTATAGAATAAATAATTTATTTCATGACTTCAGGGGATGAACACTGGAATTCAAGACTCCTTCAACCTTGCCTGGAAACTTGCGCTAGTCCTGAAAGGCATCGCAGACAAATCCCTACTAGATACCTTCAGCGAGGAACGTATTCCCGTCATCGCTGAGATGATCGCACAAACAACGAAGCTCCTCAAAAAGACACTCGATGACGACGATCACGACTTACAGACCCTCGGCTCCCTATTCCAATTAGGCGTGAATTACCGCTGGAGCTCCATCGTCGTGGATGAGCGCAAAAAGATTGAGGCGGATCGTGAGGCCATCGAAGATGCTTACCTGAAGGAATTCGAGTTTCCTGACGACGAGGAAACAGAAGTGCCGGAAAATCTGGACTCGTACGGCGAGATCAATGACGGACGTTTGCGCGCAGGCGACAGGGCCCCAGACGCCTCTGGGCTGACCATCATCTCTCCACCCGAGCTACAGAAGCAGGTCTGCCAGCTCTTCCAGATATATGGCCCCGCGCGGCACACGGTGCTGATATTCGCAGACGTCGTCAATGCGCGTGATGTCCTCAATCTCCTCGCTGCTTACCCCAAGAATTTGCTTCGGCCTGTGGTCATCTTTCCACCACGGAAAATAAAGCCGGTGAATTGGGACGGCGCGGACTTCGTTCTAGAGGACCGCGACGGCCACGCGACGCAGGCATACTGCTCCGCGGGCGTTTGCGGGATCATTATCATCAGACCTGATGGTGTCGTGGGCGCTATCGTCAGAGGAGCGGCTTGGGCACATCGCTACTTTCATGGCATCTTTTCGGCGCGAAGGAGCCATTGAGGACAAAGCTTTGGTCCTCAACTTCCTGTTTCGACTCTCGATTTTATTACCTATACGCTCACACCGTCTAATAAATTTTACAGTCTGTTTTATTTTTTTATATCGCTGTATAACACATCGTGTAGAGTATCGATTCCATTGCATGCATCTGTCCCCCCCAAATATTATTGCACCTAGACATGTAGCTACTAACTACATTTCCGCATAATGTAGTATATATCCTAATAAAGAGTTCTGTTTTCTTCTTCCCTCTTTGGATATGATGACCGATTCGTGAGCTATTTACAAGGGATTCGGACCGATCGCCTGTGGGTGTTTGTGAATTCGACGGAATTATTTCTTGAGATAAATGAGGCGATCATAATTTCCACGCCCGTGGTTCGTTCAAACCCTTTCAAACCTCGACCTGCTTTGCTCTGCACCATCGTCATCAATCCGTTTTCACCACTGCGGGACTCGTATACGCAAATCCTGCATCATAGTGATGCAAAAACAGTCACTAGTCAGGCCTGCCCTTCAATGAGAGCGCTTGTTGATCTCACGCCTCATTAATCCTTGCCTCGTGTTCGACTTGAATATGCCACGACCTGCCACAGCCTAATGCAGTTGCTTCTGCCCTTTCTATCCACCACCAGCCTACGCCACACGATAAGGCCTGCGCGTCAGTTATGGGTGCCTCCAGCGTTCTGAGCGACGACGACTACGACGTTATATCGAATCCGGGGACGGTGTCGCTGGAGAACAGCATGAACCTTGAAGACACGACCGTCCGTGAGCTCCCGGCATTCGACGATGTGCAGGACAGGTTCGAGACGACACGCTGGAATGCGTCCGAAATCCAGGCTTATATTCGCAAGGGCCTCAGCGCACCGATATGTTCCAAGCACGAGAATAGGAGAGTGAAGATATACGTGGATGGCTCTTTCGACACATTCGATGTTGGGTGCGTAGCGTCTATTTTTGTTTTCCAATGGCGCAACTACTTAGATTGACTCTATTTATTTTCATACTGGTATTAGGCATGCATTACAACTGCGCCAGGCAAAGCTCGCTTTTCCGTCCGTGTACCTCATTGTTGGTGTGTTTTCAGACGACCTCCTACAGCAGAACAATGCCAAGGCTGCGTGGCCTGAGATCGAGAGACTTGAACTCGTAAGACACTGTCGCTGGGTAGATGAAGTCGTCAAAGATGCTCCTTGGGAAGTGTCCGTTCAATATATGAAAGAGAAAGGCATCGACTTCGTCGCAATTGACGAAGGAGCATCTGTGGACCCCAGCTATGATAAAGCGCGTGTCAAGGCTTATGACGAGCTCAAGCAAAATGGTAAGATCTTATTCTCTTGTTGACGGTCGTGAACTGCATTTTGATATGGCTGTCATTTTTTTCAGGCAAGATCATCAAGACTCGGCGGACAATAGGGTTGACATCTCAGAGGACTCGTACCGCGGCTAGCCCTTCGCAAAGAGCAACTCCTACCTTAACAAACTCGTCGTCAGATGCCCCTCCCGACTTTACTGCTCATGTGGATATGTATGGAATTGGATACTAGACCGCCAAGCGGCCCAAGCCCCTGGCTCCTAAGGTGGGAGCATATCGTGTTTTTACATTCATGTGTAGAGAATGTTCCGCTTTAATAGAATACTTTCTTAATTTTTAGTGCACATAAGTTCACACGGTTTTTCGTCCGCCACTTTGCAGTAATATACAAGAAGGCATTCATTGTTCAGGCCTGAGGAAGGGTGTTCAATTTCCTTGTGCACCATCAACTGCGCTTGGAGTGATCGGGGTGCTTGAGCCCTTGATCGGTCGCGTTCCTCGTTTTCAGACAATGCGCTCCCGCGGGATCAAAATTTGAGATTCCTGACTCAAATATTCATCGTCTCCCGACACCCCATCAGGGTCATGACTCGTCTGCACACCCCGGGAAATAATTTAGGGTGGGTCATCACCCACTGCCAGCGACAGCTCGGAAATCCGAACATTTTGCGATGAGCATCGCACACTAAAATGTCCCACATCGCGACGGATATATCAAGAGGCTTCTCAGACCAGACGTTATACCCACAGCATCTTATGGACCCTGTCAAGGCACCCAGCGACAATTTTTTGCTCCCGGAAATACTGGAGCAAATTCTCAGCTGGCTATGGCTCTCGCCCATGTCCGTAGACGAGAGGCGCTCTTTGGTCGCCTCCGTCTGCCTGGTCTCAAAGGTGTGGACCTCAGTGTTCACCCGAATACTGGTCAGACATGTTTTCATCACCTCTTCGGCCTGCTTCCAGTTTTACAGACGGCTGTTCAACAACCAATCCCTCGTGTTGAAGGTGGAAAACACCTCCGCCACATCGACAACTTCCTTCAACGAAATATGCCTAGCCTATACTTGCCAAATTAGCGCGTCGAGCGTGCAGCGTGAGGACCTCGAGAAGAAGTACACGCGCGACCTGTTCGCAACCATCCGCGTCATGCCGTTCCTCCCGAATCTGCGCTCGCTGGCCATTGCGTACTACAAAAAACCGCAGCAGGGAGTCCAGACGGCGCACACCGCCCAAGGCATCCAGGTCCCCCGTCCGCGGTTCACCACCTTCACCACGCGCGTCGTGCGCCTGCACCTCGAGTACTCGTTCACATCCGCCGCCCCCGAATGGCTCCTCGACGAGCTCGGCCTCAGCGGCAAGCGCAACTCGCGCATCGCAAAGCGCCGCCTGCCCTCGCCGTGCGTGGGGCCGGACCTCGAGCACGTCTCCGTCCCCGCCGACCAAGACGAGGAGGCAATGGGCACCGTCCGCACCGCCGCGCCCCATCTGCAGCTGGCGACGGACGAAGAGGGCAAAATCCGCGTCCGGATATTGGCGGCGTCGGGCGGCCTGCCGCCGAGGTGTGCCATTGTGCATGGGGCGCTTCAGCCCTCAACGTATGTGCGCGGGCGCGTGTCTGTGTCGAGTCCGGGGCAGCCGCCGTCGGGTGGAGATACGCCGACGATGCTGGCGCGTGGGACGGCGTTGGGTTTCATCATCGAGGAGCAGACGAAGCAGAAGAAGCAACGGAGGGAATACGCTGCGCCCGATTCCAATGTTCTGAATACATGGAGGAGAGTGCATGTGCTCATGCCAAAGAGGAGATGATGACAATACCCCCCGCCGAACCGCGCACTGGCTTCTGAGGCTGCAACGTCCGCAGTGCATACCTACATATATAGGCCCAGAAATTAGAATTACAGCCACAGGCCCACTACTACAACGTACACATTATCAACTCTGTCCATATAGACTAGAAGGTATCCGAATGAGTTGCGCCTCCGAAACCACAGCCTGCCTACAACGTCCCGCTGAGCCGCGCGAGTCTGTCAAAAAAATTACGCCTCTATCGTCGCCCGCCCACCAATGCCCCGCGTCTGCTTTTGGTGCACGCTCTTGTGTCGATTGAGCTGGTCCGGACGGGCGAAGGCCTTGTTGCACCCTGGCTCAGCGCATATGTACGGCCGGGCGCCTGTGTGTGTCCGAAGCTGGAATTTTCGTCAGCGAGTGCCCTGCAGTAAATGGCATGAAGACCAATGACTCACATGTTTAGACAGATTGGAAGACTCGGCGAACCCCCTACGTGTGTGGAAAGAAATCAGCATGCATGCTTTCATTCCAAGTACCACGTTGCGTTTTATGAATGGTTTTTACCTATCACAGTAAGTGCACTTGAAAGGCTTGTCCCCATTGTGCGTCCGCTTATGGATGGTCAAGGCACCTGTGATGGCGAACGACTTGCCGCACCCTGGAAAGTCGCAGACGTACGGCTCTGAGGATGTGGTATAATAATCATGTAAGTATTTGAATGACTAGGCGAAGAAATAACGGATGAACGCTCACTTTCTTGCGTATGCCTTCGAGTATGTTGTTGCAATGTAGCCGCCTCCGAAAAATTCTGCTGGCAGATCGAGCACTGGAACGGGCGGTGGCCTGTATGTGACTAAACCACAAGATTAAATGAAATCCGTTCGCACAAACCACAAAAAGAAAAGCGAAACCAACCTGGACATGCCCGAAATCTTCTGCTTGCTCTGAAACCCCTGCGCCCCATTCCGCGTACACTCCTCCCAAAACACTCGTACCGCGCCTTGCCCGCGCCGATGTGCACGTCCCCGATGTGCGCCGTCAGCGCGTCGCACGAGTGGAACGCCGCGCCGCACGCCTTCCACCGGCACTCGTGGTATGCGGCGCGCCCGCGGGGCAGCTCGGCGAGTCGACGCTGTTGTTCTGCGCGGGGGTGATCTGCGAGAGGGGCGCGCCGTCGCCGGTGCTCGCGCACGGGGGGTGATCGAAGGGAGGCTGGGTAGGGAAGGAGGTAGGGTGGGCGAGGGGAGGTGCGATGGGGTCGGGGTGTGCTGATGGGCCGGCTGCGTGGATCTGGGGTTGCTGTTGGTATACTTGCCCTCCGTAGGTGTGGTTACTATGATGACCCAAATTTTGCGGGTGATGATCGTGACTTGGCGGGCACCCGTGTTGTGTGTGCTGGTGCTGTTGGTACTGTGGTTGTTGATGTGTTGGTGCTGAGGCTGGTGATGATGTTGGTGCTGTGGTTGTTGATGGTGCTGGTGTTGCATTTGTGGATGATTCTGGGGCTGATGATGTCCAAGTTGTTGATGGTGCTGCAGTGGTGGTGGATCAGCGCCTAAGTGCTCATTCAATAAATGATGGGCAAGCAACTCGAAGCTGTTATCTGATGTCGAATAATACGAGCTGCCACAGTTATCCCACAGACACGAGATGGCCGATGCATTCTGGTCGAGACTGTTCATGCTCGAATGGAAACTCGACCCACTTGGAGTCTGGGAGCCCAGCGACGATGGAGCCGAGGAAGACGAGTGTGCCAGGTGATCTAGATTAACATGCCCGACTAACTCGGACAGGCAGGAGAAATTGGCGTTACACGCGGCCCACATGCAGGAGTAGGCCTGCGGAGGAGATGGCGCAGTAGGCGTTGGCGCGCGTTGCCCAAATGTTTCGTCCACCGACGCAAAGCCCGTCATGGGCTGATGGTGGAGTTGGCTTGGCAGTGAATTTTGGGAGAGACATGGGCAGCGCTCCCGATTCCATTACCATCGAATGTCCTTTCCGGGCTCCTCGCTGACGATGTTGAGGCTGTCACGGGCGGCGATACTGCACATGTCGCGCACCATTCAGCGAACGCCGTTTCCCACGAGCTGCTCGTCGTCGCCGGCGTCGCCGTGCTGGTATACGGGTGATAGTCGTCGCAGCACTGCAGCTGTACCAGACAATAAAGTACAGATTGGATATCAGATCGTCAGTCAGATGCCTCCTCATCACAATGAACAAACAGCAGGCGTCAAAAAGATAAACTCACAAAGGCATCGAATCCATGGCAGTCGACGCAGTCAACGGCCTCGTCGCACACAAAGTCACACTGCGTGTGAGAGCCCGTGCGCGGACATATCGACTCGGGGTGGTCGGGATTGCTGCACGCGATGACAACGCACTGGTCGGTGCACTGGGCCGTCAACTGGTCGGCCGGGGGCGCGTGGTAGTTGAGATTGGTGGCCTCAGCGACGACCGCGCGGTCCAGCGAGGCAAAGGAGTCAGCCGTTGTGCTAGTGCAGCCGAGACAGGGAGCCGATGAAGTAGAGGGGTAATGAGTGGAGGTGGACGGTGGCATGGACGGTGAGGAAGTGATCTAAATATTGAATGCCCCAGTCTGAAGATTTGACTGACGCGGTCCTCAGATGACTAACGAACGAGGGGTCAAGGCAGAGATCCTAGATTAGGGTTCGTCACGAAATGTTCGTTTTTCCAACCAACCAGCAGGACGTTTCATGTCTGCTCATGTTCCTCGTCTGAGTCGTCTCTTTACGGCAGAATATGCGAAACGCATTAACGCTCAGATTCTACACCCTGCGCAATCCGTATTGGTGAAACCAAACGAGCTCGAGTCAGCGTTAGCCCGACCTCTGCACCTTGCGCACTATGAACCAGAGAAAACGGCCCCATATCTTGCTGCTACTCTGTCTTATGGTATAATAAAGGGACATCCTTTCATGGATGGAAACAAACGCACAGGTGATCTTGACGATTGCTTCAACCAAAAAGTTTCTAACCTTCGACTCCACAGCATTTTTCCTTGCTAACGAATATATTCGTGCTATGGGACTCCCAGGACTTGCTGACGCAGGCGATGTCGGGAAAGCTTATAAACCCGCTGTCGCAATGGCGGAACGGCATATGGGTGTTGCGGCAGGGACCCTTGATCTGGATGGCCTTGCTGAAGGAATGAAAAAGGGGAACTGCTGAAATTGTTGTGTCGGTGGTGGTGATTGTCAAATCATGCCAGAACCGCCATACATTAACTGCATAGCTCATTTTTGTGGGTTCCCATTCAAATTGAATTTGAAAGTTACGTTAAGGTGTAAACACAAGTCTCCGAATACATTGTCAGGTTTATACCCGAAGATCTGCGCCTACGACACGACATGAAGAGCTACTTCATATGTAACATGAGTATGGAAGATAAGTTCTATACGTATAGGTAAAGGGTCCCAGGGCATGGCTTCCTTGTGATATATTCTATTCAATTTCAGCTTCGACAGAGCGACGAAGGAATTTAGGTACATACGCTCAAACCGAGCTGCGAGGACGGCCACTACTCTGAGTCCGTCTTCTTCAGATGTTCAAGCGTCGCTTGAACAATGGGGTTGCGACTACTTTCCACTGTGGCACAGGCCAACAGGTCTACACAGGAAAGTACTGAGCTTTACGAAGCTCATACATAGAGCTGAGATGTGCATACCTGCCTCCGTGCCTTTCTGAGTTATGGCAAAGTAATGTGGTCCCCAGCCCGACAAGCGAAGAGAAACTCCATCAATTGAATTTTCTTCAGTCCAACCTAGAGCCTTAGCAACGTCCTCTTCAACATACAGTGTGCCCCCGTCGAGAGTCGCTTTGAAATGTGTAGCATTGCTAGTGTACGGTTGGTAGCGTCGTTTCAAGGAAGCCCTGTAAAGGGAATAACTCTTTCTTCGAGTTAGACTTGAAAGCGTGGCAAGCATGATAGAGTTGGGGAAAGTTGACGAGGACGGAATCATGTGACCGAGATTTTTGTCCATTGTCCTTGAATGTCAATGTTTAATTGCACGTCGTACACTTCATACCCATCTCCATACCTTTTCAGAGTCCAGACCTTTTCCTTGAGGTATGTGACCCATTCATACAAGCTCGTGGATGGATGCTAAGGAGAGGGCTCGATTTCTGACAATTTACAGACCTCAGGCGTAATAGCATGCCCTTCCAAATTCCACTCGAAATTGCAGACGAGATCATCAACATTGTTGCTCAGGACGATCCGTCTTTTTCTTCGACTAAGGCATGCGCACTTGTCTGCCATGAGTTTCATCATCTCTGCAGAAAGCACATCTTTGCTTCCATTATTCTGAAACCCACCTGTGCCTATTTCCCGTCGTCCGACACAGGGATAACCACAGCCACCACTCCTATGCTTCAGCAGCTGCTCGATATCTTCCCGGAGGTTGCTCATCATATTCGCAGTCTGAGCTATCGCATCCCATCCGAAGATCTTAGGAACAGCTCACTTGTGGAAACCTTCAAAAAATTACACGCTTGAAATCTTTCACCGTTTGGCACTTGGATACACCCACGCTTAGCCTTCAATGGAACAATAACTCACTGCGGCCTGCATTGCTCCATTTATTGCATCTCCCAACGCTCATCCACTTCGGTATATTGGTCGTGGAAAATTTTCTGCTCTCCGACCTGGTCCCTTGCGTCAATCTGGAGGAGTTGAAAATGGTGCAGCTTACCGTGTTCGATGAGCCTTTGGCCTCGAATCTGCCTGAAAAGTCGATACGGCTTCGCAGCATTTCACTTGGTTATAAAAGCGCTGCAGTTACCACGAAGATGTACGCGATGCATTGCGCAGATGGAAAACCGTTCATCGATTTCAGTTGCGTCAATCGCCTAGTAATAAGGTTGCTTACACAGAATGACATTGAAGAGTCATTTAAGTTGCTAAAGCACTGCAACCAGCTTGCTAGTATTGAATTGGATCTACCATGTATGTATATCCAAGTCGTACCGATACAGTTATAACTTATCAAGAATCTCACATCTCTTCTTTTCTTTCTTTATAGTGGCGGATGCCATGGAAAATTTGACCTTTACTGGTGTTTCCAAAATGCTGTACCCCTCAATGCAAACACTCAAACACCTTTGCATGAAAGCTGTATTCCATGAAGACATTGGAAGCGACCCTTTGGCTGGCCTCGGTACAGAGCTGATGGACATGAAAGACAACAATGTCATCGAAAGTATCACTATTGAAGTCACTATCGAATCAGATTCGGATTGCAGCCGAGGAGACGAATGGGGTCGCCTTGATACGTTAGCGCAACCAGGGTGGCCAAAGTTGCAGCGAGTTTCGTTAACGATCGTTGTTTTGAGCTCTGAAAGACCTGACGCTGAATTGGAGCACACATTGAGGAACTTGTTGCCTCAGACGCAGTTCCCCAAGTTGTCATCGAGCAAATCCTTTCATTCGAGTTTTCCGTTCGCGGAGAACAAGCTTAATTGTTGACAGATTCCGTAGTACCGATATTTTCGTAAAAGTTTTGCTCAATGCTTGGAGCTATCTAATAATTTACAAAAAAAAAGTGTGCAGATATTAAAAAATTATATCATAGATTTTGATGAATTTTATGCCAACGGAATGGTCTACTAGCTTTTCTTGGTATGTTACATGTTGTTTATGGTACAGTGCTTCAAATCCAGTAGTTATGTAATGGTATTAGTATCTCAGTCGTCAAAGTCCAAAGTCGTCCCCGTCCCAAAGCGCACGGTCTGGACAACCTCTTCGGCCTCTTGCATATCCATATCCATGCTTTCATCTTCACTCTCACCGGCCGCCTCTCGCTGCTCCTCTTCGTCTTCCCTCGCCACCCCAAGAAAATCCAAACAGCCCCACATACAACCCCTCCAAAGCACAGCCGCGTCGCCTCCGAGCGATTTAATAGCGACGCTGGACGACTCCCACGTATACCGCTCCTCCGCCGGCCGGATGAACGTGCTCTGCGCGGGATGCGCAGGATTCGGGCAGCTCCCGACGCCCGTCACCGCGCGCGCCGCATCATCGTCGTCGTCATCGAACTCGCGCTGCCCCTGCTGCCCCCTCCCGCCGGCGCGGTGCTCCTCCGGCACAACGGACCCCGGGACGCACACGGAGAGGATGTCGCGGAACACGCCCACCGGGCGCTGGTCCTGGCCCGTCGCGAGCGGGAGCGCGTAGTACTGCTCCAGCACGGTTTCCGCCGCGCCTTGCGGGCGCGCGAGGAGGATGCGCAGGGCGAGTTCGGTGAGGGGCGGGATTTTGGAGCCTTTGCGTTCGGTTTTGGAAAGGTATTTGCCTGCGCGGTTCGGAAGGGGTTGGGGGAGGAAGGGGTTCGGGAAGAGGTTGAGGTGGGTAAGGTTTTTCATCTGCAGCATTTCTGAGGGGATAAAGCGGAGTTTGTTGTGCGCGAGGTTCAACGACTGTAGGTCCTTCAGGTTGGCAATTTCAGGAGGGATATAGGTGATACAGTTATTTCCTAGCGATTCATAGACCTTAGTCAGTGTGGTCGCGTGCAGCATGAAAAGCATGGATGATACACACTCAAGGAGAGCACAGTCAAATTATGCAAGCTCCACAACTCCATTGGCAACTTTGCAATGTTGTTCTTACCCAAAAACAAGTCCACGGACTCCCTCGACACCCCTAATATCGAATTACTCGATACCGCCTTCCCATTCGGCCCGTGCCTAGGCCGCCCAGCCATCGTCGACGCAGGCGCCGTATGCGTGCGCTCAAACGCTCGACGCGTCGCAGGCTCAATGGTAGACGACGCCAGTCCCGCGTTGATATCATCCACAGTAGAAGGCTCGTTCTTCTGTGGCAGCACGACAATCTTCGCAAGATCGCGCACCACCTCTGGTGGCACCTCGTCGAGATTTTGGCCCCTAAAACGGCATGAATACATAAGATTTCACGAATGGCAAAAACATACGTTAAGTCAATCTTCCGCACGCCAGTCTCGAAGGCGTGCTCAATCACCTCATCCCACAGAAGCTTCTGCCGATTCCTCTCCCGGTCCAGCGGCGGCGATAGAGGAACCCTCATGTCATCGTCGTCCTCATCCTCGTCCGTGTACGGCATAAAATGTCGGTTTGCAGGAGGACTCCTGCTCCTAAACCGCGCCCTCTTCTTCATCGGCGTCTGCTCGGGGCTGCACGCGCCCCCCGACGCGCGCTTCCCGCGTATAGGGCGGTACGACCCCGCGAGCGGGTCCATCGGGGCTCCGCGCCCAAAGCAAGTCAGAGAGTCGATAGAAGACGACGACGCGTGCCCGAACGCGTCGCATTCGTAGTCGCTGTCCAGGGCAAGGGGGTCGAGGGCGGGCGACGAGGGCGGGGACGATGAGGTTGGGTATGGGGATGACGGCGGGGAGGAGGAGGGCGGGCTGCAGGAGGTGTGGTGTGCGGAGAACATTGGGCACACTTGGGGAGGGAGAAAGGAGAAAAGGAACCTGGACGGGGACTTGCTGCTTTAAATAAATTACGCTCCGGGCAATCAACGTTGCAGGAGCGCGATCACGTGGGAGCGCGTCTTCCTCAGGGCTGGTGTGGCCGCTGCCAGTGCCAGTGGTAACGTTATTGCAACGTTGTTGCGTACCATCCCGGAACGCGGCGCTCGATATTGCCTATACGTCTACTTGCAACCTGAAGTGCTGACGACTGAGCGGGGAATTTTAAGCGCTGCCTTTCGCTGGAGAATTTTTTCTTGAATTACTCTAAATCGCTCCATCATTGGTTACTTGGTGGCGTTGCGGGCTTGAATCGGAATCCAGAAGCTTGAAGGTTTGAAAATAAGGGAAATTTTTCAGCATATATGAATATTCCAAGTTTGAATTGAAGCGATAAGGATAGTTTATCGCAGCCAGTGGCAGCAGAACTTGATGATCTTTGAAATTTTGAAGCTACGAAGTTTCAAGCACGTCCTCACGACGTATTATACTTATAGGTATTCAGAATAGTGCCACTAGCATCACTCGACAAGCAAAGACGGACCCGTCGACCAGCACAACGTAGTGGGGGAAAAATAGAAGCTTCAAGATCTCTGCTCCAGTAGCGCACACACAAGTCTAGAAGTCGAGGGTGAAACACACGAAGAGAAAACGCATATTTCACCGACATGAGGCAGTTGAAGGGGTAAGAGGAAGAGGCAATCCAGTTCTTTATATCTTGGTGGCATTTTATAGAACCGGAACGTGCCACCCATGACCATTTCCGGCCATTATTCATAATTGTTGAGGATCTTTGGCGTGAAAACGATCTCGGTTCACCAAAGTAAGGACGCCAGCGAAGGTATAGCAGATTGCTGGGTTGGGTATATTGGCGAATTGATTTGCATATGGGTTGCTTGATGAGATTGAACGTTGATTCGTCACTAAAATTGTGGAAAGATCCTCGAACTCAAAGGTTATCTGCACGCAGAATCTAGAAGTCACATTAGGTATTTGTAAAGACATGGGGTAGCCCTCTGCAATGAAGACCGTATCGAACATTCTATGCTGACGAAGGAGCGTCAGATGATGGCGGAGGAACCGACTCTGAACTGGGCGGAGGTGGTTTTACCCTCGCCTTGAGCATCTTGTAGTTGAACTTCCCTTCCTCTCTCAGCTCCCGCATTCCGCTAGCGAAATCAGCCACCAAATTCTCCCTCGCCGCCCGACGTTCGGAGACAAGGCGGATGATATGCGACCTCTTCGTGGCGTACGGCGCCTTGAATTTCCACGACATCCTGCCCTGGCCCTTGGTCAGACGCAGGAGCTCCTCCTTTTGTAGGTTGCGTGTGTGCTGGATGGCGAAGTTCCTCTCGATGAATTCTTCGCGCTCCTTCCTGGCTTCGGGCTCCATGTCTTCCAGTCTCTGGGGGTAGTAGAAAGGCTCCACCAATCCGACAACAGCGCGCTTGTACGTCTTGTACGCGCGGCGTCTAGGCCATCTAATGTGCGGTACCATGGGGAGATGTAGTTGTCCGTGCGAATGTAGGTGCATCTGACGCCGTAGACGGCAAGAAGGAGGGAGCGAACGTCGGTCTTGGTGACGGATTGGGGAATGCGGAAAGTGGCTTCGTAGGGGTTGTAGGGTTGCCCTGGTGGTGTGTGGTTTCTGACGAGACGCATGACGATATTGGGGAGGTAGACCTTCTGACCCACGACGTCCGTCATATGGGGCCCTCGCGCACTGCAGTACGGAAACCACGGATCGGGTCCGACGCAGTTCTTCAGACTGATATACGACTCTTCTGTTTCGCGCTTATTAAGGTCTCCAACAGCTTTAGGCGATCGTATGTCGCTTTATCAGACGGCGTCAGCCCGTTTTCTGTCGCGTCGGTTGCGCCTGCGGGGGTCTTCCCAAATTGCTTTCGTCGGCGGAGGCGCACGGCAAGCGGCGCAGAGGCTGTCCGCGCCACCTTGGCCATGTGGGGCATCGTCGAAGGCGTCGTCGCATAGGACCGTCGCAGGCCCGGACAATGGCGGACGGCCTGCATTTTGGAAGGAGTAGGGGTTCGGGGAAAGTGCCAACCGGAGGGGAAATTTCTGCTAAAAGGCGCCACGTGACGAGCATGCTTACGGCAAGCGACATCGCTCACGAAATTAGAGTCCACGTTGGCTGCCATTGCCTATGTACCACTTGTTTCCAACGCTGACCCTCTGCTTCTCTGGCACTGCATTACTCTAGTCCGTATCCCTTGGCCACTGGCTAACAGGAACCATGGTTTCCTTTTCTTGTTTCAAGTTCTTCCGCGGCCTGCGGTCCATGTGTGCGCCGATAACGACCGTCATTGGCTTCTCGCTGATGCTTCTCTACGTTTTCATACTCTACCAGCCGAATCGAGGGCCTGGCATCAAGCAGAAGATGGGGTGGCAGTCATATGAAGTCGTAAATCTGATGGGAAGCCCTGCACCCTCCCCAGTGAGCGGAGGAGATCTTTCGACAGAGCCCTCTATTACACCTCCAGGGGTCGACTGGTGGAATGTCACACAGCCCGACGACAAAGTGGATTATTCAAGTCTTCCTTTGGATACTTGGTCTCCAACTCTACCCCATAATACTGGGTGTATGTTTTCTTCTCTTTATCCCTCTAACATACTATTGACGGTCTATGCGTTATATAGTCTCTGAAATTGCTATTTCACGGTGTTTAATCGATCCAGAGATCGCCGGTAAACTATGCAACCCTGACTCTACGAGCGAGCAGGATGCAATCAAAGGGAAATGGGTCCGCGTGCCAAGGAACTTGAATCTGGAAGGAGGATATTTAGCAGGATCCTTGGTTTGTCAAACTTGCAATGCACCGACTGTTATAACGAAAATGCTGACAATCAATTGCAGAACCTGTATTACAGACGAACGCGAAGGCAAGATATCAACCTCATCATCGACTTGAAAATCCTCCCCAAAGATGAAGCACCTCCGGCGTCGGAAGAAGGCTGGAAAAAAGCAAGTACTTCGCTACACGAAGGACTCAGAGGCTTTCCGCCTCTTTATCTCTGGTATAGGACTGGGAAGCAAGGGGGCGAAATGTCCGCAGAAGAAAGATCAAATATCATTACAGAGCTAGATGTGCTCTACGGAGACGACGTCCCTTGGTATGGATTCGAGAGAGTCGAGCGTCCAACCATTGCCGAGAGAGGCCGAGTGCAGCCAACTTGGATAACATACCGGAGAGGTGTCAAGCGTGCGTGACGTTTTCATTCAAATGTAACTCATATGCCTGATTAAAATACACACGTTAGTGGCTCCCAAGGCCCCGCCTTTACACTTCAACCACGATGGGAAATTCAAGATCCTCCAAGTCGCCGATCTGCATTTCTCCGTGTCCTCAGGCACCTGTAGAGACACCATTCTCAATCCATGCGAGCATTCCGACAACCTTACCAACACGCTCATATCACACGTCATAGACCAGGAAAAGCCAGATCTGATTGTATTCACCGGCGACCAGCTCAACGGCCAAGGGACCTCGTGGGATCCCAAGTCCGTGTTGGCCAAGTTTTCTCGGGCGGTGGCGGAGAAGGGCATTCCATGGGCGGCTGTGTTCGGCAACCACGATGAGGAAGATGGGATGGCGAAGGAGCAGCAAATAATGCTTATGAAGTCCCTACCATACAGCTTGGTCGAGAGAGGCCCAAAGGATATTCATGGCGTTGGGAATTATGTCCTCAAGGTCTACAGTCCGGATGCGTACGTCTGTGATTGTTATATCATTGCGAAATAAATTGCTGATTTCCTGACTAGTTCGAAAACCCACACACTCACGCTCTACTTCCTCGATTCAGGCTCATATGCCAAAGGTCTCATCGACTGGTTTGGGTTTTTCACGCCAACCGAATTTGATTACATTCGCCAGAGCCAGATTGATTGGTTCTTACAAGAATCAGGTGAATGCTATCTCTGTTCACCTGGTCACAAGTCAAGTTGACACCTCTTAGCTTCGATAAAGCAAATCGAGCGACCATTCAGGCCTGATGATGGCAAAGACCTGGGCGATGTATGGCAGCGCCAGGAGCAAATCACACCGAACACGAAACTAGCCAAGCCGAACGCACTGATGTTCTTCCATATGCCACTGTATGCATCCCCTCTCTCTCGTCTTTACCTATACCAATGCAATGTTCATTTTATTGTAGACCAGAGTCCTACGCCAAGGCAGACATAAATCCATCAACGGGGAAGCACCTCGACGTTGGGATCTCCGGGCTCGAGCCGCCTGGTCATGCGAAGAACAGCGACGGGTTCTTCGAGAAGGGAGTTCTGATGGCCAGCGAGAGCATGCATGCCTCTAATGGGAATATACACGAGATCAAAGTTATTGGAAATGGGCATTGTCATGGTATATCTCTCGCTCTTCATTGGTATGGAAGAAGAAACACTAATTAGGATTTCTTGTCTTCAAGTTACGGAGAACTGTCGGCGCGTGAAGGGTGTCTGGCTATGTTTCGGTGGGGGAGGGTAAGCACTATTTATCAAATAGCTTTCTGGATCCTTGTTCATATTTCATTGTCCAGATCGTATTCTGGTTATAGCAAAATCGGGTATGTTGATCTCTTTATTCCTTTGTAATTAGCGCCAAGTTTCGACTGACAATTTTGTAGATTTGACCGCAGATTCCGGATATACGATGTGTCTGACTATGGGGAGACCATCAAGACGTATAAAAGGACGGAACACGATGAGATTATTGATGAGATGGTCCTGGCCGGGAACGGGGCTGCTCCGCTATCATGATAGAGACGCGATTGTATATTATATTTGGATCTAATTTATTCACAGACATTGCATGTATAGGTGGTTTCGTCTTTGACCTGACACTCCCGCTCTCTATTATTTTCTTAATTCATGATTGACTAGGTCTTGTACAGGTCTTCGATATGGATGGCCGTCGCACTATGGTATGAAAGTATACTCCAAACATAAATCCATTCAAAAAAACTACGAGTTACAAAGATTCCGAAACAGGTCCTAAAGGATACAAATCATGGGAATGGAGCTGTGTGTAAAAAGCAGTGCATCAAAGGTACAGAAAACTTCAAGCAATATTAATGCGCTTGGGTGTAAGCTCTGGCGTTGTTTTCGGGAAGGTGACCGTCAAAACGCCATTGTCCATAGAGGCTTTGATTTCCTCGTCCTACAAAGTAGATATCAGCAATTTGTGCGGCGGAGCATTAACGAAGAAGAACATACCTTGATACCCTGGGGAAGTTGGAGAGTGCGCGAGAACTTGCCGAATTGGCGTTCGCGCACTGCGTACCCGTTGTCCTCGAAGTCGCTGGACTGCTTTGTTTCTGCAGCGACTGTGAGGCGCCCATTGTGCACGTCGATCTGGATGTTTTCCTTCGAGACACCTGGGAACTCGAAGGTGGCGGTCACCAGATTCTTTTCCTTGTCCTCATGGAGGTCCATTCTTTACAGCTCCTGTTAGTTTGTTGTTCCGGCTGGCTGATATTTTACAGCGTGAGCTCACCTTGGTTTGAAGGAGCGCACAGCGCCTTCGACGTTGTTGCGCTGTTGCACTTGGTTCGAGTTTCTCGCTTGGCGAGGGCCTGACAGCGCTTCGTCAACTAGACGCTCAAAGTCGTAGAATGGCTCGTAGAAGAAGATGTTGGACATAGTGCTTGAGTTTGTAACGCGGTTTTTGGATTGTGAGTGAAGCTGAAGTGCTTGGGTGATTAATTACTTTGCTGGAGCTACGGTCAATGAGCAAGCTTGCATTTATACCTCTGGCAGGGCGCCGAAATTTCGAGAACAGCTAGGATGCTACGTATGCATTCCGCGTCTTTCGAGAAGCGTACAGAAATAGACGCGCGTCTATGTTTGGCGCGGCGTATGCAACTTACTTGCCGTTTTTGGAACACTGCTATTCTGGAAAATTCCGCCTCACTTTATGTAGTTGTATCTCTTGCAATCCTGAGCACTCGACACGAACTAAGAGGTAGCTATGAAGGGTATAAATTCTCGATGAAAGTGAGGTTCCTGACCCCAACAAAAAAATCTACAACTCACTCCTCGAAAGTACTACACACTCTTCAGCTTCATCGCCATGGCCAACGTATTCTTCTATGAGCCCTTCTACGACTTTGAGCGCCTTATTAATCAAGCGCTCTCACCACGCACCGAGACGGCAAATGCCGCTCCAAATCAACAACACTTGGTTGACGGAGCGGTGAGATCCTTTAAACCAAGGTATTATCCCAGAATATGTCTTTTTATATCAACCAAATCTTACATCGTCCCCTTACAGATTGGACCTTCACGAAAATTCGGAGCAAAACGTGGTCGCAGCCACCTTCGAGTTCCCAGGTGTCTCGAAGGAGAATATCCAGATCGACGTCCACAACGGCAAACTCACCGTGTCCGCCGAGACGAAGCAGGCGGATGCCTTCAACGAGAGTGGGTACGCCGTGCGTGAGCGGCGGTTCGGAAAATTTTCGAGGACATTGCAGCTTCCCCTAGGTGTCAAGCTATGTTTCTTACTTTACAGCACTTGGATCCAACGCTCACGTACTCTTACTCAGGACAAGGAAATTAAAACATCCATGGAGAATGGCGTGCTCACTATCACCTTCCCTCAGACGACACCAGAGCAGGCGCCTAAGTGAATCACTATTTCTTGATCGTGAGGTAGAAGATATATAACCACATTATGATACCTTCTCTTACCGGCTTAACATGCTATACTATTATCACCTTTGTCAGTGCTTTCTATATTGGAAATGTAATTTTAATGCCGAATACCTCATTTAACAAATTAAGCGCCTAGAGCTGGATTCAAGCAAAAAAATGGAATATAGAGGAAGATCTTTGATTATAGCAGTTACAAATAAATCTACAACTATGGATGTTGTTAGAATCGCGCTGACATGCTGCTGATGTCACATGTGTGACGGAGAGACTGTGAGACGCGAGGGAGGAAACTGCTGGTATTAACCAGGTTGCGAATAGGGGTACAGAATACTGTAATTACTATATATATGGTTTATGGCAAGTTTATGGGACTGATCGGCGGAAGGAGTGGCTGCGTAACTATTATGAAAGGAAAGAGATGTCCATAGAAGAAAGGAATGTCTGTAGAAGGAATGAGAGGAGGGATATCGTGACAGATGTCTAATCACAAACACCTCCAAATCCATAAAGGAGTGCCTGTTAACAATAAACTCGAGAGACAGCCTTATGTATCAAATACTCGTAGATTTAACAAAATTCAAAAGGTGGCACAAAATCAAGCATTGCGTGTTTCCCACAAGGTAACTTCGCTGTCAGGTTCGCCTGGCTCGCGTCTTATGTTCACGGTTTCAACTTTACCAAGAAAGGTCATGTTTCCATAGAATGCCTGCATAGGTGACGCCAGTACAGGATTTGTTGATTGTGCGTGGGCGTGCCACCGTGAAGGCCTTTCGTTGCGCTGGAAATTATGGTCGATATTGCCCCAGATTACCTGCTTAGTAGGTGCCACTGCATGGATTGTCGATTGAGCATCCGAACATTCGTCCCTCTGGAGTTTATTGTCAGAGCTGTCACCGTATGCCTGCTTAGTAGGTGCCACTGCAGGGTTTGTCGATCGAGCATCCGAACATTCGTTGCTCTGGGATTTAATACCATAATCATATGGGGGCGGTTGGTCGTTATCGTTTGTGGAATCCTTAGTCTTCAATCGGAAAAGATCTTTCAAGGCGGTCATGATGTGCATGTTCTGGTAGATCACAAAAAAATCAGCTTCCTTCATGTATGGAGATATATAGAACACATACGATGATTATATCAGGGAGTAGAGTAGTTGGGATAGATGGGTTGCAAGTTTGTACTAGTGATTGAGCAAGATCGCCCCGCCTTTTATCTGCACTTTCTCCAATGCTGTTGCCTTTTGTGTGCCATTCAATTACTCAAGGTTGACTCAAGAGCTCAAAGCGCTCAATCTTTATGTTGCCTTAGATACACTGGGCCCACACCTTGACAATCATTCCAGGGCCATTATTCAATATTGTGGGTGCCATGGTCCCGTATAGGATTAGATCTCACAAACCCTACTAGTAAATTTGGGCCACCATAGGTACTCAAATTTTTACTGACTTAGGCAGGCAAATTTCAGGTGTTTTCGGCGTCCTATACAGAAATTTGGGCGTTTTTTCTGGGCTCAGAAGACCTGATAATGCTGCGAGAGGGCCACACACGAAAATCCTGATTAGTGAGTGGCAATCATCCTCATAATAACAAAGACATATTCATTATCATTTAAGCATTTCCTTTGTACATACTAATTGTCTACTGTGCGATACACTGATATTATCAGATGAGTGAATGCCATGGCACACGAGAGCGCATGTCTTAATCAAAGAAAGCTGTTGATCGTCTCTATAATTCCAAGTGGAAGAATGGACATGCTTCAGTGGGTCAATCTGGATCTAGGAATTCAACTCAGATGTCTGGCGGAAGAAGAAGAAGAACAACAACCCCCACCGTTGCTGCTGTCCCGCTCTCTCAGCCTTCTGTCCACTTTGTAACAATTGTAACAAGCAATGCGCCCACTGCCGCCTACGCGAAATATCTTCTCACGAATGGGATAGCGGAACAATAGACCTGGTCCTCCCATTTCCATTCCCTTCCTCCGTGCTCACACTATGTCCCGCGTAGCGCAGTCTTCGCGACCTTCACAAGCGAACGGACACCCTTCTTGCCGGGACAACAACTCCATTTCATCCACCACCTCGGGATCAGCGCGTGGCGAGCGAATAAGCACGAAACACGCTCAGTAAGGGCCCTTGGGTGACGAGTCGGGCTGATCCCTTTCGTTGTAGCCGGCAGTGGAGTCTTGCAGTAACGCTACTTTTGGTCTCTATCAAACAACTACTCGAAGCGTTAACTCCATAAACATCGCGATGTGGATGGCTGTCGCGTTATAACCATATGGTATGAAACTATACTCCAAATACAAATCCATTCAACAAACTACGAGTTACAAAGATTCCGAAAAGAGTCCTAAAGAATACAAATCATGGGAATGGAGCTGTGTGTAAAAGCAGTGGATCAAAGGTACACAAAATTTCAAGCAATAGTAATGCGCTTGGGCGTTAGCTCTGGCGTTGTTTTCGGGAAGGTTACCGTCAAAACGCCGTTGTCCATGGAGGCTTTGATTTCCTCGTCCTACAAAGTAGATATTAGCAATTGTTCATCGGAACATATCAACGAAGAGCATACCTTGATAACCTGGGGAAGTTGGAGAGTGCGCGAGAACTTGCCGAATTGGCGTTCGCGCACTGCGTACCCGTTGTCCTCGAAGTCGCTGGACTGCTTTGTTTCCGCAGCGACTGTGAGGCGCCCATTGTGCACGTCGATCTGGATGTTTTCCTTCGAGACACCTGGGAACTCGAAGGTGGCGGTCACCAGATTCTTTTCCTTGTCCTCATGGAGGTCCATTCTTTACAGCTCCTGTTAGTTTGTTGTTCCGGCTGGCTGATATTTTACAGCGTGAGCTCACCTTGGTTTGAAGGAGCGCACAGCGCCTTCGACGTTGTTGCGCTGTTGCACTTGGTTCGAGTTTCTCGCTTGGCGAGGGCCTGACAGCGCTTCGTCAACTAGACGCTCAAAGTCGTAGAATGGCTCGTAGAAGAAGATGTTGGACATAGTGCTTGAGTTTGTAACGCGGTTTTTGGATTGTGAGTGAAGCTGAAGTGCTTGGGTGATTAATTACTTTGCTGGAGCTACGGTCAATGAGCAAGCTTGCATTTATACCTCTGGCAGGGCGCCGAAATTTCGAGAACAGCTAGGATGCTACGTATGCATTCCGCGTCTTTCGAGAAGCGTACAGAAATAGACGCGCGTCTATGTTTGGCGCGGCGTATGCAACTTACTTGCCGTTTTTGGAACACTGCTATTCTGGAAAATTCCGCCTCACTTTATGTAGTTGTATCTCTTGCAATCCTGAGCACTCGACACGAACTAAGAGGTAGCTATGAAGGGTATAAATTCTCGATGAAAGTGAGGTTCCTGACCCCAACAAAAAAATCTACAACTCACTCCTCGAAAGTACTACACACTCTTCAGCTTCATCGCCATGGCCAACGTATTCTTCTATGAGCCCTTCTACGACTTTGAGCGCCTTATTAATCAAGCGCTCTCACCACGCACCGAGACGGCAAATGCCGCTCCAATCAACAACACTTGGTTGACGGAGCGGTGAGATCCTTTAAACCAAGGTATTATCCCAGAATATGTCTTTTTATATCAACCAAATCTTACATCGTCCCTTACAGATTGGACCTTCACGAAAATTCGGAGCAAAACGTGGTCGCAGCACCTTTGAGCTCCCAGGTGTCTCGAAGGAAAATATCCAGATCGACGTCCACAACGGCAAACTCACTGTGTCCGCCGAGACAAAGCAGGCGGATGACTTCAACGAGAGTGGGTATGCCGTGCGTGAGCGGCGGTTCGGAAAATTCTCGAGGACGTTGCAGCTTCCCCAAGGTGTCAAGGTATGTTTCTTATTTACAATACTTGGATTTCAACGCTCACGTACTCTTACTCAGGACGAGGAATTAAAGCATCCATGGACAATGGCGTGCTGACTATCACTTTCCCCAAGACGACCCCAGAGCAGGCGCCTAAGCGAATTACTATTTTATGATTGCGCAGTAGCAGATATATATCCACATTATGATACCTTCTCTTACGAGCTTATTATAACATACCGTACTACTGTAATCTTCATCAGTACTGATATTGGAAATGTAAATTTCATGCCTCATGCCTCATACAACAAATTAAGCGCCCACGAGCCGGATTTAAGCAAACATTGAAATACAGAGTAAGATCTATAAACATAACTACTACGAACAATGCCATAATCATGAATGTCTAATTGTGAACACCCTAGGTCCATATGGGAATTGCTGTGAACAATTAACTTGTGGAAGAGGCATGAGATGAAGGACAGTTGGCCGGATAGGTTGATCATCTCATTGAAGACTGGCGTCTAGATGGTGAGTGTCTTGAGGCGAGCGATCTTCTCGATGAGTTGAATCCTCCCAAAATCCTCGACTTTACTTCGTGGCCAGTAGCGCGGGTGATCGGCCGTCTCTGGTAATGTGAAGAGCAGATATTCCAACATACGACATGTAACTTTTGTTTTTATTGCCATTGGGCAGTTGTTTGGGGGGTAGAAGTGTTCGGAGCGATGGAGGCAAAGACGCGCTTTCTGCAGAGATGAGGGAATTCATGGCACATTGACACAAGAGCGCATGTTCTAACCAAAGAAAGATGTGGGTCATCCTGGGCAACGGTATCAAAGATCGTCTCTATAATCTCAAGTGGAGTAATGGAGATGCCTCAGCTGGGTCCATGCAGGGATTTGACTGGATGTCCGGAGGAAGAAATGGGCCAAATGCCGCCATCAACTATGGGATTCTCACGGGTGGGATAGCGGAACGATAGACCCTGTCCTCTCTCTTTTCCACTCCTTCCTCCTCCGTGCTCACACTATGTCCCGCGTAGCGCAGTCTTCGCAGCCTTCACAAGCGAATGGACACCCTTCTCGCCGGGACAACAACTCCATTTCATCCACAACTCGGGATCAGCGCGCGGCGAGCGAGGAAGCACGAAACACCCCTCAGTAAGGGCCCTTGGGCTGTGGTTGAGGAGTCGGGCTGATTCCTTTCGTTGCAGCCGGCAGTGGAGTCTGCAGTAACGCGACTTTTGGTCTCTATCAAACAACTGCTCGAGGCGCTAACGTTATGGAGTCAACTGAGGATGGACGAGGAAGGGGTCAGCAATGTTTATGTTCGCTTGGGCAATGACTTCAATTCAGCGGTGGCAGCCTTTGCACAATTCAACATTGAAATGAAGTAAGTTTTTTTATATTCTGTATGCTTGTTGCTGATGGTGGATATATTGTCAAGTGAGCTGCTAACGGTGCCAGAGGATCTGCGGAATGTTTTGGAGCAGTGTCTAGCGGAGGAAGCCACGCCGGAGCATCTCGAGCTCTACCTACCGACTGTTCGCCAAATTATCACCAATCTCCTGCAAGGGCTTCGAGGAAAGCAGTCTATCTACCGCAGGATTGTGTCGGATCATCGACATAGATCTGGGAATTCTGACACTGACCGCACTTCACGTAGCAGTGCCTCTGCGGCGCGCCGCGAGGGCCATCGTTCTCAAGGGTCTCAACAAGGCACAGATATTGAAAGAGGGGAAAGCGATGGTATGAGCCGTCGCAGCGGCCAGTCATACTCGAGAGGGAGGGCGTCTCAAATAGCTGAATCGTCTAGAGGGAACGAATTTGTCGGGGGATTTGCTCCAACCATTGCGGAGCACCCAACTGGCCAGAGCGAGCGTTCGCCCGATCTTCAACGATCGCAGTCCAATGAGCCCTTCGCTTCTTCCCAACGGCGGTCGAGAGAGGAGGTTCTACCATGCCACAGCGTCTTCCTCTCCGTCCAGCTTCAGTACGCCATTGCATACGCCGTTGCAAGAGGCGCAGGAATTGCCAAATACAAACATGCGAAGTACAGCGCCACCTACAGAAGACATACCATCAAATCAACGCCCAACATCACCTCCACTTGTCCCAGCCAACGTCACACGTTATTCCCTTGTCGACAAGCCTGTCGAGAATCACCAAATCTTGCGCCAATTATTTCAGTCGAACCTTCAAGTCCTCAATATGCCATGAATGGAACTGCATCTCCACCGCCTCCGGAAACCCCACCTATCGACCCCCCTCCTGCCGTCGCACAGTCATTAGCCGCCTTGAAATCTAATGATGTTCTGCTTGAACGCCGCGCGTCAAAACGATTTTCGATATATAACATCTCTAAGATGACCGGAGCATCGACTACCCGAGAACGATCCATACGGGGGTCTAATCATCCAAACCGACGATCTTTAGCAGCTACCGGAAATCTCACTCCAAATGAATTGGCCGTCTTGACGAAGTGGACGACGAGGAGACTGAAAGACCACCTGAGACGCCGGAGAGAGTCAGGCGCATGATTTCTCGTTCGAATACTCCAGACAAGCGAGCCCCAGCTGTGCCACCTTTACCCACAACGCCCGCGAGAACGCCCGAGCCAACGCCAATGGTAGCGCAATCTGTCTCTGCTGGCGACCAATCTCCAATTGACCCTTCTCGGATAACGATATTCCTACAGCTGGGACGAGAAGTGAAGAAGGTTGTGGTGGAGCCTGGTATCACCTTTGCTTCTCTGCGGGTTCTTTTCGTCGACAAATTCTCGTACAATCCGGGCCTGGATAATTTCCCTGCGATATACATCCGCGATCCTTCGAGTCTCGTACAGTACGAGCTCGAGGATACGGACGATGTCAAGGAGAAATGTCTCTTGTCACTGAATATTGAACGTGCGTACATTGCTTACAATCTTTGTGCTACCAAATGCTGATATGCTTATGGCTATACATAGCTCTGGATCAAATCAAGCAACACATTGATGCTCAAATATCAAATCTATCCAACGATATCAAAGAGCTGAGATCGGCTGTCACGTCCAACAATCGCCATTCGTCCCATTTCCCAGATATCACAGCTCAGCCCTTGGCCGAGAGCACTCCAGCCGCTAGGCCAACCGATCGACAGTTCCTTCATGGCGCCCGTCGAGTGTCTGTGTTCATGGGCGGCTCGAACTCGTCGTTCATGTCACAAGCGGTCCCACCATGCCAAACATGCCGCCGATCCAGTCGCAGATGACCGGCCAGTCGCTGCAGCCCCAGATGACCGGCGGCTCGGTGCTGTCCGAGTACACCAGCCGCGTGGTGACCGATCTGAAGACGCAGTTCGACGAGGTGCAGAACCTGCGGCGCGACCTGGGCATCATGCGGCAGCTGTACACCAAGTTCATGACGTCGACGAAGGAGTCGCTCGGCGCGCTGCGCACGCAGACGCAGAACGTGAAGGCGCTCGCGACGTCGAACGTGGGCGGCGCGCGCGCGTACATCGACTCGGGGAAGAAGAAGCTGGACGTGCGCAGCCAGAACGTGCTCACGGAGGTGGAGAAGCTGCAGGACATCATCGAGAGCGTGAAGGACGACGTGATCAAGCGGCACGTCACGCCGAACGCGATGTACTTCAAGAACATCAAGAAGGACATGGACGCGATCGCCGCCGAGCTCGCGAGCCTGTCCGAGCACATCAACACGATCAAGCCGATGTGGAAGAAGACGTGGGAGGAGGAGCTGCAGAACATCGTCGAGGAGCAGCAGTTCCTCACGCACCAGGAGGAGTTCCTCAGCGACCTGCTGGAGGACTACAAGGCGATGGTCGAGGTGTACGGCCACGTCGAGAAGGTCATCACGCTGCGCAAGCCGAACGGCGTCGGGCGCGTGAGGAACACGGGGCGCAGCTTCCGCCCGCCGCCGCGCGAGGAGGGGCACGACGGCTGAGCACGGTGATGCTCGAGATCAAGGGCGCCGCGGCGGTCGACCCGGAGCGGCGGCTCAAGGCGATCGAGGCAAGCCAGAAAAACCGGGAGAAGGACCTCGCGGCGCGCACGGACGACCTGCAGCTGGAGATCCAGGACTTTGTGAGCCAGAAAAAGCTGAGGCTGACCGGGGGCGCGGAGGAGGTGGAGAGGGTGCGGCAGAAGAGGAGCGAGATGACGATCAAGGCTATGTTTAATGGGGCGAAACGACGGGGGGCCCGTCGTTTGGTGTTCTGGAGTCGCCGACGTCGCCTACGCCTCTGTAATATCGTCTTGGTCGTCTTGGGTGGGCGTATGCTCTGTTCGTGGATGTGAGGTGTTTTGTTTTGTCTATCGACCTTTTGCTGTTCATTTATTTCTTTTGCTTTCGATTTTCAACTTTCGACTTCTCTGCATACTTTGATTTTGGCTTCTTTCGGATGCCGCGTGCTCATGAACATTGACTGTTTCTGAATTGTCGTATCCTATGGCCTACTGGGACATTCTTTTTGACCTCGTATTTAGCTCTATAACTTGCATTTTCCGTTTTAATGACCCAATAATGACCTATAATTATGAACAGCGCTTAAGCTTGCCATAAGTAATGCAATCATGATGTCTATTGGTTTTTCGCCTCGTTGCACGAGTCAATTATTTTTGGACCTAATATGTACATTGCACGAAGCGACTAACATTTTGACGCTAACGTTTTATATGAAGTGGCACAAATTTTAGTAGAGACTGTAAGACTGTTTGGATTATCTGAAGATAGTGGAACAATGGGTCGAGCATCTATCTCGTGGGATATGGTACATGATTTGGATTCCGAAAGCGATCGATAGCAAGAAAGAGAGACTGAACGAGGAGAGAACGTGTATGTATGAAGGGCAAATCAAGGATAATCAGGATAATGGACTAATCAGGCGCTCGGCTTTTCCACCTTGGCGCTGTCTTCAGTAATGGGAGTGACAGTTGTGGTCGATTTGCCGCCTACGAGAGAGCGGAGCGACTTGGCTTTGTTCGAAAGGTCACCACGCCATCGCAGAGGATGGGAGCGTCCACTAGGGAGATTACTGCGCATGAGCCATACAATCCAAGTATCGATTGTCCGGGGCCACACACCTGGTTTTACTTGGACTGGAAGGACTCTTCGGGGGCTCTCCAGGCAGACGAACGCGCCGAGGCGTCATCACGATGTAGGATACGTCGAATGGTAGGTTGAACGCCATTGGTGGTAAGTAGTCGCAGTCGCAAGTAGGGTGCTAATGGATGCGATAAAAGAAGGCTAGCAGAGCTCCTGGCCAGTTTGCGTTCTTTATACGGCTGAGAGTCGTGCCACAGTGGCTGCTAGGTGGCGGAAGCACCGAAGTGCGGAAGAGGCGGAGAGGAAGAGAAGGTGAGAGTTAAAGGTAAAGAGAAAATTTGCTGTCTCGGCGAAAGTCTATTGTACAGGATACCATTGTCCCAGGCCATACTTATGCCGGTCGACAAGGGCCCAGCATTTGCAGAGAACAATGCCGTAAGATGAGGGTGTGGGTAAAACTTTGGAAGGGATGCTGAAAGTGGTGCTATAATTGGATTGGTGATCATCGATCAGCATCTTATCTGATAAACCGGTGACCCGGGTACAACAAAAAAATCATGAAACCTCCTGGGGTCGGGACAGCTTTCGTCATTCAAAATGAAATCAAACCCCCAAAGCTTTTTCTTGATATGCCAGATCACTCAATGTCCTCTATTTAATGTCCTTTTCTACGCTATCCTCCTTATTTCGGTTCCGTGCGCCTTCAGTTTCTTGGGTTTCACGGGCTACAGACGGACACATCTACGGGAAGATAGTTACAAGAGCTATGTCTTCATCGCGAACGAGCGAACTACCCAAGTCTTCAATCCCCATCTTCACCACGGTTGCGGCGTACAGAGCATGGAGGAAAGAGGCTTTCCAGGCGAACAAAACTGTGGGTTATGTACCGACAATGGGCGCCCTCCATGAAGGACATCTGTCTCTCGGTACGTGCCAGGTTGCATCGCACGCGATATCCTTTCAGCTCACACCAACGATGTTCTTATCCAGTTAGACGATCTCTCGCAGAGAACGACCTCACCGTCATCTCCATCTTCGTCAACCCAGCCCAATTCGCCCCACACGAAGACCTCGCGACATATCCACGGACCCTAGCGCGGGATCTCGAACTTCTCGAAGCGGAAAAGATACCCTCCACGCAAACGCCAGTGGATGTGCGCACCCCGTCGGCCGTGTTCCTCCCATCAGTGTCAGAAATGTACCCCTCGGGCATCGTACAGAACGTCGCGGAGCAGAAGGGCACCTTTGTCGAGGTGAAAGGGTACGGGCACCAGATGGAGGGCATGAGCAGGCCCACGTTCTTCCGCGGCGTGGCTACCATTGTCACTAAACTATTCAACGCTATCGAGGTACGTAGATTCGCTCATTGGTCCGTTTATCACCCATAACTCTGATATATGCACACCACGCAGCCTACAAACGCGTACTTTGGCCAAAAAGACATCCAGCAAGCTCTCCTCCTCAAGCGCATGTGCCGCGACCTCCTCCTCTCGCACCCGGAGCCGCAGAACATGCACATCGTCCCCACCGCGCGCGACCCCGCCGACGGCCTCGCGCTCTCCTCGCGGAACGCCTACCTCACGCCCGCCAGCCGCCGCGTCGCGCCGACGCTCCGCCGTGCGCTGCTCGCGGCGGAACGCGCGTGGGACGCGGGGCGGGCGAAGGCCGAGTGCATCGCGCAGGCGCAGGCCGTGGTAGACGCGTGTGCGTGGGAGGCGCAGGCGGATGGGCGGGAGGTGGCGATGCGGCTGGATTATATCGAGATGAATGATGCGGAGAGCTTTGAGGTCGTGGATCCTCGGGCGCGCAAGGCGGATGTTGGGCTGGTGATCTTGAGTGGGGCGCTGAATGTGGATAAGACGCGCTTGATAGATAATATCCTTTTGGGAGACAGCGGTAAAGTCTTAGGATAGGATTACAAGATTCTGAATCATGTTCTCTTCGCGTGTCGGCTCTATCGGGATTTATTTGCGATCTCACGACATGCAGCCATGGGGAAGTACGACATGCCTGCACAAGAGAACATGTTCGATTTTCGAGTACGGGGTGACGCCTTCACTGGTAAAGGGAAAATGCCTAGGTTCAACCTATTCTCTCCAGGTTAATTGATGAAGAACTGAGAATTGAGGGATCCTGGTGTCCAGAGCATGGCCTAAGTATTGACTCGAAAATAATGTAGACTGTGTCCCTATCAACAAAAATGCCAGCCTAACCAGGTAACTAATCCATCTGCTTTACAAAAACAGCCCAACAGCACCCTCTCACGAATCCCCACTAATATCCAGCAACTGCTCTATACTCTTCCCCAGATCCCCATCATTGGCCTCCAGCACCCACTCCACCACCTCCAGATCCACACTCGGGAAGATCTGCCTCAGCGTCTCCCGCGACGCCGACGCCGCCTGCTCGTGCGCGGTATCGATCTGCGCCTGCACTCCCGCCAGGTCCAGCGCGGGCGTCGGGGTCCGGGATATATGCGCCCCTTCTCCGCCGCCGCCGTAATGCAGCCCGCCTGCGAGGCCGGGCCCAGCCAGGCTCTGCACGCGCGGGGGCAGCGGGGGAGGCACGCGAGTGTTCGGCGACGCGCCGCCGCTCGGCGGCGCCTGCCGCGACGGCCCCATCGCGAGCTGGTGTTTCGTGAACGGGCCCGGGCGCGAGGGCGTCTCTTCCGGTCCTCCGAACCCAGGCGAGGCGCCAGGCGACGCGGGGTTGAACGACGGCGACGGCACGCGCCGCACGCGCGGCTTGTACGGGGTTTGGATTGTGGGCGCGCCTGGGCCGTACGGCGTCTGCGGGGTTGTCGCCGATTGCGGTGTCTGCAGGGACTCCCACCCGCCCGACGTCGACGCGGCCGAGGCCGCCGCCGCCGATTCCGCGCGCTGCTCGCGGCCGAGCTCAAACGGCGCGAAGGGCCCCGGGAGGTAGGAGAGCTTGTTCAAGTTGTTCTCGGCGCCGTCGAGCGCCTCGGTGAAGATGCGACCGATGGCGTTGAGCGGTTTCGAAATGGTGTCGCCGGTTTTCTGGAGGAGGCGTTTCGCGTCTTCGGAAAGGGTTTGGGCGGGGGTGGGGAGGGAGAGAGGTTGAGCTGATTCTTCGCCAGCGTGCGGTGAGAGCACGCCCGGGCCTTGGAATTTGGTCTCGGCAAAGGAAAGCCGAGGTGATTGAGGTTCGGAAGGAGGGAGTGCTTGTATCGCCTCTTCGACGTTGCTGTAGAGAATTATTAAAGTTTGAAAGGTGAGACGAAGAACATAACATACTGCTCAAATTCCTCCTGGCTGATGTTGGATAAGGATGTGTGGTCCATGGATTCTATAAAAGAAACTGCACCCATCTAAGGTGGAACGTTAGGCGATGCAATGTGAATAAATCATAAAACAATATACCAGACTTGAAAGGTAATATCCAGCTTCACTTTGTAGTTTCTCTGGATTGCGGAATCGATTGATAAACCTGACGATGTCAATCGTAAAGTTAGCTGCAGATGCGCGATATAGTTACGTACTCCATATTTGACAGTAGATGTTCAGGATTCGCCTTGAGCACAACGAATATCAGAATTGGAACAAACGAATCTGCGCCCTCTTCTTTGTGTAAATGTCGAATCAGGCCTGAGTTGAGAGCAGAAATACGTCAGCAATGCTTCAATACTGGTTTGCGAAGTATGGCGGACCGAAGATGACCTTGCAACAATTCAGAATACAGATCAATTTATCGCGAGGAGCTTTGTAATGGTTGATCTTCAATAGTTCTGCATAAAACTGTTAATTCAAGATCCACGAATAGATGAGTTTGTGTACCTTGTTCCGCAAACATCAAGAACCCTTTACTCCCTTCGCCCTCGGGGATATCAAGATGCTTCTCCTCCAACCATCCAAACAGCGCGATTCGTTGTGATAGCACTCGATCCCTTTCAAGGTCATCCGTCGTTATCGGTCGAGGGGGGTTAGCGAGAGGTAATTGTGGAGTGAATGTGCTTGAAGAGGGTGGTAAGGTCATTGCTCAGCCACACATAGTGTACGTCAACTGACAAATCATATAACCGGTTCATGACGAGCTTTTCCATGCCTTCCATGGCATTTTCAAAATCGGCGTCAGAGGTGTTCTTCCATACGTCACATTCTCGCATTTGTGTGGAAATGAACTAAATGGTGGAGTGAAATATTAACAGTCACTTAGTCAGAAAGGATTGTATAGAGCAACTAGAGAAGACGTACTGAGAGGAAATCATTGATTATCTTCACTTGATCATTTACTGTAAACGTCCGTTTTGCAAAATTGCTCAAGAACCTAAGAATACAGAATGGATAAGGTGTTTGAATGGATACAAGAAAACATACGATCGCAAGTATTTAGATACAGGTTCCGCACTCTTCGACTTCATTTGATCAAGGAACTTTTGGAAGTCAAATCCTCCATCGTTGGCCTTGGGTGCTGGCGAACCAGTGGCACTGCGTGGCTGATTAGGAGTAGGAGGTCCTGAGTCGACAGCCTTTCCAGTATCTACTCTCCTTCCGCCATCTGACCCATCCTGCTGCGCTGCAAATGATGATAGGGTTGCCGGAGACGGTACAGCCCTCGCCGATGCATCAATTGACTGCGGCCGCGAACGCGTCAGTGGTAGGGCGAAGCTCCTGGCCAACGAAGCAAAGGAGGGAAAGGCCGATGATGGTGAGGTGATAAGAACAGGCGCAGGAGTGGTGGGGACAGAATCTATAGGGTTTGGGCCAGGACTTGTGGGCGATGAGACATATATGTCCTTCACCGGAGGCTGGGGCGGCGATGGCGTCCGTGGGGGTGGCGGGTGGCCTTCCGAGGCCTCCCATGCATCGCGCGCTGCGCGTTCCTCCTCGCTCACCAAAGGATCGAATTCGCTGAGCACCTCCTTTGTCACTGCTGCGCTTCCGGGTTCTGAGGGTGGGGTGTCCTTCGCGGTGAATATCGGCTGGTCGAATATTGATGGATCAAGGACTGGCAGAGGCTTAGGCGGCTTTGTTTCTGGGACGACTTCGTCGGCTTCAGATGGGTTTTCATCTTGCCATGGATTGGGAGATACAAGGACATCTGGGGTGTTCAACGATGCAACGACGGCTGGGGCTGCGATGGTGGAAGTGGAATCGGGTTCATCCTTCGTCGATATTGAGAGATCTGCCTTCATAGCCTTGGAATTCGACCCGATGTGGCTAGAGAAGAAGAATGAACAAGTCAAGAGAAGGAGCCTTGTAATTATTTGAGTTGTCCAAGTCATTGATTCTGAAGGCTTGGCATTATTGGAAAGCACGTGGAAGACGCGACTGATTAGCCGCTTATTTTCTGAGTTGCCGAAGTTTGTCCTCAACTTTTCATCCTTTGTCCTTCTTCAAAACTAACAGTCGTCTTGATCTTGTATGACAATCAGAGCCCTAGAGTTCTACAGCGGCATAGGTGCACACTGTCTTCTCTGACATTGCATCAGTCTAACTGGTCGGATTCATATAAGGCGGTTTGCACTTAGCATTGACGCGAAGCAATGTCGACGCCGACGTTGTCCAAGCTTTCGACTGGGATCAGACTGCCTGTCTAGTCTACAGCGCCAACTACGGAAAAAATATTGTCAGAAAAGTTTGTCTCACCTCTAAACCATGGCATCGGACACGTCAATATGTTCGCTTGCTCATAATTCTGCGACAGGTAGACATTTCCACTCTGACTGCGTCCACGCTCTCGCCATATAACGCGAATCTTTGGCTTCTCTCACCAGCCTGTCAACCGTATACTGTGTTAAATCCCAATGCAAAAGGCGCGCAGGATCCGCGAGCACACTCATTCTTGCATCTCGTCCAGAACGTTCTTCCGGAACTGGCGATCTCGAAGCAACATCCAGACCGGTTGCTCGTCGAAAATGTCGCTGGGTTTGAGGTAAGCATCTTTCAGGAAAGACATTATTCTTCCAACTGAAAAAGTGCTTCAGGACTCAAGTACGCGCCAAATTCTAGTTGAAACCCTGCGTTCAATCGGCTACACTACTCTGGAGCTCCTGCTCACACCACTCCAATTTGGCATCCCAAACTCCCGACTGCGCTACTACCTCCTTGCCAAAAAGCGTCCATATATTTTTTCTGACATCTCCCCAGATACCGCCAACGTAGTATGGCGACAAATACCTGGGCAGGGTATCTCCTGGTCCGATCCGCGGTTGGATGGAAAGTCCAAGACTGATGAAGATACTCTGAACTCGATAGTGGGAAAGATTAGCATATATCTGGATGAGGAGAGAGATGAGGAGCATTACCAACGATATAAGATCTCCGATAAAGTTCTGGAAAAATGGGGAAGACTATTTGACATCGTCCAGCCGTCAGCTAGGCGGACGTGCTGTTTTACGCGAGGTGCGCAATTTTATACGAGTTTATATCCAAAAATTGCTCTCTCATGATATCAGGCTATACACAACTCGTCGAACGTGCAGGCTCGATCCTACAAGAAAACGAAGACCTAGATGTATGTTACTAATTCTCAAAACTTCCCTTCCTCCATAATGACTAACTTCTATGACTCCACAGACGACAATGACCTTCGATGCATTCCTCCACGCCCAATCTCTCGGAGCTCGGGACGCCGTTCGTCTCCTACATCCTCTCAAACTCCGCTATTTTGCACCGTCAGAGCTACTACGCATCTTCGCGTTTGAGCCTCCGTTTCCATCGCGTCACACATCCGAGGATACGACCAAAAATCCAGAGGAACAGAAGAAAACAGAGTTCATCTGGCCAGAAACGGTTTCCACCAAATCAAAATACAAGCTCATCGGGAACAGCGTCAATGTGCACGTAGTGCAGATGCTCATCGAGTATCTTTTCCGAGAACCCTGATCATGCGACGTGGATTTTTGCAACCAGGCCGTAATGGTCACTTGCCCATACACTTTCGGTTTTGTTCTTGCTGGAGGGAACTGATACTTTTAGTCCCACCCCGACCCTTTCCATACCCTTGGCCTCCAAATTCCCTGCAAGGAGTACCTTATCCATCCGCCGTCGCGGATACCTGCTCGGCGGCTGGTAACCCCATGTATGGTCCTCTTCCTGATCCTTTCTTTGCTGGCCCTCGGTCCCTGGCACGGAGCTCTCTCGTGTTGCAGTCCATGCATCTACAAGACCCAAGCGCTCCGGCAGACACCCGTCTAGAGGGCCGATAGGGTTCATGTCGCCTCCTACCAATCCACCGTGCACTTCCGGTGCGTGGAGGAACTCTGCGACCGATGCAAGCTGTTTTTGACGCATCTGATCGCTCGGTCCGCTCAGCGACTCGAGATGCGTATTCGCAATGCGGACGACCTTTTCCGGGTGGACACGGAGGTCCACGTACAGCGCCTCGCGCGCCATCGTCGTGTTTGCGAAGGGGTTGCGGAAGACCTTGGCTACCATGGGTGTGAGCGTTCGCGAGATGAGAGTGACGACGCCGTAGCGCGCATCCCGATGTGCCCAGGTGGCAGTAGAGACGGAGGTGAGGGCGAAGGACGCGCGGACCATGGGATGCTCGAGAAGGGCGGGGAAGCAATTGTAGTGGAATTCTTGGAGGAGAACTACTATGTGCGCGGGCGAATGTCGTTCAGGGGAGGAAGATAACGGATCGACGACGGTGTGTTGGAGGTGTGACAGGATGGCCGTAAGCCGTTGAGCTTGATAGGGCTTCATGAAATCCACGTTCCATGTCACCACCGTGAAACTCGCCGCGCCACTGATAGTGGATGTCTGGTTAAGCGCTTGCGGTGCTTTGGACTCCCATTTGCCAGCATCTTGGTTGAATTCATAGAACGGCTGCTCCTGGATCACCTTGGCTGTCGTTTGCTTTTCGAACGTCCCTTGTGCTTCGCTTACATGCGCGTCCATACCAAGTAGTCGAGTGTCTTGAGCGCCCAAGGATCGAAATCGAAGGTGAAACCCAAGATGAAGAGTTGTGACATTGGCCTCCAGTCGCTTGATGGCATGTGGCGTGACTGATCTGTACAGACACCGTAACATCAAGCAAAGTGAAAGCGGCAAGCGGGAGTTGAAGGTGAAGGAGGGAAGGCAGCGAGAAATGAGCCTCTGCAACTAGGACAGAGGATGACGCGATGACGGTTGAGAAAAAAGGATCAACAGACCTTGTGTCTCAACTTTTCGTCTCGGTGGTCAGAAGAGACTAGAGTCACACGCATGCTGTTCAAGCATCATGATCTGGATGTGCCACGTCCTTAAATTGCAAGATCAGGACGAGGGAACTATGTGTACCGTATGAATGTTTTGGCTGTTAACGTTCGCGTACTACTCAAATTGACAAATAGGCTCTGGCATTTCTACTGGTGTTGAACAAATAATGTCAACTCAGAACAACGTGCCCCATGGCTGAGTTGGTTACAGCGTCCGACTGTTATACACTGATACTAGCTGCCTGGTAGTTGCAATCGGAAGGTCGAGAGTTCGAGCCTCTCTGGGGCAGTTCCTTTTTAATTTTATCCACCGACGTTTAAGTGAGAGAGGCCAAAGATACCCAGTCAGCGGCCGAGGAGAATTTTTGGCAAGCGTGGGCGTATGTTTGCTTTTTTTTTTTTTTTTGCGCCGAAGGTGGAACAACCATCGAATCAACGAGTGACTTGTAAAATTCTGTCGCGGTGTAAAGACATACCACAAATTATCTTGGGTTATGTAGTTAAGTATATAAGCTGATTATCGAAGAAAGAGGTTTTTCTGAAGAGTAAAGGAAGGTTAGAAGGCAGCGCTGCCTAACATGGTTTGAGAAGATCCCTACTTTCAGACATCTCAATCATTTGACAAAGGTTGACTTTCGGGATTCTTACCACCTCTGTGCACAGAAGCCATTCTAATTTTTGGTCTGGTAAAAGGACTTAGAGTATACGGTTCGGTGGAGAATAGCCGCTTAAACAATTGTAAGCCCGATTCAGAGTAAAAAAATAATGCAGGCAAGTGTGGTAGATCTCTGTCAGACCTCTTCGACGATGAAAAAGCTCTCCAAATGCAACTTTCGAAAAACAATGGCGAAGGCATTAAAGGTAGCTTTTAGCCAAGTCTACTCTCAATAGCAATTATCTAGTTCCGGAACAAGATGTCTTCGAAGTCTGTGATATGGATTTGAAGGCATGGAGAGGCAGACTGGCGCAGGAGCAATCTTACCTGTGATCATGAGGAGCCTTGTTATTGAGATTTGTTTGTTATTTTTACCATTCCAATTGCATACGCACATAGCGGATGTGGCGTTGCACGCGGTGGCACAGAGCCAGAGTAGCCTCAGCTCCAAAATATCACAGACACCTGGAGATCTAAGCTCGTCCTATGTGAAAGAAAATCGGTGTGCCGCAAGTTGATTACGTTGTCCATCTTGTGATAAAATGCCCCGGTCTGGTTACACATGATGCATTGAAGAGGGTTTATATAGATTACCCTCATGTCATTGCCATGATCTATCAAAAAGGAAGGTTTGTGTTCTATGTCGATTTGAATGCCGACTTACCTCTAGGCTCTAAGTGCATACGAGACGAGACATCAGCCCACATTTCCAATATATAAAATGAGAATTCATACACACCAGTACACATCCCAGCGGCGTTCCGCGTCCGGGCATGGCTAAAACTCTGATCATGAGCCACGGAATCGAGTATTGGGCCTCCGAGCGCTATTTCCAGCTTGGCCAAAATTTCGAGCGCCAAAAATACTTACAGCGGGCCCGATGGCCCAGTGCAGGGCATCCAAGTACGATATGTATGACGAGGATAAACGGACCAAGCCAACGACGTCGCGGCTTCATTTATGTGCGATGTGTGTCCACTGTGATTGATATAAAAATAGACGTGCCACTGATGTATGACAATGTTCCCTGTATGGAAATGTGCAAAGGCGGAGACTTCTATCGCCGTCCTGTGTCCGCTGGATGGGGAATAATTGAGCATTGGCTGTGCACTGCTGTGCGTGTTAATAGTTGTGTATTAGCCCGAAATTACCTGCCAGTAATGTTGTTTGACGCTGAGGGCCATGTGCTTGATTTCTTAGTCGTGCAGGCCGAGGGTGTCGGCCCTCGGGCCTTTGTGAGGGATTGATGCTTTGCCGTAAATCTAGACAAGAGGGAAAGCCGCAGGCAGGACCGCAGTATAGGTATACGTATGTGAGCGACAAACATAGATATGTAGCAGTTATTGGGCTTCGATGTTGATGCCCGAATGCAACGAGAACGTCGAGCAAAATTCTCGGTGCACACAGATGAGAGAAACTTGAGAAGCCAAAAATCTCTTGGCAATGAGAGGAGACGTGGCTGCCAGCTGGTAGCACAGCAGCCGTAGTTGGGTATTGGGTGGACTGCAAAGTAAGACGGAGATGAAGGTTTGGTGTGGCAGTGTGGGCGGCCGGAGGCTGAATCAGCCGAGGCGGCCAAACTGGGAAGTTGCTTTAACGCCGCCCTGAGTTTAAGTTTTCATCATCGCGACGCGTCTTGCTTCCCACCACCATCATCCCCATACCCCTTTCTACGATACCCCTCTCAAAAGCGTCGACGCCCTTCTTACGCTCGACTGCACCCACTCTCCGCAATACTTAATCGTTTTGCCACTTTTCTAGTCTCCTTCAGACCCCCCACCACCCATCACCACCATGGGCCGCGCATTCTACTCTCAAACATACGTTTCGGCCCCCGTTATCCACACTGAGCCTGAGCCCACCCCCATGTGCGAGCGCTGGACCTCCTGGAACCATTTCGACCCGGATTCAGAAGAGTTCTTCCAGGATGCTGAGTACGAGGCGTTCATCGACCCTGCCCAGCGCGCCCGCGAACAGGCTGCAGCAATCACCGCGGCCGCCCATGCTTCCACCGCGACCGGCATGTCCGACCTCTCCGATTCAATTTCGAGCGCGGACAGCATGGGCGAGGGGGAACAGCAGCAGCAGCGCCAAGGCGGTGCCAGCACGAACAATAGCCCAATGGCGGTTGGCGCCGACGACCCCGCGATGCTCATCGCCGGCGTGTACACGAATCGCACCGCGCGATGGGCCAACAACACCGCCGATGCTGACGCCGAGGACGACGAAGACACCATGATCTCCAGTCCGACTGAGTGGCAGCCCCCGACCGAGATACAGGATTTGCTGGCAAGGAGCACCTACAATAACAGCGCATCACCCTTACCAACGCCGCCAGCGTTCGTCCCCTCCCAAAGCACACGCTCCCCCGCGCTCCGCCGCACGATGCCCATCTCGCCCATTACCATTACACGCACGCGGGTGGAGCACCGAGACACAGACGCGGACGCTATGCCCGAGCGCTCGCCTTCTCCAGTGTCTCCGCGTGCGCCCGCTACGCCGCCGCCGATGGCGTATCGTTTACACCCCGCGCGGGCTGTGCGGCCAATGGCGCTGGCCACGCCGTCCCCGCCGCCGAGCGTGACGCCGCGGGTCTACTCGTGGCAGCACCACAGGATGCCTGCGGTGCCGCCGAGCCCGACGGCGACGAGGGAGCGGGAACGGGAGGGCCCGCTGACGAATCCGCTGGCGCGGATGTCGTTTGTGCGCATCGATGCTGGGCCGACTAGGGTGCGCATTCCGAATACGGTGATGTAGGCTCGTTGGCAGCCTGTATCGAGAGTCGAGAACCGGGATCGATGGCCGCGCAATCAAAATCTGCGCATGCTTCTGCACTTGGCAACATCTTAATGAGAGATCCTAGATTAGAGTTTTGAGGCGTGGGTCTTTTGTTATACATTATGTACCGATCCATCTTTATTATTTCGTGTTCGTGGTGTATTTTTCTTGGATCTTGCTCCTTTGCTTCACCGCCGGCATCTTATTCTTTTCTTCCCTTTTTCACTTGTTATTTTTTTAATCTATTCCTATGCTTTGCTCTATCTCCATCCCCCTATTCCCCCATCTGCATACACATACCCCAGACAACATACATGTACCACTTCCCCGCACGCACATTTCTCGCCCACATCACTCACTGTGTGTACGATATGATACGTATACCCTATGTATCCGGTATTACTGTAATGCACATCCCTATGTACCATTTGCACATACCCTAACGACTTGCGTCTTTTTGTTTTTTGTTTAAGCTGTCTACAAACCTGTTCGCTTCCTCGTTCAAAGTTAACTTAATCGTGTGCATGAGCGTCTAGCGATGCACGGTCGCTTCTTGCCTCAGGCTGCTGCATGTTGGCTGTATGAATTCGGGATCTGGGGAGGTCCGCAGGTCTACAGGATTGACTGACATAGTACCGGTGACCATCCAGATTTAGAGCAACACGGAGAACGGTCAAAGTAGGACACGATCCAGTTGAACAGTTTTAACTTGACCACCACAGTGAGGACTCCGACCAGAGAGAAGAGCGATCGATAACACGCAGACACAGACACCGATCGGTATGGTAAACGCATGTCTGAACTAGTTCGCAAACACATGGATGTTCCTCCATTGGCTCTCAAGTCAGCACGAACCTATAGTGAATGTAATCTGGAAGACTGGAGTTGTTGATTGTAAACTTGAAGCGCTTGATAGAAATGAACAGATCAGTAACGTTGTATGCCCATTTGTACAGAATTTACGTCGGCTCTGAATTTGACAGCGGAAGCGAGCTCTGATATCACCATGCGAAGTCAACGTTTTTTGAAGATACTCGATCATAGTCCTTATCGGGGCGCCCAGGGCGCTACTCGACTCTCAGATCTCATTCTCTGTATTAGTTAAAGCTCGCATCGAGTATCTAATTGGTCATTCCGAGTAAAATAAGTCTCCGGAGCTTTACAATATCGACATCATCAATTAAGCGCCCAGGGGTTGAAGCTATCGCCAAATACTTCGGCAAATTTCATAGAACATATCCACTAGCTCCAAGCTTGGGTTCTGCAGGTCAGTAGACCATTCGTATATCCTAAATTCTTCAGTCTATCGCCATGAGGAAGCCTCATTGAAGAGACGGCGCAAGGCATTTGCGTGCTGTTAACAGCCTTGATTCAGAGTTGGGCGGGCTAGATATTTAAAACTGGCCACTTTTTCGTTGGCCTCAACATTTCGGCTGTCTCATAGATTTCCGTCCACATTCCATTGCATCCGCCTGCTTTCGACCATATCAATTCCAGTACACCGCTACAATGAAGGGACTCACTCCCCCTGCTCGTATGGAAGGTATGTACTAATTCAAGAGAACTACTTCACTGGCACGCGCTTGGTTTGAGTTCTAATTTGTGTTATTTATAGAAAGCCTTCCTCGCACCGTTGAAGCTATCAGAGCTGGATGGCAGCAAACTTCCCAAGGGGGTGCAGTTGTCGTGAGTTTCCTTCGTATCTTGATTGGATGGGCTAATAAGTGTAACGATCTTCAGTCAGGCCTTTTAGCCTCTACAGCCGCGGCGCTATTTAACTACATTCGTGATCCCAAAAATTATGACAAACATCCACATTCCAAAAACGCAGTCGTTGCACTATGCTACGGCGCACTGTTTTTCAATATTGGGGCTACAATCAGTGCCTTTATAATCATTGATAAATTGGGATCGTTAACTTTCGTATACGCCCGTCGAAATCCAATCACTATCGGCACTTTTGCGGCTACGGAGACAGCCATCTTAGAGCATTATGGCGCAGGAAATATATGGAAATATATCCTATGGCATTGTGAGTCTATCCCCGACTCGAACCTACGTTTTTAACTGCGTTGTTTCTGACCGAGACGACGGGGATTATTTGCTTTAGGGGTGATCTGCTTCTACAGCGGAGCAGTATGCCTTGCGGCCCTCCTTTTGACATTCATCTGGCTTGAAGAGTTACACTGGATTGGGATCTTGATGTCTCTCCTCGCCATGTTTGCGCTCATACCCCTTTGCTGATTACCATATTCGCGGGAGGTTCTGGAGGCAGTGCAGACCCAGACAAGGAGTCAGGCAATTCGGAACAGAAGCCACTTTTGCTGGTGCCCACAGCCACACCCGCTTCTAGCCAACCGAGTATAGTCCAATAGATAACGGTAATTAGACTATCTTGTTGATGAGCGTGGATTATTCTAATGATTTCTAGATCAGTATTGCAGCATCTATATTTATTTCTTGAAGGCATCAGCGTTCAAAAGCGTCGAAGAGCACGGTTATTACAAGTAACACAGATTCAAGCGCAATACCCCGACCCGACTATATTTCAGAAGTCAGAATATTCTTCCGTAATTCTTTCAGATTTTTCAATACATTTATGTGCATGTGCTACCCTCGAATGCTTTTGGATTACCCAAAGGCCGATCGCATCTGACATAGGACTCGTAATTCAGTAATGTTCGTAAAGTCACTGTACTAGTAGAGTCCGTCGCGAGGCTGCACACCCGTGGCCACGTGGTTAACGCGATGAGGTAGGTATGAAAGGCGAAGGCCACATGCCCCAGCTGGCACATACCCAGACACACAGATCAGAAAAAAATGCCGCTGGTACCTATCCAGGAGTGTCTTAGACTCGCCGCGAGTCGAGCGTACTTAAATGCAAGTGTAAATTAGAGGAACAAACGAAGACAATGGTATGAATGGGGTGCAGATGGGTCTTGTATCAGGTGTGAACGAAAGACGTATGCTTACACAAGGCAGATGTGCACTGTACATGTGGGTTGCAGGTGTGCAAAGCTGCTGCAATGTTCATTGCAATCGCACCCATGGAACGTTGTGATGGGATTAACATTGGCATCAATTAAGCGCCCATCCCCTACAACACCCGCTTTTCAATAGAGCTGGGTTATTGGTCATTGGCCGTATGATAGAGTAATAGTCGGGCACTCTACTGTGCACCCATTTCGCTCAAACTCAAGAAAAATTCACATGTTTGTTACAATGCGGATGCCTCGCAACAAGATCATGAGGATCCCACTGGCATTGTGTTATAACAGTCGGCTTGAAGTCTGAAGTCATAACTGCTAACTGCCAAGCTTTTCTCCAGCTCCGACAACCTCTTTCTTCTTATAATCCAGTAAAACACTTCCAGATCTTCATCTCATACATTGGATACCTTGCAATGACCACACGAGCAGCTAGTATGCATGGTACGTGTAAATTTTGATTAGCAGGCGCAGGCTATCGGCAGCGCTTTGAAGTTCTTGTTTACGAGGTCTAGGATTTTGAATCTAAAGCGTTTTTTCTTCTTCTCATAGTGGAACTTCCTCCGACTGTGAAAGCCGTCAGAGATGGGTGGCAACTTACAACTCAAGGAGGTGCAGTTGTTGTGAGTGTCTCTCTTATCTTATAAATTTTCATATTTCGTGCCAGTAAACAAATTTATAATATCAAATGATAGTCAGCCCTTCTAGCAGGTGTAGCAGCGCAGTTATTGAGCTACTTTCGTACTCCTGGTACTTACACCAACCCGCCAACGCCCCAAGGCGCCATAGATGCAATCCTGGCACTATGCTATTGCGCACTCCTCTTAAACATTGGGGCAACAATCAGTGCCTTTATAATCCTAGATAGGCTGGGATCGCTGGCCCTCTTATACGCTCGAGAAAACCCGCAGCATAGCGCAAAATTCGGAGGAACAGAGATACAAATATTAAAGCACTATGGTCCTGGTCCAAAATGGAGACTGATTATATGGCATTGTGAGTTCAATCAAATTAAAGATGCTAGGCATTCCCAGTAGTCATGCTAAACCAATAACCGACGGGACATAACCTTAGGGTTAATTTGCTTCTATAGCGGCACGGCATGCCTCGCATTTCTTCTTATAATATTTATCTGGCTACAAGAAAAATATTGGATTGGGGTCATTACGTCTCTTGCCTGTGGATTTGTTCTTATGCCTATTATCTGCCTAGTTATTTTTTAAATAGTGCCGACCATATTTGTTGAGTGGCCACAGTCTACTAGTATATATTTGTTTGTGTGCTTTTTTCTCTCAAAAATCTAACTGTTGGAACATAAAGTTGTATGCTTAATTACTATTACTATACATAGCGCCGTTGCATGATTCATGTTGTGGAAGAACTTTAATTTGGTATTAGTGAATCACGATACTTACTACTCTAAGTTATGTGAGGGGGTATACAAGGCACTATCATTGTAAGGACAAAAAGATTGAGTATGAAGACACCTTGAGCAGAACGTGCACGAGTAGTAGGTGCGAACCTGTGTTGGATGCAGCAGAATTCACAAAACCTAATTTGGGAATGCGCTGCCCAAACGCGGAATGATTCGCACGCCAGAACAATACGGTCGCATTAGGGCTGGCTCACACCTACCACTGCGGTTGCTAGTGCATTAGAAAGTGAAGTAATAACTAAACACTCAGAGCTACATTTATATTGTTCGTAAAGTCAGTGTAGCATCTAGAGTCCGTCGCGTCGCACACCCGGCCACGAGGTTTAGGTAACGAAGGGTGAACCGCATGCCGGCGCTGTACGCATCAAGAATATGCACAGTGCCATTGCTTCCGACTTATTGATACTTAGGCCCAGGCTGGCACCACAGGAGGGCATAGGGCATGGGGGGCATGGAAGCACGCGCTTTCCACGCTTACTTAGCTGAAGCAGCGTCCATCCCACCCCGCATGGTCACGCCAGCATCAATGAGCCACACTAGTGTAATAAGTAGCTTCAGATGTTCTTGTCCAAGTAGCAAATTGTGTATTGGAAGCAAAGTACTACTTCTGTAGGGAGGCAAACTTTAAGTTTCATAGATAGCCATCGATTAAGCGCCGATGTGTGAACAGTGATTTATTGGCGCCGGGAACTGAAAGATAAATACACGGTTATGCCCACCTGTTGTAACAAACCTCCGGCTGTATCCAGGCATAAATCTGGCATCATTTAAGACTATAGTCTACAGTCCTCGAAGCTCAAGGCCTACTCGGGTTTGTCGTCATGCTGATATTTACATTAAAAGAAGAGCGCTCTAGGCAATCGCATCGAGGCAATACCCTGCAATACCGACTTTCTTCAGAAATGAGTCAAAGTCAGAGTGGCTATAACTAGAGATTTTTTTATTTGAATCAGGTAACGACTGTCGTCTTATAGCTAACAGATAAAGTTTCGAACCCTCTATCTCACCTCGTCGACTGATAATCGAAAACTTCACTTGCGATGGCCACCCGAGCAGCTCGTATGGAAGGTACGTGTTGCATTGAGCATACCCGGACCTGCAGCATGTCCACTGGCGGCCGGTTTAACCTATGACATATAATATCTAAAACACGATATTTTATTCGATAGAGAAACTTCCGGCCACGGTCGAAGCTATCAAAGATGGATGGCAACTTACATCTCAAGGGGGCTTAGCTGTAGTGAGTATCTCTCTCAATCTTTATTTGTGTCATTCAGACCTCGCATATTTAACATATTGGGACGAGCTAATAGTTTATTAACTCTAGTCAGGTCTTTTGGCAGTGGTTTCCGCACAGTTATTAACCTACTTCCGCGATCCCGCTACATACGATAGGCGATCGACACCCCAAGGCGCTCGAGATGCAGTTCTTGCGCTCAACTATTGTGCACTGCTTCTAAATATCGGAGCGACAATTAGCGCCTTTATAATCCTGGATAGAATGGGGTCGTTGACCCTCTTATTTGCATGTAAGGAGTCGCAACCGACAATCGGCGCGTTTGCGGGTACCGAGATGCAAATATTAAGACACTATGGTGCAGGACCAAGATGGAAGTTTATTATATGGCATTGTAAGTTTATTTCGTCATCATTACCCGACAGCTTCAGCTATTTGAGGTGCATCTTGAGCTGACTAGGATACTGGCATATTGTTTTAGGGTTGATTTGCTTCTATGGTGGTATAACATGTCTTGTATTTCTCCTTGTGACATTTATCTGGCTTCAAGAGGTATCTTGGATTGGCATCATTACGTCTCTTATCAGTGGATTCGCCCTCGTACCCAGCTGGCTAATGATGCTTGTATAGTATCTAAGATAAATTGTATACTTTTCTATTACCATTACCACCGCACCAATCATTTTGTACAAGAATTCCAATATTACACCAGCCTAGATGCCGTGTCTGAATCATGTGTTGCAGTAAAAGCGGCCCCCTGCGAGAAGAGACGTTAGGCAATGAGGCCCGTAGGAGGGGTGAATTAAAGTAGAGAGGAGGCGAAGCAAGAGTGCGAAACTGAAATCAGTGCAGAAAATAGAAAGTGCCGTGATTCGGTGCACACTCAGGCGCACTCCGGAGCGCGTACACATGACGATAATGTTAATCCCATTACTTACACTCTGAAAATCATGATGCTCAGGCTGTAAAGCTTGGAGCCGTGGTCAAAGAAAGCCAAGTCAAACGGGATATTTGCGTTTTCAGAACGGGTGCGATGGTCGGAGCGAGCCGACAACACTGCACCACCGCAGTCTGTGGAAATACTGCAGACTAGCGGCTGTCTACTTGCGCCACCAAAAAGAAAAGAGAAACGCATAAGGTAGCTGTCGTCCACATACTGCGAAGCTCACGTGCACATTGTGACATCGTCCAGATTTAGAAGGCACGCGTTAATTTAGAACAAAGGCGCGTTAAACGCGCTCCCTCCCATGATGATAACATATTTGGTCAATAGAAGCCGTTTTATATAAAAAGAGTTGCCCAGAAACGCGTCCCACCGTGCATTTATTTAGAGACTCAATGCCTGACTGCCAAAATAAGTTATTACACGTTGAGATAAAACAGATAAGCTCTTCGACGCCATCTAAGCTCATTCTACACATTCCTTCTGATACTCGCACAATGCCTGGGCGAAAGAGAAAGGCTACGATTGCTCGTCAAGCTAATTTGGCAACTGCGAGAGCATCACTTTCAGTCAAACGCCAGAGATCTCAGACGCTGTTGGCTTCCGAATCATCAGATAATGATGATAACGATGATAATGTACGTTCTACCAATCTCGCAAAATAATCACTACATAGTATATTAGATGGGCAATGCAAGTGGACAGGAAGAGATCGGAAATGAACATCAAGCAGCTGCAGAAAACATTGATGAAGCAAATGCTTCGGATATTGCAACTAGCTTTCAGCATACTTTTCGCGTCAAGATAGACGAAGGAGCACTTGCCACAGGATCATTTATCGAATCAGCATTTATTGAATGGACCATCGTCACCAATCCTACAGATATTGACGGACCTGCCAACACTCAAGATGATGCTGCATCTACGGCTCTTAATCACAGCGAGGATGAGGAACCTTGTGGATTAGAGATTGAAGAAGATGAAGGGCCAGATACAATCGATAATGTACATGAGAGCGGTAGAGCTGTGGAGGGAGAAGCCGCGGAACCACCTATTCAACTTCCAAACATCCAAACGACCTCTAATGCGACACAATCCGAGCCTGGTCATCTTAAAGGATATGAATACACAGAATTTATTCCTATTCCACCAAAGCGCACCTTGCCGGGCCACATTCATATGGTTCCTACCCAATCCGAAGCTCTCCAGGCAGCGAAAGACTTAAACAAAATCCTTCATCCACAGCGCGACACGGGACGAGGGTATAAAGACCCAGATCTTGATCTATGGCGCCGTGCACGCCTGGAGGGAATGCTTTCCATGTTAAATATGTTCACCAATCCGGAATCGCGCACATACGACGAATGGGGAGCCTCTGCTTGTCAAACCGCAATCGGAATGGGCCGTGGAACACACTGTGCACGAAGACTCTGCGAGCTTAATCGCGCTTTTCTCACTGATCGAGAGGTCCTTCCCGTTAATCCGTACGGTGATTGGAACGAGTCTCTTTTGGTCAATGAAAATATAGTGAACGAGCTCAGCATTTACCTTCTATCCCTCGGGAATGAGATTTCTGCTCAGAAACTCATGGATTATCTTCACCGACCCGACGTCAAGGAGAAGTATGGAATCGAGCGGGATATCAGCCACAAAACGGCCTGTCGCTATCTCCAAGCACTCGGATATCGCTATCAATCTACGCCCAAGGGTCAATATGTCGACGGACATGAACGCGAGGATGTGGTAGCTTATCGGGAACAAGTCTTCCTTCCACAATGGAAGAAATTCTTAAATCGGATGGCAACATGGGATAAAGATCTCAAGGAGACTCTGCCGCCGGGGAGACGAGTCATTGCCTGGTTCCATGATGAATCAGTATTCTACGCGCATGATCGACGTAAAAAAGGATGGTACCACAAGGACGCAAGTGCTAAACCGTACGCAAAAGGCGAAGGTGCTTCACTGATGATTGCCCACTTCGTCTCGGCAGACTTTGGTTGGCTCACCTCTCCCGATGGAAAAGAGTCCGCGATACGCCTCTTCAAGCCAGGGAAAAATCGCGATGGCTATTTCTCAAATGACGACATCACTGAGCAAGCCAACCAGGCGATCGACATTCTAATGAAGTATTATCCTGAATATGACCACATTCTTATTTACGACAACGCCACTACACACCTAAAGCGCGCCGATGATGCACTCTCTGCTCGGAAGATGCCTAAATCGATCCCAAAGTCAGGTGCCAACTGGGGAGTTGAAGTCGCGAAACGCAATCCTATGACAGGAAAGGTTCTGCGTCGTCCAGATGGATCCGCTGAAAAAACGAAGATCTTGATGCGAGATGGACGCCTGCCTAATGGTGATCCTCAGCCACTGTACTTCTCAATGGATCACCCGAACGAGAACTTACGAGGAAAATTCAAAGGGATGGCCATCCTGCTACAGGAACGAGGATTCGGCGACATGTCAAAGGTGCCCGCAGAGTGCAAAAGCTTTAAATGCGCACCTGGAGCAACAAGATGCTGCTGCCGACGTATGCTCTATAATCAACCGGACTTCGCGGAGGTAGAATCATTGCTTGAAACCAACTGTCGTTCCCGAGGTGTTGACGTTGTCTTCCTTCCAAAGTTCCACTGTGAACTGAACTGCATCGAGCAATGCTGGGGACGGGCAAAAAGTGTATATAGGACTTACCCACCATCCTCGCGCGAAGACGATCTCAAAGCCAACACACTCAACTCACTCCAGAGCATTCCGATCCCAATGATAAGGAGGTTTGCTACACGATCTCGCCGGTTCATGGATGCCTATGATCGAGGACTAAATGGTGTACAAGCTGCATGGGCTGCACGGAAGTACAGAGGTCATCGAGTGTTGCCTGAGAATATCATGGAGGAGTTGGAGAAAGAGGGGATCGTTTAGCTACTCGGAGTACTCATTTCCCATCTTTTTCCGCGGAGTCGAAGCAATCTTAATCATTTCTTTGACATCCGTGTGCGTTTTGGAAGACTGATTGACATTCCGCGTGTAGGATTTCAAGATCGGCTATTCCGATAAGCCCAAAATTTCTCATGAACAACAATGATGTCAAAACGATTAATTGCTATTGAACCGATTCTTGAGATGTACTCTAGATTTGAAGATATTGACTATTCTATGGAGACTTTCCTGATATATTCTTAGCCCATGTCACAGCGAGTAACAACACGTGAGCTTCGCAGTATGTGGACGACAGCTACCTTATGTAGAATGGTAACAAGGTATATAGTCCATAGAGCATAAGTAAGATATCTAATCCAGCACCATCCAGGATCAAGTAAGTGTTCAGTCCATAATATAGCATGCCGCATAAAGAAAGAAGAAGCGGCGAGCACAGCTCAACCAAACGTACTCCGTAGTCAAATAAAGCCCTCATCGTTTCTTATCCACCACATCGTCCTCCGCATCACTTGCCATCGTCCTGCGCGACAAAGACGTCGCCGCAGATCTCCCAACAATGCTCGATGGCCGCCTCACAGGACTCCCACTAAGCCGGTTGACCTTTGGGCTACCAGGGCTCACCGGAGTCGGACTGCCCTGGCTATTCCTGTTCAGATTCTGCACGAGATTCTGCACGCTACCACTCGATCCCCGCGCGCCCCTAGCGAGCCTTGGGCCGCGCATGCCGGTAGCTTGCGCTGAGCCCGTGCGCGAGATCGTGGTCTTGCCACTACCGAGCACGATGTCTTCGCCGCTTATTTTCGGCGATGGGCTGCGCGAGGTCACATTGTTGGGCGTTGATGCACCGCTTGCGCTGGCCCGCTTTTGAGGTGTCGGTGGGATAACGTTGGTGGCAGGGGCTGGCGGGGGAGGAATACCAGGTGACGATGAGGCGCTGGACGGCGCTGACACATACGCTTCCTCCGGGGGAGGATCAGCGAAGGTGGGCCTAGGAGGCAGGTCGTCCAGCTCGGGAGGAGGCTCCTTGAATGTCGGCCGTGGTGGGAGGTTGTCGAATTCCGGAGGAGGCTCTTTGAAAGTGGGTCTTTGGAGGCCTGCGTTCAAAGGTGGTGGAGGAGGGGGAGCTGCCAGTACAGGAGGGGGTGGCGGTGGCGTCTTTGCCTTCGCCAAAACGGGAGGAGGCGGTGGTGGCACCAGTGGTGCTGTGGGTGCAGCTGCAGCAGGAGCCACAACAGGAGGAGGTGGGGGCACCGCTGCCACACGCGCAGCAGGAGCAGCCATAGGAGGTGGGGGTGGGGGTGAAGTGGATGCATTAATTGCAGACAGGTCAGACGTCGTACGCATATGCCCTGCGAGGGAAGGGTTTTGCGCAACCTTTTCAGCGGCCAATAGCTGCTGTGCATCTGCGCCGACGGATATTCTGCTCCTACTCAGACGCATATCGACAGGGGCGGTGCGCTTCCTGATCGGCACTTTGCGTTCGGATTCTCTCTTCTTGCGCGCGATGGTGGGTGGGAGCAGGGTATTATAGTGCTTGAGAAGGTCGAGGAACAATACTACACAAAATTGCTGAGAACTTTTTTCAATGTAATAGAAAAATTACGTACGAGTGGGATGACGGTCCTGAACAGAGAGTTCGGTCTCAACTCTAGGCCGAATGATGGCTAGAAGAATGGCGGTGAATGAGAAAGAAACTACACAATAAACAAACGCTTACTTCGTCCCATAGAGAGCGCAATCTTGGTGAAGAACACCTCATCAGTTTCTTCGGACTTGGTAGTTTCGACCAAGCTGCATGAAATACGTCAGAAAATGCTTCAACATCAATTTACTAGCGACACTCACTTCTTCAGATGTTTCAAAATTGCGTCCAACACATAGAGGTGCACTCGAGGCAGCCTCAACAGCGCCCCGCTCACAAGCTGCAAGTGCGTCTCTTCACCCTCCTCGCCCTCAGCCTTCGGCGCTGCACCACCGCCGACCGTCGGATACAATTTCCTAAACTCCTCCCAGCCCTCATACAGTGCCAGCGGCGGGTCGAGCTCAAGCGCCCAGAGCTTGATACACGCGGCAATAACTGGCGCATCGAACTTTCCAAGCAGATCCGGGGGGAACGCCTGCCCCGGCGGCACCGCGTTCAGACTCTCGCGCAGCTGGTGCACCGCGCCAAGCGGGACCTCGTAGATCCAGCTCTTGCGCTTCTCCACGTCGTTCGGGACACGCTCGTATGCAGCATCGAGCGCGGCAAGGAGGGCGGTAAGTACGGGGGGTATGGGCTCGCGAGGAGTGGCGCCCTCGCCTTGAGTGAGTGCGTACCATCCGCCTTCGGCCCACTTGCGCAGATCGATACCGAAGACGACGTCCGACTCGTCGTGCGCTACGGACTCATAGATCTGCGGGTCAGGGCGGAATGGGCCGGTGCGGTACCGCTCGATGAGCGCAGTCAGATCCGATTCGGGCTGATAGGAAGCAACGAGAGTGGCAGAGCGCTCGATGGAAGGTTCTAGCGACTTGGGAAGGTTCGCAATCGTGCCTTGGAACTGGAGAAGGACTGTTTAACAGAAAAGTTAAAAAGTGTTACAAGATTCAAAGGTTTTTACTCAAACGCACCTGTCTTGACTGCTCTCAACCTTTCGCTCTCCCAGCGTTGGAGGATCTTCAATGTGTCTTCGATTCTCTCTTCAAGTGCTAAGCGATGCCTATCCAACCGTCTGACAGCGATACGGTACGCCTTGTCTGCCTCGTCGGCGTCTTGTCTTGCACGAATATAGGCGGGTTCTGAACTATTGTTCGTGTTTAGCGCCTTGCTTACTAAGTTCACAAAGTTGCCCGTCTTCTTGAGTAGGTTCTCTGATTGTGTGCCACTTAGCGCCGACTCTGACGACTTGCCCAATTCAAAAGCCTTTGAAGGAAAGAATGTATTAGATCGGAAACGAGTAAAATAGAAGAATGGTGTACCTTGGGTCTGAATTGATACCATGCATCCTCAGAGTCTTCGAACAAGTTCCCAAGTTCTCCAAGCCTGCGCAAGAGACCGTCTCGTTGCGTCAGGTCTTTTGCTGCTTCCTCGGCACGGTCAAGGCTTCCATCGAAACCTGGGACATGTTCTTGCAACCAAGCCACAAATTCTTCGCCGGTAAAGGCGTCGTGATATTCACCAAGTAGTGGAAATCGCACTGAACGTAGGGGCAATTCGGCAGCCGCACGGGTGAGGAGCTGTGAGATGGTGATTGGGGAAAGAGAGAGGCCAGCCAAAAGGATAGGCTGAGGAGTCAAGGAGACATCGGGAAGGTCCTTCGCGGGTGGAATAGGCGATAGAGGGGGCGGAGAAGCGAGGTTGAGCTCTCCGTAGTCGCGTTCTTTGCCTTTGCCTTTGTCAATGGTGGGCAGGGGTTTGTCCTCGTCAAGGGATTCTGGAGACGCGTTGGGGTCTTCAGTGGAGGTCACATTGGCGAGGGCGACAGCGCTCCTCTTCTGAATCTCCTTCAGTCGCTGCGCAATTCGTTCGGAGACGCTCGCTGTCCGTTGCGGTGGCGTGCGGTGACCGTCTACAGGTCGCATCCGTGGAGAACTCGTGAACTTGTCAACCGGGTTTCCCCCACTATTAGGCGCGAATTTCGCACTGGCCGAACGGGTGAGAACATGCCCGACGTGATGAATGGATTAGACGTACTCGTCTTCGGCCTCGTCTGCCCGACGCACTTTGGCAAGGTATGTACTCTTGAGTTTCGCGACGTCCGCCTGTGCCTGCTCGTAGGACCGTAGCCAGTTATCAATGACAGTAGCTTTGTTTTGCTTTAGACGGTCCTGTGCGGCAATAAGGTCCCGATCAGTTGAATTGGGCTAGAACGGGAACGAACCTTATATGAGCGGGCCCAGTCATCGAAAGGGTCTGCAACAAGCGTCGACAGCTCCTTTGCAATGCTATTGTGGGCTTGTCCTTGAGCAGTCGACTCTGCTTGTAGTCCTCGGAAGGCCATGAGGAGAGAAGCGCCGTCGTCAGCGCCAAAGCCGGTACCTAGAGGCACATTAGCAATATCTCCAGGTATACAGTTCAGAACGTACTCGATTTTCCTGTAGGCAATGGATTGATGAGAGAGTTGGCGAGATTACTCTCTGCTTGGGCACGAGCCTAGAATAAGGTCAAGACCCTTTCCCAATGCACAAAAACGTGAAGGCATACCCTTATGAAAGCCACGATTTCATCGTTCTCTGCTACACCCTAACGAACGGTTTAGCGGTGCTGTATATGGTACAAAGACCTGGCTGAGAAGATACGGACCTGCTCGAGCTTTCCGAAGAGAACCTCGAGGCCCTTGCGATAGTCCTGTGACCAGAACGAATTTCCAAACGTCAATGGCAGAGAGAGAACCGCCATTGGAGTATTGTGGGCGTCAGTAGATGTTGGGGACGCGAAGGTGTGGTCGTAGTTGGAAGAAAAAGGGAGAGAGGCCTGGCAGGCGGTTGGCAAAGTCGTGGAGGTCGACTCCGCAACACCATCAAGATCCCTGGACACGTGCCTGTCGACATCCAAAGTCCGCCCGGTCCCGCCGTCAAATCGGTGGCACCGTACTCAATCAATAATCTTGCAATGAGCAGGATCCAGCCGTCGCACACGAATTTGTAAATCTAACCAAGTAAGTAGGGGCACTAGCACCCAACCCTGTCTTCTTTTTTTTTTCCACATCAGCCTGAGTAGCTGTGATCAATTAAAATCAGATTCATTGTCGGCGTGCCCGCGTCTTGAAAACATATAAATACGCAACGATGATCATAGCACGTTGAAGAGAATTGATATATAGACCTGTTATTAAGTAGGTAGAATATAAAACCTGAAGCAAGTAAGGTTGGCGGGAACCTCGCGGCAGGAATTTCCCAACTCAATTCGCCTTCCACCATTCGACCGGTGGCCTGGGCCGTCCTGTCACCGTATTTCCGGCCTTCGGACGTAATTTGTCATGGTCACGTGATTATATTTGACTTGAGCGCGTCACGTTGGCGCTGCGCGACCACCGCGCACTCAAGGCATCCTGTATGGTTAGGCATTCATGGAATGCTTAATGATTCATAAAGCATAAATTTAAGCTCTCCAGCGCCTCCTTGGCTGAAGGACTAGAATTCATATTTGCACACTAAGTACTGTTGGAATAAAAGTAGGTGGAACCTGGGCATGACATTGCACCATTGGGTCGTAAAGAAGGCAGTCTCAGTTGTAGAAAGTAGCTCAGTGCGTTGTGATAGAACGAACTGATATTGATAGGTACCTGTAGAAAGTAGCTACGGTATTCTGTAAGTATAAGGTAATGAATATCGAAGTAAATACGGGGCATACCTCAGTGCGTTGTGATAGAACGAACTGAGGATGCCCGGAGTGACAATCGCGCACATCAGTGCACGTGTGACGTACGGTAACAACTATATAACGCTACGCTAGAGTGTCCGTGAAATAAGAAAGAAGATAAAATAAATCCCAACATCAGTCTTTGCTCAGTCTTAACATATAGGCGAGTTGAGAGTCATGTACACTCAGAGAAATATTTTCTAAAGAGGATGCAAGGGAGCTACTAGGCTATGAAATAAATACATTAAGTGAGCTGCGAGAGTCTAAGCAAATAAGCGCCCAAAGCGATGCGCACATATATTTACAACATCCGTAGTGAGCGCTTGAGCGCTTATATTATGTATTTGAATTATGGTCCTATTTTTTTTTTGCAAGTGACCAATTCATAGATGGTCTCTGGACAACTTCTGGACGTTGTTTCAATGAGAGCAAGGTGCTACTACTTAACTATAGCTGGCAGATATCGCGACTTACTTTATTATTAAGCAGGTTGGATGTAGGCATCTGTTGTGGCTTGCAGTGCCTACTGAATATTTAAGTGGTTGAGATTCGAATCTTATTCACACTGTAATGCACATAATACCGATGTGGGCGCTTAAAACAGCAATCTGTATTAACTTATCAAATTCTCGTTAATCATAGGCATTATATATATCAGAAACTAGAAACGAAATCCAAATTGTTTGCACAAACGACTATATTCCAAGATAAGTAGCTAAGAACAAAGACTAGGAGCACACCTGGTGTAAGTACAAGTGCACGCCAGCTCACTTCAGTTGTTTGCAGGACAATTCGAAACAGCTGAGTGTGATCGCTTCAATGATGCACGAATACTTATAAGCACAGAATGGCAGAAAACAGAAATGGGCCATAGGTAACAGAAAGGAATAGTAACATATAGCAAATGTTCATCTGATGTTCACAGTATCCGAGCTCACCGAGTTGAGGCCTTCATCGAGGGCTCGCTTCGTGTTTACCTCGTGAGTTCCCAATTATACAAATGCATAAATAACATTAGGGTTGACAGAGAACATTGGAATGCAGCAGCACGCACAGCACTATCATATGTACGCAGCGTGCGTGAGCATATGAGTGCGCAGCATTGGACTATGGCTCGAGCGAGTTGCGAGCGAGTCCGAAATGCGTAAAATATACAAAAAAACCCCCAATAATATACAAATAACACATGTAATGGTACATACATGCAGCTAATAACCTACTTGAAGACGAACGAGACATGCAGCTCAATAGCCTCGCCAGCGAGCACTTGAATGCCTCAGTCGAAGGTCTTGGCTGAGATCAATGTTCACGGAGAGGCCGACCGGGGCCGGGAGAATCTCCGACGCGGATGGACCAAATCAAAACGTCCAAGTCAAAATCCTGCCGCGAGGTTCCCGCCAACGCTAAGCAAGAGTAGTGTCTTATTTATTTATTTTTTCAAAAAGATTTTGGGGGATACGGCGGTTCGCGTTCAATGTAGTCAGCGGCTTGAAGAGCGGGGCTATTTGCCAAGTATTAGAGCTTGATTGAATTGGGACAACTGACTAGCAATACAGATGAATTCAAGAGTCAAGTGATCTTCCGTTATCAGTCCCTTTTCCTTAATTTATACCCAAAGGATATATCACAATAGACGATACTTGAGCGCTAGACGATACTTGAGCGCCGGACGCGGTAATACTTACACGCAATAGGCGCGCCAATAATTATGCCACACCTACAAATTTCAGTATAAGAAGACTGCAAGTGCTCCAGGTCCTCTAAACGCTTTAAATTTTGGCATCTGCGAAAACCGTCATTCCCCACACTTCATTGTAACTTCCTGTTAGAATGGGCTACCCACCCAAAGGCGCCAGATGGCCAGCTTGGCTGTTCCAATCTAAGGGATCAATTTCTAACAGTCAAAGTCTAAAGAAGTACAATCATTTTCCATCATAACCACTTATTCTCTTTCCACAAAGTAACTAGCTGATAACAAATTCGTCCATGAAACAAAAAAGGAGACAGGCCGCAGACGTGAGTGGGTTATTTTAAAGCAGCGCCTGCTTCACACTTGAGAAAAGGGAGTGAAATCAAGGGCTACTCAAGCCTGTGGGAATGATGCTGGGGAGGACGCTGGAGGGGAGGACACCGGAGGGGAGGACGCCGGTGGGGAGGACGCCGGTGGGTAAGATACTAGTAGGGACGACCTCAAGGGGGCTTAAACCACTGCCGGCGGGAATGACGGTATGAATGGGGAGGCTGCCAGTGGGGATGCTGGGAAGGGATTTGATGGCACTTGAGCTTGAGCCAGGTATATTGTCGGAGGAGGACGAGAAGCCGCTCTCGTGCGGAATATTACTCGGGGAGCGTGGGGAGCCGCTGACTTTAGGGTGTCCTGGAATACTGCTGGAGTGGGTCGAAAATCCGCTCTTTGCAGGAATATTGCTGGGGGAGGCGATAGCGCTCTCGCGCGGAATACTGCTAGGGTGGCTCGAGTGTCCTGAGCCCTCAGTAGGCTCTCCTGGAATATTGCTCGGATAAGTCGGGGTACCTTCGCCAGAGAAACTACCAGTGGGAAAGGCGTCATCGCTCTCACCAGGAATATTACTGGAGAAGCTCGGGAAACCGCCAGCGCTAGGGGCTCTGCTAGGGAAAGGTGAGGAGCCACTCGGCTCTCCCGTAATGCTGCTTGGGGGCGTTGGGATGCCAGGGACTTTACTGGGGGAGGCTTGACTACCATGGCTCGGAATGTTGTTGGACAAGCCCTGGACACCACCGGGGCCAGAGTTGCTCTTTGGAGCAGGTTGAAAACCACCAGACGCGCCCGGAATACTGTTGGGATGGGTTGGGTGTCCGCCAGAGCCAGGATGATTGCTCGGTACAGACGGAAAACCAGTAGGACCACTATGCCCGCCTGGAATATTGCTCGCGTATGTCGGGGTGGTGTGGGACGCGGCAGGGACAGCGGTCGCGCTCGGAACGTCAGTGAAGACGGCGCTTCTGTTCGCTGCGACATATGCGGCGGCATGGCTTGCAGCGAGTAATATCGAAAGCAAGATGAACTTGAAGTTGGTCGACATTGTGAAGGCTTGGATTGGGTTTAATTGACTTTGTTATTCGCCAATGAGAGTATGGCTGAGATATCTGGGCCTTTATAACCTGTTTGGCGGCTCTAGTGCTCTGATACAGAGCACTGAGCTTCGAGATATTATCTCATTGTGCTTCTCCATCGATCAGTATTTCGATACCTTCATTACTTCGATTATGATAAATAACTTGTCTGTCGCCTTGCTATGGACTTGGTCAAAGCTAATAGCACAATGGAAATGTGTCATACCGTTCATTAGATGTTTCCCGTCGCAGTGGTGCCATTTTGTTATCGTAGAGAAGGTAAACCAATCCCATCTAGAGGCCATTATTGAGCGCCTGAAAAGAAACCACAGCGATAGCCGTATTACACATAGGAGGTATTTCCCTTAGAATTCTACACAAATGCATAGTGAGTCCATGGAGAGCGTAGAGGAAACTAGACGAATTCCGTGGAGATCATACCTATAGAAAGATCATATTGAAGGGAGGGTAGATGACGATTCATTCAGAGTAAGCCTAACGGATATGGGGCGGGCCCGCATGTCATGTTTGACTGAGCCCAGGAAATCCAATTTCCAATGAGTGAACTGCGCAGTCAGCGTCTCAACAATGAGAAGATTCCAGGTTATAAAAGTGGCACTACCGATGGGTTCGCTACCGTCTATTGGACCATGCCGATATTCCTATATATATTCGGCAGTATTCCGCCGCCTTCCCGGCAGCCTTCCATTGACAGAACATCATTGGGAGCTAGTACAGCTTCCTCTGCGCGTAAGTATGAATTCATATGAAGGTAAAGCGGGTATAGGACATCAATCGCAATGGAAGTGGTAAAGCTAATTATTGCGCAGCCAGATAACGATGCATCCAAGCACCTGTCTATTCAGAAGGTGTATGTATGTCACCCGAACATCGAGCTTCAAAGCTTCAAAGGCTTCACTCGGACGTTTGCCAGTGAAAGGCTAAAACTCGGTAACTCTCATCCTCTACTCAAGTTATAACCCGCAGTCAACATCATATTGCGCCAATTAACGCATTTACTACTTTCAAGTCCAAGTAGTCGTTCTGACATGGCACTTGCCGGTCCAAGTGACTAGCCCCTCCAATAATTCTGTGATTACTTATTGCTCGCTGGTTGACCTTGTTCATTTTCGACTGTTTTAATTTCAAAACAAGTAAATCGTTAAAATCAAATATCAAAATAAACCATTGTTCTGGAATGCGGAATTGGTTAGAGGCAGATACGGTGCTCAAGCGCTCAGGGCTGTATCCGGACATTGCCGAAAGAGGCAACCAAAAATTTGGGCGTCGACGTCGTCTCTTCCGTTCCCCTCCCCACATTTCCCGCATTCGCTCGCCGCCAATGAACCATGTCCAGAGGCGTCTTGTATCGACGGCGGCGAAGCTAGCTTCCGTGCCCCCCTCTACTGTCGCCACTTTCCCCCCTTCCGAAGCCCTCAAGAAGAAAGAGGCCTTTGCCAGCGACACTTTCAATCCGGAGAACTGGGCCCATCTTCAACCCGCACCTTCCACCGCCCTCGTCGCCTTCGCCCACCGCATAGGGCTCGCGTCTATCTTCTCCTCGCACGACGTCATCCGGCAGGCATGCACGCACTCTTCCTTTCTAACACTCTTCCGCCAACATTACCCCACGAAACCCGAACCTAAGACGAACGCGCAGCTCGCGACGATCGGCAACTCACTCATGGGTCTTTTCGCCACTGAATACATCCATGCAAAGTATCCCTACCTTCCCACACGCGTTATGAAGGCGGCCGTCAGCGCGCACGTCGGTCCTGGTACTTGTGAAAGCGTCGCGCGAGAAATGGGTGCTACACCACTGCTACGGTGGCATCGATCAGTATGTCTTACGCTGCGAATTTGTACCCTCTGTCCTAACCTTGTTTATGCAGCGTGAAACAATAGACGCTGCTCCTGTACTCCACGCCGACGCCATGGCCTCTATACCACGTTCACTAACGGCCCTCATCTATCAAGAGCGTTCGCTGCCTGCCGCCCGGGACTTCGTACACACACATTTCCTTACTCGCCAAGTTGATCTCCGCAAGATGCTGAAATTCTTCAACCCCAAAAAGTCTCTGCTCGAGATGGTCCAAAAATACGAACGCGAGCCTCCAAAATCAAGGTGCGTTGTTTTACTGGCATTTTTCAGGACGGCATTTAATATTCGTTGTTCGATTGCAGACTTTTGAAAGAGACAGGTCGTTTTTCGAATTCGCCTGTATTTGTTGTGGGCATCTTCTCTGGCGCCGACCAGCTTGGTGAGGGTTTCGGTGCATCACTGAGGATGGCCGAATATCGCGTATGTCCTTTCTCTTCCTTCGTTCTTCGTGCTCGCAAATCTAAATGTATTAATTTTGTAGGCGGCGGAAGATGCTCTGATGCGTATATACCTCACCCAAAGACCCGAAGATACTCTACAACTCCCATCATCGACCTTCCCTTCCGTGAAAGGCAACATTTTCACTCCTGGCCCCGAGGGCAAATACACCGCGCCAGAAATTGTGGCTAGTGAGATTCTATACGCAAGCTCAGGCAGGAGCAGAATCCCCGCATAAACGTGTGTTGGTGCATGGTCGAGTGGGGCATAGTTGGGGTAGTTGGACATGCGGTACAGCTTATCTATTTTAATTACATTAATTGCTCAACCACGGCGAGAACGAGCGTGATGTGAATCCCGTCATCTAGCAAGGAAACTTCATCGACGTAGACGAGAAGTCTTACGTTCTTTCTTGGCGACAGTCGAAGAAGAAAGACGAGGCTCTGTTAAGGCATGGTATCGGAATGGAGGTAAAAGAAATGCTATTGTGGTATACCGGTATCAACATGTATTGGTAATGAGGCGCATTGAAATGAAGAAGCAAAAAACTCGTAGCATGCGAAAGATAGAAATCGACTATGGCAAGATCAAAGACAGAAATACGAAGCCCTGACACTTGATTTGTCCTATGGACTAGGGCGGCCCTCTGCGATGAGAAATCAAGAGTTGCCTCCGGCGGCTGGGAATAACTTTCCCTGGGCATCTTTGACGTTCGTCTCATCGACAGAAACTGCAGCCGTGTAGGCGACGTTTTGGTTGTTCCAGTCAGCAGTTGGGACCTGTCGAGTTGTGTGTCAATATCAATGCAAAGAAAACAGCAAAATGGTTGGTATTTACGTTGCAGCTCGTGTATAGGGGCGAAGTTTCTTTGAACAACTTCTCGTGCTCCCCTTTCCGGTCTTTGTATTCTGGAGAGTCCAACGAGAACGTGCTGAAATCATATGCCGAGGTCTTGATCGTGGTGAGGTAATCAAGTGCCGTTTGCATGTACCTATATGCCGTGTAAGCAAATCATTCAGAGAATAAGATGGGGGAAAAGCCATACAATTTGAGGTTATGACGAGGCACCGTGAGTGCAGTGTTCTTGCGGGAGGCTTGATCGACGGAGTAGACGGTCTTGACCAGAGCCGCTGTTCGACCGCTGTATGGCCGGTGGATGCGAGCCGCAAGTTTGATGAGTTGCAACATCTCATCGGCCGTTTCAACAACAGTGTCGGTCAATTTGAGCAGGAGTTTTTCCATCTTATCGAAGTCTGCGTCCAAAGTCGCGACAGCGGCCGGCTTCTCGGTAAATCCCTTGACTTTCGTCAATAGACTATGAGGGCAATGGACATCAATGTCATGAAAAAGACTACTAAGAAGGCAATTACTCTTTGAGAGTCACCCAGATTTCGTTGGTCCTCAGATATGCCTGCCAAGGGGCAGTCGTGGTTGAAGAAGCAAGCACGGAGAACGGTATGTAGGCCGTCATGACCGTCCTAACCACGACGCCGCTGACGTCCTATATTCATGCGATTCAATATCAAAAAAAAATTCCAGAAAGGTGGAACAACGCACTTCAGAGCCAGGCTTCTGTGCCAACTTTTCGATAAGTTCCTTGACTAATGCCTTGACCTCGGTAACCCAAGGGCCGCGTCTAATTATGCAGATAAGTCAGACTAGGTGATACGCGAAATTTTACAACGGTACGAACCGTTGGATAATGTGAGTGTCCAATAGTTTGGACTTCGCGATAAATGCATGCAGAACTCTCAAGGTAGAGTCATCGTCCTTTTTGCGGTGCACTATGTGGTCGGCGGCAATAAGCTTGACGCTTTCATCTGGGACGTTCTGAAACGCGTATTAGTCAAATACGTTAAGAGGAAGAAGATAAATGCGAACTTGGTGGAGTGCGTTTGCCTTCAGACTTTCAAGAGCTTCTTTCAGCGCATTTCTGTCTGCTAGCCATGTCGCTATATGTTGCACGGCCTCTTGTGTGGTTGTAGCCGGAGGAGTGTGCGATCGCTTCTCCGTATTACTTGCGACATTCAAAAGAATTCTAGGGGAAAGAGTCAGAATGGTCCGCGAAAGAAATTCGGGTTGTGCGTACCGTTCCAACAGAGGAATGACTGTGGTATAGTTGTCGAAAAGAGCCCAGTTCTTTTCTAAATCATCGAGGCTGGACTTGTCCAGCGTATCCATGGATTGAATGATGGCCTCATAGAGCTTGTTCGCCCGGATGAGGACTTGAGCCGAAGTGTGGATGTTGCGTTCAGCGCTGTTCACATTAACAGAGAGGTATCGGAGGATAGCATAGAGAAGGTTGGCAGCGGGGAATTTTTCCTTGTAACCTTTGATTTTGTCCAATTCTCCCTTGATAGTCAAATCGAACTCTGGCGCAGGAGATTGAGACGAGCTGGTAGACATGGTTGGAAGAGTGGTGTCGATGACAACTGAAAAACTCCGGGCTGCCTTATTTAAATACAAATGTCTGCTTCGATAAATATAACCGATTCGCAACGTTGCGTATTCGGAGGATCTAAACTATCGGAGCGGGCGCTTGAGCAATGTATTGCAATTAATTGGCATCGAAGGCAGGCGGCCAGAAAACGCAGTCAATGAAAAACATGCATCGAGAATGAGGTCAGTCACAGGATTGGAACTTTCTAGTCCACTCTGATGCGGAGACGCGCGGAATGTTGATTGGGCGCAGCCACGAATGAACCTCATGCACATAACTAGCCGATAGCACGAGGCTTGAGGGACCATCGATAACGTAGAAATCACTAAAAAGGAACCAGACGCAAGTTATCGGGCCCATTGGAAAGCTTGCTACATGAACGGAGCGCCGACGATGTTGAATTAGGTTCCGCAGAGAGCGTCTATCAACACGATGAAAACTTGCGTCCAGTCAATGTGAGACGCCGCAAATGAGAAATTTCCCAGCAGATCTATGAGAGTTACGATATTTGGAGTAATTGACAGCATCCAAAGCATAGGAACATGACCGATGCCTCAACGTAGGATCTAGAGTATTGGACGCCATGCGCTATGATCGTGGTCATGTTATGTGACTTGCGGCCTTTGTTGATAAGACAAACACGCCGGTAGGAGCGATACACCTAGTGCGTTCGGAACACTTGGGGCGTATTTATCAACTGCGAGATGCCAAAGATGCGAAGAGGATTCAACGCGACTCAATAGTGGGAAAATTAGACCACTACGTGATCAACGATCAAGTTTTCATTAGCGCGGAAGGAATGGAGAGTATTTTAACACCAAGTGGAATAGAGACGAGATATCCCAAGTTTTGAAATCCAGGATAAAGGGGAGGAACCAGAGAAATTCCGCATAATCCTTCCATTTGAAGGCTTGCACTCTGTGGTGACCAGTAGTAGGTAGGCAGGATTCAGGATCATTGTCTCGAGCCGAGCATATAAATATGAATAATACCAAGCCCTCCAGTTAACATTGGCCATATATCGCGTCATGGTGCGAAAGGATACAAGCAGAGCGGGAACGAGGTGGATGAGTCAAGTCCGAGTCAATGGGGCGAAGCTGAGTGAACGAGCAGCCCGTTGAATCGGAGTCATCTGCGGAGTTCTATTTTATACGATTTGTCATGGGAGCTAGAACAACGTCAAGCTCGCCCATCTTTCTCAGTGGCTACCAGCATCTGGTCCTCGTTTTGGCCCGCTAATCGACTAACGAAGGGTTTTTCGTGGAATAGTTTGATCATTCAGTATTATGATGTCTGGAAAGCGCAGCGCAGAAGGTCAGTGATCCTGTATGAGGCCAAGCGTCTAACTACAACAGTGCCAACCATTCCTTTCTTGCCTTTAGTCGGTGCTGTTCAGCCAACAAAACGGCAGAAAACGAACGAGGAATCCCTCGAACTTGCAAATGAAGACGATGTGATACCACCTTCTCCGCCAGACACCTCATACGTACCCAGGAGTGCTACCATCAACTTCAGCGCCTTGACTCGCAAATTAGCAGAGAATAAGCGAATAGATGATGATGAACCAATGCTGAATGCCACCTCCTTTGACATCCACCGGAGACAACAGGACAAGCTTATTTCACATATCTTCATGGACCAAGATTTCTCCTGGCTACATCTCAAGCCAGATCATCAGTCTCGTCCTCTATGGATTAGTCCGGAAGATGGTCACATTATTCTCGAAGCATTTTCTCCGATAGCAGAGCAGGCTCAGGATTTTCTTACGGCGATTAGTGAACCAGTGAGCCGGTGCGTTATTTGTTTTTCATAGTAAACACGTCTCTGATTAGCGCTAGACCGGCAATGATACATGAATACAAACTCACTTCATATTCATTGTATGCGGCGGTCTCAGTTGGCCTTCAAACAGACGACATCATTGAGGTATGCGCAGTTAAGTAATCACACCAACCCGAAATCTAATCATGTATTCTTTCAGGTACTGAACCGTCTATCGAAGGTTAGTATCCTGTCTAGAGATAACGCTGACTATATTCAACAGTCTTTCTTGTTAGGTTCCTGTTCCTGATAGTATCGTCGCCTTCATTCGGGGATGTACATTGAGCTACGGAAAAGTAAAACTCGTCCTCAAGCACAACAAGTATTTCGTCGAATCGAGCCATCCTGAAACGCTGCAGCTACTACTGAAGGACAGGGTAATCCGAGAGGCTCGTATTATCACGACGCAGACCGATAATAGTATAAAGGCCGCCACTTTCACAACATCAAAAGCTCCGACCCGAGGGAACTTAGTTATACCAGGGACTGAGAAGAAGAAGGATGACGCTGGCAAAGGCGGCCCACAGAATGTTAATGCAACCGATGCGGAACTCTTCACATCCGTGGTGGGAGTTGACTCTGGTCAGTGCCGGTTTCATTCTTTTGCATTGAATTCAAAACTCAGCTCTTTTGCAGATGAAATTGACGAAGATGACGACAATGTTCATGCGTTCCAAATCAAAGACGACAAAATTGATGTCAGTGTATTCTATTCGATCGGATTATGCAGCTAACTGAATTCATTATAGGAAGTCAAGAAACGATGTAACGAACTTGAATACCCAATGCTCGAAGAATATGACTTCCGTAACGATACCGTCAATGCCAACTTGGACATAGATCTCAAACCTGCCACTGTGATTCGACCTTACCAAGAAACGAGTCTGAGCAAAATGTTTGGAAATGGGTGAGTGTACATCCTTAATCATTCGTTTTTTTACCTCGTTAATGATGATCCCCAGTCGTGCAAGATCTGGTATCATTGTGCTGCCTTGTGGTGCTGGAAAGACCCTCGTGGGTATCACCGCGGCGTGTACAATCAAGAAATCATGTCTGGTTCTATGCACATCATCGTAAGTCTTGCAAGCACCTCGGCATTATGACATCGCTTACAATGTTACAGAGTGTCTGTAATGCAATGGAAACAGCAGTTCATGCAATGGTCAAATGTCACCGACCGCCAGATCGCCGTTTTTACAGCGGACCAGAAAGAGAAGGTGTGTGCCTTGCTGCTTTTATTGATTGTTCATGGTTTAATCAATTTCTAGTTTGCTGGAGACAGTGGTATTGTCGTGTCAACCTATTCTATGGTTGCGAATACCCATAACAGGTCGCATGAATCGAAAAAGATGATGGAGTTCTTGACATCTCGCGAATGGGGATTCATTCTTCTCGACGAAGTTCATGTTGTGCCCGCTGCTATGTTCCGACGAGTAGTCACAACTATCAAAGCGCATTCGAAGCTGGGACTTACTGGTAGGCATATTCCCATAAAGCAACGTATTCTTACTGATCGAAACGCTAGCCACGCTTGTCCGCGAGGATGATAAAATTGCTGATCTGAACTATATGATTGGCCCGAAACTTTATGAGGCTAATTGGATGTACGTCACATATAATTATACATAGTACTGGAGCTCAACTTTCTCTAGGGACCTTGCGGCGAAGGGTCACATCGCTAACGTTCAAGTGCGTTGATAATTCTTTTCTCGATGACACGTAATTCTAATAAAGTTATTTGGTCCCCGCAGTGTGCTGAAGTGTGGTGCCCAATGACCCCCGAATTTTATCATGAATATCTCAAGGAACAATCTCGCAAACGCATGTTGTTATATTGCATGAACCCCAACAAATTCCAGTCGTGTCAGTTCCTCATAAAATACCACGAAGACCGAGGAGACAAAATCATTGTGTTCTCGGATAATGTCTTCGCTCTTGAGGTGTGTATCATTTTTGTCATATCTAAATCGATTTTCATGTCTTTCTAGGCGTATGCGAGGCGTCTAGGGAAGTTGTATATTCACGGTGGCGTGGGGCAAGTAGAACGTATGATGGTGCTATCTAAGTTCCAACACGATCCACGAGTCAATACTATTTTCCTATCAAAAGTGAGTCGAACCTCCCTTTCAATGACATCGCGGCTCAACACCTTCCTGTCGATAGGTCGGAGATACCTCCATTGATCTTCCTGAAGCCACCTGTCTTATTCAAATATCCTCGCATTTTGGCTCACGGCGTCAAGAGGCACAGCGTCTTGGTGAGTGCATATATAATCATTAATTACGTATATTTCTTAACTTACTTCCTATGATTAGGTCGTATTCTACGTGCAAAAAGACGAAATGACGAAGGCTTCAATGCATTCTTCTATTCATTGGTGTCCAAGGACACGCAGGAGATGTTCTATAGTACGAAACGTCAACAGTTCCTCATTGATCAAGGCTATGCGTTCAAAGTCATCACCCACCTGGACGGCCTAGAAAATCTGCCCGGCCTTGTCTATAGAACGCAAGACGAACAAATCGAATTACTGCAGTCGGTGCTTATCGCAAACGACCACGATGCTGATCTGGGAACGGACATTCGGGCCGTAGAAGGCGATCTAGCGGGCACTGTCACATCCAAGGACTTTGGACCTATGAAGTTCCCCGCGGCACAAAGAACCACCGGGTCACTCTCAGCTCTCAGCGGTGGCCAGCACATGTCATACGTCGAGCAAAACAAGTCAGCCAATCGTGGAATCGCTCGGGCTGGCCCTTCGACGCAGCCTTCTCGACATAAACTGTTCTCTAAACGTGACAAGGACAAAGTGACTGCTCGAAAAGAAGCAAGAACTGGCGGACTGTGAAGGACCGATCTTGGTATTGTCCTCGACCATTCAGTTGAGGATTGTCTTCCTCTCTAAGCATATTAATTAAACACTTTTTTGTATATATACCTATAGTCTTTTTTTATTGGAAAATGGGAAATTTTATGGACGTCTGGTCTAATTGGAGTACGCACTCATGCGTGTGTCTACCACATCAATTTGCATCTGTTGATTGGGCGCTCTAAAATCCATTCATAAGAAAATTTTGAATCTCAGAGGCTCCATTCTATTCATTTGTGCACATCTCCTTTCTTTGTTTAGTTGGGCTTCCATCGGCGCTAAAATACCATTAATGAAGGAGCAGCAGGTGCTTTGGCTTGAGTTCATACTCCTGCTTTTGAAACATGCATATGGGTCGTGTCAGAACGTAAGTAATGTTATCAAGCGCTCACCATCCGGTCATGTATTGCATGCACATATGTCCTGCCAATGAACAAGCGCCGGACTGTGAGACTGTGGCACCGCTTAGAAGTATACCCATCCGAGAAATTGCTATCCATAAGCGCCAGCGCTAATCAGCCGACACCGGTTGATCACGACCTACTTAAGTATGCAATGCGGACGCCTCAAGGCTGTCGACTGTGTAAAACGTTCTTACAAAAGAACACGCGTATAATGCATGTCCATAAGTAAAACGAACCTGAAGGCGAAAAAGTTTGATTTTGGCAACCTCGTTAGATTGCAGCAGGAACTATCTACATTTCAGTCAGTCAGTTGCATGCCACCTACCTCTCCCACTCGATCGGGATATCGAGAATTTACTGATATGTCGGCAAGAAGGACTTCAACAGCAATTGATGTGAATCGTACGTGTGGCTACAGATTTTAACTCGACCAGGCGCGCATTCCGTGGATTGAATTCCCTATCCACGAGGCCGTAAAATTGATATATTTCATCGGATAGATACACTTCCGTCTACAGTTGAAGCTGTCAAGAATGGATGGCAACTCACATGCCAAGGGAGTGCTGTTGTAGTGAGTTCTCATCAACGTAGATGGTCCTTAACCTCGTTATTTGGATGAGTCAATGACCATATCCAAGTCAGGTCTTTTAGCTGGTGTGGCGGCGCAGCTATTCAGCTACTTTCGTGACCCCATGAGTTACAATAGGCGACCGACATCGCAAGGGGCTAGAGATACAGTCCTTGCAATATGCTATGGCGCATTATTCCTGAACATTGGGGCTACAATTGGGGCTTTTATCATAATTGATAAAATGGGTTCACTGACAATTGTAGCATCTCGACGACGCAATATACCGATAGGACAGTTTGGGGGAACAGAAATGGCGCTTTTACAACATTATGGCGCAGGAAAGAGTTGGAAATATCTCATATGGCATTGTAAGTTACTTATTGCCGATACGTGCTTAGCGGCTTTGATTATCAGGTGTATCTTCAGCTGATCGAAATCGATTGACTGTTATCTAGGGGTGATCTGCTTTTATGGCGGAATTATATGCCTTGCGATCCTTCTCTTGACATTCATATTGCTACAAGAGACGCTTTCAATTGCAATTGTGATGTCTTTTACATGCGGCTTTATTCTTCTTCCTTCCTTGATGTACTTCATAGTATCCGACGATTGATATGGAAGCACGTATATCTATGTGGCACTTGATTCACCTGAGATTCTGGTGGATTCGGACCATGACTTCGACTTCAAGTTATTTATTCAACATCGATGTCATCATCTCAATTTTAATATCATTTTAGAGTAGCATTAATTCAATATCTTAGATCGGCCAATATCTACAAGTTAAAATTCTATAGCTCGTGTTGCGCCGACGTATTTTATTGAGCGGAATGTAGTGAAGTTCGTTGAGAAAGTTCTATAGATACTTACTTTGGAAAGTTACGGTTGGCTTGATGCCACATAACAAATAACAGTAAAGAACCCGTTTTAGTAGCAACTGTTTACCACCGCCGCTTGACTCTGAACAAACTCTTTGGCTACGTGTTTCTCAATACTTCGCCTCGGTAGATTTCAACCACAAAAGTGGTACCAGAGCAACATCTACCAGAGTACATCTCTCTAATCTTCCGCTTAATCCTGGCTTTACCCGATAAATTTCACCTGCTATTCGTCTGCTATCTCCTTGTTTATCGCTAGAAAGCTTGTAATCCGGCAGAAAGGGCCTCGAAGGCACTTATAGCCTAGACGTGGTAAATCCGCGTTAACCTCTAGCCTTCCCTTGTACATGCATTGGAATCATAAATGACCTTGGTCTTGCCTTGGTCCTGAACTCCAGGTTTCCCCGCCTCCACATGTCACCGGCTCTCCTGACTGTCTCTTCACCAAGATGTATCTCTTCTTATAGTTATGAAAGTCTGGCGCATTTGCAGATCTTCCCACTTGCGCAACAATCTAACTGGATAATCAGTACATCGGATTCTGGGATACCTATCATTTCCCGTTGGAAGTGTTCGCCCGTAGTCCCTTGCTCATTCCTGCTCCGCTATCTACATCTATTTTGATTGACAACTAGGCGGCACATTCAATGTACAGGCGTTCTTACCTTTAAAAGGCAGTCTGGGAATCAGAGCGATCCGCCTTGCTCAATGATTTCCACTCAGTGTTTTGATCCCACACCCGGTTCCGACGCGGTGTTGAGGACTTTGTATCCATGTCTGCATGGAGGGTCCGGGCCTATCTGCACTCTCCATCGTACATATAGCTGGACGTACAAATCCATTCTTCTTATCACTGTCTGCGTCAATTTCCAGCTATGGCCAACGGCGACGCCCCAGTTACTGCTTCTCCTCCTCAATCCATTCACGCTCAATTAGGCCTGGGTAGTCCCATTCACGAGGAAAAACATCTGAAGGTCATCTGCATTGGCGCAGGTGCATCCGGTCTGTTGGTCGCCTATAAATTGCAACGCAATTTCGCGAAATATGACTTGGTTTGCTACGAAAAGAATCCCGACCTTGGAGGCACCTGGTATGAGAACAGATATCCAGGGTGGGCTGTCTTTTTGCCTCGTAAGAGTGATGGTTTTGATATATTCTATTTTTGTAGATGTGCATGCGACGTTCCAGCACACACTTACACTTGGAGCTTCGAACCGAACCCGAGTTGGTCTTCTGTGTACGCCAGCTCTGTAGAAATTTACGAATACTTCAAGAGCTTTTCTGCGAAGTACAACCTCGACAAATATTGCAAATTCAACCACGAAGTTTCTGGCGCCAAGTGGAACGCCGAATCCGCAAAATGGGAGGTTGATATCAAGAATGGAGCCGACGGCACTACCATCCACGATTCCTGCGATATCCTAATCAACGCTGGTGGTCTGTTGAACAACTGGAAGTGGCCCGATATCGAGGGTCTCCACGATTACAAGGGTAAACTCCTGCACACGGCTCACTGGGATCAAAGTATCGACCTCAATGGAAAGCACGTTGGTTTGATCGGCAATGGGTAAGTTATCCTACGAACACTTGCACTCATTCTAATTCTTTCCTTTTAGATCATCTGGAATTCAAGTCCTTCCTGCGATTAGCTCCCAAGCTAGCAAAATCACGACCTTCATCCGCCACCCAACCTGGGTTTCTCCCGTTCAGGCTCAAGAGCAACACATCTATACTGAAGAGGAACGTCGCGTCTTTGAATCGGACCCAGAAGCACTTCTCAAATACCGCAAGGCATTAGAGACTGGCTTCAGTGGTCTGTGGCCCGTTTTCATCGCCGATTCTGATACACAAAAAGCGACTGCTGCCGGCATGACGATGATGATGAAGGACAAACTCCGCAATGAAACTTTAGAAGAGCTCGTCATTCCTTCTTGGGGTGTTGGCTGCAAGCGTATCACTCCTGGTGTCAACTATCTCGAGACCCTTGGATCCGAAAAGGTCGAAGTTGCTTACGGCGGCATCGAGAAAATCAATGAACGCGGACCTGTCGGTCTGAACGGCGAAGAGTACCCCGTTGATGTTCTGATCTGTGCCACCGGGTTTGATGTCTCATACCGACCTCGCTTCCCGGTCATTGGAGCCTCCGGCAAGAATCTTCGCGAGGTCTGGGCGGACGTCCCTGATGCGTATTGGGGTATTGCCGCTCATGATTATCCCAATTACTTCATGATCGGTGGACCTAACAGCCCGGTCGGAAATGGACCTGTCCTCGCTGCTCTAGGTAAGCTTCATCGTCTCTTGAAAATTATCATTCCTGACGAGTTGTTGGTGCAGAGGCGCAAGCTGATTACGCATTGAAAATGATTGATCGCTGGCAAACTGAGAATATCCACAGCTTCATGCCCAAGCTCGAGGCTGTCCAGGACTTCTCCGAGCACCGTGACAAATTCATGAAAGGTACCGTCTGGGACCAAGACTGTGGCTCCTGGTACAAGAAGAACGGCAAGGTTATCGTCACCTGGACCGGAAGCACCATTCATTACCTCGAAGCTATGGCGCAACCTCGATTCGACGATTGGGACTTCAAGTATATCGGAAATCGGTTCGCCTACTTGGGCAACGGATTCTCCCAAACGGAAGTGGACCCGGCTGCCGACTGGGCTTACTACATCCGTAACAGCGACGACGGCCCTTATCTCAGCAGGAGCAAGCGTAGGATTGCTATCACACATACTGATAGTGAGCAAATCAACCAGACCACAGTCAAAGTCCTGTAAGAGTAGAGTCATCTTCCAACACATGGATTTTTTGTACTTGTACTCTCACGTCACATGAACGTGAACTATTGCCATTGTACTTAATTTTGGATCTCATTCCACGCTCTATTTTCCTGTGTTTATCTTTTCAATGAGAATCAAGAAAACCGACGTTACTGGCATGTGCGCGTAAGCCTATGAGAATTCAAAAAATTGATTAGTTTCGCCCTGGTACTTATATCGACACCCAATTTAACTGCCCTTATCAGCTTTCGGCGTATGTTGGCTTGATTTTGTCCGTCATTTTATTTTTAGGTTTGTCAACTCCCAAGCCTCTTCTTTCAAACGATATTTATTGTTTAGTAGGCACCCTAAAATCTCAAATACTCCCATAGTCTCCGGGAATCTCTACACGTTTCACAAGGATATGTAGTTACGCCCTTAGCTGGAGACCGGTTCAAACCGATGATTACCGTAACGGGAGGATGTTCTCCGTTCTCTGCTTGAAATGTAGAGGGCGTCATCGAGGAACGGTGCAACGACAATGCCGACTCCGCCTTTCGCATATTTTGACCTCCCAAAAGCTGATTCTGTACCCGGCATTGATACATTAGCCGATCTCATGCATATGCTTCTTCGACAATTGACTGTGAATTTCCTGTGAAACCTCAATGCAATGACACCTTCCAGGGTATAAAGCCTGGCTCGTAAGTACAGGAGTTTCGTTATACATTGAATCCTTCACAAGATCATGGCAGACATTGATAATCTCAACCACCTCTCCGAGACTCATTACGCTCGAGCCGAAAAACCAATCCATGAGCCTAGGCCTCTCAAAGTAGTCTGTATCGGTGCGGGAGCATCTGGTCTCCTGTTAGCCTACAAGCTACAACGTTCTTTCGAGAATTTTGATCTCGTCGTTTATGAAAAGAACGAAGGGGTCTCCGGAACTTGGCTAGAAAATACATATCCCGGGTATCTTCTTCTTTTTTGTCCAAAGCGTTCAAACTGCTAATTCAACACGTCAATCTAGCTGCGCCTGCGATATTCCTGCCCATGTTTATACCTTCAGCTTCGAGCCCAATCCCAACTGGTCATCTGTATATGCCGGTTCGCAGGAGATACGCCAATATTTTGTGTCCTTCTGCGAGAAATATCAGCTCTACAAATATATCAAACTCTCTCACCAGGTATCAAAGGCCACTTGGAACGACAAGAAGGGAGTATGGGATGTAGAAGTCACGAATCTGACTGATGGGACAATCGTTCATGACTCCTGCGATATTCTTGTAAATGCCGCTGGCGTTTTAAATGCTTGGCGGTGGCCAACAATCCAAGGACTGCAGGACTACAAAGGAAAGCTTCTTCATACTGCTAGATGGGATTCTACTGTCGATCTGAAGGGGAAGCATGTTGGCTTGATAGGAAATGGGTATGTCCAATGTTCACTTTTATTGGTTTTGACCGTTCTCTCGGTTTAATATCCAACTTCTTATAGGTCGTCTGCGATTCAACTTCTTCCAGCGATTCTACCTGAAGTCAGTAAACTTACCAACTTCATTCGCAAACCGACATGGGTTTCACCACTCCAAGCGTTAGAGGTCCGCGAATATCCTGACGAAGAGCGCCAAACATACATCACGGATCCTCAAGCTCATCTCAGATATCGCCAACAGCTCGAGACAGGAACCAATGAGCTATTTCCTCTGTTCTTAGCCGACTCGGAGGCGCAGAAAATAACTTTCGAGAGTATGACGGCAGTAATGAAAGCTAAACTGCAGAACGAAGACTTGGCAAAGCTCATTGTGCCGACGTGGCCTGTAGGATGCCGAAGAATAACGCCAGGAGTTAACTATCTAGAGTCGCTAGGGTCTAGTTGCGTAGAGATTGTATACGGCGAAATCGAGCAGATAACCGAGAAAGGATGTCTCTCCAGCGATGGCCAGGAATACCCGGTCGATGTTTTGATCTGCGCAACTGGCTTCGACACATCGTATCGACCTCGTTTCCCATTAATCGGATCCAAGGGGCAGAGCCTGGCGGACGCTTGGGCAAACGAGCCAAAGTCGTATTTTGGATTAGCCGCCCATGACTTCCCGAACTACTTTATGATGATTGGGCCTAACAGCCCGATTGGAAACGGGCCCGTCTTGATTACAATGGGTTAGTTGGCCAGTTCAAAGTCAAAATATGTGTCTTTTGCTCATCAGATTTCTGTAGAGGCTCAAGCCGATTACATCCTCAAAATGATGAATCGCTGGCAAACCGAGAATATTCACAGTTTCTCTCCGAAGATGGAAGCCATAGAAGATTTTATCGCATTCAAGGACGAGTACATGAAAGCGACTGTCTGGGAACACCCCTGCCGGTCTTGGTACAAAAGTAACAGCATCTCCGGAAAAGTCACAGCGCTTTGGCCCGGAAGCTCGTTACACTACCTGGAAGCGATAGCTGAACCCAGATACGAGGATTGGGATTTCAAATACGTTGGTAATCGGTTTTCTTTCTTCGGCAATGGATTCTCGCAAGTGGAATCGGACAAGACAGCTGACTGGGCGTATTACATCCGAAACGAAGATGACGGTGCATATACCAGCCGAGTGAAGCAGATTAGAATTACCTCGAAGTCCGGAACGATTTCTAGGGAAGGCGGTAGAGGTGTCATCGTTATATGATAATTGTAGTTTTGAATTGTGCCGAAGTTTTCCATCACTCTAGTGATTGTGGTATAAACAAGAAAATCGACCGCCAATTTGATATTTGATACAGGATTGAAATAACAGTTAACTTGACAAGCATACTTATTTATACAGTACTGACCACGGTTCATAGGTGTACTGCTATGGAATATACTGCAGGCAGGGGCTCAATCACGGCCATAGAATGCGATCGAATGAAAGAGCAGAGAGCCATTATGCGGCCAGCAGAATGCAAAAAATGATTGGAAGGAAAGATGAAAAATGGATACAAGTGAAGGAATGACGAACGAGATGTATGTATGTCGATGATGAGCCAACATTGCGAACATTAGAGACGCCCTTGAGACGCCCCGTGCCCTGGACAGAACGCGAATAGAGTGAAACACGGTACTCGACGTCGTGAGTTGTTTATAAATGAAGCGGTGGGCAGAGGGGGTAGGGCGGAGTATGCGCGGTTGGGCAAGTCGGGGGCGTCCGTCTATGGCTCCGTTTATAGCTGTACAAAGAGAAGAGAGAGGCAGGCAATAATAGTAATGGCTATCCAATACAAATAGATAGATATTAGGACTCAATCTGGCGCTACAGACATAGGGAAAATGAAATAGATAGAAAAGAGAACGGGAAGTATGACAGTCAGCTATTAGTGACAACGGAAATGATGTTATGATGCAAGGAAGGGACGCGGTGTAAAATGCAACAGAAAGAGAGAGAGAGAGAGAGAGTAGGAGTGTTTACACTAAGTACTACGTAAAGAAAAGACAAAAGCGATGAGAAAAGCCATTGATACCAAATGCAGGAAAACAAAAGCCACAGAGAAGCAGAACAGTGGATCCATCCAGAAAACTCCGAAAGAAACACAGCAGTCCGAAGGCAAACAAGGTCAGGTTGGAGCGAACGAAACACGCACACCACACCGCCGCCGAAATTCATACCCACTCTGCACCCCTCATCGCCCCACATCATCTCGGCCCCACAACCCAAAGTACGCCCCAGCACTAGACACAATATCCACCGCCTTCGCCACAATCGTATTGTCTTGACCCGGCGCGGCGTGCGACGCAGCCGCCGTCGCGGTCCCATTGAGTGCGCCGGTGCTTGCAGCCACAGCGGCGACGCTGCTGCTCCCGTGTCCACCGTGCCCAGGGGAGGCGACGGGCGACGAGAGCCGCGGGGAGGACGCCGCGGTGAACGACGTGCTCGGCCGCGCGGGGAGCACGGGCGTCGGCGACAGCGTGGGCGGGCGCATCTTCGCGGGCGACGCGGTGGACGTGACGCTCGAGTAGCTCGAGGACCGCGCGTGGTGCGCGTGGGTGACAGGCGACGTTGGCGTTGGAGGATGGGCCCCATCAGAGGCGGTGGTGCCAGCATCCGATACGCCTGCGGGGAAAGACCCTGCGGAGGGCGTGCGGCTGCCGGTCGGTGTCGTGCCTCCGCTGGCCCCAGACCCAGATGCTGACGTGGATGCGGACTCCGCCGCGTTCGTGTTCGCGTACGCGGGCGCCATCCTGCGCAGTTCGACGGTGGGTGAATTCGACGGCGTCGGGTGCACGCGCCTGCGTTGCTCTTCTTCCGCGCGGCGCAGATGGCGCAGCTCCACCGCCGCGGGATCGTCGTGCGCCGCTAGTACGTCTTGGTGTATCGCATCGTCGGCCTCCACGCTGTCCTCTTCGCGCACAGAGGACGGCGCCGGGATGGTGATTGTCGGTGTCGGCACGCGCGCGGGGTGCTGCTGCAGGATGACGCTGCCCGTCGCCGTGCGCGCTTCGCCCACAGTGCTGCTCCCACAGCTCGACTCCTCGCCCGCCGTGCTCGCCGTCTCCTCCGCCGCGTCCACCACCGCAGGCACCACCGGTGCCGGCGGGCTGAACACCACGGGCGGCGGCGGCACCGCCGCGACGCTCGCGCCCAGCACCTTCCCGCTCGTCCTGTCCCTGCCCCTGCGCTCCCTGCCGCGCTGTAAATCGCGCGCGCCCTCCTTCTCACTTGCGCGCTCGCGGTCGAAGCTGCGCCCGCTGCCCGCGAGCACCGCGCCGAGCGCGCCGGGCGACGCGGGCTCCGGGCTCAGGCTGCCGATCGGGCTGCTCCCGAGCGACGCGCCGCCGCGCTCCCACGACGACGACCCCGACGACGGCGTGCGCGTGCTCGAGCGGCCGCGCGCGTGGCCCCGCGGTTCCTGCGGTGGGTTAACTCTTGACGGAGACGGGCTGGGGGCCTGCGCGGGGGGGCGCCCCTGCGAGAGGAGCGACGCCGGCAGGGGCGGCGAGAGGAGGCCCGCATCGAGGGCGGGCGCGGACGCCGAGGCGGACATCCACGCGGGCGGGGGCGCCTGCGCGGACGCGGACGCGCTGCGCCGGCGGCCGCCCCCCGGCGCGGTCGTGATCGAGGCGGTATAGGCGCTGGCGTACGCGTTCGCATACGCGGTCGCATGGGCGTTCGCCGCGCTCACGGGCGGGGCGGTGGGACTCGCCGCGGGCGCGGGCGACGCGAGGAACGCGGGCGACGGCGTGCGGCTCTGGCTCCGGCTGCGGCTGCGCGACATGCGCTCCTCGCCTGCCACAAGCGCACCGCGCGCGGTGGGGCGCCGCGCGTCCGAGCCGCGGTCCCTGTCCCGCGCGCTGCTTCTTGGTTCGCGCTCTGCGCCGCCCACGGAGTGCTGGTACGCCGCCTGGTACTGCGCCGCGAACTGCTGCGGGTCCCTGGGCGCCGCAGGCGCGGGGGCCGGCGCGTACTCGCGCTCGCAGCCCCGCCCGCCGCGCCGCGCGTAGTAGTAGTCCCCGCCGAGGTCCGCGCCGCCGAAGAAGTCGTACGCGTCCTCCTCGTCTGCCGCGTGCGCGCCGCCCGCGCTGAGGCCCGCGCTGGACCGCGACTTGGAGGCGGCTAGGAGGGACGGCGCCGGCGGGGCGCCCTCGACGACGACGGTCGGCACAGGGGGCGCGGCGATCGGGATCGGCGCCGCCGCGCGCACGCTGCGCGGGTGCAGGTACTCCGGGAGGCCGCTCGTGCCCGTCGTCCCACCAATCGCGTGCTCGACGTGCTCCTCCTCCGCCTCGTCCGCCGCGTCGAGCGCCTCGTACCGCGCGTGCGCGTGCACGCCCCCAGGGCCGTACACGCCGCCCACGGCACCCCCGTACCCGCCGCCGCCATACCCCCCTCCGTACGCGGGATACCGGCCCGGCGCGTACCCCTCGCCCTCGTACCCCAGCCCTCCGCCGCTCCCATACCCATTCGGATAACCGGAACCGTACCCGGCCCCATACACACTCGCGTATATCCCGCCGGCGGGAGTGCCGGAGTAGGGCTCGGGGTCGCCCGCGCCGAGCGAGTAGTTCGAGCCGAGCGGGGGGCAGTACACGAGCTCGACGGGCGTGCCGTCCGACGAGCCGCCCTGCGCGTCGTCGTACGGATGGTACCCCTGCGCGCTGCCGCCGAGGCCCAGCCCGCGCCCGGTCGCGATGCTGAACTGGCGCCGCGGCGCGGGGCCAGCGGCGGGTGGGGGCGCGGAGGGGGTGTTACTGTTGCTATAGTGCACCGACGCGGACGCGCCGAGGCGCGGCGACGATGGAGTCGATTCGTTGCTGATGTACCCGCCGCCCGCGCCATACGCGTCCAGCTCCGGGCCATGCCCGCTCCTCACGCCGCGCCCCGCATCGCTCCCCCTCCGCTCCTTCCCCTTCCCCGGGGCCCAGCCCACGCCGGCGCCCATCCCGAACGGGAACCCGTCGTCGCTCGCGCCCTCGTCGCCGAAGCCCTCCTCCCACGCGCCGCCCGTCTTCAGGATCGTCGGCGCGATGGGCGCGATCGTCACATGCACCGGCGTGGACGGCGTGCGGATGAGGGGCGGCGCGCCCCGGCGCCCGGCGCGGAAGCCCGCGGCGGTCGCGCTGGAGGCGGAGGTCGAGCCGCTGCTGCGCCGCCGCGCCGTGGCGGTGGCGGCGGACGCCGCGGAGGAAGTAGATGCTTTGCGGTGCAGGGTGGTGCCGTTGGTGGTGGTGGTGGTGGTGGTGGTGTGGATGTCAGCGGCGGGGGCGTGGCGCCGCGAGGGGGAGAGGGACGAGGCGGGCGAGGTGGTGGAGGTGGTGGCGCTGCTCCTGCTGCTGGAGGTGGATGTGGTGGTGGAGGTGGAGGCGGACGAGGAGGAGGAGGCGGTGGAGACGGCGGATTGGGAGCGGGGTGGTTTCTTGAGTTTGGGTTTCGTGGTGCTGTGACTGTGGTGTGTGCGTATTTCGAGAATGTCTTCTTCTTCTTCATCTTCTTCGCCCTCGTCTCCTTCCTCTTGGGAGTCTGAATCGCTCCTGATCGCACGAGCGCCAGCTGCTTCCCAGATAGTTTCTTCGCCATAATCTTCCTCTTCCTCGCCTTCAGAATCTTCTTGATCTTCGTCGTATCTAACGCTGTGTCAGCCGAACAGGTTGGGAAATGAACCAAAATAATACGCACCCATCATCATCGACGAAACCTGCACGGCCCTCGATCCAGACGCCGTCCTCGTTGTGATTTCCGACGCCAAAGAAGCCGGATGCGTTCTTCTTGGGCTTCTCGATGGCGATGTACTGCTCGACAAAGGTGTTGAAGCTGATGTGTTTCTTCTTCGGCTGCTGGCCCTTTTCGCGCTCTGCGCTGCCGCTGGAGGTGGAGTCCTGAGAGAGGGAGGCGCGGATGCCCGATGGGGCGGCGAGGGCGGAGGAGGGGGAGAGGTGCGGGGGGAAGTAGCCCGCGGCGGGGGCGGCGTCGAAGCCCGGGGGCGCGATACGCGGGGGGGAGTCCTTGCGGAAGGTGCGGCTGGCGCCCCAGCGGGTGATGTGGGTGTCGCTCTTGGTGTGGGTGAGACTCGGGCGGCGGATCTTGGACGCGGCGAGGGAGTCGGTGCGGTTGAGGGCGGTGTTGGCGCGGGTGTCGTCGTCGGCCTCGTCCTCCTCGGAGTCGACGGGGCTGAAGGCGGGGGACGGGGGGAAGTCGGAGGTGAGGAGCTCGCTGATGCTGCGGTGCTTGAGAATGGGCTTGTGAGGGGCGGGCCGGCGGGGACGGTGGAGGTCGAGGCGGTCGTGTGCAGAGGCGGGGTCTGCGTCGACGGTGTCGGGGACGGGGGCGGGCTTTGGTGGCGGGGTCCACTCGACGGCGGTGTGGAGGGGCCCGTAGAGCCAGGTTACATCGGAGTCCTTGAGCCTGGGAGGGGGGAAGGGGAACGATTAACCAGGTCCCGGGAGATGAGTGGGTACGCACCAGTTGAGAGTCTCTGGGGAGACTGTCTTGAGCTTGTTGCGCTGCTTCCACCAGGTGCGCCAGGAGGCGTTTTCGAGGCGGGCGCCGTTGGCGATCTCGTTCTTCTGGCGGGTCATGTTGCGCCAGGAGCGCCAGACGTCCTCCTCCTGCCAGTCGTGTGAGAGATAGTCGACCTGGCCGCGGGGGCCGGTGACGAGGGAGGAGTCGTCTGGGACTGCATTGGTGGAGACAGATACGAGCAGCACGGGCAGGTAGGTCGCCATCGAGGAGCAAACTTCCAGCCCGCCGTCAAGACATCCAACAAGTCACGTCACCCGGCCCTCATCCGATCCGACACAGTCACGTCACGCCAGTTCCTTCCGCCCCCTATCCCATGATCCACCGCAGCACGACCCTGACTCGACTCAACACGCTCCCTCCTCATACATCTCCCACCAGCCGCTCCTTCCACACAGCCACATCGTCGCCCATTGACGAGCTCACACTTGCGTTCACCGCCCCTTCCCCCGCCGAGCTTGTCATTTTGGATTTTTCGAAGAACGTGCTTGTTTGACGACCGCCAGCGATAAGAATAGGCACCTCAATTGAATAGGTGGGTGGCAGCGATAAGAATAAGTACACCCCCGCGTCCCGCCAGGACGATACCCAGAGTGCGGTAACCACCTGTGGCACTGCGCTCCTTTTAGCGACGCCGCCAGTGCTTCGGCGTCGGCGTCGGCGTCGGCGCTGCCGCCTATCCTCCTCGCAATTGCTACATACGCCCGTGCAAATGCGCAGAGCGCGCCCTCCCATCCGAGATCCTCACGGCTAAATATGGACAGCGTCCACAAGTCTCCGATACACAACTCCATATCCGTCTGCAGCACCTTCGGGGACTTTCGGCACCACTATTTCCAATTCGCGACCCGCATTTTCAAATTTCCCTCTCCAAGAATTAATCGTCATTTTTCTCGTCATCTTTATCACCAGCACGAGGCCAGAGAGTCAGACATTTCTAGACAGAAGTGACGAAAGAAATTGGAGGTTTGTTGGAGGCCTCTGGAGGCTGCTGGAGGCGCATACAACGGATCGTCGCCCGGCGCTCGGCGCATCACACCGCCGGTTCCCTATCGCGTCGGTGTATGTAAGTCGCCTCCTTATCTCTTGCCTCTATCTCTCCCCCCGTCTTTATCTCTCGTCTTCCCATGTACATACATACGACATACGTACACCGCCTGAGCCTGGAACTCACACACCCTGTACACATCCAGTGGCGCTGGGCTTCTTCTTGGATCCGAGCGGCCGCGGCGAGCGCTGTCTGTGATTTAGGCCTTAGGCTTGATATCCATCAATTTCGACGCACTCTTTCGTCAACATCCCACTCGTTCACCCTTGGAGTCGAAGTGAGATCAGGGCGCGATGATGAATGGCCTTCACATGCGGTCCGAATCACTACATACATAAAGAGTATTTCTCCTTCCTTATGATACTCCTGCTAGAGTATGATATCACTGTTCCGAATCCACCACCGCACAGTCCAGCGCCGCTCACTCACTCAGCCGTGCAGGTGCAACAAACAGCATATGACAGGTGGCGCGCTCTGGTACTACTCTCGATGCATCCTCGCCTCCCCTTGCACCATCTCAGCGCGGAAGAACCTCGCTTCTGTAAACTGTACCTACGACCCGCACCCGCGCTCCAGCGCGCTATGGATTCGCGTCAGACGCGCCGCGCGCCCTGAAATCGCGCACCTGATAACATCCGTGTGGACTCGGTCAAGCCTCGGTAACTCCGAGCGTTTCCCCGCACCCGACCCTGAGTGGCACGCCCTGCCACCCCCACACCCGCCCATGCCGGGCACCGGATCCGCTATGGAAAGATCGAGTGATTCCATGGTCCACCGGCGTTAACGCACGCAGGCGGTGGAGCGCAGGACTGCCTGCCTGCGCTGGTTACGGTTGCCTCCACCGGTTGACCAGGCCTTTACAACGCGGATTCAATTAAGGTAAGGTAAGTAATGGCCTGCGGCGGACGGTGCTTGGGCTCCCCGCGGCCAGCGCGATCCCGGCAGGCGCACGTTACGCCGAAGGTGGCAAGCCATCGCTGCGCGCTTATTATAATTTCCTTTCATTTAATCTAAACGGCAAGGACAGCGCCCGCTGGTTTACTTTGATTTCATCCAAACGGCACAACAGCGCCCACGCGGCTGCACACTACCGCAGACGTTGCATAGCTAATACTATGCACTGTGACCTGCGTATATGTACCCGGATCTTGGATATCCTTCGGGGCATTTTGGAGTGGGATGATAGGTATGGAGGAGCCCAGGCGACGTGATCCCAGTCTCAGAGACTATAGCTGCTGTCTGGCTGCAGTCATTGAGATTATTCTGATGTTTGAGACTTAGCGAGTAGCTACTTAGAGCTCGGACTGATTTCGTGCGTGTATTGGAGTGATATCGTGCTTTAGTGTTGGCTTTAGTCTTTCGTTGAGCCTAATGCCTATAGCTAGATGCTCAGCCTCACCGCCGGAAAGTCTGCTTCGGATCTCAGCATCATTTCCTTCGGGAAGATTGAATATCACCCTGTATCACCCGCCGGAATGCATCACACACACTGCATAGTCTGTTGAATCATACATACACACCATTCAGCACCACTTGCACACATACTCGAAAATGATTGATCTTGGTGAGGGTGATACTTACTCGAGTGCTCCACGGACCTTGACTAGGACATATGCGCAGGACGTTGGAAGGCGCCCGTCGCGGACACACATGGTTATCATCAAGCCGCGCCAGTGAATGCGTCATGATATCCGCATATATATCGGCTATTCTGCCTAGGTCACAGTAAGCACTGCAGCGCTACTGTGTGGCGTCGCGCGAGACGGCGCTCACGCTGGGAAATAGACGCCTGAACATCGCTGTGAGTGTTTGAAGATCTGTGTCGGTATAAGCTCTGTGGATTTCAGTGGACTTGCCATTCCAGCATGGGTTACCTAGACCTGGTTAGGACAATCATTGTTATGTAGGAGGGCTGTTTTTCCCAAAACGAAATGAAAAATAGAGGCTTCAAAAGTGTGCGCCAGTTTGTGGTGAGGTAATTATCCAAGTGCGTAGATTCTATAACGCGACCGCCATGGACCCATAGCACAAAACAGGCTTCATCAGACACGATTCGTCCTAATTTAAATCAGTTCAACGGCACCAGCCGTGCGTCCAACCAGGGCCACTCCGCCAGCAAGTAAGTAGGAACGCAGCATCCTAGGATCCAAGCGGCCGACACCTCGCGTCGGACCTCGGTGAAACCTCTACCATGTCAAAGTGTTAATTGACGTGTTTTGCCGTCGATTGACATTTGAAGAGTAAATTTGACCATGGGTTAGTAAGTATTCCCCTTCATCGAGCCGCATCGCTATGGCTGTGAACGTCACGGAGAGGCAGGAGGACACTTGATCGTAGTGAGACGCAGCCTTTCAATGGCAGGCACATTACTTACGACCAGAAACTTTTGCGTTTGGAAGGTCAGTTGACATCCAGATGACATATAAACTTGGGTGCATAACAGCTTACCCGCAGGATCAGTACCCTCGAATCTATTTTCAGATACAAATAGGCTTTCATTAATCGTCCCAGGGAAAACGCGAGTGGACGGAATCACTTTCTGACCTCATTGTCACTATTAGCGTATTATTAGCCTTTCATGAAATGGCTCATGTTATTTGCCACGAGTGCTGATCGATTTTGGGGCGAACGGTCGTAATTTCGCTAACGATTTCACAAGATCCAGCCTTCATAATCGAGCTATGTGATGGCTAGAGTCTTGCCTGAATGAAATAGCAGTGGAGATCGGATACCAGGCATCATCAGCATCGACCAAGAGGCATGTAGTGCATAGGAAGAGATGATAATCCACAGTCGTGATTGGAGTAGGTCAATGTTGATCCGGATTACTGACAGAGATACATAGTCAGGATTAGATGCTGCGCCGATGAATTCTGGGTACTAGTAGTCATTCATGCGGGCTGACCGAGGCCGTTGAATTTGAATTCAGCGCACGTTCAAGATGGCATTGACAACAGTGAGAGAGCAACTTTCAGATGGCGTGTTTAACACACAGTCAAGCGCGTTATGACGCTATAGCCCTTTAAATGTGCAAAACAATATTAGGGTGCATACTTCTATTGCATTGCAGCAGCATGCAAGCCGTTACATGCAGAAAGCCGCGTCCAGCACTTTGGCGTTGATTTGAGATCCGAGCTGTATTATTATAAGGGAGGTCGCGTGTAATATTCACGGCGAGGAGCCAATGATAATGCACGTCACTGAGCAACTGGAACCCAAAAGGCAAAAATTTGAATCAACGGCCATCGTTTCAGCTCTACCGCAAGCATACAACATGCATGTTATGAGCGACGGTCGTCCAATCATGATTATCGTCGCGGAAAGAAGAGAAGGAAGCTGCGAGGCGGAACTTGCTGACACAAAAACAAATGAGCCCACTCAGCATTGGCAGCTATTCTATTCCAAACTTTTGAAACCCAAATTGGCCGAGACCCAAGAGCGATATTATTGCTGCTTGCATTGCATTTGATTCCGCGATAAGCGCATTGTCCACCCACCCGGAGACGTCAAAGGGGATGTTGTATTCTCAGCCTCGAGGGAATCGCGTTCCATAAAAAGTGGGGTACCCCATCTTGACGGAGCCTCGTGCTACAGCTTGCACCCAGGACGATGACGAGAAGATCGTGGGCGGAGCAATCAAAAAGCGAGAAATAACTTGACATTGACAATGTCAGCATATGTAGTCATTGAGTGATGCCGACGAAGAGTTTGGCAGCCAGCGAGCATTCAAAAGGTGTACGCCTGCAACTAGACGGGGAGCATGGGGAGCTGGAGACCTAGGTCAGTGGCATCATGTAGGAGAATGGGAAAACACACCGACAACTCGTGTCTGTCGTCGGAAGACACCGTGACTTATAAACCTGTCCGAACATAGCACAACCAAACAGGCAAACGACGCTCGGACCCTTCTAGGTTCTCTGGCACCTACAACGAGTATCAAACGGCCTCTTTATTCTACCCGACAGAGCTTCTGAACTCTTTTGCTACATACTTGTGGGGCTCATCGATGGGTCCAGAGCGCTCGTTTGCCTTCTACTGAGTCTGACTGCCTGCAGAATGCACTTCACATTGACAATGGTCATGATTTCCAGGTGTCGACACTCAATTGCCATTCAATTGAAATGTGGTGGGGGCATCATTCCTTTTAATTTGGATATTCTTGAGCGTACGTTCCTTCTTATTCTACATAACCGCAGATTTTTCCAAATGTAGCGAGTACTCTCACAAGTGACACGTTAAACCGCTCAACTTCAGGCCGAGTGATATTCCCAGCCATTCATAAACAGTAATTCACACCAGAGATAAACATCATCGTCTTACTACTAGACGCTGGGAAGATATTATTTGACGGACGCGGTGAGCTGGTGAGACCGACTCCTTTTCTCTCCTATTTTGTATTTCTCAACGGTAGTCAATGGTACGCCTACTACAGATGTCAGCAGACCCAAATATTGAATATGCTGCAGCCGATACGCCTTCAAAACGCCGGCTATCTCTATCGGATGTAGAGATGTACGATCCACAGTGACAATAATATGCACTTGACAAGATGCCGCTGGCGGCGCGACACCTTAGAGTCCATGTGACTTTTACCGGCCCACATGCGATTCCTCCTTACGACTCTGAAATCGAATTATAAATAATCTGCTTCGGCGTCATCGCGCCCATAATACCATGAAGCAAAGCTTCTAAAGTAATGTAAGTATGATTCAATCGAGTGGCTGGATACTCCCTGGTGGGTTTTTAAAGCTGCAATAAATCCAGCGGAAGTTCTCAAGCATCAACTTCCTGGGTCATTCCCCAGAAATAACTTGCATAGACGCTGTGGGGTACTGCTCTTGGCATTCAGCTACGCATTCATGACCCGCCCCGTGAGCGTGCACTATCTCCATCCATCCTCCATCTGCATACGCCTGGCGGCCTCAAATTTGAGCCAATGTCATCCTCCCCTGTCCAAGTCGCTTTCGAGAATACATGTCATTGACTTGGTTTCCACGAATGTGGATCATCCGGCCCACTCATATCTTGTCGTGATACGGTTCCGCATATCTTGCCGACTTGTGGGTAGCAAAATATAGATCGCTCGTCTATAAACACGCAACAAATTTCTTCGGACTTTGGGGGCTTGTTCCTGTCTTCTCACACGCACCTCTTGCTGACCTTCTGTCCCTCCATGTCGCCCAGCACGGAAAAGCGGGCTTCCTCTCCCAATGCCTCCGACCCAGAAGTGTCCGCCGAGAATGAAAAGCTGAAGGCGGAAGTCTATAATGTCGAAATTGATACAAGTGGGGTGGACGAGAAGAAGTTGCTTCGGAAGATCGACCTTGCACTTATCCCATGGTTGTCGTTTCTCTACCTCTTGAGCTTCCTCGATCGCACGAGTATTGGAAAGTGAGTTCTCAAGATCAACCTTATTACGATAACTGCTAATCGGCACCGACGGTGTTTAGTGCAAAGGTTAGCCTCTCACGTATACACTGGAATCCTCAATAAACTCATTTGACGGGTTCCGGTAGCTGTACCATCTCGAAACTGACTTGCATATGACCGACAACCAATATCTGATTTCACTTACGGTAGATCATCCCTTCAACGCGTAAATTGGGTATTTTTTTGAATGCTACTAATTTGACTATTCTAGATATTTTTCTTCAGTTATGCGATCTTCGAAGTCCCTTCCAACATTTTCCTGAAACGACTCCGACCATCTCTTTGGCTATCATTTTTGATGCTTTTCTGGGGTATTATAATGGTGCGCCCCTATATGCCACTCGTCCTTATTATCAATACCTACTATCTACGTCATATTAGACGCTCCAAGGAGCCGTCCATAATTACCCCCAACTACTGGGTAAGAGATTCCGACAGGTATTTAGGGGTTATTGGGATCTAATGATATTGATCATATGAAGGACTTCGATGGTTATTGGGAACATTCGAAGCCGGCTTGTTCCCTGGAGTAAATTATTACTTATCTTGGTACGTCTCGCTCTCGATTGAGAACTTCAGTATCTTAATTTAAAATGAAACAGCTGGTACAAACGATCTGAGTTCGGATTACGAGCTGCGATCTTCTTTTCTGCAGCTACGGTATCAGGTGCATTTGGTGGTCTTCTCGCGGTGCGTCGATTACGTCCTAGTTTTGAAAATTTGTTCCGAGATTTTTGTATAGGCTGCTATCTCGAAGATGGAAGGCATTGGTGGAAAGCCAGCTTGGGCATGGATTTTCAGTCTGTATCCTTCTCTTTTCTTCACCGCGCGGGCCAATCTGACAGAAATTCTAGTTCTTGAAGGGTTGCTTACAGTCATCGCTGGAGCGCTGTCCTTCTGGATTATTCAAGATTTCCCTGACACCGCAAAATTCCTCAGTGAAGCCGAACGGACTGTGGTCATCCGGCGTTTGCAAAGTGACGACCAGTATAGCGCTGCCGGCGAGAATTTCAAGTTGAAGTATGTTTTCATGAGTATAAAGGATTGGAAGACATGGTTAGGAAGTGAGTCCGTGCCAAGTGATATCTATGAAATTTATGTTATGAATTGTTATTCTTAGTGTTGGTCTACGTCGGCTGCGATATGCCCCTCTACGCATTTTCACTGTTCTTGCCCAGCATCATTAACCAGGTATGGGATGCTAACTTTTTTTTCAACGTCAACACTGACATGAGCCATGTAGCTTGGTTTTACGGCCAATCCAGCCAATCTTCTGACCGTCCCTGTTTATGTCTTTGCATGTATCATTACCTGTGGCGTTGGATTCCTTGCAGATCGCTGGTCGCGACGTGGTTATTTCAATATGTGAGATTCAATATAACGTTGATATTGTACCCCTTGCTAACTTCAATTACCACCAGTGGATTCTTGTGCTTAGGTCAACATTTGAGTTCTGTCGTCCGAAGCGACTATATATGCTGACTTCTTGTTGTAGGAGCCGTTGGTTACATTATTCTCATTGCGTCAAGAAATGCTGCCCTCTCATATTTTGCTGTATATATGGCAACATGGTAAGCTTTACTTTCAAATAGAGGGTCTTCTGGTCTAATCCCACATGACTGGAACGCGTTAGTGGAATATATCCTGTGATCTGTGAGTTATATATTCTATCCAAATATGAGGTGAGGCTAATACACAATTCTTGTCATAGCCAATACCATGTATGTCGTTTCTCCTCCTCGTGAAGCCAACACTACAGTCTCTTACATCTGTCGTCATACGATAGATCTTGGGTTTCCAATAACGTCGAAGGGTCATACAAGCGAAGTGTGACATTGGCAATGGTTATCGGATTGTGAGTGTCCATAGGCTTATGGAAAAATCACTGTTCTAACCCTGTTTCTTTCATAGCGGTAATATCAACGGCGCTGTTAGTTCCAACGTGGTGAGTTTATATTTCCCTTCGGAGTGCAAAAGCAGTTTATGAACCTTGATTACTGCTGTATAGTATCGTGCAACAGACAAACCTTGGTACCCCTTGGGTCATGGTAATTTTGATATCCTCAAGCTCTTCTGTCCTATAACTAAATGTTCATTCACTCAGGGCTCGTCTTGCTGTACATCGCCATTGGCATAATCGCGTCGACCACGTTCTTGGTTCTATTGAAGAAGGAAAACGCCCGCCGCGATCGCGGGGAACGGGATGAGTATATCGAGGATCAGCCGGAAACCCACCTTCCCCAGAACGAGAAAAACGGCCGCTACGCTACTGTTGGCGATGCGAAGAGGGAGAAGGGAGACAAGTGGAGTGGATATCGATACACCATTTAAATATCCTTATGATGATTTAAGAGTAGATAAGTACCTGTCTCGAACGCTTTTTACTTCCTACAGGATATATGTACTATTACGACGTTCTTATGAAACGTTCATGTCTAATCTTCCTCCATCTTCTAGGGTTTTGGGTGTTCCCGTTGACCGGGAAATACACCCGGGCTACCAACTGAGTACATAAGTTCTGGATATCATAATTTCGCAACACACGACTTTATAGAACTTCCTAGTTCTGTCAGGCACCCACTCTGGGGATTGATATAAATAAGTTCGGGCAGGTTCGGGCGCTTGAGCGCAATCAAGACACTATTTTAAGAATTTGACCAGAAAATGATCAGATTGGTTTCTGGAAAATTGTTCCAAGGCTGCAAACTTTGTCTTTATATCACAGTTCTCCAGAAAGGGCAAGCGCCCATGACCGAAATTCCCCAGCGCTGTCGTCCTCAGTATGACAGTCGCCTTGTCGATGATCTCTGCTTAACAGAGCCTCTCTGTTTCACGTCTGACAAAAATCCAGCGCTTAACGCAGCCGCTAGAACATCCGCGTTTGATGGATTAGTAGGCCGCCGTCTTCATGAGTCATCTGTGATCTTAGTCTCAACATCGCGATCCAGAGGGCTTGAAATTTTGCTAACTAACTGAAAGGTGTGAGCTGTCTTTAGTCGCGCTCCAGCAAGAATCCGACTCGAAGGCAAAACCTTTCAAAACTCTACTACTTATCTAGATACTGAGACAATATCTCAATCATTGAAAATAGTGCTAGCCGACATCTTTTATAGCCGTATAAAAGGCGCGTCGAAACAATACGCTCGGAAGGCAAGAATGTGGACGTCAATTTTTTCGGGATCAAGGCGAACCTGCAGAATCGCCCTTGTTCCACCTTTTCAATTTCCCTGAGCTTACGCGTCTTGTAGGTCAATATAAAAGGACGATGGCTGCCAGCAAACGTTCTCAAAACACCTTTTCCCGTTCCTTTCTTCCGGCTTCTCCGTGTGCAGTCACTGTCGCTCTCTCATTTATTTTCCTTTGGTCATCACCCAGCGGGTCTTGGACACTCCAGCCAGTTTTCATCCACTTTGAAACCATTACACCCTGCTTCTAGACTATACAATGTCGCTCTCATTTATCTGCACCCTTGCCCTCGCTGCATCAGCCTTTGCTGCACCCCAGTTCCTTCCCCCACCCCCAGGATTGGAATCCCCGCCTGCTGGAAAGCGTACTTGTCCTATCAAACAAACGCTTACTGTCTCCGCTAATCAAACCGTCTTGACGAACCCAACCACTCCGGCGTCCTTTGTTTTACTTGGTGTCGGTATCCAAAATTACACCTGCTCCACAACGGGTACCTACGTGTTAGTTTATTTCCCTTCCAAGTTTGCGACCATCTAACAAAAATTTCTCAACAATCATATAGGTCTATCGGCGCTGTTGCTGAACTATACGACCTCTCCTGCCTGTCCGCTGTCCCTGCGGCATTCAACGCAATCCAAGACCAAGCCTTCACCACCTGGACCGCCACGACCAGCAGCACCCTCGGGCCGAAGGCGAACGGCTGCCTCCCGCTCATGGGGCAGCACTACTTCGTGACGTCCCCTTCCGGTACCGGACTCAGCCCAGTATGGGACTTCCGCGCCGCGAGCGCCCAAGGCAACCCGAATGCGTTTGTCCTCGGGGCCAAGGTGGGAGACCTTCCCGCGCCGACGGGGAGTCAGGACGTGGATTGGCTGCAGCTGAAAAACGTGTCTGGATCGCTGGCGACGTCGGTTTACCGTGTCGATACCAGAGGGGGACAGCCCCCAGCTTCGGTATGTGGCTTTGGGGAAATTGACAATTATCTGAGCTAATCATGGCGCCCTGGTTATCAGTGTACTCCGGGTTCGGCGCCTATTTCGGTAAAATACACAGCCAAATATTGTAAGTCATCTCTATCTTAAGAAGAACACTAAACTCAACAAACGCTGCCTACAGGGCTATATGGAAGTGCCGTGACGATTTAAGAGCATTGGTTTATGAAGTTTGTTTTATTTTTATTTGGGTTCATTGCTTTCAAAGTGTACTGGTACCTCATACTCGTTATTCCTCCTTAATTTCCTACCATCATACAGTATGGACTTTGTCATTCTTTAGTGCTGCGAGCAACACGATCTTCTCGGAAGGAATCAATGAATGGTTTACGGCTACCTAAGTACTAGTATACACCAAGGTGGGCAAGTCGTTGGTCTTGATGAAAAGGCACAATTCCAAAACAGCGAGAAGCTGCTTTGTCGTAAAGGTGCTCTAGAGTTTGCACCGAAAAATTTCTAACCAAGGCGTTCCAACTACGATAACCACGGCCTTTCGGTATTCTGTGAGCTCTTATACTTTTTATAGCTTTCAATTAAGTGATGTAAAATAAACTCCTTCAGATGTCACTTAATGAATGCCGAATGGAGAGCATACGAAGAGACACGATCATCCGAGTTAAACCGTTCCAGATGATTTGAAGAGATGTCGTGGAATGTACGACAAGTGACAGTAAATAAGACTTGAATTGACTAAACTCACTTAAGTACCTGATGCTGGTGCTGCTTGGCTCGCACGCTGGATGCGGATCAGAAGACCGCGACGAGACCGCGAAGGATAGAGATAAATATATGCCCGACAAAGCGTCGGATGGACACTCATCGCCATATCTCAACGCAGTTGGAAGAGAGAAATGGAGATACATAGTACTCTTAGCACGTACTGCGCAATCCGATTTCCACCGCCAATCTCCGTGTTCTAGGCAACTAGATCCCAAAATGCCTTATCGTTGGAAAGATAATCGACAAGAAAGGAGCAGTGGCATGATGGAGAAGATGGAACAGCCGACGACTTCGTATAAAACCTCCAAGGGTTTGCGGAAAACCTAGTTAAAACCGAGCCGCCGTCAGTAGCGGTGGTGTAAGTACTCAATGAGTAAAAATTTGGGCAGAAATTCTTCGGGCTTACCAAGATGCGCGAACGTCATTAGAAAAGATATTGCATGGACCACTTCCAGTCAACATGATCATCAATTCAGGCGATCATTCCAGAGCGAATTGTGCGAGGACCCTTCGGAGCAGTAGGCGCAGAGTGCAACACAATAACGAGGTTTTGATGGTTTGGCTTGGTTCGTGGTGCCGCGATGGTCAGTAGTAACGAAATGTGTCGACAACTGATAAAGGGTCTTTACAGGAAGCCATAGTAATATGGAGCAATGAAACGCGATTGCACAGTATATTCGTTCAAAGTCGGACCGTTGTGGATGCAATCTCGCACATATGTCGTCCGAAAACATGCAGAAGCTTGCAGAAGTCGGTTAGAGTACGCGAAATGATAGATTCCATTCACCAGCAGGGCTACCATGCGGCTTTATAGAAAACGGCCGTCGACGGGCGGATTTGTTACGCAAAAGGTCGATGCTACGTGGGGATGAGATTTGGGGTGATGTGGATATGTAGATGAGCGCCTGAGCGATAAGATGGTTCACGGATCCGAAGGAGTCGGTGAGACAAGGCGCTTCAGTGGCGGTGCTCTATATGCTCGGACTGAAAATCGAGCGACGAAGTGCACCATGAATAGCGTCGACGGCAGTGTTGGCGACAGCGACGATGGATAAAAGAAAGAGGACAGCGACATCGGACCGTCGATGTTCTGCGGCGAATTGGTTCAACTTTTGATCGTATGTTGACCCGAATCGTACCACATTTATTTTTGTCAGGTTTCTCTTTATTTTCCTCAGCCCATACCATTTTCTATATAACCAGTGGAGATTCCGTGTTTCTTGTCTCTTCATTCTCTGCCCCCATCATCTTCCTAACATTCCTCCCAAATCACTGCCAAAAATGACTATTCCTCTTAACGCGCCCACCGCCGCCGACGTCGAGATTCCCCGCCCCAAGGATGTCGGTGTCCTCGCCATGGAGGTCTACTTCCCCCGTCGTGTGCGCTGCTTTATCATTTACCCTCTCCTCGACCTTCTAACGCGTTTACTTTCAGTGCGTCTCTGAAGCTGATCTCGAAGTATTCGATGGCGTCTCGAAGGGCAAATACACCATTGGTCTCGGTCAGGAGTATATGGCTTGGCCAGATGACCGTGAAGACATCAACTCCTTCGCGTTGAATGGTGAGCGTTCCACCCACCCAAGCTAGTTCTGAGTATACAGATGCTAAAGGACGCGTCCTAGCTGTCTCTGGTCTCCTCGAAAAATTCAACATCGACCCCAAATCCATCGGACGTATCGAGGTCGGCACTGAGACTATCATCGACAAGTCGAAATCCGTGAAAACCACCCTCATGGACCTCTTCGCTGAATCCGGAAACTTCGACATCGAGGGTATCGACTCGAAGAACGCCTGCTACGGAGGAACAGCTGCGCTCTTCAACGCCATCAACTGGATCGAGTCTAGCTCCTGGGACGGTCGTAACGCTATTGTCGTCTCGGGCGACATTGCCATCTACGCCGAGGGTGCTGCTCGTCCTGCTGGCGGTGCTGGTGCATGTGCAATGTTGATTGGACCTAATGCCCCTGTTGTATTTGAACGTAAGCCACATGTCAGATTCATTATTAGAACAACTCTGATCTATTCCGTAATTAGCCATCCATGGAACCTACATGGCCAACACCTATGACTTCTACAAGCCCAATCTATCCTCGGAATATCCTGAGGTCGATGGCCCCGTTTCCGTTGTGACCTACGTGGCGGCTCTCGATGCTGCATACGCTACCTTCCGCGAGAAGACCGCAAAGGCTGCCAAGCGCGCTCAGCTCAACGGACATGCGGCAGAGAAGCCTGCTGATGCAGGCTTCTCGCTTGAGGATGTCGACTACGCGATCTTCCACAGCCCATACGGCAAGCAAGCCGTCAAGGGCCACGCCCGCCTCATGTTCAGCGACTTCATCGCCAACCCCAAAGCCCCCCGCTTCGCCAACATCCCTGAACCCGAAACCCTCCTCGCCCACACCCATGCTGCCTCGCTTACCGACAAAAACGTCGAAAAAGTCTTCGTTGCCGCTTCAAAAGCATCATTCGCCCAAAAGACCGACCCTGGCATGGCCTGCTCGCGCCGTCTCGGTAACATGTACACCGCCTCGCTATATGGATGCCTAGCGTCGCTGTTGGCGTCGGTCGAGCCTCAGACGCTGCTAAACAAGCGTGTGTCCTTGTTCTCCTTCGGAAGTGGTTGCGCGTCGACTTTCTGGACGGCCAGAATTAAGGGCGATGTCTCTGACATTCAAAAGAGGATGAACCTCCTCCCCCGTCTGTCGCAGATGAAGGTGGTGCCATGTCAAGAATTTGTTGATGCCCTCGCTGTACGTTTACTCTTCCTTCCATCGTTTTATGTTTACTGAACATAATTCTTCTAGCTCCGCGAGAAGAACCACAATGCAGTGAACTATACCCCTGAGGGTTCAGTTGACAACATCTGGCCAGGCTCATATTACCTCGACAGCGTCGATGCCAAGTACAGGCGCAAATACCTCCGCGCTCCTCTTGCCTGATTGTCTTCTGAGTTCCGCACACCGCCATATATTGTCACCCTCACACTCGATACCACATCCGCATATTTAATACCACCCATTTTCTCGCTGCCGCTGCATACACTTGTTACCTGGCATAATTGCTTTACGTCCATGTATGTAAACACGCAGGCATGCATGCGTGTGCCATCCCGTACTTCGTAGATTCCATAGATATCATCCCCTTGGGCATACAACTAACATGTAATATTATGATCAGCCCCGACCTACATGGGAGGCTGCACTGAAAACTCATTGGAGTGAATGAAATGCAATAAGCTAAGAGTCTACGCAGAGTTCGCCGCAGTTTTCAGCATTTATTTATGTTCGGAGTATCTTTTGCCAGAGTCTCCTGTCAACATTTCCCCTTGCAAATTATGAAGGCTTGTGCGCGAAATCTGAATAATCAATTGAGTTCCGCCTTGTTATATGGACTAAGATGACTACAATTAATCCACGACGCCCAAGATAACTATAACAGACTCAATAGATATAATCAAGGCATTCAATCAACCCCACCGCGCATCGCCCTGCCCAACACTCTCGGCCAAACACCACTTCAGACCATCACTCTGCCTCCCTAACACAAGGCTCCATGTATCTTCGCCCATAGCAGTAGGCACCTTCGCTGGCACTTTCTCCGGAGGGGGAGATTGCAAGGCGCCGCCGGGAACACTCTGAGTATAAGGGATATACGATACCGGCGCGCTCGTCAGTGCGTGCGCAGTTACACTGACAAAATCAGGAAGCGTCGAGAGGCTCTGCGGCTCTGCGGGGGCCTGTAGACTTTTTCTGTACAGGAGGGCGCATCAATAGACGATCGCTGTCGGAGACTAGGATAGACGAACATGAGGGTGTCAAGCACGTCCTTGACGAAGCCGGGCGCAAGGAGACCGCGCCAGCGCAGGTGCGTGATGCCTTGCACGCGGGTGGGTTCGGGCGGCTCGTATAGCGCGACGTACGGGTCGACGCGATCGTTCGCGTTGAGCCTTCAACATGGAAGTATGTCAGGATCCGGAAATATGTCATGAGAATGAAGTGCTTACCGTTGTGCGCCAAGGCATGCCATGCCCACCCACTCAAATAGACTCTCAGTGCGTCTGTTCCAGTCATCCAGCGCCTCAGCCAAGTCGTTTTGCGCAGTCAATCCTTTTTTGGATTGGTGCATTTTCCGGTCGGTAGGAGAAGGCCGCGGGGACAGCGAGAGGATAGGAACGTGCACGTCCTGCAGGTCGTTTTTCGTGCACTGCACGCGATGCCATTGGCAGTCTTGGAATGGTGTAGTAGGTGATGTTGCGCCCGGACCTAAAAGAAAGTGCCCAGTGTTAACATACTCCTCATTGAAGATCGCGGCTGAATGTAACAAAATAAGTGATCAATAGAACAATGTTGATATTCACCTTTCGAGCAATAAATAACATCCCAAGTGCCACTCTCTACGCCCAGCTCACCCGCGCGTACATGGTCGAATTTCGCCATGGCTGCCTTCACGCGAGCCTGGAATGCGGGAGATTGAGCATTCTTATGCAAGGGGATGTCGATAGCTTCCTACCAGCGTCAACGAGGATTCGACGACATGAAGATTTTCTAGACATCACGTACTGTGTTTTTCATCATGCCCCTTGAAAGGCAAGGGCCTTCCTACAAGCCCAAGCCGCTCGTATGTTTCTTTTGATACGGAGAGTGTAAGGTGCCCGCGAGGGTCAATGCACCACGAATCTTCCGTATGAGGGTCTGTGGTCACGACCAGCAGATTACTACCGACATATTATCAGTACATGGGATATTCAAGAACAGACCAAAGCAGAGTGAGCACGGACGCACCTATCATGGCTCCCTTCCCCGGAGTTAAGGAATGCATCGGCACTGTTCACCACATCACAAAGCCTCGCCTTGCCCTTCCCGTAGCCTGTTTCAATCTTCTCAAGCGCGTCACAGAAAGAAGGGTTCTTCGGCGTCGGAAAGATGATATCAAGCTGGTCGACAGATGTATGATGAGCTTTCTGTTCCCTCGACTCCACGGCACAGCGGTCTTCTGCTGGGACGATTCAGAAGACCCACCTGCTGCGAGAACGGATGGCATGCTGCGAGAGTGTGTATTTTGGATGACGGCAGGGATCCAGAGGTCACTTTGACGCGTCGTTTCGTTGATGAAGGACTGACGTCCATTGTGGCCGTTTGTGCGAAAGTTGATATGATCGCTAAACCAAACAAATTGATCACAATCGGTGAAGCCTAGGTGAAGCTTATCACGGTGAAGCCTCACCGAAGTCTTGCTGGTGCCACACTGCCAATATCCTGAACTCCGGGTCGGGATGCGCTCGCAGCACAATACACCAAAAAGATGGCCCAAATTTCAATGGTTTCGTTCAGAGTTATGACCTGGTCAGACCTGCTGATGATTCCTGACACGGTACCGGGCGCGGTACCACGTAGAAGCTTCGGAAAACCGTAAGGAAAGAGGTATGTTCATTCGCTCGTGCCTATCATGTGCACCGTTCATGTGAATTTGAAGTCATTCCGAAGTGCTATAAGCATGCATTGACCTGAGGCCAAAAAATAGATGTTATCGCATTCCATGCGGTCCGCAACTGTTTGATCCTGAAATTTCGATGTATACGAACAGGAATCTTCCAATTCTGATCTAAATCTGTTAGAGCATACGAAGCTTTTGAGCAATATTTAAGTCGACTGCCAAGTTTGCCACTTAGTTGGGCACCCATTCTACCCCGCACCCGAATCGCTTGCAAATGATACTCCCATCTCTCATCCTCTCTTTAGCCCTTGCTGGTCGGTTTGCGATAGCCAGCAACGCCGCAGACACTTGCTTCGACTGGTCTATTGTGCCCGGTACTGCAAACATAGCTGCGACCTGCTTTGAGCAAAATGGCATCACTCAGCTAACCGGCAACATTCCACTGAGCCAATGCACGGGCAACCAAAACGGCGCTATAGGTTGTCAAGTCAAGTTAGTGTCATTTTTCTTCTGTCCTAATGAGTTCAAACCCTATACTAATATATCACCGTTAATTTAGTGGTGGTGCTGGATCGAGTTGTATTTTCACTAACATCCGGACCAATGCACCCTCTGGGGGCGTCAGCAACTCTTTGCTTATTGATGCTGCCTGCCTCAACGCTGCTGGAGCGAGAGTCACAACATCCGGCTTCAATCTGGGTAAGTGTTCCTGCTACCCGCGGAACGCATCTCCTTGTAATACGAGTCCTGACTGGGCGACCTCAGACGCCTGCTTGAGCAACAACAATGGCAACCTCGGCTGCTAAGCACTAATCCTTTACCAGGCTTATCATATCATGAATCAATAGTTGTATTATCTATTTCATCAACAATTCCCATTGGGATTGAAGTCGGACTCACGTAGTAAATCATATTACCACGTGATTTTTGGATGGGCGCCTAAAGGCAAGCGCTAAATGTAAAGAGCAGCAATCTGCGGCCAAGATACCATATCTTATCGCTTGACCAGACTAGAGCTGGCCTTGTATTAAGAGGTTATGGAAAGTTCCTCAGTTTGAAAGGTTAATGTATCAACGCATCAACGCTGCCTTCCAAGTTGCGCCTAATGAGCAGTTGATCAAGAAAATATCTGAATCTTCGTCGATACTTCCATGCCCTGTATATGTAAATAACTATGCTATGAGGGTTACAGGGCTATGAGGGTATTTGAGAGAGCGGTATGGGGTCCCTTTCGGAAAACATTTGCACCTCTCAAACATCCTGGGGTTTCGCTACATGCCGATAATTTGTATTATAGTAATTCCAGAGAACATCAACGCTTCTTGAGTCTCCGTGAACATACAACATTCCACAAAATTGTCCGCATTTTATTGACTCCCGAAGATCTATTTCAGCACTTCAGGCATTCTTCGAAAACAAATACTACACCTAAAAGCATTAATTGCTACCCGCAAATACGGTAACGGCGAATATTATGAGATTGTAAGTTCGCTAATTGCTGTCGGGTTGAGCGCACTCGGGCATGCCGGAGCACTTCGTTGCTCGAACACTGCGTATAAAGCTTGTTTTGACTGTCTGAATTGTATTTGAAGTGCCGGTTGCTGATGATATTATGATTAAAGGCCATGATATAGGCTGCGTGAACTTTCGCGGCCTGGTTGGGCACTTGCCACCGCTGGCGCGGCGCGCGCCGCCTCGGGCAGCGCGGTCATATGTGTGGCGTGTGAAATTTCCCCGCCACAACAGTGGCACAACTGGATGCTTCATGAAACTTTCAATTGAATCTCGCGCCCTCAATGGAAGAGACAGTCTCAAATGGATGGTACTGTTCCAAATGGACGAGACATCCCACTTAAAAGCAATAAAACGCCAACAGCTGGATGATGACAAGTTATCCCACAACTTGCCCACAACATTGCCACGACATCATGTCTAATCTTCCAACGACGACTAAACAATACGAAATCACAGAGGCAGGTTTTTACATCGACAAGCCCACCTACATGAGCTGACAATGACTTGTAGATTGGGTCGTGCAACAACCTCGCAATCAAGGAAAAACCAATCAGCAAAACTAAATCTAATGAGGTCCTAGTCAAAGTACATGCCGTTTCCCTCCAGGTGGGTTATCACTACGTTATGAGTTCACATCATGGAGAAGCTCACGTCGTTGCAGTATCGTGACCTTGGTGCCATCATAGGCTTCTACCCCGTCGCGTACGAGCGTCTAGTTCAATGTCATCGTCATCTGTTTAACCTCGTCTTTTTCTAGAAAACCCGGCACTGTTCCGTGCTCGGACATGGCTGGCGAAGTCATTGCCGTGGGTGACGAAGTAAAGGGCTGGAAGGCGGGTGATAGGGTGTCTTCTAATTTCTGGACGTACTTGGGAGACCACTCCGACGAGATCTATGCCACTTCGTTGGGTGGTCAATCTCCGGGAGTTTTGACACAGTACAGGAATTTCCCAGCACAGGTGCGTTCTACATCCCTTTTGTCTCTAAAATTTCTTTCTGATTCAGCCTCGGATTAGTCCCTGGTTCGTATCCCTGAGCACTTTACCTACGAACAAGCATCGACTTTACCGTAAGTACCGGGTGCCACCAAGTAATCCGCAGAGCATCTCACCCTCTTACAGTTGCGCTGCTTTGACCGCGTATAACTCGCTCTATGGACCCCACCCACTCAAAGCCGGTGATAGCGTGCTTGTTCAAGGAACCGGAGGAGTATCTATGTAGGTTTCCACCTTGATGTAGGGATAATTTCGACTCATTCACTTGCTGGATAGGTTTGCTCTTCAATTCGCCGTCGCTGCCGGAGCGACCGTGATTGCGACCTCATCTTCTAACGAGAAGTTGAAGATTGCTCAAAAGCACGGCGCCAAGCATCTTATAAACTATAAGGAGACGCCTGATTGGCATAAGGAAGTTCTCAAGATTGTGAGTCTTTCGAAACGCTTGCCATTCCATTTTCACTTCTGACTGATTTTTAGACCAATGGTCGTGGAGTCGACCATACGGTTGAGGTGAATATTCCGCGTTTGACGTATTACTCCGCGGTGCATAGCTCATTTCAAATCCTTAGGTTGGTGGACAAGGAACGCTGGAAAAATCTATAAATTCTACGAAACTCGGTGGCTCTATTGGTGTTATTGGTTTCGTATCCGGAGTGAGTGTTATGAAGTTGAACCGGCATCGCGATGCTTAGAAAATTACTCGTTTGTCCTCTAGGATGCTCCTCCGAGCAATCTCATCATACCGCTCATCAGCAGGCTCCCTATCGTTCGTGGTATCTACGTCGGCTCAGTTTTCCTGTCAGTCTTTCGACGCTCTGTAGCCTGGACACATCTCTGAACGTCACCCTTAGATTCCAGGACATGATCCGCCTGATTGAAGCCAACCCCGCCGAAACTGTTCCGATTGTCGACACGGTGTTCGACTTCCAGGATGCTGCCAAGGCTTATTCATACTTGAAGTCCCAAAAGCACGTTGGCAAGGTTGTGATTCGGGTCAACTAGAACACTGAATGTACTACACCTGTGTCATTTTCGATGTGCTCAAATATGTATAACTAAAAGTGACCCGTGCTAGGACGGCGCATTATCCGCTTGTCAAGTAGCTCCTGAGTCAATTTAACGACGAAATTTCTCGGCTTACCACATGAATCCATGGCCGTTCCAAAGCGCCAAGTAAAATACTAACTACCCACCCATTTCTTCAGATCCATTTCCAGTGCCCCTTTACGTACACCCCGAAACAACTCCACCACATCCTCTCAGAGCATCGACGCGCCTGTGGAGAACGCTGCCCCCGAGGATGACGACGGAGGGATGGAGTGCCAATGTTGTTTCGCGTATTACTCATTCGTGCGTGTCACTTCATTTTCTCGCGTCTTCCGCCGCTATTCACGTTATACTCGCGTGTTGACCAATTCACCATATCCTTTTCAAAGGCACAAATGGTTCAGCGCTCCGTAACCCACCTGTTCTGCATCACTTGCGTTAAGGCGTACACCTCGACTGAGCGCGCATCATCCTCCGCCTCGCTCCTTGCATGCACTTCTAGGGTACAAGGGTCTCGTTATTGCGCGCAGAGGCACTTCCTGGCTGCATGCATTCCTCACGCGAAGACCTCTTCCACGCAGGGCTGCGATGCATGACAAGCTCTGTAGGCTCTTGGGCTCGAGTACGTTGCGACCCCGCGCATCTTCCGCACATGATATACCTAATAATTTTTCTTATGCGTATTATCTCAGAGTTCCTTCAGCGTCCTTCAGCCTCCCCAGGCTTCTTTGTCCTTTGCTGTACGCCACTCTCACATTTGCGCCCTCTTACATCCTTTCCCGCTCTGGGATGATTTAAGTATGGTCGGAAACAGCTCGGATACATTGACGACGTTGAGACAAGGAGCCAATTTGGCATGATACCATATTGTTGCCGCCGTAACCCATTCCTCGCGTCGCCTGGTGAGTACGTGAGCCCTACCATCTACACTGTTGAAGGTTACAGGAAATCAAGTTTGTATGTATTTCACTTACGATGGTTGTTCATCTAAATAGTTGGTCACGAAATAAAAAAGATTTTAAATTGTAATCGGATGCGCTTGGGATTTTAACATATTTTGTCTACAATATCAGGGTATCTAATTTCATTCCGTGGCCTTCCAGCTTTCTTCGTTCGATATAATAACCATCATCCAAGCTTGTATCGGGGCCACGTACCTTGTTAAAGGTGAAAGTAACGGGTGCTTTTGTAGCAAGTTTTTCAAGACTGCCGAAAATAGATGTCAACGCCACTGCAAGGCAGAGATGCGGAACCCGTATCATTTCGTGGCTGCCTTGGACGTTCAAAACCCCAAGCACTAATTGATTCATGTTGTCCCGGGTATTGTTGTCGAAGATCCTGTCGGTCTCGGCATCTAATACACTGTAACTTCCAGTGACATCTGTGGAGAAGTGCAATCTAGGATAGTGGCAGATATCAGCTATTGCATGATAATCTCCCCATGGTGATCGAGCGGCATTTTCGATTGAAATTGAGGGCATAAGCAGGATGGTGATGCGCAACCCGAGGTGGGTGAACATTATGGGCTCAACAGGCTTTGCCTGAATATGTGTCTGGCCTAAGATTGAAGAGCGATCCAGATAACATTCTAGACTAGATGGAAGAAGAGCTGAGACTTGTGAATGGTCAGGACCTGCCCAGTTGAATATATCTGCAATGTCGTTGGATGTCGAGTTCAGTACCGCCTGCAGAAGGCGAGAAAATGCTCGTTCAGCACCCTCTCCATAAGCAGTCGCAATGCTGACATTGAGAATACCCATTAGGGAGTACGCGCTGTCCTCTTCACGTGTCACTTGACGCTTTGCGGCCATTTGCATTCTGCGCGAAATAGGAATACTGAACATGCGGTGAGCCTGTTTCAGCTCAGACACTGTAATTGTTGTCGCCTCTGTGATTGTTTTCGTGATAATTGAGTGGTCTTTGTCACTCTCCGCAGAGTCGACAAATTTATCCCAGTCTGCATTGTAGAATTTGATGTTGGACGGCGCGAGTAACTCCTGCAATGTCCATCCACGCGTAAACCAGGTATCCTTGGGCATATCCGAATGCGCCACGGTCTCCGCAAGGTAGGTGATGCAGACATGGGCACCTTGATACCATTTATACATGGAGCGGATCGATTCGTCGAGCTCTGCGCTGCTCTCCTTGTTGATACAGACCGTGTCCATCCAACCTAAGGCGACTCCATAGTCTTTCCAGCCGGTTCTGCAGAAATTAACGAGTTTGCGATAGCCTGGCTGCTGAGGGTCAAATTCGCTCCGGATCCAATCGCCATAGGTGACTTCGCGCGAGTTTCCACGGAGCCAGGTATGCGACAGAATAGCGTATCTGGAATATTTCTGTATCACACTCTTCAGTACCATTTGCTCTGCTTTTTCCGCGCCGCTGTCGATGGCATTGACAGTCTGTTCTGTGTTCCCGTAGAAGAACCGGCTGCGTGGTATTTTGAAGCGGGATTTTAAGTCGTCGATCTTTTTGAACACGCGTAGGAAGTCGACGTCATGGACGAGAGTAGAAGCGATGTGGGCGAAAATCTCGCCTCGTTCAATGAGGGTGATTTGGAGCTTGGAGTGGACCGGCTGGAAGCATAGCATGCGAATAGGCATGGTGTTGAAGACGTGTGCGCGGAGTGCGTTCAGAGCCTTGTCGATGAAGCATGACTTTCGTTGCTCGAATTCATCTGCGCATCGAGGTGAGTACCATCATAGCTCCGGGAGATAGCGGCGAGAAGAGTTTACCTGTATGCAAAATGCTCGGTGAATTTCCAATGGAAATCACAGTTCCAATATCTGGAGATTCATCGTTTGGGACTAAAAAAAGTTATTAGGGAGCGCTGAGCGAGTAGCACAATCCGATCAAATATTCGTACGTACCCTTCACCAATGCAAGACGTTCCTGACTCGTATTTTCCTCGAGCGCAGAGCTATCGGGTGCTGGCTCCGCTTCCAAAGCCGTATCCGCGACATCTTTTGGGCTGAGATCGTCGAGTGTAGTTGCCCGAGACCCTGCAGTGGGTATGTCGGTTCCTTTCTCTGTGTTTTCAGAATGTGTGAAGTGAGTGCCAGCATAACGATGAGAAGAAGTGGACAACATCGAAGTTGGCGATACATACCTTCCGATTCCACCTCAATACCACCCACAGGACCCCATTGAGAGCGTAGAAATGACGACATGAATTTCTGCAGAGCGATCACAAACTGTTCTCCGTCGGGCCCCAAAGTGTTTCGATTCGCATCTACGGTGATCCGTTAAGTTGAGTCACAAAATCCAAATTTACTGAGTCCCGACCGTGTTTATCTTCTCCGTCGGATGGATGTACAAGGGTACTGATTACGTTTCGCAAGGCCTTGACCAACGTTTCGGTCTCGGTGCTCGGAGAACCTGCGAAAGTTTAATATCGTTTATATGGATGCAATGATTTGGCCAGGGCAATTGGCAGCAACTTACCTGTCTCCCCAGAATCTTTGGCAATGAGCCCGGGACCAGTTTGTGATCCAGCATCAGCAAACATAGAGCCTGCAGTTGGTGGGCCGTTCTCATCGACGCCCTGATTAGCTGGTGATGAAGGATGATATGGGACGTCCAAAAAGTCAATAGGAAGTTATTTATGATGATAGATGTAGCTTACCAGGAAGAGTCGTTGCCATTGTACGAGAGGATAGCAGAAAGCTATCATGATGCGGTGTCTGCGCGCGTTCCGGGATACGGATCCCGTGCCGGTCCATGGGCCGGCCTGCGAAGACGAATGAGCGTGCACTGCTCATGAAAATGGCGGCCTACTCACCCGCGGCTACGGCGTATGGGAACGAAGGATCGTATTTAAACGATGGGGACCTGTGCATGCATTGTCGCTGACTATATAGTGATCCGGCAATACGAGGAGACAAAGCACGTCAGATTTACCTGTCCGACCAGCAGCCGTCCATTTCGCTGCCTCACTCTCCGCATAAGCATAGTCTGTTCATCCCAGATGATATCGAACATGGTCATAACCCAGGCTATAGAACCGAAGGGAACTCCTGATTAGGTCCCTCGCAAGAAAAGAACGAGAGGAAAGTGCTTACAGTTCGGCATTATAGGCGTAATACTCTCAGGGTGTTCTTCCGCCTGTGGCATGATATTGCGCGAGCCAGCAGCAGGAAAGCAGGATTCGAGTTGCGCGAGGAGAGCGCGTGGAGTAACATGGGATGCCTGCATCGACAATTGTTAGCAAGTCCACATATAAAACAATCGAAACGAAGATGAGAAGAAGAGATAATAGAGAGAAATAATAAGAGATGAATAACTTACCGGAAAAGCGTACGAAAATCCGAACTCAAGAGCGAGTTTCTTCCTCCTTTCCCCCTCCTGTCCATCTCTCCGGCCTTGAGAAGTTGAAGCTTGAGTTCTCGTCACGGTAAGCGGTTCGACGAATTTTTTAGGTTGCTATGTCCTGGTGGATTTTGACGATGCGCTTGGTGTTTGTCATGAGAAAATAGGAGCAGTGCAGAAATAATGAATTTCCCTGGATTTCCATGCTGGAGTAAGATAAATTCAGAGGCATCAGGCAAGCTGCAGAACGCGTCGATCACATGTTGTGACTGAGAGTGTTTTGAGTCTATTATGTGTGACATTTTCGTCTTCCACAGTGGCACAATCACGACGGCGATATATGTCTTTTTCCCAAGCTACCTTCCCACTTTCTGATACTTATAGCTTAAAGTCGTAGTCTTTAATCTCCCGAACTGCGAGCATCATCGAGCTCAACTCCTCGTCTGAGCCAGTACCGCGCCCGAACCGCCGCCACACTCGCTCGCAAGGCCCCCACGCGCGTCGAACGCATCTCCCAAGGGCAAGGTGCCACCCACGACTGCGTGTAGTCGGACGAAGGGACGGATCTTGGGTCCGGTTATCGAACTCACGGACTCGGAAAACGATGAAGACGCGGAGTTGCCGATGCGGCTCGCTCCCAAGCCCGTGCAGGGCAATGCCAACGCCGTCACGTCAGATCCGCACATGCAGGGAGCGAAGTGGCGGTAGTGGACTAAGATTTGGAGTTCGCTGCAAAGCAGTTTCCGTTCGACGAAACCTTCATCTCTGCCAGCCAGAAGATGCCCCGCCAGCAGAGTGAACTGGTCGCCGACCGTCGCAGGTTCGTACCCCAACACCTCAGCCAAGGCCATCGACAACGCGTCGCAATCGTTTCACCGTGCACGCGCGGTATATACACCCCGCTTGCTTACTGAACTCGATGAGCACTCCCAGAGCGTTCAGCGCGAAGCAGAAGAGCAGGCGGCGCCTAAAGCTTCCTTGTCAGCGCCTCTTGCTCCCCCTCCTGCAGCGGACATCCCACCTGCTGCTGTTGTTGCCGCGCCGCCTGTTCCGCCACCTGCGGCCATACAACCCATAGCCCGTGTCGCGCCACCCGCTCTCACTCCAACTCCAGCTCTAGTTCCCCCTGCCGCTCCTATCCTCGCCGCCGCACCAAACCCTGCTGCCGACGCTGCAGCGGTCGCCGCGGACCCCGGAGCCTTCATCCACCTGGCGATAGCCCAAGTCCACGTTGTCCTCCCGGATATCGAGCGCACGTATCTCGAGCGGTTCGTGCGCGCCTTCCTGCCGCGGCTCCCTATCGTTCGTGGTATCTACGTCGGCTCAGTTTTCCTGTCAGTCTTTCGACGCTCTGTAGCCTGGACACATTGCTGAACGTCACCCTTAGATTCCAGGATATAATCCGCCTGATTGAGACCAACCCCGCTGAAACTGTCCCCATTGTGGACACGATGTTCGACTTCCAGGACGCCGTCAAGGCTTATACATACTTGAGGTCTCAAAAGCACGTTGGCAAGGTTGTGATTCGGGTCAACTAGAACACTGAATGTACTACACCTGTGTCATCTTCGATGTGCTCAAATATATATAACTAGAAGTGACTGACTAGTGACCCGTGCTGGGATAGCGCATTATCCGCTTGTCAAGCAGCTCCTGAGGCAATATAACGACAAAATTTCTATGGCTTACCACAGGAATCCATGGCCTTACATAGTGTGGCCACAACGTACAAATCACACTGGTGAAACACAACGCATCAATTCAAAGCAAAGCAAAGTCTACATCACAAAACATATTTTCAGTCCATGTAATATCTAGGTACTGCCTCATCTATGGCATGGAGTCAAAGAGAGGCTTGAATATCTAACGTGGTGGATATTACTGCGGTGAGTAACATGGCTGTGGGATATGAAGAGATCCAACACTTACATTGGCTCTCAGGCAGAAACAGCCGTGAGGTTATACACGGCACCCCCAATGGTGGTGGTATAGCTCTCAATGTGATACACGAAGTCCGCAGTGGGAACCTTCCACCAGTCGCCGTCCCTCTCACCGCCATTTTCCGTGATAAACTCGACCAACAGCTCGCCTTGAGTTCCATTCATCACAGTGGACAGGCCGCGCACGTCGAAAGGGGGCGTATAGTAGGCGATGGTGTAGGGCAAGAAGGTGCTGTTGTTCGCGGTGGTGATGTTGCTGGACTGGCCGGATCCAGAGCTAGGGAAGGGCCGCTCGCTGTTTTGGCGGGGAACATGTTGGGAGGATGGGTGCCCTTCGGGCAAGCCACCGGCGGGGAAACCGCTTTCGGAGGTGCTGCTGATGGGGCCGGGGCCTTCGGAACCTAAGGGTGCGCCGTGTGGCTCGCCGTTCTGGCTACCAGTACCGGGGGCACCACCGGGGCCAGAGCCCCCAGACCCGAATGATGGGCTGGGTTCACCGCCATTTGTGCCGCTATGGCCGCCGTTTTGGAAGGGCCCGTTGTTGTTTTGGCGGGGAATATGTTGGGAGGGCCCTTCGGGCGAGCCACCGCTGGGGAAGCCGCTATGGGAGGTGCCGCTGATGGGGCCCTCGGAACCTAAGCCTGGTGCGCCGTGTGGGTTGCTGTTCTGGCTACCAGCGGAGGCACCACCGGGGGCACCGCCGGGGCCAGAGCCCCCAAGCCCGAATGATGGGTTGGGTTCGCCGCCATTTGCGCCGCTATGGCCGCCGTTTTGGAAGGGCTCGTTGTTTTGGCGGGGAACATGTTGGGAGGGCCCTTCGGGCGAGCCACCGCTGGGGAAGCCGCTATGGGAGGTGCCGCTGATGGGGCCCTCGGAACCTAAGCCTGGTGCGCCGTGTGGGTTGGGACCGTCCTGGCTACCAGTGGAGACACCACCGGGGCCAGAGCCCCCAGGCCCGAATGATGGCTTGGTTTCACCGCCATTTGCGCCGCTATGGCCGCCGTTTTGGAAGGGCCCGTTGTTGTTTTGGCGGGGAACATGTTGGGAGGTTGGGCGCCCAAAAGGCGAGCCTTCCGAAGGCTCGCCACCGCCAGGGAAATCGCTTTGGGAGGTTCCGCTGGGCATGGGGCTTCCAGGACCAAAGGGTTCGCCGTGGTTGCCGTTCTCGCTGCCAGTGGAGGCACCACCGGGGGCACCACCGAAGCCAGAGCCCCCTTGCCCGCCGAACGATGGGTTGGGTCGGCCGCCGTCCGCGCCACTCTGGCTGTTGGGGGAACCGCTGGGGAAGCCGCCTTCGACGGGTGGCTCGGGTCGTCCACCAGTTTGGCTGCCTGAGGGGCCGCCACCGGGGCCACCAGGGTAGCCAGTGGCAATGGGGTTGGTTGGAGTGATATACGAGACGGTGCTGGCAGCGGAGCTGGAGCCAGCGCTTGCGGGCTTCGTGACAACAGCAACACGGGCCGCCGCATTGCCTGTGGCAAGAAGGATTGAAAGCATGATGAATTTGGTGTTGGTGAACATTGTGAGGGCTGGTTGAGAGCTTGAGGAGGTAATTGACTTTGGTATTTGACAATGAATGATAGCTGGGGAATCTGAGTCTTTATACCCTTTTTTCAAGCTATCAGTTGCCTAATCCCTGCTGTAGAACGCCATGCTAAAATGCTTAGTGTAAATTACTATCAAGCAGTACGTAGCTGTCATTCTAATGTAACGAATGGACTTCGCAATTGATAAATGCCTATCAAATCTATTAGCGCCCTATCGTGAAATACTTGCATATTATGGGAAGGGATCATTTAATTAATTAACTTTGTATCTTCTTATCGCCTGTCAGTCTTATAGGTGCTAGAGAACAATTTTCATCACGATCAAATTGCGCATTGGGTAGAGTCGGCCGGGGGTGCATCAAAATAAGCGCCCGCTCTCGGAGGCAATATTTTGTACACGTGACGTACGCGTCGCATCCGGTCTCACGTGGTGTTGATCTGGTATGGCCGGAAAAACGAGGCCGCTCACTGCACTGACGCCTCCACCACCCTGCTACAAATACCCTCTATTATTTCGGTTTTCAGTGGTTTCTTGCTGAAACCTATGTCTACATCTACAATAGCATTGCCAACAGTGGCCGCCCCGATACCGACAGCGACCGCCGTCGGCAATGTGAACCCTCTAGCACCGTCAAGCGACCAAGTGCGTTCGCCATTTCGCTGGCCTATCCTATAGATCGAAGAAGAAAGAACTAAATAAGGCCGCATCTTATTTTCCAATCTACAGGTTGTCGTACTATACGTCGTAAGTCAACGTCGTTTCTCCTGCTACTCAATGCCATTGACCGACGCTATCTTGTCTTTCATCACACTAGATTGTAGCAATGGCTGTGGTTATCTTTGGCTTCTGGAACGTGCCCGTCGTGCGCAACCTCATCAATCCCCTCAAACTCTTTGCGATTGGTTGGCACGAGCTCTGCCATATATCTGCTGTGCGCGCCCGCCACACGGTCCCACCGCGTGTCGTCTTCATAATTCACGCTGTTTCGAACGCTCACTTACATGTGTTTCATCACTGCAGGCTATTCTCTCTGGCGGCCGAATACTCAAAATTACGATAGACCCTCATGTGGGCGGTGCCACGATCGTTGAAGGAGGCAGCCCGGGATTCACGCTCTCCGCTGGGTACATTGGCTCGACGTTGCTGGGAGGCACGTTTGTGCTAGCCGGGTGGGATACGCTGGTAGCGAAGATCATGAGCTTTGTGCTAGGGGTGGGGCTAGTGTTGCCGCTTGTGCTCGTACGAGACAAATTGTGGGTCTTTTTGCTGCAACGTGCTGTGTAGAAATTCACATTTGACTCTGCTTAGGACGATTCTGCTGACGATTTGTTACGAGGCGTTGCTTATTGGATTCTGGTTTGTGGACCATGGGTGAGGATTTTAGATCATCGTTCGAATTATCATCCTGAATATGTGAAATAGACAGGCTTTGCGGTGGTATTGCTTATTTATTGGCGTGATGAAGTGCGTCAATCACTTGTGTTTAGCCTTACTTTAATCTGATACCTCGATAGCATCCTATTTGTTGTTTGTGAGCAATATGATACTTAACTCGGGATGAATCTAACATGCCATATGATATAGGGGATGTCGCCGATGATAGATTCTTTCACAAAACTAACGACTCTGATGCAACACAATTCGCACTTCTATACCCGCGGATAGGTGCCCACGGTACGTAGATCTTTGATTTTCTATTTGGTTAACGTTTTAGTAACCTTTCTCCGTTTTCGTACAGTTTGGGCCACATTCTGGATAATGTTCCAACTTGCCTCTTTGGCTGGCTTCGCTATTCTTGGAATATTTGCCTTCAAAGTGAAATACCTGATTCAAGTGCTGAGATATAACTTGATGCTGACAACGCATTGATTTTACTACTTAGATGACGACTGAAGAAATGAATGCTCAAGCGGGTACGTCTTATGCTCTATATTCACCAGCTACCTTGCATCTTATATCTGTCATCAGCATCATTCCTCCCGACATGAAAACTGCATCGACATTACGCCGCATTTTCTGGAACCTTCGCATTGCTTTCGACACCTGCAACTTATCTTATACTCACATCATGGTAGAACATGGACTCGACCGGCGCCTCCTTGTACAACTGCATATACCTTTCATCTTCGACGTTCCGGTACCCCGAGTGGAACCTCGTGTCATACGAGAAAATGGATTAGTGGATCCCATGCTCATGACCATTGCTACTTATTACCCCCGTTTCAGTGTTTCTATATATATTTACCACTCATCTTGTCATACGCCCAGAGTCTTGGTGCTCTTTGTAACTTGTACCTTCTAGATCTATGGCCATCCCAACATGCATATCGAGGGGTTTGACTTCTGCAGAGCTGAATACTCGTTTTATCATGTTGACGGTTTACCAGGATAAGTGTCTCCTGCTTATAAAGACCGAGCCCACAACGGTAGAGTGCCACTCGGCATGTGGTGATGGAAGTCTACATATTGTGCCAAACCTCTCACACATCTGCACACCATCTGCACACAGGTACGAAGAGATTCAAACCCCGGTCAATGAGTTGATGTGAGTAATTTCTGTCGATGTTCATCTGCTTCCACAACTCTTCATAATCTGAGTCCTAATCACCGTCGCTTTTGCGCCTTACAGGTTCTATCATTGCCGTCTTACGTCGACCTCAATCTCTTTTTGCTCTCGTTAGTCATGTCCGTTTTAGATGATCAAGAACTATACTGGCGCGACAAACAGCCATGGCTCCAATCTTGTGGCTACCAGCTTCGAGCACGTTTTCAACCAGATTGGATTCCCTCCTGGACCACGAAACCAGCAGCCGATTACAGTGAATTGTACGCGCGAGAAGATTATGCTCGCGGAGGGGTACGTGCCCAGAAATATGCAAAATATATGCTTCGCGCTAACAAGTACTAGATGGCACCAGTAATGGATGCAATTCATTTGCCTGATAAAACGCCAGTGATGTTGAAAAAAATATTTTCAAAGGACCATGTGAGCAACTACGAGATGAGAGTTTTGGAATATGTCTCGTTCCCAGAACAACTATCAGATCCGGATAACCATTGCGTATACCTCTACGAGGTGTTAAAAATCCCTGATGACAGCGAAAATGTGATCATTGCGATGCCACTTCTGTGTCCATTCGACTTCCCGCGATTCGACACGATTGGGGAGTGTCTGGACTTGTTCCAACAGATCTTCAAGGTGAGGACATTGGATCTCTTACTTCTACGTGCTCATATTGTTTAGGGTCTGCGCTTTTTTCATCGTCGCCATATAGCTCATCGGTAAGCTCTAAGCTTGAAAGAACGGACTGTCATTTACTTTTAAATGTGTTCAGTGACTGCACTGGGCTCAACCTCATGATGGATCCATCGCAAATTTTTCCAAACGGATTCCATCCGGTAAAAAACGATATGAACAGAGAGTTCACTGGTTCCGTCTATCAGAAGTACACGCGTACGCAACGCCCACCAAAGTACTATTGGATTGATTTTGGTTTGTCAATTCGGTTCCACCCGTCCGACACATCTCCACTTGTTTGGAGCCTGCGAGGCAACGACAAATCGGCCCCCGAATTTCAGGACTTCAGCCAACTGCGCCAAAGGCGCGACCCTTTTCCCACTGACATTTATTATCTGGGGAATCTCATTCGAACATATTTTACAGAGGTCTGTTCAAGTTTCTTTATTTGTATAGGACACGGGCTAATATCCTCACTGTTAGGGTCAGCCTGAATTTGGGATGGGCAAAAAGCGCGGCTTCGAGTTTATGCAACCTCTCGTGGAGGCCATGGTTCAGGAAGACCCCACGAAGCGGCCCACGATCGAGCAATGTGTGATCATGCTTGAGGATATTATCCGTTCTCAAAGCTGTTGGACTCTTCGCTCTCAGGTTTGGCACAGTACTGACAATATATTCGGATTTATCTATCGTTTCTTCCCTCATTGGGTTCGTCGTATTACATATATCATCACACAAACGCCTGCTATACCCCATCGAATGCCGGAATCTTAGTTCTATTAACTCGTGTTGAATATCTCTTCACATATTCCGTAGGACCTTGAGCAAAATTGATATACTGGTTTCTTAAATCAGTGATCAATTCCCTGGGCTATATTCATAATACTTACAAGATAGTACCATATTCGGGGCTGCCTGTGGTGATGGTGCTGGACGCATGAGCTTTCTCTGAGGATTCGAGCTTGAGCGCTTAGACGCTCAGCCTCACTTCAAGGAAAGGCGCTAAGTAGCTTATTCACAACCGCCGTCGTACTCAAATACACATTTGGACATTTTCTGGAAAACAATTATATTAGATAGACAATAAGTATGGTAGAACTAGACAGAAGAGAAGAAGCAGAGGAGAAGGAAAATGCGCGGAAATTTCCCTGAGAGTATAAATAAAGATAGCCAAGATAAATAGGGAACATATTGGGTATCGAATGCGCAAGTGCATTGTAATGGTGTTAGTGCAACAGCAAGGGGACCTTCAGATCAACTTCTTCAATGAGGCCGAGTCGGAGGGTAACCACGAGATGCAGCGTATGCTGAATATTCTGAGGAGGAGCCTGCCTGAGGACGGCCGGAATTGGAGGGCTGACCATGCATATGGTGGGGTGGCTGGGCTCCCTGTGGAAGAGGTTGAGGCTGGGATCTATGATGGTATTCATTGGATCCCTGCTGGAGCTGGTACTGAGACGACATCTGAGTCGGATCGAGGGACTGGCGGCTACTGCTTGGCCATTCATCGTCCCATGGGTGCTCAGAGCGCTCGTATCGAGATCTAGAGTTACTGCGAGACCTGTTTCTGGAACGTGCAGCGCCTATATTAGATTGGTCTCCAGGCCACTGTCCAAATGCAATTTCAGCCTCCGCTTGAGCTTTTCCGAACTTCGCCAACTCTCGATCTGAAGAGCGCTATTTGTAACCAATCCATTGACACCTAGTCAGCAACCAAAATAAATAAATGTAGTGGACTGAAGCTAACCCTTGTATCACGGTTGAGGCCTCTACTGTCATGGTGGAAGCTACGGGCAGGGAGCAAATTTCTCATGGAACCTACATAAGTTCTAGTTTCCTCTTCCAATCGGTACATATGTGGCTGCAACCTAAAAGCTTCATTGTCAGAGTTGCTTTTAAATTGCGCGTGGACGTCGTAAAATGCTTACGACTCGTGCTTGTCTATGAAATTTAAACGTTCATCAGCTCTTATAACATAATTCTCGCTTCCCTCTTTCTTCTGGCGAAGGAGAGACATGGTATTGTCCATATATTCACTGCCTTTCTTGGTGTGTTGATAGCCGGTCATGGGAGGAATTTCATGCCCAGTAGCGTCGTGAAGAATTTTTGCGATACCAATTGTTGCGGTAGCAACCATGTAAGGGTTTGGGTTGGTATTAGAGGGAGGACATTGGTGTGACATCTTGCTATCGAGGTATTGCTGTTGCGAGAAAAGAAATAGAGAGTGAATTGGTAGTTGAAATCCTTCAACGCCAAAGTCATTTTATAGCTCAATCATACCCTGTATGATTAATTTACTTTGGGTTTATTCTATAAAGTGGCGCTTCTAAGTCTGCTGTAAGTGTGTGCAATCCTGTGTAAGTGTTGGGCAATCCGTCTAGCTTTAGAGTACAAAAGGTGTGTTGGTTTTCTACTATCAAATACAAGGAGGCTCATAATAATTGTCGCTAATGATGGTTAAGTAGGTCCACCCCTAGGATAATATTCAAATAATACCACATCGCAAGTGGGCGGTGCCGGGTGGGTCAGCACTCGTTATCACAGCCTTTGCGATTTGGTGCAAACTCTCCTTGGTATTCAATTACCCCATTCCAACGTAAGCGCCCACAAAGCTTACTAATGCCCCCGCATTGATGTCTGAATCGTTCTGCGATTATCGGCAGTAAGTGTCGGGCCGCCAAGGTCCAACGTCAAAACTTGGTCAAAAAAATACCGCCCAACAAGCAGCATGGACTGAGAGTTTCGAGAACCGAGAAAGTCAGCATGAACTCGCAAGACAAGCAAGGCGCTGCATTTCCCAAGCATTTCAGAGCATTTCCGAGTCTTTGTTGTTGGTTACATAATCCGGCAAGTAGTAATCAGCCGATTGGGTTGAGTTGGCTTCCTAAAATAGCATCTGTTGTTTGGGTGCATCCACAAACCCATCTCAATTGCTTATGTCCTGACACTCCTGTCTTTCACACCCTACACTCGTGAACTTGGACATACACTCCACACCTTCATTCCCTCTGACTGCTACTCCCATGTCGGCCTTGGACAATCAAGAGCGATACTGGCGCGACAAACAGCCATGGCTCCTGTCATGCGGTTACCAACTTCGAGCACGTTATCAACCAGATTGGATTCCCTCCTGGGACACGAATCCAGCAGCCAATTACCATGTATTGCGCGGGCGAGAAGATTTTGCAACCCGAGGGGTACGTGTCCAGAAATATGGAACACATATGCTTCGCGCTAACAAGCACTAGATAGCACCCATAATGGATGCAATTCATTTGCCTGATAAAACGCCAGTGATGTTGAAAAAAATATTTTCAACGGACCATGTAAGCAACTGCGAGATGAGAGTCTCGGAATATGTCTCTTCTGCAGAACAGCTATCAGATCCGGATAATCACTGCGTATACCTTTACGAGCTGTTAGAAATCCCTGATGACAGCGAATATGTGATCATTGTGATGCCACTTCTATGTCCATTCGACTTCCCGCGATTTGACACAATTGGAGAGTGCCTGGACTTCTTCCAACAAATCTTCAAGGTAATGACATTGAATCTCTTATTTCTACATGCTCATTCTGTTTAGGGTCTGCGCTTCCTTCATCGTCGCCATATAGCACATCGGTATGCTTCAATCTTGAAAGAATGGACTGTCATTTACTTTTAAATGTGTCTAGTGACTGCACTGGACTCAACGTCATGATGGATCCATCGGAAATTTTTCCAGATGGATTTCACCCGGCCAGAAACGATATGAACAGAGAGTTCACGGGCTCCTCCTCTGCGAAGTACACGCGTACGCAACGCCCACCAAAGTACTATTGGATTGATTTTGGTTTGTCGGTTCGTTTCCACCATTCCAACTCATCTCCACGTGTTTGGAGCCTGCGAGGCAACGACAAGTCGGCCCCCGAATTTCGGGACTTCAGCCAACTGCGCCAAAAGCGCGACCCATTTCCAACTGACATTTATTATCTGGGGAATCTTATTAAAACATATTTTACAGAGGTCTGTTTGAGTTTCTTCATTTGTATTCGACATGGGCTAATATCCCCACTTTTAGGGTCAGCCCGAATTTGACATAGGCAAAAAGTTCGGCTTCGGGTTTATGAAGCCTCTTGTGGAGGCCATGGTCCAGGAAGACCCCACGAAGCGGCCCACGATCGAGCAATGTGTGATCATGCTTGAGGATATTATTCGTTCTCAAAGCAGTTGGACTCTTCGCTCTCAAGTTTGGCACAGTACTGACAATATATTTGGATTTATCTATCGTTTCTTCCCTCATTGGGTTCGTCGTATTACATATATCATCACACAAACGCCTGCTATACCCCATCGAATGCCGGATTTTTAGTCGTATTTTCATGTCGCTCCAAACATTCTGTAGGTTGCGCGCAGTGTTGAGGCTGGCGTTACCAGCATGGCAGTAGACGTACTTATTTGCAGTTTCAACCTATATCTTTTCTAAGATGAATGAATGCGAGTTTGGATGCATACCTGGCCCGAGCCCTGATGGCTAGTATGGCTAGTAAGATCGAGTTTTGCCTTCATGTATAAACTCCAACTTGTAGCAACTTCGGCCTTACCAAGATAGTTAGGTTATCGAGTAAGGGCATCATCATTTTTGGACAACGATTATTATAGTTAGAGTAGGATATCGACACAACTATTGAAACAGTAAGGTAGGCATAATAAGGGTGCCCAGCACCCATTCAGAGCATAAAAAAAGAGGAGAGCTCAGAGATATCAATAGAAACACGATGTCATGGGTATATTATTTGGTATGAAATTGTTGCAGACGTCTTCACCTCAATCAATAAGGTTTGGTTCGAGGATATCCATCGACGGGGTGACCACTATTGTATGCAGCATATGCCGAATACTCTGAAGAAGAGCCTGCCTGAGGGTGGCCGGAATTCAAAGGCTGAGCATACATATGACGAGGTGGCTGAGCTCCCTGTGGCCGGTACTCAGGCTGTTGAGATCGATGATGGGTTTGACCAATGGATCCATATTGTGTTTCTCATATTCTAAGCTCTTTTTTGGCTATAAAACAGCGCATTTATGCCATGGGAACGAATATAGATGCTGCTAAAATATATATGGTGTATGCGGAACACTCGGTTTGCACTCTACTTAGATGATCCGAACACTTAGGTCTCGCTTGGGATTGCGCTGTCCAATACTGACACAAGGTAGAACAATAATGTTAAGGGAACAGAGAAGCCCACAAATTACGAATGGGCCCACAAGACTTCAGAATGACTTGATCCATCACGCTAAATGGCGATGAAGTTTTGTGTGGGTGCCATCTTGTGGGTAATTGGGCTGACGGCTATTGCGGCTCTGGTTGATGTGTTCCCCGTAAGTATCAATCCCTTTGGTTGGTGTTATGGTGTTACTTATTTACATCCACAGCTTGTCCACAACTCGTCATCTCACTTATAACCCCCAACACCCCGAGTTTCGTACCTTCCGAGATCTCTTTAACAGACTTTCCGCTTTATTTCGCTGTACCTTCTCTGATGTCGACTCTGCACATTCCAGAGCAATACTGGCGCGACAAACAACCATGGCTCCAGTCATGTGGTTACCAACTTCGAGCACGTTATCAACCGGACTGGATTCCTTCTTGGGTCACGAATCCACCAGCAGATACACTAAATGGAAAGTGGGACCGAGAGGATTTTGTTCAACGAGGAGTACGTGCGCCTCGATATGATATACGCTACACTCTGACGAATATCAGGCAGCACCCGTCATGGATGCAATCCGTTTGTCTGATAACACCCCTGTGATGCTGAAAAAGATATACGCAGAAATCAACACAAACAACTACGAGTTAAAAATTTCGGAATATGTCCTTTCAAGAGAGCAAATGAAAGACCCGGACAATAACTGTGTCCACATCTGGGACGTGTTAGACATTCCTGGTGATATTGAAAATGTGATCATTGTTATGCCACTTCTATGCGCGTTCGATTTTCCGCGATTTGATACTATTGGAGAGTGTTTGGACTTCTTCCAGCAGATCTTCAAGGTGAGAACCTTCGCTTCTGTATTTCCACATGCTGATGCAGTTTAGGGCTTGCGATTTCTTCATCGCCATCATATTGCTCATCGGTAAGTCAATTTAAAATTGAAAAACTAACATTTTATTTTATCATGTCATTTAGAGACTGCAGTGGACTCAATGTTATGATGGACGCATCGGAAATCCTACCAAATGGTTTTCATCCCGTCGAACATGATATGAACCCTGACTACAGCGGTTCCGTTCATCAGAAGTATACGCGTACGCAGCGCCCACCGAAGTACTACTGGATCGACTTTGGGCTGTCGGTTCGATTCCATGCGTCGAATAAATCTCCGCTTGTCTATAGCATGCGAGGCAACGACCAGTCAGTACCCGAATTTCAAGATTACAGTCAATTCCACCAAAAGCGAGATCCGTTTCCGACTGATATCTATTATTTGGGGAATCTCGTTAGAAGATTTTTTACAGAGGTGTGTTCTATAATGCTCTTTCCTTGTCATTCAACATATACTAAGATACACTGTTATATTTTGTCCAGGGTCAACCCGAATATCACACCATGGGCAAAAAGCGCGGCTTCGAGTTCATGCAGCCTCTCGTTGAGGCCATGGTTCAGGAAGACCCCACGAAGCGACCTACGATTGAGCAATGTGTGATCCTTCTTGAAGAAATCATCCGTTCTCAAAGCTCTTGGACTCTTCGTTCTCAGGTTTGGCATAGTACTGACACTATATTTGGATTTTTCTATCGTTTCATCCCTCATTGGTTTCGTCGTATTACATATATAATCACACAAACACCTGCTATACCCCAACGAAGGCCGGAATCCTAGTCGCATTGCTTGACTTGTATTAACATAACCGACTCGGAGCTTCTTTACATTCACAGATTCTCGAAGATCTATATCACTACTAGTTCTGTTGTTTCAATATAATTGCTTCTTGATTCTTGCACCGGAGGTTCGTTTGAGGCGTTCTGAAGAGCCGTCCGAGATACTCCACATCAATATTTGAACTCTGAACCGCATATTTGGCTTGCCACTCGCCACCACGAACTGAGCCGCTTTACTATGTCTTGCCATCTTCGGTCTCATCGCCATCGTGTGGCATACTTTTCATTACCAAACTTCTGTTTTCAAGTTGACCACTTGAATATCAAATTCCTACCTTTTGTTCTTAGATTTGTGCCTTCCTTGAAGCTTGTCCAGTCCGTTTTTTTCCGAATATTTCTGGGGCCTAACAGCCCTGTTGGAAATGGCCCCCTCTTGATAACTATAGGTGAGTTCGCTCACTCAAAGACAAAGGCATGCGTAATTTTTACTCATTAATTTTTTTTACAGAGGCACAAGCCGATTACATGATCAATCGCTGGCAAACCGAGAATGTCCATAGTTTCTCTCCCAAGGCGGAGGCCATCGAGGAATTAATCGCCTTCAAGGACGAGTTCATGAAATCGACCGCCTGGGACCGCCCGTGTCGGTCTTGGTACAAAACCAACAGCACCTCCGGCAAAGTCACAGCGCTTTAGCCAGGCAGCATGCTACACTACCTGTAAGCGATCGCCGAGCCCAGATACGAGGACTGGGAATTCAAGTACGACGGTAATCGGTTTGCTTTCCTGGGCAATGGATTTTCGCAGGCGGAGTCGGACGCGACGGCGGACTGGGCGTATTATATACGCAACGAAGATGATGGGCCGTACACGAGCCGGGTGAAGCAGATTAGAGTCACCTCCAAGTCCAGAACGGTCTCTCGTGAAGGTGCGGGGGCGATGGCGTCGCAATCTAAATTTTGTAGTGATGTTTGTTTATGAATTGTTTTTTCTGTCATGAAATTGTGTGAATTCATAGACTTAGCGACTAGTGATAATGATACGCCTAGGAAATACTGATTGAGTGGAGATATACGTATGTCCAAGAAATTCCGCAAAAAGCGAAGCCGAGGGTCCATTTCGTGCGTAGATGTAGGCCATTTACATTGGGTTAGGCGGGTACAACATTCGAGTTGTTGTTGTACGTTTAGGTGTAGGTTCAGGTTGGTCTGTAATTTGAGCATGCGGACATGCGTTGCGAATTCATGAAGGTGGACGGGCGTGCGTGTGTTGAGATGTTGAGATTATGATTATGTCGTCGGGAATAGGTCGTTTCAGCACAACGTGGAGGGGTGCATGCGGGTGTCGAGGCGAACATTAGCAGCGTGCCAAAGGGGAGATATTTATTTGCGGGCTCGCCGTATGAGGCCTGCGAGGATCAAAGTCCCTAGTGCAGCTGCGCCGCCTACGAGCGCCATCCCGATATAGCCGTCTGACAGACATAAGAGTCATGGGTTAGTTGCCATCATCGAGAACGAAGGAAGCGACTGCGCACCTCGGGCGGTGCCTTTGTCGATGAGCTGGGATAGAGACTGGGCTTGTAGATTCGTTGGCTCTTTCTCTAGGAGGAGAGCTAAAGGTGGTGTGTTGCTGTTAGCAGACATACAGGAAGTTGATGGTAAAGATGACGCACCGTTGAACCTCTTCGCTTCTTCAAAGTTGCCCATCTTGAAATACCCTAGCGCCAGATAATATAGGCATTCTCGTCTCCTTGCAGGCTCGGCACGGTATATTTCTATTGGTGAAGCGCCGGAGTAGTTGCAGGTAGGATGTGATACGCCGTAAGTGATCTAATCTCTAGCAGAAAGGTAAGACGTACCTTGCAATATCCTCACACCCTCCACCTGGTGCTCGTGCCGCGGGCTCTTGATCAGCCCCCAGGCGTAATTAAACTTGGTCTGCGTAGTGACGTGGTCTTGCGAGAGTTCCTTCTGATATTGTAGCCGCAGAACCTATGCGCAGCGGGCAGGTCAGCTGTAGGTGTCGTGAGCCACCGGAGCAGACGAACGCACCTCGAGCTCGTCGTAGTCGAGCGACATCTCGGCGTCGGCTGCGTACGGTAGTTCTGTAGGCATTGTGGTGGTGACAACGAGGAACAATGTTGTTTTGGATGGCTGGGGTGGAGAGCTGCTCTGGCGGGTAACAGACGGCTCGAAGGAGGGCGGAGTTTGAAAGCGCTCTTGCCTTGGACGCCCACCTCATACGTCCCTTTGAAAATCCACGCGATGGCCGACGAATATCGTGAGTGTCCCTTTCCTTGCAGCTTCTCCCTTCTTTCCTTTCCTTTTGGTCTCTTCGTTGTCGTGTCTGCATAGAACAGAAGCTCATGGTGCATTCTCTCTTCTGTGCACCATGTCTTTTCCCTTCCACAGCTAGCTAGCAGCAGCACCACGTCATGCGCGGAGTCCTCTTCTTCGTAGCGTTATCCTTCTTTTTAGCGCCCCGCGAACCATAGCCATAGTTATGCATCGGCTCCCTGCATGGCTGCAGCACCACCTACCGCTAACCCCATAGCCGCCCACGATCCAGGTTTACTCACCGAGTCTTCTTTTTCTTTTCCCTTTTCTCCTTACAGAACGAAGTGGCGGCGGATACCGTGAAGACAGAGACAGATACCGGCCCCCCAGGGATGACCGCGGTGGACACCGTGGAGGCGAACGCGACCACAGGGGTGGCGGCGACCGTGATCGCTACCGTGACGGGGGCGACAGAGACAGAGGTGGCGGCGGTCGCAGAGGAGGGGACAGGGATAGGGACAGGTACCCGGGCGGCGGTGGCCGTGGTGGGAGGGACTTCGACGACCACGGACGCCCGCCACGCCACGACGACGACCGCCGAGGAGGTTTCCGTCGCGAAGAGGAGTTTGGCCCCCCTCGTGGGCACAGGGACGATGGTGGTCGAGGTGGTGACCGTCGAGGTAGAGGGAAAGGACGAGATGGAATGGGCACGCCTGAGAGGAGATCCCCGACTCCCGAAGGTGCTGTTCCCTTGTCGCAGAGGAAACGGAAGGCGTCAGGGTGGGATGTTCATGCTCCTGGATATGAACAGTATACCGCTATGCAAGCTAAGCAGACAGGTACGTTCTATTTCCAACTAATCTACTTGGGAATATTTCTGAATTTCTTATTTTCCCCTCATCTAGGCTTGTTCAACCTTCCTGGAGCCAACCGCACGCAAATTCCCCCCATCCTTGGTATTGCAGGACTTCCTCCTCCCATGCCTGTTCAGACCTTTGGTATGGGTATCGGCAGCAACCCCAACTTGTCTCGTCAATCACGTCGTCTCTACATTGGCAGCATCACTCCGGATGTCAACGAACAGAATCTCGCTGACTTCTTCAATTCCAAGATGATTGAGATGAATATTGGCACAGGTGGACCTGGAAATCCCGTTTTGGCCGTCCAGTGCAACTATGAAAAGAATTATGCGTTTGTCGAAGTGAGTCCTTCCTTTTCATTTGTGGTGCGGAGTTGAATTGACAATGATCTACCCTTTTCTTTTTTTAGTTCCGGAGCGCAGAAGATGCTACAGCTGCGATGGCCTTCGATGGAATTATCTTTATCAACGGCCCCCTCAAAATTCGTCGCCCTAAGGACTATGGCGGAATGGAAATGGCATCACCTGGTGTTCACGTCCCAGGAGTTGTCTCCACCAACGTGCCTGATTCTATCAACAAAGTGTTCGTTGGTGGTCTGCCACCTTATCTCAACGAAGAAAATGTGATGGAACTACTGAAGAGCTTCGGTGAACTTAAAGCGTTCAATCTTGTCCGAGAAAATGGAACTGGGGCGTCCAAGGTAACTGTAACTAAACAAGCCACTTTTGTATTGATCTTTGATTGATTCTTGATTTCCAGGGCTTTGCCTTTTTCGAGTACGTGGACGCCGGCGTCACCGACGTGGCCATTCAAAGCTTGAACGGAATGGAGCTCGGAGACCGATACCTCGTCGTCCAGCGCGCTTCCGTGGGCGCGAAGCCTGGTACCCCTGGCCTCTTACCCAACCCCAATTTGCCATACGACCAATTCGAAATTCCCCGCCCCATCATGCCCGCCGGCAAAGACCCGACCACTGACGCGCGCATCCTGCTGATGCTGAACATGGTGACGACCGAGGACCTCGTCGACGACGCGGACTACGGCGACCTGTACGAGGACGTCAAGGAGGAGTGCTCGAACTACGGCACGGTGGAGGACCTGCGCATCCCGCGCCCGGTGAAGAAGGACAAGTCCAAGTGGGGCGAGACGGGCATCACCGCGCAGGACGCGGCGCGCCTCGACGAGGCCGCGGGCGTGGGGCGCGTGTACGTCAAGTACGCGGCGCCGGAGAGCGCGAGCCAGGCGCTGAACGCGCTCGCGGGGCGGTCGTTTGCGGGGCGGTCGATTATTGCGACGCTGTTGAGCGAGGACAGCCAGACGACGCCGCCGTTGAATTTGATCTTTGCGCCGCAGCCGGAGGCGCCGCCGCCGCTCCCTACGTCGTAGGGTGCTGTGTTGTATGTGTAGTTTTGTAATCTGCTTGTCTGTTTCCCAGGTGCTTGCTTGTTCAGGTCGTCGTATTTGTAATAAGATATCTAGACCTGTTCACGAACTTGCAAGTCAGAAGTCCTTACTAAGAAGGAACGATCTGGTACTCACTACATACAAATCAGTGGTTCACGAAGCTGCGGCTTTACAGGGCTTGATTTCCGGGTGGCGGGTGCGAGAACCTAAAGGCTAACAATGATGAGGTATATAAATAAAAACTGTCCAATATGTACTCGTTCTTGAGTAAATTTTGCCTCATTTGTGCGATCCCACTGCACTTTCCCCACATTGGCTTTGCGATCAATACAGTCGGCTAACTTTATTGCAACCGTTCATAATCTCCAAGTCTTGTCCTGTCTTGTCTGCCTCTCTTGTCGTTCCCTATTCTGCCAAATCCTGAACGCTGACGATGTGGCCATCTTCCGACTCCAATTTAACCACCGTCGTCGAGGCGAAACGCGCCCAGCGCGCGCAGGCACTAGCGGACGTGCCCAAGGACATCCGTCCGGCGCAGGCTGCGTTCTTGAAAGCTACAGGTGCGCATCATGCGACTCAGAGTCAGACGCGCCCTCCGTCTGGGGGTGTCCAGACCATGGTTGTACTTAGTACTGATGTTGTTTGCATTCATTTTTATGCGAAATCACCTGCTTCGACCTGTTACGCACACTCCTCTTCTTTGCGTATTACCTTCGGTGTGACTGGGATGACTACATTGTGCTGCATGCCTGCGTGGGTCGTATAACGCCGTCCAGCCACGGAAATCGTTACGCGGATCGAGGGGGGCGAGTGGACCGCGACGCAGGTGCTCGAGGCGTACATCGCTCGCGCCGCCTACGCGCAGGCGAAGACGAACTGTCTCACCGAAGGTACGCACGATACGGCGTGTGCTACGTTAATGCTGGCGGCTTTTTAATGCTTATGGTTCATGGCGGTAGTTATGCTGGGTCCGGCGCGCCAACGCGCTGCTGAGCTCGACGCTGAGTTTGCGGCGACCAAGAAGCTGAGGGGGCCGTTACATGGTGTTCCGGTGAGTGATTGAGGTTTTATCTTTTGGTTTACGTTGTTCTCTGATCACAGGCTTACGTGAAATCTATTTATTGTAGATTAGTGTCAAGGAGCAATGTGAGCCCTTCTGCAATGCCTGGTGCATAGGGAATTTCCTCCTTATCATCCAATGCAGTCGATATTACAGGATACGACACATCTATAGGCTTCTCGCAATGGACAAACAATCCCGCGAAGAAGAACGCCGATGTACGTCCATTTCTCGCCTTCCTCAATATCAACAACTAAATACTAACCCCGCCCTCCTTTCGCTATGCAGATCGTGAACACCCTCCTCGCCGCAGGCGCCATCATCTACGTCAAGACCAACATCCCGCAGACCATGTTCGCCTTCGAGTGCTCGAACCCCGTGTGGGGCCGCACGACGAACCCGTGGAACAAAGCCTACACCTGCGGCGGTAGCTCGGGCGGCGAGGCGGCGCTCCTCGCGATGGACGGCTCCGCCGCGGGGATTGGAAGCGATGTCGGCGGCAGCCTGCGCATCCCCGCGGCGTACTGCGGGATCTACTCGCTGAAGCCTGCGACTGGGCGGGTGTCGTATTTCGGTGCTAAAGGTGCGGGCAGTGTTGGTATTATGATGTTTGGCTTCCTGGAATTGACGGTATATTTATGTTTGAATTCGTTGCAGGCCCGACACCTGGATCTGAAGGGATTCCATCTGTAGCTGGACCTATGGGGCGGTATGTGGCTTCCCAAAGCTTGGCGCATTTGTTCTGACTGTTCTTCCCAAAGTTCTGTGCAAGACCTCGAGCTTATCTCTCGAGTTTTATTCGGTGCACCCGGCTCGACTATTCGATACCTCCCCTTCCTTTCCGCGAAGTCACTCTGCCGAAGAAGCTCAAGTTTGGCTACTATACCTCAGGTTTAAATAATTTGGTTGCATTTGTGAACTGTCGACCTCACCTCATTTGCTTCAGATAACTATATCAAGGCTCCCCTGCTTGCAAGCGCGCTGTTCTCGAGACAGTGGAAGCGCTGCGAAATGCAGGTCACGAATGTGTAGAATTCAATTCCGATGGTCAGCAGTTAAACTATTTCATTTCGGGGGTGATTATCTTATGAGAGTGATTTCAGCCTATATACCCTTCAATCTCTTCACTGCAATCACCTCTGCGGATGGCTATAAAACTATGCTGAGCCACTTGGGACCAGATCCAAAGGTGAGCTTTGTTTTCTTTGTACTACAACGCTGTTAATTCTTTACATAGGAAAGCGCCCTGTTTTTGGTCACTTTAGGCCCCAGGATACCCGGTATGTTTCTTGTGGCTAAAATAAATTGGGTGTCCTCTCATTTGCAGCACCATCCTTAGCCGTCCTTCGAGTTTTCGCAGCATGGATCGTTGAGAAATTCGCGGACGACAAGCTTTTCGCCAATACAGTTCGTGCATCGCGAAAGAAGAGCGTCTTCGAAATGTACAAGCTCATCAATGAAAAGAACCAATACAGAAATAGATTCTACGATGAGGTATGTTTTAGCTTTTGTCTTGACAAATCTAACAACGCAGGACGCCAACTCATGATCTGATTCCCAGGTCTGGTCGAGATATGAATTCGATAGCATCATCGCCCCAGTCCAAGCGCTTCCTCAGGTACCACATGGGTGAGTTCGTCACATCGCAAACCCAAATCATCGACGAGCATTCCCACTCATGCATCATTCATTTCCCTCAGTGGCTGCGACAATTTCTCCACGTTAGCAGAAGCCACCATCCTCTACAATGTCTGGACATGCCAGCGGGGTGCCTCCCCGTCACACGTGTCGATCCTGCCAAAGACCAGCTCACGGACGAGTGGGTTTCGGGCCCCGGACTGGGCTCTCGCTTGATCGAGGCTGGCATTTACAGGGGAAAGAAACCGATGTACGATCCAGTCGCGATGCAGGGCATGCCGGTCAACATCCAGGTGGTAGGCAAGAAGTGGGAGGAGGAGAAGGTGCTTGCTGTAATGAAAGTGGTGGATGACGCGTTGGGCAGGGGACGTGGTTTCGGGCCTGGTGCATGGGATGCATACATGCGCGACAAGGCATAGACGTGCCGTAGACAGACTGTCTAATTTTGTTGTTCTCCTGGGGATGTGGATATATTTGGGACATCTATAATACACGCGTTGTTGGAGAATATTTCATGTTGCTTGCAATGAGACAACGAAACGGACACTTGCTACACGTAGCGAAAGACAGCGAAAGCCCCATGTTAAGCAGGCTTTCCAGCGCGTCGGTCCGCCTTTCTCTGCTGAATCTACGCCGCTTTCAACTAAAAAAACTCGATGCAATGGAAATCAAGCACTTACCCACGTGTTCTTGCATTCCCTATACGCCTGGAAGTATTCCAGACAAGCATCACGGTCGTAGTTACTCCGGTTCAGGCAATCCATCGAGGCTTTAGAGGCGTCGGCACATGGGCTGCACACAGACCGTTAATTTACCGAAAGACGCGGATCGTTGGGAAGGTGCATACTCAATGAACTTGGAACTGACATGGCGTCCCTATGGAGCTTGTAAAATGACTCCACGAACGGAACGAATCTGGGAAATACGCACGGAGAACTGTTCTTTGTAGTTGAGAGGCTTTAAGTTGTCCTCTGGCGCCGAAATGGGCTCGGATTTGCCAGTTCCTTGAGACATGGATGAGCTTTCGAAGGCTAGGTTTTGTTAGCCAGTTTGGTGCTGCTGACGCCACAGGGGATTGTGGGGAAGCAGTGTCAGTATGTCAGAACTGTAGGAGGAACAGTAAATGATGGCACGGAATGTAATGAGTGCTGACAAATCAGCAGATAGCCGAACGCCGGAGATGTGCGGGAAGCGCCTGTCCACCAAATCTAATCTCTGTCATAACATGCGGATTCCTACATGCAATGAACGGATTTTTTCAAGATTTTTTGACGGCGATCCAATATAATTCTGGATATAGTGCATGCGTTAACCTCATTTCCGGATGATGATGAACTTGGCTGCTGGAGCATGATGATGTCGTAAAAAAATCCATGTCATTCAACTTACCATAGGGAGGTTTTACAGTCAGATAACAGAATTGGCAAGGTTTTCGGAGGCGTCAAACAGATAGAGTGATCTAAATACAGTCTACGTATAAGTAACACGAGCCCTATTAAGAAATGTGAATGATTATGAGGATGTACTCTAGTATAGAAAAGATAGGTATCATCAATCTAGAATCTAATAAGATAATAAAGGACAATAAATGTAGCTCAAGCTTCTAGATCTAGGTCTAAACACGCTATGTCTATGGCTCTAGCATCTACGTAGGTAGTAAGCAATAAATATGATCTCGGTTTCGAATAAGATACTTTTGTAATAGGTTATGGAATGATTGAAGAGGGCTTCTTATGCCCCGTCATTAACGGTACATTGGTCCTTTGAGGCTTGCAACCGTCGATATTTGTCGTTCTCGGGTATACATACTCGACATGATGGGACTCGCCGGAGGGATAACTGGACTCGGCAGCTGATCAAGCGTGGACGTCCTATGAGATGTCCGTGGTGAATTTGATTCCACATCCGCGTCCTTGTTTCGGCCCTTCCACGCATTGAACATAGGGGCAAGTATATAGGCGGCGAAGGGCAGGATGCTAAACGCTCCGATGACCGAGAGTCCGATTTGGGTCTGGCTGGACTCTTGTAACCAAATGTATATCAGAATTTGGGCGAGGATGGACCAAGCCCCAGTGATAAAGCAAAACAGCCCTGTATTGAGAATCGTTGAGTATGTTTTACCGTCAAATGAAGGATCGGAGGAAGTGCTTACAATGCCAAAAGACCCATTGCCATAGAGCTCCAATGCCGTAGGTTCGCATGACACCCTCTTGTTCCAAGGTCGTTCTGCCTCCAATTGGAACATCCGGGTCTCGCGAAGATTTATATGGAACGTCCCCAAGGCGGTCGAGGAGGATGAAGCAGCTCATGCAAGAGCTAATGTTGAGGAATATGGAGGCGTAACTAAGGAGCTCGAGAGCAATGAGCATGCCATGAGAGTTCTGACGACTGCCGTCGAAGTTCGCGGTGTTTTTTAGGAAGAGCAACAACAACGTTGCGGTGACCGTCAAAAATCCCGACTAACGGTAGAAGTTTAGTGATGTCATTTAAAAAACTCGACGAGAGGCACATACAATAGCTGCACTGCTTTGACAAGTACTGAGCCATCCTTGTTGTATGTATTCAACCGTCTGCGGGAGTTTGTCTGCAACGTTATAGAGGGCATTAATGTGGCATGCTCAGCGAAACCACGAGACGGACATACAGTCTAGAGCAGTCGTTTTGCGACTCATTGATTGAATAATGAGATAGATGGTGAAGAGAACTTATTAGGAGAAGTTGTTAGCTTTAGAAGTTAGTTGAGGAGAGAATGGATTGCTGATGGAGTGTAAGACGAAGTTGCAGCTTCATTTATACGACTACATAAGAGTTGTAAGGGTTGGATGTTCGTAGAAGTCTGCAGTTTTGAATTGATCGCCTGTATTGGATCGCTGCACAGTCATACAACGTTTTGTATATTAAAGAGAGTTGCTGAGCGCCTGCAGCCCAGTCAGTTCTCGCGCTGAGCCGAATAGGACAGACAATCGGAGAGAGGTTCGCCGTTAAGAGTTGCCTCGTTCACTCACACATGCTGAGGCAGAGCATCGTGCTTCCCCCATCACTGATAACCCTTGGAAGATAGAATGATGGCCATTTCTGAATCACAATAAGTCTCGTAGTATCAGGCCACAAGTTTTGAAAACGCACTGAACATGGGAAATGTCGGGCTCAGGCATTCTCTCAATAGCATAGCTTGAGCATAGCCTATTAATCTCCGAGAGGTAACGGCATAACCCGCTCAGGAAGGAATAGTTCGAGCCCCAAAATCAGGTATCATGGCCTATATCGGAGCCAGGATGACAGCCTGCGGCAGGCTATCATGATCAGCACGCACAGTACCTCGCGAGTCCATCCTATCGGCGTTGGTATCACATTAATGAAGTAGTGAAGAGGCTGTGAGCAGAGAACGATGAAGATCGGTGAGGTGTTCAAAAAATTTGAATGTCTTGTATCAGACTCTTGTTCAAACAAAGGCTTCCATATCCCATCTCCGTCCCAAGAAGCAATCCAGAGAAAAACTTTTTCGTAGTGAAGAGCAAAGCTTAGAGTTGATTCGGAGACCTGGTGTGTAGTGTAGTGGACGTTTCAAGGATGATTTAGTAGAAGAAGATTCCTGTCAATCACACTGGGGATTCGTGGGAAATAGGATTGATCTGCCAGCACTAACCGGTGACCGGAACGACTCTTCCTGACCAGCGTCCAAATATTATACCCAACCTATACACTTACCGGAGATCTCGAGAGAATGCTAGAAGGGCCACGAGCATCTCTCGACCTTACCCATGTCATATGTATGTGGCTTTCAACACAGGCAGAATCATGACAGAACATTTATCACAGCGATATCTCGATTGCAGACGATGATTCATCGTACTTTTCGCTCGCCCTGGCGCTCATCACACTGAGTCCGATCCTTTTAATGGTACGAATAGGCGTACATCTCACATATCTATCCGATGATTAATCTATGCAGGCTTCCTACGCAGCCCTAGCCGTCCAAACACGAGAATTTCTCGTGATAACTATGTGGGCGGGTCAATTTGCGGGGGAGCTGTTAAATTGGGTCATCAAGCGCATTATCAAGCAGGAGAGGCCAATAGGCACGTAACTTGAGCTATGAACAAGTTCTTCTCTAATTTCTTGATCTATAGAAAGCATTGGAAACGGATATGGCTTCCCTTCCTCGCATAGCCAATACATGGCGTACTTCACATCTTTCTTATTATGCCACCTATACTCCCGGCATCGGTTCTCCTCTACCGGATATCCAGCGCTTGATTTTCTCTTTCGTATGGCGGTCTACGCTGCACTTCTTACATGGACGGGCCTTGTAGCCTATTCACGGTGCGAACCAGTCCATTCTTCGGTGAAGACGTGAACTGAATTCCTTGTGGCTAGGTATTACCTGGGATACCATAACGCAAATCAAATATTTTGGGGACTAATGATAGGCGCAAGCCTAGGGATTTCATTATACCTCTTCGTCGAGGCGATACCCAACAAATATCCAACGTCACGGCTCGGAAAAGCAAAAATTATGCTCTTGAACAACTCTATTGCCGTTTGGCTCCAAATACGTGATGGGTGGAATGTCTGGGCAGATGGTGGGCGGGAAACTGAATGGCTTCGATGGAGAGAGGAATGGAAGCGGCGGCAGGGTTTAAAAGTGGAAAAGAGACGATGATCATTCCTGAGGTCAGATATTTGCCGATTGTCTTCTATTCGGACTCATGACCATGACGTTTCAGCGATACTTTTTATTTATCAAGCCACCAGATATCTGTATTCATCTACTAAACTCATTTATGTGTGCAGCTTAGGCAGCCTGTAACAGTGCCAAACTCTGTATATCCTGAGTCACTGGTGTTGATCTAGGCGCGTATTTCATTCAGTGACCAGTCTCACTCACACGCACAAAGGGAAGAGATATGGGTAATTATATAGCGCCCATGGGGTTCAGCTGATCAAGCAAAGTCTATTCTGGAGACCAATATAGTTTGTTGTCAAGGGATGTCAGCCAGCATGTCAATATTCTGTAGGCCCAATGCTTCTCTTCATGCTCTGTTGGTGCGTTCTGACCCTGAACCATGTTAAGCTTCCAGAGACAGCGACTCTGGGCTGAAATGGTCAACGATTGGTCCGGAATAGCTTAAATCCCCTGGAAAAAGGAAAGAGCGCACATGCCACATATGGCCAAAGATGGTCAACGGCCCCGGTCTCCTCAACAATTCTGCATTCTATCGGAAACGTCGTCATTATGAAGTCATAGCCAGGTCATTCTAGGATATTCTTTGCAGACCCGATTTGAAATTGGCATAGCAGCGCACAAGATTGGAGAAATTGCCGCATATAAGACACAGACGCCCACCTTGTTGCTTGCTATAGGCTTCCCGACGGAAGTGCACCTTCCCTTCCACCCATCTTTGTCTTCGACGACGCACTCGATTTCCGACATGCCCTATTTTGACTTCCAACCTCAGGTCCATTCCGTAAGTGCATGCTGCTCTTCATCCATACCCACCATCTTTCATTAAACCGTCGTATCTAGGGCGTAGCGCCAGGATGTATCATCGAGGAAGCAGCTATCACTGGTGCTCAGAAAACGAGGCCCAAACAAACTATATGCATTGGAACGCCTAAGCTACCGGCGGATGGCTGCCAGAGACCCTACATTTTATCTGCAGGTATGTGGGATCATTTGACCTAGGAAACTCGGATTCGCCGCTGACAAGGGGTGAAACATTGCTTTGTTTTGCAGAATCGAGCCAAGATATCATGCAGCATAGGAACGCACTGTAAGCCCTTTCACTGATATAAATGTCCTAACATTTCTGATAATTATTCACAGTCAAAGAATCTCGAAAGCGTTTGCTTAAAAGATGAGCTCGGAACTTGAATGTTCCTCGAGCGCGAAGACCAACGATATCACCCTTCCATCTATACGTTGTTGATCCCGTAAATCACTCCGATAGGAGAACAGATAGATACGTGCACCATATTCCTTTGTTGCATCATGATTCCTTCCTTGCCTCGTCTCTGTTTTCGCTCTGCTCGCACCTAGTTATTTATGTAAAATAAAATAATGTATGATCAAGTCTCAAACTATATATGTACTGTGATTAATTGATTTATTAGAAGTTGTATTATCGATATGTAGAATGTACAATAGTACATAACGACGAATGTCACCATCTTGTTCGGTTCATTAACCTGTACCTCTATTCTGCTTTGTCTTTAGTGTGTAGAAAGATCCCAAGCACGCTCCTGTTTGAGATTTGCAATGATTCACCATCGTATATACCAGGCCTCCTGCAGCATAAATATCACTCTGCTGTCTCCAGATGCAAACTGGAAAACGCGAATATCAAGCCTTCTGGAATCTGAGGTGAGTACCAACATACGCACGTAATCGAGGTGCCCGCCGAGTTCACGAGGGGGAGCGCGACGCACGTCAGCCCGGCCGCTCACGACAAACTTGCCCTGCTTTACGGCGTATGATGTCGTCGATCCGGATACTTGATATCCAGCTTCATACCCTTCGTCTGTAGCAGTATCGTCGTCATTACTGCTCCGATCGCCCCAGGATTATCAAAACCCATCACACGCTCCCAATACTCTACATCCGGATCCCAATCCTCATCCTCCTCACCCGACGCCTCGCCGGCTTCCTCCCATGCTTCAATCATCTTGTCCCTGAAGCAGCACTGCGCGAGGTCGATGATAAAGGGCGTCTGTGCGCGTTCGTCTACCACCACGTTGCGCGGTCCACAATCCTGCATGATGACGCCGCGCCTGTTGATGTCGTGCGCGGCGTCGACAGCGGATTGCACTATGTCTGGCCACGTCTCCGGGTCTGCAGGGGCCAGCGGTGAGGTGGGGAGGTCCCATAGATTATACCCAGGGATGAGTTCCAGAAGGACGCCCTTGACCTCCAAGTAACGCGCCGTTTGTGGTTCTGGAGGCGCGTCGGCGCTCTGCGGCGCGAGGCACACGTGGGCGTACATCCGCGGTATTGACCTGCCCTGCAAGTCGCCCAGCCGCGCGTACGCCTCGGTCTCGCAGTCGAAGTGATCATTGCACTGCTGCCACAGCGCCGCCTCATACTTCGCACTGCCTTCCGGGGTGCCGTCGCGAAGGTGCGACGCTTTCGGGGCGATGAGTGCGGTCTTCTTTCCCTCCTCTAGCTCGCGAAGGAAAGGGCCCATCTTTCCTTCCCGTACGAATGACTGGAATACCGCTTCGTCTGCCGCCGTGTGGGGCGCGTGCTCGCGCCGGATGCTACGAAGATCTGTGCCGAACCGACGGTCGTAGAGCTTGAGGACTGCGCGGATGTGGGCGCCTGACTCGGTGTGGATAGTGACGTCCATCACGGGGGACATGGTGATGTCGAACGTTTTGGAGATGACTGCCGTGACTGACTGGGAGAAGGGCAGATCGCAGCAGCTCCTAAGGACTTGTAGCTGAAGGGACTTCCCTGCCTGGTATGGCACAGGAGTGGCGTTGCTGGACCTGAGTGGCATAATACTGGTAAGCGTAGATCATTGGTAACTCTGTCTGGCCTCACCTACATGTCCGTGCCACAGATGCCGACAGGACAACGAGATGATATACAGCCAAGAAAGCATATGATCAGTAAAAGACGGCATAAGTTCGCCTCGGAACTCGAATTTTCCTAGAGCCCGAACCCAACGCTATCACCCTTCCATCTATGGGTTGTTATTTAATTCCGTAAATCACTCCAATAAGAGAATAGATAGATACGTGCACCATGGTCCATATCCTTTTGCTTGAGTGTCTATTAGAAAAGCTCTCAAGAGATCAAGCGCGCTCCTGTTTGAACTTTGCAATGATCAACATCATATGTAGCCAGGCCTCCTCCTGCAGCGTAAACAGTGTGCTGCTGTCTCCAGATGCAAATTGCATAGCTACTCGGGCCAAAACATATGAATGCATGTAATCTGATATGCTTTAGATTTCACGAACAGATACATTGACAACGGTTTCTACATGTTTATGGGCAAGCCTGCTGATGGTCCAGGTTTGCATCAGATCCATATGCCCATCGGACTTGGAGGTATGCGAATATCAAGCCTTCTGAACTGAGTACCAACATATGCAGGTTCAGAAGAATGAGTTTCGATTCATGATGTGTATGATAACAATTGATATGCATGCCTAAACGACTGAATTGGGTTGTATAATGTAGAAAAAAGCAGTAAAGTAGAACGTTATAATAATTTATTCCAAAGAAAGCGATCCAATCACCTCCAGGGCTCTGCCAAGGACCCACGACACTCTCATCCTAAGTAACAAAAACCGCTCGACGCCCAACACTTAAGCGCCAGTAAGCCCGCCCGTCGCGCCCGTGTTCGCAATGCGCGCCAGCGCATCCGCGGTGGTATCACACGTGATCGAGGTGCCCGCCGAGTTCACGAGCGGGAGCGCGACGCACGTCAGCCCGCCCGCGCAGCCGGTCGTGACGAACTTGCCCGCGACGCACTGCGCGAAGCCGCCGTTCACGCACGCGGTCTCGCCGTCCGTGCAGCTCGCGCCCGCGGTGAGCGTCGCGAACTTCTTGTTCAGCGCCTGCGCGGCCTGCCCGTTGGAGAGCGCGAAGCTGGAGGCGGGGGCGGCGGCGGCGAGGGCGGCGGGGGAGGCTGCGGCAGGGGAAGCAGCGGCGGGGGAGGCGGCGGCGGGGGTGGAGGCGGCGGGAGAGGCTGCAGCGGCGGCGGAGGTGCCAGTAAGCCCGCCCGTCGCGCCCGTGTTCGCAATGCGCGCCAGCGCATCCGCGGTCGTATCACAAGTGATCGAGGTGCCCGCCGAGTTCACGAGCGGGAGCGCGACGCACGTCAGCCCGCCCGCGCAGCCGGTCGTGACGAACTTGCCCGCGACGCACTGCGCGAAGCCGCCGTTCACGCACGCGGTCTCGCCGTCCGTGCAGCTCGAGCCTGCGGTGAGGGTCGCGAACTTCTTGTTCAGCGCCTGCGCGGCCTGGCCATTGGAGAGCGCGAAGCCGGAGGCGGGGGTGGCGGGGGCAGGGGCGGCGGGGGAGGCTGCGGCGGTGGCGGCGGGGGAGGCTGCGGCGGTGGCGGCGGCAGCGGTGGTGGCTGCGGCGGAGGTGGCAGCAGCCTTGGTGGCGCTAGCCGCAGGAGCAGCGGCGCCTGAGCTGGCTGAGCCTCCTGGAGCATTAGGGTTGGTCGTGATATCGCTGAGCTGCGTGCCATCGGCGATGGGGCCTTGGGGGTTAGCGGGGCAGGAGCCAAGTGGGTTCAAGGGCGTGGTCTGGCCGAAGGGGATGGTGCCCGGCTGGCCGAGCGTCGCGCCGTTCGCGAACTTGTTCTGGTTGGAGCCGACGAACTGGCACTGGAAGAGGCCGTTGAGCTCTGCGTTCTGCGGCGCCTTCTGGCAGTACGGAACGGCGACGGAGTTGGGCTATAAATAGGGCGAGTTATTATCAGATTGGGATGGTCAATGTTGAACAATGTGCATGGTAGACGTACGCTGTTCCTGGGCTGTTGGGCGAAGATCTGGGAGAGCGCGATCATCTCTGTGCTCTTCAGCTGCTTGCTCAGGGTCATGAGCCCATCGGCGGCATCCTGTTGGTCGCAGTCTCCGGCTGCAGCGAGCAAGGTGGTGAAAGCAGTGATCGAGAGCGGATTGCATTGTGATCCTCCACCGGCAGCGAGCTGTCAAAAAGAAAATCAGCCAAAGTCAACCATGGGATTATGAACCGAGGACATACACAAGCCGTTTCCCACTTGGCAGTAGAGTCGGCGATAACTTGAGCAATGCGCTTCTCCAACAAAGGAGCCGCGTTAACAGAGGCAGCGATGGCGACCAGGCCGAGGAAAGCAGTGGAGAGTTGAACCATGACGAAAAAAGATGGCTTTTGGAATAAGTTGAACGTTGAAAGAAGATATAAAAGAGCAGCAAAAGTGGACGCTGAACGTGACACCGGGAGCGAGTTACTGGGCCTGAGCAGATAGTTCGCAGCGCCGGGCTGGAGAAGTTGAAAAAAGAGAAGAAAGGGAGGGAATGGAGCTTGAGAGGGAAGGATGCTCCACCTCCCTTATATACCCTTGCCTTTCTCGGTGCCCGGGAACAATGCAGGCCCATTTTGCGTTACGATCAAAAAGCACTTGTGGCATTTGGGCGTACAAAGGTGTTTGTGCGAATTTTCGCGTCGGGTTATGGAAAAACAAAGCACGGAGCCAGGCGGATCGTGATCGAGTCGGATCTCCCAGGTTACCACCGTGCTTGTTCGTTGACTGGGCCCTCCTCGACCCAAGCCAACGACCAGCGTAATGCATCGCTGCTCGTTTGAGAGGCGTTCGCAAAGGAGATTTGTGTGTGGATGGCCCCAAAAACCCCACATGATAGATTGCCGGATGGGGCGATGGTCGTCGGAGCGGAGTTATTTTGGTCCTCCGTCGTCTTCTCGGTTGCCTTCGCAACGGGGCCAATTAGCTTCAACTTGGGCTTGTGGCTCATTTCCTCGATTTTTTTTGGGCCAACATGAACATGGAATATGGAAGACGCATGGAAGACGCATGACTGCCAGCGCTACTATTACCTGTCAGACTTCAGTGCACGAACTTGTGCATAATCAGTGGCTCCATGCTCACTCATGGCTTTTACTGTTCCATGCATGCTCATCACATCCTTCGCTTCTCGCTTTTGCGGCGTCGCAACTTGAATCAGGGCGCACACAGACGAGAAATATCGCGCTAACAATTCATCAAACGACCGCATCCAGGCCATGATACTCATGAAGACTGTTAGGTCACCGCATCATGACGAGCTGAAAAATCAGGTGGAACAATTTACATACCAACAGCGACTGGGGTTGATCATCCTGATAGTGATGCATGAGCCTGCACTGAGCCAGCTTTCTTTGGGGGTGCGTTTCATATGGCCTAGAATATTGTGATGAAGAGTGAGCACATAACCAAGGCCAAGCATGGCCAGGCCAAGACGTTGCACGCGAGATTGAAGGAAGGTGCTTGTGAGACGAGGAGGACGGGTCGGCCTTGTTTCTGGGCTATTGTTACGCAACGTCAACTCAGCTCAACATGAATGTGCATACTCTGATTCAGCCAGCCAGCGTCAAAAGGCAGTACATAGTACAAGGCATCTGCGAGTAAAAATGAAGTCCGCAGCATCGTCATGCAAAGGCTATGTACGAGAACAAATGGTTAATTACGATTCCAGCTCCAAGATCCCTTGCATACAAGAGAGGAACTGGATATTATGATCAGCTACTACTCAGTAGATTATCAGAGAAGATGAAGAATCGAAACATGAGATGAAGAGAAAATCATGGTATGATCATGAGGAGATCCGAGATGTATGTAGTAAGTGGATGGATGTTAGCAACAGTAAGCACCAAGTAAATCAGGAAGACATTCGCACAACACCAAAGAGAAAAGGGGAAAAGAAATCCAGGAGAACGAGAAAAACTACAACAGATGGGAAACGAACGAAATCGGGGGGAGGGTAACGCGTAGTAAGGAGGTCGGTCGTCCGGTGTCCGGAAACCATGCATGCAGCAAGCAAGCATCTGGGCTCTGGCCGACAAGAAACGCCAACAGATCAATCCTCGACAAGCCTGCCAAGCACGAAGAAAAAAGGAATCACACCCGAAAGCCCGCCACGATCGTCGGCGACGCCTCGCCCCCACCGCCGCCGCTGCCCTGCGCCTCCAGCCGGAACCACAGCGGGAGCAGCTTCCATATCCGCTCCCTCTCGCGCGCCGCCCACGCCTCCAGCGCCCTTGCACACGCCTTGCACTCCGAGAACTCCGCGCTCTTCAGCTGCCCGAGCTCCTCCGCGACGTACAGCGGGTCCCCGCACCCGCGCTCGCGGTCGAAGAGGTAGTGCTGCGTCGCCAGGTCCACGAGCTCCGTGAAGTCCTTCCGGCACGCCGCGGCGGACACGCACACGCCGTGCGGGTCCCGGGCCTTGCGCGGCGAGGAGGCCATGGAGTGCCCGAGCCCGCCGCCGAGCGCGCTGCTGCCCGGCGGGTGCCGGATGTACTGCCCGCTGCCCATGCTCTGGATGAGCGTGGTGACGGTGTGCTGGCTCGCCTCTTTGCCGAGGAAGAGCCGCTGCATGTCGTGCGGCAGGAGGGGGGCGGGTGGGGGCGAGCGGTGGAGAGGGTCGTCCTCTGTAGGCTCGAATATTTGGGCGACGGAATAGCGCGAGAGATCGTAGAATGCGGAAGGGAGAAGGGAGGGTGCGTTTACCTCGCGTGCGAGGTTTATTACAGTCTGAAAAAAGTGGATCAGTGAACTTGAGTTTGAGCGTTGTTGAAGACACAATCCCATTGCGACGACATTCAGTTCATGTTAAGACGAGAACGTTCAGGCTATACAAGCACCCAAATGGACGGCTTCACGCCGCTTGAATGTCGTGCAAATTCGTCCAGAGATTTGAACGACATGGGATAGTAGTCACAAAAAAAGACACGTACACAAGGGTGTGGGTATCGTGTAGGGTTGCCTTCCATCTCAAAACTCCTCGCAAGGTCTTCTCTCGCATCCCATGTCTTGAGGTCCGATGGCCACGCCTGACTCAGGTGGGCTAATGCTTTTGCACGCAGGGAGTCGATAAGGTACTTCGTAGACAAACGTAGAATGCCCGACACAACTCGGAAATCATCCTCGTCGTTATTGCCAAATGTTCTGCACCAAAAAATAACAGATAAGCGATCCCATCGGATTCAAAGCGCAAAAACACCCACGGGCCATCATAGAGTGCCGTCAGCAGATTGCCCACGTCCTCCGCGGAGTCATAGAGGTACACGACAGGCACCTTGCGCGACGCCGTCGTCTTGCCGCCATGCACGAGCATCGTGCTCTCGACCCGCGTCGCCTCGGGGTGCGACAGCGTCACCATATCATGGAAGACCAGCGAGTGGCGCGCGAGCTGCGACATGTGCACGCAGAACAGCGTGTCCTCCGCGCGACAGATGACACTCCCGTCGTCGAACCACAGATCCGGGTGGCGCTTCACCGTCGCCCCCGTCTGCGTGTCGACCAGCGTCGCCCCGCCGCTGTCGGCGGCTGCGGACGCTGCAGGGCTGTAGGCGAGATCAGTGAGCCGCGTCTCGGGCGGGCTGGCGGCGAGCAGGACGAGGCTCTCCTCGGAGATGCCGTGGCGCACGGAGAGGCGCGAGCTGATGCTGGACACGGTGCCTCCTGCGGCCATCATGATCGACGACGCCGACGCCTGGCTGTCGTCGGAGGGGGTGGGGGAGTGGCGTGGGGACTTGAGGCGGCGTGCGCCCGCGAGAGTGGAGGGGGACGGGGGAGGGGCGGGGGTGTCGCTGGGGCGGGTGGTGCGGGAGAGGTGGGAGGTGTCGTCGGCGGGGCCCCATCGCCAGCTCCATTCGGGGTATGGCTGCAATTTGAAATCTTATTGGTGCGCGAGGACAAGGGGCCTTTGTTTGATCGCGCGCCCTGATGGGCCCCATTCGTCAATCTTATCTTATCTTATCTCATCTACTCTATAGGCGCAGACACGACGGCCACCGCCGCCGCCTCAGCTTCCATTTTATCTCCCAGCGTCTCCAACAGCTCCTTCAGCTCCTCAGCCTCACGCACCAGCTGCCGCACATCCCGCGTCTCGGGCGGCGGCTCCTTCCAGCTCAGCCTCTCCACCGCCTCTTTGGAGACCTGCGCCCACGTCTTGCCCTCCTTCGCCAGCTCGTCCACCAGCTCGTCCTTGATCCGCCTGCAGGCACCGACGCCGTCGTATCCGAAGCTCGTGTACACCTGCACCAGCGATGCGCCGGCTTTCGCGTAGTCCAGGGCATCCTTTCCGGTGGAAATGCCACCGCAACCGATTATGGGTATGGAGGAAGGTAGGTTCGCGCGCAATGTCTTGAGTGCTTGCAGGGAGAATGGTTTAATAGGTGGTCCTGAGAGTCCGCCGGCCTCGTTTTTATTGGCTACAGGAGGAGACTGTCATTAGCGCCCTCCATTCATTGTGACATGTACGCACGACTGATGAGCGACTTCGGTCTTTGAATCGTGGTGTTGCTGACAATCACGCCGTCTATGTGGCTTTTCCGGATAACGTCCGCCATCTCGACAAGCTGCGCCTCGTCGAGGTCCGGTGCAATCTTCAGCACCACCTTCGGCTTCTTCCCCGTCAAACTCGAGGGCAGAAGCTCGTCTCTCGCTTTCGTCACGCCGGAGAGCAGCTTCTCGAGCACATCCTTATTCTGTAGGCCTCTATCAAAGTCAAATAAATTATATATCATACAAATTCGCACACGGTATGCACCCACCTCAGACCAGGGGTATTGGGGCTCGACACGTTCACCACCAGCACATCCGAATAAGGCCCGAACGTGCGCACGCCCGACACGAAGTCGTCGATGGAGTCCGCAGGCGACTCTTTGTTTTTGCCGAGGTTCACAGCGAGGATGGCGTCGTCCCGGAGCGCTGCGCGGTCGGTTGGGCTTCTGAATGAGGGGATGCGGGAGCGCAGGTGCGCGAGGACGGCCGTGGCGCCTTGGGAGGGGAATCCGTAGCGGTTGATCACCGCGCCGTCTTCTTCTAGTCGGAACATGCGGGGGCGGGGGTTTCCAGGCTATGGACATATGAATTTCTAGTTAGAAATATTTAATTGAGGTGTTGGGTGATTGGAACGCACTTGTGGTTTCGGTGTTACGCTGCCAATTTCCACCCAGCTGAAACCAAGGTTGAAGAGTCCTAGTGTACCCGTTCAGCACACATATGAGATGGAAACACCGTTGAACGAGCTCTACCATCGATGCCCTCGCCGTCTTTGTCGAACCCAGCAGCTAATCCAACGGGATTTGACACTTCCTCGCCCCACACCTACACAACGCACCAAAGCAAACGCGCAGTCAGTTGAAAACATCCCTCCAAAACAACCAAAAGAACCAGCCCAAGCACCAAAACATCAACCCACCTCACATCTCAGCCGTCCATCATCCGGCACCCCATCCCGCGGCGCCAAGCCAGACTTCAGCACCTTCACCGCGAGCTTGTGCCCCGTCTCCGCGTCGAGCGTGTGCCGCAGCAGCGGCGTCAGCACGTACCGGTGCAGCGCGCTCCGCGCGTCGAGGTAGTAGACCGCGAAGAGGCCGGCGGAGACGAGCGCGGCGGCGGTGTACGCCGCGGTGCGGAGGGGGCGCGCGGGGGGCGGCGTGGATTGGGTGAAGAGGCGCCGCGTGGAGGGCTTGGAGAGGCGCAGCGCGTGCCTGGGGTGCAGGAGGGGCATCCTGGGGGTGGTGGCGGTGGTCGTCGACTCGTCGCGGGGTTAGTGGTGGTGTTGATGTAGAGCGAGCTCGATGGCAGTCTTATGGCAGATGCCGTCGGTGTTATTTGGCTTTTATTTAGTTCTAAAGGTTTTGTCTCGCGATGTTGCTTCCGCTGCTCTTCCTTGGCTCAACCATTCCTAAACACGTACTGTGCTCAAACTGTGCTTATAGCCTGGCCTGACAAATATATCGCTATCATCACCTGGGCGATATCCTAGATTTTCCTTTGACTTTTGGGGGTCACTGGCCAAACGGTGGTCTCATCCTTCTAAAGTTTGTATAAGTACCTGGTAGCATGATCCCGTTGCATTCGCATCCAACTCCATCGGCAGCGACTAGTCTTCCCTTCGACGTTCTACAGGAGATATTCTTCCACTGCCTTCCTGACTCTCCTCTCGATGAAGCTCAGCCGAACACCAAGATCGCGCCGATGTTGCTCTGCCATGTGTGTTCCTCCTGGCGAACAACCGCTCTTGAAAGCCCAGGACTTTGGACGTACCTCTACTACCGACTACCCCTGCTATGGTACTGGGATAATGGGACCGCACCGCCCATCGCTTGGGACTCGAAAATCTTCCTAAGCGATAAGGAATGCTTGAGATGGTGGAGACGAAATCAGGGCTCGAAGGCGCCTTTCATACGCCTCGAATGCTACCAGCCGAAAAAGGTGACTAGTACCCAGTCCAGGAGCTCCATTTGACGCACGAGGACATGACCCAGTTCTTTGCCGAATACCTGTCCTCAGCACGATATCTCGACATCCCTGACTTCGCCTTGTATGTGCCCCAACAAAAATCCACCAGTAGCTCTGAGGTTTCGTACTCCAACCTCCAGTCCCTAGCAACAAGTTACCCAGAAAGCGACGAACGCATCGTTTGGCCACCTCTCCCGGCATTCGGTCTCACATTGAAACCTATCTCTCTATTTGACATTTTCCCAAACCTACGGCGTCTGCGCTTACATCGCTGCAGACCAAAACCAGACTTAACGACAGGTTTCGCTCGCTGGTCTGGGTTAACTCATCTCGCACTACATAATATGTCCATGCATCCTGATGTCTGGTATTGCCTTATCCGTGGAGTGCCAAATCTCCAATGGGGCTATTTCGAGATGCTCCTGCATTCGACGGCCGAGACAGAGCCACCCATGTTTACCCTTCCCTATCTTGACACCCTTTCTGTAGCGCTCGACTGCGACATCAGAGAGGGCGACCGGTTCAGCCAACTGTTCACAAATCTCCATCTCCCCGCCCTGCGTGATCTCTCCGTCTACACCGACGCAGACCGCCCCGAGAACCTCCCCGGCGCCGCCATGAAGATCAACGACGCCCTAAAATCCGCACCCGCCGTCCGAAAGCTCACCCTCGCGTTCGTGCTCCTTCGATACGTCGGCAAACACACCGTTCGAAACACGAATTGGGACGCGGTCGACAAGCTCCCAGTGGTCGCGCCGGATCTCGCGCATCTGGTGCTCGACATGTGCAACGTGTGCAGGGACTTCGAGTTCGAGTATCGGGTGACGCTGTCGCGCAGGCTGGGGTATCTGACGCAGCTCTTGCGGCCGCGGCGCTGGTTGGATCTGGACAGTCCCGCAAGCGCCCTTCGCAAGATCTCGGTTGTGGTAATGAAACCTTCTAGGGAGGGTGAATTCGTAGAGGGTGCTATTCGAGGTGCATTGGAGCTGGAGGAAGCGGGGCATGATGAGGAAACGAACGTCGTGTTGGAGATCATCCCAGAAGATACAAAGGGGCTTGCACCGTACGCCGAGGGCTACAAGACATGGGGTTGCTCATTTTAGTGTACTGCAAAGTAGAAGACTTGTCTGTTATGTGAAAATAATTGTATCCAATAGCATCGGGTGATTTGTTTCTTGTGCATGTTTTTACATACTGGTTAGTGGTGGGTGTTGGATTTTGCAACCTCATACCCAATTTAAACTTATACTTACCTTGTTGCCATGTTGGTTGTGCGAGCCCACGGGTCAGGACTCGGGGCCAGGAATACTGGCCTTGAGTCCAGTTTTTTGAGCCTCGCACCTTCTCATGAGCCACAGATGTGTTGTTAGGGAATGCTGAGTGACATGAGGCTCTAAGAGGTAACGTGGTAGGGTTAGGCAAGATGGAAAAGCCAGGTATATATTTGCTTGCAGTATCTATGCTCGTCTATCCATCCTCTTTTATTGCATGCATCACATTTGTTGTGGCACCCATTCAGAGTGGTACAGTTGAAATTCCAGGAAATTATTGACGAGGGTCAAGCAAGGGTCAAATTTAAGATAAGTAGTACACAAGAGGGCTGAATTGAATTAATCCAAAATTAATTTTCTTTCTTCCTTTCTCTCTTCTTTTTCCTTCTAAGCCTATTTACATATAATAAGCTGTTGAGTGGGTCAGTCATCCTACGGGTCAGTCCTATAATTCAAAATGAAAATGCTTTGGTCTTAGACGCAAGCGGCAAGCGCAATCGAAGCGTGATGAGAAGTACTTATGCGCGCGGTCACTAACCGACGATGGTGTGCCACTGACCACCATCGTCCAGACGTCCATGGCCCATTGTCCTCCTTTGTCGCCGCGGGTCCCCTATAAAATACTGTCCCTTTGCTCCTACATTCCCCCCAATCTTCCCCCCTTATCCTATTCTTCGCTCTCGATTCCACATCGCCTCATCGTCAATCATCACGACCATTTCTTCAGTCCCCTTTACTATCATGCCATATCTTCGTCCTCTGGATTTTACTATGGCTGGTCTTCCACAGTATACGGCACCCTCCCCATCAACATGCTATCCCTCCCCTAAATACTCTGACCCTCCGTCTCCAGTCACAAAATCGACCCAGAAACCACCAAAACGCCCGAAGCCGGCTCGATATCTTTTGCTGGACAATGAATATGATCTCTTCAGTCCTCAAAATTGGGCCAAGGATGGCTTCGAGCTCTATCCTGATGAGGTCGATGCTACCATGGCCGAGCTTCGGAAAATTCAGTCGTCTGTGCCAAGGTTTTCGGCCTGCAACATTTCACTGAATCTGTGCCATCACGGGCATGCATCGATCAATTTTTGGAGAGAACCGAACTCTACAATTCAGAAAAAAAAACGATGGCGAGAGATACCCGGGGTCTGCATGGACATGTGCCAACTCATTCGACCTATGCGCGTCTTAATCGACGCTATAATGGAGCATTTTGGCTATGCTACCACTCGCCCCGTCGTGGACTCTTTCCGCATCCCTGCAGATTGTCTGGAGTTTGACCAACTGCACCGAAAACCTGACTGTGTATACCTGACAACACCATTGAAGAGGATACCCCATATGATGGCTCTTGGGGTCTCGGGGTCAAATTTTGGCCCTCTTCCGTCGGTTTTCGAATCAGGACCTTCGTATGCGGCATGCATCTCCCCGGTCGAGCTGAAAATAGATGAAGAATGTGATTATACGAGTGATTTGATCCAATTGGCAGTCTATGCTCGGTGAGCTTGCCCCAAACTCTGCCTACTTATCTTCAACCGTGCTGACATCTCTGACCTAGCCAATGCTTCATGCGTCAGCACAATCGACGTTGCGTCTATGGGCTGCTGATTACCGAGAGCACCGTGACGCTCTACATGTTCGACCGCAGCGGTGTCTGCCGCTCGTGCCCCATCGACATCCACAAGCGCGCTGCCGACTTCGTGCGGCTGCTCCTCGGCGTGTGGTCGCCCGACGACGCCGTCGTCGGCTTCGACACGACCATCTCCTGGGATCAAGACGAGCGCGGCCTGTGGCGGCGGCACATCGCCGGCCGCAACGAGGACGACGAGCCCTGCCGCTACCCGCTCGCGGAGCCGGCCCCGGTCTGCGAACGCTGGTCCATCGATGGCCGCGGGACGGTGTGCTGGGCGGCGACGGACGCGGACGGGGAGCACGTGCTCATCAAGGACCAGTGGCGCGACCCGGCCAAGTGGCCGGAGTGGGAGTTCCTGCACTTGTGTCTGTCAATCTCATGCATGAATCAGACTAGGTTGACGATATAAAAATAGTGCATCCAGCTCCCTAACTGACGGGCACAGCCACTCCACCAAGCTGAGTTTGAAGACATTCCACTTTTGGCAGGTGGTCTATGCTGGTCACTGGGGGCGGTGATGGTGATCACTGGAGGCTGTGCACTTGCTCACCATGCTCAACAGTGCCCAGCACTGCTCGTCGCTGTTGTCAGGGTCATCCCAAAGTGGAAATACCAAAAATAACATTTTTCCACTATTGGTGGGATTGCAGCTGGGCAGCTGGTCCGCTCTGTTTGGGGCCCTTTAGGACCATTTTATATCGATAGATGCGGATTTTGATTCTGAATACAACCGTGAAATTTTAATATTAATAGCTGCAATGGTTGACGCGCTAGACGCGAATTACTGATGGCGTAAAATTAGCGCCCACAAAGAATATTGCTTTCCTCCGCAACCGCCCGGTCGTTTTGCATGATCTTAGGTGGTATCTAGAGCTATTAACCGTGCGCTTCGAACGCGTCCATGATCGTAATTTTACGTCCCTTCCTCGCTCCGTAAAACGCTCCGGATATATTTACGCTCGCACCGCTTTACCGCCAGCTACGCTTTGAATATCCGCGCGCATATTATATTGTAAAATAGGTTAATATCACACCTTTCCAACGGTACCCTACTCGTTTGTATTGGAACATTCTACGCGGCGTTATTCACGAAATGGTTGTTTATTTATAGCAGGGGAACCACAAATCGCCTCAGCGAGCGCTTAGGTGTGTTGCCATCTGCTGAATTTATTGGATTTAATGACACATCGACTTTGGGGATCAGACGCCGGGAAGGTACTGAAGCAGATGCTGGGCTGGCATGGATATTGGCTGGCTGGCAGGCATGATTCTATATTTAGTATTCGGGCCGAGCACGTGTCTGTTGGCTGCATGCCCCGTATATGCACCTGGGTTGGCCCGCTCAATATTGGGCGCTTAGACGCCATAATATACAGAAAGGTTTGGAATTTTACACTGATTTCGAATCTAAAAATTTTATATCAATAGCTGCATTCGTTAGGGCGCTAGAAGCGAATTACTGATGGCGCTTAAAATGCGCCCACAAAAGATGGCTTGTTTCTCATGAACCGGCGCTCCGTTTTGCATAATCTAAATTGGAGTGTATAGATATTAAGAAGATCTTTCGAACGCGCTACTGATCATAATTTTCCGTTCCTTCCCTGGCACAGAATACGGCCCGCACTATTCTGCACTCCAGAATTAATAGCATGGGCTAGGCATTGAATATAAATGCGCTACGTTCCCATAAAATAGCTGAATACGAGGTCTTTCGAACGCGTGTATATGCACTTTTATTGAATAACATCCCATAGCTCCAGAAAGGAATTGATTGTGCGTTAAATAATGTGGGAACCGCATACCGCGCCAGCGCGTATTTAGGCGCGTTGGAATCGCCTGATTTTACTGGATTTAATGACGCCTTTATTATGGCATTCGGAGGCCGGGATGGTAGTGAACCAGACATGGGGCAGGTATGGATATTGCCTTGCTGGCCGGAATGGTACTATTTTTAGGCCTGCCGTGCTCGGCATCGCCCAATTCGGGCGTAGAATAGTGGCACCCTCCCCCTCCCCCCAATATTGAAAATTCGATTCCTCCCTCAATTCCTGTTCAATCCCTTCGTTCTTTTTTGTATTATTTTATATAAATACGGTACTATATGCCTATGCCATTGATACATTATTGTAGTGCATGCAGCATGTCTTATCTTAATATCGCTCTTTTTTCAGTATTACATTGGGGCTTTTCACTGCATTTGGGATGCTTATTAGCATATATAAAGCCGTGAATAGGTAGAGGTACATATTTAACACATATTCTGGTAGCTTAGCACCAATATAAATGCTGCTCTATTGGTATACACACATAAAAGATGAATTTGGTTACTTTCTCCTTGATATACTCATATCTCAGCCAATATTGTCACTACGGACAGACCCAAGCGTGCGTCAAAACGGCAACAGGGCATATTAAATATTGACTTATACAGTATTCTGACACACACCAATTACTCCTGTGATCACACCAGAATGATTAAATACAATAAAACCTGAACAATATTGCCCTGTGAATGTAGTTATGTGTCTAAAATTACACGACTTTCGAGGAGTACTCTATAATATAGCTAAATTACCTTGCCAAAATTAAAAGACCAGTACAAGAGTTGCGACCTCTAGATACTAAAAGATCGCAAAATTCTTCGATTTCTTGAAAATGTCAGTAGATTCATGCATATCTATATACTGTTACTACTCCAAATATAGTGTAATATGCTTATTATGACTACTAGACACCAATATCACTTAATATAGGCATTTATAAAAAAAGTTATCCATGAGAGCATATTCTAGACCACTTGGAGTGTTTAGATCATAGGGATATCTATGAATCAAGTCATACATAAAAAATGTGTGGGTAGGTCGCAACATATTTGGCTCTGTAGGGTGCAGTTCTTACTCTCCTTGTCTACCTTTTGGATATGTTGGGTGGTCTATATTGTAATATACTCACACCGAATACCACAATATTCCGAGCATAACTGAATGTGCCAGATGTATATCTCATGTTTTGTGCGAGATTTAATCATTCTGCTGATATAATGATAGAATGCATTTAGAGAACAATCGTCGATTAATAGAGTTGGAAGCAGCATAATTAAGATGTAAATGAGCCTTTAAACATGCTTGTAGCTACAGTATGGGTGAGATATGAGTACATCAAGCAGAAGGTACCCCAATCTATCCTTTATGGGTGTAAACCTATAGGAAGGCATTTATATTAGTGTTAAACTACCAGGAACTGTGCTAGGTATGTACCCGCAACTATTTACTGTTTTATATATGCCAATAAGCAACCCAAATGCGGTGAAAGACCCCAATGTACCATTCAAAATAGAGAGATATCAAAATAACACATGCTGCATGCATTAGAATAATGTATCAGTAGCCTAATCGTATAGTACTCTATTTATATAGAATATTACAAAAGAGAACGAAGGGATTGAACAGGAATTGAGGGAGGAATCGAATTTTCAATATTGGGGGGAGGGGGAGGGTGCCACTATTCTACGCCCGAATTGGGCGATGCCGAGCACGGCAGGCCTAAAAATAGTACCATTCCGGCCAGCAAGGCAATATCCATACCTGCCCCATGTCTGGTTCACTACCATCCCGGCCTCCGAATGCCATAATAAAGGCGTCATTAAATCCAGTAAAATCAGGCGATTCCAACGCGCCTAAATACGCGCTGGCGCGGTATGCGGTTCCCACATTATTTAACGCACAATCAATTCCTTTCTGGAGCTATGGGATGTTATTCAATAAAAGTGCATATACACGCGTTCGAAAGACCTCGTATTCAGCTATTTTATGGGAACGTAGCGCATTTATATTCAATGCCTAGCCCATGCTATTAATTCTGGAGTGCAGAATAGTGCGGGCCGTATTCTGTGCCAGGGAAGGAACGGAAAATTATGATCAGTAGCGCGTTCGAAAGATCTTCTTAATATCTATACACTCCAATTTAGATTATGCAAAACGGAGCGCCGGTTCATGAGAAACAAGCCATCTTTTGTGGGCGCATTTTAAGCGCCATCAGTAATTCGCTTCTAGCGCCCTAACGAATGCAGCTATTGATATAAAATTTTTAGATTCGAAATCAGTGTAAAATTCCAAACCTTTCTGTATATTATGGCGTCTAAGCGCCCAATATTGAGCGGGCCAACCCAGGTGCATATACGGGGCATGCAGCCAACAGACACGTGCTCGGCCCGAATACTAAATATAGAATCATGCCTGCCAGCCAGCCAATATCCATGCCAGCCCAGCATCTGCTTCAGTACCTTCCCGGCGTCTGATCCCCAAAGTCGATGTGTCATTAAATCCAATAAATTCAGCAGATGGCAACACACCTAAGCGCTCGCTGAGGCGATTTGTGGTTCCCCTGCTATAAATAAACAACCATTTCGTGAATAACGCCGCGTAGAATGTTCCAATACAAACGAGTAGGGTACCGTTGGAAAGGTGTGATATTAACCTATTTTACAATATAATATGCGCGCGGATATTCAAAGCGTAGCTGGCGGTAAAGCGGTGCGAGCGTAAATATATCCGGAGCGTTTTACGGAGCGAGGAAGGGACGTAAAATTACGATCATGGACGCGTTCGAAGCGCACGGTTAATAGCTCTAGATACCACCTAAGATCATGCAAAACGACCGGGCGGTTGCGGAGGAAAGCAATATTCTTTGTGGGCGCTAATTTTACGCCATCAGTAATTCGCGTCTAGCGCGTCAACCATTGCAGCTATTAATATGAAAATTTCACGGTTGTATTCAGAATCAAAATCCGCATCTATCGATATAAAATGGTCCTAAAGGGCCCCAAACAGAGCGGACCAGCTGCCCAGCTGCAATCCCACCAATAGTGGAAAAATGTTATTTTTGGTATTTCCACTTTGGGATGACCCTGACAACAGCGACGAGCAGTGCTGGGCACTGTTGAGCATGGTGAGCAAGTGCACAGCCTCCAGTGATCACCATCACTGCCCCCAGTGACCAGCATAGACCACCTGCCAAAAGTGGAATGTCTTCAAACTCAGCTTGGTGGAGTGGCTGTGCCCGTCAGTTAGGAAGCTGGATGCACTATTTTTATATCGCTAACTAACCTGATTTCATGTAGAAATTTAACAGACAAGGCTGGTTCCTGGACGCGGCGCGCGGGATGTCTGGTGTCTGCCAGGTGATCCACGGGGGGGATGGTGCATTGGTCTCGACACTGCGGGGGATCACGATCCCGGAGTATCAGAGGCCGTTTTTCGCGGACCGATGGTTCTCTCGGCTGGTGCTGAAGCATTATGGCTTGTGTAATATCTCCAGGTTCAAGGGCCACAAAGACCTCTTATGTGGATTCAGGGATGCTATTGCTGGTGAGCTGGTCTCTTTTCTCTCTTTGACTTCAGTGCCTAATATTTCGCGAGCAGGTCATCAAAGGCTGTGGAATACCGGGATCCTCCACGGCGATGTCAATATGGAGAATATCCTCTTGACATCGCAACATGCTCCTCCTGGTGGACGGGGCATCCTCATCAATCTCGACTTGGCGATGTGGCTCGAAGGCCGCGTTGATAACTCCGCCCTGAATTTGAATTTCCACAACCAGGTTTGCAGCTCGCTTTATTTTATGCTATTTCTCTATCGCTCATTGAAATTATAGGGCACCCGGGCATACATGTCGCTCAATGTCCTCGAGTCGCAACACACCCCCCGAGCGAGCTTCTCCCGCGATCATCTGGATGATCTCGAATCCTTTTACTACCTCCTCCGCCACATCTGCGCGACATTCACCGGCCCCGGCGAGCAGCTCCCGAAACCGGACTTCATCAAGGCCTGGGAGCAGCCCGACACCGCCGCCGCGGCCGCCGCCAAAATGGGGTCCCTCCTGTGCGCCGACGCGGAGCCGCCGACGGCGTACTTCGGGCCCACCTTCGCGGCCCTCCTCGAGAAGCTCCGCGCGTTCATCGCGAACGCGGTGGGGTGCAAGCGCGACCGCGACCGCGAGAACCTGTGCCGCGAATGGTATCGGGCGCCCGTGCCGACGACGTGGCGCGCGCTGCGCGCGGCGGCGGCGGTGGACTACTGTGACGGCTGGCCCTTCATCCAGTCACATGTTGCAGGGACCTAGGGTCCGTACCGGATGGTAACGGGTCACCCTATCCCAGGGATCCGGCACAGGGGTGTCCGGGGCATCCCTTGAAGACTCTAAGTCATGGCCTAAGCACGGGCTGGTGGTGTAATGGTTAGCACGCCGCGCTGATGCGCCTAGCGTCGTATATAGTGTGCAAAGTGAATGACAAACAAACACCTATCAATGACACGACGTGAGTGGCAAGTAGTGCGAGATTGGGTTCGTGATATCCTTCTCAGTCAAGGTCTGTCCGGGAGACGCGGTCGGAAGGGCCGCGACGGCAACTTGAAGTCTCTTGGGTATCTGCGACGGTCGTGCAGACGCGGTGCGACGAGGTGACTGTGAGAATGTGACGAGTGCGGATAACTGGCAACGCTGCGCGACGAGATGAATTTAGAACGAAGTACACGCGACGCGACGAGACGAACGAGGTTGGAGACGCAGTTATGAGGGTACACGCAGTCGGGCGCAAGGTTTTACGAGATACAACTGAATTCTGTAATCCGGGAGGGGAAGCAAAACTGTGTTTTTTATGGAAGTTACAGGATTTAAGTAGTAAACACGCGATCAAAACATATGAAATAATACGGAGCTAGAACTGAGGAACTGATGATAGAAAAGCGTGAAGCGAGAGCGGTGATGCATGCCGATGAAAGGAGGTGAAATAAAATACCAGGAACGGAAGGCGTAGAGGGGACGGCGCACAAGGGCACGAGCGCGGACGGACTAAAAATAGAAACAGACACTATAGGCCCACATGCTGAGTCGGGAAAGGGTGCCGGCGATCCAAATGGAGCGGATCGTGTTGAGATCTGCGCGCGATAGCTGTTAGAGGTCGGTCGGCCGACGCTGGCTGTCGAGCGACGAGAGTTGTCCGAGTGATTGACAGTGCACGTGTACGGGCGACCTGGCGAGGGCGTAGGCGTGTTCACGTGATATGGCCGCGACCTTGGATAACGAGCGTATGTGTATGCGTCCGAGGAGTACAGTGAGCGCGGTGCATGCGCGTCCGATTTGGGCGGTTTTCAGGGGGTACAGGGATGCGGGGCGCATCATCTCCTCCTTACTGAGCTTCTGACTGTCCGCAGTCAGCCGGATCGACAGCGGGGATCTCATCGTATAGGTGCGGCCGTCAGAATTCCCGTGGTATGTCGATCGAACAACGCTGTGGCTAAGCGACCTTCGAGCGTAACGCAGGCGCTCGTAGTTGACGTAAGATGCAGGGATGTGGAGAAGTGTGCAGGAGGGAACGAGGTGTCGAACTGACTCGTCGTCGTAATGATGTGCGCTGTTTTTGTATGGATGGCAGATCGATCAGGTCCGGGTTGGTCCGGACCGCGGCTTGGGCGGTACATGCGATCACGGCGAGGTCGATTAGCGCGCGGGGTGTCTGATAAGCTTCTGGGGAACGTTCGATGACCTTGCAACGGCGCGGCGTTGTCCGTGTACACGTGTGGCGAATCCCCAAGACGTCGGGGCTTCCAGAGGAATAAAAGCACCTGTAGACGCTAGTATTATACATGAGCCCATGGTAGTTACCTAGTAGCAGTGATAAACCCTCACCGGGAGTTACCTAGAGGGGTTTTTGAGCGACGGGATTGGCTAGTGCTGTAGGGGGAGGTGGGAGGGGCTGCAGGTCACATGTGGGTGAGCGGGTGATGTCGTTTAGTGCCGAGGATGCCGTGGGGGTGGCGGGGTGGGTACGGATGGGTAGAGCGCCGTGGATGGGGGCGGGGGCGGGGCGCACGCTCGGGGCAGCAGCCTAACACATATAAACAACGCAGGATTTGATGCTCGGGGGGCCGCGCTCGCTGTAGGGCGGCGACGGGGGCGATTTGGGGCGGGAAAAAAAGGCGGGATGTACATAAATAATCTACGGACCTAATGCACCTGTCTCCGCGCTTCGGGGACGGCGGGAAGGGGTGGATTCGGCGGGGGGCTTATGGATGACGTGCTATATTTAGCGGGGCAATATCTAATTTTAGATTTCTTATACCTAGCGCGAGCGCCTGCTCGCGTTTTCCCTCGTTTTTCTGGTTTTCCCTTAATTTTATTGAATAGATGTTATTTATTTCATTAACTTGTTATAATACTACATTGAATATACTAAATATAAGAGAAAGAAGAGAGATGAGCGGAGAGAGGACGAGCAAATGCTCGTCCTCTGCTGCCCCCATCCGTGCTGCCGCCCTCACCGTCCGTTGCCCCCACCGTCCATCGCCATCGCCATCTGGTCCGTCGTGGTCGCAGCAGGTCGCCCTCGTCGTCCCTCGTTTGCCGAAGTTCTTGCTCACTTGGCCGTCGTTCCCCGTCTTTCGTGCTCGCTGGCCGGCCGTTCGTTCTGCTGGCTGCGCCTCCGTCGTGCTGGCTGCCCGTCCGTAGTACTCAGTGCCGCTGTTCGTGCTGGCTGGCCGTGTTTCGTGCTCGCTGCCCATCCGCCGTGCTCGCTGGCTCGCCATCCGTGGGGCTCGTTGCCCGTCTGTGGCGCTCACTGGCCGTGTTTCGTGCTCACTGGCAGCCGTGCGTGTTGGCTGGCCGTCCGCCGTGCGCGTCGACGGTGGATGTCGATGGCGGTGTGCGTATGTGAAGCGCGGGTGACGGGGTAGACACGGAGCCGGCCTACGTCGCTCGTGGGAGACGAGGGGCATATGAGGGTGTGGTTGGGAGGGTGGATGGTGGAAGGAAGGCGGCTGGTGGAAGGAGGACGGCTCAGCCATAGACGCTATTTTCTTATATCAATCTGGGTAGTTACCCATTGGCCTTCATTGATCACCACCGGTAGTTATCCAGAGGGTGTTTAGAGGCACATGATTGGCTGGGACTGTAGGGGGAGGCGGGAGGGGCTGTAGGTCACATGTGGGTGAGCGGGTGGTCTCGTTTAGTGCCGAGATTGCCGTGGGGGGTGGCGGGGTGGGCGCGGATGGGTGGGGCGCTGTGGCTGGGGGCGGGGGTGGGGTGCGCGCTTGGGGCTGCAGCCTAACACACGTAAACAACGCAGGATTTGATGCTCGGGGGGCCGCGCTCGCTGTAGGGCGGCGTCGGGGGCGTTTTGGAGCGGGAAAAAAAGGCGGTGTGTATATAAATAATATACACACCTAATGCACCCCTTTGCGCGCCTATGGGAGGGCGGGAAGGGGTGGATTCGGTGGGGGCTTATGGATGACGTTCGGGGTCAATTAAAGCAATTCTATTATTGGCGCTAATTTAGGCTAAAGACGCCGTATGATGCAATGCATGTATTTATATCCTTAATCTTTTATCAGTACAATCTGATAACCGCCATTCCAAGATTATCCATCCATTCCAAAAGATTAATTTACAGGGTATGTACTACTCATCCTCATCTAATAATTCATCCTCTTCAACAACATTTCCATCGTCGTGGTTGCCTTCGCCCTCGTCATCTTCGTCGTCATCGTCCTCGTCCTCGTCATCGCCGCTCTCGGTATTCTGGGTGTTGGCATCATTCAGGGGGACTATCCACAGAGCTCGGAAGTGTCGCGCAAGTGATCTTTGGAGGGAGGCCTGGCTGGCCGCGTAAACAATCAATCCCTCCGTCAGCTCCTTGGACAGCCCGGTTCGCAGGCTTTGCCTCTCTAACCACCATGTGGCCTTCCATTCAAGGAACTCAAGCGTGCGGCGCATCTCCTCCTTCAGCAATAAAACCTCCTCGGTCGATCGATTCACCCGCGCACGACTCTTCGCCCACTCTGAGCGCAAAATGTCGTCGGTTGCGTCACTAGGGTCGTGCAAGCGCAAAGTCGTCCATATCCATGAGAGTGTGCGTCTTGTCTCGCCTGTGCCATCCCGACGGTCGCGAATCTGAGGAAGAAGATCGATATCAGGCTGTGACTCGTCAACGTCCATGGTTTCGGATGCAGGTGCAGCATCCAGCTGATCATCCTCCAAAGTTCCCCGACGGCCGGTACGGGGGCGCAATCGGTTGGGGTCCTGGTAGGCACGAATGTCGTTGTCGGCCAATATCTTCAGCTCATTCTCCCAGTCGCCGTGGCCCGAAAGTGCAAGCTTGGCGTGCCTTGCCGCACGATATTTAACAGCGGCTGCCTTGGCCCGGCTGTGTACACGATCAATCACTGTTCTCGAGCGGGTTCCTTCCGTCTGCCCACGCACATTCTTGTTCTTGAAGAGCACCATCCGGCTCTTGATCTTGAGAATGTGGCGAATGCTTTCCAGCGCGTCATGGCACTGGGCGGTTCGTAACTGCTCCTCAATTTCGGACAGACCGGCAATGCAAACATGCGCACGGTGGGCGACGGGGATACTGGATGGCAGGCAGAGCTCGAAGTTTTCGGGGTGATGGGATGGGGAAGCGGCTGTGCCAGAGAATTCCGGGGTGGATGTGCGATATTGGAGCAGACCAGGCATATATATGGCCTGCACCTGCTCCAGGATCGGAGTCGAGAGCGAAGGATGTTGCGTTGAACTGTGAGGCCGCCCTCTGCGACAGCAGTAGCGCTAGCCTTTGTATCTTGCGCCAGCTGTTGAATGCGCCGTCTGACGTAGCGGAAGAGAGTATGTCAGCAATGATGCAGTCTGTAATATAGAGATAACGTACTGCATGTGTTCCAAATCCAACCCCATAACAATGAAGGCCGAGGCGCTGATTTCATGGAAAGAGACGCCGCCAGCAGCGAGGCGACTTTCCTCTTTGTTTGCGAGCTCCTTCTTGACCTTGGCCTCGGTGACGGCTAATAAGCTAGCATGAGTATTCCCGTAGCAGCAGAACGATATGGCGGTGCTTACTTTGGACCAATATCTGATAAGGGTTAGGTTTTGTCTTCGGGAATACCTCCGCCTCCCATTCAATGCATATTGCTTCCCACGTAGTAACCAGCTGTGGGTCTAGCGCCTGCGTAAGGCCACGGTGACCCTCCGTCTGAATATTGCGCTCCGCAACTGCAGCCTTGTACCTGCGCTTGAGAGTTCGCCCGAGACCTTGGTACTTCAGCCAGTTCCAGAAGCCGAAGTGGTCATCGTAGACGTCTTGGCATGAACCAGGCCCCTGGGTCTTGGTCGAATTGCCGAGGATGTTGTGCGAACTCCAAACCCGCTCCGGCACTTCCAGATCCGACTTCCCAACGCCCTGGATGAAATTCAATGAAAAGCCCTCGTGATTCGCGGTGCCGTGCATAGGCTCATGCAGTTTAGGAATGGCGGGTATAAGCCTGGTGGTTGTCGGCACCCGCAGTTCCTGGGGCCAGTGTTCTCGCATACGATCGAAGAGGTTGACGAACCATTGACACGCGATGTCATAGCTGATGAGGATGGCACAAAGCTGCGTCATTCGAATGGCAGAAGCAAAAACATAATCCATGTTGGCATATCTAAGTGCGCGAGTTAGTTCAATAGATCCGACGACGCGCTGATATTACGCACCTTTCGCCTTTCTGCAATGTACCAACGCCGTTTGGCAGGATCATTTCTGACCTTCCGCACATCGCACCGCCCACGCCAGTATACCGCAGACCCCTTGAGAACTTGCTTTGTGCTTTCGCAAGTGCTTGAAGCCCTACGCAGGTACTAATCTGAAAACACACGCCAGTGAGGAGAAGTCGACACCAAAAGTTCGGGTGAAAAACGTACATCGTCTTCGCTCGCCCTACTCAGAACATATTGTTCATAAGGCTGACGTGGAACCATATACGCCCATCCAATACCTAGCCCGGGATCTTGCGACCAGTTGGAGACCAGTTGATTTTTGAGGCGAAAGTTCGCGTCCATGCACACAAACATCATGTAGAGGAACCTGTACGCGGTGAGCAGAACAGTTGTTTATAAAGAAATAGCTCCTTACTGCATATGTGGTGGGACGGAATCCCAGCCCTCGGGCAGATTCACTCCTGGGCGCGGGCAGGAGGGGCAAAGGACAGCGAGTTCTCCTGGAGCCGTTGCTGAAACCCCCGCCGGATCCTGTGCGCGCCCGCCCCACTTCAGCATCTTCAAATGCCGCCATTGCAAAGCCATGCGCATCAAGGCTTTATATCGACTCCTCGGCGGGTCAATCCCGGTATTGTCCGTCATCTTCTCCAGTGCCCGATAGAAGTCATAGGTCGAAGACTTGGTTGTGAGGGCGAGCTTGTGCAGAAGATCGAGGAGTTCGAAGGATGCGCACGTCTTGACGGAACGCTGAGAAGCAGGATACAGTCCACGGCGAAGGAGTTGGTGATGAGGAGGTATGGCCCGCGAACAGCCGCAATATTGGACGGCGACATCGTGGACTCCGTTCGTGTGCAGTACGAGCATTCGCGAGTGGCAGGCGATAGGACTTTCGCAAAACATGCTTCCGTGGTTCAACTGAATCTTCAGGCCTAATGATTTCAGCGACACATTCGTAAAAAATGACCCCTCCCAACACTGTAAATGCGTCAATTTAGTGATGGCAGGGGACAAAGGATTAAATGTGGAAATTACCTCTATGCGATGAAAGGGATGCACCCTATGCCGCTTTATACAGCAGGTTGAGCACACTAAATCGGCCAGGAAACACTGTCGACATCGGTACTGAGCAGGTCCTGGGTTATCAACTTTGCGGGCAATACAGTCGGGACACGCTTTGGCGGTGCGGAAATCGGCGCGACCTGCCCATCGAAGTACTTCGTCAAGATAGTCCTGACGGTGGACGTCCCTCCAAATAACATGTGGACGTTTCTGACAAGATTTAGCGCAAGCGATGCGGGCAAATAATATTGACTTACCGAAACTTTACTGCGAGATTTCTTTGATTCAGAGGTTATATCTGGAGGGGCAAAGTCCTGCATCACATCGCCCGCTACCACTTCATCATACCAGGCCCCATCGGCATCGAGTGCGAATTCGGGGTCGTCTGGAACACTCCAAGACGTCGCAGATTCCCATCGAATATCGTGCTGCTGCACCGTCCGCTCCGGTTGGGCAGTCAGAGTGTGCTTTTCCAGGCGAGTTCGGCGTATTTTTCCTTCGCGCTCGTATACAAGAGAGAAGTCATCGTCAAAAGGGATGGGATCGTGGTAAGCGCCCCCGCCTCGTTCGCGCTTGAGCCGCCCGTGGGACATGAGGAATTCCAATGCATGGCAAGGCTGCGAATGACCTCTGTTGATTGTTGGTTGATTGCGCTGTGGGAACGGTCACCGGTTACCGGTTACCGGTTACCAGTCACCCGGTCATGCCGCGCATGGTTGGACTCTGGGGAGTGGGCCTGCGGAGGGCCCCATCTTAATCACAGGCGCAAGCCTCTCGATGTCGACGTACGCCGCAGGTATTGGTAAGTTGGCTCCCATTCTTTTGCATCCCACATTCCTCTCGTCGATAGAGGGGAGCCGACGCCCAGGAATACTCGAGCCCGGGAATACACTGGCTTAGGCTCTCCCCTACACGGCGCGCCCCATATATGCTTTGACAGCCTGAGTCTCCTATGCTGACATCCTACATACTGCAGGGCCTCCAAAAATACCACCGCATTTCCCCACGTATACTCGGAAAGTAAGCCTTTACGAATCAATATTCATGTTCATGCGATCGCTCATAATTTACACAGACGCGCTCTGGGCGGGACTTCGGAATATGGGATCAGCCATTTGTGACACCCAAGGCTCAGAATTTTGACCTGGAAGGCCTACTCAAGGCCAGTCTAAACCTTGAAGAATCCGTCTACCTCTCCGTCGATCCAGATACTTTTGACCCCAATCCGCCTTCCTCGCCTGACCCAGCCCTGGATCAATCACCTCCAGCCTCTGTCACCCCTCCTCTCGCCGCATCGCCGCTACTCAAACCCTCGCCTCGGCCTACCGACCAAGCTCCCATCCTTCCAAATGCCTCCTCCACCGGCCCACGGGCCAAAGAATCGGCGGCGAGGAAGGCTCGCAAAAAGGCCGACAGTCATGCCAATCGCCGGGAACGCCGTAAGGGCCAGCGAGCGCAAAATTTCGCGGCAGATACACGGGAGGCTGTCGTCGACAAGTACGTGAAGAATGCCGCCCCTCTCGCTTCGGAAATGAAGGCGAAGGCCGCTAACGTGGCTTCGACTGCATATGTCGCCCTAGACGACCGCATACGCTCGCAGAAGGTTTACCGACTGGAAGAATTGGAGGGGCCGATGGGGTTTAAACTCGTTGAGTGGGACGGAAGGCAAGTGCATTGCCTTCGCTTTTCCTACGGGTGTTTATTTGGATATAGGACCGCCACTCCCCTAGTTGATGTCAACGGCAAGGTCATCGGCGTCCTTGCTGGGTACCCCGGTTCCACCAGCGAATGGCTGAGGCTACAAGATGAAGCTTCGCATGCTCTTGAGGATGCGCGTCAGAGGTCCGCGATATCGAGCGCGGATGCAGTCCATCGGCGCGGCGCATTCAAGGTGCTGAAATGCGGTGTCTCCCACGGAGGCGGGCAAAGACAGCCAGGAAATCTCTTGAACAACTCGATCAACAGCCAGCTTGCGCAGGAGTTGAACGATTTGGAACCGTTCAAGCGCCTCGCCACCTTTGCCACTTGTAAGTACTCCTCTCCTTCCCTAATCTCCCATTTAACCAGGCTTTCAGCGGTCATGGCCGCCTGGGCGCCTAAGCTTTATGCGTACTACGTGGAGTGCCTTGGTGCTCTGCATGCGCACTATCCTTCCCTGCATCGCATATTCACCTCCAGTATTTTCTTGGCGTCCAGCTATAACCTGGGCCCTCGAACCGTTTGTTTCCGCCACACCGACTTCGCCAACCTTCCTTTCGGCTGGTGCGCCGTGACCGCACTAGGATTTTTCAATCCCAAAAAAGGCGGCCACCTGGTACTTTGGGAGTGCGGACTCGTGATCGAATTTCCCCCTGGGTCGACCGTACTTCTACCCTCCGCCATCGTCTCGCACTGCAACCTGCCCATTTCCGAGTCCGAGCGTCGGTATTCATTTACTCAGTATACTGCTGGAGGATTATTTCGTTGGGTGGAGAATGATTTTCAAACAACCGTCAAGTATCGCGCCTCGCTTTCGGCCTCCGAGATCAGAGATTTGGATGATCGTAATAGCAATAGGTGGTCCTTTGGACTTTCTCTCCTGCCAGAACTGAAAGTGCCCTCCCCGTCGTCCATTTAGCGTAGCGTAACTTATCTTGATGTCATTAATACAAATACCACTTCTTTATGCTGGAATTATATCAGTCCATTAGGTGTGAGCAGAAATTCTCGGAGAAATGGGCTTAAGTGTCGTCCTGAGTAGCCCGTGGTGATTTACGGATCCCTACAAAACTCATGCTCATTTCATCTGGGGTTTTCTGCACGGAAGGGTGGAATAGCTTCATCTGGAGAGTTGGTTATTGAACCTTTATTCAATTTACAACGATCCAAGACTGAAGAGAATATATATACACAGGAAATACGTTACATGTAAGTAAATCTCTTCGCAAACCTCAAATCAACTGAGCGAAGAATAAGTGTCAAGGCAAATTCTAAGAACATTAGATTACTGGTTGCAAATTTGCCCCAATGATAAGGACGATGGTCAGAAAGATTTATCCATGCTTAGTTGATACAATTTTGAGGCTCAATGCCCTCCACAACGTAGGCATCGAGTAGGCGTTGCACTCAAAATGGTGATCTTCGTATCGGCCGTATTGGGATACTTGACCAAATAGGTTGATAAATATCCATTTTAGGCAGTTGGGTGATGAAACATATGAGTAAAGCCTCCGGTTGTTCGCCCTCTTCCATCATCCACCACCAAGTCTTGACCAGGTCGCCGCAATATGACTGCTGAGAGGAACGAGTCACGGAGGATTCACTATGCACAGTAAGTTTTGTCTGCTCCTATACGATGGCTATTGATATTGACTTATGATTGACTTATCATTGCATTAGAAACCTCGAAACCGAACGTGCAAAAGCACGTCTGCGTGCACGAATCCGACGGTACGATGTTCTACACGCTTCTTACATGTATGCCTATGTTATATGACTTCTTACTGTTTACTATTAAGGTCTAGCCAGTTGCCCAAAAGCACAGACGACGAAGAACGTCGCAAACAACTCCATCGCGAAGCCCAAGCTCGCTACAGAGAAGCGAATCGAATGAGGCTGAAAATGGAGTCGTGGCAGTATCGGTAAGTATCACGAGTACACCACCGTTATGCTAAGATACTCAAAGATGCTTTCAGCCGGAACAAAAAACTTGCGACGCAAAGAGCGATGGAAGAGGAGGAATTCTTACAATTAATGGCACAGGAGCATGAGTTGGAACCTGAGGCATAATAGCGTAATAGTGTTTCGTGTTCGGTAACTTCAATTTAATTCTCTGTAAGGCTGTATCTGCGTCGCAAAATGGTTCACTCTGGATTTTGGGTTCTGCATTTTTGGTGGTGTGCGGAATGAATTTATTAGCTAACCACAAGACAGAATTGAGTTCACGGGATTTTTTGTTTTGAACTTTATCTCGTTGTTACTTTACGGCCAGATAAGCATCATATTCATTTGAATATAACAGGCTAGTAACAAACAATTGAATATCATACGGAAACAGTACGGTATCCAAAAAAAAGTCTGTTGATACATAGGGCAAGGCATGGTATAGGACGGCATAGAGTGTAGGAAGGCGTAACGAGACGGCATAGGGCATAGGGTAACGGCATAGGGCATAGGAAGATTACATAGACATAGACATAAGGCGATACATATTCTAGAAATGGACGGAGCGGAGAAGTAGATCCATAGACATCTAGCCACGCTGGTGATCAATGATTGACTGCTTGAGGACTTCGTCGAGCTCAGCCAGCTCGGCCAACTCAACATCATCGAATTCGTAGCAGGGATATCCATCCTTGATATCCGCGTCGGCGCCATCCTGGATATCTGCGTCGGCGCCATCCTGCATAACACTGTCCTCACCATCTGACCCGTGCTCCGCAGTGACCGAAGAGGAACGCCGTCCGACATTGCTATTGTTGCGGTCAGGAGTGCGAAGGGCGGAAGTAGAAGCCCTAGAATTGCCGGCGAAAGGGTTGTTGATATGGGCCAGGAGTTCGTTCGGGAAGGGGGCGATGCTAAGTGTGGCATTTGTGGCAGGAACGACCGATGTAGTGGCCTCTGGGGTGATGGGCTCCAGGGTTTTCTTGACGAGACGAGTAGCAGAAGAGGAGGGCGTAGACGCGAGCTTCGTGACGTTCCGAACCCGACGTTGACCAGGAGGAGTGACGGGGCGCTTGATAATGGGAACCGAAGGTGATCTAGATGACTGCGGTGGCGTACTGTGTTGAGGAGCGACTGGAGCCAATGAGCGGGTCTGATGAGCATGGCCCTGGCGGTTCGCCAGCAACGAGCCGCCAGTTCGAGAGGATGCCATCGGTGTGGCCTGCGTTACGACAGTGCTTCGGTTTTGCGGCGTTGATGATGCAGAATGAACAAATATTGGATTAGCTTGCCTCCCGGGTGTAACTGGGGTGCGTGCGGCAGAAATAGACGGAGAGGCATTATGATTGGTGTGAGAAACAGAACCAGGTGTTGCAGGGGTGTGCTGGGCAGTAGGAGAAGAGGAGGCAACCGGGTCCGAGCCAGACATTGTGGACATGGGGCGGAATGGGGTGGGGCTGGCAGGCCCAGACATAGCACCGGCGTTGCGTCTCCTTTGCCTGCGGCCAACTTCGCGGCGAGGCACGATTTCGATCAGATCGTCCTCATACGACGCGCGATAGTAGGCAAGCGCCGCAGCCCACGAGGAGCACGATTTGACACACCCGCGACTGACTTGGGCGGCGTTCTGCGCGGCAGACCTAGAAAAATCTTTAGCGTGATTTTTTGTTTCCAAGAACGACTCACCAGTCTCCAAATATCCCTGTGCGCCAGCCGACCGTGACCACGTACCACATATTTTTCATAGGCTCCGGAGGAGTGACCATTTCCTCCGGCGGAACGACTCTAACGGCTGAGTAATTGCCCACTTCATGGCCGTCCAGAGCTTGGCCGGGAGGAGTGGTATCATCGCCGGCTGGGGCGGCCTGCTGAACCTGAGGGGGGCCTGATAAGAGGCCCATCAAACTAGCCAAACCAGCTGGGACATAGCGGGCGCCGTCGTCATTAGCCGGGCCTACAGATCAAGTCAATTGAAAGGTGCAAGATGATGCGCAAACAAAAAACTTACGGGCGAGGAAAGGATCAAGGCCGACGCTATGGTGCCTTCCAATCGGCGAACCGGCTTGGCCGTCGTGGTGGGGAGAACCATATTCGGAGGGGGTCGAGAGGAAGAGACCGTCCGGGGGACTTTCTTGCTGAGAGAAATGGTCGAGAGGGGAGCGAGATTGGTTGAAATGAGCCATGTAAATTGGTGCCCGTTTCTACATTCTAAGTCGGCTTTTATCTCAAACAGCTGCAGTGAGAAGACACCCACCATCATCCCTATTTGCCGATTTTCACGGCGGACGCCCAGCCATCATCCAACCGTTGCAGCGGGGTTGTCTTGCAGGGCACTGTCTCCAAAAAGAGGCAAACCATTGAATCGAGATATCCACTCGATCTAGTTCGCAGCGAGCAAGTTCCGAGCAAATTCAACATGTCTAAATCAAGTGTCAAGATGCACACTTCGACCAAAAAAAAATCTTACCACTGTACAGTATACTTTTATGCAGTCGTCAAATTTGGGGATCTGTTTCGAACGTATCAGTGAGTTAACATGTTCTGGATATTCGTCTTTTTGCATGGCACTTACTTCGTTATAGGAAATGGTACATCCTGGAGCATTCCAAGGATCAAGAAAAGAGTTCCTAGTGGGTGAAAAGGCAGCGTATCAAGCAGGCGTGGATGGAGGATACGCAGCCGATGCGCTAGCTCTTGTTCAGCGCCGTTACTTCAAGCGATATCCCATTGACTTACCACACGATCAAGAGCCAGAGCCGGAGGCACTCGCATCCGTCGACTACGATGCTCCTGATATCGAAGAAGAAGTGCCGGACGAGACACAGCTGGGATCTGAGCAGTATGCTGCGGCAATGTTGACGGTCGAGGAGCGGCGCAAAGCAGTCGTATTCCGGAAGGCAGTAAGTCATGACCAAGTGACATCAGGTGACGTTTGTTTGCTGAACGGTGTCAACAGCAGATCAAACGGTGGCTAGAGTATCAACACATGAAGGACTGCGACATGGACCCCAAGGATTCAGGCGCTCATAATCCATATCGTATTCTGCTTCACAAACTTACCGGCACTACAATACACTGCCCCCGTCGTCGATCAGCCGTTAACGTCTGGCGGAAAACTCAGCGCGCCATCATCGAAGAAGAGGTGAAGATAAGAGCGAAAAGGTTTGGAACCAAGTTCGCCGGTATGGCAGCACTGAGGGACAAGGTCGCCAAGGAGCTTTATGCTCGGTTACCTTCCGATGAGAAAGCAGAATGGGAGGTACGGTCGAGGGACGAGCATGCCGCAGCCATCAAGGCGTGGAAGGATGAAACGGAGGGGAGTCTATCAACGGATCCAGAGGATCGCCAAAGGTACACCCGTTATATTTCCTATTCTCTGATGTACGTACTTACCCCTTCCTAGATGTATATACGGCCTGGTCAAGTTTATGCAGCCAATTTTGGATCTTGTCTGTGAAGCAACTGGATGGAGCGCTACGCTTATGACCGGAGGACCAGAGCCTGCACATGGGGGCCGTTTAAATGTTATAAGGTTTGTTTTCTAACTATTCTCCATTCTGCTTTAAGTTACTCAGCCACTATATTCCAGCATCCACTCAGGTACTACTTCAGGCGATGTCAAGATGAATTTTGGTCGCGCGGAGCGACTGCGCTACAAGAATGTTGTTGTACCTATTTACGGGCAATTCCTGCAAAAATGCTACTGTAAGTTCGATTTCTTCGACCTTACATGGCTGTTTGACTCAATATATTGCACTGCAGCCTTAGAGGAATGTCGAGCGCGTGCATTACCGGTGATGGAAGGCTTTGAAGGAATGGAATCCATGGACCTTGAGGCGGACGGTGTCGATTTTGACACTGTTAAAATCAACACCCCGACAGAATCTCTATCTGGTCCTCCTACCATCCCCGCTGCCTCTTCAGCCGCAGCACATGCTGCATCCACGAATCCCGAGCCTAATCCTCGAAATTCATCTAGTTCTCAGCCCTCTCGCGCTCCTTCTCGTGGACCGAGCCCCGTGTTATCTCATTCCGGGCCTCTCTCTCGTTCGTGCTCTCGTTTGCGTACTCCCTCGCGTTCTCCTTCTCAAGGACCAAGCCTTGCGCCGTCTCCTCGGCATTCTCCTGTCCAGGATCCTCCGACGCCCGCCTCGATTACTTCCATATTGAATGAAATTGTACCCCCCTCTCCTGCTGCCCAGCCTCCCCATGCAACTCAAAGCATTGCATTGCCCCCAACGATTCCTACCTCTGCTAATGCGTCCAATACCCGAGGCCAGAAGAGGCAGGCCGATGCTGCTACTGCCAGCGCTCCTATGCCCAAACGAACCCGCGCTCCCCAGGGTGCTTCCTATTCCGCTTCGTTGCCGATTTCCGCTTCAATTACGACCAATGGCGCTGCGAACCATCCCTCCATCACTGAAGGCAGGCGTGGTACTCGGGGTGCTCGACATTCCACTGCTCTTGAAGCATCGTCACTTCCGCCTGGCAGCGGCACTCCTCCTTCGACTCGAGTAACTCGCAGTACACATGTGACGGCAAGGGGGGCTCCCATCGTCCCCAGCCGCGTGGAGCCAGTTTCAACCCCCAAGCTCGAAGCTGCCCCCGATGCACCGGTTTGGTTTTCCAATGCGCTGGCAATGCTGCAGTGTGACGATCCTAATCTTGGAGATTCGTGGAACAAGCTCATTAGGCTGTGGGTGGCCTTTGAAATCAAGGAGAGCTATGGACGTGATTTGGTGGGGAAGCTCAAAGCAAAGGATCGGCCCACTGTCCTGAAAGATTGGATCCAACGCGCGCGGTCGGCAACCTGGCGTTCTGTAATATCGAATGTCGCAGAGATCGAGGACGCCTTCAGCAACTGGTGGACTTCATTGCAGCCCGAATGGCGGGTAGAGGACGGCGGCCAGCTCGATATGCTGAAGAAGGACGGCGATTGGGAACCATTGAGACAGCCGGGCGTCAACGGTCTTCTTACCGTCGTAGCTGGTCTTTTCTTTTGGGGATTGGGTGCCCATGCTGATCCTGCTTCTAGGGCAGCGTGGGTGTCCTTTATTAATGATTGCAGCGTCGTTTTCAATGGGCTTCTAGCCACGCATTAATTGATACATCACTATCCTATCTGTCCTATATTGTGTGTTGTGCTGAATATAATATTCCCTGATTTGTGAAGCAAGCAAGGTCACCCGACGCCGCCGACGCCGCCCTACAGCGAGCGCGGCACCCGAGTATCGCTTTTGGTGATGTTTGCATATGTTAGATAGCGCCCCCCGCGGCGGCACCGGTCGCAATAATAAGTGCGTCATCCAATACCAATAATAGATTTAGATTGATTGATCCCGAACCGTCACGGTCGCAACAATAAGTGCGTCATCTGATGCCAATAATAGAATTAATTTTATTGACCCCGAACGTCATCCATAAGCCCCCCACCGAATCCACCCCTTCCCGCCCTCCCATAGGCGCGCAAAGGGGTGCATTAGGTGTGTATATTATTTATATACACACCGCCTTTTTTTCCCGCTCCAAAACGCCCCCGACGCCGCCCTACAGCGAGCGCGGCCCCCCGAGCATCAAATCCTGCGTTGTTTACGTGTGTTAGGCTGCAGCCCCAAGCGCGCACCCCGCCCCCGCCCCCAGCCACAGCGCCCCACCCATCCGCGCCCACCCCGCCACCCCCCACGGCAATCTCGGCACTAAACGAGACCACCCGCTCACCCACATGTGACCTACAGCCCCTCCCGCCTCCCCCTACAGTCCCAGCCAATCATGTGCCTCTAAACACCCTCTGGATAACTACCGGTGGTGATCAATGAAGGCCAATGGGTAACTACCACTAGCTGATATATGAAAGTAGCGTCTACAGGTGGACGGCTGGTAGAAGGAGGGCGGCTGGTGGTGGCGTGACCGTCGATGGCGGCCCCAAACCTACGAGGCGGCCCACATCCCTCGTTGGAGGGGAAGGGCGCACGGCGGAAAGAGGGGGGCCGTGGTGATATCATTGGGGGCGTTCGCGCACCCGCGGTATCAGGCAAGAGAGCCGGCCCACATCCCTCGTTGGAGGGGAAGGGCACACGGCCATGCGAGGCGGTGGAGAGGGAAGAACGGCGGAGGGTGGAGGGCGGCGGAGGGGGACGAGGATGTGGTTGGAGAGAGAAATCAACTATGTTCAACATGGTTGATCGCGGTGCCCGGGGATTTCCGTGACGCACCCGATTGGCTCGGACTCCCGGCCCGGCCTCTTCCAACTTGCTGGGCGTCGTCTACGGCGTCTCAGACGACGTCAGATTAGAATGTACGTGTAAACTAAGTATCTAGAAGTCGTTTAGAATCAATTTAATGGTCATTAAGATAGCTCCGGTCGATATATGTGAAGCTAAATGACACAATACTTACATTGTTCACTTTGAGACAAGATGAGGTTCATAAATTCAGTACATAGTTGGGCAATCTTTCGTAGATTGCGTGTATGGATTCATAAAATTCATAAAAATTGTTGGAAACCGTTCTTTATGTTGTCTATCATTTAATTACACAGTTTTTAGCCATGTTACTACTGTAAATCTGTCCCAACAAACCAATCTTCATTCGAAGGTGTAAGTACGGAAATCACCACGCAAGTGTAAAAGTAGTAAAAAACTATGTTTTGACGCCCAATTTTCAGCTAGTTCACTCTTTAATTGTAATAATATTTAACATATACTATTTTACAAGTTTCTAAAAGGCTCTAGAGCACTACAGACAAACTACAGACGACATATACGACGTTCTTGACGATGGCGAAACGACCGGCAAACACATTGCCGGTCGTTTAAACTCCGCTTTGAAACGAAATCAACCAACATTTGGTTGATTTCACCTCTCTCCTCAAGGCCTCTCACCATCGCCGCCGCCGTCATCTCTCTTGATGCCGCGGATGCACGAGTGCCCCAACCACCGCCGTGTGCCAGCCCCCGCCGTGCACCCCTCCCCTCCAATGAGGGATGTGGGCCGGTCCCGGGGTTGACAACCTCCCACAGCTCGCGATGACGATGGCCAATAACGACGACGTGCAGCGAGCACGGCGGACGGGCAGCGAACGACAGCCAGCGAGGACGAAACATGGCCAGCGAGGACGAGCGACAGCCAGCAGGCAAGAACCACGGCCCACGAGGACGACGGATGGCCAGCGATGACGAAAGGCGGCTAGCGAGGACGGACGACGGCTAGCAAACACGCCGGATGACCCGCGAGCACGATCGATGGCCAGCGAACACGAACGGCGGCCAGCGAGCTTGAACGGCGGCCAGCGAGCACGGACGACGGCCAGCGAGCATGAAGCACGGCAAGCGAGGACGACGGACTGCCAGCGAGCACGGACGAAAGCCAGCGAGCACGCCGGCTAGCGAGCACGACGGCCAGCGAGCATGAACGAGGGCTAGCGAGCATGCCGGCTAGCGAGCACGACGGCCAGCGAGCACGACGGAGGACCCGCGAGCACGAATGGCGGCCACCGAGCACAACGGACGGCCAGTGACGGATAGACAGGTTTATGGGATACGGGTGCGAGCGATGCGCGGTGAAGGGGGTGAGGTCGGCAGGGGCACGGGAGCAGGGCGCAAGCAATTGCCCCCCCCCCCCCCCCCCCCCCCCCCCCCCCCCCCCCCCCAATTGCTCGCCCCGTCCTATTATTGTAGTCAATGTATTTAATGTAATCTTTATAATATTTTTTTCCTACCCAAAAATGCGCCTGACGCCGCCCGACGCCACCCTAGGGCCTACAGCGCGCGGCACCCGAGTATCGCGCGTGGCACCCGCGCATCATGCTGGGCGATCGCCGGCAACCGGTCCCAATACCCAGTGCGTCATCCGAAGACAATAATAGATTAGTGCGTCATCTGATGCCAATAATAGCAATAGTGGTAATTGATCCCGAACGTCATCCATAAGCCCCCCTCCGAATCCACCCCTTCCCACCCTCCCCTCGGCGCGCAAACAGTGGCATTAGGTGCGTATATTATTTATATACATACCGCCTTTTTTTCCCGCTCAAAAACGCCCCCGACGCCGCCCTACAGCGAGCGCGGCCCCCCGAGCATCAATTCCTGCGTTGTTTATGTGTGTTAGGCTGCAGCCCCGAGCGCGCGCCCCGCCACGGCGCCCTACCTATCCGTACCCATCCCGCCACCCCCCACGGCATCCTCGGCACTAAATGGCATCACCCGCTCACCCACATGTGACCTACAGCCCCTCCCGCCTCCCCCTACAGCACCAGCCAATCCCGTCGCTCAAAAACCCCTCTAGGTAACTCCTGGTGAGGGTTTATCACTGCTACTAGGTAACTACCAGGGTTTCATATAGAAATCTAGCGTCTATGGCTGGAATGAGGTTGTGTCGGGTGCTTCGCGAGGCGACGGCGGAAGCGACTGTGGCGGGTGGAGTGGTGGAGTTGAGTACTGCGACGGCTCGAACGGTTCAGGCGACGGGGGTAATTCGACTTCACGGGGCGATGGGAGAGGCGAGAGGAGGTTGGAGAGCGGAGTGAGCAGCGAGTCATTTGATGAAGGGATCGGAACGTCTTCCGGCTGAAAGAGCGGCGATCCGGTGACTGGTGGGAGGTTGTTGTGACGCGCCTGCGGTGATGGAACTCTTTCCTCAAAGATCGACGAATCAGTGAGGTCATTTGGGTTCTGGAAGTTCGCGACGAGCTCTTCTCAGAGAGTAGCGATGCAAAGGGAGCGACGGATAGATGGCTCTATGGCGACGAGTCCATTAGAGGTTTATGCGACGGCTTTGAATGGGTTTGGGGTTGCGTTCCACACGAGGTCAAAGAGGAAGCTGTTGCCAAATTGGCCGTAGCTAAGGTCGATAAGTGCGTTCCAATAGCCTTCGCGTTCGTCGAGGCGACGGCGCACTAGTACCTACCATTCAATATAAAATAACTACGGCTAAGTCCAGGCCACTTGACGTGATAGTAGCCGTGGGTTTAAAAACTGAAATCCTAACGGCTAAACGAAATCTTCCATGGCTGGCTATATAATTGGCTTTCATTCATTGCCGTGTACGCTGTCATTAAGTCGTACGCTTTCAATACTTGCCATCCATGTTATCATTGCTTGCTATTTACGATTTCAATGAACGTCAGAGGCGATTTCATTGATTTGAACGCTGGCTTTCATTATTCAACACACTCGCTTTCATTTCTTACCGACCTTTACTTTCAATACTACTCGACTGCAAAATCATTAGACTCGCGATATAATTTCATTGCGTCTCGCATTCATTTTCATTATTTGCCGCGCCCGATTTCAATATATTCCCAGTGCGCTTTCAATATACGGTATGAGCGCTTTCATTACCTCTCGTATTTATTTTCATTATTCATCGCGCTCATTTTCAATAGATACCAGGTGCGCTTTCAATCCACGGTACAAGCGCTTTCATTCTTCCCGCGCATGCTCTCATTATCCGCCGCGCTCGATTTCAATGGATTCTGGGTGCGCTTTCATTGCCTCTCGTATTTATTTTCATTATTCCTCGCGCTCGTTTTCAATAGATACCAGGTGCGCTTTCAATCCACGGTACGAGCGCTTTCATTCTTCTCGCATATGCTCTCATTATCGGCCGTGCTCGATTTCAATGGATTCCCAGTGCGATTTCAATAGATGGTATGAGCGCTTTCATTCCTTCCAGCACATTTTCATTATCCGTCGCCCCTGATCTCAATATATTCCGGGTGCGATTTCAATGTATGTATAGGCGCTTTCATTCATTCCGAGCACGCTTTCATTATTCCCTGAGGCATATCAGTTAGACGCGCTTTCATTTCCTCTCGTGTGCTTTCATTTTCACTCACACCGAGGACAATCTTATCAAAATCTTATCAACGAATTATCAAGTGTCTCTCTATAGTACTCTAATTATCTAAAAATGTCGCACTTTACCATAGCGCGCTCTGCCATGCTGACTTGTCAAGTACGACGGCTGCTGTATAAATGTTGAGACATCCAAACAAGGCCACTACAAAGTAGTGAACTCACCTCTTTGGCTTCCGACCCCCTGCTTCTCCGCTGATTTGGTCATGCCTGCGCTTGTTGGACACGGAAGCGAGTTGTTCATTGGGCTGCTCATTCATCTGCTGGAGGACCCAAGAAAGATCGTTGATGACGATCCAGGCGTCTGATAAGCTGTTGTCGTTGTCAGCCGCCTGGCGGAGCCACCACGAAAGTCCGATGACAATGATGTAGATTCCTGCAGTTCCTCCTTTCCTTAGCATTTGCCAGGTTTCTTCTGCATGTAAATCCTTCGAAAGGCTGCAGCCATCGCCTTGAATTCTCCACTGCGGCTGCATCGCGACCCACCATTTCTGGAAACCGGAACCGTAGGAAGCGAGTGAGATGGTCGGAATGATATCTTTCTTCTTGCTCTTAATCCATGCTGCGAGTTCGTCCGGACGGGATGTGGTGGGTAGTTTCTGGTGCAACCATGCGGTCAGTAGCTATAATTAAACACGAAGAGAAAAAATACATTACCCCGTTAGGTGGACCCGACCTTTCAAATGCAAAGAATTTTTCAAGGAGTTGCTGCCACTGGGTATCGGACGAGACTTCGCGCAGATAGACTGCTCTCTGACCGAGCCAGTCTGGAAGGTCTTCTTCTGTGCTGGTTGTCGTAGTGGTCGCGGCCGCGTTGATATTTTCGTCCTCCATCATCGTGTCATCGTTGCTCTTATCATGGGACCCAGGCTGTGTATCTGCTTCAGGCGCATCGGCATGTTTATTTTTATCCACACCGATGGATTGAGGTTGTGTTTGAGTGGTGCTGTCCTGGATAACGGAATTGGGGCCGTCGATGGCTGGCGTCGTCGAACTCTGCTGCAGATTATTCTCTAAAACTATGTATTAGCTATCTCGGAGCGAAAGTTGAGGAGGAATAAAGCTTACGCGGAGTACCCGGAGAATCAGTGTCATCTCCGCCAGACGGCTTATCAGCGATCTGTTGAGCACTGACAGCCTCTGATGAACTGTTCTGTTGAGCACTGACAGTCTCTGATGAACTGTAGCGATGCCGTTGAGTTTGTGGCCACGACATGATCATGGGGTCAACGACCAACCTTTTCAACCTTGCTGACTCTCTTCTACCCCCTTGTTCTCCCTCGTCCTTCTTGTTCTTGGACCTCGGCTTTCTCAGTTTCTTCGCGACTGGTTCAATGGTGTCGATGGGATAGGAAGCTTTCACTTCGGCGAGTTTGACTTGCAGGTACGCCATGTTCTGTTCTTTTCGAAGCTCGTATTCACTCTTTCCAGCTTTCTGAACCTTCGGTGCCGGCAAGACCTCTCCTCCACTATCTCCTTCACCATCATTTCCTACATTATCCTCGTCATCGTCATCATTGCCTTCGTGCTCATCACCACCGTTGTCGTCGCCACCATTTCCTTCACCGTAGCCCTTCATTCCCGTTTCTTCTTCATCGCTGCTTTCATCGTCGTCCGGGATCAGGTCTTCGGGTTTCGCAACAAGGGTTTGAGATGCAGACCCCGTCTTCTTCTCTAATCAACGGTGAGCAGCTTCACCTCGGATGACGGTTATTATTACTCACTGAAACAGTCATTCAAGAAGTTGTCATACTGTTCGAGGATGTGCTCCTTGTACGCTGTGTTTCCGAGAAATTGGTTGAACTTCTTGCCGTCTTCGTTCTGCCCAACATGAACACTGATGACAATGGTAAGTTTTCTTGTTTCTTTATTCATGAGGTTCGAAGTACTTACGCATAGCTCATTAGCTGATCGCCATCCGGGGAGGGACCACCAACTATCATTGTGATATTCCATCCAGTTTGCTTGAGGACTGAATGTCCAATATTTGTCAATGTGCGTGGCAACGCCTGGATTGCACTCGAATTAAGGTGAGTCATAGTGCGTTAATCAGAATAGTAATGCTCACTCCTCCATCTTTTCCTTTGCAGCTTCGTCGCCACCTAACGGGGTCGAGTTCTGTCTCTCAGCTTTGACAGCGAAACGCTTCTTCTCCGTACGCTCCTTCATTTCGGGGGTTTCGTTATCTAACTTTTCTTGCAAGAAATCCTGCATGAATCTCATTCGTGTCTTGTTCGGCTTTTCTTCGGGGTGTGCAATTGCCCATGACACTTTGTATTCTTCGTAACCTTGGTCTATTAAGGGCTTCCAAGTGGGGTACATGATTGTCGAGTAAGCTTGCCACGGAAGAAGTACTCTTGGCTGTGCTTGCTGCAGGTTGAGGACTTTTTTGGACCCTTTCTTCTGACCGAGACGGCGCTTATGATTGTTGAACCATACTTCGACACGCTTTTATGATTCACGTTAGCTGAAAATTCGAGGATGATGTTGGCAGTGACAACTAACGTTATTGTAGACGGTTTGCTTGGCCTGCGTCGCAGCGTTGACGTCTTCCGCTGCCGCAACTTCCTCTGGCGTTAACGGTATCATCGGCCATGCTTCGCAGAATTCTTCAATCGCTTTGTCATAAAAGCTTCTCATGGCTTTCTTGTTCTTCTTGGCCGCCACCTCCAAGAACGTCGTGAAGCGTGCCATAAACCAGGTTAGTTGAGCTTGTGTTGTCCATTTTTTGCGAGACATTTATCCAGTATTATGTGAAGCGTTGTCCGAGGATGTGCTCTTCTAGGGTTGGGGACTGAAATGTTCAGACTCGGAAGAATACCGTAGTCGAACCATTTTATGTAATTCTGACAAAACCCTTTAGCTCAAGCTCCGACATTCGAACCTTCTCGCAACCACAACATCACGCGTTCGCAATCTCCAAGCATCCGCACATACCACCCATTCATAGTGAGTTTGAATTGTCTTCTTTGTAGGTCTCACTCATTCTTCGAAACTAGTGACTACAAAGATTTCACCTCCACCTCCGAGAGGTGGACGACCTCTACCTCGTACCCCTAATCGAGTTCGTCCATGCAGTATCTCGGTCCCCAACCAAGTGATCAGCGCTCCACCGAACACTCCCGCCATCATACCCGTGATTGAGATTGAAGACAGTGACGACGAAGATATCAGGCTAGTCATCCGTGAAGCACAACACAAAACGGTCATTGAGGTTGAAGACAGTGACGACGAAGAGATCGGGCCAGTCATCCGGGAAGCACAACATGAAACGGTCGATGAGATGGCGGCCATGTTAGAACGTGTCAACATCCATAATGTGCGTTCCCGCCTCAAAAGTACACTTCTACTTTGATTACTGACTTTCTTCGAAGACCGCTCAATCAGATATATCCAATTCCGCAAACCTTTCGATGCCCAGGACTAACAGGACCAAATCGCGTCGTTTCGATGATAATGTAGGTATTGCATTGATTTGCTCTTTTGACACATATTCCTAACACATCTCTCAGCATGCTCCGCGGCACTTGATGTCTGCGACAGCAGTGCCTCGTGTCTCAGCGATTTCTGCCCCTCCACCCGCCTATGAGTCTATCCGCGACAATGCCCCGGTCCCGTCGTCTGAGTTCATGCAATTATCTGTCATCCCAGCTGCCGCATTGGGTGGGGTCCGATCTACGTCTATGCAGAAGGCCAAGTATTATGTTGTGACCATTGGTAAATGCGCTGGAATATTCTACGATATATGGTAAGCTCGCCGCGTGAATACCTCCCGTCCAGATGTTGATCTTTTCTTGTTAGGGACAATGTCAGTGTCTTAACATTCGGTGTTTCTGGTAGCAGATACCGCGGTTGTAAGACTTACGGAGAAGCTCGCAGACGGTATGATTTGGCGAAGCAAAATAACGAGATTATCATAGAAAGAAACCCGGGCAATGAAGCCATTTTCGGCCCTCGTACTACTGCAATCCAGTAGATTAAAATTATGTAGACACCTGTTATTGCTGTCTTCCTGTTGAATATACTCTCGTTGCATGCCCTATTATTTTACTGCTTGAAAGGATGAAACTTCGATTTGAAACTTCGATTCAATGCTGCAAGGAATGGACTCAGAATTTCGCTTCTTAATTGACATTGGTACTTCCGCGAGGTGCGATTTCATGAATATTTTTCATGGATATCCAAACCTACACAGAGCCATCAATTTACTGTGTAGATACTGACATGGTATCGTTGGTTATTTGATTAACTCTGCAAATTGTCCACTGAAACAGAGAACTCACGATTGCGCATGAGTTGCGCATGAGTGCCATCAAGATTGAAATTCTCATCATCTTGTACTTAACTCAGTCATGTCGAAACGCTCTGGCAACGTTTCTTCAACAGATGGACGGCCTGCAAAGCGAAATCGACGCGGAAAGTTTCGTATAGTCTCGCAAGATACTCCTATAGCCAACATCGCCGCATCCACTAGTAATCTCCACTTTACAGTAAATATAGGAGGCAATGAGCGGACATCCTGCGACAACACAGTACTACCTCGTGCTTCTACATCTTCCACAACTCCTCAGCAGAGTATTTCTGCAGTCCCAGAGTGTACAGAAGACTCCAATGTTCTTCTTGACACATCCAATGACAACTATTGCCAACTTGAATCCGCCGAGATGGGCACGGATGCTTCTGGAACAAAAGGAAAGAGACAGCGTCATACAACAAATCTAGTATGTTCTTACATATTATTCTACTCTATTTTACTTAAGTTCTACGTCTTCTGTCAGGATCAGTTAACTGAATGGCTCTCCTTGAGGCCTATGTTTTTGGATGAAGTCCTTCGTCATGATGGTCTCGGGGATTTTCTTGGCTCAACAAAGTGTCAGAATTGCGGTGTACATGATGGTATATTCAAATGCAAAGATTGCTACAACGGAGCAATTTTAAAATGTCACAATTGTGTCCTTGCGTTGCATAAGGACCTTCCTTTGCATCGTATTGAGGTGAGTTCGCGTACCGCGTTATGGTCAGCTGACCATCATCTGACTTGATTAATCAGCAGTGGAATGGGGCGTTTTTCGAAAACGACAGCCTTCAACGGCTGGGTTACCGTTATCAGCTTGGTCACTGCGGTGGTGTCTGCTCCTCTCCCATTCCTGGTCCACAATCATTCTGCGTTTTCGACATCTCCGGACCACATTTCATTGCCATCGACTACTGCAACTGCCAACCCACTTCTCTGCCAACATGGATCCAACTTCTTCGCGAACAATGGTTCCCAGCAACTACCACATGACCACAAACCGTTTTCACCTTCAACTGCCTTGAAACATTCCATGAACTTACTCTACAAGCGAAGACCAACTTATACGACTTCTATCACACGCTTATGCGACGTTTTGATAATGCGAAGGTCTTGAAACCCATTGTAAGTGTTTGTACGTTTCTACTGCACGTCTAATTGTACTAACACTGTTCAAAGGATCGGTACTCCGAATTCCATCGCGTCTTTCGAATGTGGAAAAACCTTATGGCTCTTAAACGAGCTGGTCGCGCCCATGATCCAGCTGGTATCTCTGCGACATCGCGAGGAGAATTGATGGTTGAATGCCCGGCATGTCCACACCCAGGCCGAAATCTTCCCGATGGCTGGGAGAAGGCAGGGCCTTTATTGTAAGCTACATTTTTTATTATTGGCCTTAATGGTATTGAAAATATTTCCCAGATATCTTTACCTACTGTATATCGCTATCGACGCCAATTTCAAGCTAAAGGGAAAGGAACGCGGATTGAAGGATGTCGATTTAATGCCAGGATGGGTGGCATACGTGCACAATGACGAGTATCGAGCACATATATCTAATTATGTGGATCAGGTGGAGGTGAGCAATCAGATGTCACACAGCATCGAATTGTACGCTGACGTTGGTTACAGATCAATAACTGTGAATCAGAGCATGACGCCGTTGTTCGCGCTGGCACCCGGTCATCCGTCGGATATGCATCATCAGGCCATGCCATAGCAATATGTTCTCGCCATTGTATGGTTCGCAAGAATGGGGCAGGTGATTTACAAAAGGGGGAAAGGTATTTATTTCAGCGTTGTTACATTGTCTTACACATATCTGATGTATTTCAAGATATTGTAACATGGATTTCGTGATATTCTCTGCTTTGGTTGGTGTCACCCTCCCACGCATTGTTCTCACCTACGATATCGGCTGTCAGTGGTCGAGAAACTTCCGAAAACGCATGGCTGCTTTCCCCGAAGCAATGCGTATTCCCGCTTCCACAAAAGTTGACGTGGCGATTCCTGGATGGCATATCAATGGTCACGGCGAGTCATGTCGCAACACCTTCAATCTCAGCTACATGGAAGGGGCTGGACGTACTGTTGGTGAAGACGTCGAGACTGTATGGTCTGGAGGAAATGCCTTGGCGCCAAGTATCAGGGAAATGGGGCCAGCAGCGCGTCGCGAAACTCTCGACGACCACTGGAATGGGTGGAATTTCCGAAAAATTGTCGGTTTCCGTACGTGAATACTCATTAGTTTAGTGTTATACTATGTTCTGATGATTTGATGCAGGTACTTTGTTTCTTAAACGTTTCCGCGAAGCAGTCAAGATGACGGAGGTACAAACAAATCTTTTCAATCAGCTATCTTCTACATTCTCGGCGGACACTACGAGCAAGTGGGAGAATATGGTTCGTGCTTGGAATGCAAACCCGAAGGCCCTTAATCCGTACCAGGAACCTGTTTGTGGTATGTCGTTCTTCTCTTATTGATCACTGTGAATATTCAAAGTTGCATAGAGACTACACTTCAAGATGTTCGCCTGCAGTTGGCCAATGAAGAAGCAGCACAAGCGGCACTCGGCCACTTCTCGCAACATGAAATGAGCATGTCAGTGTTTTTGCTGACTGGATTCGAACTTGAGGATAGCCAGTGAGTTTCTCGCCTTGTTTTTTCAATCACGTAGTGAACATTTGCTTACTCAAGCTTTACTAGGTATCTACTCTCTGTTGAAGCCAAGGAAGCAAAGACGACAAAAGAACTCGCCGATCTTCAAGATAAACGGGTCACGTTGCTGCGCCAGATTCAAAACTGGCGCCAAGTTCAACTCGTTTACATGCCCCAGGTCACCTCACTTCTCTCCAGCACACTCGATCTTCGGGATCATGGTGAAAGCCTTGACATGGATCATGATAAAGTGCCACGTCACGCCGAAACTATTGCGCTTCACCTTCCATCGTCTCTCCCCGCCCATCTTCGCAATCTACTGGAACTTCGTGTTCTGTGTGATCTGGAACGCCGTCTACGAGAGCCTCTAGCGAGTGATGCGCTCACTTATATACGTCGCCAGCGTCGGATCATCCAAGGGCTGTGGAGTTTCAAGCGCCTCAATGCTTCGGGAACCGGAAACAAGCCGAACACACGCATGATTACCCTATTTAAACGTTTTGACTCAAAAACTCGGCGTGCTGCGCATAAATATCGGACGGCCCGCTCCGCTTTGAATATCCTCGATCCTGATGGCACATGGCAAGTCGTCTTCAAGGAGCTGAAGGATAGTGATATCAGTGGTCCGGGTAGGAACCCAGGTGATCTTTCAGTAACCAATAGCCGGTACGAGCCATCGTGGATCTGGCTTGTCCCAAATGCCAATACCTCCGAGATTGCCGAAGACGAATTCAATGACAGCATGCGAGTCGAATGGGCAAAAGCACGCGCGCGGATGATGCGATGGAAGGAGGAGCTCGAAATTGTCCAAGAAGAGATGCGCCGTGTATTAGCATACCATCAATGGAGAGCTGATTGGTGGCATAAAAAGGCTTTGGAGCGTGATGGTGATGCAGCGGTTGTGAGCGGTTTGCGAGGTTATGCATACAGGCAAGCAATGCTATGTACGAAAATGGGTGAATCCTGTGCGTCCGCCTGGTTACCATGCCTCAAGGAGAAGGGAATTACTCCTTCTTGGGAAGCGGACTACGGCATGTTGAGTATGGGGAATATGTTTGTTGATGAGGAAGAAGATCACGAGGAAGATGAAGATTGCGAAGCTTTGGATTAGGTTAGATTATGAGATTATCTATAGCTTTGGATTTTGGATTAGATTAGATTATTAGATTATCTATAATATCAGTGGTTCACTTAATATTTACGAAGTCCAAATTCCGATGGCAAGGCTAGTAATGAAAGCGCCATGTCGAGCAATGAAATCGTGCATTCAGCGGTTCACTTAATATTCACGAAGTCCAAATTCCCATGGCAAGGCTAGTAATGAAAGCGCCACGTCGAGCAATGAAATCATGCAGGTAGTATTGAAATTGTGAGCGGCGGCAATGAAAATGTAGAGCATACCCAATGAAATTGCACACCTATAGGAATGAAAGCGTGCTTGGGGAGAATTGAAAGCGCCTATAGAGGCATTGAAATCATACCCAGAATCCATTGAAATCGAGCGCGGCGGATAATGAGAGTATGCGCGGGAAGAATGAAAGCGCTCGTACTGTGGATTGAAAGCGCACCTGGTATCTATTGAAAACGAGCGCGATGAATAATGAAAATAAATACGAGAGGCAATGAAAGCGCACCCAGAATCAATTGAAATCGAGCACGGCCGATAATGAGAGCATATGCGAGAAGAATGAAAGCGCTCGTACCGTGGATTGAAAGCGCACCTGGTATCTATTGAAAACGAGCACGAGGAATAATGAAAATAAATACGAGAGGCAATGAAAGCGCACCCAGAATCAGTTGAAATCGAGCACGGCCGATAATGAGAGCATATGCGAGAAGAATGAAAGCGCTCGTACCGTGGATTGAAAGCGCACCTGGTATCTATTGAAAATGAGCGCGATGAATAATGAAAATAAATACGAGAGGTAATGAAAGCGCTCATACCGTATATTGAAAGCGCACTGGGAATATATTGAAATCGGGCGCGGCAAATAATGAAAATGAATGCGAGACGCAATGAAATTATATCGCGAGTCTAATGATTTTGCAGTCGAGTAGTATTGAAAGTAAAGGTCGGTAAGAAATGAAAGCGAGTGTGTTGAATAATGAAAGCCAGCGTTCAAATCAATGAAATCGCCTCTGACGTTCATTGAAATCGTAAATAGCAAGCAATGATAACATGGATGGCAAGTATTGAAAGCGTACGACTTAATGACAGCGTACACGGCAATGAATGAAAGCCAATTATATAGCCAGCCATGGAAGATTTCGTTTAGCCGTTAGGATTTCAGTTTTTAAACCCACGGCTACTATCACGTCAAGTGGCCTGGACTTAGCCGTAGTTATTTTATATTAAGTGGTAGGCACCACTCCTATAACTATCCTACATTATACCTAGATATTTATTTTGTCGATACATCTCAAATCGACGTGGACCGGGACGTATTGAATGATGAGCGCGACTTTGGCTGGGCCCGGGCCGGAGACTCCAGCCAATCGGGTGTGCCGCGGGAATCACGGGACACAGCGATCAACCAAGTTCAACATGGTTGATCTTGCTCCTCTATGACCACCACCACCTCGCGGCCTCCCTCCTAGCGGCCCTCCCTCCTCCCTCCTCCCACTCCTCGCCCCTGCCTCGACTTAGCTGTGTGCCCCTCCCCTCCAACGAGGGATGTGGGCCGGCTGTGGAACTTGATACCGCGGCCATCCCTGCCGCCCTCTTCGCTCTGCCACCCAGCCACCTCTCGCCGGACGGGCGACCACAACGGACGACGGGCAGCGACCGAGCGGAGCAACGGACAGCGGGCACGATGAATGGCGAGCACGACCGATTGCGAGGACGACGCACGGCGAGGATGACTCACGATGAGCACGACGCATGGTGAGCACGACGCCCACACCACTCTCCCACCTACCGACCACCACCATCAACCCCCCTCTAGTCGCCGTGAGCCCCTCCCCTCCAATGAGGGATGTGGGCCGGCTATCTTGCTTGATACTGCGGATGCGCAAGGGCCGCCATTGACGGTGACGCCACCACCACTTCCACCAGCCACCCTCCTTCCGCCTTCCACCCTCCCAACCACGCCCTCGCCGTATGCCCCTCGCCTCCCACAAGCAGTGCCCACCCAGTCGCTCGCCCTTCGCACCCGTATACCGCCATTGGCATCCACCGTCGACGCGCACGGCGGACGGCCACCAAGCACGAACGGCGGCCAGCGAGCATGGCGGACGGCCAGCGAGCAGGAAATGCGGCCAGCGAGCACGAACGGTGGCCAGCTAGCACAGCGGATGGCCAGCCAGCACGAAACGCGGCCAGAGAGCACCGCGGACGGCGGATGGGGCCATACGGCGAACAAAGGCGTGAGGGTGTGGGTCCGGGTAGCGAGCAGAAGGGGCGCGGGTGCATGTGAGAGCCAGCGGGTGCAAACGACGGACAGCGACTGCGAACGAGGGGCAACACGATGACAAGCTGGCGAGCCAGGACGACAGCCAGCAATGCCGAGGGCGAGCCAGGACCATAGCCAGCAACGCCAACAGCGAGCGACGACGACGGTCAGCGACGACGACGGCCAGCCAGCGAAAAGAGCCAGCGGGTGCAAACGACGGACAGCAGCTGCGAAAGAGGGGCCAGCAACCCGACGACGAGCTGGCGAGCCAGGACGACAGCCAGCAACGCCAAGGGCGAGCCAGGACCATGACCAGCAACGCGAACAGCCAGCGACGACGACGGCCAGCCAGCGAAGACGGACAACAGCCAGCAAGTACGACGGACGGCCAGCGAGCAGACGCACGGCCTGCCAGCGAGCACGAAGAACGGCTAGCGAGCACAAACGACGGCCAGCGAGTGCGATGGACGGCCAGCGAGCACGAAAGAGGGCCAGAGAGCAGAACGGACGGCCGGCCAGCGAAGACGAACAACAACCAGCGAGGACGACGACCAGCGACCTACGGCGACGACGACGTGCTGGATGGCGAGGGAGATGGACGGTGGGGGCAATGGATGGCGAGGGTGGCAGCCACGGGCGGGGAGCAGCGACGACGAGCATTTGCTCGTCCTCTCTCTGCTCTTCTGCCTGTTTTTCTTACATTTAGTATATTCTATGATGTATTAGTATAATTTAAATAAATTAAAGTCATATACTATACAAAGACCACCGAAAACAAGGAAAAGCAACGGAAAATGTGAGCAGGCGCCCACACTAGATAGAAGAAATCTAAAATTAGAAATTGCCCCGCTAAATATAGCACGTCATCCATAAGCCCCCCGCCGAATCCACCCCTTCCCGCCCTCCCCAAAGCGCGGAAACAGGTGCATTAGGTCCGTAGATTATTTATATACACCCCGCCTTTTTTTCCCGCTCAGAAATGCCCCCGACGCCGCCCTACAGCGAGCGCGGCCCCCGAGCATCAAATGCTGCGTTGTTTACCTATGTTAGGCTACAGCCCCAAGTGCCCGCCGCGCGCCCGCCCCCATCCACAGCGCCCTACACATCCCGCTACCCCTTTTGGGATACACGGCACATATGCACCATCACCCGCTCATCCAGCCATCAATTGGTCAGCTCACGGCACCCCCGGCATATCCTCTAAATCCCCTGCCAAATGACCCATGGGTAACTACCGGTGGGGATGTATCACTCTAGATGGGTAACTACCCATTTTGATGCATGAAACTAGTGTCTACAGGTGGAAGGGCCGCGACGGCAACTTGAAGTCTCTTGGGTATCTGCGACGGTCGTGCGGACGCGGTGCGACGAGGTGACTGTGAGAATGTGACGAGTGCGGATAACTGGCAACGCTGCGCGACGAGATGAATTTAGAACGAAGTACACGCGACGCGACGAGACGAACGAGGTTGGAGACGCAGTTATGAGGGTACACGCAGTCGGGTGCAAGGTTTTACGAGATACAACTGAATTCTGTAATCCGGGAGGGGAAGCAAAACTGTGTTTTTTATGGAAGTTACAGGATTTAAGTAGTAAACACGCGATCAAAACATATGAAATAATACGGAGCTAGAACTGAGGAACTGATGATAGAAAAGCGCGAAGCGAGAGCGGCGATGCATGCCGATGAAAGGAGGTGAAATAAAATACCAGGAATGGAAGGCGTAGAGGGGACGGCGCACAAGGGCACAAGCGCGGACGGACTAAAAATAGAAACAGACACTATAGGCCCACATGCTGAGTCGGGAAAGGGTGCCGGCGATCCGAATGGAGCGGATCGTGTTGAGATCTGCGCGCGATAGCTGTTAGAGGTCGGTCGGCTGATGCTGGCTGTCGAGCGACGAGAGTTGTCCGAGTGATTGACAGTGCACGTGTACGGGCGACCTGGCGAGGGCGTAGGCGTGTTCACGTGATATGGCCGCGACCTTGGATAACGAGCGTATGTGTATGCGTCCGAGGAGTACAGTGAGCGCAGTGCATGCGCGTCCGATTTGGGCGGTTTTCAGGGGTACAGGGATGCGGGGCGCATCAGCGCCTTGGAACCTTGGAGTGCGAGGTCCTGAGTTCAATCCCAGGCTGGTCCATGTTTTCGAGTATTTCCCAGCTAGGCGTCACATTGGTGGACCTGGTCAAGATATTCTCGGAGCACATCAATTCGGGGTGTTCGGGGCTTGGGCCAAACTGTTCCGCGGAATAGAGCGCGCTAGGGGCTTTAGAAGTGTATCTAGCTTTCCCACGGCAGGAGTAACCCTTGCAGACCATGGCTTAGAGTGGGGGGCTCTGTGACGGCTGGCCCTTCATCCAGTCACATGTTGCAGGGACCTAGGGTCCGTACCGGATGGTAACGGGTCACCCTATCCCAGGGATCCGGCACAGGGGTGTCCGGGGCATCCCTTGAAGACTCTAAGTCATGGCCTAAGCACGGGCTGGTGGTGTAATGGTTAGCACGCCGCGCCTTGGAACCTTGGAGTGCGAGGTCCTGAGTTCAATCCCAGACTGGTCCATGTTTTCGAGTATTTCCCAGCTAGGCGTCACAACTACGCAGCGGTGCTGCGGCTCGTCGACGATGTGCTGTGTGAGGTGCAGCTCGGGCGGCGGGGGGCGGTGGAGGACCTGGATGGGGAGGTGGTAGCGGACCGCGCCGCGCGGGTGCTGGCGCTGGCGGATGGCCTGCCGCTGCCTGCGGGGGAGGGCACTGCGGGTGGGCTGGTCCGCGGGGGAGGTGTCGGGGTGTGTGGGTGGTAGGAAGAGGGGTAGAGAGGAGGAGGAGGAGGGTGGCAAGGAGGAGAGTCTGCCGCCTAAAAGGCTCACAGGATGTATCCTCCGGCCCTCCGGTGACACTGGGGATGTTATTTTAGATTTCTTTGTACTACTTAGTTTCAGGATTTATTTTTTCCTTTGAGTAATTGTTTATATTGTAGAAAGATAGGAAAAGTATAAGATCTAGATATCATTGCTGCTCTAGAAATTGTAATGCTGCACGCGTGTTCGAGAACTTGAAAGGAATGATGAGCACATGAGAGGCCACATTTAGCTTGCAATATTTCTATCCCTGTACATCGTCTTCTACTCTGTGTATTTTATACTTGTCATTGCGACAGGTTAATTGATGTGTCATTGAAATGAATTGAGCTTCAGAATCATACCGTTATGCAAGGAACATCCCAGTAGGAAATCTTGGACGGCTCAGTTTTTCGGGAACAATTGAACCAAAATTCAACTGATGCTATTTCTCTTTTGTCAAGTTTACTTTTAATGTTTCTTGGAGGTCAGCAATTTCATAGAAATTGAATACCACACAAATTTAAAGAAAGGGCTCGTTATGCCGGGCGAAGCCGCGGCCCGCTCAACCAAGTTCTAAAGGTTTTTTCTCGCGGTGTTGCTTTCTTTTTCTTGGCTGGTGCCAAACTCTTCAATGTTAATGACGATGGATTCTTCATCGGCTGTGGCTACTGTTCCTTTCGACGTTCTACTGGAAATATTCTTTCACTGCATTCCTGACTCTCCTCTCGATGAACCTCAGCCGAACACCAAAATCGTGCCGTTGTTGCTATGCCACGTGTGTTCTTCCTGGCGAAGAACCGCTCTTCGAAGCCCACGACTTTGGAAGTACCCCTACTGTCGACTACCTTTGCACTGGGACAATGGTTATGAGGCCAGGCCCATCGTTTGGGACTTGAATATCTTCAAGAATGATATGGAATGCTTCAAATGGTGGAGAAAAAATCAGGGCTTAGGGATGGGGCCCTTCTTACGCCTCGAATGCTACCAACCGAAAGAAGAAACTAGCACCCAGTCCCAGGAGTTCGAATTGCCGCACGGGTACATGCGCAAGTTCTTTAGAGATTACCTGTCCTCAGCAGGATATCTCGATGTCCCTGACTTTATCTCGTATTTGGAGCAGCCGAATCCCATCCACTATTAGTGCTTGGAAGTCCGGTCTCAAGACTGGAAAAAAACCGAGACTGGACCGGACCTGAACCGGAAAAGACCGGAAATTTGATGGACCGGAAAAGACCGAGACCGCGGTCCGGTCCACGGTCCAACAGGTTTGAAAAAACAGATGGACCGATCAAAAACCGGTCTGGACCGGTCCCAACCGGTCTTTGGCCGTGAAAATTTGTAGGCTAGTAAAACGTTAAAATTCCTTTCGAACGATGCCCAAATCATATTTTTAGCATAAGAATTGACAAAGTTATTAATAGTTTCGTTTGAGTAATTACTTTGGGCGTCTAAAAACGCTTTTAGCCGCAGTGCAAACGTTAATGGGTCGTACCTTTCGCGAACTTAAACATAAATAGAGGACATATAGATCTACAGGATGCAATTTAAACCTTAATATTTTAAAAACATTTGGTTGAGCTATAGCAATATCGATGTTTTCTACTCTTTTTGACTACTTCAAAGACACTTTTGCCTATGCTTCGTTCAGTATAGACATCGCCCTTTCGCAAATTGGGATACAGTTAGATATTAAAATTACCCTTTTAACAAGCATAGAATCATAATATATGGTAAAGAATTGACTGAGATATCACAAAATGCGCTCAACCACTGCATTAGCTAGTATTTTAATTGTTTCTCACTCAATTCTCCACCGATTTTCATATTTTTTGAAGCACTACATACTACATAGAGTATTCTACTTAACTATTACCAGTCTGGACCGGTCTCTGACCGGTTGAGACCGGTTTGGACCGTAACCGGTCATAACCGGTCTTTGAACCGATTGAGACCGCAAAAGACCGGTTCAAGTCGGTCCAGTCCGGTTTTTTGCAGTCTTCGAAAACTGGAAGACCGGTCTCGGTCTCGGTCTTGCCAAATATGGGCAAAAAACCGGACTGGACCGGACTTTCAAGCACTATCCACTATAGTAGCTGTCCGTTTGAATACTTCTCCCTCCAATCCCTAGCGACAAGTTACCCAAAAAATGACCAAAGCATCAAATGGTCACCTCGCACGGCCTCCGATTTCCATTTGGAACCTTTTTATCCATTCTATATTGGCCCAAACCTACGGCGTCTGCGCATACATCATGTCGAACTAATGGACTACAAGAATGCTTTCGTTCACTGGTCTAGGTTAACCCATATCTCACTACATAACATGTACATGGCTCCTGACGTCTGGTTTTCCCTTATCCGTGGAATGCCAAATCTCCAATGGGGCTATTTCGAAATGCTCCTGCATTCGACGGCCGAGACAGATCCACCCATGTTTACCCTTCCATATCTTGATACCCTTTCTGTAACGCTCGACAACTCCAGCAACGAGGGTGACCCGTTCAGCCAACTGTTCACAAATCTCCATCTCCCTGCGCTGCATGATCTATCCATCTACATCGACGCAGACCCCTGGAGCTTTCCCATTGCCGCCCTGGAGATGAACGACGGCCTACAATCTGCACCAGCCGTCAGAAAGCTCACAATTGGATTCCAATTCCTTGGGTTTGCCGAATACCCCAATCCAGAGACGAATTGGGACGAGGTCGACAAGCTCCCGACGCTCGTGCCGCAGCTCGCACATCTGGTGCTCGACATGTGCTACATGCATCCGGACTTCGAGTATGAGGCGACGCTGGCGCTCAGGCTGGGGTATTGGACGCAGTTCTTGCATCCGATGCGCTGGCTGGGTCTGGCAAGTCCCGCAAGCACCCTTCGCAAAATATCGGTTGTAGTAAAAGAGCCTTCTAGGGATGGCCTGCTGGTCGAGGGTGATATTCGAGGTGCGTTGGAGCTGGAGGCAGCGGGGCATGACGAGGAAACAAAAGTCATGTTGGAGATCATCCCAGAAGATAAAAGGGGGCTTGCACCATATGCCGAGGGCTACAAGACATGGGGTTGTTCAATTTGATGTACTCAAATTAAGGGACTTGTCTGTTATCTGGAGAACGTCGCGTCCAGCGAGCTGGCCTGTGGCCTGTGGCCTCGGCAAGATCCGCTCGGCACCTGAAGGTTGCAGCCAAATAAGGCCACACTGGCGTCTCCGTTCTATGCCGCAGCACTGAAGGCAGCTGGAGGTTGACTGGCGGTCAGTGAGAGTTTACGACGTGTGAGAGCTTTTGTGTCAACTGAAGACCAAGTTTTGAGGGGAGTTGTGCTGCAAAAAATTCTTCGCTCATGCGTGAAATATTCAATGGTTAATCAACATTCAACGTTCAACGTTCAACAATCAATTTATTGATTTTTAGCGTCGTTCATCAATCGCTCATGCTCGCGATCATCAAAAATCAAGTCGAAAATATCAGAGCTAGGAATAACTGAGACTGCTGTGGCTGAGACCCTTGCTCAAACCAAAAGAAGGGGAGCCATGCAAATGACAAGTCAGTTGCATGCAGTGCCAATACCTAGATACCCAGATGATACTAGGTACTTAAACAAGGCTGATTCCTGAGAGAGCATGCTGAGCCTGACGACCAGTAGCATCTGCATGCCGCGGATGCTGCAATATGTGCAGTATCCTTGTACATACAGATGGAAAGTATGGTGGGCCACAGTGAGGAGGAGAGGGTGAGAGGGAGCATAGATGGGCACTAGCAAGTTTGCACAAAAGGGAAATTGGAATTCATATGCGAAATCTTCTACCCCGCTGCCACACACCTCAAGGCAGGCAAGCTCGGCGCATGAGATGCCTTCTACAGTGCCCAATGCCCATTGTCACCATGCTCTTCACTAGTCGTTGTCGGCGACTCGTCGAGGACAAAGACTTGACCAATTTCCTTTGAATTTCCTATTGAATATATGGGCCACATCTATCGATGACACTTCATCGGCCCCCTGCCTTCGTTGTCCTCCTTAGATCTTAATGGTGGGAAGCCAATGCATAGAGTCTGCAGAGTTTGGAAGTTTGGAAGAGGGAGGGGGCTGCCGGAGCCTGGAGGCGGCGTAGGACAGCGCAGGACAGCGCAGGACTCGATGCGGAAACCGCCGAGCCCCAGGCCACAGGCCACCGGCCAGCGCGCCGGATCCGATCTTCTGGTTATGTGCGACTTGTTCGGGTGATTTATTTCTTGTGCATGTTTTTGTTCTTCATCTAATTTTGTTATGTGCGAGACTGATCATATCTTATCTATGAACCATCACCTTGAGAGGATTATTGTTGTATTTTGAACGCTAGTACTAAGCCAAAAGTCGTTATTCTATGGCAGCAGCGGACGAACGAAATATAAGGCGTGGCAATTCATAATGTGGGGGGAATCCATGAAATGAAAGTATAGAGAGACCAAACGCAATGAGAAATGTAGTGGAAGACAAAAAAAGAAAGGGAAAGCAATGTAATGTGTATATACGGAGAGAAGAAAAACAAGCATCATTCATATAACATGGAGTCGTAAAAAAAAGGTGAATCAACTAAATCTCTATGCACCAGGGAGGTACTGCGTCAACCCCGCCGCCTGGATCTTCGCCGGCTCCTCGCGGTTGATCAGCTCCAACAAATGCACCAGCTCCGTGCGGATCTCATCCCCGATCTGGTCCCCACTGCTCTGGTCCAGCACAAACGCGAACACGCCCAGCAGGCGGTCCATGTACGGATACACCACCGCGCCGTTCGTCTTGAACAGCACGAACAGCGCGCGGAACACTGGCCGGTTCTCGAGGAAGTCGTTCTTCAGCGGCAGCGCGTCGACGAACAGCGGCAGCACCTGCTCGAGCGGGATCGCGGCCGTGTTGCGCAGGATCAGGCGCGCGACCGCGCCGGTGGCGTTGTCCTTCGCGTTGAGGCGCGGGGCGGGCGCGCCCTCGGGCACGATGAACAGGGGCCGGAGGGCGCCGAGCAGCTGGTAGTATTGCGGCGAGAGGTCGATCTCCGAGTTCTCGACGAGCAGGCCGGTGGCGAAGGCCGCGTTGGAGAGCACCTCGCTTTCTTCGTCTCCGAGCGCACGGTAGAACAGCTCGAGCAGCTGCTGGGTATAGGGGGTTATAGCGCCCTTCATTCCGGCGATGATCTCGGCGAGGCAGCCGATGGCGGCAGAGCGGTCACTCAACGAGCGGCCCTTTTTCTACACCCGAAACGTTAGCCTTTAGCCAAAACCTGAAAACTTGCACGCACGTAGTATTTCGAGATAAGAGGGAAGAAAGTGACGAAGGCCTGGTTGAAGTCTGCGCCAAATGCGTTGGCAAGCGAAGCAACGAGGTCGCCGGCAGACGAGATGAGCACCGAGTCGTACTCGGCCTGGTCATCAGGAGCCTCCTCGTCTTCGTCCTGATCAGGGTCTTGCTGGCAGAACGCCTTTTGTTCGAGGATCTGCATGGCAATGCTGCAGATGGTATCGTAGTCTAGAATATGATCGTCAATAACTTGTGTGTGAATCTGATAAGATGGCAAGTAACTTACGGCCAGTGACGAAGTGGGGACCAATCTTGTTGATGGTCTCGGCAAGAGCGAGGCAGAGAGCAGCAGCAACAGACCTAACCAATGTTAGAGATGATTAATACCATAACCACAAATAGAATAGAATGAAAAGACTGCAACGCACTTGTTATCCTCAGTCTCGTACATCTCCAGAGCAGGAGTCAACGCATGGTTGATGAGCTCCTGAACCTGAGGGTTCAACGCAACGGGCTTCAATAGAAAAGATAAAGAGTTAGCAACTCCTCCAACCCAAATACAAAAACGCCTCAACATACCGAGTTCGCACCCGCAACCCACTCCTCATGCTCGCTCAGATCATAGAAAGACCTCACGATCTCCATCAGCGAGTCCGTCGCGCTCTTCCGGATGCCCTCGTAGTAATGGGGCAGCAGCGCGATCAGCTCGAGCGTGCACTGCTCGACGTACGGCAGGAAGTGGATCTGCGTCGCCGCGAACAGCTGGCCGATGGTGTCGGCCGCGATCTCCTTCTCGACGGCGATCGCGCTGTTCACGTCCATCATCTTGTCGAGGTCGATGTCCTCGAGGTCGATGGAGGCGTTGCCGTTGTCGTCGGTCTCGATGTCGCCGACGGTGATGGCGCTGGTGGGGGACGAGCCCGAGGCAAAGGCAGATGCAGCATCTGCAACGGAAACTACAATAAAAAGAATTTGTCAATTACTGAAATACAGTATGCAGACCCAAAAAAACGCACTCTCGAGCTGATCCTCGCCCTGCTCGGCCTGCTTGCAGCTAGCCAAAAGATGGGGCACAACCTGGGGCAAGAACGGCGCAAACTCCTCGCCAAACACCCGCGCCATAACCCCAAAGAACAAGAAGCTGCACTCCCGCAGGCGCGCCGAGCCCACCTCGCACCCCGCGAACGCGTGCTTCATCATGTCGTTGAAGTACGGGCGGAACGTCTCCTTGCCGACCGCCTCCGCGAACGTGCCGATCGCGTCCATGGTGATGCCGCGCAGCTCCGTCTCCTCGCCCTCGCCGGTGAGCGTCAGGAAGTTCGCGAGGTGGTTCATGGTCGGCTGGAAGTACGGCAGGAAGCGCTCCTTGGAGGCGTGCGCGGCGCTGCCGATGGCCCCGGTGACGACGGACTTGACGGCGATGGGGGCAGACTCGAGGAGGCCGGCGAGGCGCTCCATGATGAGTTGGAGGTAGAGCTCGATGGTGTCGTGGAGGATCTCCAAGAGAGCATCGAGCGCGGTGCAGGCAGAGCGCTGGGTGGCGGGGTCGTTGATGAGGTTCATGATGCTCTGTGAAAGACATAAACATCAGAGTCATTGAGGCAAAAAAAAAAGAAGAAAAATTTAAGATGACTACTTACGGGAACAAGAGCAGCATGTTTGGCCGCACACTCATCCTCAAGCCACTCGCACAAGCAGCCGACGGCAATGCAGGTAGCCTTCCTGACGCTGGCTTCTGGGTCCTGGAGACCAGCCTCGATGATGGGCCAAACCTCATTCATGAGGGGGGTCATGAACTCGCTGCATCCCTCAACGCAGACACCAAGGGCAAGAATAGCACCGCGGCGGCTAGTGGGATCGGGCGAGCCGAAGTACTGAACGATGAGAGCGCGGAGAGCGGGGAAGACTTGGGAAGGTGGCAAGTTGGTGGCCAGTCCATCGATGATGCGGAGAGCAGACTATGGAAAGATAAGGGAAAGGCTACAAAAAACGAAGAAAACGACATACGCGAGAGGGAGCTTCATCGTCAAGATCTTCAGGTTCCTCCTCAGTAGTGACGGGCATGAGACCTTCCAACATAGCAGGAGCCAAGTTCTGGCTTTGAATTTTGGATTTTTTGCTGAAACAAAAGATGAGTGAAATTCGATCGCGAATTATACAAGTGGCTTACTATTGAACGGTCCAGTTCAAGGCGTTCAGAGCAAGGACGCGCAGTTCGTTTTCAAAGGCACGGTTGGCACCGCAGTGGAGGAGGAATTGCACCAATTCGGGAATGTGCTTGCCAAGGATAGGCACTTCCTAAGTAGAGATATGAGGAGAAGTATCCCATCAACAGATAAAAGGACATACAAGGATAAGGAGAGTCTCCAAGACGTCAAACAGCTGTCTGGCGCCAGCTTCATTACCGGCTTCAACGGCCTGACCAATGACCTGAATCATGGATGGGAGGAAAGCTTGGAAGGATTTCTAGTAGATAAAGACTAAGTGATCTGTCGAATACTGATACAAAATTGACTCACAAGCTCGACCTTGTCGTCCGAGTCAATGAATTGAGCGATGACACCAAGAGACCTACAAATGATGTTATAACATATGACATCGCAAATACTAAGGTTAATTTACCTGACGGTGGTAATGCGAACTTCGATACTCTCAGGATCGACGAGAAGTCTTCCGAAAAGCTCAAAGAGACCAGACATATGTGACTGGAAGCCTTCGACGATGCTTTCAAGGACAGTAAACAGGATGAAAGATCCAACTTCGCGATGGGCAACATTCGGCGAGGTAGAGGTTTGTTGGAGGAAAGGGAGAAGCTGATTCCAAGTTCCTTGAGGAACTTCGATAGTGGCAATGGCAGCAATCACGCGTGCAGTTGAATGGCGGACGAGATTGCTGGACAAAGATCGCGATATTAGAGGACGAAATGAGTCAGGATACGAGTTGGCTTACTTGGCTTCGACCAGGATGAACTCGGGCAGCTTAGCCTTGATCTCTTCGCGCTCATTTTGGGGGAGGAGAGTCCAGAGGCTTCCGCTGTTTTGGGAGACGCGTTTTCGCAGTTCAACAGCAGCGAGTTGACGAACCTTGAATGTGTCAGTCGGATTAGAGCCTGTATCGTCCGATCATGACTCACAGAGAATTCAGGAGAGCTTGCGAGGATGCTTGCAAGGGCAGAGATGCAAGCAGGGTTCTTGTAGAACTCCTGGTTGAGCTGGGCAGTCGCCTAGATGGTCTGAGGGTAAGTCAAAGATCACAATGAAAAGGAAATCGTGTTCGTGCAGCTTTCAAAAGGGAGGTATCATTGGATGTGGTCTGGAGAAGGAGATTGTGCAAGGACTGAACGAAATTGGGCTAGATAAAAAGCGAGATAAAGATCAGAGATCGCGAACAGACGCAGATTTGGGCGAGAGGGACATACATCCATCTCTGCGGACACTCTGCGGCGGATGGAAGGGGGGGAGAGGATAGATGATGAGGGGAGGATGAAGAGGAGCGAACTGATCAAAGCTGCAAACACAATTTTTTTGGTCGGCGTTGCCCGAGCCATCTTTCCTAATCGGGACGTGCCACGCTTTGCCGCAACACGTACTTGCACCAAACCCGTCATCTTCCTTTCCCTTGTTCATATCGCCCTACAATCGCTCGTCAATCACTGATATCGTATACCATTTTTCCTGCACTGTACTGCACCACCTCGTTATCGTGCAAAAATCGTCTCCTTTTTCATGACTCCTTTCACATGCCTGTTAACGGATCCAGAGACTTGAGGCCTGCATCAGGGACTTGCCCTTAGCCCTTATACCCATTGCCAAGCGCGGAGATTTTTTATTACCTGTACTGTGTATTCATGCTGGGCGTCGCATCCGAGAACCGAATTCACCATCAGCCCCAGGGATGATCACGTGTATATTTACTGGAACACTTTCCAAGTCTCGACTCTCGACTCTCGACCGTCACCCAGCGTCCTTGGGAAGGTTCAAAGACATCGTCGTTAACGTTAAAGTCCGACTTTCTTCCCAGTCAACCCATTCTTCTCATTTACCTCTGGGCGCTGGTTATCTAACAGCGACGCACACCGCAAAGCCCATTACCGTGACGCTCTTCGACGTGGATGGCTTGAACATATGGCATCCAGGACGATAGGCTCGCAGGTATCTAACCCATCTGTCGTCTCGTTTTCGGAAAAGAAACCCAGCGCGGACTGTGATGAACGGGTCCGCATGGACTGGGGCCAGATCGACATGTAATGCTGGGCTGCACCATCCTCCCTGACTAGCAGGACATGTGCTATGGTGCGCCTGTCATATAAGTTGTCTCTCTCTGCTTCAGGCCTCTAAATTGTCCATACAATGCGCGCTGCATCGCCTCTTCATGAACTATCACAGAGGATGGGCGCCTTGAAATTTCTATATCAGACCGCACTTGCGAATATATGACTCATTTTCCCATCTCGATTGTGGGGAATCTGGGAGACTGTCAGGCCACAGAGAATGGGTTATACAATCATCTGTGGCTAGTCAGCGACGTGTCATGCTTGGCCGCATTATCAGCCATGCCCACCAAACGGGGCGTATGCGATAATGCGTCTATCATGACCTTCGTTATGCTCGCTACAGATCAGTATGAACGAACTCCCCTATCTGCGGCCTGCATGACTCATCCTTCCACATTCAATCTCCCATGACATAGCATATCCGCGGAACCAAATTGCGCCCCGAGTTGATTACCTGGAAATCTAATGACGAATCGCGGGTCGTGGTCATGTTGAGCCTTGAGGGCGCGCGCACACATTCTTTCGATGTGTAGGGCGGGGCGCTTGCTAATGCGGCGAGTCCTGCCACACAGGATGCCTTGAGCATAGCATGCGATAGTCCGCGCTATTCAATCCCATAAAAAAATCCCTCATTTTTCCAACATGTAACAGGCTGCTCGGCCAGATTTTTGGGAGGACGAATGTGCTAGCCCGGCGGAAGTGTACCATGGTCCATGTGCGTATGCGTTTTCTTCCTGCTCCGATATTTATTCTGAAAATTTACATCACGAAACAGGGTCTTCTGCTCTATGTTCAGTATTGCAATGCGAGAGCAGAACCGTTTCGATCGCTATGCGAAGCCATGTGAAATGTCAGTGTACTTGGAGAACGGGACTTCTGCCTTTTAGCTGGGCTCGGGAGACTGCGGCTACTGAATGCTGATATTTTTTTAGAAAACTGTATCAAAAGCCCTGGCAACATTGGAATGAGATCGCCCATACGCAGCCTCCCTAATTTCACACTTGAGTGCGGTTACTGGTCAGAGCATTGCGCGCGCGGCTTTGGATATGAGGATGTGGCGGGAGGAGCGACCGAAAGAGAGTTGTGAAACTGCTGCAGGACGAATGGTCAAGGCGATTCTGTGGCCCTATCGAGATACGCTCACTGATAATTCCCGTTACTCATTTTTTACCTCCACTAGTTCATAGCTAACTTGTAACTTAAAGCCTAAAACCTGATAAATTCTGAGACGCGTGCACGCGATGTTGTGGTGTGTTGACGCAGTGTGATCTGCATCCGGGGGTAGTGCGCTCGCCCAACCTGCATGTCCTTCAAGTTGTCGTGAACTCGCTGGCCGACCAGTCCTCCGGCTCGTAGTATACGCTTTCCCGCCCAACACAAGATCCTATGACTTTCGTTCTTTTATATTTCCTCGCCCTTTTCTCCGCTTCTTTCTTTGCCCCTGCCCTTGCCGCGCCCTCCTCTTCCTCCTCCTCACCCTCGGTTTCCGTCCAAAATTCGCTGGACGACCAGCTGCCTATGGTAGCCCGAGTCAACCAGCCGTACTCCTGGACTTTCGCGTCTGACACTTTTTATTCGACGGACGGCGCCCTGACGTACACGACCTCGGCGCTCCCCACATGGCTGACGTTCGACGCGGGCGCGCAGACGTTCCGCGGCACACCCACCGCAGACGACAAGGGCTACCCAGAGATCACGGTGACCGCACACGCGACGGGGTCCTCGACGTCCTCGCGCTTCACGATCTGCGTCACCGACGACCCCGCGCCGACGCTCAACCGCCCCGTCGCGGACCAGTTTGCGGCGAACAGCACCTCGCTCTCGTCGATCTTCTTCCTGCGGCAGAGCTCTGCGCTGTTTCGCGGCGGGTCCGACGCGCCGCCGACGCTGCGCGTTCCCCGCAAGTGGTCGTTCAGCATCGGCCTAGAGTACGATACATTCATCGACCCCGCGGGGCGGGATGTGTACTACGAGCTAAGGCTGGCGAATGGGTCGTGCATCCCTGACTATCTGGTGTGGAATTCCAAGACGGTCACGCTGGATGGCGTGGTGCCTCCGCCGGAGGAGGTGCCGCAGCCTCTGTTGCTCTCGTTTAATCTGCATGCGTCTGATCAGGAGGGGTATACGGCTGTGACGATACCCTTCTCTGTGGTGCTGGCTGATCATGAACTCTCTATGACGAACCCGTCGCTGCCAACGATTAATATCACAGCGGGAAACGAGTTTACGGTCTCTCTCTTGTCTCCGGCGGACTTTACAGGCGTCATGGTCGACGGGCAGGATATACAGCCCTCGAATATCTCATCGCTAGATATTGACGTTTCTGGTTATAGCTGGCTGCACTACGATGCTCCGAGTCGGACGCTTTCTGGTACTCCAGACAATACCACGGGTTCTAATCCTACACTTCCAGTTAATCTGACAACAATATTCAATCAGTCTATCCAGACACACGTTTCTTTGGCGGTTGTAGAGCCTTATTTTGTCCTACCGGTGTTGCCTTCGCTGAATGTCTCCAAAGGTGATGAAGTACTATTCACACTCTCGGAGTGGTTCTCTCTTTCCGCTGCGAGCACTGGCTATAATGAGACGGTCATCTCTGTGACGTTTGAACCTATTACGGCTGCGAATTTTATGCACTATGACCAGGCTAGTACCAATTTGACTGGCTCAATTCCTAGTGACTACGACTCCACCATGGACCACATCGCAGCGATTTTCACAGCCTATTCGAAAATCACACACTCCACTTCACATACAGGTGTGGACGTCTATGTCCCTGGTACGGGTAACACAAAGTCCTTGGCGCCTTCCTATCCCAACGACCTCGCCACGGAGGCGCACAGAAAGCTCGTGCTCGGCCTCGTCCTCACATTCGGAACCATCGGCACGCTGTGTCTCCTCACAGGTATTTTTGCGGTCGTGCGGCGCTGTGCGCGCGTGGCCGACACCGCGCTGGTCGGCGAGGAGGGGCAGGCCGCGTGGAGCGAGAAGGATAGGCGGTGGTACGGGTTGACCCTCAGCCCAGGCCGGACGAGGGTCGTCGAGCGCGCCGACGCGAAAACGATGTACAATGTGCAGCCGCCGCAGACGCCGCCCCCGCATCGGTCGGGGGTGTCCTCCCTGGGCACGCAGGAGGGCCAGCCCATGCCCACCGAGCTCGGCCTGGATCTGCGCCGCGTCTCGGAGCGCAGCCAGCAGGAGGAGTACGAGAAGGACCACCCGCACCACCGCCACTACGAGGTCGAGGTCGGCGGCGTGATGAGCAAGAAGGAGTTCCTGTCGCGCATCAAGGACACCGTGCGGCAGGTCAGCGACAAGTACGCGGCGTCGCGGCGGGGCCGCCACCCGGACCAGCCGCACAGCCAGCCCACCGCCCGGCTGGTCATCGGCAAGCCCATTCTCGTCGCGTCGACGCGGCCCATGCCGCTGACCACGGATTCGGGCGCGAGCTTGATGGGCGTCGCCAGTACGCCTGGGGTGTACAACTCCTCGAACCTGGGCGACGAGTCCGTGCTGCCGCTGAGCCGGCCGACCAGCACGTTTTTGACCGGGTCGCCGTCGGCGTCCACGGGGGAGCATTCGATCCCGCGCAGACGGGCGGATTTCGGGGCGCCGCGGAATCTTGCGCAGGTGCATTTCGGGGACGGGCTGTTGGTGCGACAGGTCTCGAACGGGTCAATGGGGTGAGTTTTGTTCGTGTTCGAAGAAGTTCGGGGAAATTGCTGATGTTTGGCTCTGTTCTAGAGGGACTAGCTTTCAGAGCGGGCTCTCGGGCGAAGGCGAGTCCGTGATAGCGGAGATGTCCATGGGCCCCGCGACGAAGCCCCGCCTGGTCCCGTTCACGCCCTCCACCCGCGTGCCCGTGCCGCAGGCCATCGGCGCACCCAGCCCGCAAGACGGGCCTGGCTTTGCGGCGAACAGGATCACCAGCCAGCGCGCCAAGGTGTGCAAGGTCGACCCCAAGGACGCGGTCAACGAGATGGGCGCGGCGGCGGTGGGGTCCAGCACGACGGCGGACGAGCTCTCGATGGGCATGCACTACGTGCGCTCGCTCGGCGCGGACCAGCTCACGGTGCAGCGCGCCATCGCGGCGGGCGGCGGGCCGTCGCCGGTGTCGTCCTCGAACCAGCGCTCGTCGTTCACGTCGCTGGAGTCGTCCGGGAAGTCGGGCGATGTGGAGCAGGTGATGAAGGTGCTGCTGCGGGCCGGGGAGAGGTTCAAGTTCCGCGTGCCAGTGCCTGCGGTGGAGGGCGCGAAGAGCAAAGGGTACTACGTGAGGTTGATGGGCGGGCAGGCGCTGCCCAAGTTTATTTATCCTGATCTGAATGGGATCGGCAGCAAGGGGGTGCTAGAGCTGTCCGGAGTGCCGACGTTCCGTGATATCGGGGAAGTCACGGTTGGCGTGTATGCGGACAAGGATGGGACGTGCGTGTCGAGCGTGATAATTGAGGTTGTTGGGAAGCGGTGAATTTGAAAAGGTCTAGAAAGTAAATGTATCCGTATTTCAGGTGTCCGTGTCATATTTCTTGTAAGAACAGCCTATTTTCCTCTCTTCTTGTCTTTTAACCACATTACCTGTACTACACTTACGTTCATTGATGATTTGCTGTAATATTAATATCAACGTTCCACTTTTTTTTGCGAATGGGCGGGGGGCAATGGAGATTCAGCAAAAGAGGTAATATAATAAGAAAGCTTTTACAGTAGCCACGTAGCTATGATGCGTCTGGAATGTTCTCCTTCTCCCGATGTAATAATCTCCCCTTGACATGTCCGATGCAAGCTATGAAAATTGTCCGTGGACCCAAAAATCCCGCTGCAGCGGCGTTCTCCTCTGAAATGAAGGGTATACAAAGGTATATTTATGACTTCCAGATGAGGATGGCAAGAGTGCCGACGTAGAAGTAGATGAAGTGTTTGGTTTCTGTAGAGAAAAACATGCCATGAGCAAAAAAGAACGAGTCACGGTATATTTTTAGATTCGTGGCAGGTAGAAGACACCAGCACGACAGCGAGCATCCGGAAGACGAAAACACGCGCCCGCGGACGCGTTTTCTGGTGCGATTTGGGGCGATGTTGGGGCACGAGGGGGTGCAGAGATGGACATACCGTGGGTAACATAGCTGCCAAAGTTCTTGCCCACGACGACGTGCCATGTAGGGCCATGTCGTCGGTCAAACTCCTTCTTGATCTGGGCGGCAATATCCTTCTCGATGTTGTATTTCTCGAGGGCGGCAGACGCGATGTCGACGCTCTCCTGTTGCATCTCTTCGCTCATGTCCACATTTTTTATGATGGCTTTGGGCGCTGCGCCCGTGAGCGCGACGGCAGAGATCGTCTCGGTGGCAGATGGGGCGTCCATTTTGGCTGGCATAAGATGGGAGATGGGTGTTGTGGAGAGAGTCAGAGCTGCAGTGGTATTTGAGAGGGGGCGAGCACGTGGCCCCAGGGTCGTGTGGCTGGAATCGTCCGACGGCCGACCATCTCAGCGCCGCCCCCATCCATGTGTGTTTCCTCATGGTCAACAACACCCATTCTTACACCCTGTCACAGAACTCAAAATTAGATCCTCATACATATACACGCAGGCACCGTGGTCTCCGTGTCGTCATCGCTTATCCGGCGCATATTTCGGAAAAAACGCGGACTCTGCGTTGTTTTTCATATCTTAAAAATGCGCGCTAAACTCGTGCATCACATTTATATCGCCAACAAGCTTTCCAATACTCCAAGTCTTCATTTTGTTTTGATATTATGCTTGTGGCGTGCTTGAACCAGGCCGGACATGCTGATCTCGGACGGACACTAATCTTGGGCTGGAGATACTTCGTCGAAGATTGATAACGGAAATATACTTCATGGCTTCCCGCTGGAGACTCCGTCTTGCTGCACGCTGCGCCCATCGAGAACACCGCATGTTTACGGCGTGCTTCGATCTTTACTTAGCTCTCAAGTCTAAATCGACGTATTCAATCACTACAAATCTCCTTGCTAAGTGGTCCAGGGTAGCAGCCAAAACTCCGCAAGACCAACGCAAGACAGACAACCGCTCTGTCAAATCATTCAAATTCGATGCACATGCACCTTATTCATCTATTCAGCGCTGACGAGAAGGAAATGATAGATGTGCGTAATCAAATCTTTGGGGACGCGTTCCATACTTAGCCGGCGAAGCTGCATGCCCCACCTGTGCCCACCACGCACGGGGCCTCCGATCCGTTGCCAAATATAAATGGGCGCCTCTGTCCCACCCATACATCGAAAGGGGCGATGGGTAGAGGGTAGCTCCTAACTTGATCTTGTTTCTAGCTCAAGCAGATGGGCCAGATGCGTGTGCTGTGTGGCGCGCTGTGGTTCCCCTCCCACCGAATGTTGATGGGCCCGCGTGCGCGCTAAGACTTGCTTCCCACTGCGCGAGAATTTGCGCCTGGGTGCGTGAAAATTCGACCGAGAGGACGGCCGCCAACATATACGCTGCGGGCGCCGAACATGTGCACTGTGGGCGTGTACACAATTTGACCGCCCTGCAGTGTGCGCGACGGCTGACTCGCATCTCAAGCACAACGTAATTATGCATCTAAGGCGGCTCATCGCCCTGTTCATTCCCTCGCGATGACTTCGCTTGCTTATAAATGTCTTCATCATTCAGATCTCAGTCTCCGCGTGTATCAACTATCTTAAGCTTGCCTAGTAGTGTCCAGATTGCCCAGCACCTTCAACAAATGGTCTTTGTATGTGACGTTGTCAGTGCCGCCGGCCTCGGATGATACAAAATATAGAAATTGCTCTCGACTTTCCTGCAGTTGGACAAGGGTGGAAATAAATGTCAGAAGATGGTGTTTATGGATTGTTATGGAAGTAATTAGGTCTTGGCGATGCCTGCGAAGGTACCATATCATTCTACTTCTTACGAAATTTCTTCACAGCAGAATCCATAACCCATATGCTCTTCCTGATATCTGTACTGTAGGATTCCGCACTGAGGCTTCCGCAGTCTCCTGACCGACCTTCTCTCAAAATGTAGACCATGATGGGAAAGATGAACCTGAAAGAAACGTTCGATACATGGAAATAGCTCTGATGCATTTCCCTTACTTGGTATGTTGACCATACAACACCTTTGAATAATTGCGTATTGATGTCAAACGAAAGCCACTGTTGCCCCGTTACAAGTGGGTGCGCGAACGTGCGGAAATAGATGAAGACTGGTGGCGCGCAGGCTGCAGCTTACCCCATGCAAGGACTCAGCAGACCCATGAATCCATATTACTCCCATGGCAGTGCTTGTTCCATGTGCACTCTCCTGCCTCATGGACCCTCAATCATTTAATATGCAGAAAATGGTCAAATCGCACATTGTCAAAACGTGCGAATGAGCTCATGAATGAAGATAGCCTGCAAACCCAAGATGCTTCAAGACAATCACATTGCTAATTTAATGTCTGCGTATCTGAAGGCATACTAATATTATGTATTCAAACGATGTTCAGTACTTCAAGACCAATGATACAGCTTGATGTGCATCACATACCACTCTTTTACCAATCGCTTAAATCCATTAAAATAGTATCTATTCAAAACGCTATTACCGTTAACATCACTATATATAAATTGGGGCGTAGGTCAAGCAGAAGGTACCCCTGAGAGGGATGTCGCTAATGTGAGTTCCCCTGCATTGATGTCGTGGATTTGGTGAGGGTCGATGTATTCGCCATCTCATCGGCGGACTTCAAGGGTGTGGAGGAATCGTTAAATCCGATCCTGTTGCCAATGGGCTGGATCGCAGTGTGAATAGAATTCCGAGTCCACGCACCTCTCTAGGTCGTCTGACCATCTAGAGACTCTCTAGCAACAACGACGAACAACTGATTGTGAGAAGAGCGCGCCTTGATGAGCAGTCGATGTAAATTTGGAAATCTAGAGGTTATTCTGTTCTTGCGCCATGAGGATGTGCTGCGCGATTGTAGTTTATCACAGATGAATATCATGTCTTTATTTTATGTTCAGCATCCGAAGTACCACGTTCTGGCTCTACTTCTTGTACATAGTTCGGGCAAAAAGGCGCCTTGCCGGGCGACCCTGCATTATGAGGCGCAACTTCCCTTTTCTGGATGTACAAGTACCTTTTTGGGCAATCTTGCCCGACTTACGGGATCTATTCTGGTGTCGGCTATCCAAGGCTCAAAACTCAACACGCAAAGGTGTCGATAAATGAAATTTTACCGAATATTCGTAGGCTACACTGAAATCATCTAATGGTAATGGAACTGCTGTCATCTCTGGCGCCCCAAATAATTTGCGGCGTTGATCGACGACGGCGTGGAAGACGCGACGCTCGAGGGTCTACTGTAGGACCCATCATCCAACGTCCAAGTCCGCTCCATCTGCTAAAAATTGCCTTGAATGCGTCCAATGGCCCCTTCTCCTGCACCACCACAAGCGCAACGATATAACCCTCGCGACATAGAAGCGGTGGCGGCCACTGCAGCTCCACGCGGAACTTGACCGTTTTCAAGCCTAGTATACCATTGCTCCCGCTGTTAACGTCGTGGGTACGGCACTTGAGTATACCGAGCTTCTCCGCGTCCTCGAGCGCTACAAGCATGTCCATCTCCATGAGCAGCCGCCGACACTCCGAGCGCGTCGTGTGCACGTCGTACCGCGACATCAGGCTGTACGTCGCAGGCTTGAACTTGAACACAGTGTCAAGCCAACCGCGCCGCTGGGCACCGGGGGGCGCCGAGAACGTGAAAGAGGAACCGGCCTCGGAGAACATGGGCGACACAGGCGGGTCCGTCGGCACCCGCTTCTTCTTGAGCTTCGAGGGCCGCCGCCCCAATGACGTATCTATTTGAAGGCGCGTGTTGTCTGTGAGGCGCGCTGTTTGGCGGGTCAGGGGCGAATGACGATGGATGATCGATTCTGTGATAGGAAGCCGGTTTTCTTTGTCCACTGTGTCGATGGTATATCAGGACGCGGGGAACGACCCTTTCCGCGGAGAGTGAGCGGTTTGGTGTCTTGAAGTCCAAACTCATCAAGAGGAGACGACGGAGTGGAAGATATGTTGCCGTTGGTTCCATTAAAGCCATGGTAGCGAAGCTTTATGGGCGACGGAATATCAACGTGAAGCTTGGGAGGGTCCTTACTGGAAGAGGAGGTAGATGATGGCGACGTTCCTGGCTGTCCACCAGCTTTAGAAATTGATCCTGTCCTAGCTTGGAGTATGTTGAGATGGTTGGCGACCTGCTGAAAGAACATGTGCATCTTCTCGTCTTCTAGCTCAGGTACTACTAGACTGGATAGAGCATCGGCAGGCATAGCTTCCATTTCAGGCGACGGAGCGGACAGAGAAATCCCAGGTGTATCATATGTCGGATAGTGGACGTGCACCAACGACATTTCAGAGGTCATGGTTATCAGCTCGTTATTGTGATCCCTAGCCCGGCGAGGAGTTGGAGGGTCATCACGGGAGGGAGCATCGATTCTGAAGGACGGAGTTTCCTTCGTAGATGTCTGCCCTTCTTGCGTTCCAGCGTAGACTCGAGGTCGTCCTCCTCTCCATACTGCAGATCGAGGTATTTTTTCCTATAGCTGACGAGAAGATGGTATATCCCTTTTGCCAAGTCTGTTCCGAGTTTGTCAGATTTTCCATGAGTTCGTCGTCAGGAACGCCGTGCCACAATGTCCTCAAGTTGGCAAAGATGTCGGGGTCAATGGCAGATCGGCTTTTGATTGGACGTGCAAGGGTAGCCATGTTCCTGTTCGACAGAAGCGCTGATGGATTTTTCAGAGGTGGGATTTAAGAATGGGTGCCGCATAATCTCCGGCATCGTTATTCGCCTCTTGACATCGATCGTAAGCATGCGAGAGATCAAATCTTGCGCTTGAGGTGAAATGTCTTCTGGCATATCGAAATGGCCTATCGATATTTTACGCAAAAGAGTAGGGCAATCATCATCGTCGAACGGGAGTTTCGCCGCCAATAGAGCGTAGAGAATGATGCCGCACGACCAGATGTCGGACATTGCACCGTCGTATGGGCGCCCAGAGATAATTTCCGGTGCCGCGTAGTGAGGACTTCCGCACGAGGTTTTGAGAGCTTTCCTCGAGAATAATCCTGCCAGGTAGCCATGCCGAAATCAGCGACCTTGATATTAGAGTCTTGATCAATGAGGATATTCTCGAGTTCAGTCGCGGTGGGCAATGTTGAACCGGTGACAGTAGTCAACAGCACAGATTATCTGCTGAAATAGTCGAGAGCTTCAGCTGTAGGCCGGCGACCTTGATCACATAAGTAGTCAAAGAGTTCTCCGCCTTGGACGTATTCGAGATCAGATACAGACTAGTAGACGTTTCCCAGACATCGTAGAGCTTCATGATGTTCGGATGGTCTATCAATTTCATGACCACAATTTCTCGCTCAACTGCTAGTAGATTGTGTTCAACTTCGTCTGCTAGTCGGTTGAGTGAAACTCGACTAGATAGAGAGCCTTTCGAGATAATCTTGATCGCGGCGTACTGGCCGTTTTCGAGTGACGTGCTATCCTGACATGACCTAGACTTCGGTTACATCGTGTTATATTAAGAAATATAGAGACTCTGAGCTACCAGAAAATCCCTTTCCCAGAGTTCGACCGACTTTCCACAACCCGATCATTTTGGGATCGTGGGGTTTCTTCGTGTGTATCACAAAGGATTGTGGAAGTCGACGTGTCAGTCATGGCGGGAAGTGTGTTGGTCAGAGAGAGAAAGCAGTTTAGCGGCTGACATTGTTGAACAAACCAGTTAGAGATATTGAGGATCTTGGAAGTTGGAAAGCAGGCTGACGGCGGCAACCAACTTGCAAGTCAACCTTCGGCTGCCGGACCGAGGTCCAGACAAATATTGACAAAGCGAGAGAACGCGTGACGCGCGTCGCAGCCGCATATCATCACGTGTTCCCATTTAGTGCTCCAGGTGACGACGCGAACCTGATTCACTTCCTCTTCTACTCATACCACTTTTCTGAATCGAATCTATTTAGTGAATACAAGAAACAATTGGTCAAGCAATCTGCATCAAATTATCTCAATCTTAAAGAACAATACAGCACAATGCAACGAACACCAGCCCCGACATCTCCGCCCAAGTCTCCTGGTCCAAACGCAGAGCCCTGCTTCTCAGTCATATCCTGCTCCTCCTCAGAACGTTTCAAGTGCACCATTTGGAATTCTAGTCAGACTTTTTGAGAAACTTCAGGTTGAGAGGAAGCAAGACCGCCGACGAAAGCTCATCGATGCTTGGTTTACTGTACGGAATTTAGCTTCAATTTTGATCTTCTGACTTCATCAAGTTTGCTTAGCATTGGAGAAAAGAGAAGGGCTATGACTTATATCCGGTCTTGCGATTGCTTCTTCCCCAGGTATTGCAACTGTTCATTGTATTGGCTTGTGTTCACTCGTGCCTCTCAGAAAGACCGAGAAAGAGCTGTTTATGGCCTGAAAGAGAAGAATTTGGCGAAGACCTACATCAAGCTCATTCCTCTAGGCATGAGGGACCCCGATGCCATTCGGTTGCTCAATTGGAAGAAGCCGACCGAAAGGGGTGCAACTTCAGGAGACTTCCCTACGGTCTTATATGAAGTTGTTAGCAAGCGCTCTTCAGTCATCGAAGGAAGTCTATCTATTGATGATTTGAATGACATCCTTGACGAGCTTGCCAAGAATATGGGAAAACAGTGGGTTTCCTATATCCATCGTTGGGCCTATGTCTTATTTGGGAGCAGAGATATTCAATCCAAGATCTGCAACGCGTTTATAACCGCGCCACACCTGAAGAGCAGCGATGGATTGTACGGATTATTTGAAAGGTGTTTAATGTTAATAAATCGAATGAACGAAACGTGCTGAAACAGGTTAAAAGACATGGTCATATCAGTGAAAGAGACAACCATATTTTCCGTTTTTCACCCAGACGCACAAGATCTGTACAACACCTGCTCAGACCTGAAGAAAGTGGCTTGGGAGCTCTGGGATCCCCATTTTAGGCTGAACTCGGCGGTTAGCAATTATTTCATATGCTGCGCTTCCTTCTGACATTTGGACATAGGATAAAGCAGTCCAATTGTTCAGCATTTGCGCCTATGCTTTGCAAGCGTCCTACAAGAAAGATCGAAGAACGGTTCGCGAGATGGGTGGTTCTGAATTTCTGATAGAAGAAAACTGGATGGCGAGCGAATGCAACTACACAAACGAGGAAACGAATATTTCTATTGCTCGAGGTATGCTACCATTTTAATCCTTTTTGATGATTTTCAAAAAATTAGGAAAGGAAAGGATTACACGTATCTCTATGGAAAACACGTTGGATCGGGGAGTTTGACACCCTATATCGACAAGCCTTCGATCCTCGAGTGATGAGTGCGTCGAAGGTTTTCTGCTGTCAATATACAATTAACTCGGATATATAGGATCATTTTGGATGGCGAAATGCTCGTGTGGGACCCTGTTTCAGAAAGAAACTTGCCGTTTGGAACCTTGAAGACCGCAGCACTAGGTAGGTCGATAACAGACAAGAGAAACCCTTGATCTGACATTTTTGCAGACAAAACAAAGACAGAACTCAACCCTCGCCCCTGTTGTACGTCTTGCATTCTATTTCTCATCCCTCGCATTGACCTCTCGTCCAGTCAAAGTATTCGACCTCCTTTACCTCAATGGTCAAGCACTGCTCCACCGTTCAACCAATTTCCGAAAGAAGAACATGCGTAGCTGTTTGAAAGAGATCCCAGGTCGCGTGGAATTTGCCATCGATTTCAAAGGCAAGACCGCGAAGGATATCAGAGAAAAGATGGACGAGATTATGGCAACGCGGGGCGAGGGGCTGGTTATCAAGCATCCGCTATCGGAATACGTTCTCAACGGGCGGAATAAGGATTGGATCAAGGTCAAGCCGGAATATATGGTCTGTCTCGCGGTTATCTTTCTTGCCGATAAAGATACTGATTTGAGCCATTGAACAGGACAATATGGGCGAGACAGTGGATGTCCTTGTCGTCGGTTAGTCAATCGATCTTGGTTTGTGACACATGCGTTTCTTAATCCTGGTTCTTCAGCTGGAAATTATGGCAGCGGCAAACGTTCTGGAGGGGTATCCACTCTCATTTGTGCTGTATTTGACGACCAACGTTCATACGAAGACGACGATGAAGAGCCCAAGTACGTTTGGACTATCATGCATGTACATACCATGGCATGCAGCCGATATTCTGACGTTGTTTATTCCGCAGATACCGTAGCTTTGTCCGCATAGGAACCGGATTATCATTCGCCGACTACGTCTGGATAAGGAGCAAGCCATGGAAGACCTGGGATCCGAAGAATCCGCCGGCATTTCTAGAGACGGCAAAGCGCGGCCAGGAGGATAAAGGAGATCTCTATCTCAATCCAGAGGAGTGAGTAATATGGTATAATCAATGCATCAGTTGCTAACGGCGATTGTTGCGTGCAGTTCGTTCATTATCAAAGTCAAGGCAGCTGAGATCACGCCTTCAGGTATTGTTGGATTCGACATTATCCTTGTTGACCAAGACATCGACTGAAATTCCTTGGGTGATCAATAGACCAGTACCATATGGGTTTCACCATGCGTTTTCCCCGTGCTTTGAGCATCCGGGATGATCTCTCTGTCGGGGATTGCATGTCGGCATCGGGTATGTGTCTATCCAGGTATATTACCGACTTGTGCGTTTACTGATGAGGGATATGACTTTAGCTGTGCTAGAGACCTTGCGCTCGGAGAGGAAACGGAAGATGCAGGGTGATGCAGGGTGGGTTTTTAAAAACTCTGAGACGCATCATTTTCTGAACATATTGCGTGTAGTGTCACCAAGAAGAAACGGAAGACCACAGTGAAGAAGGTAACTCTGCACGAATCATGTTCTTGACATTCGCCACAATTTTATTTGTTTTCCAGGTTGCTGTTCTTCCTCAATACCAAGGTCCAAAGATGAATGGTGTTACAGTCGAAACCGATATTTTTGAAGGGATGAAATTTGGTAGCTATTCCGTTTCCTACCTTGAAAGTCGCGAAACAGTACTCATGTATAAATGGGTAATTGCAGTGGTAATGTCTGATCCTAAATCGCGGACGGGAGAAGAAGACAGGAAGACCTTGTCGAAACTGTAATTACACTTTATGCTTCTTACTCGCACTTTCATACGATCTCAATCCATTTTCTTCTAGGATATATGCCAACGGGGGCGCTTGTGCGCAGATCGCCACGAGCCAACCCGACTGCTTTGTTGTTTATGGAGGGACTGTGACACGTCAGTAGCTTTGCTGTCATCATTTTGAAGCTAACGCTGTTTTCGATAGCATATGATCTGAAGTTGATTATGAACAAAGGGCCGTGATGTTATCAAGCCTAGTGGATTACAGATTCATCGAAGCTGGGGAAAGGGTTCCTATGAAGAAGAAGTAGTAGTTTTTTTTTGTTTATGCTCCAGATTAGTGTTAACGGCGATCCTGTTAGGTATTTCTTCCATGCAACGGAGGAGCGAATGGCAACGAAGAATACGGTGCGGCATTGATGAAGAAGATGAGGACAAACCTTAACGGCATCAACGTCGACCATGAAAGATGAAGACCTGGAGATGGCCGCGCCTGAAGGGAGGCCGCGGAGATCGACCAGAGGTCAAGGAAGAGGAGATGAACCCTGAGCTCGCCGAGTGGTTCAAGGTGGACGACAAAGGCACGGCGGAGGAGCCACCTTCATCCGCTGGGCGGTATGACGAAGACTCTGTGACGGAAGAGGAACCTGACTCCGAGAACGAAGACGTTAAGGAGGAGCCAGATGATTGGGTAGAGGTCGAGAAGACGACTCCTTAAAGGCGGAGGTAATTAGCAAAAGCGCTGGAAAACAGCCTGAAGTGAGTGCATATTGCAATTAAGTGCTATCAATGGGTTGATGTGGTGTTTTTCTTGATAGAAGGATGTTGATGTGAAGATGGGGGAAACCGAAGAAGCCATGGAATATGACCAAGGCATATTTTCAGACACTTGTGAGATGATTTTTATCCAATTCGATTTCGTACTAATGCATTCACGTCTATAGATGCTTTACTGGATACTGCTGAGAATGCAGAGAAGAATGGAATGACTATCAAGCCATCAAAATACAGAAAAGATATCGATAAGAAGTGAGTAATCTTATCTTGAGCTGCCTTGGAATTGACCAGCCTGACTCTAATTAAATTCTACCCTTTCTAGCTTTGAGGAACTAGCCAAATTGATCACAGAGAATGGCGGCAAGATTGTGAACCTTGATGAACCCAAGCTGACTCATGTTGTCGTTGACAAGCGGGATGAAAGCCGCCGCTTGGAGCTGATCAGGCGCACAGCCAAGTATGTGGCCTCTCGTCATCGGCGCGTTACGCGGTGCTGACAGCGGGATTATTACAAGGCCCAAACGGCGCCACCTTGTAATTTCAGAGTATATTCGGGCCTGCCTGGACGAGGGCACGCTACTCGATGAAGACGGTAAGCCTTGTTGTTAATCTTACGTCGACCCCCGTTGATGAATTCGTGTCTTAAATCAATCAAGAATTTGTTCCATAAATATCGTCAAAGTGCTGGAGCATACGAGAAGTGAAAATCGCATGATACCCATAAATTTACTTGTGAAGGTGCTGTAAATTTGCTGTAAGTCGTATAGAGTACTGGGAAATATAAAATACGTGCTGTCAGTGGCAGAGTCTGAGCAAGCTCCGCGGACGAGTGTTGTTGAATGTTTTTTTCTTGTGTCAGTCGGAGTTTGCAAGGATCATTGTGCGACTACCAAACTGGGCGAGACGTCAATTCGCTCTTCCTCCACGTCCGTCCCCTTTTCTCGCCCTCCTCTCCCCTCCTCTGTAAATCGTCTACACCATCGTCCCCCCTGCGCGATACCATACACGCCGTCTCCGTTTTTTTTGCCGTCAAATCTCTTTTTTTTCACGGCCTCCGCCCACGCTATCGTCCACTGCTCAACACCACACTTGTATCAATAATTCGCCTCATCTGTTTTCTCGCATCTATAATCCGCTATGACAGACACACAGGTGTCGCCCATATCCCAGCTCCTCTATACGCTTGGAATAACGCGTGAAGACCTCAACAAGCGCAGTGACCAGATGCGCCAATTTCTCACAGCGGACACATCCATGCCACCACGCGTCCCCGAGCGCGATGGCGAGCACAGATCACGGTCTGGGTCGGATTTACGCTCCAGCTCGCGATCGGTGGCATCCTCGGCGTCGTTGGCGCGCTCATTGTCCCGCGCCAGCTCCAGCTCGCTCCGCGATGGCACCCCACCCGCGACCCCGTCAAGCCAGAGCCGCATGACACCGAAATCCCCCACCGACGCATGGATAGCATGGAGATGGTCTTGGAGAGGCAGCGGCGACAGCGGAAAAGTCGCAAAGGACGAGAACGCGAGGCGAGCAGAAATGTGGCCCACCCCGCATCCCCTTCCCCCAGTAGCGCGTCTCAGTCTGTTCGGAGCCTAAATACCTCCATGCATTCACGCGATGGTTCGCGTTGCTCAGATGCTGGAGGTGCAGAAAGCGCCCACAACATCGGCGCAGAGGTTAGTTGACGCGATTTGACGCGTACACGCCCATACTGATCAAGCATTTTCAGGTCAACGATCCACCGCCTGTGACGCCTCAGAAAAACAAGTACTACAGGGACCACACCAATCTGAGCACGGATTCGGCGTCGCGCAAGATGGTCAGTTTTTTTACTGTTGTGATATGAAACCCATTACTCATTTCTTTTGTAGGACCTGACTTGTAAAACTGAGACACCGACTCCCACGCGCCCCGTAGCGCAACAACCCTCTCAGAGCATGCCTCAGCCACAGTACTACGCCTATCCCGGCTACATGGCCTACCCCCACTTTATGCCAGTGGCTTTTAGACCCCCGCAAGCAAGCTCTTCATCCATCCCTATCACACCACATCTCAGCGTATACAACCTTTCGTTCAAAAGACATCATCACCTCTTCCTCCCTCTTCTCCACCTCCGGCGTCATCCCCAATGTCCTCTTCACCTGCTCGCGGTGTCAATCTCGTTTCTTCTCCTGGTCCAATGGGTCCTGCACCTGAAGAAAACGAATATGACAATTTACCTTATAAACTTCCTCCTGGTCCCTACTCTTCTAATAAACCCGATCTCTCCTATGCCGCTCTTGTCGGTCGCGCTATCTTATCCTCTCCCGAACACCGTCTCACTCTCCAAGAAATTTACGACTGGATTACAATAGTGTATCCACATTACAAACGCGGCGAAACGACCTGGATGAACAGTATACGCCACGTTTTAAGCACCACTGTGTGTTTCCGCAAAGTGCCTCGTGATCGCTCTGTCGGCAGGACACTTTGGGCATTTATGACGAGGATCTAGAGTGCTTCAAGGACGGCGGTTTCAAGAAGCAGCTTTGCAAGGACTATATCAATGGCACCGATGGCAAAGACAAGGGCGTTGGTAGCTCTAAAGGCAAATCAAAGGCCCGTAAACGCGGCGCCGACGACGATGACATTATGGATGTACGAAATCGAAGAAACCCAGAAAGGAAGCGACTTTTGGAACTGCTTCTCTTCCGACCCTCCTGCGCTGCAGCCCCGTTCATGGGCTCTGCTTCCATGTCCTCTCATCCTTTATTCCCGCCAACGCGCCCTACGACTCATCATCAGCCCTATTACCAAACTGCACAGCAGTCACAAAGCTTCGCCTCCGAAGTTATATTTCCTCCATTGCCTCCTACGGCTGCGTTTAACAGAGTCGTAAATCACTACAGCGCGTCTCTTCCTGTACAGGTCACCACCACGAGCGATACACAGACTTCCGAAACCTGTCCTTCACCCTCCTCGTTACTGCGATCATCTCCTATACCTTCATTACCTTCCGTTTCTTCCTCCACAACCTCTTCTGTTCCGGAATTAACGCCGAATCGGAGTTCTTCGAGTCCTCCTTCGTCTATGCCTGCGACGAGCGACGCTGATATTGACATGCATTCCTCAAGTCGGCCCAGCAGTGCAGCCAGCCTTTTGTCCGAAATCAGCGCCACGGTTCTCGTTGCTGAGATGTACAACAAAGAAGGGGATGTCGACTCTTCGCGACATCTACTGACGACGACGACAGTATCTTCAACACGACGCTTTTGGGACCTGTGCGCTTCTGGGGTCAGTCGCCGAAGGAGAGCGTTTTGCAGCCAGGCATCGAGCTGCTTGCATTTGATTCCGATGACGACGAAGGCTCTTCCCTTCAAGACAAGAAGGGAAAGAAAAAGCAAACCAGTCGCAAGGTAAGCATGATCATATATCAAATATCTTTCGTTCATTCAGCTCAATGAAATTGCGTAGAATTCTATGTTCCCTCCTTTCCCAACATCACCTACTCTCAACCTCCGCGTCAAGCAATCATACACGAAGACCGACGACATCATCTGTCGCCCAACCACACCCATTTCCTCCCGCGAGCCGCCCTCGACGCCCCCACGCAGCACCACGCACCAAATCTCCTCCATCCGCACGCCCCTCTCGCACAAGGGCCTGCACATGAGCCCGAACGCGAGCCTCGCGCACTACAAGTCGCACCTCGACCCGCCGCCCCGTACAGCGGCGGCAGCAGCATCGCGCCGCTCGACCTCGCCGCGCCCGACGCGGCGCCCGCCGCGGACGAGGACGACCCGATGCGCACGCCGCGCAAGCGGGGCTCACAGCACCCTGGCGCTCCGGCGGCGGGGGCCACAGCGGCGGCGAGTGTGTTTGGGCACCCGGTGACGCCGCGGCGGCTGGTGTTCCCGCCGGACTCGCCGTTCCGGACGCCGATGGCGGGGTCGCCGTTCCGCACGCCGGGGTCGCGGTCGTCGATCTGGACCCGCATGACCCGCGCACGATCCTGCATGAGGAGCTGAATAATCGGGCGTATGAGGATAGCCCGACGGGGATCTTTGGGAAGGGGCAGGGGACGCTGTTGTATGACAGTCCTGGGTATGGGGGGTCGCCGAAGTGGTGGTGATTTTCTTTTTTTGGGTGTCTGTGTTGTGTGGCGCCTGTGGTTGGGCTGTGTCGGTGTTGGCAGGCGGTGTCTGGGTTGATTGTATTCCGTCCGTCTGTCCGTCTCCGGCTTTTTTTTTGACCTCGCCGCGCGTCTAATATTTTTTCACGACAATGCCACGAATTTTATCTATAGACGATCCCGTCTCTTTCCTCTGTCCCATCTCTGTCTTTGTGTCTCTTCCATATTTGCATTTTTCCGTGATCTTTTTTATCTATCTGTCGTTATGCATCATATTCGCATCCATCCGTTCCGTCCCTCCACCAGCAGCGGGCTTTATTATCGATGGTGATCTCCTCTCTTCTGTTCATTTTTTCTCCGCCTTTGTGGAGGACCGGCAGTCTGTCCTCTTATCTTGCGACTATCTACTTGTATCGTTGATTTGTCCATTGATCTGTGATTGTTTCATATTTTCTCTTCCTTCTTTCCTGTTTATCATTCTCTCGGTCTGCAGTTTTCTTTTGCCTCGTGCAGATTCAATCCAATGAACGTTCTGATATATCTGCCCCCAATTTCTTGTGTTATTCATATGTCGCTGTCTCCATTCCTGTGTGTCTCTTGTACAAGTAGTATTCCTGGTTGTGGCTCTAGTATCGACTGTCTTTGCTTGTCGCACATCCTATGCAAACCATTGTTTTGTTTCGATATGTTGAGAATGGGAAAGTTGTTGTAATGGATACTTATGCAGCGCCCAGAGCGTCGGGTAGGTTCGTTGGACGAGAAAATAATTATTGAGAAGTTGTACACAAAGTACATATCGAACACAGTAAGGTGTAAAATTTATGAACGTCTGGAAGAAATGCAAGTGAGCCTTGTGTCCCAAAATATACAGTTCAAGAGGAAGAAAGATCAGCTGGCTGTTCTTAGTATTTTTGTGTAGGTTTTTCCCCATCGCCGAAGCTCCGGAGTTGGTGTATATGGTTCTCATCTGTGAGAAAGGGCGAAAGGAAAGAGACGTACACTTTTGTTCCCAGTTCTAGATGCTACGATCATGTTGCCAAATGTGGACGATTGAAGAGAAACGAAATCTATAAGGGAGGAACGAGTCAGTATAAGAGTCATAAGATGTGACGGATATGACAGAAGAGAGTCAGAGGTGCAACTGTTTTGGCTTGTGCGTACCGAGTCGTCATAACTATTGTCAGGTAGCTACGACTGGGGCGGCATGGTATCATCATTCAAGGATGCGGAACGTGTACTCACCATGAATGCTAGGAAACATGCTGGAGTCGCTGCGGCGGGGGAAGACGCAGGACGACGGAGTAAAGAAAAAAAAAAGATCAGCCTTATATAGCACGTGAGGCGTGGGAACCTTCTGGAGTGATATTAGTCACCGCGTGTCGGCTCTGTTCCTTGTCACCGACCGCCATTGCACACCGCACCCCAAACCACTAAAACGAGGTATAATGTCGTCTCCGGGCTCTCCCAGGTTGGTTGACTCCTACACAGTGCCCAAGGACATCCGCAAAGAGTTCGAGGAGCTCGCCGAGGAAGAAGACTTCGACCCTTTTGCTGAGACAGCCTCCAAGCGCCAAATCGCCGCCAGGCAGTCCGACTACCACAACCGCCGCTTCAACCGTCAGGCCGTCGACAGCGCCGATGCGTTTCAGCAGGCCGGCGAGGGAAGGATGTCGAGGGTGGATACAAGGAGGCCATGCGCCTCACGAGGCTCGAGCAGGAGGAGCTGCGCGTGAAGCGCGCTATGAAGAGAAGCAGAGGAAGGACCGGGAGGAGAACCAGATGAAGATGGATCTCGACAAGACACCGCCCCGCGAGGAGATCGAGGCGGCGGAGAAGGAGCTCGCGGCGATGAAAAAAGAGGCCGAGACGGGCACCAAGCGCAAGAGGAGGTGGGACGTCGAAACCCCGGACGAAAACGTCGACCCGAACCAAAAGGACAAAGGAGAGTGGTCGAAGGAGGCTCTGGAAGCCTCGGCGCCCAAGAAACGCCGCTCGCGATGGGACGCCACCCCCGCGGACGCTGCTGCTCTCGGTGAGACCCCCAAACGCTCGCGGTGGGACCAGACACCTGCCCCCGCCCCCGAGGCGCCGATGATGCCCATCATCATGAACGCACCTGGCATCATGCAGGACGACAAGAACAACCGCTATATGACCGACGAGGAGCTCGACGCCGTCCTGCCTGCGACTGGGTATGCCATCGTCACGCCCCCACCCGGCTATGCGCCTATGGTTGCCCCTCGCAAATTTATGGCAACCCCGATCACCGAGGTCGGCGGCTTTCAAATCCAAGAAAGCTCTGACGCTGCTGCAGCTGCTGCGGCAGCCGGCCTCGCGCCCGAGCTGCCAACCGAAATACCTGGTGTCGGCAATTTGGCCTTCTTCAAAGCCGAGGATGCTCAGTACTTCGCAAAAATTTTGAAGGAGGAGGATGAGACGGATCTGACGGTGGAGGAGATGAAGGAGAGGAAGATCATGCGGCTGCTCCTGAAAATCAAGAACGGCACGCCTCCTGTCCGTAAAACTGCTCTGCGACAAATTACCGACAAGGCTCGCGAATTCGGAGCTGGTCCTCTCTTCGATAAAATTTTGCCCCTTCTCATGGAGCGCACACTCGAAGATCAGGAACGACACTTGCTGGTCAAGGTTATCGACCGTGTACTGTACAAATTGGACGACCTCGTTCGTCCATATGTGCACAAGATTCTCGTAGTCATCGAACCCTCCTTATCGACGAGGATTACTATGCCCGTGTCGAAGGCCGCGAAATTATCTCCAACTTGTCGAAGGCCGCTGGTCTCGCTCACATGATCTCCACTATGCGGCCCGATATCGACCATGCCGATGAATACGTGCGCAATACCACAGCGCGTGCCTTCTCCGTCGTCGCCTCAGCTCTTGGTATCCCATCACTCCTTCCCTTCCTCAAGGCTGTCTGTCGCTCCAAGAAATCATGGCAAGCAAGACATACCGGTATCCGTATCGTGCAGCAAATTGCGATCATGATGGGATGTGCCGTCCTCCCTCATCTTCGCAATCTGGTCGACTGTATCGCACACGGTCTTTCAGATGAGCAGCAGAAGGTCAGGACGATGACCGCCCTCGGCTTGGCTGCGCTGGCTGAGGCCGCTGCGCCCTACGGTATCGAGTCCTTCGATAACGTGCTGAAGCCTCTTTGGTTGGGTATTCGCTTGCATCGCGGCAAAGGCCTCGCTGCCTTCCTCAAAGCCATCGGATTCATCATCCCTCTCATGGACCCCGAATACGCATCTTACTACACCAAGGAAGTCACTGTCATCCTCATTCGTGAATTCCAGACGTCGGACGAAGAGATGAAGAAGATCGTGCTTAAAGTCGTGAAGCAGTGCGCGGCGACGGAGGGTGTCACAGCGCAGTACATCAAGCAAGATATCCTGCCCGAGTTCTTCAAGTCGTTCTGGGTCCGCCGCATGGCACTCGATCGTCGGAATTACAGGCAGGTCGTGGAGACAACCGTCGAGCTCGCGCAGAAGGCGGGTGTGTCGGAGATCGTCGGCAGGATCGTGAACGAGCTCAAGGACGAGGCGGAGCCGTACCGCAAGATGGTGATGGAGACGATCACGAAGGTCGTTGCCACGCTCGGCGCGTCCGACATCGACGAGCGCCTCGAGGTGCGCCTGGTGGACGGCATCATTACTCCTTCCAGGAGCAGACGACGGAGGACCAGGTCATGCTCGACGGCTTCGGCACCGTGGTCAATGCGCTGGGCATCCGCGTGAAGCCCTATCTCACCCAGATCGTCTCCACCATCCTCTGGCGCCTCAACAACAAGAGCGCGAAGGTTCGTCAGCAGGCCGCGGATCTGACGACGCGGCTGGCGGTGGTTATCAAGCAGTGTGGGGAGGATCAGCTGTTGAGCAAGCTCGGTTTGGTGCTGTTCGAACAGTTGGGTGAAGAGTACCCTGATACCCTTGGAAGCATCATCGCCGCCGAAGGTGCATTGCCAACGTCGTTGGTATGACACAGATGAACCCTCCCGTAAGGATCTACGTGAGTCTTGTCTTATATCTCATTTATTTATGCAACATGTTCTAATGCCTTGCTTTCTATTTCTAGTTCCGCGAATGACGCCTATTCTGCGCAACAGACACGAGAAGGTCCAAGAAGCGTCCATCAACTTGATCGGGCGTATCGCTGATCGCGGTGCGGAATTCGTCCCTGCGCGCGAGTGGATGCGTATCTGCTTCGAGCTGCTCGATCTGCTCAAGGCGCACAAGAAGGGCATCCGGCGTGCGGCTGTCAACTCGTTTGGTTATATCGCCAAGAGTTTGGGCCGCAGGATGTCTTGTCTGTCCTCCTTACCAACTTGCGCGTCCAGGAGCGTCAGAGCCGAGTGTGTAGTACGGTGCCATCGCTATTGTGGCTGAGACTTGCGGACGTGAGTGATTCTTTCTATGGTTTCTGGTTTGCAAAAATGCTGACTACATGATTTTTTTATCTAGCTTTCACATGTATTCCCGCCATCTCAATGAATATCGCACAGCGGAGCTGAACGTTCGCACCGGTTGTCTCAAGGCGCTGTCCTTCGTCTTCGAATACGTTGGCCCCCAGTCCGCGTACTACTGCGACTCAGTAGTGACCATGCTCGAGGACGCCCTCACCGACCGGATCTCGTGCATCGCCAGACCGCCAGCACCATCGTCAAGCACCTCGCCATCGGCGTCGCCGGCTCGGGTGCGAGGACTCGATGCTGCACCTCATGAACCTCGTGTGGCCCAACTGCTTCGAGACGTCGCCGCACGTCATCGGCGCCGTGATGGACGCCATCGAGGCGATGCGCGTCACGCTGGGCCCGGGCGTGCTGCTGAGCTACGTGCTGCAGGGCCTGTTCCACCCGGCGCGCAAGGTCCGCGAGGTGTATTGGCGCATATACAAGCGCTGTACCTCGGGCGGAGGATGCGCTGGTGCCGTTCTACCCCGACCTCGGCGAGCTTACGGATGAGAAGAACGTATACGATAGGCATCCTCTCCAAGTTTTCGTTTAATTATCTGTGTTTTTCTACCTATGCTACTGCTTTTCTTTTTTTTTCTTATCTCGAGTCTCTCGGTTTCTCGTTCTCCGTTGTATGTATTATTCCATCCGCAAAAATCCATATTATCACTTTTTGAAGAACAATGATCAGGGGAAGATATTGACAAAATCAACTGTGAACGAAGGAGGAAACAAAAAAAAAAGATCCGCATTACAGAGTACAGGCGTCGTCGTCTATCCATATAGGCCCTTCTAATCACTGATCATGAAGGGGTGCCTGTGAGGCCGGTGGGAAGCCTGCAAAGTCCACTTGCTCCTGAACGTTTTGACCGGCGATAGAGTATGCTATCCGTAAGCGTAGACGGACGTTGGTCTGAAGAAAAAAGGTCAGAAATGAGAACGGCTACAATTTATTTTTTGGGAGCATGACGTACTCCAACAGGGGCCACGACTCTCATCTGCTGAGTCTCTACTGCGCCTGGGTTGATGTTTGGGTTGGACATGGGCAACATCTGCAGTTGCTGCGACTGTGATTCGTGCCGTACCCTCAGTAAGCAAAGTATACATTAGAAAAAAATGAATATATTTACTTTGGGCACCGCGGCCTGGAAACTCAGACCAGTCGCCGCCTGGTTGCCGGACACCTGGAAGCGCGCTAGGATCATGACAATGCCAGGCTTCGTCGGCGACGTCTGCGGCGTGAGCGTGATCTTGAGATCGTTCTTGTCGTACGCGGGGTAGGCCGTGAGCCGCTGCTGGGCCGGCGCAGGCGGCGACATCGCTTGCGTCGGCGCTCGCGCCGATGCGGGCGCCGCTGAGTATGCGGGCGGCATCGCGGATGGGTGGGGCGTTGGGAGCCCGGGGGAGGAGACGTTGGGGGTGTCGAAGAGGCCCATGATGCTGTCGACGGCTGAACGCTGCGGCGCCGCGGCGGGCGGGGGCGAGGTGTTCGTCATCGACATGCCGCCGAAGATCTCGGCGAGAAGGTCTTGGTTTGACTGCGCAGATGCAGCGGGTGGGATGTTCGCTGTTGCGGGCGTGGAAGGAACATCTTCGCCAATAAAATCGATCTGTGGTAATGCATTAAACCTGGATAAAATTCAATGAGGAAAAGACACATACCTCGCCGCCTTTCGTAGATCCAACAGGCTTCTTCTCGCTAACTAAATACAATCAGAAACCATACCCAAACGAACACAAAAAGGCACTCACCAACCCCCATCACCGGTCGACTTCAGCTCGGGCGGCGGCATCTGCTCCAGCACCCCGATCCGCGTCTCGCCGAGCGTGAACAGGCTCGCGAACTCGACCGCGCGCTGCTGCAGCTCGAGCTCCGGGCTGTTGGTGTACGTCGCGAGCACCTCCGCGATGCGGTCCTGTTCGGGCACGCTCGTCGTCGAGCGCGCGGCGATTTTGGTCAGCGCGGCGAGCACGAACTGGCGGATGAGGTAGTTGGCGTAGGGGAGTCCATGATGGAGAGGACGAGGTCGATGAGGTCCTTGTCGGTGATCTGAAGAGATTGAGAAAGTGAGTATTGAACATCGCCGGCCGTTGTTAATAATATGGACGTACCGGGATGGTTTGCTCGTCATCGACGACGCCGCCTTGTACGATAATTTCGCTGTACTCTCCCAGAATCCAAGTGGCTGCCAAAGTTAATGATTCTGTGAGATATCAGCTTTGAGAGCCAAGTATAATTTGGATGTCGTATAAGCTTGCAGTTCAGGTGTGTGTGCGACCAGACGAATGAATGCCGATAGAATTTCCTCGCGAACAAAGTTACCAGCCTATATATACCAGACGGAAGGTTAACAAATTCGAAAGAAAATCAGAACACAGGAAGACGAACCAGCTTCAAAACACGCAGAACGGTGTCAATGTGCCACCGCTTATTGGGCGCGAAGCGCTCCGCCGCCAGACTTATTTGTGTCGTCAATCCGAGCTTGAATCATCGTCCGCGACCTCGAGGAATGCCAGCAATTCTCGAATCAGGATACGGACGTTCTGCTCGTTGATCAGTGCATAGAGAGTTCGAGTGCACGGCGCCGGATGGAGATATCCCCGTCGCGCAAGCAGTCGAGGATGATGTTTCGATGGCGTTGGACGCGTTGGTGTCCATTGTTACGACTTTATTCAAAGTATTGAGAGCAACGTATCTAGAAGAATAATGAGATTGAGTATTGTAAATTTTCAGAAGACATACCGAATGTTTTGTCCTTGTTGCTCAAGAACTTGCCCAGAATATTGATAGCCATTACCCGCAGTCCGGTGTCCGCTTCAATCTCCAGACGGTCAACACTGTTTCGTACAAATAGAATTTCCGACGTTCTTGGAAGAATCTGTGTTTGTAGCAACCTAACATTGACTTTAAGAGGAATTTAGTGTAGTAGTCAGATATGGCACTCACTTGTGCCAGAATATCGTTCATCGTCTCGCTTGCCTGTTCATCTCCTTTGCCGAGCAGTCGCAGCAGTCGCAAATTTTCACTTGGAGGAAGGATCTGTGATGCCAGAAACATCGTGTTCGGGACTGTATCCTGTCGTCACCAGCGATTTCAGATTGCGGACAAGCAGAGGCACAGCCTAGATGGATTTCAGTATTTACTCAGTCAGAAATCGCAAGTTCCACTCACACTTCTAAATTCCTCCAAAAGCGCAGCATCAATCTGGCACATCTCTGTGACGAGTGTAATGGCAGTGAGTAGCACACCGTGATTCCGGTCTGTTAGCAGGTTCTTGGCTTTGAGGGTGAAATGGTCTGCGATGTCGGGCACCTTCTTGACAACTCGCAAAGCGCACAGTGCAGCCTATGGGAATTAAATTGACAGGGTCTATGGGACATGCTGCGGGAAGATGGCTCACCTTTTTGCGGATGTAGGTGTTGCTTGACCCAAGAGTTTCTCTATTTCATTGGCCAGATCCCGAGACATCTCCTCGACGCGATGTTGGCGAAGGTGCACAGGCCAGTCCAACGGCGTACATATTGGAATGGTTCATGTCGCTGATCGGAGGATTAATTAGCCATTGTAGATGCGCGTTGATAGTGCTTACTTTTTCAACGAGTTGGTGACCAATGTCAATACTCCTGGTTCTCGTCCAGCAGCAGCATAATTCCAAGGTACCCAAGACGCTTATCCGAGAAACGGGGACTTGCTACGAGCTTCAGGCATTCGATCTGGCCAAATGGGCGGGGAGCCTAGCATGTGGATATAGAGGAGCTTGGCGATGTTATTGTGCCGCTGAAACGAGTCCTCCTCTCGAAAGGATGCCCGTATCGCGGCCGACTCTTGTGGATAAGCGCGCGTTCATCCGCTACTGTCTATTCAATACAGAAGATGAATCAGATTTCGTGCAGTTGGTTGGATAAAGTGCGCGGACTGAGAACCTTGCATGACCGGATCCCCTTGATCAGAGCTGTGGTGGGAATGAGTATGTGTTGCGTATGGTTTTGAGCGCATTTGTACCTTTAAGATTGTGATAGACCATCTCTGTCTGCTCTGTCCCTCGAGGAAACGGAACTTGGTGTGTGCAGGCTGCCCTAGTCCCCGTCACCGTGTGCCCATAAGGCTTGTGACATCACGTGGAAGTGACTTGTTGGGCGGCTTCACCGGGCTTGAGTGGAATCTGCGCTGCGCTTGTTCTTTGTCCTCGACCTTGTTACAGCTATTGTTTCTAAAAACGTCTCGAAACGGGTATAAGTATGGGGATCCAGGAGTTGACTCCCTAGCTTCGTCTCCTTACTACCAAAGCTGGTCTTTGTGTGCACTCTGTTGGCCCTCGGATTATCTGGAAACTTTCTTGTTACGATGAAGCAAACCGCGAATTCTAGATTCAGGCAACTCTCTGGCACCTCTCCGCTTTCCCAATTTCTTTCTCGACATGACGATGATCGTCGAAGTGGCTTCATCACTCGTTTGGATAGATCTCCAGTTTCAACTAAAATGTATGTTCATATTCAAATTCGTACTTTCGACCATGAAGCTATCATTGTCGCTCTTCGTTTCTTTTCGATTCCTGTTCTGACCGTTTTTAACAGTGTACTCATTATTATCATGCAGGTTGACTTTCATCACAGCGTTCACATTGAATGTGATCATCCTGATATTCATCGCCTGCGTCATGTTGATGTCCTTCGTCCACGAATTCATCTACATGGGTTCAACTTCAGTGTCTTCCAGAATCACCGTATGGGCAATTCAAAATATCGTCATCGCGGTTGCCATTTCCATTTTACTGCGATCGACTACTGTTCCATTCTTTTTTGGTGAATGCCGACTCCGCCTGCTACACGGATTTCGATCCTCTGAAGTTGTTATTCGAAAATCGCCCCCCATCAGTCGTCAGACTCATGTCACTGATGAAAAACACATGGAACACTACTGGCGAGCAAGCACTCGTGCTATCGACCCAAGGCTTCTCTACTCTTCCGCGAGCGCCATACTTTCCTCCGACTATTGGACAGTCGAATACAGCGCTGTGCTCGATGCACTCCGACGTATATCCGCAGGCGAGATCGACGAAGAAGATTTGGAGTTTTCCATCTGGAAGCAGAATTTTGAAAACGTGTGGAGTGTCTATGAGCTTTGGAGAATGCACGAGATTATGACGGACCAACAAGAAATCCTCATGTTCAAAGTTAGTTCCCAGACCTTCGGCCTTCCTTTTCTTATCTGACCATCTTATTTACAGAATTTCTTGACTCGGTCCGGAAAAGATGAGCTATTAAAAATCTGGGAAGACATGGCATTCTCGGAGAAGGGTGTCAAACGATTATCGTCGCCGCAGTCCTACCAAGCTATGGTGGACCAATTCGCGCGAGAAGGACTTGATTACGAGACTTTATGGAGCCAAATAACGGAGAGGACTGAATAGATACCCTTTCCCTGCGACCCATGAATGATGATGTACATTACCGACCTATAATACTCCTGTATTATTACCCCGTCATGAATCACAGATAACAAATATAAATTTGAGCGCCTTCTGAATAATGGCTGTGTATTGTAAGTATACAATGGTGTTCTTTGTTTTGTGATACCTCGACATTGCCTCGTTGGCCGTGTGGCGACATGCTTTTCTTGCCTTTTGTCAAATTCAAATGTGCCACTGCATGTCACTGGATTACACGCAGCATGCCGTACGCTATATCAGGATGACGAAAGACCCTATATAAAGGTGAGCTTAAAGAGATCCCTCTTTAGCTGGAACTCCCATCTCGAGCTCAGAGCCTGAATACGGCCCCGTTCAGTCTGCGCGCTCTAGCTGGAAGTCCCCCTCATCTCGTTTTCTATCTTGTCCCAATTACTTATTCTCTATCCTTTCCCTGAAAGGTCGTAATGAGCACCGCCACTTGTCCTTTCTCCTCAAAGGCACATGTCGGCGCGGCAAGTCGTGCAACCTCAGCCATCGCGCTCCACGATCTGCCAAGTCGCCGTCCACACCCCCGTCAACGCCCGTCTGCAAGTACTTCTTCAGCAGAAGTGTGTGTATGGCGACAAGTGTAAGCTGTCGCAGCAAAGCCACCGCGAGCCTCTAATCCGGAGCGTCCAGTGGGGCTGAATCGATTAAGCCGGATTCGGACACACCCAGCGCCAAAGACACTCCAGATGAGCAAGATCAGCCAGGTTGGGCGTCCGCGCCGGGTTGGGGCAGAACGCGGCGGACGACACGGGTGGCACACCCCAGGAAGGCGAGGCCACGAAGAAACCGTCCTGCTTCTTTTTCGCCCAGGGCATGTGTGGAAAGGGCGACGGGTGCGATTCGCGCATACGGCATCCTCCACCGACGGCTCCGGGAAGGACTCAGGTAGGCATCAACTCTTCTTCGTCGCCCACCATCCTTTTTAAAGAAGTCCATGATGCAGATCCCAAATCGACCACCCCATCGAAGAAGAAATCCGAACCCAAGATCTGCAAGCACTACGTGCGGGGAAGCTGTCGGGCGGGCGACGCCTGCCGCTTGAAGCATATCCAGCCGGTCGACAAGTCATCCAACACCGTCGCCGGGTCCGAGTCGTCCGAGGCCATTCTGACTGGGACGCCAACGGCACTACAAATGGAATGCTGGTAATCTGCTTCTGGTGGGCCAGAAGCAGAGGACGAGCACATTCCTTTCTCAAACGGTGCCGCCGACGCTGAAGACGAGATGCACCAACCAGCAGACCTAGTTTTCGACGACGCGGATGATATTTACGGCGATCGCTACGACCAGGATGTCAATTATGCCGAGGATGAGGACGACACTTGAAGAACGTGGACGACGCCACCAGGAAGGCGAGGACGAGGACGAAGACAACGGCGAAGCGAATACTACGCTCACGCAACACGAGCAAGCCGCATCCTCTGGCTACGCAAGCTCTCGATCCGCGAAGGAGCCCAGCAGACGCGGAAGCTGGTACGGACTGGCTGGGACGAGCCGCTGTCGAGCGCATCGGCGCCATCCTCTGTCGGTCTTCCTCCTGCACCCCCGAACGCCAATTCCTCTCGCCCCTCTATCCACAGCCTGCCCCGCCAGTCACAACCCCGCACGCGCCGCCGAGTGTGCAACTCACTGGAGCCAGTTCGCCGATCCGCAGGCGGATCGAAGATAGCCTTTTGCAAGCCCCATGCCCAAGCTTTATGTGCGCAAGGGGCTGCGTGCCGTTTTCGCCATTCCTCACGCCCGAGGAGTATACGCTTCTCTTTCAAGACCCACAGCCGAATCTGTGGACTTTCGCCCCGATGTTAGCGTCGCCCCTCCTCTGCAGCCGGTTAGCCCGGTCTATATCCCAGCTGTGACCATCAGTCATCCAGATATCACGGAGAACGAAGCGTCGGCGCCACCGACCAGACCCACCACCGTATCGACTTTCAAGCAGGAGTGCAAGTTCTACCGACTCGGTACCTGTCGCAACGCCGAACTCTGTCCATATGAACACACTCAACATCCGGATCCAGTCACTTCAAACCCTCCTTCCGCCAGAGCTGATCGAGAGTGGGGTCGATCCTCATCTCGAAATCGTGATGGTAAATTCGATGCCCCGTGCAGGTTCTTCGTAGAAAAGAATTATTGCAATAGAGGAAACGACTGTAAATTCCGCCACGACAAGTCCACAAACAGAGTCGTCGAAGAGGCTCCTACATGGCCGTCCGACGATAACAACAACACTAATGACGACACGAAGAAAGAGCCTGACAATGGCTGGGCGATGACGGCCGGAACAATGACGACGGCTGGAATCATAACACTAATGATGGTGGTTGGGGCGCCACGGCCACCAACGCGGATTCTTGGGGCACATCCTGGGATGACGCGGGTACATGGCCGACTCGGGTCAAACGACTTCAACCTCGCAGACTACAAAGAGGACGAATGAATGTTATCAATTCAAGAAGGACGCTGTCGTCGAGGCAATGACTGCAGATTTTCTCATGACCTCGAGCCGAATACAAACTCTGGCGGCGACGAATGGCCACCGGAGGAACCTTCAGCGCCTGCATCTTGGGTCGCACAGCCTGTCCCTTGCCGCTTCTTCGCCAGAGGCAATTGTCGGAGAGGCAAAGACTGTCCTGATCGCCATGATCCTCCGGAGCAGGAGAGCCCCCAGGACAACAGTTGGCCTTCCAATTCCGATGAGCGCAACGCCGAAGACGACACAGCAGAAGAACACCAGGCTCAGCCAGCCGACGATCCTCCTCCACAAGAGGAACCGCACTGGACCGCATCGTGGGAGATCGACGATACGCCTGCTCAAATTGCGCCTGGCAGTATAAATAAGCCATGTAAGATGTTCGCGCAAGGATTTTGCAGCTTTGGCGACGAGTGCGGTTTCAAGCATGGTATCGATTCGAACCCGGGCCCTTCTGGACCAGATGTGACTATGGAGGCGGTGAGTAAATTCAATTAGATGCTCTTCGCAAAGACATCATTAATTTGTTGCCTGTAGAATTCATCTGACCAGCCCGTGTCGTCTGACTATGATGATGATCGAAGATCAAGTGCAGTGAATATATAGCGGCATCGCCACCCATTGCACGGGACGCAGAAAGTGATCCCGAAGGCCAACTCAAACCTATTGTGAGTGTTGAGGCTCTGAACGTATGAAATCGAGTATCGCTAACGTCACTACCGCAGATTTTCAACCACCCTGTGGTCTCTCGATTTTGGGACCAATGCAACATCTCTTACGGAAAAACATAACGCCCGCAACTGTGACAACTCTTGCGGATTCAAAGAAACTGATTCTCTCCAATCTGCCGTCGAGGTCGCGCCTGAGGATATCGCGCGGCTTGCTAGGCCATATGGGACAATCGTTGAGACAATTAGCCTTGACGAGACGGTCCATTCGGCTGTTATCCAAATCGAATTCGCAGAAGCTTCTCAAGCTTACGATGCATTCAAAAACCTTGATGGTCAGGAATACGCGTCCAATGTGATATCAGCCACTTTGAAAGGAACCCGGCGGTCCCTATCAAGAGATCGGTGGGACAGAAGATCTACGTCAAAGTATCCTGGCCTAAACCAAGCAGGCGCGCTTGGAGTCACTACCCAACGGTTGCGAAAGCAAAGCAACAAGTGATCGACTTGAACGGCGTCATTATTCGAGGTCGAGCTATAAAAGCTTCTTTTGTCTCTCCATCGAAGATCCAGAAGTCTTCGTTCGCCGTATTCCTCCAAAACCTCGATCCGGAGACCACTAAATCCGAACTCGATGCCGTTGCACGCAAAGCGAACTTATCACCATCGACCCGCCAATCTATTCTGAGGAGCCACTGACGAAATCAAAGCCACCTTCGATCAACTTGGACCGACAGAGCAATTCGACGTGCTCCCAGTCACGCACGGGGCTACTTCGACTGCTTTCGTCACATTCAACAGCGAGGCTGTTGCCGCGGAGGTTGTGAGCAAATTGCAATCACGTCCCTTGCCATTTTTGGGAAAGGAATGTCTTACCATCCGAGGCGTCCATTACGCACGTTACTGCATTGTTAAGGCTCAGTTCGAGGCGGTCAAATCCGAGATCGACAACCTCAAAGGACAATCCGATGGATCGAACAAATGCACCATCCAGTATGACGATCATCGTGACGGAAAATCGGTCTGGATTCGCATTCACGCCTCCTTCGACAACATCATTCAATTCGCTGATACGAACGGCGAGCTTCAATGCATTCTTCAGGGAATCGTTGTAATGTCCGAGGGAAAGGAGGTCTGGAACGAACTCTTCGAGACAACGAATAGCGCTAACGCCATGGAACGGGTCCAAAGCCGAACCAACACCCTTATTCAATGTGATCTTCGAGCGAAACGTATCAGGATTTTCGGATCCAAAGCCGATCAAGCTCAAGCTCATGCTTATATTATGAAGGCGTTTTCAAAGGTGCATGACATGCGAAATGAAATCGACCTGCCTCGACACAAGCTCCATCCGTTGGTCAACGGAGGAGTCATAACTCTCCAGGAGACTATTGGCGCCCACAAAGTGCTTCTCGATGTCGTCGGTTCCAAATGTGTCGTCCTAGGCTCCCCTGACGAGGTCTCGAAAGCGAATGATGTAATTTCGCTACTGAACGACGGCACCTCAGCGGCCTCGAGCAGTCGCAACACTTGTCAAATATGTCATCACAGCGCAGTCAATCCCGTCCTTCTTTCGTGCCATCACGCCTACTGTAACAATTGCTTGCGGTTCGCAATCCGGCAAACACGCATCGCTCCTTTCCAGTGCATCTCGCAGTGTACTTCACGAGATAGTGAAAACAAACAGTGTTCTGCGCATGTTCCGTATGCCATCCTTCATGATATCCTTTCCGCCGAAGAAGACCAGGTCTTGCGGGCCACATGGTACGCGTATGTGCGCTCCAGACCTCTCGAGCTTTTCTTCTGTCCATCCCTGGATTGTCATGCGGTCCATCGCGTTCGAAACGAAGGCGTCAACATCAAATGCGCGCTCTGCGTGAGCGAGTTATGTACATACTGCAAATCTTTAGCCCATATTGGTAGGCCTTGCGCTACCGGACCTTGAAGTCTCTTATCTACGCACAATCTTTTTGTACATACCTTTGTCATTGTGCTATGTTATCCCATGAAATGCCAAGTTTTGAGTTCACACATTCATTACATATCCAGATGTCTAATTTATATCTCAGTAAGTTAATGATGATGTCGAGAGGATAATATTGTTGAGGGTAGCTTAATCAACCCATGTACTTTGGGCTTGAGGTCTTCAATCGAAAATTCTGTCTCCAATGTATACAGTTGAGGACAGGCGACCAAAAAACACCACAGTATGATCTCGTGGCCTTGCGTGCCAAAAATCGATAGGTATCGCACTTGAGAGAGCTGCCATGTAGGGTTTGGAATGTACCAACCAAGAGGTTCACCGGAGCTCTGGCTTGCGACGCGTCGGGTCGCCTTGAGGTAAATGCACTTCTAAACGTTCAATGCGACTAGGTAGGTCGATAAATTGATGTCGATAGATATCCCAATAGCAGAAATTTCGGGGTATCGGAGGACGAGTGTGTTTACATTGGGAAGGGTAGCTGTGGCCTTCACCATATATAAACATCAGCAAGGACTTCTGCTGTCTGATCCGGGGGCTTGATTTGAATGGTAATGGATTTGCAGAGGATATTGGGAAGGCCTTGTAGCATTTGTATATGTGTGATTCTTGCCGAAGAATTTTCAGGTAGTAGTCGAGATGGGGTCGAGACGTGATATAAACATCTGTATAGCTACGGCATGAATATGTTCATCCACAGTTTGTTGACCTTGTGGGACAAAATATGAAGTCGATGCGCTCTCCAGGAGACATTGGGGAATGCCACAGAAAGGCAATGACCTCCCATAGAATATCGAGAGGCAGACGAACCGCTGTGAGTAGTTTCACAGCTGTCATAGCGAGTATTCGACTGGGTGTTGGGGACTGGAATGCAAACCGAGTCCAAATAGCTGGCACTTATACCTTTTTTTTCTCTTCGTAGATTAAATCCGTTTGGGCGCGAGCCAAGAAATCAATCTGTTGAGTCAGCTTCAGGGGGCCGCACCAGCGCATTGTACGTGTTTGAATTCTGTGTCACTTTACCTTTGAATCAGCAAATGATCTGAGCCCTTCGGAGATTTCTTCAGCAGTGCTTCAACCAACTTCGGCATGTTGCTTTAGTGATGTACAAGAACTTGCCTTGGGCCAAGACGGACCTCCGAATCGCGAAAATGGACATGAAAAATGGACCATCTGGCCGGCTATGGAAAGAGTCACTTCCAAGACAAGATGATGGGCACGAGCTCACTATCCCAGATAGGTTGGTGGGTTTATTTAAGATTCGGATGTTATTTTTGTTAATGAACCCAAAATCAAGAACTGCCTGAACTGTAAAGAAACCCGTCCTATTAGATACTGCTGCAGACTCGTTCCGATTTTGCTACCTGGATCATAGATATGCAATTCAGTATTTAATAAACAAAACATATTACTCAGCTCAAATACTCATTTTCCACAATTCATTGATTTCGAAAAGATCATGATGGTTTGAGGTTAAAGAGCGCTGAGTGACATCGCTTTGGACAATTCGCCGGCGCTTACACCGGCCCGATCAATTCCGTTGCTTTGCTCCTTTGATTTCGGACGATATAGTCCAGATATAGTCTTTGCCTCAACATCATTACTGCCAACCCTCCCAAATTGCTTGTATTTCTTTGCAGCATCGAGTGATGATGAAGAGGTAGACGACATAGAGATAATCTCGGAAGCACAGCCAGACCTGAACAATCTTCTGACACAACTTGCTATCCCACCTGACTATGGCCGTTCAGAATACATCGCTGAAACCCACTGCCAGAGCTGGAACGATGGAAAAGGAAACAACATCTATCCTACAAGACATTCTGCGGATTGTTAAAGCCAAGGAGCGGGAGATCTTGCTTTGGACACTCGCGGCGATATAGTGTTGCTGTGGCACCCGTGTCTGACGACTGTGACATGAACGCGAAGAGGATTGGACGCGTATTCGGGAGCCATGGATAGAAGAAGATGCGGAATTGTCGCGCGAGGTTCGTAACTCCATCTCTCCGTCGAAGCGTTGTTGATCTCTACCGCGAAGATATCTCTCCCTGCCTCATTAACACCTTCACGCGAACTTGTAACACAAGTTTAACGCAAAACCTCAAGCCAATCTTCAAATCAGCCCCACCCGCATCTAATATGAGACTGGTAGAAACTAGGAAGCTATGCCGGAGGACCAATGGCTATGCAAGATTATTACGAGGGCAGAGATGGAAACAATATCCTGGGGTGGGCAATGTAGTACGGTGGTGCGTGAGGAACATCGAGGTGCGATATTCAGCTCTTTCTCTACAGCTTTCAACGGATGTTCACAAATTCTGTAGGAAGAGGCATACGAGAATACTGGCACCTCGTCATTCCGCCAATCATGACACTACTAGACGATTATGAAGCTAGATACAAACTGCAAGGCGTGCTTGTCGTCCAAGAAATGCTACGCCACGTCCAAGCGGTCTCCTCAAAAGAACCGGCATTGCAGGCCTATTGCGCCAAGTACGTCCTATTTCTCCCTCGGTCAAGCCATCCATATTCTAACTCTATTCAAGTCTCTACGAACATCGCTGTCCCATCTACAAAGTCCAGAAACACCAGAGCTCATGCGGCATGCCATCGCCGCCTCGCTGTCCCTCATCGTCCTCACGACATCCGTGGCCCCTGGGAGTACCGCCCCACCGAACGCTTCAACGAGCTCTCCTCGCTATTAGGCGAAGGGATCATCAGCGGAATCTGGCTCTACGCCGAAGATAAGCCAGACGTTGTGCACGCAACCTTCGATGCTCTGCCCCCACTGCTGAGGGCGTTGGATATTGGCAGTGTTCGGTTCCTCAAAGTACGTGCTCGCCAGCTGTTCGTCGTGCGTAACGATAATCGATATCAATGCCTGGCTACAGTCCCTCATTCCTCAGTTAACCCACTCGTTGATCCCTCGCCATTCGTCGGTCCAGATAGGGTGCTCCAGCTCTCTGCACTCCGTGTCCTTGGAACCGTTTTGGACGTGTGCATCCCCAGAATTCCTTTTTGGAAAGAAGCTCTGTTGGATGCTGTTGGAAGATGCTGGGTTGGACTGGTAGACGAAGAGAGAAAGGGTTTAATGACGTGTGATATCAAACTCAGGAATAAAGTGAAGAGGTCATTGCAGGATTTCTGCGTGCAACTGGCCAAGACGTGTCCTTCCGTGATCCAGGTACGTCTTTGCAACAAAACTTTCTACTTCTTGCTACTGAAATATATGACTGCCTTTGCACAGGAAGAGTATCCGAGATTTCTCAAAGCCGACAGAGAATTATTTGAAGATCTGTTTTCTGAAATTGTCAATATGCCCGTCTAGTAGGCATCTTATTGCTTTCATTTCATCGTCCGTACATGCAAAGTCCAAGATATTTTTCATTCAAAATTGTTAGATAACGCATTTCTGCAAAGATTACACCGCTTCAGAAAGTTTTAGTCTCGTCGACGTTGAGGATGAGGGTGGTGAAGAAGCGGATTTGCTCCAAGAATGCATCGACCTCGGTAACTTCACGGATTCAATTAATTAGCAAAAATGTAACAGGCATCGAGTAATAAGCAAGCTCACATTCGTTCACGGTGTGAATTCCACCCAAGGGGTTGGCAGAGCTTCCGGCATTGTGATGGTTGTACCGGAAAATGTGCGAGGACAAATTCCAGTAGAAGCGCGTATCTACCAGTATCACCGCCATTATCAGCCACATTCCAATACTACCAATCCAGGACGACGCACCGGTATTTCCAGACATCATGCTCGGCGCCACAATGACCGAATCCGCATCCTGAATGGCGCGGTGCGCATTATACGTCGCCTTGATCGTGCCAGACAGCAGCTGGTACGGCGCGGCGTCCTTACCCGTGGGCGTGATGGGCGCGGGCTCGAGGCCGCCGGCGAAGGCGTCGCTCAAGGTCAGCGAGCCGCTCGCCGGGGCGCCCTCCTCCGAGATCCTGCTGCCGAATGCGCTGTAGGTCAGGTTGAACTTGTCGCCGAGGTGCTTGAGGAGCGCGGTGTCGTGCGCTTTGACTTCGTCGAGAGAGCTATGTATAGGCGCGTTGAGCTCGTAAACTCACATCAAATGCAATTGAGATAGAAGGAAAACGCACCTGACGACGGCGATACGGTGGTTGACGACTGCGGACGCTTGTTCGGGGAGAGCGTTCGATTTGACGCCACCCTGGATGAGGGTGATCGCCTGCGTAGTGGCGACTAAGCTGCGGAGGTTTTTGTCGCCGCGGATGTAGGTCTGGAGACGGTCGAGGCCTTGTTGACTTGGCTGACTTCTTGATCGTCTTGCGCATTTCTCGGGGACGTCCTTCGCGTGGTGGGCGACACACTGCAGGGTCTCGTAGACAGGTTCTTCCCTAGTCTATTGGCTGTGTCAGATCGAGATCGAGAGATGCAAGGAAAATTTACACACAATTTTACAGGTAGGGTGTTGTTCGTAGTGAACAGCAGAGCAGAGAGAATGCCAATGCTCTATTGGTGTTGAATCATTTGTGAACACGACCAAGCGCAAAGAGTAACCACTTACTGTGTGCTCAGGAGGAATACTTGAATGGCCACCAGCCGCTGTGACTTCAACGAGGACATTCAGGAATCCCTTCTCAGCAATACCAGGCGAAGCAAGGACGATCCGTATTGTTCGATGAAACCGGCTGTACGAAGGCGAATTCATTAGTATTTAGGTGGCATTATCTATTTGGAGACTTACAGCCTTCGTCCACAATCAAAGCAAAGCTGTCTTTACCATAGACGCTTTCCAGATGCTTGCCCAGAGTTCCAGCGCCCTTGTGACATTTTGCTTTCAGAGACCACAGTTAACGGCTGATTGTAGGGCAACTTACGTGGTATCCGCTAGATTCCTCGTCGAAGCCAAAAGAGAGGACGACAGTCCTGGTAGGTTGGAATTTGGCGTCGATGAGAGTCTCAATTGCCGACCTTTATCGAGTACTCGTTTAGCGTTTCAATCTCATTTTTATAAGAGGTACAATACGTACAGAATGCCAATGAGACCACTCTTGTCGTCCGAGCTTCCACGGCCCCATATGCGCTCGCCTGGGTACGCGTCCAAAATTAGCACTGATGTAGAAAGATAGAGTCATGAATACTTGCCATCGAAGAATCCGGAATAAGGAGGGTGTGTCCATTGGTCGACGGTTGTTGGATCAACAGGGACGACGTCTGAGTAGAAACGTAACTGAGTAATTATCATTTCACGAAAGTAGAAGTACGTACCTTGGTGAGCAGCGAGAAGCAGAGGCTTGAGAGAATCGTCGGTGCCCTTCCATTCATAGTAGAGGCCGTAAGTGTTGACCTTGGTCAACTTGAGAGTCGCATGGCTATTCATATTACGTGTATCTTTCAGTTCAACTATGCGCGAACAACACCCGAGCAACGCTAAACACGCACACAAGCGGGAACGCGCCGAGAAGGTAGTCATGGAACGGCGCGAACGCCTCCCAGCGCGGGTCCACGCCCACAGGGTCCATATTATCATACGACTCCGTCCTAAGCAAGCTGGTAGCACCCACGCAGCCCAAGCAGAGGAGAAAGCCCACGCACGGAACGCGCACCGCACCCGCCAGCCAGTCCACCGCGCTCGTCTCGAACGCGGGCGTGCCGATCTTGCATTCAGCGTGTCCCAAGCGGCGCATGCGCCACCGGCACCAGGGCGTCCACCTGCGCACACGCCGGCGCCTCTGCACCGCTGCCGCCGTGCTCGTGGTGCGCGCGGGAGAGCGCCTGATACAGGCCGTATGCTGGTTTGAGGAGCAGGTACCCGCACGCTATGGACACGATCAGGAGCCGCGTCTTGCGGTGCGTGGGGCGGGGTTTGGGGTCGGGGGCCGTTGCAGAGGGCAGGAGGGGGCCGGCCTCACTCTTCTCGTTGAGCTCCATGGTGGTGGTGGTAGGGTGTGAAGAAGGTTGGGGTGATTACATCTCACGCGAGTGTGAAATAGATGATGAAATCGCATAGCCAGTGACACCATATGGGCGCATCTCAAGCGCATCTTATCAATGAGAACTTACCGGCGGCCCGTCTGTGATTCGCGTGGCTATCATGAATGTATCTCTCAACATTCCGGATTGTACGGTATCATTTCCGAATTTCCATTGGCAATGGAAGAGGAGAAACCAGAGAAGAAAAGTCAACTAATAACATATACTATTGCAACAGAGTCTGCAGGCAAGCTTGTTTGCAGGTGGTAGATCGAACAGACGCCCATCGCCCTGGACCTGGATGACCAAGCGACTATTAAAGTTCCATGCATGAATGGAGAACCATCCCGTATCATCCTGAGGATCCGCCCACGAGGCCACATTGTAAATTCAAATTCCCAATAAGCGTTTCCAATGCCAAGGTCAGCACATAGCCTGCAAGCTTCAATATCCTCATTCATCTATCACCTCATGCCCGGATGGTCTTCCGCGATATATGCTTATCACACTTCCAGCCGCATTGTGATTTCCCAAAGCGATGAATATAAAGAAAAACTCATAAGACGTGCATACGCATAATGTCGCATGTAATGATTTTGTGCGTAGAGATACAAGCAAACAAGCGAACCAGAGCGGAGAAGATTCGTTTACTTGAGGGGGATGCTGTAGAGAAAAGGTTAGCCAAACTAAATGATATAACGACGAAGTAGACGTACAATCGGGAGGCTAGGTAATGCAGAGAAGAAAACGATGAGTTTAAAGGACTTCGACGTTTCATCGAGATGAAGGTATGCTTACAGTGGGTGGCACCAATCTGGGAAAACAGGACGATCAGGAAAAGGTCGAAGCCTAGTATGTAAAGACAGACTTACACCGGGGCGACCGTGCTTGACGGGTCGGTAAGAGCATGAGAACTCAGCGAGGTAGTGACCAGTCATCTCAGGCTTGATCTCGACGGAGTTGAACACCTTTTGAAGACGCAATAATTCAATCAGCAACCTCATCCATAAATCACACAACCGCATTCCTCCCCATCTCATTCCCGATCCTGATCCTTCGTATCCCACTCCCACTCCAACCTCCACTGATAAGAAAGGACACCGACCTTTCCGTTGTAGATGCCGACAACGCTGCCAATCATCTCGGGGACGACAATCATGTCACGGAGATGTGTCTTGACAACAGCGGGCTTCTCGTTGGGGGGAGCCTCCTTCTTGGCCTTGCGGAGCTTCTTAATGAGACCCATGGGCTTGCGCTTGAGACCGCGTTGGAAGCGACGGCGAGCACGGGCGTGGACAAGCTAGCGGGTTACAGCAAAAAAGCAATTGGCTTGATGCGTCTTTATCAATAAATTGAGATATTTGGACATACTTCAACGAACTAAGTCAAAAATTCATATGATCAGAATTTTACAGAGAATGATTTTAAGCAAACGCACCTCCTCATTGCCCAGGTCAAGGAGCTTTTCCAGCTCGACTCCACGGTAAGAGAAGGTACGGAAGGTACGCTTCTTCTTGATGTCAGCGGCCATCTGGGGGTCGGTGATTTCAGCCTAGAAACACATAGATCAGCATTTCGGTCCTCCAGCATGGCCTCCGGCAGCAAAACGGGCGCACCATGATTGTTGTTCGCGGTTGTCGGCGGCGGGGTGGTTGGGCTTGAGGATGGGGGGCGAGCGGAGTGCGAAAATCGTCCAATGTGGGAAATGCGCTGGGGTGTGGCTGAACTGGGATCACGTGGTACTGTACAGTTCTACCGTCCGGGGCGCGGAACCTTGCAGATGAGTCTATACACGTCGTCAAAATCTATCTCTTCGGCTAGAAACCACAGGTCCTCCCTTGCGGATTAAATGTGAGTGCTGCGCCGCCCGGCGACGATGGACAGGGCTGATTTCTTTGAACAGTGATTTGTGGCTACCGACCTCATAACTTTTTCTAAACCCACCACAAAACTTCAAAGTACGCGGACTCGGGATCCGTTTGATTTATTGGGCTGCGCTAATCACGAACCGCAGATGCGTAACATTGCTGCATACCTCCTCCTCCAGACCGGTGGCAACGCCAACCCCACCGCTGCTGATGTAAGAAGCTCCTCGCCGTCGTCGGCATCGACACGATGAGGAACGCCTGACCAAGCTCATCTCTGAGCTCGAGGGCAAATCCACTGCTGAGGTGCGAGTGTTGTCCCTTCTCCGTTTGCGTTTCATCCCAATATTGGTTTGCGCAGCTCATCGCTGAGGGCTCTGCCAAGCTGGCCTCGGTCCCCTCCGGCGGTGGCGCTGTCTCTGCTGCTCCCGCTGCTGGTGGCGCTGCTGCTGCCCCCGCCGCTGAGGAGAAGAAGGAGGAGAAGTTGAGGAGAAGGTTGGTGCCCAACGTTTTTTGCTGGATTGAGCTAATGACCTGCTGCAGGAAGAGTCCGACGACGACATGGGCTTCGGCTTGTTCGATTAAAGAGCGTGTAGCTAGTACCATCATTTGTAATAGCATGAATACAGACGCATCCATCCTCGCACGCAGACGGAAGATTTGTTTCGTAGACGATTCTTCACATCATTCGCGCCGAAAGCTTCGAGCTCGAACTTGGTCTCTATCCACCGCCATCTGACTTCGCAACCTGCCTCAAAGCTTTCTGTCGTTGTGCTATTGCTGTGCCTCTCAGAATTCAAGTCGATCTCCTTCCCTGCTTACGCACCCACGGTACATTTCCAGGACGACGCACTTTACAAGCCAGCCTGCAGCAACAACTCTCGTCGTTGACCGTTGGTTGTCCTATTATCATATACTACTTCAGGCTGACGCGCGCTTCAATCAAGTCATCTAGCATTTCCGTTTACAAGGAACTCTCATCACTTCGCGCTGCATTTTATTTGCCTCTGGCCTCAATATTCTTCGGTCCCCTTAGCTTGGTCTTACGGCACAGTCTTCCTTCTTTATGATTACGGCTGCACTTCTTGTGACGTCTTCATGACCGGTCATTGGAATGTGTTACTCACATATATATTTCTGTTCACAAAACATATTCAAACATACTCACCATTGGGGTGTTGTTGTGTTATTCTTGCTGAGTGCAAGTAGTCTTCTTTGAGTGACTTTCACCTCCCACCGCACCTCCTTGTTGGTTCCGTCCCAATTCTGTCCGCTCTGTATAACACACCTGCATGTTCTCCCACTTGGTGGCGCATTACAGCTTCTTCGATCTGGAAATCTCTCTCTTTCTCGTAAAACCCGTCACCTTTGCGCCGAGTCGTCATTGCAACATGGGAATCATTGCTGCCATCTATCCTTCGTGCTATCTCGGATCCTCCTTGTGTTATTTCCATGTGTGCAGATCCTATTTTCCTCCAACTCCCTCTTAACGCCACAATCCACACACATCTGTTAATCTCTCAAGTATTCACATTAATTGCATATTAACTCATATATTTCCATTCAGTAATTCGCATCCGACATAGTACTCGCCGTGTATCATGTACCGCATCCACGACCTTATCCATCTGTATCCTGCCTCCGCAACCCTGCTACCTGTCCAGAATGCAATGTGTTGGGAGCCGGCGGTGGTGCAGCCCTGGACACGTGGGATTGTTGCTGGCCCTGAATTAGCATGCCGGCGGACCGATGGGGAACGAATGGCAGCCTCTCTTTCACATCCCACCACCATCCATGCAAAATTCAGACTCCAATAGCCCCTTCCTCAAGGGGCCCAAACGAAAGCGCCTTGCAAAGGTACGCCCCCCAGCCCGCCCCGCGCCTCCATTTCCTCACCGCTCCCAGGCCTGCGACGCCTGCCACAAGAGTAAACGGCGCTGCGACGGCACTGGTGGGTTTAGCGCTCCGTTTCCGTCTTTCCACAAGCTCACTCTATCACAAATAAGCCCCGTGTAGCAACTGGTGAGCCAGGCACTTCTTTGTGTTCGCAGACGATCGTGCTGATGCGCGCCGGCAGTTATTATGCGTCCAAGCAGTGCACTTACACTGACGCCTCGGGGCGTCCCGTACCCGCTCCACGCCCCTTCAAGCCAGAGAAGCAAGATCCACAGCCCTCTTCGTCTACTTCAGACCCCGTGGCTATCCCTCGGCGCAAATGGGCGCCTCTTCCGCTAATCAGTTTAGGATCTTCCCCACTTCTCACCCATTTCAGAACGAAACAGCGACGACGAGCACAAACACCCGCGGAAACGCTTCAGAAATGAGCGGGGAATCCTATGCCCGTAGAAGACCTTGTCATTGATGGCCCACTAGAGGCGCTTCCGTCGAGCAACCTCCCGCCATCGAGCTGGACCCAGCGCTCACGCGCGAATTAACAAATCGCAAGTGTCTATATTTATTGTTCGGAATTGTGCTAACGACACTATATTTTGCCCCCTCAGTTTTCTTTACGCATTGCCATCCTGCAAGGGTTATCGTCCACAAACCCACATTTTCGTCCGCGCTCAGCCACAATCGCGTTCCATCTCATCTCCTTCTTGCCGTGTGTGCCCTTGCCGCCCCTTTATCCAAGCAGCCGCGCATCCGAACCACGCCCTCACGCTTCGCGGGCAAACCATTTGCTCAGGAAGCACTGTCTCAAATGTTCGACGGCGCGGGACGCCTGGTGGTCGAACCTGACTTGGCAGCCGCGCAGGCACTCTGCATCCTTCAAATGCATGACATACTCACGGAAGAAACAAACAGCATCTGGAGCTCCCGATTTCACGGTATCATCTCCTTCCCTATCCGTTCCCACCAGAGTTTGTGCTGATCGGATGAATTAGATCTGGCACTGCAGATTGTGGAGGGCCTCGGAGTGCACAGTCCGGAGCATCCGACACTCACTCCGGTCCCATCCCAAGAGTTTGTCCAGCGCGCGATTGAGCGCGAAGCCCTACGGCGCATCTTCTGGCTCATCCATTTCCTCGACGTCATGGCGTCTATTTACTTCAAAAAGCCGGTGACCTTCGCCGAGAACGAGCTCCGACTAAGACTGCCTGTGGATGAGACGAGCTTTGAGCTTGGCGTCCATTCCACGCTACCTGGTGCGTGTTTCCGTCTTGTCATTGCATTGCTGCACCCCCCATTATTTTTGCTTGTCCCCCTTAATCCCCACTTTACACCACGGTAACAAACCGCTATCCCATGCCACTGTTTCCCTCCTCGCAGTTCCGCATGCCTATTTTTCTCCCTCCCGCTTCTAATCCCATTGGTGTCAGGATCATGCGCTGATTCTCTACCACTCTATTCTTGTGCCTTTCCCATACTTATCACATCTTCATGCCCACCTCTCACATCTCTCTTCTATTTGTCACCTTTAACTCCACTGTCACCTAAACCGCGTTTTTATTTTTAGAATATCTTTACCTTCCGGCGGTTAGGACCCAATATGCCTCCGAATTCGGTCACCTCATTCGTATCATCTCGATTTACGCCAAAATGGAGTTCGCACTTGATGACATTACCGGTGAGGATACTCCTCGATATGGTTATTACGTGGCAGTGTCTGACCGGCGCTAATATTAGATACAGAGACGAACACCTTTTCCGCAGGGGCGCTGATGGAGGCTGAACAGAGGATGGAGGTACGTGCTTCGTAGCCATTTAGCATGACGCTTTCTCATGCTCTACTCGGTGGCGCTGACGGGGATTTTGGAGCAGGACTGGGATCGTACACTCCCGGATCACCTGCGCTTCTCGGAAGAGAGTCTGCAGGTGCAGCAATCCATGTTCGAAACGAGCTCCAACGGGGGCGCCTGGTGCTGGTGTTGCATCCACCTCTATCACGCGTCGTGCGCGCTAGTCCTGAATATCGTGATTACCCTTTCCCTCTGTCTCACCCCCTGTCCTTTTGCATTGCACCCGTTTCGCCTGCGTAAATTCTCCCTACTATTGCTGTTCTGTTTTTCTCACGTGTCCCTCCGTGGGGCGTCTTTTCTCTTCACAGGCCCGCCAGCGCACGCAGCGTGGTTCCAAGAATGACCGTGAGCCACCATGGGCTATCGAACGAATCGAGCTGATTCTGAAGATGCTGGGCGACCGTGCGAAGAATAGCATACTCAGTGCGTTACAGTTTTACTTCTTTGCTCTCCGATCCCTTGCTTTTCGGGGCGTTTCTGATGCTTACCTTTGTTTGATTTCTCTCATGCTTCGTTATCGCCGTATCAGTGGGTTCCGCACTCTGGGTGCGTAATTAGCTTGCTCTTCTGCCTTCCTGATATAGGCGCTAACGTTGCGCGCTGGCGCCGCTCCAGTCTCTAATTAAATATTGCAAGAGGGACGACCCGCAGATTCGGAAGTGGGCCTCGGAGTACGAAGATGCGTATGGCACGCGGGTCTTCGAGATGGTGCAGGATTGGCGTTCCCAGCCATCACCCCCGCAGCTGCATCAATACCCATCCCATTCCCATTCCCACTCGCAGCCCCTGCAATCTCAGCAATCTCAAACGCATCACCTACCCCAGCAGCCATCTCATAATAGCCATCACCCCAGTTCGTACCACACGCAACACAAGCACCAGCTCCCACACCGGCGCCTCTCTGATGTGCGGACGTCCGGGCCTTTCACGCTCAGTCACTCCGGCACCTCGAACAGTCCGCGACATCCCGCTTCGGACGCGTACGGCGTCGGTGGTGGTGGTGCGATGAACAGCACGTCTGCGGTAATGAAACGCTCCCCGAGCCACTCGCCGCCGATCTCGTATTCCCTCGGGCGCCCGCTCAACGCGGCGCCGAGCAATGGAGCAGCACCACCGCGCCACGCGGCCCTTGGGAATGGCCAAGCCACCTATCCGGCGGGCTTGGCGACGCGCACGCGCACGCGCTGCCAGCGGCCCCGCGGGCGGTGGCAATCATAGTGCGGGCAGTCGGGACACGCGCGGTGCCCCATCGGGCTCAGGGGCGAGTGCGCTTCTTCCGGGCGGCCCGGGGAGCCCCCACCTGGGTGGGAGCAGCAGCGCCCTCGACGCGGGGTTAGCGCTACAGCCGCAGCCGCCGGCGCAGCAGGCGGGCCTGGGAGTGGGAAGTACAGCAGCGGTAGCGCGAGCCGCGGCGATGTGGGCCACGGAGAGCGTGCCCCGCGCTGGCCCCACAGGGCGGTGGGGGACGCGGTCGCCGGCGGCGGCGGGTACGGCTCCTCAGGAGGGCGGGGATGGCGGGCGAGGGGAAGCTGCTATCTGGCACGCCTTCTGGTTCTGGAAGCGGCACGGTGGGTGGCGTGGCGGGTGCTGGGGGCGGCGGATCCGCCGGGCAGCGCGGGCTTGCAGGCCTTGGGGACGGGATACAGTCGCTGCCGTCGCTCAAAGCGAGCGGGCTGTTGGACTCCTGGGGGCTGCGTCGCGCGCCGGTGGTGCGGGTGGCGGTGCTTCGGATGCGTCGCAGAAGCAGGCGCTGAAGGGTGCGCCACAGCAGCAGCAGCATACTACGCCGCGGAGGACGACGTCAACCTCCGGGAATATGCATTTAACGATATGGCAGCTTCTTCCGATGTGGCGGAGCTGCGGCCTGCACCACGCTGAGCATGCCTGTAGGCTTGCAATGGCTCGCGAATGAGTCCAGGTAGTATTCCTGATTCTTTCTCTCGTCAAGCTTATGCCTGTGCCTTTTCCCTTCCATCTTGCTTAAAGTTGATTTTTTGCTTTCTTGATGCTCTGCTCTTCTTGCTTGGGATTCACTTAGATCCTATTGTTGTATCTTTCTCAGTCATCTTGCCACCACTTCATACCCTCCAATCAACTATGTATATCTGAACGCTGTTTTATCTTACCTTGTTTTCTTGCGTGTTTGTCTTCCTATCTACTATCCTCGCTCTCCACTGTCGCATATTTCTCTCACATGCAATTGGTATATCTTGTACTCTGTTCCCTTTCAATTCATTACATCCCCATTGTCCGCTCCACCGTATATTATTATGTTGTAACGTCACCCTATCATCTTGCGGAATCCCAGACTGAGTTTAGAAGGATGTCATTGTCCATGAAGCTTTATCCAGATACTATTTACGCAGCACAATTAAGCTTGAACTTTCTTAAGATTCCGATTGAGCTCGGGATGAACTTGGGTGGCTCTCTGCAGAGAGTATTGACGACATCTTTCTTCTTCGACTGGAACACAACTTCGATCTCCTGCAACTTGGCGTCTGTCTCTTTGTCCAGGGCGGCTTGGGTTGTTGAGGTGGTGCCAGCGTGCTATACACATCGTAGATGTGAGATATGTCCAATAACACGTCAAGCGACATGGTAAACGCACCGAGGTCTCGAACGCTTTAAACTCTTGCTCCTTCGCCTTCTTGTACTCCTCTATCTCCTTCGTTGCCTCACTGCGGGCGTCCTTCAGCTTCTGAACGCGATCTACAAAGTGCCGGGCAGGCGTTAAGCTGAACAGACAGACGCGGCAGGCGGAAGTGGACGTACATTGGCGGGCCTGCTGCACGATCTTTGCCGCCTCCTTCTCCGCCTCGAGGAGGGTCTGGACGCCCTGTGATTGCTGCGCTGCCTTCAGGGTGCGGACATGTGTGAGCGGGCTTGCGCGCGTAGGGCTGGCTACCGGGGTGCGCACGGACGTACCATTGGATGTTGATTGGATGAGTGGCTCGGCTCGGTGGTGAGTGGGCGGAATGAGATTCAGACCCCGCTGCAACCATGGGAATTCAGGAGAGTTGCCGGATATGGGACTTTCGGCTTTCTTGCCTCTTCCTCCCAACCATCTCATTCCTTCGCTAAGTTCGCTTCCTGATTCTACATTATCCCGCACCCATGTCGCGCTAACTCTCTTAAACGCTGGGATGCTCTAAAATAGGTAAAATAGGACCGCTATTAAAACAATCTCCATCAGCGGCACAAGCTGCTCTCTTTTTATCAGGGCTACACAGGCCACACACGTGTCTAAACTCCGTCTAATAGCGAGGCAACTCTACTCAGCTATGCTCAGGCCCTTCAATCTTCGCTTCAATTCCTTGGACAGCCATAATGACATTCCCTCGACGTTGACACATATGAAGACGGATGTGTTAATGCCGTCAAAGGCATGTACCGGCTTTAACTCGGGCGACAGGATTTCGTGGGCTTGACCACAAGGGCTTACAGGACGGTTAATCTGACAATGTTTTTTCTACGGCCTACCAAGAACAGCCTGTGTGCTTGTCTGCCAACCAGTACTATCAGATAGAATGTCTGTGGAATCTACTTACCCTGCACAAAGCTGAATGAACTTGAACATTCTAATTGACCGGCTTGGATTGGACCTGAGCATCTACGCGTTTATCATAGATCTTGCAGGGATCCGTATCCATATCTCTTTGATTGGACTGTAGTACTTCAGGCTCACGGCTTTCATCCCATCTAGATATATCAATATGAAGAATCTTCCGCGACATGTGAACGTGTACTTTGCAGCTCGCTAATTATGACAGACCGTGGGCCGCGCTACGACAGATACCTACTGCTATTCTCCAAAGATCATCGCGAACCCAATCTTGCCCACTTATTAGCCGTCTTTCATTCAGGCTTGCAGCGAACCTGAAGATGATGTTGTGGACCAATGTGGATGCGTGTTTCCATTCTCTTTAAGCGACTATATAAGAGAATCAGGACGAAATTACTGACGTCTCGCTTATGATCTAATCCTAGATCTGTCACAGATTCATCCTGGTATTTTGGGCTCTGGGCATGAAGAAATTTTGCTTTGCCCACCCTTTCATTGGTCAAAAGGCCACGAACTTTGGCTTCGCACTAGGGGGATTGAAGTCTCGGAAGCATGTATACAAATGTCTATCGGTTCAAGAAATTCATTGATTACCATAGCCTGGATTCATCGTACTAGACGCTATCTCCGTGTCCTGGAATTGTGGCCCAGGTTCTTGAACCCAAGGAAATAAATAAAAAGTCAATGCTCATAAAGTGGACATCATTTTGTTAGCCAAAAAAATCACGGCGGTGTTTATGTCCCCGATGACCGAACACTCATCAGAATGTAGTATGAGAGTCCTGGCGCAGAGTTTCGACAGCTGCTCGCTCCTGCTCACTTGCTATCACCTTGTCGATCCGAAAATTCCGAGTGAGAATCTGCAAGGCAAGCTGCACATGGGCTGCGCGGTGTTAACATTGTCGCTTTGAGGACATAACTGGTGCGTAGAAGACTAGATACTGAGTAATCAAGGATAATTATCGCATTTGGCGACTCGGAGACTCGGTGATTCGAAATCCCATGGTCATCAAGTGTCGTATCTCAATGGAAGTTGGACGTCAGCAGCAACTTAGTTTTCTGGAGCGAACGAAGTTGCTGTCGTGTCCCCAAGTAGGATGAATGCCAAATGTAGATACTGCAAGCCCATATGAACTTCGATGATCTACAATTTCAGTCCTGGGAGATGCTAATCACATATGGCGGTAGTGCGCTTGTCACGGCCTTCAACTTTAAGGCGCTCTGGCTGCTGTAGTAGCTACATCTAGGAATGATACACGATGGGTCGTAACACTGGTTACGAGCATATTACTCACAAGCCTGGCTTACAGGCTGTGCAATTCTATTCTACAGCCTTTGAGTAATACGAAAACCGTGAATGCTTGTGAGAATATTTTGATTTGTTTATATCTTCCATGCGCTATCAACTAAGCACATAGGAGTTATTGACTTGAGAAGCGGTGCGCGCAGCGTGTGCGGGTTGCATGCTTGTATGTATGCAATGGTTGATCTAAAGATTTCGCGGGGTTTCATTGCGCCACTATAGACATATCTTCCGTAACTTCTGCGCTTACTTCTGCAACTACATGTAATAATACAAAATGGCGAGTTGAAGGAGGGTACATGGTTAGGCGCGCGGATTTAAAAATAGACCGTCCTTAGATAAGATAAGTCGGTAGCCCAAATTGGGATGGGAGGACTCAGGAAAACTTACATGGATGCTTTCCAGAACTTGAGATTCGAAACCGAGCCCAGGTCATCATTATCGATTCGAGTCCTCAGCCAAACTCTGCAGATCCCAAATCATTGATTCGTCGTTGTAACTCTGTCGATGACCTTGCCAATCCACTGCTGCTCACTCCCAACTTGTAACCGGCTCGTGAGTAGTTACAGGGATTGATAAAAACGACACTGGTGTATGGTCTGCCTCGTGAAGCTTCTCACAAGACTGGTATATATTGAGAAGCAGTATTCAATCCCCAGGAACGCCATAAGGATTCAGATTTTTCTTATAGATATCATGATAAGGCTTCAAATTTCTTTATCATGATGGGCATTTCGAAGACAACTGAACTCGAAAGCTTTCTAGCATACATCCGCCGACGTCAATTCTAACATTACTATCGTGCAATATACGAGTCCTCATTTAGGAATGTCGACCGTAAGTCTCTGAACGTTCTCTGATACGGTATGATGTCAGGTAATTACTTACTTCGAATTATTCAATAGCCCCCAACTTCAACGCAGGTACTAGTCATTGGAGGAGGCCCAGCGGGAAGTTATGCCGCCACTGTTCTGGCCGAGAGGGGCTCTCTGTGGTATTGGTACAGGCTACGCAGTTTCCTCGGTAAACCCTGCGTCCACTTCGCTATCTTCTTCCCACTCACGGGACCTAGGTATCATATTGGAGAGAGCATGTTGCCATCCATCAGGCCCTTCATGAGATTTATCGACGCCGAAGAGAAGGTTTCTTCTCATGGATTCACTTTCAAGGTGAGAAAAAACATTACTTCTGAAGCACTCAGGAGTCACTGTATTTGGAACAGCGTGGTGTAGCCACGAAGCTTCGCCAGGACAAGAGAGAAGGATGTGAGAGCTCCGATCGTGATCTATCTTTGGCGATACAACGCATCTGACCAGAATTCATAGACTCGGATTTCATTGCTATGGGCCATGATAAAGGGGCTTGGAATGTGGTGAGTCTAGTGTCTTTTTTATGCGGTTTTCAATACTCTTTAATATTTCATCCTTTTGTTGATATACACCAATTCTAGATTCGCTCAGAATTCGACGACTTGTTGCCACTGCTGAGCAATGCTGTTTCTTTTGGAACAGCCTATTGTGAACAGTTCCAAGGCTGTTCCGAAGTTTTTTGAACAGCCTTGGACATCCTATGCAACAGGTTCAAAATATACTTTTTCGGCTGTTTTCACGGACATGATCACCTCCAGCAGTGTGCTTTCTCATGCTTCTAAATGCGGTGCGATTGTCCAGCAGGAAACAACAATCAAGGAGATCCGGTTCGATTCTCATGCCGCCAACAGACCGGTGGCTGCGACGTGGAACAAACCGGATGGAAGAAGAGGTGAAATAGCTTTTGATTATCTTGTTGACTGTTCAGGCAGGAATGGGATCATGTCCACCAAGTATCTCAAAAATAGGACACTCAACAAGAGCTTGAACAACTTGGCGTGCTGGGGATACTGGGAGCAAACTGAATGTTACATGCCCAATAGCACCGAGAAAATGCTATATGGTAGAAGCTCTGATGGTGAGTTCACCCACATTCTAAAAGCACGTCCAGACCGATAAGGAAGATAGATGAATCCGGATGGGTGTGGTTTATTCCGCTGCATGATGGATCTAAATCTATTGCATCGTCATGGACAAGCAAATATGCTTGAAAAGAGGATGTGTATACAAAATCTGCAAAAAATGGCCGACAATCGCTGGAAGACTTCTATTTGAACGAATTGAAGAGGGCGCCTGGGGTAATCAAACTCATAGGAAAGGTACACTGCGTAATCAGGCGAACAGATGCAGTAAGATGGGGAATGATCAAAGCTATGCGGCCAAAGTTATGCAGGAGATCACTTCCGAATCGCAGGCGATGCTGGAGGTGGGCGCTTATTCACATAATTTTGAGCGCTTGAAACTTACATGAGTCAAAAGCATTCATCGACCCTTTTTTCTCCTCTGGTGTCCATCTTGCATTTACCGGGGCACTCTCAGCAGCCATCACTATATGTGCGGCTATCCGTGTCTCTGTTGCGAGTCGGAAGCGGGCCTGTGGCATGATGCGAAAGTGGGTTCTGCATATACCAGGTATCCAGATCATCACTTCCAAAATATTTACCTGCATCAATCAATTGACTTCCTTATATGTAGGTTCCTCCTCGTTGTGTTGGGACATACAAACAGATGCGGAATCAGCATTTGCCCATCATGTCAGATGTGGATGAGGACAACTTTGATGGAACATTTGATTTGATTCAGGTTAACCTAGGCTGCCGATTCTTATTGATCGACTCGAACCTAATCTGGGGGATGTGCTAAGTTATTCAGGAACCGCTGATGTCGGCCAGCCACTCTCTAAGATGAGTTGCAAGTGAGTATGTATTTCATGCACAAGTATCACCTGCTTAAAACTTGAATGTGAACATGGACTTCTGCCAACATATTTTCGCATCTACAACGCCAGAATGTACACTGCAGTAGAGCCAGGTATGTAACACATTACCTGCCTATTTTTTTCAGCTCAACTGTATATCATCTACTAGAATTCTCCGGAACTGCTCTCTCCAAACGGACCTATCATGACCTCCGCGGAGCTCGACCGCATCCTCGATCCGGGAGACATCGAGCGAAGCTAGTGTTTCTGAATTAACGCTCGCAAAGCTATTCACCGATGTACAGCGCGACGGTAGACTTTGGAAAGGAGTGTCATCGCGGGTTGATTGCGGTTATGGAACGCGGAAAGCTGAGCTTAGTGGGAAGGAGCTGATATACAACTAACGCCAATAACTGGATTGAAGGATTGCGATACGAAGGACTCAATAGACTCCATGATTACTAGAATTCGAAAGATATTTTGACGCAGTTAAACTGGCTGCAATACCACTATCATTTTGTCGATCAATGCCAAGACATATCAGGCGCTTATTTGTGACTTTGAATGGATTTATTTAATTCTCAGATGTTAGTACAAATTAACAAGTCAGAGCAGAAAGGCACCAGTGTCCTTCGATGATACATGAGTATATACACATTAAAAAATCTTCTAAAACAGGCCATTGAACCATGCAAACAACCCCCGGCCACTATGGTCATCCTCATCGTCACCGTCGCTTCCTCTAGACTCTTCTCCCTCATTGTCTCTAACTTCAGTACCCCGTTGTCCATCCTGTGTGATTCCGGATGCGCCAGACGACCCGGATGAGACAGAATGTCCGACACTGATAACCCTCCCTCGCCCGTCCGTCGTGAACTCGCTGCTCTTGCGCTGTATTGCTACGGGAGCAGGCGGACGTGGAGCTTCTTCCTCGTGCTTGTCGCTTACATCAGAGCGCGACTCCAGTTGGTGGTCAGACACCTCTGGCTCCGCAAAAGACGCTGAGGCAGGAAGCTCGGGCCCACCGATGCTGATCACACGCCCACGGCCGTCCGTCGTGAATTCCTGCTGCACGCTCGCCTTGCGCTCGACCTTGCGCGATGGCGCACCTTCTGGCGGTATCAACGCAGGTCCTGGTTCCAACTGCACTGTCGACAGCGGTGGTCGGCTCACGGGCGCATTATGTACAGATGGTTGTCGACTAGGAGCGGAGACAGAAGGTAGAGTGCTGGTAAGCGGCGGCGGGCTGTCGCTTTCGCTGTCGGTGTCCGCATCGCGGTGCTGGTGCCACATTGGATGTTGGGATTGCTGCAAATTTGCCACTGGCGGCGGCGATGAAGACGCTGATGATGAAGGTAGAGGATCATGATGTGGAACCGGCTCCAGCGGAGGCATCGGTTCATCGTCATCGTCATCACTGTCCTCCGGCTCATCCATCCTCAGGATATTCTCCGCCCACTCCTGGAGACTTATCGGCCGATCACTTCCTCCCCCTGGTGATCCCGGAGAGGACGCGACCGGCGTAGATCTATTCGCACTCGCACTGGCGCCCCCACTTCCGCTTCCGGACCGGTCAACAACAGTGCTAAAGCGCGCGCTCGAGCTCGGTCGAGGTTCTGTCGTTTGCATATGCGATCGCGGCCTCAATTCAGGAGCTGCTGCACCCAATGCTGCATCCAACGGGATGCCAAACAGCCGGAAGAACAGGTTAGTATCAAGCGAATCATCCTCGTCGTCTTCATCGTCATCGTCGTCGTGGAACCCGCCATCCGGGTCATCGGTTCCGGACCCATCGTTATCTTCCTCGTCACTTGAATCTGAGACGACCTGCAGCGCAGGCATTGAAGTATCCGAGTCATATCCAGCACGTGCACGCGTTGGTGAGCGGCGCGGTCGTTCTTCTGGGATCAGCATTGGCGGAGGTTCGTCGTCATCAGAGTCTTCGTCAGCGTCTGCGACGACGGCAGTGCCATTTCGTGTTGTCGTCTGTTGCGATCTGGCTGCCGATGCTCCTGGGGCGCTTGCCCCAGTCGGTGGAGCGGCTGGAGCGGCTGGTTGGTCTGTGCCTAGCTGGTCACGCAATATATCCATCTGCGAGAGCGATGAGTCTCAGATAAAAAGACAAAAAAAGATGAAGCTGTATAGATTATACTCACCAGATGCATCAAATGGAGCATATCATCTGTTTCTGGTGGGCGAGGGATACCAGCATTTCTCGGTGGACGAGATGCATCAGGACCACCACCTATTCTGTTATTCCCATTCCTTGCTGTGCCCGCAGTGTTGACTGGGGTGCACCGTTCGCACTAGGTGGGGCTTGAAACCGATCGCGCAATGTCCCGACACGCGTTCTTAGCGCATCCAACGTCGTCGTCAAGAGCGCATCGTGGAGAACCTGACCCTGGCGCAGTGTTGCAGACGCTCGGTTGGCATATGTAATGTTCCGGAGTTGGTTGAAGTCCAACCCCCCGAAAAAGGGAAGGACCGTTTCGCCATCAAAGTCGAAACCACCCAAGAAGTTGAAGGTATTGTGAGACCCACCGCGGCGCGCCGCATGGTAGCGCTGGAGGAATAGTCAGGAATGAGCACGTTCCCAAAAATAGAAGAAACGTACTCTCAGAGATACTTCTGCGCCGTCCTTGAACTCGTGTAACGTCCCATCTTCCTTCTTATGTTGGTAGAAACAATCTTTGCCAAATGGACAAAGTGGTTTGTTCTTGTCCTTTAACAGCGATTTCTGGAAATATCGGCATTGCACCTTCGCCATACTCTCGCGGTATGCCTCGATAGTCTTGAGCTTTTCAGGGGAGCCATCGCGCCAGAACTTGCTTGAAGGCGTGATGAAACGTGAAGATTCACGGCACATCGGACACTTCTTAGTGTTTCCAGATTCAATAACACTTCCGGGCTTGTTACTGGGGTCACGCCACTGCTTGATGCACTATACGGATATGATTAAAGACGACGCGGGAAAAGAGTACGGCTGGAACCTACGTTTATGCAGAAGATATGGCTACATCCGGCTATAAAGCAAATGAGTCAATGTGTAAGGGTATTACGAGAATGAGGATAAACGTACACAGAAGTCCATAGATCATTGGCTTCTCGAAGCAAATAGAACATAAATCATCCTCCTGCTCGAGTGTATCAGGAGCCCTCGCTTTATCCTTGGGTTCAGTGTGTTGAAACCAGCACTTGTCGCCATGTTTACAAAAGCCTATATAATCAAATAATGGTTAGCACCACATTAGACACAACAGAAATACAAAACGCGACGCTCTCCAATAACAACTCAGCTTCAACAGCCAGAAATGTACACTTAATGAAATATAGCAAGGTAAGACCTACCTTGGACGTAGAATTTACACGTCTTGGAGCTATCGTACGGTGTGAAGACCGGTGGCTCGCCCTCCTTTGGCGGTTCAGAATGCAAGAACTTGCATTTATCCTTCGCGTAGCACCCACGGGGATCGGTGTAGTATTTGCACACCCCGCGCGCTTTGGAAGTAACAGGTCGGACGACTGGTGATGATGTAGAACCAGCTGATGAAGATGAGGCCGCAGCAGAGGGTATAAAGGTATTCATAGAGGCCATCTGGGCATAGCTGTCAGTTCTGATATATGTGGGCTCGAGACGGGCGATGGTAGTGGTTTGGATAAAGAGGAACGTAACGGATGGGGGAACTGGATTAGGGAGCACACGTGAAGTGTTACCTAAATTCGTGACTCCGACTTGGCGTTCAACTTTGTTCCTCTCCCGCGGGCCTCATCATGTCGCAAAGGCTACTAGGCAGCGTTCTAGTAAGAAGACACCTAAACGCCCAATTTTTTTTCTCGAGCATTGCAACCTCTACATGTTTATTTGTTCTTTCAATAGTTTTGTGCTCGGCGCGCACAAATCAGCTTTCTTTGGAACCGAGCGATAATAACCCTCAGGCTATGGGGCTACGGCCTTTTTTCAACGGAACAAACAACCCAGAAATTTTATTTCGCGAGCTTCCTGGAGGTGATACTACCCAATCCGACTTTCCTGGACTAGTGGACTCGATGGACTTTTCTTTGGCAGCTGTAGTACCGCCTCAGTCAATGACTGTCATTCTCCCCATCATTTCTGGCACTTTGCATAACACGCAGTATTTGCTCGCGCCTTTTCTGCATCCACTGGAGCGTATTCGCGAGGTCATCGTTATTTGTCCGGATGCCATCGCTTTGGATGTCCGTCGGAGGCTTCAAAAGACTTTTGCTTCTCAAGGCTCCCCCGATCATCCAGACATCTCGCTGCGTCCGTGGCAAGGTCACTTGGATATCAATATCGCTGTTCTTCGATCCTCTATTGACTCCTCTTCGGACTGGGTTCTTATTATGGATGAGTCAGGTCTGACTGACTTGTCACAACCGACGAGGGATGCTCTTTTGAACCCACCATGTGTAACCCTTCCTTTTGGGCCCAAAGGCGTCGCGCATTCGAGCATTTATCGCTCTAATACATTCAATTTTGGCAGAGCACAACCGGCACACTCGCTGCGTCCTCCATTTGTGGTGCCTTTGTCTCTCATGATTTCTGTTTATAACGATATGACTGGTATTACTCTCGATCCCTGGCTCGACCTGGCCAAACGCATATCCCGCCACGAGAGAAATGATGAAATAGGCGGAATACTGATATCAGTGGACACAAAAGTAGAAGAGGAAATCTATCCTTCTGCGGAACTTGGCGACATACCAATTCCAACTGTACCTGCATCACCTCTTCCCGACTGGAAATCAAACCTGCCAACATCTCAGCCGATATTCATTCCATTTCGCTTTATCTTCCTCTTACCAACACGCGAAGATCTGCGTTCTGTTGCTCCTTTGATCTGCAAAATGAAATTTACACACAAGCGCGCACGCATCAGGTTGCTAATCTATGATGAACTCTACGACAAAGCCACTCTCACTCTCGACTGGGAAACCGAATTCTTCGAAACCTATCGATGTAGCATCAAATACAACATTTTAACCGGCCGTATTCCACTTTCCTTCGCCAAAAGTGGGAGCTCCTTGCTTTCTCAATGGCTCGATAGTGACCCCGCACTTGTTGACGTTGTGTTCTCCCTCTCTGAACGCGACCATTTAGTCAGTTTTCTGGATGTCAACTTCAAGATCTTATTTTCGGAAGCAACCCATATCCGCATACCCCGAGGTGATCTGACAAACACCGAATGGATGTCCTCGCTGACATTAACAGAGTGGAAAAGTACAGATATCCATACTCGGAATTTATAATTCCTTGCTGACTGATATCAACACAGGCTGGCACCGTCCCCGCATCGACATCAGCATCATAACCAAAGACCGGCCCCAATCCCTCACGCGCCTCATCGCCTCGCTCACCAACGCGCGCTACTTCGGCGACCAGCTGGATCTGCGCATCAACATCGAGCAGGACTGCGACTCGGACTCGCTGCGCATCGCCGGAAATGTCACCTGGCCTTTCGGGCGGGTGTTCATCCACCACCGCGTTGTGCACGGCGGTCTGCTGCCGGCGGTGGTGGAGTCGTGGTATCCGCGGGATAATCATTCGTATGGCCTGCTGCTCGAAGATGATATCGAAGTGTCTCCGCTGTACTATGCCTGGCTTAAATGACTCTGTTACGATATCGGTATGCTTCAACTGGACACTCACTTTTCGTACCTGCGCTAATGGCTTGACAGGTACGGAGATCCGAACAACACAACGCCTCGCATGTTCGGCATCAGCCTGTACCAGCAAAAGCACCTCGAGCTGCCCATGGAAGGCCGCCAGCCCTTCAACCCGCGCTCTCTCTTCTCCAAAGCCGGCTCGCACACCCCATCACGCCGTACCTCTCGCAAGTGCCCTGCAGCTGGGGCGCGATCTACTTCCCGGAGCACTGGCGCGAGTTCCACGACTACCTCGCCGTGCGCCTCGCGGAGCGCGTGCTGATGATCGAGGACGAGGTCGTGCCGGACGTGCGCTCGAACCACTGGTCCAGGTCGTGGAAGAAGTTCTTCATCGAGCTCGTTACCTAAGGGGTTACGTGATGCTTTATCCGAATTACGAGGACTTCGTGTCGTTGTCTACGAACCATCTCGAGGTGGGGTCGCATGTCAAGGTCCGCTCGCCCGAGAAGCAGGACTTGTTTTTGCTGCCGTGATGCAGCCCACGCTCCGCGGGAGAGCTCGAAGCTACTGGATCTTCCGAATCATACTTTGCCATCTTTGGAAGAATGCCCGTCTTGAATCTCACTGGTCATCTCACCTCTCTGGACGAACTCAATGAACAAGGCCACAAACGGCGTGTCTCGCTTCTAAACTGCGATTCCGCTTCTGATTTGTATAATATACGATCTCTTATGTGTGTCAGCGATACTTTAGCACGTGGACTATTTACTTAGATGGATAGGTAGGGGAAAAATAGAGATCGTGGTAGTAGAGGTCATCGCGTCGTAATCCGAAAGAAATAATAAAACATTACATAGCAATTTGAGAACTGTCTAGGTTGACTGCATGCAAAAAGAGATTGACGTTGGCCAGGATAGTTTGTCGCTCGTCTTCATCATGGACCAGGCCTTTGTTCACGCGAATAACGTTGTCAGAATTTTTTCGCGCAGAGATCCGACTAGGACATGGTGTTGTTCGATAGCACCGTGCAGAGCCAGGCAGCGAGGAATTGCCAGACGGGCTGGTCGACGATATCGATAGGTATAGGGTGGTGAATTGGGTCGGGGTTGATGACGCGTTGGGATGGGAAAAGCATGAGAAGGTGAGGAGCAAGGAGTTGGAAAGGTGGTCAAACATCAGTCGCCTACGAAATGAAGCCAATCATGACGAGAAAAAGAATGCAAGAAACGCACCATTGTTGACTCTCTCAATTGTGGGCGCATCTGTCAATCAGAAGTCGCGATCGTTTGCTTGATGACCTCCACCCGACTCAGGAACAAGGTTAACAATGCCAATCCAGGCTGGCGTCAAATCAGTATCTGAATCTCTCCTCAAAAAGGTCAATACATACTTTTGTTTGTGCGACAGCAACAATATTACTGCGATCCAACAACAGACCGAGGAGACCAGTGACCAGGCGAAGATTGCCACGGACACCACAGGAAGGATGCTCTGCATGACGCTGCCCAAGAAGGCCTGAGTCTGGCGATCAACATCAGAGCGCTCTTGCGTGTCCTTGACGGAGTCCAGATAGGCGCTGTTTTACGACATCCAGCTGGCTGAAACAAGCCACGAGTAACGTAAGAAGGGTGAGCATCCGTTGGCTGTTGAGATGGCGCGTAAGACGTGGCAGGATTTCTTTCCCTTTGTGGGTGTGAGGAGAGAGATGAAGGGGTGGGGATCGCTTCAAACAAATATATCAGGCATGTGTTTTTTAACGGTATGCGATGATACACACCTCGTTTCAGAGGAACCATAACCTCAGCTCGGTCCAAGGCTGTCGACGAGAGCGTCATACTCTTGTTTCCTATAACGAACGTTAACGGAAGAATTGCATTATTGAAAAGGAACACTTTACCATTTTCCGAAGCCTCAACTTCTTCCTGTGGAGGCTGATCTCGCCTCAACTGTTCAACCTGAAGCACGGCATCGTATAGCTCCTCAAGAATAACGAGCACTTGCCGCTGCGACAGCGGCTCTTGCTTACAGACCATCGGTCTAACAAAAAACAAAAAAAACAAAAAAGTCAGATGGCAGCTGATAATACAAACTAGAAACCGATCTTACATCGCAGCGGAGCCCAAAGCCTCGCGTCCAAGTTTTGCGGCCTCTTTCGCAGCGCCTTCAGGGTGATGATGTCCAACGTTTTTGCCGATATGGGAGTTTGCCGTGGCATGCGACAGTGTAGGCGATGCTCCTGCGCCGCATCGACCTGAGAAGCTGTCGAGGGGCTGCCTTGTAGCTGCGACCAGATGTTTTACCAAGAGCACCTTGAAGACTGTGGACGGCTGAAACAAAGGCATGTCAATCGCCATGGTCTCGAGAATAAAAGAAGAGAGAAAAAAAATACCGTGCAAGCCCTTTCCTCCTCCCTCTTCCTCGCATTGCTAACGATTCGCTCGACTTGTTGCTCCATGCGTTGCATCGCGCTTGGCCTACGATTGCCGCCTTTGGAGGCCAAGCCAAGGCCGATTCCACCACCAGAACCGAATTTGATCACTCGCTCGTCCTGAGACTGCAGGCCCATCCGCGATCGCATTATCGCGCCGTACACCTGGGCGTAGAAATCGTCTGCATATGGATCTTGAGTGACGAGCTGCGACACTTGGATGCGGGTGATGAAGTCCTTGTCCGATTGCGTCATAAGGTCATTGTACCGTGCCTGAAAAAAAATAAGAAGAGCAGAATGATGAGCGTGGGCACTTGGAGTATACATAGATGAGTGAATAGAACTGACCATATGGGCAATTTTAGCAGCCTTTCTACGCCGTTTCTCTTCCATCTTTTCAGCCTCCAAGATCTTCCGCATGGCCTCGACTCTCAAGGCTTCCTGTTCTGCCTGCGAGTCCCGCCAAAGTCAGTATGAGCGAGATCGGCAAGAAGGCGCTGTTGCAATTGTGTGGCCTGAGATTGATATGGAGCTGAGCCTCTTGCACAGGAGCAGCATACTGTTGATTGGCGACAGCAGGAGATTGCGATCGTTGCCTATTCCGATATTGCTGCTGCTGTGTTGCTGTTGCTGCTGCTGTTGTTGTTGCTGCTGCTGCTGCTGAAGCTGTTGCTGTTGAAGTTGTTGGAGCTGCTGCTGCTGCTGCTGAAGCAAGAGCTGTCGTTCTCTTTCCTGGGCCTGTACTTGAGATTGATGGAGGAGCTGAGCTTGCGCAACCTGTAATTCCGCCTGCGTATATCCCGCAGGACGCCGGATGTAAGGCGATCCGCCGCGACCTCTATCAAGATCGATAGTATGCATTTGGCGTTCCAATTCCTCCAATCTGAGGTGTTCCTGAAGCTCCTGCAAGCGTTGATGCTGCTGTTGTTCCTGCTGCTGTTGGAGGCGCAAAATCTGGCGCTGATGTTCGAGGAAGCGAGGTGATTGCGAGGAGATCATGCGAGGCGGTGGCGTCCTTTGCTGCTGCTGCTGTTCTCTGAGAAGCCTCTGACCTGACTTTGCTCCTGCTGCTGCTGTTGCTGTTCGAACAATAAGCGCTGACGAACTTCTTCCTCGCGGAGACGCTGCTGTTGTTGCTGTTGTTGCTGCAAGAGCTGCGCCTGCAAAAGCTGCTGCTGCTGTTCTTGAAGCATGCGTTCTTGAAGCTGTTGCTGTTGTTGCTGCTGCAGTAGTAGATATTGCTGTTCCCGCTCGCGTTCCCTTTCTCGCTCTCGCTCTCGTTCTCGTTCTCTTTCCCGCTCTCGCTCCCGTTGCGCATTCGCTAGCATCTCTGCCTCGATATCCTGCAACGTGCGCACCTGGGTCGGAGGTCGACTCTGTCCCAAGCTATGACCGAGGCCCAGAGACGGAGCATTATTGGCAAAGGGCGAGAACTTGGAGCCTGGAGTTGGCAGAGGCCGGAGACGCCCTTGCATGTCGGTGACGCGAACGGAACTGTTGATGCGGGGAAGAGCGGAAATGGGTGAGTGGTCATGCCAGATGGACTCGAGGAGTTGTGGCTACAGTACGGGATGCTATGCGATTAAAGTATGACATTAGCTGCAATGGAGATAACGGTATACTAAATGGAACATACCCGTCTGAGCAGGTCGCGAAGGGGCCTGTGCGGTGGCTCGTGTCTCTCCTCTCTCCTCTGTGGTTGATCCTGAACTCTCTCCTGCGCTCCTTGTTTCCATTGCTGCTGCTGTTGCTGCTGGGGCCCTTTGGGATATCTGGCAAAGCCTGGTTCGAAAAGTCGAAATCTTTCCCTGATACTGATATAAGCAGAAACCAATAATGAAACGTCAAGGATATGTACCTATAGGACCAGCAGATCCAAAAGTCTCGTCGTTCAAGTCATCGCCACCTTCCTGAAGAATATCACCAAGGCCGTCATAGCTGTCCTCGCCCCAAGTATAAACAGCGACATCTTCGGGACGTTCGAGCTGATCGCGAGCCAAGTCGCGCTCTTGCAGGCCGAAAAACGCCATGGAGGCGTGGGGAGTAGGTAGAAGAGTAAGTTCGTGTCGCTAGCTGGACGATAATTTTTCCTCAAGGCTCAGGATGTGATGGGCGACGGCGAGGTGCTGTAATCATTGCAGGGTCTCTGACTAGGTATCCGCCAAACACGACCAACCCCATCATCTAATCTAATCTAATCGTATACAACACTACACGTACATACACCTATTTACACTTTTACACTTCCGCTACTTCTGCTAAAAAGTCCAACAGCGTGCTCGAGCTCCACGCCTGCGTGTTGCAAGAGTCTCTACAGTACATTCCGTTTGCGTTCGTGAGCTCTGGAAGGCCCTTCCACGGATCCGTCGCCACATGTTTTCTAGGGATGACCAAAATTTGGTGAATAGTGTAGTGTCTCGTGGCGGTCCTAAATCCTGCAATCAACAACCAAGTTCCACTAAACAGGGAAAGATACCCACATCCTTTCCCTTTCCAACCCTTGTGTCGAAATGCAGATACGCTCGAGGAAGTATCCTAGTGGCCATCCCCATTCCGGTCCCTGCATACCCCTATCAGCACAATTCGATCACGAATGACTCTTTACTGCTTACATTGTGATAGTTCAGCCTTTCGCAACCGAAGGTCATCCGAGTCATTCGAGTTGTCATAATTCGGGCGATATTGGAAATCATTGGGATCCAAAGTTTCATCCCGAGTGGTGCGCGCAAAACCTGATCCGCCAATTGTAGGGCGCCCAACGCATGTCGTTCATCGAACAATTCCGGTGCAACCGTCATCGCAATCGGGAAATTGCAACGGAACTGATAATCTGCCCATTCATGGGAAGGACCCGACCCATAGACGTCCTTATAGATGCCACGACGGTTGACCAGACTCGATTGATACGGTACTCGCTGTCGGACAGTCGATCTGAGGTCATCACACTCGTCAGACGATGAGCATTGCACAAATTATCACAAAACTCACCCGAAGGCACATAATAACATTTCTCGAACGATTTCTGGATCAAATCCGACCATTCCCGATACGTGACAAGTTTCTTCTGGCCTTTAACTATCTTCAAGTCAGCGTCCGTTCATAGGCAGAAAAATTGATAATGACTCACTTCACTTGAACGCCCTTGAACGGGAACTTGCCGCGACTCGAAAGCTCCGCCAACCACCTAAGCGTACTCTTCAACAAGCCCGTAATCTCAATCGGTGCGCCATCTCTCGGCGTCCCAGGAACACCCTTCGTGCCCGCCTTGACCGACTCGCCCATCTTGTCCATCCACGTCCCGCAATTATGTCATTCCCGCCCAAAATTAGCCCCGTCTCCCAATCCACCTCGATGTCAATGTTGAACCCAGCGTCCTTCATCTGCATATCGAGATTCGGACCTGCGTTGTATTCTCTAAAGTGTATCCTTCGGCGTGGCGTGTAGATTTCCTGAATAATCTCAGCGAGGCTGCTGGTATGCGCATATGCCCGAGGATCGTCCCAAGGCACCCAGGTATCGTCCAATGGGAAGCGGCGCTTGACTGGCTCTGCTAGAATCGCTATGCCCTCTGGAGCGCTCCTTGCATAATCCTGGATATTCTGCAGCATCCACCAAGGAGAATCGCGAGAATTATACCTAGAATACGATCATCTCGTCTTCCGAAAAATAAGGTAGATGAGCATACCTAGGACTCCGTACAGAATCCAACAAATTCGGGATCAACCCATGCTTCAACGTCGACGCAAACGCCAATATGTGCGCCTTGGCAGCCTCGAAATTTCCGGTCGTCAAGAACAGTCCACTCAACGAGATGAACACATCGCGGCCCCAGCAACGTGCCCAATTCGTGGTGAAATGGGGAAGACCAGCCGCCAACGACGGGGTCGATTTGCCAGGGTCCAGCGACGCGGACTTGACCTGCCCGTACATTTGCACTGCCGTCAACGCAAGATCGTGGGTGAATGCATGCCCAGAGGCTACAAAATCGGAGCATTGTTCGACAACCGCGCGACGAGCGGCCTTGTATGCCTCAGACACGACGATGCCAAAGTATTTGGGACGCATATAATTCGGCACTGTCTTCTTTACGCGATCAAAGCGCTCCTTGAACCATTGAGCGGGCTTCGCGAGTTTCGGGAACACATCTACCTGACTAAAGATCGAAAAAATTGTCAGGAAAATACTAACGATTGGAGATCACAACGAAAGACCCACTATGACAACCTCTCATGAACATAGTCCAACGCCCAACTTCCCTCCCTCAAATGTCCACAAAGCGGATGGCCAAGATCGTTATAACGCATGACATGCCGAAGAGGGTGCATCCAGCCCTCAAGGCCGCAATACACCATCTTTCCAAGTCCAGGCACCTCATATGCGCCAAATTTACCCGCCGTAGCGTCCCTCTCTTCCACATCCGCGCGGTGCAGAATGACGTTCAAATCCACAAGGTCCAAGTCCGCGAAAGCCTCCTGAGCACCCGAAGCACAGAACGTGTCAAGATCGGCATCGTGCGCCTGGAGCTGTGTCTCGAAGATCATGATGCTTCCAGGAGGGAAATATTCTGGGACAACGACTTCCGCGTACGGTCCTTCGTGGTCGAGTCCCTGAGGGACAACAACGGGTGGCATCTCCTGCAACTTCGAAGGAAGGCCTCTGAGCAGCTTCTCGTCTTCTGGGATATCATATGAGGTGACGTCGATACTGGCTCCAAGGACGAATCTCGCTCTTGTTCTGCGCAACTTGAAAGGCTCAACTACGAAATTATGAGAAAAATGTAGGTCAATCATAACATCTAGCTTACTGTGTCCTCTCGCTTTCGATCCTTTATGGAATGCGGTATGAGCAACGAGTAAGTACCCTCTTTGCGTAACGGGCTGCACGCGATGAAGTACGATGTACTAAAGCAAATTGAAAGTCAGATAGTATCAACAAGCAGAAGTAACAGGAAACTCACATCGTTCTCCTGATGTACATGTCCCTCCTCATATCCATTGAGAACCATCTCTAGATGCAGCTCATTCACCACCCTCTTTACTTTCGCAATCCCACTGCCCTCTCCAGTATTCGTCACCTCGTACCTTCTCTTCTCCTGCACCAAGTTGAGAAGCTTAGGATACAAATCATCAAAGCCCTTCACGCTCCCAATGGCACTGTAGCTAAAGGCGACCAGTGCGGCGGTGGACAGCGCATCTTCCGCGGACCGCTTGTGCAGCGGCGGCTCGTTATCGTGGGTCTGATCGTATAGCAACGCGTGCGGCATATCGCCGTTCAACGGGTGGATAATTGCCTTTCTGATGGGCCCTTTCCCTGTAGGGCTGGGGATGTCTTCCTTCGACAGCATACAGGCGGCATCCATTGAGCCTACCGGCTTGCCCACGCCATGCCTGTAGAGCAGCCTCGACAACTCCTTAGGATCCCACCCGTTTCCGCTCTCCCTGATCAGGCTGTTGACCCCAAGCTCGCGGACGAACATCAGATCCATGTCCTCGCTGCCCGTGAAGAGCTCCGCGCAGACGTACAGGTCAGGACACACAACGCGTGCCGCGTCAAGCATCCGCGTGCCGACCGCAAGGGGGGTGGAGTGGCAGTTGTCGATGCGGAAACCGTCGAACACGCGGCCAGGCTCGAGACGTAGGAGTCATGTGTCCCCACAACCAAGGGTTGTCACTTGGCTGTCGCCGTAGCGCAATTTGACGCAGTCGCCCCATACATGACTTCGCGTCGCAGATATGCCTTGGAGGGTAAGAGTGCGAAATTTTGCAGCGGTCGGCGTTCCATATCCATCCGTTGTTCGCTAACGAATAAACGAGTGGGTCTGCGTCAAGGTCGGCGCGAGACGCGTGAAGTAGATTTCCATCAGCGGGTTTCTGGAAAGAAAAATCAGCGCAATAGAACTTATAATAAGTTAATGACGTACTTCTTTGTGATTTCTCCCATCCGCGGTCCATTTGGATCCAATCTTGCGTACTTCAAACGATTCCTCACATTGCCAATCGCAGCCTCTATATCGGATTCCCATTCCTTATACAGCGGCACATTTAAGACTTCGATGATGTTGACCCATGCATTTGCAAGCGCTTCTACGTCCTTGATTTCCGTGAATGCAGCCTGAACGAAACCGGCTGCCACCGCGCTCTCTACGTGGACTCCAAAGCGCGAAGCTAAGCGGCCTAGTCCAGTGATCTTCTTCTCTGAACGCAAGATGTCCGCCAAGTCACCTCCATCTTTCCCCTTACATTGGGACCAGTCCAGGCTTCTACGTTGCCAGAAGTTAAAGCCGAGCGGATTGAGTCCTTCTCGCGCTTAGGATCCAACACATAGTACTGCCATAGATTAAGTCCCCGAACGACCTTGTCGAAGGCTGCGATGAGGACATTGACGTCATTCTCGGATGCGACGACGGTGGGAAGGCCCCTGGATGCAAGCGAGCTGGAGAAATCGATAATCGCCGAATCAAGTTCGAATGCAGGCGTCAGATGCGGTGTGTTCGCGGGACTGAAGCCTGCTTCCGGATGCTCGTTCAGCCAAGGCGTGTCATTTGCTGTATGGTTCAGCACGACATCGGTCAGACTTAACAATCCATATTCCTCGCGGGCAACCTTCAGGATCTCCACGACCTTCTTCCTTCCCTCTTCCTCTTTAAGATTGGCACCAAAGAGGCTGGAATCGTACGCCAGTTGACTGCGAATAGAGTATGGACTATCGCTCTCACCGCGTTCTTGAAGAGGAGTATAATGGAGCATTGTGTATCCCCTTTCCTTTGCTTCATTGAAGTGTTGTCTCCATTCATCTACGGGGCCCATCCACTTAGACACCACGGTAAGGATAGAGAGACCATCGAGAGGTAGATTGACGAGTTCGTCTTTGAGAATGGCGCCTTCCTTAGGCGGGAGTACACTGAGGTCCTTATCTAGGATAGGAGATCTCGCTTTGATTTTGAGAATGGGGTCGATATTGAAATAACCCTCCCGACCCTTGATACGCCCCCATTGGTTCCAGTGTATTCGATCCAATAATAAACGCTCCAGCGTGTGAGATAGGCAGATCAACTTGAATAGGCTTCGAGAATTGTTGAGGCAGTCTGATGAAAACGCGTCAGAATGGTGAGCGCAATGCGAAGTTCCAAAACGCACTTTCGCTCGCAAAACTTGTCGCGCGCAAACGCTCCCCATCAAGAGGAAGTTGGTCTTGAACACGCCGTTTCGTGCGCAGGTGTCCCCGCTTGAATGGAGACGCGTAATATATAGGGGATATACGCCGGTGGAAGGCGGATGTACTAGCGCGCAACCTGGATCAGGATAAGATCATAGTTCTGGGCAGAGCACATACCGAAAGGGGCTTGCTAGGACCACCATCTGGATCTAGACATAGTTCATAAACTTTGATAGGGGTTTCGCCAGGCAGAGCCTCGGATTGGAAGAACTCTATCCCTTCATCTGCGGGGGTCTTCAGGGCAGTGGTTGTAGTTGGACTGGACGATGATGGCGAGCTGGATGATGTCTTTGAGCGAGATATCTGTATGGTAGGCTTTGGGCGTCCATCGGCGGGTTCTTTTCTTTGCTCATTGGGCGTGGTGGGTAAAGGACAAGATTGGGACAAGGGGATTCAGCCCAGTTCAACTTAAGCGAACCCCTGCAGGTATGACATCAGCAGTGGGACCGCCGTGTCAATGACACGGGATTTGATCCCATTCGGAAATAAAATGGACTTAAATAGTTATTTACCAGCCACAGTTAGCCAGGCACGAATCGCTATTATTCGTAGCTCTTCACTAGATGTACTTGTTACCCGTACCAAATTTCTTCTCTTAACAAGACAAAAAGCGATGATTTTTGGGCAAATCTTCTTTGTACAACCAGGATGATCGGGACACCATTTCTAGATAGAGTTTTTGAAGATCTCTTGAAATTCCAATTGACCAGTCTCTCAATGCATGACGTACGGGAAATGTACTCCACTCACCCCAGCGCTAATCCTGCTATAAAGTAAACTTTCTTTTCGCAACATGATCATAATTTTGACTGTGAAAGGTCACCAAATCCCGTCTTCGTAGTATATTAATATTTCCCTGGCCTTTATTATACTGCTTGTTTATAATATACTCGCCTTGATTGCTATTACTTGCAAACTCTCGCGGAACACATATGTGGATTACAATCTCAGCCAGGGTTTTCGTATGGCTGTCTTTGGTGATTATCTACCGATTTTCTCGAAGGGGTCACTTCAAGATGGTCAGATGTATTATCTGTGGGGCGTTACTTTGTATGTTATCAGATCTATTACCATGAGGAGCCATGAGGTCGTCTTCTCGACTAACTTCTAAGTAGCCGAATGCGCTTTAATACCACGGCAAAGACATCACATGGGCCAGTGATCCCGCTTTCCTTGTCGAAAAAGCCACAAAGAGTGCAGCGTGAAACTCGGATGCCGCAGCAAGGGTGCTCTAATGGGACGAGTTGAGAAAATTGATGTGTTGAAAAATGAACACTCTATATCATTATCTCTCTTGGGTATAGATGGTAATTCTCGTTTATTTGTCTTCCGCCAAAAAAAATGTAGTTAGGACAAGCAGTTTCCAGCGGAATATATATCACATTCAGACCGTTTTGGCAGATACCACGTAGAATAGACACATGTTTCAATCTGCACAGATTCGCATAATAATGAATTTCCGGCGAACTGGACTGACCGTCGGTCACCAACCCGGTGTGGCGCCTCACCGCGGCCGGTAATCGCTAACCGGGAACCGCCATCGGCCCTCTGACTACTAACTACCACCACCGCTCTTGTCGCCGCCACCCGCCTCCCTTGCCACTCTGAATACGCCCCGCCTCTCAACCATCAAATAGGCTTTGTTATGTAAAGCAAGATTTTTAAATACGAATGTATTGTATTCTGCGTTGGGGTACGTACTCAGACCAACATCAGGGTGCAATGCCCCTGTAGCCGAATTACTGTGAGCGCTCAGCGCTGCGGATGACTTCCAGATGACTTGGATACCATTTGTTGATATATCACACGAAAAGCTCTTGGAACCCTTTGAAATCCCATTCTGAATCTCACTGGCAGTACTCGGGCAGTACATACTCTCTTGGCTGCGGTAAATTGTTCTGCAGTCACCCAAAAACTACTTTGAGGCTAGAGCCTAGAACCACCAGAACAAACGATAAGTGAGTCATGCGTCTGACGTCTGTGACAGCCTAGCATTCCTCCATTTCTAACTATTTAATCAACCCTTAAAGTGGTAGCACAAAAGAATGAGGGTATACGCCACGACACACATAAGTAATTGAGAATACACTTCGGCTTCGGAAGCTGTTCTCTGATGACGGCAAATGGATACTTATATAAACCCGCGCGTCATGTCTTTCGAACGTTCGTTTCTGGCTCGCTACCGACCATTGACCAACCATGTCGAGCACTTCTGAGGACCAGATAGTGCTTCCCAATCCATTTACGCCTATGGCTTTCCTGCCACCAAAGGTGGCCTTCCAAATTACGCTCAACAATTATGTAGCAGTCGGAATAACAGCTGTAAGTCTTACCGTGCCGATTCTTTGATGTTCGGTCTTCATTCATAACGCTGTTTCGCTAGGTGCTGATCTGGGACATCTTGACCCACCTCTCAGAAGACTATCGGATCCTTACTAGATATCGTATCAGGTTTCCAACCATTACATATTTTGTGGCAAGGTACGTCGAAACTATCGCTGTTGCCTCACCTGTGTATACTCAAGCACGAGAAGGATTTCCATTCTTCTATACGTGATCACATGCGTCGTCTTCAAGAGTAAGTTGGTACTCAAAATGCTCAGTTGAAGTCGTTACGATGAACCTGAATCTCCAGCGGCTCCAACTAATGCCTGTGTTAAACTTGGACAAATCATGGAATGGTGCTTCCTCGTTGTGCAATCGTCGACATCTCTTCTCTTCGTCCTGCGCGTCTGGGCTATATTTCGCAACAACTACTATGTTTGCGCCTTCTTTGCTCTCACTTGGCTGGCTGTGGTAGGTGCCACTGTAAATGTTGGGCTATCCTTGGAGGTAGGCAATATCGGAACTACCAGGTATTGCGTATATACGCGCTCACCGGATTCCATTCTGACCTTCGTCATGGCACTCGTCCATGAGACCCTCATCTTCTTTGCTATTACCTGGCTACTCGTGCATAATATGGTCGCAGATCGTAATCTCAGCCAAGGTGTCCGAATAGTTGTATTTGGGGATTACCTACCGATTTTCTCAAAAGCATTACTCAAAGATGGTCAGTTGTATTACCTGTAAGTCCTTGGGATTTTACTTTATCAAATTCGCGCGTTGACGATTTTGTCTCTTCATCGAAGGACTACATTGACGACAAATCTTGGAGCCGTGATCCTATACTATATGCCCATGGCTCTAGGCTACAAGATTCTATTGCTACTACCAAATCTCGCGCTCACGAACCTCATGGCGTGCCGAGTGTACAGGAAAACAAAGCTTGGATCTTGGGATTCTTCGATGGACACTACGCAACTGCGCTTTCATATGACCACAAGAAAATCAGAAGACCCAGTAATACCCTTATATCTCGGCACAGAGCCACGACAATTTCAGGAAACGGAGTCGCGGATACAGGCCGACTCTTCTGTTACAGATCTTGAAGACATTGGTTCTGGAAGCGTCAAGAAGACGGGTACCGGGGATATGGTATTAGCAGCAGATCCTTGAGAACAAAGTAAGCGTCTCCCCGAAACTTTTGATTGAATCATATTAAAGGATATAAAGATCTTGTAGCGATCGAGATAAATTATGGGTCCACACAAGGTCCACACAACTTGCTCGGATCATCAAGGCTGTCGATGGGGTCGTCAATATTTCTAATGAAACCACGATACGATTTCCCAGCCGGAAGCAACAACCACACGGAGACAAATATGAACACGCCCATTATGATAACCACTGAATAGTATATAATTAAAGCCATTAGCTCGTTGTAATAAGACGAATGTTTTCAGCGTTAACAGGATGTCCTATACCGTCGGTGACCGGTGACTGTCCAGGTGGGAAGACAAGCATCACCACCATGAAGGTAACCCATGCGACCGACGGCGACGGCCCCACTAGGAACCGTCCAGCGTCCTAAACTGAAGGGACCAGATAAATCAAGATCTTGCAGAAGTGATGCGCAGGAATGATATGAGCGCGGCGTAGGAGGTATACAATCCAATTACCGAAGAACTAATATATTGAGATCAGCTCACGAGCTTGAGTAAGTGTTATTCATGACAGTGGCTCACCCTGCGAGCGACGTAAACGCTGTCTAAAAACTCCAGAAAAGCACACAGGGACCTGCATGGCTACCAGAGTGTTCCACGGTCGTAAGACGGTACTAAGACCAGTGTCAAGAATGGGATTCGTGTGCCAATTGAGACGCAAAGACGACGAGATGTGGATTGGACATGAGATAACTTGGAATAGACTACAAGTGCATTCTGCACTTGCATCTCACGAGTGGCTTTACGTGGTCCAGCTTCGTCTCACGTTAGGCAGGAGGTCAGTGCAGTGTGCTGAAAGAGAGCGGAGGTTGGGTGTGGGTCAGCGGAGCTGACGCGGAACGCGGGCGAAACGAGCCGCTGGGCGGGTGGGTTCGCACGCACGGCTCTCTTTGTACACACTGTACTGTGGGTAGGCACGACTTTGGTTGCTTAGGGAGTATACCAGGCATGCATTAAGTTTAACATATATTGTGAAATAAAGAAAGAATAGGTAAGGTTAAATAAAAGAATGTAGGCAAAGTGATAAGTGTATTACTGTGGGTATGGGTGGGTGGGTAATGAAATGAACGGTACTGTAAACGAGCGGAAGGGGACGACGTCGACGGCGGCAATGATGCAGAGGCAGTGAGAGGAAAACTTGCTCTGCATCACTTGCCGCTCAGCTGGACGCCGCGACCGGCGTTTCCCGGCTACGCTCGGGGTGCCGGTAGCTTAGCTAATCGACCATGGAACTGCGCAAGGAGAGCTCAGTCACAGTGAAGATGGCACAGGCTTGGCAAACTCGTTTCTTTGACACCACGTGACATTGACAGGATATCTCTAAAAATAGTTCACCTCAGCAGCGAGAGTTTACTGAGATATTTGTGTTCCTGCGAACAAGCGTTTTGCTACGTTCTTATCGATCTTCCTGAGCTGTCTCCTCTTACATTATTTGCACCTTCACAATTATGCCCGCGAAACGGGTTTTAATTGGGTTCGGCGTAGACGTGGATGCCGTTGCAGGATGGTGCGGCTTAATTCGGGGATCTTGACCCAAAAACGCCTTTTGATTTTACCGCAAGGCTGGGATCTTATGGAGGAGAAGACTCCCCCTTAGATATATCGAGGGTGAGCAGCAGTTGAATTTGGGTTTGGCTGAATCCCACTCTCTGACAATGTCAATAGGGAATGTACGCGGGAGAAGTAGGCGTTCCACGTCTCTTGAAGTTATTCAACAAATACAAGATACAAACGACGTGGTTCATTCCTGGTATGTAGTTAACTCCTATATTACATGCTACAACACCCCAATCTTGATTAGGCCACAGCTTAGAAACATTTCCAGAAGAGATGAAGATGGTGAGGGATGCAGGGCATGAAATGTGAGTAATCTATTTCAAGAATTTATGTCAAACTCAAGCGAGAAAATTAGTGGTCTGCACGGCTACTCCCATGAGGTATTTATCTACCTAATTTTGAGGCCAGTTTAGATAATATCTGCGTCGGCAGAACCCCACAGCAATGACCCCAGAGCAGCAAAAGGATGTGCTGGAATATACTTACAAACTTCTCACTGAGTTCAATTACGGTATTCCTCCCAAGGTAAAATTCAGTCTGATGTGCCCGCCTGGTACCATCTTCGCGCATCCAGTAACGATATGCATCTGCAGGGAAATGTTGCGCCGTGGTGGGAAACCAGCAAAGAAGGGACAATGATGCTCTTGGAGAAGGGCATCGAGTACGGTGGGTCTTCCAGTGCACTCTCTTTTAAAAAAGTTCTATAAATTTCACAATATCAAAGACCATTCTAGTATGGCGCACGAGTACGTATTCATTCTACACAACAAAATAAGCGCCCATTTCGAAACACGAATGCAGCTCCCAAGCCTACTACATGCGAGACGCAGACTCTTGGACAAGAATAGACTACGATGCTGAGGCAGCGACGTGGATGAAGCCCCTCGTAAGAGGAAATGAGACAGGTTTAGTCTGCATTCCTGCCAATTGGTATCTGGAAGACATGACGCCGATGATGTGAGCTCTCTAAATTCGAACGGACAGTCGAGTGAAGATCGAACTCAATGTACAACCTTTCTAGGTTTATGAAGGCCAGCCCAAACTCACATGGATGGGTGAGCACACAGAAGGCTTGAGTAAAGAATCAGTCAACCAATCCTTATTCGTTAGGTTGATACAAGAGTCGTCGAACAACTTTGGAAAGATACATTTTCGTATTGCTATAGGTGAGATTCTCATGTCCATCCGGTGGTGCCAACGAAAACAAAGGTCTCTTAACGCATAACGTGCTGTATATTCAAGGGAAGAAGAAGAATTCATCTTTCCTCTTTCCATACACCCTGATGTTAGCGGGTAAGTGACTTCGCTCTCGTCTTTCACGGATATTGATGATCGAGATACAGCCGACCCCATGTTCTCCTCATGCTCGTGAGTCTGCAGCTTTATTATCGTATCCCGTACCAGTGCTTTTTATCCTGCGCCACACAGGAACGGTTTATTGAATGGGTCAACACTCATGAGAACGTCCACTGGGTCCCCATGGTTGAAATGGCTCGTGAGTTCAGGAGCAAAAACAAACCAGCAGCCAGGGCAAAAATGCCATCTGGATACGAGGAGCATAAGAGATAATTCCAGTAAAGATGCTATTGTACTCTGTCAAACAAATGCATCAGGGTCGAACTGCAGCCGAAACCGCTATTTTATTTCTTTTGTCTTTGACATATGTACGCAGTGCAAAATGACAAGGTTGCTCGTTTTTCTGACAAGATTAAAATTCACGTAAGGATGGCAAGCTACATAGACCAATACAGTCCAAAAAACCAAAACCACACGTAAATATGTCGGCTCAATAAAGTTACGCCACGCTACCGATACAAATGTTTTTTAACCCAATCAATCTACGTTCGGTCTAATACACCCCTCACGCTCCCAAAGGCGCAAGTATAGCAGTCGTATTATATATATCGAGGCAGGGGCACGCCGACGTGTCCCCGCAAAGAAGCTCATGCATCGACGTGCATTTTCCCCTCCTCATCTGACTCGTCCGGAGAATTCACAGCTGCATACGCCGTCATACTGTATGCGGGGTCGTCATCGATGGGCGCGGGCTCGCGGGGGAGGACCTCGCGCGCAGGGAGGTCTTCGTCCCGAAGTGGAACAGGAAAAGGGACCTAGAAACAATCAACGCGAGAAAAGGGTCGACGCTTGTCAGAGACGTAATATTGTCATAGATATGAGGAAACGCGCTAACCTCCGGCTGGCGTCTGGGAGTCAGACTCGGACTGGCGCCATTCATAATGGCATTTGGGGTAGCACCGCCCGATAAGCTCGCGCGCTCGTGAACAGAAGTAGCAGCAGCAGCAGCAGCGGCAGCACTTCCGTTCACCCGAGGACTCCTCAGGGGCAAGTCCTCTACATCCATCGCCCCACTCGCGACATGTATAGGAATTTCACGCACGGGAGTGCGTCCGCCATTCGGCGGGGTAACATCTTCGGGAGCGAGCGGGACCCCCGCTGATGACCCAGCACCGCCTCGGGGATCGCTTCGCCTTCTCGACCGGGAAGAAGCATTCGAAGGCCTCCGAGATGACGCGCTTCCCCTGCCACCCCTGTGACGGTACCGTTCGTACTCGCCGAAGACGGAGGAGGCATCGCCATAGACGGTGAATGCATTGAGTGAAGTGGCGGTGGCATCGGCGAAAGAGCTGATCCGGGGGCTCCTGAGGTAGTTGAGGATAATGGCGGTGGTGGCATGGACCCTGGAGGAGGCATTGAGGATGGATAGTGTGAGGAAGATGGGTATGGTGTTGAGGGTGTATGGGTGTCTGGAAAATACATTTGAGGGTATGCTACCTGTGGTTGGCTTGGGGGGAGGAATGGGGGGACGGAAGCGGAAGGTAGAGTGGGAGACATAGAGCCCGGCGTTGTAGGGAAATATCGACGATATAAAGATGGGTCTGCGAGATACATCGCGTCCAGGAGAAGACTGGATGTGCTGTTATCTTCACTGAGAAATGACAGCATGGCGATGAACGTACTCATTCTCTGCTTGTAGTTTCTTCATTTTAGCATTCAGAGTCTCGAGCTCGCGTTGATGAGTCTCATGAGACTTAGAGAAGGACAAGAATAGTCGGAATGAATAGTTGCGTTTCAAGACGTCAAGTTATAAATCAGTCGTCCATTGGGAGAAGAGCGGTAAGAAAGGTTAATCATTAGATTGTGTAGTTGGTTCAGATGGTTGGGCAAATGCGTACCACTGTGACTTTATCATACTTCTCCCTCATCCGTTGGAATCTATCATGCATTGAGGTCAGTATACCACAAGTTCAAGAGACGGGACGCAATGCTTCGGAGAAACGGTACACACTTGTCCTTGTACGAAACATTTCTCTCCGAATGCACCTAACATTGGCATGGGCTCAACGTTATTCGGTTCAATCGTTTAAAATACACACCTTGCTTGCGCGTTCCCGTTCCTGTTCCTTCTGCTCCCTTTCCCTTTCGCGTGCCCAATCCCGGTCTCTCTGTTCTTGCTCTCTTTCTCTTTCTTTTTCCAATTCCCGTTGCCGCTCCTTTTCTTCACGCTCTCTCTTCTTCTCCCTCTCCTTCTCCTTGTCTTTTTCCTTTTCCTTTTCTTTCCGCGGTTGCTCTCCCCGCGCAGCCCTGACGCTCTGCGGAGGAGGGAGGCTAATAGTGAGGGTGGTCTCCATGGAGTGACCAGGAGCGGAATGGAACTTGGCGATCATGGTTCAGCGAATATATAGCTGGCGGCGAGGTGAGACTCCGGATTGTCGAGAAAGTCACGGTTTACAAATTCCAGCACGGCTTTGAATGAACGACGTCAATGACTGGAAGAGATGATATCAATCACGTAGTGGCGCAGAGGTGTTGGCGCTCTCGTTATCGGGATCCAAGATGGGTTCTGTTGATGGAAGCTAAAAGAAAGCCCCAAATATATGGGCGAGGCGCACAGCAAGTGGCCCGTCAAGCGGTTACGTTGGTCGTTCAAGCACATTCGATTCAGCTCATTCTTAATTGGGCATTTACTTCCGCTCACGTGATTGCTATGTTGCCTGAACTTGAAGTTGAAAAACCGAAAAACTTGAACTTGCGCTTCCTTCTACTCTGACAATGACAGATACCGCTACAAGTGCATTGGCAATATCCTCAGCGCCAAATGTAAAGGCATATCCGGTCCTCAAACCATGGAAGCGACTGCTTCAACAAACTACTCATAACTACGTGGCCGCCACAAAACCTTCGTTATTACATGCGAACACAGCAATCTTACACAAACCAGAATGGTTTTCTCCTATTTGAGGTTGCCCAATTCAGATTGTTGGAAACATGTGCAGTGAAATAGATGCCTCGGGCATGTCCAATACACTTCCACCACATCCTATTGTGCCATGCATCTATTATGCAGCGGATTTGAAATGACCCCCCAAGCCTCCTTTTTCACCTCATTTAGGCACATGACGCCCACACTTCGCAGTCCTGGGCCGGGAGCCTATCTTTAAAACATTTATCATCTAGGGAATCAAAACATCGACGCTACACGCGACTCATTCAGCACTTTCTCATCTACACCCACTATCAGATTCAGATATCCATCGCAGGCGAAGCAACTCGTCAATCGACATCGACATCCGATCACCTTCAGAATCAAAGCGATCAAGAACATGAACGTCGAACACGCCCGATCGAACTTCCCCGTCCTTAACACAGGCTTCATCTTCGCAGACAACGCCGGTGGCTCGCAGGCCGCCAAAGGCGTCGTCGACCGCATCAGCGATTACCTGCTGAACACGAACGTCCAGCTCGGCGCGGACTACGCGTACGGCGTGCAGAGCTCGACGCGGGTGTTCGTCGACGGCCCGCGCGAGGCGGTCAAGTTATTCAACGCTCGCTCGCCCGATGAGATTGTATTTGGGGCCAGCTCGACGTTGAATTTCGACAATTTGTCGAGGGGGTTGGAGAAGGATATTCAGCCGGGAGATGAGTTCATTATCACCGGGGAGCACGAAGGTAACTAAATCAACTATCTGTAAACTGGTTGATGGTTAATCTCTTCTTGCAAATCATACAGCAAACGCCGGCCCGTGGAAGAAGCTCGCTGCACGCAAGGGCGCCGTCATCAAGATATGGACTCCCAGCCCAACCGTACCCGAAAACCCCTACTCAGTGAAACTGAAATTGGAAGAACTCCTTCCTCTGGTCTCGTCCCGAACCCGTATCGTCGCAATCACCGCGTGTTCCAACATCTTAGGCTCGATCATTCCAGTGAAAGAGGTCGTCAAAGCAGTTCGCGCCGAAGCTAAAGCGCAGGGCGCGCCCAAAGTCGAGATCTCAGTGGACTGCGTCGCGTATGCGCCCCACCGCCTCATCGACGTCCAAGACTGGGACGTCGATTTCGCCGCATTTTCATTCTACAAGGTCCGTCTCGTCGCACCCAGGTCGCCCTGTCGAGATCTAGCACTGATGTAATTAATTATACGCGTGCACCAGGTATACGGGCCCCACATCTCGGGCATGTACGTTCGATCAACCGCACTAGAGCACTCCGTCAGCCCAATCGTGCACCACTTCCTCAAAGTCGACAAGGTCGCGTACAAGCTCCAACCCGGCGGCCCAGGCTACGAAGCTGTCTACGGCACCACCGGCGTCGTCCCGTATCTCCTTTCGCTGACGCCCCAGAACGACCTCAAAGCCAGCTTTGATGCCATCGCACAGCATGAGCAGACGCTTCTGCAGCCGCTGATTGCCTTCCTCGTCGCCCCTGCGCAGAGGGAGCGCGGCGTGCGGATCGTGGGCGAGGAGACCGTGAATCTGGACAGGGTGCCGACGGTGAGCTTCGTCGTCGTCGGCCAAAAGCCGCTGAAGAGCCGGGCGATCGTCGAATACTTTGACGCGAAAGGAGGGGTCAGTGATTCTGCTTTCCTTCTTTCCATCTGTCTATTTTTGTATTAACGGCATTGGCATGGGACAGGTCGGAATTCGTTATGGCCATTTTTATGCGTACACCATGGTCGACCAACTGTCGCCAAAGATAGACATAGACGAGGGTGTGGTCCGCATCTCGCTCGTACATTACAATACGGTCAAAGAAGTGGAGAAGATCATTGAGGTTCTCAAGGAAGTCTTCGCGCAAGATGACCTTGGCCTCGCACCCAAGGAGCGTACCACGAGCGGTTATTGATTAAATGGCGTTGTACAACGATAACTACTGACTATTGTACATAGGAGTTCAAACAAATGGGTCCATTATTTTTGTACAGTTTGAGGCATGAAGAAAAAAGTCCAATAACAAAAGTCCGACAAGTATGCATGGAGAAAGTCCAGTAGTATGTTCAACGATGTCCAATGGAGAAAAGGGGTGCTAACACTTGCAGGGTCATTAGATGAAGCTTTTACCTCCCGTGATTGTGAATTTGGGTGAAAAGTTTCCGGAATCGCCGAACACTTGGGAAAGGAAGATAGTACAGGTGATCAGTCAAACGCAATCTCGTAAAATCAGTGCGGGATTATGACTTACAGACGAGCTGATAGTCACTGCCGTTTATAACCCAGGGTACGACCACAGTCACTTTAGCGTCGAGGATATTGAATTCTGCTGCAAGAACGACTTTTGGTGTCAAGCCGTTAGCGAAAGACCAGAAAATTGAATGCTGTAGGCGTGGTCGAAGACTAACCTGGGGTGGCAATACCACTTTTCACAAGCAAAATCTCGCCAATACCATTCGTAATATTGACAGGGCGATTGGAAATATCCCTAGGCTCAGTATCAGTATCTGCCTCAAAATTATGATACAAGAATTCATTACTAACCAGGTTACATTGTGGTGATTACCGACTTTCCAGACGGTGCCAGCATGTGGGTAGGTGACGGGCGGCGTGAAAACATCTCGAGTTTCGAGCGTTGGATGGGCCAGAACACTGGCGGCGGAGACGAGGAGCGTAGCAAAAGTCGTGATACTCGTGAACTTCATTGATGTGACGGCGGTGATAGCTTCGAGGCGGGTATCACAATCGATGGGGGTCGTTAATCGTGAAATATGTTCGAACGGGTTGAATGATCCTTCGAAGAATGTCGGTATATATACCGGATTTGCATCTTATCTTTGGAATGCCTTCACCGAGGCCAGAACGAGACTCCAAAGCCTTCTTGCCGTCTCGGACTTAGCGTACCAGCGTGCATTCCATCATACCACCATTGGTGGGCGTAGACCGGTGACCGTCCCTCAAGGGTGAGAGAAGGACCCGAGAATCGAGTTCTTTCACTCGTCATCTCATTCTCGGGATGGTCATGAGTCTACATCAAGCGGACGTTAGAGGCCGCGCCTTGACCGCGCCTTGCGCGTGCGTGGCATTCTTCCCACGGTGATTATGTTGCACTGGGCCAGAGTGATTTATATAGCGCTGGAACCTCCATTTACTGTGCATCCACCCATGCAGTTCGCTCTGGACTAGCTGCTTTCACGGACCTATACGTATAGATTCTTACCTATCTCGCTTCCATAAGGCATCCAAACTTATCGCACTTGACCATGTTCAATGCAATATGGCCACAATTGAGCTCAGTCATGCGATGCAAATATCATATCCCTCAGAACAGCAGAGACTTGGCAGAGACGAACATGTTTGAAATAACTACTTTGTTGTCTCTTTTGACAGAAAGAGCTTTAGCCTGTTCTTTAAGCTAATGTGAATTCAGACAGGAACCCATCTATCAGTATGCTATAATTGTTATCTATCGCTAACGCCATCCTTCGTTCAAACGACTTCTGGGGCAGCTGCTAGATTACACTGGTCCCTGTCTTTGGCTAATTCTATACATAAAATAGCGGATTAAAAATACCCGAGCTTTAGTCACCTAGGCAGAACTCGAATCGCCGTAGTGTTGAACATTTTCACCGGGGTAATAAGGTGATTAGGATCGACAAAGCGAGCCAGAGAAGGGTTGAGAATGCAGATAGCAGTAGCACTGATGCAGCTTGCTGCAGTAATATTCAGCTAGTAATTGACTCATAGATAAACATAGACATAGAAGTTTGTAGTGTAAGTATTACTCATTCTTTTCCTTCCAAGTTCTTGCCATTGAAGGACCTCGAAATGCAACACTGATGATTGGCTAAATATTATATTAGCTTAGACTCTGGCCGCCTGGTGAAATAGTATTAGCGTCGCGCCTTTTACCCGGAGTGGTATTAGTCAATCCATTTGACTCTTTTAGAACACAAATTTCTGTATACACATTACCAAGGCCGCTGAGTGTCGAGCGCGAAGCTCCGACTCCAAAGCAAGGCTGATAAATACTCTCAATATGACCGTTCCTCCAGCAAATCCGTAATATGAGTATCACACAAATATTATGAGTTCCCTTGACTAAAACTCCTATCTGCGCTAGAGTCCTTGAATTGGTTATGTACGTATATGTTTTCAATTGGCCGATTATTATGTAGGTCATAGCCTCTACAGCTTTTGTTGATAAAAGAAGACTCGGATTTGATCTGAGTCAGTCAAAAAGCCGGTATTTGGGAGCTTGGAAGACCCAAGTTTCTAGTCTCTCCCATGAAGCAGAACTCCGGCGCTTGTCATAATTATGAGTGTAAACGCAATCAGGCGATACTGGTATATGTCACTGCATAAGTATTGTCCGAGTCATCAAATCGACTGAGTTCAAGGCGATGATTACTTTCGAAAAGGAAATGATCATTTTACTAGTACTAGTATTGGACATACAGAGTATCCCTGACCTAGTATCTAAACTGAGCTCAGCAGCGCGGTCCCCACTTCCGGCGTTTTTCAGCGTCTTGTCGGGTAAACCAAGGCTTCAGATATGCTTGAAGCTGTGCATACCAGGCTGGACACAGCCTCGAGTTGCCAGTGCGCAAGGCGTATAAAATCCTTTCCACGTTCCTCGAGAAAAGAAAGAATTCAGCAGAACCTCCCATTACCTGTCTCCTGTTCCACTACTTGCTCAAACACTGCGATGTCTTCCACCGAGTCCATTTCTACAGGCGCTTGTGATACCATCACGGCCACGGCCGCGGCTGCGCGCGTGTTCGTCGCCCCAGAGCGACCCACGGAAATCGCCGGCAAATCAATATTTCTTGCGGGAAGCATCGACATGGGCACAGCAATCGACTGGCAGGCCTCCACCATCGAGGCGTTCAAATCGCTACCCATCACCATATTTAGCCCAAGACGGGCCAACATGAATATTGAATGGAAGCAAGACATCACCTATGAGCCATTCCGCGAGCAAGTCGAATGGGAGCTCGACATGCTGCAGACCGCCGATGTCATCATGCTCTTCTTCGCTGGCGGATCGAAGTCCCCAATCAGCCTCTTGGAGCTGGGACTGTTCGCAAACTCGTCCAAGCTGGTAGTTGGCTGCCCGGAAGATTTTTACCGGCGTGGAAATGTGCAGATTGTCTGTGAACGCTTTGGGATCGAGTTGGTCGACAGCTTCGAAGCACTATTAACGGCGGCAGAACGCAAACTTCAAGCATAAACAACACATTACTGTAGCCTATAGCTATACATCCGGTACGTAAATATTAGCAATTACCAGTGAGCTTATATCTGATACTGATTGTAGAATTACTTTGACATAACATGGCAATCCTCGACCCTTAGATTAAACATTGAACGTTCCCATACCTTGCTAGGAAAGTAATATAGCGTATTAATATAAGGAGTGTTTCGCTTCTACGGATTTTATGCCACTGAAATCTTCTTCTATACCCTGACTGCAACAATGCAGCCCTCATACACCATATGATTTATTACCTATGTAACTCTGTATTCTATAGTTCGCCGATTTTCCCCATATATTATAGCTTTATACCTTGCACGTTCCCCTAATACTCTCTTGAGAGAAGTTAGCACCTGTATCAAGCGTTGCCGATTGAAATACTGATTTAAGCGCCCGTCACAAGTTCACAGCCCATGGACGCTTGGCTTCTGCAAGCTGCTTGCTATACATTTTCTGATCAGATCATCATAAACTATGAGCTTGAATCTCTTCAAACCTTTTTGTACTACATAGTTCTCAAAGGCAATAAAATTTCACGACATTTGGGACATGAATCAGCTGCACGCCGGGCGAGTACGCTAACAGCCGTAAATGTCTAAAATTAAACGACGTCTCCTTCGTTCCCACACATGATGCAAGTATCACTGTATCAGTCTATGAGGCTGTCCATGTGAATTTGCCGAATCTAGGGCGCACAACCCTGAATCGCTCTTCCCCCTGTTCTACCATGTCGGACAGAATTCCCTCAGAGATATGGTTCTATATCGCTGAATTCATACCCGATGAGGCCATATATCGACAACTTCGTACGATTAGCAGTCTGTTCTTCCACCTGGCCATGGATATCGAATATCAAGAAGTCTACATCAGATGGAACGCCGTATTTCACACTTTGCCACGAATAATGACAAGATTGAGGTACTAAAAATGCCACCCTCCATGTGTTATAAGTTGCTCATTCTCTTTTACGACAGTGATCCTTTTGTAGCACGGCGGGTCAAGCGCCTAATCGTCGAGTTCACATACTATCCAAAAGCAATAACTACGGCACCTCTTCCTAATCCTGCAACGCTTACTGAAAAGATAACTAAATGGTTATCTTCCTCAAGGCACTTTCTTCCTCCATTCAAGGATCGTAATGCACGTGCTTTGGAAGCAATCGCAAAATGTATAAAGAAGCTTCAGAATACGGTCACCACCTTCGAAATAAGAACGAATTTCAACGAGAGAAACGGTGTATGGTTACCCCAAAAATTCCTCCACCATTTGTCGTCGACTTGGTCGTCCTTCAGTGCCAACTTGCAATCCCTCTCCATTCGAGCAGAGCAAGCGGTTTTAGAAGAAATATCCGCCATAAGGCCCTATTTCCAGAACCTGACATCACTCCGAATTTCAATCATCCCAGTAACACAACTAGTTTTTGACCTCTCTGTTCGTGTGGACAGAGATCCTGATCTTGATACACTGGCTTCTTTCATCAACAATATCAGCCTGAAACTCAAAAGGCTCAGCCTGATATTCTTAGGGCTCTATCAACTTCCAGATTTCTTCTCATATTTATCGAAATCACTCCCTCTAGAGTCGCTAGAACTCAAGATGGCCCCTATGAAGGGCCCTGCGTCTCGGAGTGACCCTGGACTAAAAGACTTCCTTTGTGGTAGCGCTCACACTCTTAGCGAGCTGGACCTTCGTATCAGGACCACCCATCAGATTGGCATTCCTGATCCTGTGTTGAACAAGCTCCTGTTGGATTGTGCAGCGGACGGAAGGTGTTTCTCGAATCTAAAAAGTCTCAAAATTAATCCGACTTCTGGACCGACTGGAATAGATGTCTTGCGCGCATCCATTCAACGAGCCTCAAATACTCTGCAAGATTTGGTTATCTATGATAATGAACTATCTCAGGAAGAAGCAATGATCGTCATAGATGCCTTATCCAAGTGCCCGAACTTGACATATTTACAGCTGCAGATCACCAACTTGGACATTACCATCGTGGACAGCATGGCGAGGAATCTTCCTGGTTTGAAACGGCTGAATATATGGTACAACGTGACGGGTGAAGTGCCGAGGAATAGACTATCAATAATGGTACGTGTTAGTAGCGATTGTGATGCCTTTAACCAAATTAATATTGCCGTCGATTTAGTATCCTGGGTCGTTTGAGAAAGCGGTCCTTCTCGAGGGACGATCGTATCCTGAATGGAAACTGAAAGATGTTTCGATATACGTCGGTCGTTGGGCAAAAGCTGATTTTGTATTGATGGAGGCCCTCGCGGTCAGCGCGCCTGCTATCAAAAGTTTCTGTGGTCAGGGACATATGGACAAGGTGTGGTGATTTTTCTTTGAGGAGACGCAGAAAGCAGATCATTGATATTCAGAAATTACGGGTTGATCATGGAGAGTGGTACAGACCGAGTATCAACTCAAACATAAATTCTCCAAACATCTACCGTACATATGAGCCTATAGTATTACTATCGTGGATAGCATAGCAACAAACTTCTCTCCTTTGAAAAGACTTGACGAATGACATGATGTGTTTGTCAATGACGAATGAAGCGGAAACGGTGATGACAAGCAATCCCATCATTTTTGGCGATCATCGTCGATGAATGGTACGTGTTGACTGCGTCGCCGTCGAATAGGTTACATTGTTTTGAGAGCGCTGAGTATTTTCTTTCCAGAGAGTATGTTATCCTGAATAGGCGTTTGAGGATGTCTCAATGTATTTCGGCCGTGGGGCAGGCAATGACTTCGCATTGATGTATGCCGTTGCCAACAACGTACCTATGCAGTATCAAGAGTTTCTGTGGCCGCGGACATACGAAGAAGGTGCGTACGAAATACAAAAATTTCGAGACCTAGAAAGCAGAGTCTTGGTATGAAAATTACAGATTGAACATGTCTTCCTGCCCAGCGACTAGGCCTCCGAAGTAGCAGGTCAGGGCTTTTAGTTTGTTCCCCATCCACTCTTCCTCAACTTCGACTTTTTCCTTTATCGCCAAATTTTCAGCATGTAAGGGGGTACGTGGGGTATCCTTGGTCCGAGCATCTTCATCGGAGAGCAGTGCGCCGATTTCGTCTAGTCGTGTATTCCGCGGAAGATAATAAGCAATGTTTTTGGTGATTTTGCGCGTCAGATCAAAGAGTTGGGCGCCATGTATAGGTTGGATAGAAGACAAAGAATAGGACGGATATTCGTGTGTTGATGTAGATGGTGTGGGTAGTTCTGAATCCTGGCCCAACGTATCGGCCAAGGAACCCGACAGATAAGCCGGCCCTCCCCAGGGAGGACTCAAGAAAACGGTATCAATTTTGCGTGTTGTATACGTATTGCCTGCCTTAGATGAGTTTATCGTGGATTGGTAGGATTTGGCGAAAGAGATATAGTCTGCGAGGATGAACTCGATCCGGTCAGCAACACCGTATATTTGGGCGTTATGTCTGGCAAGCGCTAAGCGGGTAGGAGATATATCAAGAGCTATCACTGAGAAAAGTATATCAATGGCTAAAGTTACTGGGCTTGAAGATCGCCGACTTACCTCGTTGACATGTTTTTGCAAACGCGATTGCATTCCCGCCTACACCACAGAACGCATCCAGAATCGTATCACTTCGGCATCTCTCCGCGATTTGATTTGCGAGGAGTTCTGGGGTAACGCTGTACCACCCCTCTTCATCGAACAAGCACCCAGGCGGTGTTGAATATAATGAGAAAAATCGTTCACGTTGCGAAAAATCTAAGCACGTAAACGAGGAAGCAAATTTCGAGGTCGATTGATGGACGTACATTTGTGGAGATGCTCTGGGACCTCTGATATATGGCTATAATGTGGTACAAGTCCAGTTGCATCATATTTCTGGATCCATTTAACCTCTGCGGTCCCTGAATGTTCGCCCCCTTCTGTAAGAGGTGTACCGTCATTCCCCTTCCGTCGCTTTGCAGGTGGCTCTTCGTTTTCAAAAGCATCCTCCCTTAGGCCCAAAATGTCTTTTGTGGTCTTTGGCAAGGTGTTTGCTGCATCGGAACCAGCGGAATTGGATTTCATCGACTCAAACACGAACCTTGATACACCCGTTAGTCCGCCTTTCCTCTTTGCCTTCCCCATGGGTGTTGCCTTTGACGTAACTTTCGTGATCAAGCAGAAAGAGTATTGAGTTTTCAGATAGAGATGACCTAGTATGTTGGCAACCTTGTAAGAGCGAAACAGGAATGGAAAAGTCACAATGAACCAACGGTGAACAAGTGAACAAATAGTGAACGATTTGATGCCGGGAGTACGGTCCGTAAGTACATAGTCACGTGAACATAAACAGATAAGATTAGATGTTGTGCTTTGATTGTGCGCATTCCCTTCACCTGCAACCCTTTGCTGAAAAAAAAAGTAAGAAATGCCATTCCGAGCCTCTATTCTCAGCACACATTCATTCTCGCACCTTCCAGCCTGTAGCACATATTGCAGTAGCACCAGCAGATGAAATGGGAGGGGAAGTCGGCAAATCGGTGCCGTCGATAGATGATACAAAAGTAAGTAGTTGACAATTGTTTCCATGTAAAAGTACAGCATGTAAGGGTATAATTGTGTATCAATTCATGCCTTTCTAGCTGTAATCTGTATTACGCCAGTTATTTAGCAAGAAGGTAGGCATTTGCCGGTATCTTTTCGGGTGAGGTGAAGCGTTCTGAATCGTTATTGAAGCGGCATCGAAGTCATAAACATATCAGCCTTTCACAGTTGGGTATCTTCGGAAACATGCGGTAGGATGCGAAGAATCATCCGGAAGACTCCAATAAGCGTAATGCTTCTTGAACGGAGCCTGCAAGTGATGACATCCATGCCCATTCCCAGTTTTTAGTGAATACTTTGCCAAGAATTTTGAGCTTCGCAAGCATTTCATGCTCGGGCACCATGTCGAAATCAATCTCTGGGGAGCTAAGCGTGAAGTACTGCCCATTTAGCCTTGAGCGTTCTTGAATCTTCAATGCGAATGGGCTTCGTATATGATCATATATGCTGAGCGCCCGTGCGATTGTCGCCCTTGTTGTAAGTGGATGGCCGAGTAGAAGGGCGAGGAGATATGCATCCTATGGTACGGAAATTAAACGACTTCATGTAAATTTTACGGAGTTCAACAGCACACCTCAATGGCTTGCCCTGCCCCCGACCCTTGATGCGGGGTCATCGCATGAGCCTGGATTGGGTCGGTGAGCATTATCTCCGTTGTACCCAAATAAAAAAACATACGGCATCGCCTAGGATGGCAACATTTCCAGAGACGAACGAATTTAGCGGCTTCACAGTGTGAATGGCCCACCGCAGTGGTTTGTCTACACACTAAAACGGATGCGGAGTGAGTAAAACGCGTAGATATCTCTGCAATTCTGACTGACATCGAGAAGCGCCTGCACTTCGGGCTCCCAGTCTCTGAACAGGGTGATAAATTCGGTTTTATCAGTGGGGCATACCCAGGCTTCGTTGTATTTTGAGTGTTCTAGATTATGTTGCGATTTGAAAGCAACGAAGTTGATCGTCCGGCCATGGGCAATAGGGTAGGCAATGATGTACTGAACGACATGGATGTTAATAAGTGTTGACCATAGGAGTTCATTGACTTACGCCATTCCGACCCAAGTACTGCATTTATAGCATTGCGGCGTCAGCATATTACTGGCAAATAATTGAGCTCATGAGGGCTGTACCTGGGTGGGTTGTGTAAAGACGCGATGATTAGGATCACGCGTCATTAATCTGTCGGCACTAATCAAAGCACGGTAGGCATTCGTACCACTCCAACTGGGTTCAATCAAGGCCGTGATATCAGCGGCCTCGGACCAGTTGTTTTCGGATTGGGCCCACTGAATCTTTTCGCCCAATAGCGAGCGTCTGACCGCGGATCTGAGTCCGTCCGCACCCAAAAGCACATCACAAGAGGTCCGCGTTCCGTCCTCAAAGAGAAGATTGACGGGACCTCCTTGTCGTTGGGAGTATGACCGGAGCCGTTTGGAGCAATATATCCGGTAAGATGTGGGTAGCCTTCTGAGAAGGACGTTTTGAAAGTCCGGGCGATGGAAGGTCATCAAGTTTCCTGAGGAAGTGGGGAGTAAGTCTATGGGTCGTACATCCATTGGCAAAAAAAAGCCGCTGACCTTTTGTGACCAAAGTGTAGAATTCAATACCCTCTGGACGATCGCTCCTGCGATATCTAAATGAAGGGACTTAGGACGACATCAGTGCCATTAATTTTATTGAGTGCTGTTCATAATACCTGGTTCATTTGTAGGTCTTATATCAGTGGTCTGTAGCAGATCCTCCTCCAAATGAAGCTTCTTGATGACTTCCCATGCTCCTGATTCCCAATAAATAGGAAAAAGTGAGTAAATGTTCGTGCCCCACTGTCACTGGCCCTCACTTACGAGGGAAGAGACCTATGCCTGCCCCAATTTCGGCCAGTTTTTCGGCTGCTTCAAATATCTCAACCTCAATATTTGGATATCGAGATAATGCGACTGTATGATTATTTAGCCGCTTGAACAAATTTCTTGACCATCGTTGGATATACCTGCAAGGGTCAAGCCACCTATCCCAGCTCCGCTAAAAGATCATGAACATAAGGATCATCGCAAGACGATAGAAATCACAGGCACTGACCATATGGCGACTCTGAGCTTTGTTCCCGAGCTCATACCTGCTGGCATTGCGAATCACCAGAACGTTCAAGAAGTTGAATACACCGGAACGGTAACGGTTACAAGATGTCTTGAAAAAAGAGGGAGGATATCAAAAGCAAAAGCCATTTTGAACAAATTTCGATGGTTGCAAAAGACACGATTGCACCGGACGGCGTGTTCGAGGAGCAGGAACATCCAACCAAGAATTCATGACATGCGAGATCTAGCCAAGGAGATGGCCACAGATTGGCTAGTGTCAGATAAGCCGCGATTGAATCAATTCTCCCACGATTTCGTCGCGTTCATCGCCGCGTCGGGAGCCGGACATCAGCTCACAATATTCATATCGTGGTCAACTGATGATGCATTCCCTCGTCGTAATAGAGCATGGAAAATGAACCTCCTCGCAAAAGAGCTTCAGTAGTTATCGCCGCTGCGTACCATATCCATGCAAGCATTTCCGAGGAGCGCGAACAAGGCCAATCCGAGACGAGACGCGAGGCACACGGACAATCATTGAATTATAGAGGAGAGTTGCGATGAAAGGAGAATTAATTATGGCCGAACGGTATGTACCAAGCAGAAGTAATAAAATGAGTTATCGTCTGTCGACTTCTGTATGGACGATATGTGGTAGCTCTTGAACGGCTCCTACATAGGTAATTGCCACTTGACACCGCAGTATCTACCCATCGCGCAGCTTCGCGTCCAGGCTCAAAATTCGGATTGATAGCCCAACAGATAAGCGGAGTTATCCAGAGGGCGCCGAAAATTCAAAACTTGAAAACCAATGAGGATTGGTACGAAATAAACGGAAGCGTTGAAGAGAGTCAGAGATAGTACATCAGTGAGAGGCAAGTACCAGAACAAATTAGATTTTCCAGTTGACGTTAACCACCAGATTTGCTAGGAGCTTGTACCCGGGACCAATTTTGCATTGGATCGATGGTGATGGATGAGGAAATCGTCGTGAGGCTTCTGCTAATAGTAGATTTTACACACAAGTTTCATCAGTATGTTTTGTTCAAAGGGTGGCAAATTATTGGTGCTAGAACATATTTACCGCAATAAAAGAAGTGAATCTGAGACTCAGACTCTAACAGTCATCGTCGAAGCTTAGAGGTCATATGCCGCTTCGGAGCATGTGAAAATAATTCAGAGAATAGTGAGGATATCTTGGAAGCCAATGTACCCGTAAGCTGGGGTAGCGCCTACCATTTCGAGCTCTTGTGTCAATGGCACGCAGATCCCGAGAAATCATAAATTGAAAAATTCCCAAAATAGTAAAATTTAAGGCGCTGCGTGGCCAACTCCCGGGAAGTGTCATGGTCACCATGCACCTAACGATTGAATTAAAGTTAGAAACCATGCCGTATGTATTCTTTCTGTAGAAGCTGGACTCTGAATCTGGATTCCGAATCGGCAGAAATAAGTTTTCAGGAAATATATAGAATATGCACTTGCTGATGTGCCCTGCGGCCCCTGCCTCAGCCAATTGTCTTATTAAAAAAATCAACTCAAGAACTTATTTCCATCAAAAGAGCACAGTGAATTGCAGGTGGCTTTTAAATGCTGAAGTCGGCGCGGCGGCTCTGGCGCGGGATGCAAAGGTAAGGTGAAGTTTACAAATAGAAAGGGCGCTTACGTAGTCAGAACTGATAGTCACTTTGCCAAGTTGCCGCAAAGCGGCGCAAACATGTTTCTCGCTGTTACTCCCATCTCCCATTATACTGGAGCTCAACTCGAGCCTCGAAAGGAACAGCAACCGAAACTGACACATTTTCAGAAGTTAAAATACACTTCGATGGTTTCTTGGGGCTCTTGGAGATTGCTTGGGGACACTCCGACAATAGGAAGACTCTGGGTTATGAATAGGCTGGTCTCTCGCGAAAAACTGCCCAAATAAGCGTTCGATTAAAAGCGGATGTGAACGCGCCTCAAACAGGACTTTGATGTTTGGTCGCACGCAAGACAGCTGTAGGGCACCTAATGACGTTGTACGGCCATGACAGTATCCGTTGTGGGATATTTTGCCCAAAAGCTGAACAGATGGACAAGCCGTGACGGGTCGGCGACCGCTGCTGGGGTAGAAATGGGGTAACCTATCGTACAAGTGAGTTTTTCTTCACGATTCACTACCACACCCTAGGATGTGGTACAGACGCTCACGCGGAGGTTGTAGGCGGCGATATGAACCGGATCCGACATGCCTACTTAGACTAGCATCCTAGGTGTTCTCGGACACCTTTCTCATTATCCCTTCCATCGCGTCAACTCCGAACTGAGGGCGGTCTCGAGGACGTTAGAGATAGCCGGGTACTTGCCAGATGGATGCTCAACTTTCATACGAGGAAAATATAAGTTTGGTCTGGCAATCGCAGATAGTACGTTATACTGGCGGTATGTAGCTCCCCTGGAACGTATGGTTTCTGTTAAACGCTTATTTTTTTGGGCTTTCTCCTCTGCAGTCAGTGCTCTAGTTTTTTTGGTATGGGATATCATCATAACCTTTGGCGATGAAGTCCAATATATCTGGCCGTGAGTGTCACTCCAGAACTACGCTATCCATTTCCTGATCAACCCGGCCTAATGATATCTCAGTCAAAGCCGATGTTCTCCGACGAAATGGGTGTTTCTTTTACTAGATATTTCGGGGCTATTGCACAAGCGTCAGTCTTCTGCGGAGATTTATATTTAAAGATAACCATGTGCTGATGAAGCCCATACACACCTTAGGCGTCTCGTCAGCTTAAACTTGGCACTCATTCCTGGAATGTTAACTCCAGCTGAATGCCGTATGCTGTACATCTCGCAGGTCGTATTCGGCGGGACCCTCATGGCTTGTATACAGGCCCTTCTGATGCTACGAGGTCGGTATTAAATTTGTCCGTGTCCATCGTGTTCATCTCATCATTCCTCCTAGTCTATGCACTGTATACACAGGATCGCCGGATCGCCATTGCAATGGCCACTCTTCTGGTAGCAGAATTGGGATCCATGCCTGCGACCATCCACCTGACTCTACCAGATGCTGTCGGAAATATGTGCATGAAGCCCATCACAATTCGCGATATCGCCTGTTTGGGTCAGTTTCTACTTCACTTCCACAATGCCATGTTCTCACAATATCTCTGCATCGTTCGTTTTTCTGGATTATATATCACTTTTGCATCCGATGTGTTCTATGCATCAGGGCGTCAGCTATACTTCCTCAAATTATCGTGCTGGGATTAACTGTCGTAAAATTCCTGTCTGGGCTGCGTGCTGGTTGGGGAAAGATTCCTATCGTGTCTCGCTTAGTTCGCGATGACTTGATTCTAGTCACCGTAATAGGTGAGTGTCGATCCGACGCTATCGAATGCGAAGAACATTCCATGTGCAGTCACTCCGCTTCTTTCTCTTCATGTTTTCTTTATTATAAAATAAGTTAACCTAATTCTCCCATTTCTCATAGCTTCTTCTATGAATTGCCTGGGCACGATGTACAGTGGTCTGGGTCATAATAACCTCGTCCCTAACGACTATGAGCAACGCTTATGGTTATGGCGGATATAAGTGCGTCCGGTTCCGTTCTTTTCTCTCTTTCTCATGCGTGCTCACCAACTTATCCTCTTCTTTTGTGTGACACTTCTATTATCTCCATTTCTCCATTTTAAACTTCTTTTCTGCTGATGACGTTGTTTACGTTACGCCTTGCTACTTTATCTGCAGCTGGCTGTTATCTCTTCTTCCTTGTTCGTAAGTACCACGTTGAGATACTTCAAACTGTCAAATTATGGAAGAAGTATCTGCTGATCTTCGTATGTTGTAGGGATGCCGAGTGGTGATCAACATACAGCGGTTAGCTGACGAGACCATGCGGAGTCGACATCCGAACGACGGCCAAACATCGACACCTCAATTCACTTCACTTATCATGGACGCTGTATCCGAGTCGATGCTCAACCACACCCACGAAGCCACAATCTCTCCGCTATCCGGCCGTCGCAGACGCTTTCGCTTCGTTCGAGTTCGACAAAGTCGAGTTACAGAGATACCATTCACATTCGCATTCCCACGTGGACTCGCTCGCGAATTCATATACATCGTATGCACATCCGCCATTATCTGCTTCCTTTCCAATAGTAAAGACTGTGTAGGAATATGAATCCACATCGCACCCGTCTCCTTCGATATCCAGCCCGATAAGTCGACATGGAATGGCGGACAAGAGCAGGTTCTATCTATAACTCTATTATATTTGGAATATACATGCACTCGGATAGAAGAGGAAGAAAAGGATAGTATTAGTTAATATCCCACTGTATGTATGCATGTAGTAAGTCTGTACTCATTTTATACTGATACCCGTTGTTATTGCCAAGTCTGTGTACATGCTTTCATATCATCTTGAAAAGAAGCGAATGTGCAGACAGAACCCTTCAAACGGTAAAGTCCAGTGAGAAAGGTTATTTAAGGCCTAAAGAAGGTGTTCGATTGAGCGATCATGCCAGTCAACGAGGTTTTCGAAGGCCAAACGACCCACGAAAACGTCGCAGTACGAGAATGCCGCGAGAAACGTCCGAAGCCAAGGTGTGGAAATTACAGCCTCGACTCCGGGTTCGATTGACTTATGTATGTTCTCGCTTCAATAGACAGCGGCGCCAATGCTGCATCTACATGCGTTGGTCCATACTGGGTCCATACCTTCGCGGCAAGCTCAAGCATGGGTTGCTCAGTGAAGCGATTTAGAAGAATCATACTTATCCCGCGCAGAAATCGTGCGATTCTAATCAA